>CM060196.1:25785000-27118750 GCA_030549335.1 Pontederia crassipes
TCATCCTGAAAGCAATGTTGTAAGACTCGACTCGGACATCGACCCGGATTGCTTAACGGGTCAGATCTGATTGGGTCGAACTGAATGGTCGGACCGGATAATATAAATTAATAAAATAATAAAATAAATTAAGGTGATCATTATAATATTATTAATATATAATATCTTATTTAGCAAAAAATACAAAACATAATAGAATAAAATATTTAGATCAAATAATATAATAAAGTAAGCATTAATTGAATCATCAATAGAATATTTTCTAAAAAATCTTGTGAGGTAATTATAAAAAAATAAAAATATTGATGAAGTATTATATATATAATAAAGAAGAATGTTAAACATAAATTTCAAATAAATATATATATAATATTTTTTAAAAGTTTTAATAATTTTTATATGCTTTATTTTTTTATGTATTTTATAATTTTGACCCGCCCGGGTCGGTCAAACCCGTCGGGTCGAACGGTTGAACCCGAATTTTGACCGGATCAAAGCGGGTCAAATGCTTGGCCGGGTTTTGATTGACCCACGAGATGTTTTAGTGCCCGAACACCGATCCGACCGATTTGACCGGCCGGACCGGACCGGGTCTTACAACACTGCCTGAAAGCAAGACACTAGGCATGACTGACTGACATAGTAATTAATACTGAAGCAGGACAAAAGTTTTTTTGTTTGAGTTTATCTAAAGATTAAATTTCACTTTTCCTATTATATCCTTCCACTTCACTTTATAATTAAATTATCATTTATTTATCGACTTATTTGTCTAAATACTTTTTTTACCTATGATTAGTCATTTTCCATTTACGTTTTTGACATGACGTCCACACAACTTAATTCGTCATCGTCGTGCGACGAGGATGTTGGAAGACCCGTTACGATATAATTGTATGCCTGCTGACCCATGTCACTCAGTCTGAACCCCGGGCCCGGGTCCACCTCCAGTGCCTCGTCGTTGGGGGCCACCACTTCTCCATCGTGTCACACATCCGTTAGGCACTCCACGATCACCCACGGCCCCCCTGGCCGCATCGGGCGCGGCTGCGCGATGACCTCTGTCACATTATCCCCCTTGCAGAACTAGGGAGGCGGAACTTACTGCAACAGTGTTGGAGGCAACCAAGTAGTATGATCTATCGTCTCTGGTCCTACCGGCTTCAAGTGACCCTCCTGATTATCCGGCTTCTGGCATGAGAGGGAGCAGCATCGCAGCCATTGTGGCAGTGGATGTTGACGTAGAAGGCGCCACGGATCCTATCAATGAAGATAATGAAGTCGTCGACGACGACAATTTTACAACGGATTGATCGCCAACACAAGGAAAGAGGGGTCCCCCTCCCTCCCTCTTTCCCTGTGCCGACGCACACAGGGACAGGGAAGAGGGGGGAGGAGGGGAGGGTCGTTAGAAGATCGCAGGGACCTGCCCCCTCTCACTAATAGAGGGGGCACCGCACCCTCTTGGGGGGGATCGTCGGAATATCACAAGGACCCTCCCCCTCTCATCGGCAGAGGGGGTGCCGCCCCTCCTTCTAGCGCTGAGGAGGGGGCGTTTCATTTTTTATCTTTTAATTATTATATTTTTTAATGATGTCACGTCAATTAGATATTTGCGTGAGGAGAGAGAACATGTCGTGTGGGCGCCATCACGTCGATCCAACAATCGAAAAATGATCGATCACAGATGAAAAAGATAATTGGTAAAACAAGTTAAAAGATGTAGGACAATTTTATTATAAAGTGAAGTTGAAATGTATCACCGAAAAAATGTTAAAATTGAAGGATATTTAGTGTAATTGATCTAAGAATAAGGTGATGAATAAACGTTTATTCAGGTGAATAATGACAAACATGGATTTCACCGGATTTGTTAATCCAGCCAAAGCATTTAAATTCACTTTATTTTGTATTAGTAATTTACTTATAATCATGGAATAAGTTTTATTCTTTTATTTTTTATTTAAGAAACTGAGATTGAAAATATTTATTTAATAATATTCTTCCTTGTTCTTTAAGTAATAATGACTTGTCAACTAAACATGAAATAATAATAATAATAATAATAATAATAATAATAATAATAATAATAATAATAATAATAATAATAATAATTGTTATTATTATTCTTGTTGAATAACAAATCTAATAGTATCGTAAGAACCCTTTTCATAACTATTCATATGCCAAACTACCCCTAAGGGATTTTGAGGATTGCAGGATCAAATCGAAATTAATAAGATTCTATCCATGAATAAAAAACTTTTTTAAAGATAAAATAATTAAAACAATATATTTATTCACAAATGTTATTTTTATATATAAGCTAATTAATCATTAATTATTCATATTTTATTCATATTTCTGAATCTAATATATATTTTTATATCATGTGAAATAAAATAGGACGTATTCTTAAAAATATTAAAATAATAATATATAATATTTGATCTTAAGGAAGTATAATATTTATTAAAATGTGATATAATTCTTAGCATATGTATAATAATGAAATTTAATTTTGATGAAAGACAATATAGAATTAGATTCATAATATAACATTAAAATATTAGAAATTGTTAAAATTCATGAAAGTGAGAATAACATGTACAATATATATAAATAAAGTAGAGTGGTTAAATCAAATTTTCTCAAGGTATTTTATGTTTATTTTTAATTTTTTATTCAAATAAATAAATTTATAACAATATCACTATATACACTATAAGAAAATAGCGACTAGCTTACTGACTATCTTACTAATCTTAAGGATTTGCATTTGTGTTATGTGCTATGTGTTGGACATATGTTGTTACATTTTATTATTAACATCTGAACAATTGTTGTATTTATGTGTTTGGACATTTAATTTCTGTCGTTATTTTTCTTTAATGTTTCCGATGGTTATAATCGTCGATATGCATTTATTTTGTTCCGATCTTATCGACAATTTTAACCGTCCGTCCAAACTTATAGACGGTCGCACCCGTCGATAATATAACATTGGTTTTAATCGTCAAAAGTTAACGATGATTTGAACCGTCGATAAAATCCAATGGTTTTATCGATTGCTCAAACTGTCGATAATATCGACGGTAACCGTCTTACCGTCTTAAATCTTCACTGGTCGACGGCTGTGCCCGTCAGCTTGACCGTCGAAGATTTCGACGGTTATGAGATAACCGTCGCAAATCATTTTGTGACGCGTTATTTTTGCACGAACGCTATCCGTCGAAAAACGTCATTTCCGATAGTTCTCGACAAATTAATAATTGTCTATTTTCTTGTAGTGATATTCACTATAGATCCTACGTTTAATATTCTTTTCGTAGGATTGGCATCGTTTTCTCTTTGGAGGATTGGTAAAATTCGATTCGAGGTCCTCACAACCATAGTTTGGCTTAGGCATATGATCAAATGCATACTTAAGGCATTATTTTGTTTTAAAAAAATCTCTTTTTAATTTTTTATGTTTCTGAATTTGATCTTATAATTTCTTTTTTCTTCATGGTAATTTAATTTTAATTGGTGGCATATTCCGGTTGTGTCGTACCCAGAATTCAATCTGAATCAGAAATTTTCGGTGACATATGAAATTACATAATATTCCAACTGTGCCACTGAATCAGGTCATTCCGAAGGAAAAAATATTTCTAAGGCATAGTATTGCTATTAGATTAAGCTTCAGCAATGCCATGATGCATGCATGGTAGAGCATTCATTTTTTGACTGGGGAGAAGGATTTTTCACTTCGGTACGTCGAAATGTTGTTCACCTCTTCGTAGAAATGACTTTTTCAAGATTAGGGATTTCATTTATCATAATTAATTAGACAAGCCATTTATCATTTATCATAAATATCCAAACATAATATTCCAACTGTGCTACTCAATCTGGTCATTCCGAAGGCAAAAATATTTCTAAGGCATAGTATTGCTATGAGATTAAGCCTCAGCAATGCCATGATGCATGCACGGTAGAGCATTCATTTTTTGACTGGGGAGAAGGATTTTTCACTTCGCTACGTCGAAATGTTGTTCACCTCTTCGTAGAAATGACTTTTCAAGATTAGGGATTTCATTTATCATAATTAATTAGACACGCCACTTGATCCTGCAGTCGGAACAAAATTAGTCATTTGTCATTCACTGTTACCTTGGAATCAAACTAATCATGATATATACATTACGGGCTGTATCGATCTAATTGATCACATTATCCACATGTAGGCCGGTGGCACATAAAATCCTAAAGCCTAATTAAGATTAATCTAGGAAAAAAAGTTGGTCTAAAGCTCATAGTTTGGATCACGCACAGTATATGTTCAGCAATCATTGCCATCATCTTGCACTAAATACATTCCCCCAGGCATGTTTTCTGCACTTGATGCCATGAGAAGTTACAAAACTTCCTGCGACTAATATATATGCGGCTAGAAGTGTTTGCAATCGTCATGGATCTATATCTATACTTCTATAGCCCAAGGTGTATCTGCTTCCATCCATTGGGTCATAATATATATCTTACTATCTGGCCGAGTGCAGCCAATCCTTTTCTGATAAGATTTCAGCAGCAGAACTCGAATCCAGCAAAGTTAAGTTATCGAGTTAGCTGTATGTGCTGATGCTTAAATCTATATGAATAGTATATATACCCTAAAACCCTACCTCTGCCTAGACAAACAAGGAAAAGGCCAAGATAAAGAAGATTAAAGGCTAAGGGAAGACAAAACTTCTGAATCAAATGATCAAGTTTTGTTATTAATAAATATAAATGTAACAGTAACCAGAAACAAATTATTGCTGATCCAATCGAGCTTTTTACTCATATCATCCTATTCATCATCAGTTTTCTTAGTTTCTTTGAAACACTAATGTAATAAATTTGTACCTACAGCATAAGAACGCCGAAGTGATTACAAAGAATAGTAGGGCCTTAGCCTTAGCACTTAACGCATTTTTCAAACGAGACCAATTATTTGCGCCTCATTGACAGGATTAATGAACAACAGATCACAAACATGTCACTTTATCCTCCACTAGTTAATTGTTTCTGAATGGTTTTAATTGGTTTGTATTAGCCCAGCTTCTGCCATATATCAGGTTCCAAAATCTACAGTCCAAAACACTACACAACATTAATTATTGGATAAGTTTCACTAAATACACTCTAACTTTGCCTTTTTTTTAAATTTTAACCTCTAAGTTTACTTTGTAATTAGACTGCTATCTAACTATTAACTAGATCGACCCGTTTCTCAATTGCATTATTGATATGACGCCCACGCAATTTATTTCTTTTTTCTCCACATGGGCATCTAGCCGATGTGATATCATTAAATAAAATAATATTAAAATGAATAATATAGTACTTAAAAAATAAAAAAAAGAGGGGGTGCCATCCCCTCCGGCAGCCTCGTCGACGCAATAGGGAGGGGACGGTGCCACATTCAAGGAAAGAGGAGGGCCCTACGACGGCATGCATAGGAAAGACGGGGGATCTCCCCCCGACCTCGCCGCCCTTTGCGACTTCCAGTAGGGTCGTAGTGGGGGTGATGCCGCCCCTACATCGGCACGTGCATGGAATGGAGCGCCACCCCTCCCTCCGGCGCCGACGAGGCGAAAGAAGGGGAGGGGGGAGAGACAGGGAATAGGGTGCTGCTCCCTCCCTCCGGTGCTGACGAGGTTGTCAGAGGGGGAGGCACCTCATCTTTTTTATTATTATATTATTTATTTTAATATTATTTTATTCTTTTTAATGATGTCATGTTGACTAGTTGTCTGCGTTGACGGTGGGTTTGGTGATGCGGGGGATGGTACCAGTAGTCAGCACGAGTCGAGCGTTCACCTGTCAGGTGCATGTGAGGTACGCCAGCTGGTGGAGGAGGAAGGGGTCACTCACGGCGCCTAGAGGTCGGCCTATGGCTGCCGCCTGTAGGCTCGACATCAAATCTAGTGACGGTGGAAAGGAGGAAGGGGTGTCCCCCCCCCCCCCCCCTCTCCCTCCCATCTTTCCCTATGCTCGTCGGCACATGAAAAGTCACCAGAGGTCACCGGGGTGGGGGTTGCCTCCACCCCCTCTGCGATCTCGCCGGAGGTCGTGAGGGAGGGGTCCCTCCTCCTCCAACCTTTGGGCAACCTTGCCGAGGGTCGCAAGGGAGAGGTCGTCCGGAGGTCGCGAGGGAGGGGGCGACCCCCTTTCCTTACATCAGTCCATTTTTATTTTTTTTAATGATGACACGTAAGATGTTGCTTGCATGTAGGAGAGAGAAAATCATTGTGTCGTCGCCACGTCGATGGCGCGATTGAAAAACTACCGATCAAAAGTCAAAAAGATAATTGGTGAAATAAATTAAATGATGAAAAATAATCTTGTTACATTAGGAAACCCCCCCCCCCCCCCCCCCGCTCCCTGCGTCGATCCATTTTTTTTATTTCTTAAAATATTATTTTATTTTTTTAATGATGCCATATAGGATACTGCTCTTGTGATGGAGAGATAAAATCGCTACATGGCCATCAAGTGGATAGCGCGACTGAGAAATCATCGATCAAAGTTTAAAAGAGTAATTGATGAAACAAATTAAAAAATGAAGTACAGTCTTATTATAAAGTAAAATTTGAAAGTAGCTTAGGCTGCTGTAGCACGTAATTCAACTTTGAAAGGCGTTAAGATAAATGTTGTTTCTAGCTAGGTAAGATCCTAAGGTACCGTCTTCGGCACTTCATAATAAGAGGATTATGCCTCACTTATGAGGTTGAAGATTGAAGCCAACTCATCTTATAGAAACAACACAAAAAAAAAAAGTTTTAAAATCTGGAAATAAGCTATATACCATGAAGTCCTCAAGCTACAGGCCTTGATCGTCATGGCTAAGTGTGTGACTTCAAAGTTTCCTTCAGACGTAATTAATACTTAGAAGTGGCAACAAACTACTACAATCCTGGTATATGTGTTCATTTGCAACTGTCTACAACTATTAGTGCCTTTTCCCACCAGCCGGCTACCATAAAAAGAAGGCAACTCAAATTCCGGTGATTGTTTCAGCGTCTTCGCCGCATTTCTGAAGTAATGCTTTGTGTTCGTGTTTCTGGTACCCTTGTTTGAAGTCCAAATTATGTCCCCCTATCATAACTTCTCCAACTGGAAGGTCACAAAAATCAGGATTAACAGGCAACAAGAAACAATAAAAAGAATTTACCAGGTGAAAAGTCTTCAATCTATAGTATGACAAAATTCAATTATGCCAAGGAAATTTTCATAGGATACTTCCTAGTCTGAATACATGCCTCTCCATTCATCTAAAGAATTACCAGTAAACAAACGTCTAATAACATTATGAGCTTGTGGTTGCCTGCCTCAGCTTTGCTTGCAACACTAGACCTGCTTCATCTGCAATGTTCTTCTTCTTGGAAGCTATCTGCATACGAGTGATAACTTTTTTTAAGTTCTTTTATGAATGTGCTAACAAAGGAACACTTTGAAAGATGTGTCATCGCAGCATAGTTAGAAGGGAAAAAAAAAGAACACATGCTCGCTAATGTTTTGCACATGAAGACATGCTCAATTTTGTTCTCGGTTAAAGATGAAGGCTACTTCAAAATCAGGGGATAACAGAAATTTCAACAGTATCTACCTTCATTATCGCATCAATATCTGTTTCTAATGACTTCCTTTGTCGATCACAATAATCTATGCCTTCAGCCATGCTTTTCTGCAAACATAAAAATGTATATTAAATAGAGAGATTTGACTAGCAAGATCTTCACACAAATGGAATTATTATAAGCGTATCTGCAGAACTAATAAACATAAACCTTGGTTACGATGGATGTCAAAAGAAGAGTGCATGAATCACATGATTCACTTCACTAATGAATAGGTCTTGAGTCTTTATTGGAACATGATAAACCATATTAGTACACATTCTTTCTTACACATTAATGTCCTAGACCGTCAATAACATATCTACGAAATGCTTCTAGCTAAAGTTTTTAGAGACGGACCATTATGGATATCAGGAAAACTAGATAACCATATCTATGGATGTAATAAATATTAATTACAAAGGAAAGGCAGATGACAAAGCATGACCATAGAATTTCTCACTCGACGTATCAAAGCAAGATTTTTGGCTCTAGAAATCTAGAAAATTCTCAGTAAGGAAGGTCTACTTGGCATTAATAAGAGATGAGGGCTTGCAACTCCATGCCGATTTACTTGGCTTATACGGAGATCAATTGCACCACTGTGCATTAAAATATCTGTTCCTCCTGTAGCATGGAAGATTATTTACAAAGGTATAGCGGCTGCACTAGCAGCCCCCTGCAGATGTTTTATGCACCTTCTACAAAATGAGGCTGAGACGCCAACCATCTCTTCTTTGGTTGTTTCATTGCAAAGGAGGTTAGGAGAATTTCAGGATGGTAACGTTTATAAGTCACTTCTGACATCTCATTCTCCCAATCGTTTCGATTTGGAAGGAGACAACAGGGCACAAGATTATATAGAACGCGGCATCAATGGGGTTAGTTCTAGTTGTTCTATGGTTGATCTAGTACCAAAGAAATGCTTGTCACGTGCTGTAAAACTAGCTTAGGTTGTCAGTGATGGAAAAATTCGAGAGCAGGAGAGAAAATCGTGAAGAGATTATAGAAAAATAGAGGAGACACACGAATTTATTCAGGTTCATCTTTGATATTAGGGCTACGTCTTACAAAGAGGTTCAACTATATTATTTAGGTTTACGGCCGCCACACAGATTACATCTGAAAATAAGCTATAAATAGTCTCTCTCAAACAGGTTCAAAACCCGAACAAAATAGAGAAAAAATCTAATTCGAACCACACGGGCCGGCTAAACAAAAGCCCAAAACTCGTCTAAATTTCGGGGGCGCTGCCCCCGAACCCCCGCCCGCTCACCAGCGAGCGGGACCGCCGTCGGAGGGCGAGGCCCCCCGAACACCCCCTTTCGTTCGTACGTCAGCAACACTATTAATTGGGTAATACTCAGATTCCCCTAAGCTCATGTGGGCAAACCCGGTGTGAGAAACAAGGGGTCCTGAAGTATTCACCAACTCCAACATTCTCCCACTTGATGAATACTTCACACCAATGAGAGTCTTGCCAGCAACATTCTTCTTCAATCCGACAGTAGTAGAGCACCACTCGAACTTTGCACCTGTAACTACTTTAGTCAGAAAATCAGAACTATTCTATGTTGTATCAACCTTTTCAAGCTGAACATCTTTCTTTTCCACCTTTTCCCGAATAAAATGGTATTGGATGTCAATATGCTTTGTGCATGAGTGAAATGCGAGATTCTTAGCTAACTGAATAGCACCTTGATTATCACATCTCACCTCTATAGCACCTTGCTCAAATTCGAGCTCCAAGCACAACCGCCGTAGCCATATGTCATCTTTTGCAGCATGAGTAAGAACCATATATTCTGCTTCTGTAGAAAAAAGTGTTACCACGCTTTGTCTCTTGCTCATCCAACTTAATGCAGCCTCAAATAATGTAAAAATATATCCGCTAGTGGACCGTCTACTATCAATGTCTCCACCTCAATCAGCATCTACATGGCCCACAATATCAAGCATCTTTCTTTTTGTTGTATCTTCAAAATACAACGAAAAATCTGAAGTTACACGAAGGTACCTAAAAACTCTCTTGATAGCATTCCAATGTTCTCTGCCTGGGTTAAACATATATCGACTCAAGACTCTCACTGCTTGAGCTATATCTGGACGCGTACACACCATGGCATACATCAAGCTGCTCACTGCACTTGCATATGGCACATGGTCCATCCCTTCGACTTCTTCATCCGTCTTCGGACATTGCTCTACAGAAAGTTTGATTTCTAGAGACATAGGAGTACCCATTGGCTTGCAGTCTGACATGTTAAATTTCTTTAATACTTCTTTTATGTACTTCTCATGTTCTAGCCACAACATTCGCTTCTGACGATCCCTTCTAATCTATATACCCAAAATAAAATTCGTCGGTCCCAAATCTTTCATCTCAAACTTCTTGGCCAACAAACCCTTCACCGAATTCACCATCTTCATATTGTTTTCAATCAGCAACATGTCATCCACATACAGTGTAAGAATGACAAACTGATCTCCAACTCTCTTCACATAAACACAATGATCTGAATCTGAACGTACAAACTTGAGTTCGAGCATGTACGTATCAAACTTCTGGTACAACATCCTTGGCGACTGCTTCAATCCATACAAAGACTTCTTCAATTTGCACACCAGATTCTCCTTACCTTGAACTTCAAAGTCTTCTGGTTGCCTCATATATATCTCTTCCTCCAAATCCCCATGAAAGAATGTCGTCTTCACATCCATCTGTTCTACCTCAAAATTATATGTTGCTATCAGAGATAGAACAAATCTGATTGAAGTCATTTTCGTCACGGGAGAAAAGATCTCATCATAGTCGACTCCCTCAATCTGAGAGTACTCTTTTGCTACCAGCCTCGCCTTGTACTTCTCTACAGATCCATTCAGTTTCAGCTTTCACTTGAACACCCATTTGTAATCAATTGTCTTTCTATCCTTAGGCAATTTACACAAGCTTCATGTTTCATTCTTATCTAGTGACTGCATCTCATCTACCATAGCAAGCTCCCACTGATTTGCATCATCCATAGACCTTGCATGTTTTACAAAACTAGGTTCTTCTCCGATGATGCTCAAAGCATGAAACGAACTCAGAGAACTAAGAGAGTATCTAAGAGGTGCGTTGACCCCTTCTTTATATCCGACAAATATGTTCTTCTCAGATTTACTGTCAAGCTTACTCCACTTTTTTTTTAGTATATGAACATATGCGTCACATCCGAATACCCGAACATGAGATATATTCGACTTCTTTCCAAATATTGCCTCATAAGGCGTCCAATCCTTCACTGATGAGGTCGGTGAGCGGTTCTTCAAGTAGTTTGCTGGGGCTACAGCTTCTGCTCAGAATTTTTGCTCCAATTGAGCCCAACTCAACATACATTTGGCCTTCTCTATAAGTGATCAATTTAACCTTTCAGCTACTCCATTCTGCTCAGGTGTATATGGAGTTGTCTTCTGCCTTGCAATATCATTGTCCACGCAGAACTGTTCAAACTTATCCGAACAGAATTCACCTCCATTATTTGTACGAAGGACCTTGATCTTGCTGCTCAGTTGATTTTTCACCAAAACTTTAAATTCTCGAAACTTATCGAATACATTTGACTTATTTTTTATAAAATAAATTCAACTGTATCTCGAAAAATCATCTATAAAATAGACATAGTACATGGACCCTCCAATAAATGGAGTCGGAGTTGGTCCAAAGACATCACTATGGATCAGTTCGAAAATCTTGATTGTTCTTGAACTTGTGTGTTGAAAACTAACTCGGTTCTATTTTCCATGGAGGCAATGTTCACAGAACTCTAAGTCCACAGAACAATCCGGAACTCCTTCTACCATCTAACTTGATGCTATGTTGGAGATTCCTTTTTCACTGATATGGCTTAATCTCCGATGCCACAGTATAGATTTGATGTCTTCATCTTCTTTGGCCTCTTCAGAAATAAATCTGCAGCCCACAGATATTGTCTCTCCGAGCAACTTGTACAATGTGCCATAGCGAACCCCTCGTGTAATCACAATCGACCATCTGATCATCTTGCACGAATCCTTATCGCAACTGAATATAACACCCGAGTCGGCCATTGTACCAACAGATAATAAACTCCTGCTCATAAGTGATATATGCATCACATCTGGTAGAGTCTTCACCGTGCCATCATTCATCCTCAACTTCACCCTGCCACGTCCAATAATCTGAACCACAGTGTCATCTCCGAGCATGACATCCCCATCATTATACTCCTCATATTCACAGAACCAGTGTCTATAAGGCGTCATGTGGTACGAAGCACCAGTGTCGATGAGCCAGACATCATTATCTGACTGTGTCATACATGTAGTAGCCAGATACATATCCCCTACCTCAGTCTCCTTTTTATCCGAGGTTGACTCAGCTTCTTTCTTATGAATCGGCTTGTTTTTGCAATCTCGCTTCATATGACCCCACTCTTGACATCTCCAGCATTGCACCTTCTTATCTTTACTCTTCGAACGCCCATGAGATTTGGATCTCCCTCTCTGATTTTGATTCCTTTCTGATTGCCTTCCTCTGGCCGCCAGCGCCTTTTTATCAGAACTTACCGATCCCTTTCTCCGAATTTCCTCTTATAACAAGGCAGCACATACACTTTCATACGAAAGTTCTTTATCCCCATCATCAATCACGACAATCAGATTGTCTCATGAATTCGACAACAAACAGAGCAATGTTATTGTCTTATCATCATCTTAAAACTTAACACCGATTGATACAACTTGACTGATCATCGTGTTAAAGTTATAAAGATGAGTAGAAAATGAGTCACCCTTCTGCATCCGAAGATTGTACAATTTCTTTCACAAAAATAACTTATTAACCAACGACTTACTTTGATATAGGGATTCCAACTTCCTCCACAGATCTCTAGTTGTAGGTTCGCTCATCACATTCGTAAGAATTAAATCCGCGAGACAAAGCCGAATCAAACCATTCGCGTTTCTATCAATCCGATCCCACTCCTCGATCGTCTTTGGATCTGTCTGACTAGAAGAAGCCGTATCTGAAGCATTCGTCGCATCCGCAGACGTCGCCGCTTCTTTGTCCGGTCTCTCCTTCTCGATTGTCGTCCAAATATCTCGATCACAGAGAAGATCCTCCATCTTCATCTTTCAGAGATCAAACCGTGTTCCATCAAATTTTTTTATCTCAATTCGCGATCCTCCTGACATCTCGAATAAATCCTAATTCTTCGAACAACCTGTGCTCTCATACCAATTGATGAGAAAATTCGAGAACAGGAAGAGAAGAACGCAGAGAGATTGCAAAGAAAATTAGAGGAGACACACGAATTTATCTAGGTTCACCCTTGAGATTAGGACTACGTCCTGCAAAGAGGTTCCACTATATTATTTAAGTTTACAGCCGCCACACAGATTACATCTGAAAATAAACTATAAATAGTCTCTTTCAAACGGGTTCAAAACCCGAACAAAATAAAAAAAAACTTAATTCGAACCACACGGACCGACTAAACAAAGGCCCAAAACTCGTACGTCGGGGGGCGAGGCCCCCCGAACCCCCCCTCTCCCCCCTTTTATTCGTACGCCAGCAACATTGTTAATTGGGTAATACTCAGATTCCCCTAAGCTCACGTGGGTGAACCCGGTGTGAGAAACAAGGAGTCCTAAAGTATTCACCAACTCCAGCAGTTAGCTGGTGATTAGAATGATACAATTTTTTTTAAACGAGAAAGGACTATCATCCAATAGTTCCATTAGAATGAGGATTATCCTTTGTAAATATTATTTTTTAATGTAATGGTACAAGCTCTCACTAATAAAGCAGGATGTCTATATGCGATTGGTATCCTTATTCCCAAAAAAGAAAAAACAATACCAAGAAGTAAAGTACACATAAATGATAGAACCCATATTCCCAGATTATCCTTAAAATTTCAAGGACTTCACTTTTTTTTTTCTTGAAAGGATGGATTTACTATTTTCCCAAAATAAAAGTCACATACATGCATTCTGGGATAACAATTTCAATATATGCACCAAGGGTAATGCTATATTCTCTTAATCATCCTCCTAAAAATTCTCCTAACATCTCACAACGACATGGGTTATAATTTTATCAACTTTTTGAGATGTTTTGCATAAGTGAGTATTAGGAGAATTTTTAGGATGATGAATTAAGAGGATGAAGCATTTTCCATGCACCAATCATGATGAATCCAGCTAACAAGTAAGCCCTTAATATGTTTATCAGATGAAAATAATATGTCTAAGCAATCAATCTAAAAAGGAGAAAATAATGTCTATCAGACGAAAAAATTCAATTGAAACCTTCATAACTATTAATCTTCGAATTGGGGGCTCCTCCTTCCACATGCATTTGCTAATTTTGATTGAAATCCTCAAAATTATCAGTAAATTTCTAAGGAGCGTAAATTTGTAATTTAAATCTTTTTTTTCTCTAATTTTCGCCTACATCTTGGAAGCCAAACTCTTGCTTCCACGTTCCAATCCCCAAACTGAATAGGAGAGATGGTCTAAGGGGATATAGAGAGAGAAAAAGAGAGAGCAAGTAAGAAAGAAAGGAAACAAAAACATCACTACAAAGAGGAGAATGACAGACCGTGATAAAAGAAAGAAGGAAGTTGTAGAGAGAAGGGAGATGAGAGAGAAAAATGGTGTGGAGCAACGTTTCACCTCCTTAACGACGAATTCACTAAGGGTGCTTACTTGAAATCTAAACATTCCAAGAAATATAATTTCCGGGAATTACATTCCTGCCAAAATTAGATTCCAATGTTTGTTTCGTTTCACAATTCAAAGTTCAGCTGGTCGGCACACTGACTACCGGAGGACCTGGAGCGAGATGGCCTTCATGCACGTCAGGAGAGCGATGTTGATGTGCCTAGTAGTGCCCGGCGATATCTCCTACGATAGGGAGGAGGCAGCGGCGGCTGCTACTGCTGCTGAGGAGAAGGAGGCGGCTGCTGCTGCTGCCGAGCAGGGAGGAGGAGGAGGCTGCTGCTGCTGCCGAGCAGGGAGGAGGAGGAGGCTGTTGGCGCTGAGCAGAGAGGAGGAGGAAGCGGCGGCGGCAGCTGCTGTTGCTGCTGAGCAGGGAGGAGGAGGAGGAGGAGGTGGCAAAGGCGGCTGCTTTTGCTGTTGAGCAGGGAGGAGGTGGCGACGGAGGCCGCTGAGCAGGGAGGAGGTGGCAGCGGCGGCGGCGGCTGAGCAGGGGGAGGAGGCTGCTGCTGTTGGGGGGGGGAGGGGGGGGGGGAGGGGAGGAGGACGCTGTTGAGTAAGGAGGAGGTGTCGGCGGTTGCTGCTGAGGAGGGAGGAGACGGCAGCGGCTGCTGCTGAGCGAGGAGGAGGAGGCGGCGGCGGCGGCGACTGCTGCTGCTGAGCATGGGTGAGGAGGAGGAGGAGGCAGCAACTGCTGCTGGTGAGCAGGGGTGAGGAGGAGGAGGAGGTCGGAATGTGAGAAAGACACGCCTCAGGGGGGGATTGGGATTCCGACATTTAATAGGATTCTCAATCCAATTGGAATGTGAGATTCCTATTAACATTAACAAATCATACGTAACCAAACGCTGTAATCTATTATTCCTCTATAGATTCCAGGGAATGAAAATAAAATAGAACCAACCAAATACCCCCTAAAACCTATCATGAATTTCCTATGTAACATTACGCCCATTCTTTTCTCGGTCGGCGATGGCTTCCGGCCACGGCCAACTCTACCATGAAGAGCGCCATTGTCCGATGGGCCTCATTTCATATCTTTATACCAATGTACAAAGATATCAAAAGATCAAGTATCTGAATTTCTCAAGTTTGTAACAGAAACTAGGACAAATGTTAACCTTGTCCTGATTCAATCTGAGGAGAAGCTGAAACAAAAAGTTGAAATACGAATCAGAAAATCTGAAGTGAGATCTTGGGGCCAGTTCATGAGCTGCGATTCTCAAGGTAAAATGTTAATTATGGGAGATTATTTCGGATCATCGAACAACGATAAATGAGAAATTCGGTCGGTGTTGCAAAACTCATGCAGCAAAGTCAACTGTGGAACATTTTTCCTTTTCCAATATTGCAGAACAGAGAATGGATTACAAAAATGAGAGAGAAAGAGGATTATTGTACCAAAGTCTAAGCTTAATACAACGGCGACAATACATGCTGCGTGCCCGGACCGGACGAGAAGCTCATCGCAGGAAGTAGCCGATTAGGAAGAGCGCGAAGGCGAGATGAGAAATGAGAAGACGGACGACAATACATGATTCCCCGCTGCACCGCAACGTCCCGGAGGGCGCCGCCCCACTTCCCCTCGGTCCTCTCCGGCGTCGGCAACCTGCCGCCATTTTAATTTATTTTAATACATATTTATAATATTTTTATTGCTTCACGTCGACAGAAACGGTTAGATGATCCTTTATTTAGATAATCATGTCCATCCTATTGGAGGATCATGTAAGGAAATACTTGAATTAGATAATTAAATATCATATATAAAATTTTATCGCATAAATCAGCCCCTATAGCTCAGTGGTAGAGCGTCAGTCTTGTAAACTGAAGGTCTGTAGTTCGATCCTGCATGGGGGCATTTTTTAGATAATTTTTTAAACCAAATTCCTTTTATTGTCTGGTAATCTTTTAAGATTTTTATTAGGATTTAAGTTTTCATGCAAATTCTTCTATTTTAATTCCCTTATTATTAATATGTCATAAATGCTCTGAATCTTTTTTCTGGTTTATGGCATTGAGTTGTCATTTTTAGCTCTTTTTTATTTGGTATTGTTTTAAAACTAAAATAGATTACCATAGAATTACTCTGCAGATTTTTTTAAAAAAAAAAAAAAAAGAAGAAGGGGCATTTGCAACTCTTTTCAGTGTATAATTTCAGTGTACTATTCACTTATTAGTTTCTCGATTAACTTACCTTCCCCAAATATATACATCAAGAGTGAGCCATATTTCTTCATAGATCCAATACGAACAACAGGATTCGAAATCATAATATCTCATCCTCCAAGATTCGAGTGGCCAAAAAAATCAGTCCACAGAGAAGATTAATGTGTTACTTGATACATGTTAGAGTTCGACTCAAATTTCTACTGGAGCTTAAATTTGAAGTTTGATATGCAATCAATTTTATTACAATTTTATTTACTTATTTAAAGTAGGATTATGTTTCCTATGTTTTTTTTTTTTTGTACAATTCGAGGCTTTTTAACAAAGGATCAAAGCATAATTTGACTCATGCTCCAACAAGTTCTAGCAGGAGGAAAAGTGGCATTAAAGCGTGCATTCAAACAAATAAGAGGAATTGAGATAAAAGAGTAGCTGAACACAAAAGTCCAAGTGCATGACATGAAGTCAGTTGAATAATCCGATACAAGTTCAAATCATTCCTCGGACACTGAATTGGAAGCCAGACTTTGGAGTTCAGACAATTTGAGTTCAGACTTTGGAGTTCAGATAACATCTTCAATATATAAAACACTTGTGACTGCAACTTTTGCCTGATTCTTCCAGTTCTTGGTGTTAAACTATCTGCACTGTGTTGCACTAGTTCTGATGCTGCACTGCTCGTCAATTCTTTCATATATTTTTCTGTATCAGTTTTCCATATCGTTACTCTCTTTATGTTTTCTTGTTACCAAGTTTATATCACTGTTACATATCTTACGTTTCTTTACGACTCACTTGTATAAATAGACCTCTAGATGTTTCTAGTTCTTTTACTACTTCTTGAACTATTCTTGTTCCCTCCATAATACAAAAGGTTCTTTCTTTGGCGATTTGGCCATCTCCTTGTCTTGTTCTCTGAATTTCAACATGGTATCATAGTCATTTTTTTATCTTGATCCATAAGAGATTGGTTGAAGCTGGCATGAAGAAGAAGAAGGAGAACTTTGATTAATGGAGTGGCTAGGAGCTGATTTGAAGTAGTCGAATTGCAGAAGTTGCTGATGTGAGAGAATAAACTGGTCAGATTAATTCTTACCTCATCGATAGTCCTTCAAGACTGATAGATCTGAGTATTCTTTATAGTGTTTTTTATATCTGGATTCCATGGCTTCTGCTTCAAATTCTTTTGTTAGCATTGATATTAACGACCCATTGTTTCTGAATCCATCTGATTCGCCGGGTTTGGTTTTAGTTCATTGTACTCTGATTGATTCAACAAATTATATGGACTGGAGCAGTGCCTTTTTCAATGCTATGCTCACAAAGAATAAACATGTATTTCTTGATGGATCTCTCCCAATTGAGTCAATAGATCAAGCATTATACTTTCAATGGAAAAGGTGTAATGCATTGATCATTTCGTGGATGATTGGTTCAGTCTCAAAAGGACTAATCAGTAATGCAGCTTATGGATAAAATGCACGAAATGTTTGGATAGACCTAAAAGAAAGGTTTCAAAGGAAAGATGGAATCAAGATATACTTAATTCAAAATGAAATCTATAGTATCCTACAAGGCCCCATGCCTGTTGAAGAGTATTACAGTAGATTGAAATTTTTATGGGAGGAGTAATCATTGATCTCTCCAGGACTCCCTGTTATAGAGGTGAACAAATATTATTGCAAAGAATGTATAAATTTTTAATGGGATTGAATGAAACATATGCTCAATCAAAGTCTCAAATATTACTGATGTCTCTTGTACCTTCCATTAATCAAGTGTATTCAATGATTGTTGAAGAGGAACAGAGAAATAAGAATAACTCAACACATGTACAGAATCAGGTTGTTGCCTTCTATGGAAATTTTAATCCAAAAACTAATGTACAATTTCAAAAAGGGAAAAAGGACTATTCTATAATATGTGAGCATTGTCATAAGCCAAGGCATAAGAAGAGTCAGTATTACAAGATCATGGGTTATCCTCCAGGGTAGAAATTTAATAATAACAGAAATAGAAATCAGAATCAGATTCAGTCAGTGGCAAATGCAGCTTGTGTGCAATCAAAATCAGAGTCTAAAGCAGAAACTGAGGCAATAATCAGTACAGATAAAGGAACACAAATTACAAAGGAGTAGTATCAGTTCATACTAAAAAAGATTGAGAAAGATCTGAAAGTTAATCAGACAACAGTTTGCACATGGCAGGTATGGCTAATACTTATTTTTTCTCAAATCATAATCCTTGGATATTAGATACTGGAGCCTCATATAATATGTGTTCTAATCTACATGATCTTGATAACGTTGTGGAATTATCTGATAAGAAATCAGTTGTTCTTCCTAATGGTAATAAGGTGCTTGTTACTCATAAAGGAGTTGTTGATATAGGATTAAGTAAAGTATTGCCAAATGTGTTTTTTATACCTGACTTCATATATAACTTGATCTCAATTTCACAGCTTACTAAAGACTTGAAATGCTCCATTGTCTTCTTTCCAAACTATTGTATGCTACAAGAACAGCACAATGGGATATTGCACCTGATTCGTAAAGAAGTCAATGGCCTATACTATATTTCCAAAGTAGCTGACAATGCTGGTGGTAATCACATAGTTCATCAAGTGTTAACAGCTAGAAAGGAAGATGAAGGGATGAACATACACACTTGACACAGAAGACTTGGGCATCTACCAGTGGACAAAATGAAGCTGATAACTGACTATGAACTCCATCAAATTAGTGATAAATTTCATTGTGATGTGTGTCCCCTGGCAAAACATATTAGATTTCCTTACAACAATATAGAAAGAAAAGAATGTATTCCTAGGCTTCATACATTGCACATTGACATTTGGGGTTCATATAAAGTTGTTTCTCATAATGGCAACAGATATTTCTTTACTATAGTTGATGACTAGTCGAATGACCTGGATTTTTTTCCTCAAAGCAAAGTTTGACTCTTTTTTCTTGCCTCAAACAGTTTGTTATCCAAATGGAAAAATAGTACAAGGAAACTGTCAAAAGAATAAGATCATACAATGGAGTTAAATTTTTCAGCAAGGATTGCACTGATTTTCTAAACAATAGGGGGATAATTCATGAAAGTTCATGTCCATATAGCCCACAACAAAATGAATTAGTTGAAAGAAAACATAGACATATATTGGAGATTTCTATAGCATTGTTATTTCAATCCTCTATACCAATAAAATTCTGGGATGAATGTATTAGAATAGTTGTACATATTATGAATAGAATTCCACTACAAGTGTTGGGAAATGTCTCAGCATACCAAAAAATTTTTCATGTCAAGCTTGAAATTAGCCATCTCAAAGTCTTTGGTTGCCTCTGCTATGTCTCCAATTTGAATATCATTAATAAGTTTGGGCCTCGAGCAACAAAGGGGGTTTTCATTGGATATAGTAGCACACAAAAAGGATACAAATACATTGATCTTCAAACAAATAAAATTTCTATTAGCAGAAATGTTAAATTTCAGGAAGATATATTTTCTTTTTTTATCAAATAGGCCACTACTGATAACATGAGTCACTTAACTACAGCAAATATATTTTCTGATTATCCATATGAAGTTGAGGTTACACAAAATCAAAATATCTCTTCATCCTTATTATCAGGAGGCAGTTCAGAAGTTCCTTCTTCATCATCTTCACCCTTGTTAACAGAAGGCAATTCAGCAGTTCCTTCATCTTCTTCACCACAGTTATCAGAAGACAGTCACATTGACAGTGATATCCAATTTCCAATACCTAAGATATCTGTTAAAATACCTGAGTGGATGAAAGATTATATTGTTAACATACCATATCCCATGTCAAACTATGTTAGCTTTGAGAGTTTAAAATCATATTATATGTCCTTCCTAACTGCCACAGATGATTTAATTGAGCTAATTCATATTTAGAGGCTGCTCAACATTCTAAATGGGTTGAAGCAATGAAGTTAGAATTGGATGCCCTTAAAGCAAATATACTTGGGACCTAGTTGACTTGCCTAGGGACAAAAAAAACCCATAGGCCGTAAGTGGGTGTTCAAAATCAAGTTCCAAGCTGATAGTCAGGTGGAAAGGTTTAAAGCTAGACTTGTGAAAAAGGAATTCAATCAGCAAGAAGGCATAGACTACAAGGACACTTTTTCCCCTGTAGCAAAAATTGTTACTATTAGAGCCTTCTTAATTGTGGTTGTGCAAAAGAATTTTCCAATATTTCATTTGGATGTTAACAATGCTTTCCTAAACGGAGATTTGTTTGAAGATGTATATATGGTAGCTCCCCCTATATTATGAGTTTGTAATAAAGTGTGCAAACTTTAGAAATCTCTTTATGGGCTAAAATAGGCATCAAGGCAATAGTATATCAAATTCTCTGAAATCGTTCTGATTGACAATTTTATTCAAAGCAGGAATGATCATACCTTGTATACTAAGTGTTTTCAGGACAACTTTGTGGCAATATTATTTTATGTTGATGATATCCTCTTGACTGGAAACTATCCTTCTATGGTTCAACATGTCAAAGACACTCTTAGTCATAATTTGAAACTCAAGGATTTAGGACATTTGAAATATTTTCTTGGGATGGAAGTGCTGAGATCCAATAAAGGACTTATATTAACCTAGAGAAAATATGTTCAATCTCTTATTATTGATACTGGACTGAGTGGTGCTGTGTTTACTCCAATGGAAGAGAATGTCAAGTTTACTTCTTATGACTATGATCTTCACTTGTAGCTGTTCAGTAGTTGGTGATCCTATTCTATTTGATCCAGGATCTTTCCAAAGGCTCATACATCACCCAAACTAGGCCTGATATCACTTTTTCTATAAAGCATTTGAGTCAATTCATGCATTGTCCTAAAGAGTCACACATGCTACTGGAATTCGTGTTGCCAGGTATCTGAAAGGATCTCCAGGGAAAGGTTTATTTTTTTCCTCTGACCAGAGCTCCACTTTATCAACATTCTCAAATTCTGATTGGATAGCTTGTCCTATTATTCGACGATCTGTGTCAGCCTTTACAGTCATGATTGGTTCTTCTTTGGTCTCTTGAAAATCTAAAAAGTAGGATGTTGTTGCTCGTTCTTCTGCTGAGGAGAATATCGCAGTGTTGCACTCATGGTTGCTGAGATCATCTGGCTTTAGAGGCTTTTTTCTGAACTTCACCTGCCACTTACTCTTCCTATTCATCTATACATTGATAGTAAATCTGTCATCCAGATTGCTGAAAATCTAATTTTTCACGAGAGAACCAAGCACATTGATGTTGATTGTCTTTTTGTCTGGGAACGTACCATTCAATAGCTAGTGAAATGGTGTCATATTTCCACCTTAGAAGAGCCTGCTGATATCTTCACTAAACTCTGTCCAGAAAGCAACATGAATATCTCTTGTCCAAATATGTTTTTCGATCGCCAACTTGAGGGGGTGTTAAACTATCTGCACTGTGTTGCACTAGTTCTACTGTTGCACTGCCCGCCAATTCTTTCATACGTTTTTCTGTATCAGTTTTTCATATCGCTACTATGTTATGTTTTCTTCTTGTCACCAAGTTTATATCACTGTTACATAGCTTACGTTTCTTTACGACTCACTTGTATAAATAGACCTCCAGATATTTCTAGTTCTTTTACTACTTCTTGAACTGTTCTTGTTCCCTCCATAATACAAAAGGTTCTTTCTCTGGCGATTTGGCCATCTCCTTGTCTTGTTCTCTGAATTCCAACACTTGGAAGAACAATGTTGGCACCTCGAGAAGCCATTCTTTAATTACTAATAAATGGCATTCCAAACCAGTTGAGTTGTGCAGAAAGACACCTCTTGTCCTAAAAAGTAACAAAAGAGCATGGCAACTGCAGTGGGAAATTCTTAAAGCATTTCATGTGCAATGAATCATTAGTAATTTCATATGCTACATAGGCATGAAAATGCCAACTCTTTTAAAATCAGAGATCAATCAAATTTTGTAACCAACAAATACACCTCCTAAGTTATCATTAAGTGCACAGTAATCCTTCTTTTTTTCAAGATCTTGAAACAATGTTCATAATCCCAAAGCTTCACTAAGTATTGGGTTAGGATGAAAAAGAAAACTTTTAGATAGATATCTTTGTGATGAAGCATGAACAGAGTTTTGAATACGATGATTTTGAAGCATTGTCTTCTCCAAATTCTCATGGAGAAAAAAGAAAATAGGTAGTGAGACTATTATTGGCTTTTCAGATTCAGCATTATCTGAATTGGATTACATGCAAGATGAGCTGGTAATATTCAGGATATTTCTTCTGTTTCCAAGAGCTATTTGTATGTGCAAACTGCTACAGTTGGCGCAGGACAGTTAGCTTTCTGATTAACCTGCCGAAGGGTTTCAAATAGTTCAGCAGCAAATAGCAGCAGGCCATTTTTTTTTCTCAAAAAATTATTCGCTCAGATGAAAAAAAAAATGCCAAGAACGCTTGACAACAGGATTCTCACAAAGACATATCTGCATTAGTGGGGATGGAGACGCAAGATAAAAAATTATTAAGGAGAGGGGTAAGTGTGAAACTTCTAGGATTAGGGTTCATGACGTACGGCCGAGGATTTGAAATGATAATAGGAAGATTAGGGTTCTTTATTTCGAGCCTGCAAAAATTAAAATTAAAATAATAAAAATAAATTGACATGATAATAGGAAGATTAGGCTTCTTTATTTCGAGTCTGCAAAAATTAAAATAAATAAAAATAAAAATAAAAAAAATGCAATGTTTTGTAATGCATTCTTAGATCTTGAAAGATGACATATTTCATTATACGCGTCGTAATAATAAATACTAGCGGCCTACAATGTCTATCAACGTATATCAATATAAACCGGATTCAATTGAATTAAACCAAATTTTATTCAAATAATATTATTTATAATATTTTTGAAGATATAATATATAAATATTATACTAATAACTTATTAATAATATTAAAAATTAATATAATATAGATTTTATTTATTAAAAGTTTTAAAAATGATAAATAATAATGGTTAACATATAAATATAAAATAGATTATTATTATTAATTTAGTGTCTATTATTTAATGATGATAGATGCTATATTAATAAAATTTTATCTTAAATTATTTTGACTTCTTTTTTTCTTTAACACTTTTCTTTTTATTTTCTTATTTATGCCCTTTAATAAATTTTCATTTTAATGTTATTCAATTTTAAGTACTTGCCTTTTTATTTTAATTCCTAATCAATTTTATACATATCATTTTCCCTCATCTTTAACCTTCCTTATTCCTTATGTTCCTTTATTTTTTTTTCCTTTTTTTAACTTCCCTATTTTTGTCATTTTCTTTTATTTTTTTTAAAAAAAAATTAAATAGAACCAGGTTAAATTAGTTCGACCGACCGATTCAATTGGATTTTCTCGATTCAAAATAGATTTTGACATGCAACTCGTGATTGAACCGGTTAAACCGGTCATTCCAGTCTGTTTTTATTAACTGACATATATAGCCAGTGAAATGTATGAATATAGTTACATTTGCAAGATTTTGTAAAAAGTTAGCTTTATGACAAAAAAAACTGTTATTAATAGTTCATTAATTTTGGTGACCTCTTTAGATTGATGACTAAGGTTGGTGTGCTATAATAATTATCAGACACTTTTTTTTTTTTTTTGCAATCTTATCCTTAACAACGATATGGTGTTCCCTGTAGCAACATGCCACAACCTTAAATTTATGACAGCTTTCGTCTGTTGAGAGATCAAGATCATACTTTGCAGGGCAACATCATCCTAGGAAGGAAAGAAAGTCACACCTGTTGCAGTCGAGTCTGCAACCTGCGAAGGTCTCTTGGTTAGGTGCAATATATTTTCCCCAATACCAAATTGATCAAGTGTTGGTAACTTTTCAATTTTGTTTCAGGAGGGCTGCTAAAAAAGTAAGTTGCAATTTGGACATGGAACAAGAGTAATGAGTGCAGCTCAACTTAACAGATATATCAGTTGTTAGAAGACAATTGACTGCCAGAAATAGTTATGTTGGTAAAAGAAATGAAGTTAACATATGACTTGACTCATATTCTCGTATGATGAAATGATGTCAATCGATTGGAGTAAGTTAAAATTCATATGATGAATTCATACGTATTTATCAGATTGAATTCATACGTACATCAGGATAGGCATCAGGAATTAGTTAATGCTCCAATCAATTAAGGTTGATTATGATCATGAAAGCTATATATAGTCATGGTCAATGTTGTGTCACTGGCTTGTTAATCATCAAATCAAATTATATTGGGAATAAATGAACTAATGAGGGTAGTGTCTGTGTGGGGATGCACTAGATCTTCATTTTCCTCATATTTAATAACATAGGAGTGTTATCGCCTTTGCTATTTAATAGAGGATTAATTTTTCAAACACTCAACAATTTTCTGTGTCTAATTTTAATATATTAACTTATCATAAAGTGTTCCTAAATTATATCACGATTTTCAAATTAATTGATCCGTCTAATTTTGTTAACTTTTTTTCTTATTTATAAAAAAGATTAAACTATCCTTCCACGAAATATTTTTTATTTAATATCTAAAAAAGAAAAAAATAAGTAAAAAAAGGACTAAATGCCCCCTTCTTTTTTAAATACCTTTTACATTTTATATTATATATTATTTTATTATTTTTAAAACATTAAAGAAAAGACAGATCTTAAAAGGTAATTTAATTTTTTTCATAAGTATGAAAAATTTATAAAAAAAAAACAAAATAAAAGATGAAAAAATCACGATATAATTTAAGAACTTCTCCAATAAGTTCATATATTAAGATTAGTAGCATGGAAAATCTATAATTGAGAGGAGGTTTAAAAATTGATCCTTTAATATAAGATAAGAACAATATTATTGCTTTTAATATTTGGTTTTTCGAGGGGTTTAATTTTAGACATTTTATATGCTTGGTCTAGTAAACTTTTAGCTCTATAAATTTGTTTTTTTATCTTTTCTAAATTTATTTTCTATAATAGTAAACCAACAAGACTTATGTTACATGACTACAGGTTTTCCTTCACATCCAACATGTTAAATACATGTTTAGTACCTCTATCACGGTCATTACTGTTTCTGCAAAGAAATATTATCAATGTTTTCCAAGTCAACAGCTGACTTCTACTTCTGGCCTGCTAGATTTTCATGTGCCATGAACATGAAGGTGCTACCGAGAGAGTCCCCACAACCACACATTGCCATCAATCAGGCAAGCAACATTAAAATTTTTTTCCAACAGACAAATTAAGGAAGGGCAAGACCCACACTGGTCAAAGAAAGACTCCCAACAAAGGGGTCAAGATCATATTTGAGAAAAAGAGAAACTTGCAGGGCCAACTTTGATAATTACCACTTGTGACTAAGCAAACATGGATACACTTGCAGAGTCGATAACAGGGACTATCCCAGAAATGTTCAAGGCAAGATGAGAGACACTGCAGGGAGCCAATAAAACTATGTTCATTCGGAAAAAAATCCAGCAGCAAGCAAAAATAGAGAAAGAAAAAAGGTATTACAGTAAGCAAAGTTTGGCATGGAGTCAGAATTAAGTTAGGTGAGAATGGAAGCTGCTTAAAATGTCAAACTCTGAATTATGCACATAAAACCCAACCGACAACTATGTGCACTTGGAAAGAAGACATTATAGAGAGCCACTGTTGACAGGTTCATGTCTGTGGACTATTCTTCAATTTGTAGATATGTCGATCCATTATGAAGGTTCACATGCAATGAAATCAACAGTGAGGTTCAAATGTGTGTGTAAACACAAGGAGAGAAGACACGACAATAGTGCAGAAATACACATCTGAACACAACAATACGATAGAGCCATACACTGATTTCAGTTCACAAAAAAGAATTGTCCATCTTGTGACCTGTGTGGTGTGCACAATAACCTTTCTGTTTCTAATCACCAAAAGGTTGCTCGGACCACAAGATTTACCATCAGAAATCAGATAATTGTTGCAGAATAAACTAATTGTTACCATGCATCTCCAAACATTCGGATAAGACAGATGCAGTTTACCACGACCTGCCAGAAGACACTCACAAGAAACAGCAGACTAATAATCTCAGTTTTGGACTTAAACTTCTGAGGTGTGATCCTCAAATGAATCTAAATGTACGAAAACCAAACAACAACAACAACAACAACAAAGCCTTATCCCACTACGAAAACCAAACAAGCAGAAACAAAAATAGATGATGAATTGTTTGTCACCCTGCTAGCTTTGAACAGTGGATTTAAAATGGACCACAAGTCATTATATATAAGATGAACCAATAGGCAATTATGAGTTAAATGCTCTGATACAGGTAAACAGTTGCTGCATTAGAGTACCATGATCGGCATAGTAAAAAAGTTTAATATAGGTCAACTTCCATCGGTCACAAATTATTCTCGCCAATTGTAGAAAACAACTATCACCACTGGACTTTGGCCAGACACTAAATTATCAACAGTAGAAAGCGACCCTAAGCCACCATCCTTGACAGATATAGACACTAATTTACAGAATGCAGATAGAGTTGAAAGAAAAATTTAAGACAATATTCACACTAGAATTATAAGACAAAGATATGCAGGAAGCATGAGCGAGAGGAACAACTAGAGTTTATTGGCACTCAATACACTCCAAACAATCCAAGAAATTACATACAGAGCAACTCGCATTATTACTCACCATGCAGAGTAAATCAAAGGAATATGACTAGAATATACATCTGGAGCTTCGCCAATGGAGAACTTACAGACCGGAGATAAAGAAGCTTTCTTTCTTCCTTCGGCAATCACATTCTTCAGTGCTCTCCATACCAAAACATGATACTACCACAAGGTTACCAAGAACATGATACATCGCCAAACTTAATGAAGCTCCCAACTTCCCTCCTTCTGGCTCAATAGCACATGAACTAAAAAAATGCCACTTTGAAGCTGTCGCATTGAAGATTGAGTTCTTGGCCCCAGGAATCAATTCAAACGCATCGAATTTTCGATCATTTGCGGGGAAACATGGTAAGTTAATCAATCCGGAGAGCTCTAACTTAGAGACCAAAAAAGAGGAAGAGGGACCAAAAGGGGAGAAGGATAAAGAGAGAAAAAAGAAAGACAGATGGGGCAACAAAATTCCTACTACTGACAATTCAAACTTCACAAAAATCTAAACTTTTGGCAACGTGATGACTTGAATGAAAGAGAAGAGAACAAGAAGAAGACCTACTACTTCACCACTACCTCTCTAAATTATCTGACAACTGATGGCGTTCAGCGAGGTTCGTCGTCGTTCCGCGCGGCCGTCGTGGCGGTGGAGCCGGGCGTCCCCGACAAGGAGGCGAGGAGGTTGAGGTGCCCCGGTAAAGGCAGATAGTTCCCGACCCTGGCGGCAGACGCCTCTCCCATCGGTTGTCCGGCGAACCTCCCGGTCAGCCCGGCCTGCGTCATCATCATCTCCGGCGCCGCGAAACTCCACACTTGCCCGAAGTCCGGACGCGCCGGCACCGCCCAGAACCCGGCCGCGGCCGCAGGCCCGATCCCCATGCCCGCCATCATCCCTCCTCCCGTTCCCGCCGCCCCGGCGCCGTCGTCCTTGCCGGAAGAATGGTCGTCGTCCGCGCGCAGCCGCTTGCCGAGGATGAAGGGCGCGGGGCCGAGGGACGGGGGAAGGAGGTGCGCGGCGGCGCCGGAGCCCGTCTTGTGTTCTGAGGAGGTGGAGGTTGAGGAAGGGGAGGGGAGAGATAGGGCGGTGCCACCGCCGTTGGAGGAGGAGCGTAGGGAGGTGGAGGACGAGGTGAAGGACGCCGGAGTGGTTCCGGTGCCGGTGGCAGCGATGATGGATGGCTCAGCCTGGCGGAGGAGCCACTCTATGGTCTGCCCGTCGGACTTGTGCCCGAGCTCCCGCGTCAGCTGAAAGACCCGCGCAGCGCAGATGATGGGCATGCGAATACGGCGGCCGCGGCCGTCCACCTTGCTGTGCCGGTCTTTAGAGGGCGGTTTCTTAACAGCCAGCGCGCCGTTCCCACGCCCCTCGGCGGTGGAGCCAGTGGGCGCCACAACGAGTTGTCTCTGCTGCTGTTGCTGCTGCTGCTGTTGGGAGTAGTGGCGATGGGGGCCGTCGAGGGGAAGTGCGCCGTTGGACCCGGCGCCGCCGCCGCCGTCAGTGGTGCTCATGGCAGGTCCCAATGGAGGAGACGAGTACAAGTAGCAGCAACAGCAGAAGCGGCAGCGTTGCAGTAGCCGGTTAGTGTTAAGCGAGTTGCTTTGAGAAGAAATGAAAATGGATGGAGAGAGAAAGAGAGGGAGGCGTGTGGGGGAGGAATACAGCCGCTGGGGGAGGGGGGGAGAGAGAGGTGAAATGGGAGCAGGAGGAATTGCGAGAGGAGATGAAGGGCGAGAGGAAGAAGGTTAATGATTGATGAGGAGAGAGAAACCGACGAGAGAGAAAGGGGGGAGAGAGAGAGAGGGAGAGAGAGGAGAGGAGACAGGAGCGGGTGGAGACAGAGAGGAAGAGCACATGGGGAAGGGGATGATGGGCCCACGTCTCTCTCTCTCCTCCCTCTGTATCGTTACTTTAATTTTTTTTTCTTCTTTTTCCTTCTTGGCGTCCGCTGTTGCTGCCTGCGATTCCATTATTATTATTATTATTATTATTATTATTATTATTATTATTATTATTATTATTATTAGAATATATATATATTATGATTATTAATTTATTCATTACTCAATGGCCCTCGTCGTGCACAGTGTTTGATGTTTACTTTTAGACGCTGTCGCCCTGATAGAAAGCAGCGAGTGAGAGGTGGAGATGAGGATTTAAAATTGTCATTAAAAACGTTTTACCAAAATTTATAATTTAGATCATTCAATTTTAATTTTAAATTTTATGTTTTAGATTTTTTTCTTTTTTAGAAAAAAAGAATTATGCGTTTGAATTATTTGTATTTAAAATTTTAAGTCACGTCCACTTAAAAATTAAATTTATATTTTATTTGTATTTAATAAAAATTCATGTTTTTTCTATAACTTAATATTTTAACAACTTTTAAGATATCTTTTTTTAGAGAAAATGGATTATCGTTTATTTTAATATTTTAAGATTTCATTATTATAATTTTATGTTTTTTCTCTAAATTATAGTATGATGTCATGAATCCTCTTCATAATATTTTATGTATCCTTTATAAATTATAAATTTATGCCATCATCACAATTGAATTAAGAAATTAAACTATCAAATGGTCCATTATAATCTGGGAGGGGCTTTAACTGTTCCCCTAACTATTTTATTACACCTATATAAATTATAGTATTACATATAGATATCTGTATACGTAGGTTACGGAATAATATTTATTATATCAATTAACTACTAAAAATTGGGAGTTCGGTTTTTGATAGCATAGTTAAGATATTTGATGAATAATATTTTAAATTACAACCTGAAAGTTAGAGAGGACAAAAAATAGTTAAGTGTTTAGTAAATATTTTTTAAAGAATAAGAGTATGAGGACAAAAATTTTATAAAGTATATAATATAAAGATTTCATAGTTTATTTTTAATGCGCCCTCATTTTCTTTAATAAAAATTATTTAATTTTTAACATATCATTTTTTAATATTTGACATATTTGATTTCACTTATCAACATAGACATTTTAAAAAATTAATATTGTTGTTACCTTAGTTTAGGATGCATTCGAATTCGTGATTTTGTTCCGCTTGCGAATTTAGAACCAGGGTTTTAAAATGGAATTAGATTCTTAAAATGGAACCAAAACATGAAATCAAGTCACTACGTGTGACTTCGTTCCAGGTGCTTTGGTTTACATTTTTTATAGAATCGGAACATTGTAGCGAAATCCGTCTTTCTTTTCATGGCATGACATTTTTTCTTTTTTCTTTTTTTTCTTTTCTTTCACATATTTCTCTTACAAAAAAATATTTAATAAATATAAAATATTTATAATAAAGAAATAATACAATATTATTTATTACTTATTATTTCATTAAATATCTTAATATTTCATTAATATAATCAATTTTAAAATATTTTTGTATTTAAATAGTATATGTTTTAACAATTTTTTCTTACAAAAATATTTTTATTTTTACTTATAATATAAATATACTTTATATTTATAATAATTACTTTTAATTCAAAATTGACATAAATTAATCTATTATATCAATTTTTTTATTATCACATCAATACTTTAATTCCATCCATTTAAATATAACTCAAATTGATTTATCACTTTAATTATTTATCGAGAACTTAAGATAAACTAAGCTTCCCCAGGGAAACTTTAAGTGCTAGTCCTATTTCTCTATTGTTGTAGCGCATTTCAAATCTATATGGAATATCCCATAGGAAAAATATATAATTTATTTATATAGAGATGCGGAAGAGAAAATGATTGCTATAATGATTACGTATTAGGGGCGAAAGTGTCGAGTTGTTTATTTTTTCTAAAGGAATCACACAATATTTTTCGAATTGATTTTGTAAAATTATAAAATTTATCCTAAAAATATTTTTAAAAAATACTTTATAACTAGTCAATTTTTCAGATCCTTATGTTATTATAATAATATTTTAAAAAAAACATAATAAGTTAAAATTAATATTAACATATATAATTTTATAACTAAATATAGAATATAATATTAGAACTATAAAATTATAGTTTGATAATGTGATATGAACATATTAAACTATATAAAAGAGCTATTATATCAATAATAAAAAATTTATTACTTATCAATTAATTATATAAATAAAAATATAAATAGAAATGGACTCCTAGACTCTACAATTTTTTTAGATGGGTCCTATTTTAGACGATACGATTTCGCTTTATTAAAAAAATCATTCTAAATTGTATTCAATTTCTTGATTTTTTTTTTCAATTCAATTTTTTTTTTTCAAATCAAGTAGTTTTTTTCAGTTTTTCTTGCACCCTTATACTCTCGCTAAATTACTTTTTTAAAAAATATATATGATATTATTTACTTTTTTATCTTAATTTTTTAACATTTTAAAATACAAATGATTTTTTATTGATTTAGAGGTAATCATCTATGTCCATGTAATTGCACAGTTTTCTTCATTAGTTTCTTTGCATAAACTAAAATAAAAGAAATATTTATATGTACGGTGGGCTGGACATTCATAAAGCAGCATGAGAAGTACATATGTTATATATAAAAAAAAGAAATATTCATGCTCCACTCCTTTGAAGACCCATTCCGTGCATTTTGAAATTTGGATATTTAATACACAATTTTGGCTTATTGAATGAATTTTATAAATATTAATAACATTTTCTTGCAAAATCATACTTTAGTATTTTGATCCTCCTAACTTTACTCATTTTTTCCATCAAACGTTTCTTTGTTTAGTACGTGGTTATTGTTATTATTATTATCGTCGTAAATATAAGTAAAAGAAATAAAAAAAATAAAAAGTATATTATTAAAACAGTGTGTTTTTTATTAACTATTGCAAATACTTAAGAAAATAAAAGTTTGTAAATTGTAGATTGGAAGAGAGAGAGAGAGATTTCTATTAACTAGTTTTGTAAATGGTAAATTGTGGAGCTACAAAGTTGATGTTTATCTAAGAATTAGTTAATAACTTTGATAAAACCACACGATATAGTGCATCCAAATAAATATAGAGGAAAATGTATAACTAGATATTCGACCACGGCAGAGCACTAATTTATTTATTAAATTAGTAAATATATATATATAAATTTATTTTATTACCCAAATAGTGTATTTAATCAATAATATTTGATTATACGATAACTATGTCCAACAAATGTGATAAATTGAACGGCTGCAATTAATTTAGCTCTAAATTATATTTTTATTATAAAAATATATATATTTATTATAAAGTATTAATATAATATTATTTATAATTTATTTTAAAAAATATAATTTAGTAAAAATAATTTATTATATTTAAATTCTATATTTTTCACAAAATATTTTAATAAAAAATAGTTTATACTTTTATTTTTATTAATTAATAAAATTATATTTTATATTTACAATACTTATTTTTTATCATATTAATTTTATTTTTTTTACTCTATTTTAAACATATCCCAACTAATTTATCAGGTGAAAATGAAAAGAATTTAAATATTCAAACGACCATTAAATCACTAGTACATACATGCAGGTGGGCAAGCAAATTCACACGTGAAACATGACCTCCTCTATCATACATTGGGGGATGTGGCACCATATTTTTTCTTTCTTTTCTATTTCTCTTTAGCTAAATTAAGTTAATTGATATATATATATATATATATATATAATTAGTTAATTAAGATGGACCACTGAGATGGCATGGGTTCCAATGTCCAACGAGTTCAAATCAATCGCCTTCTTTTTTTTCTTGTTCTTTTTCTTTGTGTTTTCTTCAACGAGGTCCGGAGCAAATGATGTGGCTACTTTTTCCTTAATCTCAAAACTTGCTTGCATGCTGACGTGCCACCCAAACCCCCAATTCATCCATCTAATTAGGATTGCATGGTGCAATGCCAAGAAGCCCCACACTTTTATTTTAATTGTTATGAGGATAAAAGGCTCATGACTTCCTTTGGGAAGCATGCATGACTACATATAACAAGCTTGAGGAGACTCAAATTGTACTTAATTTAGTATGCTAATGATCTCTTGTTATAATAAATAGTTTGGCACACTACTGATTTATTTTTTATTTTATTTTTATTGTTAAAAGTCATCTAATAAATTAATTTCTACATCTAGGTAAAAATATTGTAAAATATAAGTAAATAATATATCAGTAGTGGTCGTTAAAGTTGGATAACATGGCAAACTCCACATATGTTAAACTCGATCGGTGAATCAAAACTGGACTAAGTGATGCATTTATATATTAAAACATAAACATGAGTAATCCAACTTAAGACTTTGTAAAAAAAAAACAATTGTACTGAAAATCAAAGTTAAATGATCCGAATAACATTTTTAAGAAAACTTCATTGATTCTAAGCACCTTAAATCATTCTTGCCCTTATGAAAAGGTAAGGTGCAATTTTTTTTTCCTTTTAACGAGGGCCATAAATTAACGAGAAAAGATATTTTCATATTCATACGAATAGATCTAAATTGATATGCCTTCCCCCTTCCGCACATTACATTTAATAAGGTAAAAGGAGTATGCATCTCATCTTTTAGATATAATTCATAAGTTAATCTATCGAAAAGTAACTTTTTTTTTATTATGGATTATTGATTTCGATTCACGATGGATGATAAATTTTTTTTATCCGTCATTCATCAGTAATGAATGCACAATTATTCTTTTATTATATAATAAGTCGATCGACCTGATGCAATATGCACGTCAATCGGCCGATGAATTACATAGATTTATATGACGAATGAATTATGTGTAATATTTTTTAATAAATAAGAAAAGAAAAGGTAAGAAAGTGTGTATAATTGGGATCTGGGATTTGGGGTCGAGCTCAGGTCACCATCCATGTCGGCTGACTGCAACTGTGAGGTGGTCCAAAGTAAGAAGGAAGATGATGATGGTGGTGGTGGTAGTAGATGATGGTGGAGGAGGAGCCTCCAGCAGAGCTCTCTGAGCTCCCTTCTACTGTGTGTCTTCTCTGTTTTCATATGCCTGGACTCCTCTTGTCCTCTTCATGAACTATTTGTTTCTTTTCTTGCTTGTTTTTGTTAATTAGTGGTGCACAAAATTAGCTGCAAAGTGATGGCAGTAATCACAACTACTAGTTCAAGTACACCATCCATTAAATGTGTCAACTTGTTCCTTTCATGCATGGAGTTTTATCTTAGAGTTTATGTTAGATTTAGGGCACCACCACTGTTGCCACTGTTTTAAATCTATTTACTATTGCAGTGGAAATAAAAAATACACGTTAAATTTATTTATTTGGAATTTTGGGATAACATGGCCTCTGAGAAGATTTTAATCTTTCAGATGACTTATTAAGCTTTGTCATATATATGGACACCAGATTCTTATTGGTTAACCTGATTATTTGCACTATATTATTTGACACAAAAGTAATATCTTTATTATTATTGTTTATGAGTTTTTGCTTTCTTTATTAGAGTCTTTCATTATTTTAATTAATTTAGCACAGGGTAAATTTTCGTAATAGTTTCCAACATTTATCTTTTATATTTTCATTTCATTCTTATAGCTTGATTTTATTGACAGGGATAGTCACATAATAAACCAGTCAAGAAGGATCTAGAATGTTTATATTATTTCTTTGTGGTTTTCATATCCGTATTTTTCCCATAATAAATATGTGTTTAATTAACAAGTAAAATTAGACTTTACCTGTTGTCTTTTTCCTTATGCCTAGGTTTTTTTTCAGATTATTTTTTTCTACATCTTCATTGTAGTATTAAATGTATGGGTGTAAGTTAGGGCGAAAGTAGTTCAGATTGGATCGAATTTTCGATCTAAAAAATTAATCATTATTTTTTTAATCAATTTTTAAAATTTAAAAATCATCTTAAAACTATTTTAAAAAAATAAAAATCACCCTATGGAAGGTCAGTTTTTTTGAAACTTACTTTTATATAATAATATTTTAAAAATACATATAAAATTAAAAAAATATAAAAATATTTTATTTTATATTAAATATAAAATATAATACTAAAATTTTAAAGTTATTAAACTAGAGTTTGATAATGTGATAGAAAAATATGAAATTTTATACAAAAAATATTATATCTATAACAAAATAATTGATAGCATATGCATAATTATATAAATAAAAAAATCATAAATAAAAAATAAGCTCCACGAGCCCCAATGATTTTTTCGAATGAAATTTTAATTTTAACGAGTGAATTTTAATTTATTAAAAATTATTCTAAATTATATTCGAATCTCTAATTTTTTATTATTTTTTAGTCAAATAAATTTTTTGAGTTGGTCGAATTTTTCTTATTACCCTCAATGTAAGCAAAACATTTAAAAACACATGTAAACTTATTAAATGTTAAAAATTTGGCAAGGGATAACATGAGAGTCGAGACTCGAGAGGTTCTGGGAACTGGGGAAGGGTGGGGGTGAGTACACATTTCCGGTGAGCGGAAGCAGTCTTTTAATAATTGTTGTTTGTCGACAAGGCAGCAGCATCACAACACTGTTCATTACAAAAGGCAACTCATCGAATTCGCCCCTCGTGTTCCAGTTTATTACGCGACTGCCACCAGCTTTAGAATATCTTTTATAAGGAATAATATTTTTTTAAAAAAACAGGACTAACAAATTTTATTTTAAAAGATTATAGTATTCTAATGATATTCTTAGTTTACCTCTTATTTACTTAAAACAATAAATTTAATATTTTATAATCATAATATTTTATTGTAAATATTAATAATTTTATTTTATTATATTTATATTTATAATAATAATAATATAATAATATATAGCTAAATAATAAAAAAAATGAAGCAAAATACAATATATGTATTCCGGTGTTTTAGAAGAATAGATATTTTCTTCATTTGGAGTTAAAAATGGTGATTTCATATTTTTTATATAATTTTGGAAAAAAAATAAAGTTTGACTAAATTAATTTTATTTGACGTCCTGTTTAGTTATATTATTAAAAATATCGAGATATTTAGACTCTTATTCAAGGATCAATTGGTGTTTAAAGTTTAGAACGGGTGTTGGGTTAGAAGGTATTGAATGCTCTGCAGCATCAAGGAGGCGCAGCAAAAGGAGAGCGCTGTAATAACCTACCAGCGCATAGAGAGAGAGAGAGAAGACTGACACGTGCGCCAAATTCCTTCGATCTTTTGTTCTAATACACCGACTCTTTCTCACTCTCTTTCCTCTTGTACGTTTTATTTTCTTTTTTTTTTTTTGGTTGTTGTTGGAATTGCTTTTATCGTAGTAGGGAAAAAGTTTGTATCCAGATTGGCTCATCGCCGATCTTTAGGGAGCCCTCCAAAGTATCAAGGAGTAAACATCATCTAACATCCTCCAGACGAGAGAGTCGGAGAGAGAGAGAGAATCGGTTGGAGAGGTGGGTTCAACTTCTTTTACTTACTCTGGCTGCTACAGTTGCATGATGTCTCTCTCTCATCTCTCTCACTCATGCCCAGTTGCCAGGAAAACGGTGTCCTTTTCCCAGGTTATTCTGCCACCCTGACCCACTTCTGTCGCCCACCACCCACGTACTCCTGACCACCACCACTTATTTATCTCTCTCTCTCTCTCTCACCCGCTCACTTTTTCTATAGGCTCTCTCTCTCTCTCATGTTGCATGGCAATTGCATACGTGTGCCGCTGGTTTCCTCGGTCCACGTCTCATCTTTATCTTCAAACAGGCCAATCCCGAGAAATCCACGCGCGCGTATGCATTACATTACATTACCCAACATTACCCAGTGGCAGATCCGAAATTTATCAACACGCTCGTGGTCTCTACTTCAACTTCCCTTCTACATACCAACACATTATGTATTTATTTATTTTTTAAAAAGGGAAATTTCATTAATTTAGAGTACAAAAATTAAGTTAGAGTATAAAAATTGAGCCAGACCCGGAGATAATTTGCCCAGCCAAAATTTATTATTCAAATTCGTACGATCAAAATTCGTAAGATAATCAGTTGCTTTATTATCATTACAGGCCAATAAGATATGATAGTAGGGTTAATAGCCATGATGATGTCCTTGATGTCCGAAATAATTCTCTTCGGTTGTCAAGGGCAAGGCCGCGTGCTATTGATGATGTGAACTAGCGACTCCGAGTCAAAATATATTTGGATATGTGATAGCCTCATGTCTTTACATTTGCGAAACCCAACGAGCATAGCAAAAGCTTCAACTTCGAGCATAGAGCGAGTGGTCATGGTTCCTGATCCTGCAAAGACAAAAGAGCCAGTGTGAGATAGTGATAAGTATTATATACCCCCAATCCCAATAGGCTCAAGTGAGACATCCGAGCTGAAAAAAGACCAGCTCTGGGGTGGGGGCTCCCACCGAATCCGCACTTGCGAATTTTGGCGGCGAGGGGCCTCAGGTGCGTGGGCGCCAGTTTAATCATGAAAGTCGGCCAAAGTCCTTTCCCAAATCGATCTTATGGTTGCACATCGCGATCTGAAATGTACCTCATTCTGAAGATTCCATATTCCCCAAAGACAGTGGGCAAAAATGGACAAAAAGAAATTTTTTGACTGCTGATCCAAGTTAGCTCCCTCATGGATCCAGGAGCTGAGGTGCCAAGATGAAGAGTTTTGAATTTGGATGTCGAGATTACTATGAAAGATGTTCTAAAACTGCATAACAACATGGCAATAAAAGAAGAGATGGATATTTGTTTCAAAGTGTAAGCCACAGAGGGGGCAAGATGGATCAATAGTTGTTATCAAAGAATATTATAGTGTCAAGGGTCGGAAGTTTGTAATGGAGGAGCTTTCAAAGAAAAATGTGTAATTTGGTGGGAGTTGAAATCTTCCAAACGAGCTTCCACGGCGGCCCTCCACTAGGGGACATACGACGGTCCTCCACGGGGGGACGTACGATGGCCTAGGGCAGTGACTGATATGATAGTAGGACGTACGACGGCCTACGGCCTAGTACGACGGTCCTCCACCCAAGCGTCATCATCGGCAGAAGCAGAAAGATAAATACATTCAATACGAGAACATAAATCCGGACCAAAGAGAGAGCAGAGGAGGGGGCAATTCCAAGAGCCATTGGTGATAAGGTGATCGACCATGAGATCATCGAGACAAGTTTCCATATTAATGTAGGTTGGTGTCCAGATGAGAGGCGCAATAAATATCCAAGGATTGAGCTACCAGAACTGATACATTTTTTGAAACCAAATCTTAGGGTGCTGACAAAGTTTAGAATAATTTTCCAGGAATCCACAATATAGTGTTGTTGGGCCATGTCCCAGAGATTGAATGTGTCATATTTGACTTTGAGGAGGCTCGTCCAGAGGGTAGGACGGTTATTTAGCAGGTCTAGAATTCGCCTTGCAATAAGAGAGTGCCCTGATGTTGTGTAGGTTTCGAATGACTAGCCCCACCAGATCGCGAGGAAGCTGGACGGTACTCTAGTTGATAAGGTGAATGCCACGACAGCCACCCCTGGGTCCCAAAGGAAGGATCGGGAGAGGCGCTCGATGGATGCAATGGTGCTGCCAAAGAGATTTGTAACACTAAGTGAGTGGATTAGGATTAATGTAAGCATTGATTTGATGAGAGTAGTGCGACTAGCCTGATTAAGGACATCCCAATGCTAACCGACAAGCGCGAGGCGATCTTGAGTGCTACTCATGAGAAGGTATGTGTTTTTGGGAGATTAGTACACTGGGGTATTGGAAGAGAAATGTCCCTACTTTAAAGTTCAAAATGGTATTGATCTGATGGCGACGACGTATGTTCATAGGGGGTAAAAGGAGTTCAGACTTTTGCGGGTTAACATGCTAATCAGTAAGGAGTTCATAGATTTGTAGGATCTTTCTTAGATTAATACTTTTTTTGTTGCCTTGAGTGAGCAAGTCATCGACAAAAAGAAGATGGGATAGGCTAAAAGAATTTATTCTGAAGGGGGAGATGAGGCCTGCCTCAACGTGTTGGGTCATAAGTGAAGAAAATACTTGAGCAACGAGAATAAATACGTAGGGCGAAAGAGGATCGCCCTGCCTGATACCTCGGTGACTCAAAAAATGCTGGGCTAGTTCACCGTTAATAATGCATCAAAAGGTCGGGGAGGTTATACAGAGTTTGATCCAACCAATGAAGGGGTAATCATCTGCCTGAGAATGGAAACCACAGCTGTCCAGGGGACCCGATCAAACGCTTTCTCAAGATCGACTTTGAGCATCATGAATTTATTTCTACTACAGTTCAGGGAGTGCGCGAGTTCCTGAGTGATTAGGATGTTATCATGTATAGATCTACCAGGGATGAAGGTGAATTAGTTGTGCTCTATGAGGGAGTTCATAATGAGCCGAAGTCTTGAGGCAAGAATTTTGGATAGCAACCTATAGAGCACATTACAAAGGGAGATATGACGATAATCTTTAACATGCCTGGGATTGCTAGTTTTGGGGATAAAGATAAGCGAGGTTTTGGCCCATTTCGCAGGTAGTGAGTTAAAAGTGAGACAATGTTGTATGTCGTTGACAATCCTAGTACCAAATATATCCCAATAAAATCGATAAAATTCTATCGTGAAACCATCAGGCCCTGAAATCTTACCAGGGGGCATGCTCCAGAGAGCATTAATAACCTCTTGATAAGTAACAGGAGTTAGGAGAGAAGCGTGCCAGTCACGATCAAGGGAGGAAAGGCTCGGCTAGCAATCTAGGGAAATGTCGATTTGGGTAGAAGGCCTCTTACGATAGTGTTCAACAAAGAGTGTTTGGATCTAGGAAGTGTTTGTGATGTTGTTGTTTGAATCATCAAGAAGCGAGGAGATGGTGTTCTGATGATGACGAATCACCGTGGAGAGGTGGAAGTATCGTGTGTTCCGATCACCTTACCGAAGCCAATTCACCATGTATTTACTCTACCACTTAATGCTAATTTGTCTTAGAAATGCAGCGTGCCGATGATATGCCATACACAAGCGACCCAACTCAGAGGCGGACAGACCCCTCTGAGCATCAAGGTTTTCTAGTGTTGTAATGTCCTGAAGCGCGATGTCAGCCTGAATTTCCAAGTTTCCCAGAGAATTCTTGTTCCACTTAATGGTGTCATGCTTAATTAAGTTAAGGGCTTGGGTGGTGGTGAGGTTTGGGTTATGAAACGACTAATGCCGCATGACAATGTCACGGGGCTCAGGGTGAGAGAGCCAGAATGCTCATACTTAAAGGCTTTCGACCGCCATGATTTAATATTAGTGCGGAATAAAAGTGGTGCATGGTAAAAAACACACCGAGAAAGAGTCAATAATGTGAAGTTTGGAAAGGAGTTTATCCAATGATGGTTTAATAGGGCATGGTCGAGACGACACAATATGCGTGCATTTCCAGCTCGGTTATTGCACTAGGTGAATTTTAGGCCTAAGGGTTAGATATGTAAGAGGGATTGGGTGATGGTCATGTTGTTGAAAGCTCTAATGGATTTGGTGTGATAAAAATAGGATCCCCTAACTTGTCGGAGGGGGAAGTCATGGTGTTACAGTCACCAATAAGAAGCCATGGAAGCTGGGAAGTATCGATATTACATAAATCATTCCAAAGGCGAGTTCGAACAAATGAGATAGTACTAGCATAAACAACAGATAATAGGAAATTGAAACCATCAAGAGAAATTGCAACATGAATAATCTGAGCAGAAATGAGGAGCGGGGTAACCTGAGCCTCCTAGTCATGCCAGGCTAGGAGGATGCCACCAGAAGTGCCGGTTGCCTCACAGAAGATGCCGTCCCGACCGGGCCCAAAGCGTCGGATCACCTATTTAGTTTTTACAAAATTTGTGTGTGACTCTAATAAAATTACAATGTGGGGTCGATGTGACCTAATAAGATTTATCATTCTATCCTTAGTCTTTGCCCGGTAAGCACCGCGGCAGTTCCAAGCTAGGACACGCATGGGGGAAGGGGGGGCACCCAGGCCTAACGAGCCAGCAGCAATATCCTGCATTGGGGAAAAAGGTAATGAGATGGAGGCAGTTGGAAGTAATGTTTTACCTTTAGTACTATGTTTGGATGGTACATAGAGTGGCCGAAGAGAGGGGAGGGGTGCCTGAGGCTTGTGAACCCGCAACTTCTTCTTCTCCATATGCGATGGTGGAAGGAGCTCGAGATCTTCCGGCTCTTCCTCCGAGAGTGTTTTCATGGGGTTTTCTGACACATGGTTAAGGCAACGTTTGGCAAGAACAACAAACTCAGCATGGCCTAAAGTTAAACAGGTGGTGGAATAAGCAATGTACGGCAAGTCCACTTGAGAGCAAGGGGGAGGGGATGACCGCCATGGGGGAGGGGTGGTTCCCGAGTAAGAAGGTTGACGATCTGGGGGAGGGGAGTTGACGTTGTAGGGGATAAGTTGGAAATGGTTAAGGAGAGAAGAGAGGTCATCGGGGAGGAGACCATTATAGGAGCAAAAGCAGAGAGGAAGGAGGAGGATGGCACAACAGAAGAGGAAATGTGAGGGGTGGCAGTGGTGAGGGGTGGAGAAGGGTTTTGTTCAGGCATTAAATAGTTGAGATTCAACATGGTAAGAGGTCCTTGCGCAGATGACGCCATGTGCACAGTAGTTGTGCTTGTTGCGATTGAAAAATGACCGTTGGATGAGAGCACACGGATCACGAACGTGTCCGTAGGAAGAAGTGGATGATCTGTATTTCTATCAAGGAGAAGTCCTAGCCACACAATCAAGATGAATGGTTGGAAGATGGATTGATGATGTGACGCTCGCCCCTTGGTCCACAGATGACCATTATGGATTGGCCACGTCAGCCCAGGCCTAGCGCGACGATAGAGCCGCGGCGACCGACGGTAGCTCAACGCCCGGTGCAGGGCAGTTGAGATCCAGTCCAGAGGGCCGGGCCTGAACCATCAGCTGCACGCACTGAGCTGCCAGGCCGGTATGCCTGGCCGAGGCCGGACGACTGACTCACAGCCAAGGGCCATACAGTAGCACCTCCGGCGTATGAGCACCAATGCCCGGAGTCAGGCCGGTGGAGCAGTGCTTGAAACGGCGCCCGATGATTCCACAACGGAAGCAAAAAGTGGGAATGTTATCGTAGAGCATGCGTTGAAAATATCAATCTTCATTTGGTAGGCAGATCCAAAATCCCTGCTTGAGAGGTCGTGAGCGGTCCAGCTCGACGCAAACTCTCGCCGTGCACCATCACAACCAAGACATACCTGCAAAGCAAGACCAAAAGCTGCTGCCACTCGTTGGAGAGAGCGAGTGGAGCGGAGCTCGAGAGGGAGGCCAAGGAGATGCAGCTAGGTAGGAGTGGCGAGAGGTCGTTACCGTCCGGGCAGAAGAATGGTGATACCTGAGCCACCGTCAAAAGGGATCCGCCAAATTCCCAGGGGCCGCCGGTCAATACCTGCAAGCGATCATCCTCGTTAGCAAAAGTAAATAGGATGTATGAGTTACCAATTTCAGAGAGTGATCACGACGTCGAAATGCGCCAGAGATCCGAGATTGCGTGTTTCAGCGTGGTGAGGTTACCAACATAGCGACCGAGAAGGCAAAGGCGAAGCGCGTCAGATTGTTCCTCAATTTCACAACCAAGGATGCAAACTTCCTCAGTAATAGATTCCTGCAAGCCCCAGAGTTGATGCTAAGAAATGGTGGCCTCGGGCTGCACTCTAGACGCACGAACAACAACAGCCCAAGATCAAGAGAGGGTGGAAGTTGGGGTAGGAAGAAGAGGAGAGGGACGAATAGGGTTTGTAGAGAGGGGGAAAAGGTCCGTGCTAGGAAGAGTGTTATTGATTGCAGTGGAGGAGTTTGGAGAAGTTTGTGATGGAGGCACATGGGCTCAGAGAGGGCTGACATTTGAAGACTTCGTCCCCGACGAATCGCCGGGAACAAAACAGAATGCTCGTGGTCTAGAGGCAACAGCTCCAGACGAAACGCTCACAAGGGGGAAGTGTCAAACTCGGTTCAACTTGTGCACTCACGCTATTATTATGTATTTATGAACAAAATTGATAAGAGCTGCATCGACATTTGCTAATTATTGCAAAATAAAAAAAAGAATATGAGAGCAAAGAATTCTTGCTCCTCTCGCGAAAATATGCCCCTATGAGATTAACTACTCTCAATTAAAGATTAAGAAAATGATTGTCAAAGGAAGCCCTACTCAAGACCGATAAATGAAGTGCGTCCTTCCATCATACTCACATTACAGTAATGATTAGTTTTTGGGTTGCATTGACTCCAAATTATTTTTAATCCTAATAATCATAATTTTTGCTTAAACTTGATCATTAACTTTCAACATTGTCAAATAAGTGATTATTCTCCAAAGCCATGCACAACTAATTAATAAGTTATCATGCACGTTTATTCCATATTTTTGCATATCATATCATATCATATATATGTGTGTGTGTGTGTGTCAATTATTCGACAGTTAATCTTCTATATAAATGTCTTTTTTTTTTGTTCAGAAATTATGGTCATGGAACTTTCTATTTACATTACAAGAAAAATGTGTGTTCTAGACGGTCCGAGCCGTCGTAAAATGAGAAAAATCCGTCGGAAAACATACTTTGTGATGAATTTTTCAATAGGAACGATCCATCGTAAAAATATTCATCACAAATATTTTTCGACAGCTCTATTACAACCGTCGAAATTTCCCATGGCTCTGACCGTGGGCAAAACATTTCCACGGCAGGAGCCGTGGGAACGTCCCTGCGGCTCAGGCCGTGTGTCACGCCTTGATTTCGTCCCTAGAATTCCACGCAACCAGCACTGGAATGTCCCTGCTCGAACACTACAATCAGCCTCCCCAAGTACTCTCTTTCTTTTCACTCAAGAACAGAACACTTGCACACACTCACTTAATGTTACTTAAGTTAGTTTAACACACACAATGCATACACATGAAGAACTCGGCCAAATGAGGAAAGAAGACTTTATTATCACTTGTCCCAGAATATGGGAGATTACATGTATTTATAGTGCATGGGTCAACCAACTGCTGTCCCAGAATTTGAATTCAAACACTCCAATTCAAATTCAAATACAAACTATAACTACCTCCTAACATAACTTCTAATCCAATGGCCAGGATCTTCCCATCACATTGATTGAAGTTCCTGCCTTCTGGATTACTTCCCTCCACCATAGGACACGACCTGATGAACTCCGACCACCAGGATTCTGGCGCGGCCACCTTGCGCCCGTCGGCCATGGCCGCCATGGCGGATATAACCGCCATCTCTTCATTGTCTTCATTCCATAGCTGCCTCCACGCATGCCCCTGCAAATCCAATGATAGCTTGCGACCTCCACATGCCTGATGATGAACTGTGATGGCCTGGATTGGCTCTGGGGCGACATGCCCCAGATTGGCCCGGGCGCGCCCGGCCATGTGCGCCTGGCCATGTCACATGGCCTGGCCATGTTCCGGCCATCCCCTGTGCCTGGTCTTCTGCACCAAACCTCCTGTCTGATAAAGAAGTGTCGAGGAGCTCTGCCTGGTCTCAAGGATGTCTCGGTCCATCCCTGGAATGCTCATGGTCGCCATGTGCACCCGGGCGCGCCCGGCCATGCCCAGCCATGTCCAGAAGTCCCTCCTTCATGGAGGGTGACACATGGGAGCTTTCCACGTCTAGAGCCTTGGGAGCTTCCCACGGCTCTGGCTGCGGGAAAATTTTCCCATTGCTCCAATCGTAGGATGTTCCCACGGCCTGATTCACATGGCTTGGTCCGTGGGTGGTTTCTACAACTCAGGTCGTGGGTGCTTTTCCCACGGCCAGAGCCGCAGGAGTTTTCTACGGCTCTGATCGTTGCAAGTTCACTTTTTAAAACAAAAAAATTTGTCCGCGCACGATCGAAACTGGTCCGCGCGGCCGGATCAGGTTGTGCCGCGGCTGGATCGACATGCGTGTGGCCAGATCATCCTGCTCAGACGGATCGGCCCACTCAGGCGGGATTCGACTTGCACGCAAGCGGATCCAACCACGCATGTCGCCTTTGAGAGAGAGAGAGAGAGAGGGAAGGAGTGAGGTCCGCACATCGCTGTGAGCCTGCGAGAGAGATGGTTGGTCATCGCCGGTTGCTTGGAAGGAGAGTGCCAGTCGCTTGGAAGGAGCGCGTCGATGGAGGAGAGAGAGGAGAGTTGGAAAGAGATAGAGAGAGGAGAGAGGGATGAGGTAATAAAAAGAGAGGAAGATGCGAGAAAAAAATAGGCGGAGAGTTTGACGAGATTTTTTATTTTTTGACGATTTAAGTAGCAGAAAATATTTTTCACGATTGAAATTGTGAGAAATTTTCACAGTCGAAGTCATGGAAAAAGTTTTCCACTGTTCGAGCCGAGCCGTGGGAAAGTTTCCGAATTTTCCACAATTCGAATCGTGGAAAATATTTTTCATGGCTCTAGAAATTTTTCGTCGGAAAAAGTCTAGAAAAGAAAGATGAAAAAAAGGAAACTTATGATGAGTATGTGCATGTGTTTTTTCTTTATTCTAATTTCGCTCATTTGTCGATTTATTTCTTGTAGAAGGATACGACGTGGCTCTTTTTCCGGGTTACAAATGCATTACTTTAGAACCCCCCAAATAAAAAAAAATCCTGCCCTAAAGAATTTTTATCCTATTTAACTCGAATTGTTTATCTTTTCTTTTTCATTTTTTGGGTAGCTATATTTTTTATGTGGTGTGGACATAATGAACAAAAGCTTTAGTCTGAATGCAACAGAAAAAAAGAAGAGGGAGATGAACAAAGACAGTGCATAAAAAAGTGAAAATAAAAAAAAAACTCCCACAAGATGCCAGCACAACAAAATTCTCTTGGCAGCTTCTTCTTAATTGGGTTGGTTGGTTGGTTGTGAGTCAATAATAATAATAATAATAATAATAATAATAATAATAATAATAATAATAATAATAATAATAATAATAATAATAATAATAATAATAATAATAATAATAATAATAATAATAATAATAATAATAATAATAATAATAATAATAATACACACAAGTGTCACTTGCATAATGACACCTCATGGAGACTGCTGCCTACAGATCTGCTAAGTTTGCTTAATTACCAAGTTATTAGGTAAACTTATATATATATATATATATATATATATATATATATGAGATTAATGTACCTTCTGAGCACCTTCCGCTTTGAAAGAATGCTGAGCGCATTTCAATCGTTGATCCACTGATCAATGGTTGAGATAATTCATATTTTTAAATAATAAAATTTAATCATTTCTAATCAGATCCATTCATCAGTGGATCAACAATTGAGATGTGCTCAGTATCTCTCCAAAGCGAAAGGTGCTCTGGAGGTATATTAATCCATATATATATATATATATGATTTAATGTGGGTCCTCCCCGGGGAGGACCCCTTCCTCAGCCGCGTCCGTCAGATGAAGATCCGACGAGCGCTGTTTTTCTTCACGGTTCAAGGATTGATTTCCAATTTTTTCCCATTTTTTTACGGTTCATCTTTTACGATTTTTTTACCTTCCTTCTCAGCGATCGTTCGTGTCCCCCTCCCTCGCCGCCGCAGCTCCCCCTCCCTCCGTCACGCGTCCTCCCTTGCCACTGCGCGTTCTCCCTCGTGCCTCCCTCGCCGCTGTGCGTTCTTCCTCGTGCCTCCCTCGCCGCCGCAAATCCTCCGTCGTTGCTCGTGATGATCGGCCCGCATCTTCGTCACGATCGACGATCGTCCTCTCTCGCGACGATCTTCGATGCGAGATCTGACCTCTAGAATGCGAGATCGCTGCCGCCCGTCGCTGCTTGCCGCCCGTGCCGCACGGCCTCAAGGTCGCCCGTAGCTGCCGCTGTGACCTAGGACAGTGCACTATCTTCGTTCTCAAGGTCTCGAAGTCGCCGACGTTGCGCTGCGAGGTTGTCCCCGCTCACCGCCGCTCGCCGCTCGCCGTGAGGTAGGTCGTCGCCCGCCACGAGTTAGGTCATCGCCCGTCGAGTTCTGACCTCTTCGCCACCGCCGTCGCGAGCCCCCTGCAAGCTAGGACACTGTCGGCGCTTGCTGTCGCCACGAGGTCTCCGTCGCCGCTGCGAGCTAGGACCGTGCCCCGACTTCGTACTCAAAGCCTCAAGGTCGCCGGCGCCGCTCCACGAAGTCATCGTCGGCGCCGCTCCGCGAAGTCGTCCCTGACGTCGCCGCCGCCACCGAATGTCGATCTCTTCACCCTTAAACATGAACCGTAAAAAATTAAACAGAAAAAATCGGGCAGAAAAATCAAAAATTGATCCTTGAACCGCAAAGAAAATCACGGGGTCCTCCCCCTTGACAGGGGGAGGGGGGAGGACCCCTGTTATATATATATATATATATATATATATATATATATATATATATTTGATAAATAAAATTGTTAGACGTCTGGTGAACAAATCTTAGATATTTAGAAATTTAATCTTGATGGGAAGAGAAATTGGCATTTAGGTACTCATAGTTTCGCACACTAATCTTCGGCCAAATTTTTGTTTTAAAAAAAATTTGACTGTAAGCCAACATATCTCAAAGAAATAATTCATTTATTAATGTGTGTATATATATATATATTTCTTCAATGTAATTTTTTTGCACCATTAATCGTGACTTTAATTCTAAGTTTATTCTTTTACCATTTTTTTCGATCTCGTTCTGTATTTGTAACAGTCAAAATTAGATTTTCTTTATGGATAGGACTGAGCAATGCGTATAGGACCTCCTCTCTCTCTCTCTCTCATGTAAGGTCCATTCCAGCAATAAGAAGTGACACTATTGGGTTCGCCAAATTAAGTTGTGGGTTCAAGGCTGGTCCCATGGGCACATACACAGATCTGGATAAAGTGGGGGGGGGGACTCAAATCTAATTTCCATGGAAATAGGAACATGTTTCCTTTTAATCTCTCTCTCTCTCTCCATATAGATATATACATACATATTATCCAATCAAATGGGATATATATCATCATGCAATTTAATTTCTTTCTCGCTCTTTTATTTTTCTTATATAAATCAGCTGACCTCAATCTATAGTGAATATATATATATTTCTTTTGTGGCCTATCCTATCAAATAGAAGGGAGGAGGTGGAACCAACCTCTAGCTAGGTTTCATTCATGTTGCCACTAGGGGAAAAAAAAGTCATGCATGGGACCTAAAGTTTGGTTGAATTGTGGTCACAAAATATTACTTTCTTCAACCCATTAATGCTATAAATAAATGAAAAATTGGGGTACCAATACTATTTTTTGACGCGAATTAAATAGCAATTTGACTACCATGATTATGGGATAATTCCTCACTTACCATCAAGTCATTTTGTTTGACTTCATAATATATAATTTATTTGCCTTCGTATTATATCCTTACACTTCGCTGTTTTGGTTGTCAGATTAGTTCCATTCCCAATTAATATGTATGCATCAATCATTTTGATGACTTAAGTCATGAGTTTATCGTCATATAATTAATTAGTCGAATGGTAAAAATTTCTCTCTTTCATTTTGAATTTTGCTTCTTGAAGGTGTTATAAGAGGCGCACATTATTTTTTCTCTATTATTTAATTAGTTTTACCATCATGAATCGCCATCAAATTTATCATACAAACTATTAAACCCATAAAACACCAATAAATGTTACTCCACGCTAAAATTTCGAATTCGAATTCTCACCTGTTTATGCGACACAGAACAATTAGTTGAGCTCGACGAAGTGTCAATTTCCAATGCGCTCTTTAGCACTTCACGAGTTGACCCATCGGTCTTTCCGGACACCGGAAGCCGACTAAAAAAGTCCATAAGATGACTTAGTAGATACTCATTTAACATTATGGCCCCATTTTTAGTTAATTATTATTAATCCATTGAATTTTGTAGATTGAGCTCATTTCAATCGCCATCTCGTAACTAGTAACCATTCGACCGTATATGACTGGATCACCATTTAATGAAGATCAAGATCTTTATGTCGTATTTCTTCTCTAACTCGAATTGGGTTAAGCAAACATCATATTTACCATATATATATTTATTTTATTGTAACATAAACGTGGCATATCATATCATCATAAAAAAGTATCTCCAACAAATTAATAGGCATAACACTCCTAGTCCTCTTAGTAACTCCGTAACGTAAAAAACACATAAAATAGAACATGATCAGTAAACACAATCCAAAGTACGCTTTTGTTATAGCCTAACAAAGTACCACATTGCAGGGCTTATCTAATAACCTAATAATCATCTTAATCAAGACCAGGTTCGGATTATAATACTGGTTTATGCAACATACTATTATACAATATATATATATTTCTTTTTTTCCAAAGTATTTATAATTAAATTAGCATTCAGTGCAGCAAAACATGGGTCAAGTGGGATGTCCCCACGAAATCATCTAAAAATGTGATCTGGATTCCAGCAAAACATCATCCACCAAACCTTCTTCTTCTTTTATATATATATATATATATATATATATATATATGCTGCTGTTGGCGTGTTACTATCTCTCTTCCTATCCGATAATTACATTCTTTTTATAACTCCACCACCATCATCCTCATCTCTCTCTCTCTCTCTCTCTCTCTCTCTCTCTCTCTCTCTCTCTCTCTCTCTCTCTCTCTCTCTCTCTCTCTCTCTCTCTCTCTCTCTCTCTCTCTCTCTCTCTCTCTCTCTCTCTCTCTCTCTCTCAACAAGTGCCGTTTAATATATATTTTTATACATATATATTTCAACATGACATGCAAGGTGTAGTACATCAACTTGGGGGGTGTAAAGACAACAAAAGGGGGAGATGTTCCAATCTCTGGATTAGCTGTCAGAAATAGACCAAAATGAATATTGTAATGGAGATTAATTAGTTTCCTAATGGTGCCAAGGGGCGATCGAGGCTAAATCATACGGCCACAAAGGGGGAAGCTTTTTCATTGGGGCGATCGTCATCAAAGATTTTACCTCAATTATTAAAATCATGATTTCTTTGAGAGGAGAATGATCCATTCTCCTCACCAATAAGAAAAATTATATTATACTCTTTTCTTACTGCCACTAAAAAAAAGTTTAGTGCAACTTTATGACTATTTTACTTTTATTGTGTATATTAAACTTTATGTATCATTACCCTTTTTTTGTAACTGAAAAGAATTATAAAGAAGAAATTTGGGGACAGAACACTTTTCAATCTCCCCCTTTGTCAAGTTAAAATGATAGAATGGGAGACCCATCCATATAGTTGATCATCTCCCTTTTCTTTGATCAAAATGAAGAATCCAAAATATATTTTATTTCTTTCACCATTTATTATTTCATAAATTTGGTATTTTAGGTATACATGTATCTGTTTGTTTTATCGCATTAGGTTATTCAATTGCATGTTAAATGCAATTTCCTTCTTATCCTATTTTTAATATATGTAAATGAGGCCAAAAGGGGAATCTAATAAATTTTAAAATAATTAACAAGATTTTGATTAATATAGCTGAAAGTTCGAAAATAATCCTTTTCTTTAACAAAGCTTCTAGACACATCCAAATCCAATACCTTAAACTCTGGAAGAATGTCTTCACCTAATTTGCATGAGCTGCAACAATCCAATTATTTCAAATCAAAACACCTACAAGAAAAGAAACCACAAATCAAAGCCAATGAGATGAGATGAATGATTGTTTCTTGAATAATGATGCCTTGGTTTCATTCTTAAGAATTAAGATCATTTGGTAGGAGGTTTGTCCTTAAAACAATATTTTATAATCCCTGTCACAGGTGCATCAATTTTTTTTCCAATCACATTTTTTATTGCACGCCAGCTATAGAACATAGTTTTCTTTTTCAGCAAAAAAAAAAAAAGGATTAGTTTAAATTATGGTGGCATTATTATTCTTATATTCTTATGCTGACTCTTCTTTGGATCATCACATTTAAATAAGATTAAAAGGAGGAGAGGCATTATTTTTATGACATCCCAGGCAGCATCATTCAAATCCCCTGTTTAATTAAGTCATCAAAAGGACGAAAAGTGAGCAAATGATGGACAGACATTTCAACGTTCAAGGTTGATTTCTAGGCATCATTAGGTTTACTTTAAAGCTTCCTCTGCCTCCACTAGAAATGAAGCAGTCCTTGCATTATTGCCTAACAGAGGGCATCTAGCAGGTTTTAGAGTTGTTCCGACACCTTTTTTTTTAACTGAATGATCAAAATCATAGACCTTTAAATATCAAGAATTACATTGAAAACAAGTTTAAATCACTGTGAAACACAAATTATGATGCAACGTGAAGCATTTGACTCGGCAAAGAATGTTTGTTTCTAATCATTGTAAGGTGAACTTCTTTGTAATTGGCAAAAAAAAAAGTGTTTGGTACGGATTCGAGTTCTCCTTAGTTGGATGAAAAAGTATAATAATGAGAATTTGAAAGGTTGATATGATAGATAAATTTTAATAAGTGTTTGAATAAAAAGTAAGAACTAATAATATAATTTATTATTTTATAAAATATAAAATTATAATAAATTAAAATATTATTTATTTAGTTAAAATAATTATTTATGAAACATATTTATTTTAATATTATATTTTATATTTTATGAAAATAATAATATTATAATTTATTATTTTTATATGTCATTAATATTATAATTTACAAAAAAAAATATATTAAGTTAAGGAATTGATTTTATAAAGCTAAAAAACAATATATTAATAAATAAAATATTATAATTAATTATTATTTAAGATAATATAAAAATAGTTTTAATGAATGATATTAATATTAAATAGTAATTAATAATATTTTACTAACTAAATATAATAAAGAATTGAAATGCAAAAGCAAAAAAAAAAGTTCTCGACCTGACGTCACGTTAATCATTTGGCAAAAGTTTCATGACGATCGTTTGATAAAAGTTTTCTGGCCGAAGTTCCGGAACCAAACACGGGAAAAATTAAATGCATCTTTATTGTTCCAACAAGAATAACAAGTAAATTTACAGCAAGGATCCCAAGATATTAGATTTTTAGTGCCAACAATGTATAATGGCAGTACAGTTAAAGGCACTGGGGGACCCTACATCTTAGAACCACTACAAAACCCAGTGCAAAGCATACTTGAGTATTCTGAATTTGTATGGATAGGAATCGAACTTCCACCATATAATTAATGGTTCTTGATTTGGTAATTCTTGACATACGAAGAATCTTCTAAAGCTTACATCCATGAGGCAAGGGGACAAGGATGGTTAGTTCTTATGCTGTGAGAAGTCAAGGGGCTTGCAAAATTGACAAGGAATTCATCACAATATCGACGTGCATAAAAAGTCGATCTGCAAAATACTCTTGGCAGGTTAATTTAATAGCACAATTTTGACACAGCATCACTGTTCCAACTGATATTTATCAAGTATGAGGGATGTGCGCGGGTATTAACAAAAGCAAATATGGTCTACACATAGTTGTTCTACATAGGCATCTAAGAACAGTTCAAGGTTCGCTTGGAATAACATTGAAGAAGTGATAAACCTCATCCTCATCATACACTCCAACCTCAGTTGAGCAAACCATGCAGCGGACAGGTCGGAACACCTCATCTTTTTCGTTATCCACCTTGCAGTGGGACGGCTGCCCCTTAGGTTTCCTCGGGTTCCTTTTCGTTTCACGCAGTATCTGGTCTATCACGACCTTGCAGTTAAAAACGAACATAGCTCTGTACTGAGTTACATACTTTTCATGCCTATTATTTTTTTGAGAGAAAAAAAACGTCAATAAAGTTGATCACATAAAGTAGAATAAGATAAGGAGTGGGAGACACATTCATACACCCAACGAAGAAAGAGAAAGGTAATACAAGAATATCCCAAAAACAAACTCTACAAAAAAAATCATTAGTATGTACGAATTGTGAATCCTAATTGGGAAGCAGGTAGACCATTTATCAGATTTTAGAAATTCTATTTATGACCATGAAGAGGACAGATTTGATAGCTAAAGCTCTAACCCATAACACTGACAACATCGAGTAGAGAGAGACAGAGAAATGAAAGGTGGTTATGAGCCATGGAACAATAATCCATATGTAGAACTCGATGATTATCCTTCTGATAAGTGATTTTCACATTATTTCACGTTGGGGGGGGGGGGGGGGGGGGGGGGCAAGGAGAATGTTTAAATGAAGAGAAATAAAATTGTGCCAGCAGTTGTCAAATTTCATGTAAAAATTCAGATGCTGTAGTTGTGAAACTTTAAGTGTGAATTCCAATTGCGAAGTATACTCAGAGATCAACCTAGTTGTACTGAATGTTGTCACTAAGCATAAACCACATCCTGCAGACTAAAAGGGTGATTAAAAGATAACCACGGGCTGAGTGAGATACTAAGACATCTATAATAAGCTGGCCATCAGGGATGGACTGATGTATAACCTTCCTATTCTCATAGCATTCAAGATCCTCGCCCTCTTACTTTTCACAGCATAAATAATATCTCATTTAGCGACTAATATAAGGGTGAAGGATTTTACTAAAATTTCTTAAGCGCACTTCCACCTCTTTATGGTAGTACAAGATATTTACAGTGAAATCTGTTAATCAAATTTTGACCTAAAAAAATGCGAATAAAGTGCTTAAACAAACAATCCACATGAAATGATGTTTAGGACATATTCCCATAACAAAGTCATTCTCAATATTACGCAGATGGTAGGCACGTGAAACAAACATGGCATTACCCTTTTAAACAACGGACATGGAATCATCATGGATTTAACTTATTACAGAAAGAAAACAAGAAACTTGCATGGAAGAAAAGAGATGCATACCTCTGACAGTCCAAACAAAGGGTTGTGAAACATGCAGGGCAACTCAGTATAGCATCGGATATCCGACCTTTCCTTTGTTTCTGAATCCATAATTCATCTTTATCGTCGAGATTTGGATCATAAAATTCTGGTTTGACTGAGTAGTCTATTTCATCATCACTAGAGACTGACAGCCCAAGATAAAACATTATTATTAGACAAAATTCCAATGTGTTTTGGGAAAAGGAGCTGCAAAGAAGATTGCTCACATGCTGTAAAAATGAATATTTACATGCAAGGGAAGCACTAGTATTTTGAGATTTGTGTGCAGATTCACATTTAACAATTTACAAGCAATAGCAAGGGAATACAAAACTGAAGATTATTCTCATCCAATATATATTATTTATTTCACATGGCACTATAACAAGCTAGCTATTTTAAGGAACACATAATATGGAAGAGTTTCCAACAAAGTAAAGATGGATTTTAGCCTCACAGGAATCCTCACTAAGACCAGAAACACTGAATAGACAAGGATCTGTTTTCTTTTGAGAGAAGAAACAGATTTTTCAGTTGATGAAACTTGTCCAAGTCCTCAAATTTCCAAATCGGGTAAATGTAAACATAAAATCTCAGCATAAGACCATATTTCGTTTGCTGAACATAATAAAACTAATACAGCATTTTCTTAGAATATGAGAGTTGCACAATCAAAATCAATGTTCTTAATGAGATGACTTTTGTCAATGACCAAGTTTTGGTTTGACAAACATCTTAGTCGAAATTAACATCTTGGCGCGGAGCATCTATTACTAGTTTACTACATATCAGTTTTTTTTAATGAAATAACAAAAAGGGGTGCAACACAAGGAAACCAGATATAAGAAAAACAAGGACAAGAATTAAAAAATAGAAGAAAAGACGATCCAGATAGACAACCACCTTATTTTGCTATGTCATTTCTCATTTAACATGTGTTGTTCTGAAACAGAACACAAGCTTCTAATTTAACTTTTTGCTATTTTGATTTCAAATCCAGTAAAACAGATCCGGAGTCAAGACTGTTAGCACCTCAGGTGTAAAGCAGGACTCAAATGGTGTAGAGCAGTGGCATCCTGTCCTCGTTTCACAAAGAAACCACCAACCATTCTCACAAGCAGATATAATTTAATCTGCAGAATACACTTAGTCTTTCGGTTACAAATTATACAATATAGGATAAAACAATATCCCAGTTCAACACTCATGTCTCTAAAATCTATGCACCCACACTCTGGTGATCTCATTTCTGCGCAGTTGGTTAGGATTTACCATCATATATTTTAATCTAAGCACTGAGAGCATAGATTCGTATTGCATTAAAATTGACAACTTCTGAGTCGCTATAAACATATGATATGGCGAGCAAAAATACCATTGTACTCAAAATACGGGGAAAAATGGGGTAAAAATTTCATAAATGTAACTAACCCTTTATAATGCAAGCACAAGAAAGAAGTCCAAAATTCCATGCAACCAGAAAGTATGCCTCTTTATTCTTCTCGCTTTGGAAGAATCGAAAGTAAAACTTATGAAACAAAGAAGAGAATCGAATGAACCCATTCGCTTGCTCAGTAATCGACCAAAACTACTCATTCTCCAAGTAAAGACACCAAGTTAGACATGGCATGAATGCCGCAACAATTCATAAAATCTCAGAACCCTAAACTACAATTGCAGCAAAATCGAAAAAAATAAAATAAAAATATGTCCCCTGACAATTCAATTAATACATCCCCAAAATGATCAACCTTGCAATGTCTGACGCGACAATAACGAGGAATCAACGATGAGAAATCGCTAGTTGCAAATGACATAGAACAAAGTTCCTCATCCACCGTAAAGTCACCCTCCTTTTCTTCATTTTATACTATTTCTTTCGACAAGGAATCGTACCGAGATCGCGGGGATCGGTCGCCGGAGCCGCCGACTCCGACTCAGACTCGCTCTTCTTCCTCGTCGCGCCTTCGTCTTCCATCTTTGGGGAGTAGTGCAAATTCGGCCGCAGGCTTCCCATTTTTGGTCGGCTTTTGGAGCGGACTCGTTGCCCACCGTCCGATGACGCCACGTGGCTTCCATCGAGTCGTTCCTTGGCTTGGTGCTTGCTGCGAGATAGTGGTACGGACTGGACAGATATCGGACGGCCCGCTGGTTACGGGCTGACAATTGGACGGGTGTCCGTTAAGCTACCTTTTTTTATTTATTCATTATTTGTTTTAACAAATTATCTTGCCACTGACAAGTCCTATAGCTAATCTGACTTTATAAACAAATCCATTTATAATTCATTTATTCATTTTTAAAAAAATCATTTCCTGTATCTTTATAATTCTCACATATTTTTTCTCACTTTCAATTTCTACTTTTTCTTCAATTTTCCTGTCTTTATAATTATTCAGCTTTACATCAGTAAATAATTTTGATGATAATTATTTCAGTAAACATACTAATTTATTTGATTGATATATAATATATAACAGGCGATTAAATATTTGTGCCAACCAACTATTTATTTATACAGTATAAAGTCTGATTATAAGAATCAAGTTTTAAATTTACAAGTATGGCCCAATATTGGAATTATTAATACAAAGAATTGAATCCATAATTCTAAACAATGAATCACAATCACATATTCAAAATTTGTTAACCAGGGTTGTATATTACACGATGTTTAAATAATTAATTCACATAAACATTGATATCATATATAAACCATAAATTGATAATTTTTTATATATGGAGATATATTAACTAACACATGGGCTACTTATGTGTATTGATTTATTTTGCTGAACTAAAATTTTAAGCTGACACAATGAAGATATATGTATAACACATCAATCATTCAAGAAATTTTGATATGTCCGTTCATGATTCATATTATAAAATAAATATAACATAACTTACACAAAAAAACTAAGTAAAACTAACAATTCAATAATCAGTTAATATTAGAAGGTTAAACTTAACATGAAACATAAAAGACACTAATAAAGAGTTCTCATGATAATCTTTTACATCAATAGTTAATGAACTCAATTTAGTTAATGCAAATAAGGCTCTTATTCATTGTTATGCTATGTGCAATTATGTCATCATGAGTTGAATTGTCATCATCATTCATTTTTATAACATCTAGGTGCAAGATTTTTCAATTAAAATATGCAAAGAATCAATGCATATCATGATTCTAAACAAGACACCACAAGACATATTTACATATAGTAAAGAAAATGCATGAATGATATGAGTTATAACATGATCACATGTCCAACATAACATTGCATATCATCATATAACATACATCATCATACATATAATATGTAAACATACATCAGTACATCATTCCAAGAATATATAAAAGCAAAATTGTACTTATCATATTTATCATTCTTCTTTGCATTCGGTACTTTTCCTCATGGTTGTTTTTTTAACCCTTTCTACATTACTTTCATTGTCGTCACTTTCCGTCATTCTTTCTTTTATCACAAGACATTTTGAAATTAATTGTAACATCCTTCCACTTATGTAGAGTATTATTGATTTTGAATTTTGATCCACACGATTTTGTCAAAATACGTCCAACCAAATCAAGTTTATGCTATCATATACACGTAGTATCTCTTCCGTGACTTATGCATGATGGACTAATCTAAGACATGCTTTATGCAATTCCCCCCCCCCCTCCCCCCTCTCACGGGACAACATCATAATCGCATCCCAACATGCACATAGGTAACATTCTTACACTTGCATAAGATATTATCTGCTTTGGGTATTGATTCACACGATTTCATTAAAACGCGTCCTAGCAAACCAAGGTCATGCCATCATATATATATCGCATCTCCACCATATGATATCTGAGTCACTCCACATGAATCTGGTGAGGTGCGATAACTTAACGAAGACGTTAAGTCTGCTAAGAGGAGAAGGATGCATGAAGCATGTCTTGGATATAAGTCACAGGAGAGATGTTGTGTATAAATAGTAGTATTTTGATAGGATGCATTTTGACAAAATCGTGCGGGTTAATATCCTACACAAGTGCAAGGATGTTACATTAATACTTCACTTTATTCATACTTTATCTTATGACATGTTTAATTTTAACTAAGACGAAGTACTAAGACATTGCCATCATGTAGATTAGTTAGGCTTCGAAAATGTTATGCTTCATACCCATAATCATCTTAGTAACACACATATCATTATGACTAAGAAATACATATACAAAAAATGCAAAAAAATATTTTTCAACTTCAATTTGATTAGTGGTATGAAACATGTATCCAATTGATTCATTATGCTTTGCAAATAATAATCATATATGACTCTCAATCTTCATATTTTAATCTAATTATGGTGGATCATGCATAACATTTTTATATAGGCATAAAACATGGACAATCATCAATGTATAATATTTATACTTTAAAAATAGATTTTTAATAACCTAAATAATCATGTCGCTTGGTCACACTCGTGAAACTAATTATAGGGCTGTGAATTTACCTATAATGGCCATGAAGACCATCTTCACAACTGTGGGTGAGAGGCATTTCTAGATACTTAATGCTCACCATCACACTCGCAGTCATGACACAATTTTCAGATTGTGAAAAGCCTTCGTCACGTTTGTAAAAGTCATAGTCACGGTCTTGAGCAAGACAATTCTTCATTTCAATATTATATTCACGAGTATAATGTGTGTGTCATGACCCTGAATAGATGTCATCACAAATCATGAAGGTTGATTTCATATGCACGAGTAAATGATTTTATTTGAGCCTTGTCACTCTCATTGTAAAGGGTCTGGCACACTCTTGAGTTGGTTGATTCATTCCCATAAATAAGTTATTCATGACTTCATGAGCGCGATGAGATGTTTTCTTCCCCAATTTCGTCATCTCCGTGTTCATGATTGTGAAAAAAGCTATCACACTAGTGAAACAATGCAAGCAATTTTTCTCATGATTCTAAGAGCTTTTTTATATACAAATCTTAGTGGAAACATTCAATCCAAAAACTTTCATATAAAAACAATCCATATACATTAAATCTAATCGCTAAATATGACATGAGACATGTCAATCATAAATTCTTTTGTAGTTTAGAATTTGTTTTTCAACCTCTTCATAATCATAAAGATTTAGGACAATTGACATTCAAGTGTATCTTCAAACACAATCTGTACAAAGAATAGAATGTCTTTTCATCTATCAATCCAAGGCTAGAGAGAGGAATTGTTGATGTGTCTTAAATTATGTACTCTGTATCCAAAATTCTGAAAGAAAAAAATGAGAAAAAAGAAAAATGAGAATCTGTGGCGGAAGCGGAAGGCTTGGGCCGCGGTATGGACCTTTATATATGAGGGTTAGGATTTTATATGATGTACTATCTTTTGGCTCATAGTAAAATTCTTCTGGCGGCGGCCTCCTTTGCCCGTGGATGTTTCTCTCTTGTTCACATTGATCAAGAGAGTTTTCTTACATTAAATCTCTGTGTTCATCTTCTCTTTCTTTCGTTGTTTGCATTGTTCATCGATCCTCGGTGTTTTATTTCAATAGGAATTTTGATCCTCTTTACATACAAATCAATCACGAGTCCTTCTTTGTCTCCTTCTTCCTCGTCTTCATCTTTGTTCTTTACCTTGGATATCTTCCTCAATTCCTAAGTAACTGTCACGTGAGAGCAGATAAAGAAAGAAGAAAAAGAGGAAGTTAGAACTTTTTTTATAAGTGAGGTTATGATGGTTTTTAGACAAAAGACTAATGATCCTAACAAAATCTAGGTACAATATGACTTTCTACCTCAATTATAAAATGAAAGTAAATTTTAGTTTACTACAGACTTGCTATTATAAAAATTGTAGGGGTTTCTTACTCTTTTTGTCATTAGAAGGAGAGTTATGGATGTGGATTCTCTACGGGTAAGTATCGACATAAGTTGGCATTTAGAGTGAAGTCAACTTCACACCCCTCCATTTAGTAAGCTATAGAGAATTGTCTTTGTAATATCCCTAAGTTAATCGTGCATGATTAGATGTATGAATGTGATGCTATATTATCTTATTGATAAGTTTTATGAATGTGATGTTAAGACTTACACTTCAATGTCAACTATTGAAGTGTGAAAGCGATGAAAATTTACTTAAGGTATGAAAATGTGATTTTCGAAAAAGTGAAAATTTGAAAAATTAAAGTCTCGATAATTGTTCCTATATATGAAAGAATTCTAAAAGTAATTTTTAGGAGGTGTGTGAATTAGGTAAAACGTAAGCACAACATTGAAAAATATGTGAAATCGCGATTTTTGTTCTTCGGACAAAAAAATTAGATTTTGATTTCTTGATTATTTATTTTTATAAATATTTTATTTGAATTCAAATGGAGTAATTTCTTATTTACATGTAATATCTTAAGTAAATGAATAAATAAATGAAGAAATGCAAAAGTCATTTACTTCAAGGGCATTACATGTAGTTCCTTACTTAAATGGCATTATATGTGAATAAGTGATCCTTCAAGGGCATTTTTGGAAGAATCCAACCTGAAGTTGGTTTCTCCCTTCCTTCTAATACTTATTCTTTCACCTTTCACTACCTTCCTCTACCATATTCACCACCCTTGGCCGAATTGCAAAGGTAGAAGAAACCATACTATACGATTGAAGGAAATTAGAAAAAGACAAGGGACAACTAGGGTTTTAAATTTTGGTAAGTTTCTACTTTATTTATTTTTTTGGATTTTAACTACATAATTCCTAATTAGGGTGACTCTGAACCTTTCTCATCTATTTATTTCGGATTTTACTTGAACATAAGGCAAAACTCATATTGTTCATGCGTAAGATTAACCCTAACCATGTTCAATTGATTCATGAATCTTTAGCTACATAATTCCATAACTTTGAGTGATCCAAAAATTATGAAATTTATTATGATTGATCCTATATGAGTCTACTTTCATTGAGCTTTGGAATTAAGTTAATATGATTTCTATAGATAAAGTTATGCTCTTATCTTTTAAGGTACTATCACTCTGTCCACCGAAATTGCTATCCAAATTTATAAATTATGTATTAAATCTAATATGTCGTAGCGTTATTTGATAATTTAGGATGTTATAGATTTGATATTAGGTTTCATTGACAATTGGAATCCTTAGAAAATGATATGTGTAGTAAAAGTTATAAATGTTTTACCGAGCCTTACTCAGTTTGTCAGGATGGAGTTGATGGCAGATTATGCTAGTATTGACTAAATTTATTGCGCTCAGTATAAATAAATATAAATTCAAGTAATTTTATGGGTTGCACTCTAAGATGTCTACTATTTGAAAAAAAGTAAAAGTACCAAAACAAGGAATGTTTATTATTTTATATAAATAATAAAAGTAAGGTTACTCAGTCTGTTAGAATATAGAAACAACATAAAAGTTAGGATGAATGTTGATTTTCATGGGAGCAAACTATAATGAAATAGGATATGAAACTTTTATAGATTAATATTTTGTAATATGAAACTAAAGAAAATTGGAATGATATCATTTGATTATGTATACCATAAGATATAGATTTTTTTTACTATGTGTATAATATGTCATAATATTAGGTCAATCCTTATGTTTAATAGTTACTTAAGTTATAAGAGTAAATATTTAAGATTCATATACCATTGTAATTAATTATATTTCATATGTAATAGACTTGTGCTCATATCATAGTAGTAATGTATTTCTTACTATTATTGTTATCGGAGTAGAAAAGTAGAATGGTGTAAAGAGAAAGGAAAATATTTTGTTAGCCCTTATAGGTAAGTTGATTTCTCTTACTCTATGTATTCACTTCTTTGAATTCGGTGTGACATTCATTATTATATATATTGAATATGTTTTGTAATGCTATGAATTAATTTCGAGAAATGCAATTATGAAAAGTATATGTGACATGATCTGAATGGATTACGATGAATATAATCTTGTTCTTTTTTAAATGGTATTGGATACGATTCATCTTTTGATATTCAGGAGATATTTGTTATGTGATGAATCATGCATCGACATCCATTTATATTTGCATATATAATAGTTGAAGCTAAGTACTACATCATTGATCACGATGGGAGTCACCTCTAGAGTCCAATTCATCATTCTGTTCCCTAATAATGAGATGAGATAGGATGAAGCTAAATGCTACAATCGCTGATCACGATGAGAGCCACATTTAGAGTCCACCTATCATTATATGATTTGTTTTCCGAAAGTGATGAAGTAGAATGGAACTAAGTACTACATCGCTGATCACGATGAGAGCCGCCTCTAGAGTCCACATACCGACCACTAATCAGTTGGTGATTCGTGGAATATTCTCAAAGAATATTATAAAAGTAAAAGAAAAGAAAATAGGTAAAAAAAATATAAAGTTATTTAAAGGCCCATTAAAAAGTCCATTAACTTAATAGACCTCAAAACTAAAGTATAAATACCCTCCTCTAAACCTAAATCACTCACCTACTTCCCTTTCTTTTCCCCCAAGCTTCCCAGCCGGCAGCTCTCAAGAAGAACCACTCCACTCACAATCTCTCTTACTCTCTCCTTCTCTTCACTTCATCTCACGATAGCACACTCTCTAACTCTCTCTCTCCACTCTCATTTGCTCTCCCTCAGCCCACTCTCACGATCAGCACCATAGGAAGACCAATCCATCTTCTCTAACCCTCCCTCTCCACTCACGGCAGTAAGGAGCTCACCCTCCCTCTTCTCTCTCCCATACTCATACAGCAGCAGCAATGTAAGGAAGGGGGCTGGCAGCTCTAGCAAGGAAATAGGAGAAGTTGCTGTCCATTTCAGCAAGGAGAGGAAAGGTTCACAGCAAGAAGAAAAAGAAAGGAGAAAAGAGAAGGAAGGAGGAAGAATAAAGATTAGAATTAATAATGTTTTAACTTAAATCTTTAAGGTATGTTTGAGGGGATCCAAAATCATAATGTCAATCTTGAATGATGCATGAATGAATGGTTAAGGATTTGAAGGCCAACTTGGATCTTCTTAGGTTATATGATTAAAAATAAGCACGATTTAATTACATTATTGAATGATTAGTTAAAGTGTTTATTTTATTGCTAAGTATGTTTAGTATTAAAATATTCATGACCCTCCATGTTTAATTCATTATGAGGCCTTTTACTTGTTCGTATTAATATGATTAGAATATAATGCATGATGTAAAAATGCTACATAAAAATCATAATATAAGAAGAATGGCTTAACTTGAAAGATTGGCATGTATAATCTTATTAACTAGCATGATATATAAATAAGTAAATGTAAATGTTAATAAGTGTATGTTGAATGACCCTAATCACCCTTTTAATGATATGTGCTTGAATGGATTAAGAGGCATTAAGACCACACTATGTCTTATTAAAGTTTGATTAGGAATTATGCATTTGATGCTTTATGTTTCATGTGATTATTATTCCATTGTTATCCTTAATTGCTTATTATGCTTAGTATTAGAATGTGTATTATTGTTATGATGACTTATTATGAAAATGTTAAGGCTTATGTACATGTATGATCGTGTATTAGAATGGATTAAGAGGTATTAAGACCACACTATGACTTATTGTTTGATGTCCTCATGTAAATACACTGCGTATTTCACCGTTAGAATGCCAAGAATGTTTCATATGTTGTGTGGAATCACTTTTGTATTTGAAATGTGGAAGTATGTAAGATTGTATACAAGATTATGTAAAAATCGTATTCTGTTGGCCCAGAACGGGCGACCGATAAATGTATCGGTCGACCGTTCTGGAGACCATTGTAGTGTTGAACTTTGTCCAACGGTCGATCGGTTCCATAATGGTCGCCCATTTTGGAAGAGTCGAAACATTCTGTGATTAGCGGTCGACCAGACACCCTGTTCCGGTCGTCCGATAGCAATGTAATGATCGACCGATATACTAACGATCGTCCGATATGTGTTGTCAAAACGCTCGACACATTCGGTGATTAGCGGACGTCCGAGCACCTTGTTTCGGTCGTCCAAAAAGTCAAGTACCGATCGACCGATATACTAACGGTCGCCCGATATATGTAGTCAAAACAGTCGACATATTCTATGATTAGCGGACGATCCGAAGTTCATTTCGGACGTTCGAAAGGACTAGTAGCGATCGATCAATTATCCAGCGGTCGTCCGATTTAGAAGAGTGTCACATTCTATGATTAGCGGATGAACCGAAGTCTGATTTCGATCATCCGAATGGACCATAACGATCGACCGATAACCCGACTGGTCGATCGATACCCTTCCAATGGTCAACCGTTACCCAAAACGATCGTCCGTTCTGGAAGCTGATTGACTATGATTGAAAGTCCACATATAGTGTGATTTGAAGTATGTATGACCTTAAATAGGATTAAAACATGTAACATGTATGAATGATTGTATGTATTGATGAAAGCAAGTAAAAGATGGATTGACGTGAATGTGACTTGTTGCAATCGAGGAAGGGGAAATGGGTTCCACCCCTAGTGTGGCATTTTCTGGGGAAACGAATTCCACCCCAAGCGTGGCGTTTCCATAAGTTGAGGCGAGTTCCATCCTAAGCGTGGCATTTCTATTGGGCCTCCGCGAAAATATGAGGCGAGTTTCACCCCAAGCATGGCATCTCTATTGGCCTCTCGCGAATCCAACATGTTGGCCTAGCTAGTCATTCTCCCTTGAACTCAACATGGTCTTCCCAATCAACAAGATAAGAAAGTATCTAAGTAAAGACGAAAGATGAAAAGATGAATGATGAATGATTTGGGACATAAAATAAAGACGTTAAAGAAGCATGATGAAATATGCACCTATGAGGATGTAATGTAAATGTTCACTTGTCACATCATATCATGACATTATGAAAGATGATAAAGTAAAGTAAGAGAAGATCATGATATGCATTAGCATGATGATGAGTTATGATATGTTTGACTTAAAGATTATGATGTTACATGTTATCTTATATTGCCATGATGTTATGCTCACATGCCATGTAGTGTGCATAAGTACCTCATAGCATGCATATGATTTATGTTTCATGATGATGATATGCATATGCCATAACATGTAGAGATTATGTTATAAGATCATAGCATGCATGGGCCTCAACATACTCTAACGAAAGAAATCCCCTGCACCCCATGGATCCGTGCAGATATGGATGAGACTTAGGTTCGGCGGTACGGGCCTCTTGACGAAGATGTTGCATATGGGCAGGTCGGGCTACGGCCCAAGTTATCTTTCATTTTATTATGTCATTATTTCGAACTCTTGTAGAGTCATTTATGTATGGCTTATGGGCCTTATTGAGTCTTGTACTTCACTTGAACTCATTTATGTATGATGAACCCTCTATTGGGTGTACGTTAGAGCCTATTAGGCACATGGGTCAATTTATGTATCTTGGGATTATATTTGATTATGTTAAAGTCTTCCGCTGTTATGATATTAATGTCTTAAGTTTTATTATATTATGTTTCCGCTGCAAAGTTTTATGAAGTTAGTTAAGTAAAAGTGACGCCGCCTAGGATTCGACGACCAAATTGGGGCCAAATGTTGGGGGGGGGCATTACAATTCGTGCTTACATATAAGAGTGTTGCATTGCATACACATGTTTGATATTATGACAATGAATGTAAATTAAGTGTAATGATTTTGATTGGGATGTTATATATGTATTTAGTAATTGTATAAATATATTGACTTTAATATTATGATTAATGCATGTATGTTTATGTCTATCGAATTTATTTGATGGTAACACATAAGCTTATGAGTTATCAGTTTACTGAGCTATTATTTGCTCACAGTGTTGGTGTACACTTTTTCAGATCAGTAGGACTTTTGGGATCGCGAGAGACAGCCTTAGCACGGTGTGGATCATTTTTGCTACTAAGGTATTGAGAAGTCATGTGCCCCACCGCGCATGTTAGATAAAAGACTTGTAGCTGTCATATTCCTCTGTTGGGATATAGATAGAGTTTGATATGTGCTATGTATGAAAAGTAATTTTGTATCTTGTAAAATATAAATCTTTTATGACTATGTGGTGGTGTAAACCCTATGGTTGTTACATGCTCTGAATGATCAATATAAACTGCGTGATTTGCTTATATGTGTTATCATTTTCTTGTATTATTTAGAGGAGTTATGAACAATTTTTCTCTAAAAAAAATTTATTTGATCGTCTGTAATCAGTCACGAACTCTGATTTAAATCATCGTTTAAATCGGGTCGTGACAGTTATGGTATCAGAGCAATAAGTCCTACCCTTTTGTTAAGAGTTGCATGATCTTGTCTATGATGACATGGTTATGCTTTAAGTTTGTTTAAGTTTTAGGATGTTGTCTTACATTTGTTTAGGTCTAAGGAATGACCTTTCATATTATTAATATGAAATATACATGTGCTTGATTTAATTAGGGTCATGACGACAAGAGGGGAGAGCTCATCCCAAAATCAAAATGCGGAACAAGATCCTCAATTAGATGGTGTCTTACAAGCCTTGCAAGAAATGAGTAATATCATGAGGATGCAAAATGAACAGAATACAAGAAACAATGAACCTAGGGCGAACAAGTTGAAGGTGGTCATAAATGTACAGTGAATCAGTTTAAGAAACTTGGTCCTCCTACTTTCAAATATATCGGTGACCCAGCGAAAGTCGAGAATTGGATAAACAAACTAGAAAAGATATTTGCTGCCTTAGGTTGTGAGGATCCAAAAAAGATAGTATTTGCCGAGTTTATGCTTGAAGGTAATGCCGAGCACTAGTGGAAGGCAACTAAGCCTAGAGTTTTGGACAATCCGAACTTAACGTGGAAGAAATTTGTTGAAGCTTTTCTTGCAAAATACTTTTTAGATTGTGCTCGGGATAAGAAAATGATTGAATTTCTCCAACTGGAGCGAGGAAATATGACAGTGGATCAATATGAAGCAAAATTTGCTGAACTATCAAGATTTTCTTCACACCTAGTGGCTGATGAAACGGAAAAGACAATAAAATTCAAGAGAGGACTCAAGCCAGCTATTAAGAGTAATCTTGCTGCACTCAAGTTGTGAGCATATGAAGATGTGTATGAAAGGGCTCAATTGGTAGAGAAGAACTTACAAACATGTCAAGCAAATCAAGAGGGAAACAAGAAAGAGAGAGGTCCTACTTTTCAACACTTCAGGTAAAAAAATTTTGACTTTAAGAAGAGAAGAAACAATGTGCCTTTTCGCAGACCTCAACAACCACAACCACAACGTTCCCAACAATGCAGATTGTGTGAAAATTCTCATGGTAATGCCCCATGTTATAGGATGACAGGAGGTTATTTTAAGTGTGGAAAAATGGACCACTACATTAAAGATTATCTGCTAATGCAACAGCAGCCTTAACAACAACAAAAGTATCAATCACAACAACAGTCACAACCACCAAATAGAGCAATAGGAAAAGGGAAAAAATCAATGGCATAAGGACAAGTTTATGCCTTGACTCAAAGAGATGTGAATGCTTCAAATGCTGTGATCACAAGTAATCTTCCTATCTGTGACACCATGGCACATATTTTAATATATTTTGGCTCTACACATTCCTTTGTGAGTCCAAAGTTTACATGCCATTTAAAGACAAGAAGGGAATCGTTGGAATATTGTTTAGCAATTAGAACTCCCGATGGCAATACTTTGTCTTTAGATTTAGTATACAAATCATGTGATGATTCAAGATAAGTCTTTGACTGCTGATCTGATTGTTTTGTATATACATGACTTTGATGTGATTTTGGATATGGACTGATTGTCCTCTTATCATGATTGTCTTGATTGTCAAAGGAAAATAGTTACATTTTCACCCCCTAATGAACAAACATTTAACTTTGTTGGAGAGAAGGCATCGAGTAGATATTCTCTAATATCCTATATACATGTCAATAAGTTACCCAAGAAGGGTTGTGAGGGATTCTTAGTCTTATTGGTCGAGAATGAAAAGGAAGGAACAAATTTGAAAGATATGCATATTGTTAAGGAGTTTTCAGATGTGTTTCTAGAGGAGTTGCTAGGTTTGCCTCCTAATAGAGAGATAGAGTTTTCTATCGATCTTCTCCCTGGAACGTCTCCCATTTTTAAAGCTTCCTATCGTATGGCCCCTGTAGAACTAAAAGAATTGAAAGGACAACTTCAAGAATTTTTAGATAAGGGATTTATTCGGCCAAGTGTATCATCTTGGGGAGCTCCGGTGTTATTTGTTAAGAAGAAAGATGAGTCTCTCAGATTGTGTATTGAGTATAGACAGTTGAATCAGATGATGGTGAAAAATAAATATTCTCTATCAAGAATAGATGATTTGGTTGATCAATTACAAGGTCCTCGATATTCTCCAAGATCGATCTCAGATCTGGATATCATCAACTTAAAATTAAGGAAGCTGATATTTCAAAAACTACATTCAGAACATGATATGATCATTATAAGTTCTTGGTCATACTATTTGGGTTGACTAATGCACCGATTGCTTTCATGGATATGATGAATAAAGTATTCAAGCCATTTTTGGATCAGTTTGTGATCATTTTCATTGATGATTTTTTGATATATTCCAAGTGCCAAGAAGAATATGAAGAACACTTTAAGACCATTCTACAAATACTCAGAGAACAAAAGTTATATGCCAAGTTTAACAAGTGTGAGTTTTGACTTGATAGGGTGGTGTTCTTAGGCCATGTTTTATTAAAAGAAGGCATATCAGTTGACCCATCGAAAACTGAAGCTGTAATTAATTGAGAAAGGCCACTACTATTATTGAAGTTAAAAGTTTCTTGGGGCTAGCGGGATATTATAGAAGATTTGTTGAAGGATTTTCTTTTATTGTCACTCCTCTCACAAAGTTGACACGTAAGAGTACCAAATTTATATGGTCCGATGAATGTGAGAGAAGTTTTCAGAAACTCAAGAAGAGACTTACAAGCGTTCTTGTCCTAATAATTTCATATGGCACCGATGAGTTTGTTATATATAGTGATGCCTCTCGGAAGGGCTTGGGTTGTGTTTTAATGCAAAATACTCGGGTGGTCGCGTATGCATTCAGACAGCTAAAAGATTATGAGCAAAATTATCCTACACATGATTTGGACGTTGCAACCATAATTTTTGTATTGAAAATATGGAGGCATTATTTGTATGGAGCAACGTTTGAAATGTTTACCAACCACAAAAGTTTGAAATACTTATTTTCACAGAAGAAATTAAATATGAGACAGAGAAGATGGATGGATTTGCTAAAAGACTACGACTGCTCTATTCGATATCATCCGAGCAAGGCGAACATATTAGCAGATGCATTGAGTAGAAAGTCATCCTTTTTAGCTAATATGATGGTTAGCGAGTGGAAACTTTAGAACAATTAAGGGATTCATGTTTCAAATTTATAGAGAAGACTCATAATAGAATTTTAGTTACGATGAAGGTGGAACCCACATTGATACAAATGATCAAAGAAGCTCAGCAAAAGGATCCTAAGTTGTTAGTATTGCAACTACAAGAAAAGGAGAACAAGATCCAAACTTTCAAATGCATGAAGATGGGATACTAAGGTATGGGAATAGGATTTGCGTTCCTAAGGATATTAAGTTGCGACGAGTGATTTTTGAAGAGGCACATCGAACATCTTATAGTGTGCATCCAGGAAATACTAAAATGTATCAGAATATGAAGAAGCATTATTGGTGGAGTGACATGAAGAAGGATATTGATGAATTTGTATCGAAATATTTGACATGTCAACAAATCAAAGCAGAGTATAAAAAACCTAGAGGTACATTACAACAATTTCCTATTCCTCAGTAGAAATGGGAAAACATAAATATGGATTTTATTCAAGAACTACCAAGGAGTAGTACAGGGCACAACGCAATATGGATGATAGTGGATGGATTAACAAAATCTGCTCACTTTATACATATTCGGATGGACTATTCCTTAAACAAGTTGGTGCAAATTTATATTTAGGAGATTGTTCGACTACATGGAGTTTCAACTAGTATTATCTCTAATCGAGATCCTCGTTTCACATCACATTACAACATTAAAAGTAGCTGTGGGCACAAAGCTGTAGTTTAGTTCTGCTTTTCATCCTCAGATGGATGAAAAATCGAAAAGGATTATTCGGACCCTAAAAGATATGCTTCGTGCATGTATTTTGGACTTTGGTGGGAATTGGGATGATCACATAGCTCTCACAAAATTCGCTTATCTGAGGCATTCTATGGAAGAAGTTGTATGTCTCCTATTTGTTGGGAAGAAATTGGTGAAAAACAACTAATAAGTTCAGTATTAGTTCAAACCACTTCCAAGAAGATCAAAATTGTTCAAGAAAAGTTAAAGTGGTACATAATAGACAAAAAAGTTATGCTGATAATCGTCGAAGATTTCTTGAGTTTCAGCAAAGAGATCATGTTTTCTTAAAGGTATCGCCATCAAAAGGTGTCACAAGGTTCGAAAAGAAAAAAAAACTAAGTCCGCGATACATATGACCATTCGAAATACTCGAGCGAATTGGATCTATTGCTTATCGATTGGCCCTACCTTCTCATATGAAAAATGTGCATGATGTATTTCATGTATCTATACTTTGAAGGTATGAGCCAGACCCATCACATGTAATCGAATATGAGCCCATTGTGTGGAAAGAAGATATGTCGTATATCGAACAACCGATTCGTATTTTGGATCAAAAGAAACAAGTGCTCCGGTCTAAAGTGATTCCTTTGGTGAAGGTCTTGTGGCAGCATCATAATGTTGAGGAAGCCACATGGGAGACTGAACAAGATATGCGTGAGCGATATTCGTATTTGTTTGATCAATAAGGTACGTCAAATTTCGAGGGCGAACTTTTTTTAAGAGGGTAGAATGTAATATCCTTAAGTTAATCATGCATGATTAGATGCATGAATGTGATGCTATATTATCTTATTGATAAGATTTATGCATGTGATGTTAAGTCTTACACTTCAATATCAACTATTGGAGTGCGAAAGCGATGAAAATTTACTTAAGACATAGAAATGTGATTTTCGAAAAAGTGAAAATTTGAAAAATTAAAGTTCCGATAATTATTCCTATATATGAAAGAATTCTAAAAGTGATTTAAAAGAATTTTTAGGAGGTGTGTGAATTAGGTAAAGTGTAGACACAAAATCAAAAAATCTGTGAAATCGCGATTTTTGTTTTTCGGACAAAAATTTAAATTTCGATTCCTTGATTATTTATTTTTATAAACATTTTATTTGAATTCAAATGGGGGGTAGTTTCTTATTTACATGTATTATTTTAAGTAAATGAATAAATAAATAAATAAATGGAGAAATGCAAAAACCATTTACTTCAATGACATTACATGTAGTTTCTTACTTAAATGGCATTACATGTGAATAAGTGATCCTTCAAGGTTGGAAGAATCCAAATGACCACCTGAAGTCGGTTTCTCCCTTCCTTCTAATATTTATCCTTTCACCTTTTACTACCTTCCTCTGTCCTATTCACCACCCTTGACTGGATTGCAAAGGTAGAAGAAATCATACTACACGGATTGAAGAAAATTAGAGAAAGAGAAGGGGCAACTAGGGTTTTAAATTTTGGTAAGTTCCTACTTCATTTTCTTTGGGTTTTAACTATATAATTCCTAATTATGGTGACTCTGAACCTTTCTCGTATATTTATTCTCGGATTTACTTGAACATGGGGCAAAACTCATGTTGTTCATAGGTAAGATTAACCTTAGCCATGTTCATTCACGAATATTTAGCTACATAATTCCATAACTTCGAGTGATTAAAAAATTATGAAATTTATTATGATTGATCCTACATGAGTCTACTTTCATTGAGCTTGGGAATCAAGTTAATATGATTTCTATAGATAAAGTTATGCTCTTATCTTTAAGGTACTATCAATCTGTCCGCCAAAATTGCTACCTGAATTTGTAAATTATGTATTAAATCCAATATGTCACGGTATAATTTAGGGTTTATAGACATTGATATTAGGTTTCATTTACAATTGGAATCACTAGAAAATAATATGTGTAGCAAAATTTATAAATATTTTACCGAGTCTTACTCAGTCTGTCAAGATGGAGTTGAGGGCAGATTATTCTAGTATTGGTTAAATTTATTGTGCTCAGTACAAATAGATATAAATTCAAGTAATTTTATGAGTTTGGATGTTTACTATTTGAGAAAATTAAAAGTACCAAAACAGGAAATGCTTTATTTTATATAAATCATAAAAGTAAGGTTACTCAGTCTGTCAAATTAGGCGGAATGTTGATTTTCATGGGAGCAAACCATAATGAAATAGGATATCAAACTTTTATAGATTAATTCTGTAATATGAAACTAAAGAAAATTAGAATGATGTCATTTGATTATGTATACTAGAAGGTATGGATTTTTCTTTACTATGCGTACATATCATAATATTAGGTCAATCCTTATATTTAATAGTTACTTAAGTTATAAGAGTAAATATTTAAGGTTCACATACCATTGCAATAAATTATGTTTCATATTTAATAGGCTTGTGCTCATATCATAGTAGTAATGTGTTTCTTACTATTATTGTTATAGGAGTAGAAGAGTAAAGTAGTGTAAAGGGAAAGGAAAATATTTTGTTAGCCCTTATAGGTAAGTTGATTTCTCCTACTCTATGTATTCACTTCTTTGAATTCGGTGTGACATCCATTATTATATGTATTGAATATGTTTTGGAATGCTATGAATTGATTTCGAGAAATGCAATTATAAAAAGTATATGTGACATGATCTGAATGGATTACGATGAGTGAAATCTTGTTCATTTTGAAATGGTATTGGATATGATTCATCTTCTGATATTCAGGAGATGTTTGTTATGTGATGAATCATGTATCGACATCCATTTGCATTTGCATATATGATGGTTGAAGCTAAGTACTACATCGCTGATTACGATGGGAGTCACCTCTAGAGTCCAATCCATTATTCTGTTCCCCAATAATGGGATGAGATAGGATGTAGTTAAATACTACATCGCTGATCACAATGGGAGCCACCTCTAGAGTCCACCTACTGACCACTGGTCAGTTAGTGATCTGCGCATACATATAAGAGTGTTGCATTGCTTACACATGTTTGATATGTTTAAGTGACAATGAATGTAAATTGAGTGTAATGATTTTGATTGGGATGTTATATATGTATTTAGTAAATGTATAAATATATTGACTTTGATATTATGATTAATGCATGTATGTTTATGTCTTCCCGAATTTATTTGATGGTAACACATAAGCTTATGATTTATCAGCTTACTGAGCTATTATTTGCTCATAATGTTGGTGTACACTTTTTTAGATCAGTAGAACTTTTGAGATCGCGAGAGACAGCCTTAGCACGGTGTGGATCCTTTTTGCTGCTAAGGTATTGAGAAGTCATGTGCCCCATCGCGCGTGTTAGATAGAAGACTTATAGCTCTCATATTTCTCTATTGGGATATGAAGAGAGTTTGATATGTGCTATGTATGAAAAGTAATTTTGTATCTTATAAAATGTAAATCTTTTATGACTATGTGGTGGTGTAAACTCTAGGATTATTACATGCTCTGAATGATCAATATAAACTGCGTGGTTTGCTTATATGTGTTATAATTTTCATGTATTATCTAGAGGAGTTATGCACAAGCTTTCTCTAATTTTTTTTTATCATCAGCAATCAGTCACGAACTCTGATTTAAATTACTGTTTAAATCGGGATCATGATAGTCTCTCTCATTTGTTATGATTCAATATTCCATTATCTCATCTATACTAATTATTTGGACCCTCATGCAATGAAGACTATATCTAGACCCTTCTCATTATTGATGCATTATTTTGATTCTTCTATAACATATTCAATTGTTTAATTTTTCTTTGTTCTAAATTTTCAAAACCCAAAAGAATAAATTATATAGTGAAGGTGGTTTATGAATTCCTAATTTCATATCTAAATTTATAACTTCCTTTGATCCAATTGCTCAAACAATTTAAGTAGTTTCATACTATTGATATTCATTCCTTTCGAATATGATATCTCTTATACTAAAATAGGCATTGTTTAAAGGTTTTAAAGTTAAGTTTGTCTATTTTTGTTCATTTCACTTTCACATCTTACAATACTCCTTATTGCAGGTTTGAATATCAAGTTATCAAACTCTTTATGATATAACTTATGCATGATTAACATGTTCAACTGTTGAAGTTCGAAATCGTAACGTAGATATAGCACGCATAAACTCTTGTTTTCATATTTTATTAATTCTCAATTTCACATATAAAATTGATTTCAACAAGGAAAATATTCTTTGTTTCAATGTTATCATTTCCTAGATGGATTATTCCTTATTTCTTTGTTGTCCCCATAAGTTTATATCTTGATGTGCTTGATATCCTAACCACCACCACCACCACCTCCAAAAAAATGCTACTATGTGAGATAATGCCCTTCCTATGAAGCTACAATAACATGAATGCATACATATGTCTACTTTGACAAGTGAAAGGTTATGGATACAATAAGTGAAAAAAAACTATAAGATATAATTAAAAAAACATGCCATATGCAAGTGTGAAAGTTGGCAAAATAATAATTGCAAGAACAAACCATATGTAAATGTGAAAATCGACAAAATAAATAATTACAAAGAACATGTCATATGTAAATGTGAAAGTCGACAAATAATATACTCAAGAGTCTCAATTCTTAATTATTACAAAGCTCATAACAATGTTCATCAACGATTATAAGTTGTTCGTGCATAAAAGAAACTCTACTTCCATGTGCATTATCGCCACTTCAAACATTTGTTGCTGCACATGCTAGGGGTGTTCACTAGGTCGGATCGTTGAACTCGTCAGCTTGACCTAAACTTGTTGACTCGACCATTTTTTATTTTTTATTCAAAAATATATTTTTATTTAGTTTAGAAGTTTTATTTGATGGGTCAAGCTAAGTACCATTTGAAAATTTTTTACTTGAGTTGACTCGATAATCTGATATTTTCATTTTGATTTGAAATTTAATTATTTTTATTTAGATTAGAGGTTTTATGTGATTTAAAATTAGGAAACATATGGAAATAAATCACATAAAATATAGAAAAAACTATTATAAATGCCATTTTCATATAAAATATAATTTTTTAAAAAAGTAAAAAAAAGTTATGGTAGGTAACTCGACCACCGGTGAGCACACTCCATCGTCATCACTATGCAAGCGATGTGATAGAAGACAAAATTTTAGTTAACTTCATCTCAATATTGTTATTATTTATTAGTTTTTAGGATGTTTTCAGATTGTAAAAGCTTAATAAGAGGATTAAATTCTTTATTTGTTGTTAGTTCATCCATATTAAGTTTATTCTACAAATGTTAGCAATTTTCGTTTTCCATGAATTTAAAACATATTCTATAGGCACCTCTCTTGTGTCTTTTAAATAACCAAATAAAAATAACTCCATTTGCATTTTAAAGTCTTTATGATATCACTAGACATAAATATGACAGAAATGATAAAGTGGGTTAAAGTTAGCATACATGATTGATTTAGTCATTTAATCTTTACAACTAGAGATTTTATTATGATTCTCTCACTAAAATAGGCTTAGTCCTCCATATTCAAACTTTTGTGTAAATGGGGACACCCAATAACAGTGAAGGAATGTGAACCAATTAACACGTTAGAAATTCTCTGGATGTTATTTTTCTTATGAACATTAAATTAAGGTGGAATGTACACTTCACACATAGTAATTCAATTTTTGATTTGTTAACATCCCGCACAATTTTAAGATGTATAAAAGTTTTTTTAAGTTTTTAATATTTGCTCCAAAATCGATCAACAAGTTATCTAGCACATGAAAAAATGATTGATGAGGAAGAAAGGATTTGTACCATTAAAGGGAAGTCAGTCCCATTGTGCTATTCCTTTATGACTACTCCTTTGGATTGGGGATATCTATTTTTTTTTTTGCCAAACAGTTTTTTGTCATCATGTCCCACTATAATGAGGACACAAATAAAAGAAAATGTGAGCTTTCAGTGTAACATGGAAGTGAATGCTCTCAAGCTGGAATCATATGCTGGATTTTCTTCTTTTATTCTGGCATGCATCCAAGAGGGCCAACATACAGGCTAAAGAGGATAAGGTGATATGTATCCTAATATAGTTTCTAAATTATTGTGGAAAGTTAATGACATGTAGAAAAATTAAGAACAATAGTCCAAGAGATTCCATCAAAATTTTGTTTCACAACTATCTTAATAAACATAAATATTCTCTTACCTATTTTCAATTTGTTTATTTTTTTGACTATTAATATCTTATCTGGAACAGAAATTTGGGTGCATAAATAGGCTATATGAATCAATTATAGATTTAAGGACAAGTTTGATTTGATTGGTTAGCATTTTAGCCATTGGTCTGCAGAGCACTAGCAAAAGGCAATGGAGTGCATTCAACCACTGGAATCTTTTAAATGTTTTTGTAGAAGCAATCAACGATGTCAATGTTTTGTGTAAGCAACAAAGGAAAATTGTTCCAACAAAAATGCATAGTCGGTACTCCAAATATGATTCGTTAGTAATCATATCTAAAAAAATAGAAGAAACACCTACAAAATAACAAAAAGTCTCACATTCTCGGTAGTGGCGTGGCAGCGCCGTCGTCGTCCGTAGCAGCAGCGGCGTCCGAGGGTGGAGGTAGTGGCGTCCGGGGGTGGCAACGACGTCACGAGCGACAAACGATTTTAAAGTTCTGCAGAAGCAACAAAAGGAAAATGTTCCAACAAAGATGAATAGTCAGCCAAGTCAGATTCATTAGTAGACATATCTAAAAAAAGATAGCAACCGCAACAGTGGCAACAAAGGTCTCACATTCTCGGCAATTGCAACAATGGCGTGGCGACGGTGGCGTCGTCCGGGGTTGGCAACACGTCGCGTCCGTGGCAGAAGCAGATGCAAGATCTAGGGCACGGATGCAGAGGAGATCGGCGGCCGTCACAAGGGAGCAAGTCACTGTCGCAGTCGCAAGGGAGCAAGTCACTATCGCAGTCGCGGAGGAGGAACGAGCAGCGGCATCCACTGCAACAGAGGCGAGATCTAGGGCAAAGATGCAGAATAGGTCGACGGCCGTCGCGATGGATCTCTTAACCGTCGCCGTCGTGATCGGGAGCGTCGATAGCACGGACGGCGGCGGCGACAGCGTACACTGCAATAGATGCGAGATCTAGGGCACAAACACAGAGCAGGTCGGCGGCCGTCAAGAGGAAGTCACTCTCGCCATCTAGGAAGAGGAAGTTTCCGTCGCGGAGCGTGGAGGGAGTGGCGACGATGGCGCGTGGAGGGAGTGACGACAGTGGCTCTGGAGAACCATATAGGGCACAAACGACGAGAGAGATAAGGAGAAATAGGTGAACCATCTGTTGACAAGAATTTTGTAGGATGACCCTAAGTCGAATCGGCGCAATAGATTAATCGAACCGGCCGCGATTTAATGGCAAATATTATCTAGACCGATCCGCCTCGATCTGGGCCGTCGCGCTGAGATCGGGCGGTGACCGATCTAGGGTGGGTTTCCACCCCTTTAAAGAGGATGGTTACCCATTTTATCCTTAGTAATTACCCGTATAAATTATTCCTTCTTTTCTTTATTTAAATTAATCGCTGTCCACCTCCTCTTCTCTCCCGAGAGGAGAGGAAAGAAATGTCCTCCGCCGGGGCTACCGGCGGCGGCGCCGCCGCTGCTGCATTGCCCGGCGATCCTAAGGGATACTTCTGCCACCAGTGCAGTCGCACCTTCACACTCGCCGCCGGCGTCGCCCTCGCCTGCGTCCATTGCAGCGGCGACCTCGTCGAGGAGTTCGACGTTCCCAGCCCTAATACCAACCCCGATCCCTTCCGCGACCTGGACCGCGGCTCCCCCTTCTACGACGAGGATGATGAGGTCATCGGCGGCGAGGCCATCTCCATCCCTCACGCTAACATCCGCGACCTCGTCAGGCTCCTCCGCGACGTCACCGGTCCCGGCTCCGGGGCCGGAGGGGATCCTTCCCCTGAGCCCCTTGGGGCCGTGGTGCCGGATCCCTTGTTGTCCTTGCTTCAGGACTTCATCCAGGCCGTCGTCAACGGTGGCGGCGACATCCAACTCACGATCGACGGTGCCGGCTTGGGCGGAGAAGGAGGTCTCCTCGGAAGGAGCGTCGGAGATTACTTCGTGGGACCTGGATTGGAGAGGTTGATCGAGCAGCTCGCCGAGAACGACCCCAACCGGTACGGTACTCCGCCTGCCGCAAAGACCGCCATCGAGGCTTTGCCCGATGTCAAGATCTCGGAGAAGCAACTTGTCTCTGATGATGCCCAGTGCTCAGTCTGCATGGATACGTTTGAGCTCGGAGCCATTGTGAAGCAGATGCCCTGCAATCACGTATTCCACAAAGACTGCATCCTTCCTTGGCTTGAGCTCCATAATTCCTGCCCCGTCTGCCGCCACGAACTTCCCACCGATGATCCTGATTACGAGAGCCGGAAGGCTTGTGTTGGTGGTGCAACAAACTCAGGTACCACAACGTCGACCGCAAATGAGACTGCAGCAGCAGCCGGGGCTGATGCTCCTCGTAGGAGGTATAATCTCCCATATCTTTGGCCGTTTAATAGATTTGGATCCAACTCTGAGGATGATAGTTCTGAGAACGGCGATCATGAAGAGCATACACAGGCGAGTAGATGATGCCAATTGAGTTTCAGCAATGGTACAACTTTGTTTCTCTATGCTTAATCGTTTTGCTCGTTTTCGTTCGTTAATGTCATCATAGAAACATTTCAATGTGGCAATGATCCCAATACAAGTGCCCGGCAGTTTTGACTGGATTTAGATCCGCTATTACTAGATCGTTTCATATCTTATTTTTCTTACGTTGCTTAAGCAGAGACCCAGGGAATTAGTGAGGATGGGAAGATGAGATGGACTATGTGAATGAGAAATGTAATTCTCGGTGGGGTAAACGAACAATGACAAAGGAAGGACAGGAATAAGATTTAAATAATAGAGAAGATGAGAAGTCAGAAGAGAGAAAACCTGTGCCAAACTGAGATATCTTTTTTTTTTTTTTAGAGCAGAAAGGATGACTACCATTTTGGTAGACATCCAGATTTATTAATGATAAAAAGAGGTCACATCATAATTACAACAAAAGTAATTGAATGCTGAATTTCTCCCTCTACCACTACTCGCACGATCATATGATACGATGACCGCATTCCTTTGTGACCAGATTGCTCATATAGTAGATATGGTTATGACTGTATTCCTCTGTGATCAGATTGCTCATAAAGTACTGCACCTCCTCGAGACATATCTCCGCCGAACTGAGATATCTGGGGCAAGCAAATCAAACAAATATTTGAAGTAGTGAACTTTTGACTGGCAATAGAAGATATATTGCCGCAACAGAACCCTAATTGTTCAAAAAATGATATTCCATGCTCATAGCTATACTTGTTACTGGTACTGTACCTGTACCTAGACTGCACAGGATTAAGGTATCAGTCAGTTTGAAATAATCATAGTTGTCAAACGCGTAAAATGAAAACACGTAAGTAACAGCCGAGTAGACCAGATTTTTTTGATATTATATGTATATATTAATGTATAAAAATATGTATAAACCCATGATATTAGAGGTGAGATGAAATCTTTTTGAACTTATAAGTACAAAAAAAATATGCAAATTTCTAATGTTTACATCAATTCATGATATTAATACCTATTTAATTATATATATATATATATATATGAGAAATATTAATTCATGAAAAATTAACACCTTAAGGAATTATAATAATATCAGAATAACAGCAAACGCATCAATATAGTTAATTCATGAAAAATCAACACATCAAGAAATTTATAATAATAACAACGATCAAAACATCAATAAATAATTTTCATTATTAATAACCCAATTATAAATTCAGAATAATACAGCAGTGGGTGATTCCACTTTATTAAACAAATAATAACTAGTAGAACTACAAAAAAATGTTTTAGCATAATAAAAAGGGGTAGCCAAGTCCCCCTGTGCATGAGTAGAGAGACGATTGGAATTGCAGAAAGAAAAAGGTAACCAGTGGGATTCCGGAAAAAAGGGGAACCTGCTCCGACGCACGAAGAGAGAAAGGGAGAGGGAGAGAAATAGAAAGGGCCAGAGAGGGAGAAAAAGAGAAAGGGAGAGAGTGCGGGAAGAGAGAGGGAGAGGGAGAGAAAGAGAAAGGGCGAGACAGGGAGATGGAGAGAAAGGGCGAGACAGAGAGAGGGAGAGAGAGAACCTGTTAGGTCAGCCAGCGGTGTCAAGACAGCAGCAGATGAGGGTGGACAGTAGGACAGCAAGTCAGCAACTGCGTCAGCAGCAGATGAGCAAGGCAACGGCAGCAGGATGGCAGTGGCAGTAGATCATTAGCACTGCAGAGGCAGCAGGGCACAACGGCGGACAGCAAACAAAAGGACTAGATATGAGTGCCTATCGCACTTATAAAATGTACAAAAAACAGGACTGTGGGATCGGTGGAATCGTGCATCTCCACTGATCCTAGGGGCCAGTACACCATCCTTTCACATTCTGGCGAAAAGCGTTTCCAGGTGGGATCGAGCACGAAATGCAGAGGTGGAGATGTAAAATCAGACGTTCTTTTATGAGTCGGCACGCCGTTTTGACAACATTGGAAGTAATAGTCTTCTTTTTGCTAACACTGTTCGACTTGTCCATTGTGATCTCGTAAGTACCCACCTTATTCGTATTGTTCTTGTTTTTGAAACATGAAAACATGGTTAGCAAAAGTTACCATCCATTTTATTGATATGCTGGGTATTTACGGATGCCATTATATCACATTCAAAATGTTTTTTCCTAGTCATTCCTGATGTCCACCATATGTAAAGAGTTTTTATTATTGAGCAGTTGATCGAGTGGCAATCAGCTGTTTTTTTTGTAGGAGGGAAGGATGACTAGCAAGGTGGTAGTCATCTGATTTCTTTGTAGAAAAAAACTCAAAACACCTCCGAAAGAAACCATCAGCAGATTGACAGCGAAAAAAACTATTTTGAGCCACCATCATATCAAGAAAAAAGGCATCAACTTTTCTTTTGTACTATTCTCCTGAAACTTAATTATATAAGACAAGATAAACAATTTTGCAGTCATAAAATAAATCTCCATCACGTTGCTTGAGAGATGGATTATCAGTAGGCAACCACCCCCACCAGCAAAAGAGGGAGGAGAGGTTCTGCCACAGGAAGAGGGATGAGAGGTCATTGGCAACTGGAGAGGAAGAAGAGATCATTGGAGGGAGAGGAGGAATCCAAAGTGAGTAGAATAGCAATTTCTGTTCCTTTTTTGGGAAAAGATTATGACTGTTTTTGAGGAAATCACCAGTTTTGAAATGAACTATTAGAATCTCACATCAACCATCCATCTTGAAATTGACGGTATTACATGGGTGTGGAGCAATTTATTGCCTCACATAAACCCAATATATATGGGTAAAATCCAATGCATCAGTTGTGGTAGTTGCAGTTCCATTTGTTGTGAAACTTTTTTTTGAGAGGGAAAAGGATGACCATCGAAGGTTATGGGTGTCATCCACATATATATAAATATATCGTCGTAAAAGAATCACCATGTACAAGTAAGTACTCTCCAGAGGAGAGCAGTAGCAAAAAGGAAAAGTACAGGCCCTAACCAAAACCCCACTCTCGAAGAAGGCAAAAAATGTGGTGTACAATGTTATCCACCTGACATCTCTCCTCACCAAAAATAATCCGGTTGCGCTGAAGCCAGATGGCCCGGGCACCGGCCAAGAATGTCAACAGTGGAGCTCTCCAGCCCTGTCTCTGAGTATGAAGGCCCTGTAGAGTCCGCCAAAAATCCTCCGATGCTAGGGGAAGGAGGCCCAATATGCTCGTCCGCGACCAAACCTCTCGAGTCACCTCACAGGTGAAGAATAGATGCGTGATATCTTCCTCTGCCTCCCCACGAAATATGCAAGAAGTGTCTGTATGGGGTGCCCATCTCGCCTTGTATACCCTGGTGAGGATCCTCTCGCGCCGCATAAGCCAAGCAAAGATCTTGACTTTGAGCGGTGCTCGGGAATGCCAAATGAGTCTACAATCTGCTCTGAAACTGTCCGAGTCAGGAGTGGCCGGGAGGAATCGAAGGTAAATACTGTGTGCAGAAAAGGAATCTGACATCCAGGCCCAGCCATCCGTCCTCGACGGATCCGGGCGAAAAGGGGCAATCCTCTGGTGAAGATCAAGAAGTTCAGAAAAACGCTGATCAGAGAGTGGAGATCTAAAAAGAGGGGTCCAAGAGCCTGTGCCCAGGCCGCCTGTCTCGGACCAGGTCTCAGCCACCGAAGCCTCTGGATGCGCCGCCAAGGCCCATAAGCGAGGGAAGGACTCAACCAAAGTGCCCCCGGGAAGCCAGTCATGCTGCCAAAAGGAAAAAACCTCACCAGAGCCAAATGCAGGGGGCATAAGAGGGCACACCCGCGGGAGAAGTGCACTGGTAACTCAAATTGAATATGAACTTAACTAGCAGACTTCTGCATTAATAGTCCCTAAATGGCTGGGCCTAGCGTGAGGAAAAAAATGAAGTATAATTCATTGAATGCGCATTTCAGGAAGATTCGACTTTTTTGATTTTAAAAGCTTGCTTTCAGTCCTTGCTAGTTAGAACATGAGAGTCAACAGTGCAAAGGTTGTGGTTGAAGGCAAGGATGGTGATGTATGCCATAAGGGCATCTTAGAATTGTTTATGCACAGAAAAAGTTGTTTTTTTGACACCATTTGAGATCGGGATAGTGCATCTTGAACTGGATTGACTTTAAATACACTAACAGAAGGAACTTTATTGATTGACCTGTTGCAGACAATGGATTTTGACACATCTTATAAAGATTAGGGACTAGATTTTGACATGGCATCAAAGATTATGAATCCAACAAAACTGTCTCTCAAAGAATGATGGATAACAAATGAAATAGCTTTTCTGTTTACGTCACAGTAAACCAAAGTGATGTCTTGTAAATGAAAGTGGTTGGAAATTTGTTAGTTTTTTTTTCTGAGGGGAGGGTGGGGGGTTGGGGGGGATTTGCTAGTTAACTTCCCTAAAAATCTACAGTGATCTCTGAGTAGTCAGTCAGATTGTCTCCGGCAGCCCCTACCGGCGGCGCTACCAACTGTTTCCGGCAATCCCTACCGGAGGCGCCACCCTGTCCCGCTTTTTTGAACGCCACCTAATCCACGGTCAAATGAGACCACGACTACAACACCTGAGTGATGGGTGGACGGCCATCTCCCGTTCCCGCTCAAATCGCCGGCCGGCCACCCACTGTTTCCGCTGCCTGGGGGAGGGTCATTTTGCGCAATCCTGTACGTCTCCCCTCAGGTGTATGGCATGCAAGAAGGAAGGACATCGGCGAGCTCTCTGCCCCCTCTCTCGCCGGAGGATGCCGATCGTGCTTGATGCTGGGACGAACAGGGGGGAAGAGATGATGGCGGCGGTGCCAACCGTCGCCGTCCCTTGGTCGCCTTCGATGCAGCAGGCGATGGGCTCTCTCCCTGCCGATGATGGGCTCGCCGGACCTGTCAGCCGTTTCTGTGGAGGTCGCGATGCAGTCTGGTTGTCGCCCTCCTCCGTCGGTCATCCTGTGTGTCGACGATGGCAGCTACATCCTTCACCTTCGGCGGTCGAATACCGAAGGCTCATGGGCAGACGTCGTCGCGGGCGGTATGGCGGCACGCTCCATACTGCAGTCCTGGCCATCGTCCCAGGAGTACGTCAGAGGGGCAGATGGAGAGAAGTACGGCCACACTTTAATTCAAAACCCCCCTCCTCCAACAGCTGACAACCACAATACCCCTCCACTGCCACCTGCCACTACCACCGCAACCCACACCCCACACCCGGACTGCCACGTCACCAACCCAGGACACCTCACCATATTATCCCACCCAGCCACTGCCCGCCCTCTCAAGCCAACCCGATTCGCACCAACAACACCCCTAATCTCCACACACCCGGCTCGGGCCCCCCCTGAACCGCACCCAAACCTCCTCCGTGACCCGGCCCGGGCAACTCCCGAGTCGCACCAAACCACCCTCAGAGCCCCGACTTGGTAGCCGCAAGTCCGCATCGCCTTCAACCAGCTCCGCTGCCTCCGCCTCGGGCAACCTCCTCGCCAGTGGTCGGACATCGCGGCGAAGCCTTCCCCCTCCTCCCGACACCCCCACCGCCACCGCCCGACAACCACCACCGTAGCCTGCATGAACCCAATCTCCATCTATCCTCTCGGCGACTAGGTCTCCCGGAAGATGACGCGGTGGCTGCGGGCGATCCCCCTCGCGTCTACCGGCGCTGTCGAAACCGCAGGGTCACCTCTCCCCACCCCGTTGGACTGCAACAGATGGGCGCCTCAGTTCCTGCCGGCGCCCAGCAGGAGGCCACCAGACAAGGAGCTTCATCTTCCTCCACAACCACCCGGACTGGGGATCGGGCCAACAGCGATAATGCCCTCCTTCCCGGATGACAAGAGGACGACGTCCTCGAGGTCGCGAATCAGACTGGATTCCGACTAGTTTGCCGCCGCCCCTGGTCGAGGCATGATCCCCGTTGACGACCCTTGGCATCTACCGCCCCCATCAGCGACTCCTGCTCGCGCGGGGTGGTTCCAGGCGAAGGACTATGGTGGGCAGCAGCTCGCCCACAGGTGCGACGACTACGGTTTCTTTATGAAGGTTCTGACATGGAACGTTCGCGGCCTCGGCGATGAGGAGAGACGCCGAACCCTTGGCCGATATTTGAGGGAGTGGGAGGCCGACGTGGTCTTCCTACAGGAGACCAAACTTGAGGTAGGAAAGAACTATCCAAATTGCGTCTCAGGTGGTCGACATCGAGTAGCGGGCCATCCACGAGTCCACCAAGGTGAAGTGGCCCGTCCTCCAACCAATGATACAACCGCCGGAGTGCCCCACCGAGCTGAGGGAGATGTGCTGTGACAGTCGGGAGATGGTTCTTCCTACCTCCTTTCCTATGTCTATGGCCCTTGCTCGGGGTCCCTTCGGGCAAACATGTGGGAGGAGCTCTCGGCGGCCCGTCTACATCTTTCGGACGCCCGGTGGTTGATCGGGGGCGACTTGAATGTCACACTTGACATGGATGATCGCCCCACCAGAAGACACGGGAGAGACCTTGGAGCGGCGGGATTTAGAGACTTCATCGACTCCCACTCGTTGTCGGACTTTCCGACCATGAACTATAGATTCACCTGGCGGAGCACATCGGCACCCTCATCTAGATCTCGGATCGACAGGTTCCTCGGCTCCATCGAGATAATTGAGGCCCAGCAGTTTGTTGATGTCCGGGCCATGGACCGACCTTTCTCGGACCACACCCTTTTTGTGGAGGTCCAACGACGGTCAATCACTGAGATCCATCTTTCGCTTTGAGCAATCCTGGCTTTTGGAGGAGGGTTTCACACAGTTGGTTGCTGAGCACTGGCTGAGTGTTGCGACCTTAGATTCTGCAGCCAGAACCCTGGCTGCTAGGCTACATAACTTGAGGCATTTCCTTTAGGACCGTCGGAGACAGATTCGGACTGTTCGAGAGGCTCGGAGGACAGAGGCTCTGGAGACGATCGCCCGCCTGGACCGGGAGGACTCCCGCCACCTCAGGGAGGAGGTGACAAAGTGACGACGGGCTCAGGTGATCATCCAACGGGAGGACAGGAAGGTGGAGATCCAGTGGAGGCAGCGCTCCCGGCAGAATTGGCTTCAAGAGGGAGATGCCAACACTTGATTTTTCCACCTATATGCGAGCTCTCGTCGACGAGTGAACCAGATCGACCATCTGGAGGTGATGGGTCAGCGGATCACCGGCCACCATCACATCGGGACCGCCATCGCCTCATTCCATCGGGACTTCTCTAGGCGACGTCCCTCGCCGTCTTGGAGATGGTCCCCCAGGGGTATCTCTCGTCTTACTGATGACCAGTCTTCCTTGTTAGTGTAGACCATCATCGAGGACGAGGTCACCGACGCTCTCTGGGATCTCAATGGCGAGTGGTCCCCCCGGCCCCGACGGCTTTCCGGTTTTCTTCTATAGGGAGTTCTGGCCCGTGGTGCGGGAGGACGTCATGGCAGTGCTCAGGGAGTTTGAATGCGGGAACTGAGGTTTTGAGCGCCTTAATCGGTTCTTGTTCGTGCTTTCGAAGCGCACGCCAGCCGAGAGAGTGGAGGACTTTCGGCCGATCGCCTTATCTAATGCCATCTACTTCCTAGTGGCACGGGTATTGGCCAATCGGCTCCGGGAGATATTCCCTGACCTCATCCATTTGGCCCAGTAGGCCTTCATCCACGGCCACTCCATTACCGACAGCTACGCCATGGCCTCTGAGATCCTTGCACACTGGAGACGGAATAGCAGCCGCGCTTTCCTTTGGAAGGTTTATTTCTCCAAGGCTTATGACTTTCTATCATGGTCCTTTGGCACTCCTTGCAGGCTCGCAGTTTCTCGGCGACATGGATTGCTTGGATGAAGCGGGCTCAGTTGTCTCTGACATGGGTAAAAGTACCTACTAGAAAAAGCCGGTAGGAGTTTACAAGCTGCTTTGATAGAACCAGGTGTGTCACCACTGCTTTTTCTCGGTACTTGTCAACGGATCCACGGATGGGGGCTGGGTGCAGCCACAGCGCGGGGTCTGACAAGGGTGCCCCCTCGTGCCTATGTTATTCACTCTAGCGGTCGATGGCCTCTCTAGATGCACTCAAGAGGCTTGCCGGGCTGGCCTTTTCTGGGGCTTCGCTGATGGTCTTGTGCCATTACTACAGTATGCGAACGACACTATTTTTTTCGTGGAGGGGTCGGAGCTTGAGGCCAGACGGGTGGCCATTCTGGTGATCTTCGGTGCGACGTCGGGGCTCGTGGTCAACCATGCCAAATCCACCTTCATACCTTTTGGCATGGTGACTGATGAAGCCTTGCGCTGCGTGGTAGAGCTGTGCACCTCGGTCGGCGACCTGCCCATCACCTATCTAGGCCTTCCTCTCTCAGACCGGCATATAGGTTCTCGAAGGTGGACTCCGGTCATCGAGCGGCTGGAGCACCGCCTTCAGGGCTGGAGCTCTCGGCTCGGGCGAACGGTTGACGATTTATTCTACTCAGATTTGTTCTATCTTCACTTCCGATATATTTCATGTCTGTGCTTCAGATTCCAGCCCAGGTCCTATCCTGGATTGACTCTCTGAGTAGATTCTTTTGGCAGGGATGCAGCCCAGCCCGCCGTGTTCATCTCATTGCCTGGCACAGCATTTGTAGGCCTACTTCACAGGGAGGGTTGGGAGTTCGGAATCTCCGTCACACTAATTGGGCGCTCCTCGCTCGGTGGGTGGGACGCATTATGGGGCCCGAGGAGGGCTTATGGAAAGAGGTTTTCTTCTTCTGCTACGGTCGAGATCTATCTTGGGGCTCCAGGCCCACTCTACCCCGAGGTGCTTCTTCCTTTTGGAGAGGGGTGGCGACATTATTCCCCCGTGTGCGACCATATCTGAGCCCGTTGCTTGGTTCCGGAGACTTATTCTCCTTCTGGCAGTATGACTGGTTACCCGGTGGCACGCTAGCAGACTCTTTCCCCGATTGTGGGCCTTAGCGGCTCAGTCGGATGCTTCAGTGGCCGAGTGCTGGTCCGCGGGTGGTGGCCCGGGCACCGGTTCTTGGACCTCCACTTTCAGCTCTCCTTTATCTGATCAGCGTTATTTGAAGTTACTGGCGCTTCATAAGAGGATCGCCCCCTTTCGCCCGGATCCTGCTCGGGCAGACGGTTGGGTCTGGACTTTGGGCTCCTTCTTAGCGCGCAGCTTATACCTCAGTTTTTTACCGACACCCACAGATACGGAGGATCTCAGGGCAGATTGCAGACTCATATTGGCGATCCCGAGTTCCGCCGAAAGTCAAGATTTTTGCTTGGCTTCTGAGGCGGGAGCGAACCCTCACTCGTGTTTACAGAGCACGGTGGGACATTTCTTGTGTGTTGTGCGGGGAGATGGAGGAGGATGTCACTCACTTATTCTTCACATGCCGGGTGGCACGGGAGGTGTGGTCTCGGACGAGCATTGGGGGCGACGTTACTCTACTGCATGCAGACTTTTGGCAGTCCATGAGGGGACTTCGCAGATGGAGATTGAGCTGGAGGACCCCACTGGCGACCTTTTTGGTGAGAGTTGTCGGGCAGAGCGCATTGTACACCACATGTTTTGTCTTCTTCAGGAGTGGGGTATTCTTTAGCATTTGTACTCTTCTTTTGTCACTTGTACTTGACCTTTTTCCTATAGTGATATATATATGTGGATGGCAACCAAACTGGTAGTCATCCTTTTGCTCCTCAAAAAAAAAAAAAAAAGGACTTCCCTAAAAAATTGTTAGTTAACTTTGAAGTATGAAGTATTCATATGATCTACAAAATGCCCAAGTGCTTGAGACATCTTTATGGAATTGGGTTTATTGAGTTGGCAATGAAATGAGAGCCTAAGGTGTTAAATGTGCCACTGTATCTTGGAGGAAAGAATGGTAATATAATCTCATATTCCATTGCAACGAATTCAGTTTGTATTATTTCACATACATTATGTGAGCTATTTGTGTTATAAATTGCTGGATGTGACCGACTTGATCTCTCTTCTTAGTAGGCCCATTAGATTAATTTGTTTTGGTGTTCTATGTTAATATGGATGGAACTACAAGTATTATTATTTTTATCTTATTTTACAGTGACCAACGTTGTTCTTCATTCGCATGCAAATTTTCCCACCCCAAGTCAAGTTTTAATATATAGTGGATAGCTCCCCAAACTGGCAGCTATCCTTTCACCTCTCAAAAAAGGAAAAAAAGAACTACAAGTAGAAATTGCAAGCTTTCTCTCAAAAAAGCAGAACTTGCAAGCTAGGTTTTTTGGATAGTTTCTATCACATAGTCCTAATGAGCTTAGTTAGCAGTGTATTGTAAGCTTGTCTATAACGGCTTTTTGCTAAAGTATGCGGATGATTACTCTCCTTGAATTGTCATCCTTTCCTTTCTAAAAACACACGGATTATTTCGAGATCAATAAAGCATACAGATTGAGGGTTTGCATGATTGCTGTGATTTCCTTTTGCTAAGACCATTTCTAACGGGTCCATTGGTGGAGTATATAGTTAATACACTACAAGGACAAGAAAAATCTTCTTGTCGCATAACTATCAGAAGTCAGTTCAATTGTGTGATTAAACATTCATATCTGGACTACAATCAACATGGATTCCTATGGAAAAATCATATTTGCACTTACCTGTGCATAAATTTGTCTGCCTTTTGATGGAACTTATGTTCTCTTTCATGGAGATCCAATTTTTTTTCCTGCTAGAGGCATCAATCCCCAGAAAGGATTCAAGGCTTCTTTGAAGCGTGCAGGTGCAGAGATCTTAGGTTTGTTGTGGAATCTGATAGTCATCTGTACTCATTGTGATGTAGCTGTTTTAGGAAAGTCAGAAGCGCATGCATGCAATTTATTCATTGTTGGCAGACAGGTCTTCTATCTTTTCATCTTTTAATATGCTTTGTTGCGTTGTCGGTTGTCGGATCTCTACTATATTAGTTCTTAAGCGCTTTAGTTGCTTGGCATTATTTATATAAGTACAATGCTAACGTGGTGGGTGCTCCGGTGACACTGCCAGATATTTCTTTCTGACATTATACAAAACATGTTTATGTTTTTTCTAGGTTATGCTGTGATAGGGATCATTTCCTTTTATTCAGCCAATAATTTCAAAGTATATTGAATATTTCAGCTAGCCATGGTCTCTTAAGTATTTTGCTTTGTGTTCCACGGTTAATGTTTTGACTTCTTTTGTAGGATGAGATCTGGAAACAGCTTCTAGGACTGCATGAACGTAACTACTGTTGCAAAGGGTGACTTGTGGAATTGTAACGACGGCGCTGAGAGCATCCTGTAATAAAAATGGATTCGGAAGAATATTTCCGCTCACAATCACATACAAAAGCACTTGGGGAAAGTATATGGGACACTGAGGTCGAGGTCACAATACACTGTCCAAATCGGTTTATGAAGCTTAGGTCAAATCTTATTTCTTTTTAATGTCCTTTTTCAGAGTTTTATCTTATTTTGTGCAATTTTGCAATGGATTTGCATTTCTACATCCAAATGTTGAAGTTTGAGATGGTTACTAAGAAAGAAAAGAAAGCTTTGTATAAAAAACCAACACCAGTAAGCCTCGACATTTATGGGCAAGTTGGTGCTCTGAGCTGCTTCAGCCCAGTTCCTAGAGGAATGGCGTCGTCGCTGGCCTTCCGTTCCACTCACAGCATGTCGAGCTAGATGAGCTCCTCAGCCTCATCAGAGCGTAAAGATCAAACCTCCCCTCATCAGATGAGACACTCTTGTGGCACTTTCAAAAAATGATGAGAAACTTCATATTATAAAAGGGAAATAAGTTCTTGTATGATCCGATGCTTGAATAGCTTAAGAAAAGAAATATCATGAAACCATTTGAACCGCTAAAAAATCAAAAGAAAGGCGTAACTAAATTACTATGGATTGACGAGCAGTTCTGTTTACGTCATCTTTTCTTTTGCTTGCTCGATTAGTAGTCAGCGAAAGTTGCAGACTGCAGAGTTGCATTAAAGTTAAGAAAACAAGTTCGCCTTGTCCCTTGGACTGTGATAAAGCACTCATATTATCAATGCTAAAAATAAAGTTTTCTTCCAACACTACATCCGTTCAAAGCTTTGAATGGACAATATGTGCACATGATGCTTTCAGACATAATTCTCTGCTTGTCCCAAGGGTTTCCTACTTTCTGATAGGAATAAAACTGTAGCAGGAAAAACAAACCAAACCGCACCACGTTTTGCAGCTCAAATTCTTTCATAAAGAACTAATGTAATAGTCTTTTGCACATTTACATGATCTAGCGTCGTTGTCATGATTCAAGGGTAAATGGTGTTGACTTTTGTGTCCTGTTTCAGTCTTTCAGAAGTGCCAGATCAGGATAATACACTCGTAGATACAAGCGAAGATGGTTTCAATAGAATTGCTTTCAAAATTCAGCTCTCAGTCACTACGGATGTAGTCAAGCAAGAAGAGAACAGTGTCCTCGACTGATATATTTCCAGCAGAATATTTAGCTTCGATGCTCCCTGAAAATTCATGCTTCGAGTTTGTTCCTAAGAATCTTGAATAGAATTTTGCCCACTCAAAAATCAGAATATGACGTCTGAATTTTCATTCATGCTTGTTCGCTTGAGATACATCAGGCTTGTGTGCTCCTTTAATTACTTCAACAACCTCATCCATGGTACTTTAAGCTTTGGGGTTTACTGTAGCCAGAGTTGAATGACTGACATGGTTATTTCTTTCAACAGAAATATCCACATATCCAACATCCTCCAATTCTTTGGTTTGTTTACTGGCAATGCCATTATCAGTCTGGAGTCGAGGTTTGAATGCAGCAGAAGCGTCAATATCCCTCTCCACACCGGATTCAGCTCCCATCATTTTGAATGCAGCTCCTATCTGAAAATCAAAGTTCAGGATCCATTGGAAGATCCTACAGCATTTTGGTTCAATTCATGTTCTTGCTGTGGTCACATCTTGATTTCGGGGAAGTCCAATCACAAACCTTCATGCAGAGGAAAACCCGGAGGGTGAAAGGGTAACTAACTAATATTGGCTTAGATTACTGGAACCAAAACCATACAAGGTTGAACTTAGTTCCATGTTCAAAACAATGCCCATGTTTTATGCTCTTGCAATTTTAATACTATTGATGTTATTTGCTTGAGGGTGAGTGGGGTAGCAGCCTCCCCCGAGAGTATTTAAAACTGCTCAGAGCTTAATCCTACCTACACTTTCTCAATGCCACGCATCTTGCCCAACACAAAATATGTACAAATATGAAGCGTAACTCTGGCAAAGATCGAGCAGGGCTAACTTATATAAAATGAATTCGTTCTTGCCCTCATCTTGTCAAAATCTGAAAGCTTTGCAAATAACTGAGATATAACAAAATGCACATATTCACAACAAAATTTCACAGAATCAAATTATCTTGTCCTTTTTATGAGAAAACATATGCTATTAATAGTGGACAGAACACTGAAGGGAATTATTATCTATGTCACTGATGGACAATGTAGATTAGCCTATGACTTTTTACATCCAACTTCTGAAGTTACCAAACTTGAATAAAACTTTGAATATGCCAAACGATCTTTTAATAAAACGCTTTCTTGGAGATGCTAGTAATCAATTCTTTATATGCTGTTAGCAATACGTATGAAATATGAACTGGAGCAGAAGGATGCACATTTTTCTTTAGTGCTTGATCTTACATCATCGTGGAATATTTTACTTATCAAATCTTACATGTACAACCAACCACTCGATATAAATATTTACAACGTTATGTTATCACAACTCAGAAGCTTCTCGAGACCTCAGACAGGTTCTGATGTCTCATCGTTCACATCCAGCAACGGCCTAGCGCTTGACCTCTCAGCCGATGGAATCCCATGCTCACTGACTTCGTTAAACCGGTCCACACTGTGAACAAAGGTACCTGACCACAACAGAACACAAATATGTAAACCAAGAACAATTATTAGAGACTTTAACTGTCGACGAACTATAAAGGCGATCGTTGCATCAGACCTAAATCGACATGCACATCAAAGATTTAATTATCAATTAGGTAAGTTGTGCAAATATATGATTTATTTAAAACAAATGCTAGACAAAAACAAACATAGGATTATCTGAACTACATGTTCTCTAGAAAAAAAAATCTGTGATTTGAACATTTTCTTGTTCATAAAACCATCATATTATTGATCAGAAACACTATGCATCAGCTTATATATAAAATCCACAACCAGGGATGACCTTCAGTTTTGAGCAAAGAGAGGAGATGCAGAAGCAACAAAACAATATAAGGGAGGAACTAGGCCAAGTAGCTACTCTTGGGCGGTGCTATTTATGTGAGACCCACAGTTTGAACTGGTTGCAGGCTGAAAACCTGATCTCAAAGACATTGATAGGAAAATAGGAAAATAGGAAAAAAAAAACTTAAGGAATAATTATTGGCGGGAGCAGGATCCCTTCTTACAAGCCAGAAAGAAATCGGTAATCTCAGTCATCAATAACAACACTTACCTATAAACCATATAGCAGCTGCGATGAAAAAAACTGATGTTAATATCAAAGCACTTTCTCGCCAATTGTTGACATAGTCCTGCATCCACACCACATATCATGCTGTCATGATGATACAGATGTTTTTTTCCGCAACGAGGAAAACAAATACAGAATGACGGTTGAAAACATATAACATCTTACAGAAACCAGGATGTCATTTTACATTTCGATGATAACCTTGAGAGAATTGATGGTAAGAATAATTACAAGGATAGAATAAGATAGAATACATCTTCTGATGTTATATCACTATTATCAAAATACAGATAGGACAAACTATTTACAAAAGGATAGTAAGAAAACAAATAAAAGGACCAACCAATGGCACAGTACTGCTAACAATTAAGAAACCAAATTGGTAGCACCTTTTATGCAGTTCATGAAACTAGATAAGAAAGAAAAGTCATACTGACAGGAAATACTTCTGGATTAGCAATTTGAAGGTATTTTGCCAAGAGGTAATGGCCCAGACCAGCCTATCTTAATTTCCAAGGTTAGCACCATCTTTCTGTTTCCTTTATAATTATACTCATGTTGATAACCACCATAATTTCATAGTTATAGCTTTTAAAATCAAGATGAAGCAGTGTGACAAACATCTAGACATCTAAAATTTTGTTAAAGTCAATTTTCTTGAGCAGGTCAAAGATACGGTATGACAACCTAGAGTTGGCTCGGTTGATAAGTGGACAAAGTTAAGGATTGGGGTTAGTAGCCTGTTCAAACTTTAAGGAGACCATTAGAAGAGGGATCAAGCTTTAACTCTATCCTTCGAGCGGACTAGCCACGTGTCATATTTTTGAGCGAGTACAAAATTCAAACCATATTATAGCTGCCACATCCATGGAGTCATAAATTGATATAACCTTCAAAATCAACTAGGGAGTGAGCATTCTGTTGAGTAATATCTAGAGGGTAATAAAGGATTGGGCTACCATGTTTAGGATAAGAAATGCTAGCTAGTTTCTCCATTAACCATTCCAAGCATAATGCATTATTAAAAAAAATGGCATTATTGTATCACGACTTTGGTAAAAAATATTAAGATAAGAAATAAACCAAATATTCACAAACCTGCAAAACCCCAACTAAGGGGGAAGATGGCACATCACCAAATATGTGGATAGAAACCGTAGACATAGCCATTGATAGTGGTCTTAAGCTTGGTTTGACACAATGAAGGCACACATAATTTACTGGAGCCTGCAAAAAGTTATATTTTAGGCAAGTCTCATCCAGTAATTATGACGAGAGCCAGGAAGAAAATCATATGTATTTGCATAGATTGTAAAACAATAACTAGAACAGTAGGAAACTTCTCAAATAAGAGATAAGCATGAAGTATTTACTCAAAGAACACATGATTATTACAACATGAAAAACAAAACAACTAATAATCTTCGATAAAAATATTGTTTCATAGATCATTTGCCATGGACGTCTGAACAATGACCAGATATAGGGTTCTAGAACATCTGATCTGCATAAAATATGTGGTCATATTATGCGAAGATCACAGGAGCATCCCACATGGCCAACTCAAATTTACCAAAAAAAATCCTGCCTTTTTGTATACAAACATATTGTTGTTGAGAGAAAGCAATAGACATCACATACATATATAAGGAACATTCAAAGCCCAAAGGGAACCAAAACAGCATTTTTCCCTGAAAAAAGCTGAAGTTACCTTTCCGAATCGGGTTCTATGCATGTGTTATAAGGTGTATTAACCAATGAGCTACAAAATCTATGAAAGTGACACATTCACATATCCTTCTCTTGACAAGATGCATTTAGAATAAGCATATTTGAACATAATATTACATGAGTTGGAGATTCGGTTTCAAATAGATGTATCTTTCTAGCTGGAGTTAGAAATTATTCAGCACAAGGCCTGTGGGCCTTCCTTTGTAATGTAAAAGGAAAAATCTCACAACCATTATCAGGTGGAGTTGGAAATAAAAAAAATAATAAAAGCATTTGCCCTTGCAAGATTCTGATGCTCAACAACAATTTAGTCTCTTCTAGCATGCTTTTTTTTTTTGTGATAGTTGATGTTCCTGAATTATATTTGTTATCACGTTTATTAGAGTGTGAAATAGAACATCCACAAACACAAATTCAAGTAGCAGGTGCAGAACTCTTATCATTTAAAGATTGCTCCATTTCAATAAAATTGATGGAGCTAGTCAAAGAGTTCAATTCTTGGACTTATTTTCTTCATGAGATTCTCATATACGATGCTTAAACATTAAAGAGCACGTTTAAAAGCGCATCAGAAAGGAATTATGAGCATGCAGGAAAATGGATACCTGTGTGGCAAAGACGAGAAGCTCTCCAACTGAAAAAAAAGCTATAAAACCATATAGACTTTTGAAGCAGAAAGCACTGAAGCAAAACACAGCCCCCAGAAAAGTTGCTCCTGACAGAAGCTGCCAAGAGTCTCATTAAAGTTATGAGCTTGCCCAAAAGGGAAGAATGAGGAAGAAAGAATAAATAACAAACATAAAGCAGATGCTATCAGAAGACATGATTAACTAGCTATCCTTGCTCAAAGATGCTCGACTATGAAACCCAATGTTACAAACTGTCAAGTACCTAGTCTCACATTAGTACAAATTTGAACAAGTAATATATACAAAAACATCTTGTTTCATGGATATCGGAAATAAAAGTAGGGCCAATTCCTCCTGTGGGGCGGGCACCACCTCAATTCTGATTAGGCTGCTTCATCGTACATACTTTCAGTCTGAATGTCATGACCCTATTCTTCTCAGAAGGAACATTATGATGCCTCCTATGTAATTGTCTGGGTCACCAGTTCACTTATTGGGCCTCAAACCAATGTGTTGCAGGAACGTCAACTGCTGGGTTCTCAAGAAAATGTGGTAATGGAACATCAACTGCTTGCCAATTTCGCTGACAAAAAAGGAGGTAAACAGTTGGATATTGTTTTTTCCTTTGAGGAGAAAAACAGTTGGATATTGTGATACCATGGGACCCTGATGCTTCCATCATGCAGGACTTAAGTCATTGTGCATTGTCGGCACACGTCATTCCAATGGAACGAATCACCATGGCAATAACACAACAGCTCAATTTCCACTTCGGTTCGCATCTTCTAAAATTTCTGGACAATGTGTGATACTCTGGCTGGATATATCAACACAGTGGCAACAACTACTGTCCGAACAAACAACTTTGGAGGGGAAAAGCATAATTAGATAGTCACCATGGACGAAGGATTTTGGCGTACAATGGACCACCAATGCGATGATGGTGCAGATTGTCCTCGATGGAGTGCCATCAAACCTCCATTATGCAAAAGCTCTGACTACCATGATAGCATTTTGGAACTACCTGGGAGGTCACAATTCCAGCCTTTGGCATGGACAACATTCCACACATGGTGGAACTCATAACCCTGCACTAGGAGTGCGCACAAGGTCAAATGACCATTGGGACCAACCTGGTTTCCCAATAAATATTCCGTCCTGAACGCTGATCGACATTGCTCCTTGGACCGTTATGCAAGACAGTGGAACACCGATATAATCATCATGCAGGAAATGAAGCTGGCACATGGGGAATGTGGCTACATGAGGGTGACTCAAATACCCGCTTCTTTTGTCTTTGGACCAGTGGAAGGGGGTGAACAAACATAATTGATAACATAATAGTTGGAGACATCAATTACAATGGGCAGGAGCAAATTGGGAAGGCGGTAGCTACTTCTTACAAGACATTCACGAGATGAAAACCTCCGGGAGAATGGGAATAGGTAGATTAAGAGGTTCCTCGCCTTGACAAAAGGTGCTATGACTCTCATTTGCTGGGTTCACAGAAAAGGAGGTTTTTGATGCTGTTCGAAGATCTCAATGCTATAGGGTGCTCCGTGGCCTCACGGTCTCCCCCATCCTGTTTCATCGTGAATTCTGGCCGACTGTGAAGACTGATGTTATTGCAATGATAGGGAGTTCACGTACGGAAATTGGGATTTGAGCGACTTAATCATTTCTATCACTTCCTCATCCCAAAGAAGATGGGGAAACTGCATTAATGGATTCAGGCGATAGATCTTTCTAACGGATATCTCATCATAACCAAGGTACTGTCTAATATGCTGCACTGTACTTTACCGAACATCGTTCATCCTTTTCAGAGTGGCTTCATGGCTGGTCAATCGGCGATATTTTCACTATGGCTGCTGCGATATTCTCTAGGTGATGATGCCAAAATGACAACGGTTTCTTGAGGAAAGTTGATTTTTCTAAGGCCTATGATTTTATCTCTTGGCCATTCCACTAGGATGCTTTGCGAAGACATAATTTCCTGGAACGCTGGATATCTTGGATGGGAGATGGACCTTACAGCCTCATTTTTTATGTTAATCAACGATAGGGCCTCAGATAGCAGAATCCAACTGTAGCATGGTGTGCGAGCGATGGTACTATCTCTTGCTTGAGTTCTCTGAATAATGCACTGCCCTTAGTCCCAATATTAAAATATGCTGATGACATACACCTTCTTTGTTGAGGGAGCAACAACTATGGCCAGATGGTTGGCCATCATTGCTGCAATTTTTGAGGATGTGTCAGACCTCTATCAATTATGGAAACTCCAATTTTATTTCCTTTGGGATGAGCAAGAAGACCGCAGCAAATTGCTTGCTGGTTCTTAAAACTATGATTGATAATCTTCCCCTTCGCTACCTTGGTTTACCTCTGATGGGGTCGAATAACCCCACGAGATTGGATGCCTGTGGTAGACAAATTGACCGGTGACCTCAAGGCTGGAGCTCCAGATTGTTGTTGCATGGGGGTTGACTGATACCTGAAATCAGTGTTATCGGCCCACCAATATATTACATGACTGTGCTGAGATTACACAGAGAGATTGAACTCTGTATTGACTCCATTAAAATGTGGTTCTTATAGCAATCTTGTGCTTACAGTGATGGGAATGCATAATTGGTATCGAGGAAGGAGGTTTACCAACCCATTTTGGAGGGAGGGTTGGGTGTTATCAATCTCAGAACAATGAACACTTCTCTCCTGAGGTGGATTGTGCAGCTTATGGGTTTGGGCGGCGATTTGTGGACAGCTATTATCACAGCATGTCATGGAAGGATAATGGATTCCAACTGCAGAACAGTGATCCTGTGTGGTGCTTCTTCCTCTTGGTGCAAAATAATGGAGATTATGCCAATGATCACGACTCATATCTCTATTTCATGTGAAGCTCGGGAATGGAACTAGATTTTCTTTCTAGCAGGATGATTGGAGTAACACTGGACCACTGATGATATCATTCCCTAACTTGTTCTGTATAGCGACAGACAAAAATCTGTGCTTTGCTGACTACAGGACTGGGGCTCCCAAAACAACAATGGCTGGTGGACTCCTCCACTGGGTGATACTCTGTAGCGGCAGCACCAGGATTTAATTTGGCTCCTGGAGATCCTTCCTCATATCCAGATTTCAGCTGACTCGCATGACTGCTGGAGGTGGATGAATGAGGTTTCTTTGGTTCACAAGCCATATCTGGTTTTAGTGCAACCAGACTAGGCTAGAGGATGATGATGTTAAGCTAGATTGCAGGATAATATGGAAAGCAAAGGTCACCTTAAAGATAATTTTTTTTTGCATGGTTACTAAGAAGAGGAAGAATCACGACAAGAGCATACAGAGTCAGGTGGGCTTCGGGGGCTGATCTGGGCTGCTGCCTAGGCAACAATGCAAATGCGATTGAAGATTCCCCTCACTTGATTTTGATTGTTTCATTGCCCGCGCATTCTGAGATGGGGGCTGCATCCCTTGGGTCTGCACTGACAGTGAACTGGATTGTTGGTTCTCATTCAGATGCGGCAACAAACATACTCAATTTTGAGCGTTTATATCCAGACAACATCGAACTATGCCGTTGTTCATTTTATGGATGATACGCTACAACACAATAATACGATTTTCCGAGGCGAATAGTACTATGTGGAAAACATGATCCGACATTATCAAATGCTACAACGAGAACTCCTGACTAGCTTTCAGGCTGCTGCATGTGATGGCTGTTTCTCATTGCCTTTTGTTGCGTGGGCTTTGATCCCCGTGCACTAAAGTTTCCTTGTTTTAACTTAATGAAATCTTGGATGACTATTATCTTGCTACTCATCCTTTTTTTCTCTAAAGAGGAAGAATGAGTCTAGACAAAAGGAAACAAAATCAGAAGATATATATATATACACACACACACCCACACGTACCTGCATAACATAGTGTGTATATATATCACATATTTGTTATTTTAAAATGAAATGTGTCCTGGTCTTGATCTTGATTTTTTCCATCTTGTCCTGGCTTTAAATTAGGCCTGGCTCCAAGAAAATCAGAATTGTGGGAACTAGGACAACTCAATTTCGTATGCTTAGCATGCCTATCTATAGGGGATTGAGGTTACAATGCCACTGCATGAAAGATATAATCCTTTCATTTCAATATGTTCCCTACCACTTTCAGATAATTCATAGAAAAGAGACACTTTTAACTTTCATTAGAAACCCCTTGAACATTCTCTAGAAAAAGAATTCCTTGAACATTGATTCACACAGAAAAAGGTTATTAATATTTGAGTCCTTTATGCACAACATGTATGACACTATTAGCTTCGTATTACTCTGTTTATTCTTTTCCCAAGATCATGACATGGTGCACTAACCCAGTCCATAATGTGTATATTAAAGCATTAAGTCAGACCTAAGTCAATGCATTACCAAATTTCCATAAATTAATCACATCTGAAACTATCAAAGGGTAGATATCACATTAATTATCTAACATTGACCTGCCACACTTGATTTATCATCAGACTTCCATCAGGTTGACTGATCAGTTTGTATTGTTTAAGGGAATAGCGGGGTAGTTACAACCCACAATATTCCAGTATTTGATGTATCCATTATTAGTTTTGTGGTAATTATAATACCCAACTCTTCATGTCATAAATACATTGATGAGTTCTAGATTTAGGGCAGTCTGTGAAAAGTGAGTTTATCAACTATGCGATTGAAATCTGATTCGATCCATGTGGGCAGAGACTTGCGTTTGGAATACAGAATTTATTACTAGCAATTGTGTTTAAAATTTTTGCAGTTTTTTTTTTGAAATGATATCTTATTTCTATTTTCACAGTTTAGTCACTTATATTCTCAGCCTCGATCGTTTACCTAATACCTTATCAATACCTAACATATTAACATGCTGACCTGGCATAGTACACACGTTCTGAGGGGATACAACATACCTTGAATGCATTGGAGATTGTTGATTGCATATGGTCAAGGAAAAAACCACCAGCTAGAGTACCAAAGATTCCACATACTATTGTTATCCCTCCAAACAATAAATCAGCATTGCTCTGAGAGAAAACACATTATTAACATGGATTATTTGTCATAACTTGAGGATAGAAAATTGGATGGTAGACGGAAAACAAAAAAAATATTAGGAGAATATCAAACTACCTTTAATAAAAAAACAAACTTTGATTGCTCTGATAAACATACCACTAATCACTTCAATTTTCGTGGAATAAATATAAGAAGGAAACATAACATCTGTACTATACTTTGAAAATAGATTGCATATAGATTTTTGTATGTAAACAGGGCGACTACTAAACCTTTAGGACCCGTTAGGATTAAAAAAATTGCTCTTGAATGAAATTTTAATAACCCCACACTTGCGCCCACCCTCTTAACCCACCTAGAGCAAGGAACACACAACTTCCAGCTTTTTCCTATTCTTGCAATAGATGGAAGTGGACTCCACAAAATTAATCCAAGCTGGATAAAAACTTGGGAACAAGGCCTCAGGCATCTTACTCTTCACTACTTATATATAGGCTTTTCAATGAGCCGAGCCCACATGCAAGCTGCTCACCTTCAACTGATAATAACTTGATAAGCTTCACTCATGAATGTAGCTCAAGCTCAAGGGTTAATAATGTTAGTAAATCACTTAATAATAAGTTGATAAGCTTGTGAACCAAATCAGTATAATTATATATACACACACATGGTGTACTTCCTTTTCACATGTTCATTTTGCAGTTAATATCCCTTTCAATAATGTTTGCAATTAATAAGTAAAATTGTTCAAAATTGACAAGGACATTACCATATGATAGATATCATAGCCAGCTTTAGGTCCCCAGTATGAATAAGCTCCAATGACAAAATTGTATGCAATATAACCTGGATATAATTATACATAAATGCAAAACAATAAATTTATGCCTCGAACAAGCATAAGATAATCACCACCAAATGTATCTGTGAATCATTAAGCAACTAGCAAGCATAATATGTAAACTTTTAAATGCACTATTTGAATAGATATTGGAACCCATGCTCATTTTATCTCGTGAAATATCCCAAAACATCTTTTAGACCACTGCTGCATGATAATAGATTTGACATAGTTCTCTAAATCCTCGAGCAATCTATGGAGGTACAAGCATGCATGATAATTAAATATGAGAGTTTCATGAAGATACAAGATCTTTCTAGTTTCTTGCATGATAATCAACTGAAGAAACATGTGCCTTTATATTTACTTATCCTTGCATTGATTGGCATGTTTATTCACATTACTACATGACAATACAATCTAGAATCTAGATACTGATAATGAAATCTGTCTATTTGACTTACTTCATACTTGAGCTACTGCAAGTCCACAATAATAAGCTATTACTACCTTTACCCTCAATGAAAACATTACATAGGTGAACCAAAAATGCATGGAAAACATGCAAGTGTAAGAAAATTATACCATAAACACAGCCTTGATCAAGTAATTAAGATACAAAAAACATATATAGGCCAACACCTAGCAGTTGAATCATAGGATAAGCATGAATCAAGATGAATAAGTATATGGAAATTTAAGGAAACACACAGATCATCTCAAAAAACAAGTATAAGGAAGATGGTGAAGTAAATAAGCAAAAAAAAAAAAAAAACTCAAATAGAGCTTGATACCAACATGCTCTCTCAAAAAATAATTTCATACCAACACAATTGATCAAAGGTAAATACAAGGATATTCATCCATGGTATGGCTTGTTACCTAGGACATTCACCACATACACTTGGTCCAATAGAAGTACTTTCACATCCTTCCAGAATCTTGAGACTTGAGCTCTAAACTTGTTGCTATCAAGTCTGTCATATCATGGAAAACAGGCACAGCACTTTGTTAACACAAATCAAAGAAAATGTAAGATCATGTGCTATCTATATATATGGGTAAAACAAGCATGCTGCTCACAAAGTGAGCAGCAAGGTAAAGGACAAATATGGAACATATGATATGCACTATATGCACATTGAGATGCGAGCATAGTGCTTTTCAGTGGTCCACTTTTGTTCTTTACCTTGCAGCCCACTTAATCATGAGCATACTTATTGGGAGGGTGTGTGTGTATAAATCTTGATGAATAACAAGTTCGCAGACAGTACATACAAAAGTTGAATGTGTGGCTCTTTATTGGATAAATCCTCGTTGGCGACATTCGATTCACTTTTGGCGAGTTGCTCATCTGAAATAAAGATGTGATGGATGGATGTAAACATTCTAATTTTGTATTTAATCTAGACGACATCAACCTAAATGCATTGATCAACATCTCGAAAACCACACTACCAGTACAAGCAGGATAAAAGGATGACCACATGCATGACTAATTGTTCAGAATCTTTCTATCAAGGGATTAAAATCATCATATCAATAAGGCTTCCATAAAATCATACTCCGCTACTAGAAACTTTTAACATCTATTATACCAATTTTCTTTTTAAGCTCTGTTTCATGAAGCTTTATGACTATTTTTAGAATTTGAAGTTTCACAACAGATTATCAATTAGAAATGGCCCCTCACAAGCTTCATGTATAGAGCTTGCTTAGTGAGAGTCTCAAAATATCAGAACACTACATATTCTTGGAGGTGGATAGCATCTAATCACATGTCTACTTGACCTTATGGCTTATCAAATTTGCAACTTCCAAGAATTTATATTTTACTTTTGGTTCTGAAACATAAGTAAATGCAACTTGTTGCTAGAACAGCATCCAAGCAGTCAGAACAAGATCAAACACGGATTTCACACAATTGTCAGCTAAAAGGAAAAAAGACAAAAAAAAATCAATAGGAATACTGACTCTTAAAAAATTATATGAAGTGCTAAATACAACAACAATAACAACAAAGCTTTATCCCACTAGGTGGGGTCGGCTACATGGATTATACGACGCCCGATCCATGTTCATGAGATTCGACAGGGTTTTACGTTGGCTGTCGGGGCCTAACACAACCCTCCTTCTTTATCCGGACTTGGGATCGGCTATAAAACATAGGCGGAGTTTTTCTTTGTCAGTTTTCTTTGTCTCAATAAAAGAAATAAATGCATATGACAGCACATAGGTAACAAGTTTAGAGAGATTTTTTAGGAAAAAGGGATACTAAATAAAAGGAAAATAGAAATTCAAGGCACGGAATAAATGGCATATGAAACAAGAATATAGGAGACTATACTTGAATCTCAAAATCATTTAAAGAGGCATACATATACCTTCTTGATCTCCTTGACTATTCAGTTTATCAGACGTGTAAAGCTTTTCCGAATTCGAAGATGCAAAACCTGTGGAATTGGACTATTAAAATACTTGATATATCAATGACAACAAGTTAAGATAGATACATACATTAGCAACAAATGCAACAGAAATCAGTCTATATACCTAAGAATAATTATATTAACAATAAATGCAGTAGAAATTGGACACATTTCAATTGCAAAGGTTTAATGAAGTTTGAAATATAATGGACTACACCTAATCCCTATATATATACATACACACACACATATATAACAAATGAGTAGAAATTGGACACCTTTCAACTGCAAAGGTTTAATGATGAATCCCAAGATAGCAAATGGAAGCATCAGAAGTGATTCCCCCCAGAATGCAACACGCCAATGAATATAACTTCCAACCTGATAAGAATAGTTAAGACAAAAGATGGGATTAGTAACATATGAAGTGTTGGTTAAAATTGGTGACCCTCCATATCCCCACAAGGAGAGCTTTGTGGAGTAGGGACACATTATAATCCATACAGGAAATGCAATGTTGTGATGCCATAAGGTTATATTGACCGAGAACATTGACCAAACATATACACACATAAACCTTAAAACATGAGATGTGCTAGCTGCTTTGGAGAGTGTCATAAAAGTATTTTTTTTTGTCAACAACAACAACAACAACAACAAAGCCTTATCCCACTAGGTGGGGTCGGCTACATGGATCATACGACGTCATTCCGCATTCGTTGATCCATGTTCATGCGATTCGACAGGGTTTTACGTTGGCTGTCGAGGCCTAACACAACCCTCCTCCTTTATCCGGGCTTGGGACCGGCTATAAAACATAGGCTTGTCAATCAAAAAAAAGTAAAATTAATGATTGACTTTTCTCATGCGGTCACACTGGGCTAAAGGTAGTGTTTATCATCAAACTTTCATTCATATGCAAAATTTAGCATCACTGCTTTAGATCGGAAACATCATGTTCTTTACAGGTCCTCAAGATAGATATACCATAAGAAATAAATCTTTTTTTTCAAAAAAGAGTGACACCTTTAATTATGATAAAATGGTAATGACCTCAAATAGATAAACAAAAAGAAAATTTGATTTTGTCTGAAAGTAATAGCAATAGAAGAAGAAATAATACCAAGATGCCAAGAAAAAGAAAACAGATGTTGTCAGAAAGTGGGTTTTGAACCCAGTGCCTAAAGAAATTGCTTTTTGCTACCAAAGTAAAAACCTATTAAACTACATGTGTTTGAACTGGTCAACTTCAAGACAATACATATGAGTTAAACGATTTTACCAAATTAATTCACCATTTAACTCAAATTACGAGTGCAATCCAGTTATCTCATTATACCTCCCTAAACAATCGAATGACTTAACAGCCCTAATCATAAGATTGAAGGGAATAAAAGGTAAATAAGATACTAAAATGCACTCACCAGGCCTCCATATATGTAACCAACTGCTATTCCAGTAGGTATGCACATGTAGAAAGCTGCAAGCCATGCTGTTTTCTGAGTCATAATAAGAAAAATGTAGTAAATTATCTTATGGCGAATAAGAAATGTTTCAGCACTCCCGCAGCCAAGCTCAGGCAGTGATGAAATAAAAAACAGAAAGATATCTAATTAGTTTTGGCAAGCTCAGACAATGTTGGAGACAACTAATATAATATTTTGGTCATATGAAAAATGTCTTACCAGTGTTACAAGGTGACCCTACAGTCAAAATGTTTAAGCGGGCCCCTTACTTTCATTTAGGGGGAAAACAGTTCATAAATAGCTCATTATGTCATTAGATAACATCAGTCATATAACAAGAATATAATCGCACTTATTACTTATTTGATTTAGTATGTGAAAATAAGCAATATCATTTTCAAAAGGAAAAAATAACCAATTAGTAGCACATCATCCACTCATCATTATGGTCTCATGAAATATGGGCACATTGTAGATGATGTGATGGAAAATTACAAAGAGTTAAAACATCTGATCTGTAATTATTTAGGTATGGTATCATTTAAATGTTGTTTTTCCATACTTTATATCAATTGCATTTATCAAATCAAGCATCAACAACAGATTATGCTATTATCATGTTATAGAATACTGGCAGCCCCAAAGACATCCTCATATTTTCTCAAGCATAATATCATGAGTTCATGACAATGGATAAACCAAAATCAACATCTCAAAGGGATTAACACGATGAACTTTCATTTGTTGACTTTGTAAATTTGTTGAGAAATAAATAAAACAAACCTGAGATGTAGGTGCATTATCGTCTATAAATGGAGCAGCAAGACTTATAAATGAAGCTTCACCAACACCCACCAACCTAAATAGATGAGAAGACAACCCCAATAGAAGTTGTAAGCTCCCAACAAAAAGAATAAAACAAAAACATGCGTAAAAGATAATATCACTCACATTCGACATATTGTGATTGACCAAAAATCAAATGAACAACCACAACCAGCTGTTGCGATTGTCCAAACTAATAGTCCAACTCCAATAAGCCTAAATGGATTGTGACTGCAAAAATTGTAAGAAAGGTGATGAAGAAAAAATTAGTATATTATTAAATACGTTTTTTATGTGTAAAAATAATGTAGCAAATGAAATCCACTAGCAATTGCATTAGTCGTTCAAGTAATATAGCAAAGGAGTAAGAGTGTCAAACCCACAAAGAATACTTATTAATTACTTATCTAATCTCTTAACCTAGTAAAAGATAAAATCAAAGTTTTGAAAATATGTTTTATAAGTAAAAAATAAAAAATACAAATACAAATACAAATACGATAATATATGATATGATATGATAGTGAAGTTTGGGCTGGCAGATGCTCCTTCAAATAGTAGCACTCAATAGGATATAAAATACTGAATGTTTATCTAACGTTCACATATTCTTAAACTATAATCAGAAATAAAGAAGCGCCTCCAAATAGTAGCACTCACTAGGATTAACCAATTAGTCATTAGATATATCAAAAACATAATTGCAAAGTGAAAAGTTTTGTTTCCAACAGAACAAGAATTATGTTTAACCCCTACTATTATGTGTTACCTTTTTCTCTCAAGTGGATCTACTTTGCGACATCTTTATCTCAAGAGAAGCAATAATTAGCTAAGTACTTAATCAAGCATAAAGAGAAATTACTAACAAATATCGAATAAATTTTTTTTTGAAAGAATATAGCATAAAATTGTCAGGAATTGCCTGAAATAATTTCATATGTAAAAGTAAACAACAAAAATTACTAGAAAACATAATCACTTTTTCAAATTTCAAGTACCGACCTCTTTGCCAGGGTTGCAAATATTGGGGAAGCCACCAATAAGCCCACCATGAAAGCTGATGACAGAATGCCATCTTCAAAATAATTTAGGTTGAAGTCCCCTCTGTGAAGACTGAAGATATTAGTGGCAAGCAAAAAAAGGGAGAGGTCACCGAAGTAACTTTTGGATACAGAATCACCACCATCTTGCCAGTCGTCCTTTTCACTTCAAAATAATGTTTGCATATAGAAAATTCCAAAGAACTTATTCCATATACATTTTTTCCAACAAATATGCAGCCAAAGGTTCATGCCCTAAGATTTTAATTTAATGTATCTTCTAATTGGAATGATTGTGAGAAAATTTTGTTTCAGCTTTTCTTTGTCTAGTCAGGTAAAGGGTGTGCAAAATTGGAATCTGGAACTAGACAATCTTGAACAGAGAAAAGAGAAAACATTATTCTAGAAATGAAATAATATAATAATACTCCATTCATTTATCTTGGTGAGAAGATTATACACTAGTTCTCCAATTGAACATTAAACATTTATGATATATTAGTAGATTCTTCCTAATTTGCAATGAAATGACCATGCATGTCAAACAACCACTGGATTATCAGAAAATATCATAAACCACAAAATTGAATGTCAATTAGAGATTGTCGGTCTTAATAATCAAATAAATGTTGCATCTTACTCTTCTAGAAAAAAAAGATTGCATCTTACTGAATCCCAGTTCCTGAAGTGCATATACCACTTTCAGTGCATGTCTTCAGGCTTCCATTTACTCCATTACTTGCTATCGCTCCCCGGTCAACATAATTTAACATATTGATGATGCAAAAAATCAGAAGCAACCTGCAAATGCATAAAATTAATGTCGGCCTTTGACAAAAGTGGATGTAAATAGTTTCAACATGCTGACAAAGATACATCAGTACATGTACATGTAAGAAAAGAAAAAGAAAAAATTGCCATTAAGATGTGACTTCAAAAGTAAATTCATTCACTGCAAAGTCATTAAAATTTTTCATCAGAAAGATAAATAATCAGTCCTTTATCAGATGGAAGAAGCTCCATACTCCGTGATGACAAGAAAATCTACAGAGTCCCAGCTTCTCCCATTTGGTTACTCACAGGTTCATGTAAATGAGACCGACACACTCACCATAGCAGAAATAAGTATTGACCACATAAATCTTAGAGCATTGATGAATCCTAGACTTACAGAGTTCGAAGATGAAAAGCAGACAACCCCAGAGGGACAAAAAACAAAAAAGAGAACCACACTCTAGGACATGAGTGTCATACCTATCCAAATGGAGTAGAACTTGTGTCATATCTACGCCCTTCAAGAAAAAAAAGTGTCTTATCTACTCAAGTAGAGGTAGAATTTAATTACCATATCAGCCAGCGGAAACTGACTTTTTGCACCAAATTGGTTGAAAGATGAATACGATGGGTTCTTAGAAGCCTCTACATGCAGGAATGCTTCAAGAGTTTACTACCCAGGCTTACAAAGTTCTCGAATTCAAGTCCTTCAAGAACGAACAGGGGATTTGATCTGATAGTTTTTACCCTATTTGATGGAAACAAGGCGAGATCTTTCTACTTTTAGCAGAACTAAGATGGGTAACTGACATACTAGCCATAAGGTCAAACCCCCAATTCCCAAACAGATTCAAAGCTTCAACAAGATCTTATGAAATGCTAATCGTATCAAGGAATTTAAGAAGAAGACATTTCCTCCCCAAGCAATGGGCCTCACTTCTTCTAACAATTCTAATAAAATAATTTCAAAAATAACAAAAGATTTGTAACCCTAGAAAAAGATTCAAAAGCAAAGACGAGAGACGAACTCGCGGTTTACCTCCTGGGAGTGAACCATGACGGTTGTGACGGCGTAGAAATGGGAACGTCCATGTCGCATCCGGCGATCTCCGGCAGCGCAATTGCCATTTATGTCGTCGCCGTCGCCGGAGGAGGAGGGAGGTGGCGATGGCGGTTGCGGTAGAAGAAACGAAAAAATAACGGCCAGAGACGAGACCAAGAGTCCTTTTTTGCCCTCCCAAATATAAAAAAACTACTAAAGACAAAATTAAATCTCCCATCGAAAAAAGGAAAAAAATATACAAATAAAGAATAACTTTTAAAAATAAAAAGAAAAGTCAAAATACAAGTGAGTGACGGGGTTTAATAAGAAATTAAAAAAAATATATAAATAATGATGAAATATGATATTTTCTGCTATTTTCTCAACACTGATAAATAAAATTTAGAGGGAAAAAACAGAACAAAAGTTGAACAAGGATTAGAATGGTAGGTACACCTTATCGAAAAGAAAAAAAGAATGGTGGGTGACCTATGGATATTAAAGAGGGGTAAAATCGTAATAAATGAAGTACAAACAACAGTCTGAGGGCGGATAGATTTTGTAACTTTTTATTTTCTCTCTCTTCTTACTTTGTTTTTTCCGCCATTAATTTATTCGTATTGGAATTTATTATTGAACTTGTTTTACCATTAATTTATTCGTATTGGAATTTATTTCGACCCCAATGTCTAAAGTTTCTCAAATATGACTAGACATGTCTTAAGTAATATCGTCCGATCGAATTAAAATATTATTCACTTTGGACTCTCGACTCATACGAATTTAAAACACGTCTTGATAGATAAAGGGATAGTTACATATAAATTCATAACAACCTCCGTGTTTTGTCCATGTGAAATTATTCAATGAAATTATCTTAATACTTAGACCTCAGGTCGTTACAACTTTCCCCCTAAAGGGCTCAACGTCCTCGTTGAACAGGGACCATGTTGACATGACTTGTGTTTCTCACATGGGTCAAGTGAGCACGCGATGTCAGCTCTGATACCATTCTGTAATAATCCTTTAGATCCGTTAAGATACCATTCGCTTTGGGCTTTCGACCCGTACGAATGTAAAACGCGTCTTGATAGGTAAATGAGAATGTCACTTATAAGTCTATGTCCACCTCCGTATTTTGTCCATATGGAACTTTCTTCACCATTTGGTCCTTTCACGTTGGGGCTTTACAATGACCCCCCTAAGGGACTCAACATCTTTGTTGAGTGGTCCGTGGGTCGGTTCATTTTCACATGATTCAAGTGAGCACGCGAGGATGACTCTAATACCTTTTGTAATACTCCATTAGCTCCATCAAGATATTATTCGCTTTGAACCGAAGCCCTGCACGAATTTAAAATATGTCTTGATAGGTAAAGGGGATGCCACAGTCCATGACCACCTCTGTGTTTTATACATGTGAAACCATCTTTCTTCACCCTTTGATTATTTCACCTTGGGGCCTTACAATCATCCCCTAAGGGACTCAATATCCTCGTTGAGTGGCCCCATGTGTCACGCCCTTACGCTTATGATATGAAACACCATACGTGCGTCTCGGTCAAACCCTATTCGATCCTCGATTAGCCCCCTTTTAGACGTGCCTTGGACCCTGGCCATACACGCCTTGGATGCACAACGAAACATCCGTCCAGGAAGAAAAGAGAGAGGCTAAGATTTTAGAAGAAAACTAGAGAATATTATTGAGCAATCTCATATTGTCCAAATTGATTTACAAGCCTAGGAGTACATGTCCTTTTATAGGATCAAGGAGCACCAACTCCTACCCTAACTATGGACCTATTCTTATTAGGCATGCAAGCCCCTTTCTCTAGAAAAACCACCTTTTACTATGAGTAGAAATCCATCTCCTGAAGTCCTTAAAGAATTCGGCCAACTCCCACTTCCTCCTTGAAGTCGGATTGTCTAGGCGCCCTGCCTTGCGCCCGCTAGGGGCAGTCCGAGTCCCACTCGGACTTGGACTGTTCATGTATGGCCCCAAGTGTTCTTCAGCCCTCCTGGTAGTAGGTCTTCAACTTCAAGTGCACCTCAATATAGAAAGAAGATTCGGACATGCCCCAAGTCCTCCTCGATCTAAGAAAAGTCCGACTCCTATTCCTACTAAGAGTAGGAGACCTTCTGACCCTGCACTTCTCCACGCACTCATCCTCCTACTCACGATAGGAGTCCAAGCATTCAATCTCCAAAAGCTTCTCCCTCCTCGTCGAATTTTCGGAGTGACGAATAACTCATATTCCTACTAGGAGACTAGGAATCATCCCGGCCGCACTCACCTGCTCGCGCCCGTGGCCATGCTCGCTCGGGGCGCGTCCCCAACGGTCAAAGGTGACAATCCTCCCCCACCAAAGTTGTTGCCGACCCTGGCAACTCTAGTGTGCCTCTTGAATTTGTCAGTGTGCTCATGTCATTCACTAATCCTCGTGTCTTCACCTCATGCGAAGAATCTTCTGCATCCTCGTAGAATCTCTTCAGCATACTCACGTGGAACACCAGATGTATCTGTCGTAGTTCTTTAGAAAGATTCACCTTATAGGCCACCTTGCATACTCGCTTGGTGATGACGAAGGAACCCTCGTAACTTCACAGCAATCCTTGGTGCAGGTACCTAAGTGCTTTGAACTGACTAGTTCATAACTTCACAAGAACCATGTCTCCCACCTGAAACTCGACACATCTCCGCTTCTGATCATCGAACTTTTTCATCTTGCGTACCGATTTTTCCAAGATGGCCCTCGACGCCTCGAGGTTGTCCTACCATCCTCGTGCCACATGGTACGTCGTCGGACACTTCCCCATGTAGCTAGCCACAAGCCCCTGCAGGTGTCACTGGCTGCCTCCTAGTGATGATCTCAAACGCGCTTTATTGCGTTGCCTCGCTCTCTGCATGTTGTACGAAAATTGTGTAACGTCCAAGAGCTTGGCCCAATCCTCTTGATTTACCGCGACAAAGTGCCTCAAGTAGACCTTTAGAAGATGGTTGGCCCGCTCCGTTTGGGGATGGAAAGCTGTTGAGAAGCGCAGCTCCGTCCCCAGGAGCCGGAAGAGCTCCCTTCAGAAGTGTCCCGTGAACTTCGAATCACGGTCGTTGACGATAATCTCAGGTACGCTACAGTACTTTATTATATGCTTGACAAACAAGCGGGCAACCTTCACCGAGCAATGCTTTGGAGCCGGGATAAATGTTTCATACTTGGAAAACTTGTCGATCACCACCATTATCGATCCCGCTCCCCTAGATTTTGGCAAGGAGATGAAGTCTAAAGTCACCATCTGCCATGGACGCTCCGATACAGGCAAGGGTTCCAGCAACCCTACCGACTTCTTCTGCTCAAGTTTGTCCTGTTGACACTTGAAACATGTGCGCACATATGCCTCGACATCCTTTGTCATCTGAGGTCAGAAATAGGAGTCCTCAACCAACGGCAAGGTACGAGTCGCTCTTGGGTGGCCCACCCACTTCAAGTCATGACAGTCCTTCAAGATCGACCGTCGAAGACCCTTCCATCGTGGAACATATAGCTGACGTCCCACAGTGAACAACAACCCATCTTCCATCCAGAATCTTCATGACTTACCATCCTCGATAAGTCGAAGCAATTTCACAGCCTTAGAGGCTTAGCACCTAGTACTAAGTCGATGGCGTGATCGATATCTCGGTGGGTAAGAAGTCTACTTGGCAGTTCTGGAGGCATTACATCCTTGTATTGCTCCATAAGCCTTTCCACTTCTTCCGGAATGCTTTGAATTTTGATGCCGACTTCGTTCAGCTTCAAAGCAGCCAAGTGGGTGACCTCCTTTCGGCGCATGTCCTTATCTAGTTGCATCACTGAAAGCATCTTGGACTTCATGCTGGCTCTCGCCATGGCAACTTAATGCGATGCTTCCTGAGATAGAAAACGTAACCCCTCTCGGGAAAGTCTTACCTCACAGAACTCATCCAAGAACTCCATGCCTAGGATGAACCGATGGTCGTCCATGTTGACGATTTTCATGGTGAGCACTCCTTCCCAATTTCCCACCTTCGTGTGGATGTCCTTAGGCATACCAAGGATCGGTTGGGAGGCTGCGTTCACGATCTTGATCAGGCCTGGCTCCTTGACATACGCTATGACAAGTTGCGCCGCTTCCCTTGAATCCATGAAGTTGTGCGTGGCTCCAGTATCTACAAGAGCAGTTGAAGTGTGGCCATTCACCACGACCTACACGGACATCAAGCCATTCACAGTTTTCTTTACATCTTTCGTCGGAAGTGTTGTGGTAATAATCGTCAAAGCCATTATAGACCCAATGTGTGCAGCACCCTGCTCGGTGTCTGAGGTAGACGCCATGGTCGAGAGGCCCGTCTTCTTATCGCACTTCCTCGCGTAGTGCGGCCCTCCACAGACGAAGCATTTGACCATTTTTTGGCAGCGTCTTTCGATGTCGTCACATTTTTGTCCCGCTTATCGTTCTTCTTGCCACCTGGTCGGGCTCCATCCTACGTCGACTTGCCCTTATCTTTAGCTTGCACGCTAGGATCTCGATTTGTTGAGAACTACACCAGAGCTTCAGCGGCGACCAATCCTTCCTTTATGGTCATTATCTTCTGACGTCTCAGCTCCTGAGCCGCCCATGGTTTCAATCCTTGAAGGAAAAGGAACAACCATGTTGACTCCTCCATGCTCCCAGGCATCTTCAACATAATCAGTTGGAACTTTTCGATATATTTGTTCACGGAACTCGTTTGCTTGAGAGAGGTCAGCTTGTTCATACCCACTTCTTGTGCATTGCCGGGATAGGATTGCTTCTTCAATTCCACCTTGAAGTCCGCCCAAGACTCTATCGTAGGCCCGTCGTCTTCCTCCATTCGACGCCACCACAAGAGCGCACCATCCACCAGATAGTGCATGACCATGTCGATCTGGTCCTTATCGATCACGATCATGCTCGTCTTGAAATCCTTTTCAAGACACCGAAAAAAATCGTCGATAATCGTCGTCTCTCGCGCATCATCATATTTCTTCGGTTCTGGTCCAAAGAACTTGGGCACCGAAGTTCTCGACTACAGCCCTCTTGCATCGAAGAGCAGGCCTTTGAGCCACAACAGATCTATCTCGAAGGCCTTCATCCGTGCATTCATAGCTTCTCCTATGGTTGCAATGCGGCTGGCCAGCTCCTAGTGCGCGTCTACTCCCTGCTCTAGTGCCAGGCTGTGATCGCCCGCCATAGCTTCTAGGTTACAGACCATCTCGTCCGTCTCCCAAAGACTTTGCTCCAGCGCATCCATATTCTTCTTAATATGGTTGCCTGGATCTCTAGACTTTGCTCGTGCATTCTTATTCTTTTCTCCACCGTCCGCACCTTGGACTCCACCTCGCGTTGTGTCTTCGGCTTCCATCGAACGACCTTTGCTCGAAGCATCTTCTTCTCCTGACATAGTCGGAACCTAGCTCTGATACCACGTTGTCACTCTCTTACATTTCTAATATGAAACACTAGACGTATGACTCGATCAAATCTTGCTCGGTCGTCGATCAGCCCCCTCTTAGACGTGTCTTGGACTCCGACCGTACATGCCCCGGATGCACATCGAAACACTCACCCAAGAAGAAGAGAGAGAGGCTAAAAGTTTAGAGGAAAACTAGAGAATATTATTGAGCAATCTCAGATTGTCCAGATTGGTTTACAAGCCTAGGAGTACATGTCCTTTTCACCAACTCCTACTATAACTATGGACCTATTCTTATTAGGCATGCAAGCCCCTTTCTCTAGAAAAATCTCCTTATACTAGAAGTAGAAATCCATCTCCTAAAGTCCCGAAGAATTCGGCTAGCCCCCACTTCCTCCTTGAAGTCGGATTGGCCAGGCGTCCAACCTAGCGCCTGCCACGCCCGGGCGCACCTGCCAGGGGCAGCTCGAGTTCCACTCGAACTTGGACCATTCCTAGATGGCCCCAAGTGTTCTTCAGCCCTCCTGGTAGTAGGTCTTCAACTCCAAGTGCTCCTAGGTCCAGAAGGAAGATTCGGATATGCCCCAAGTCCTCCTCGACCTAAGAAAAGTTCGACTCCTATTCCTACTAGGAGTAGGAGTCTTTTTGACCCTGCACTTCTCCACGCACTCGTCCTCCTACTCATGATAGGAGTCCAAGCCTTCAACCTCCAGAAGCTCCTCCCTCCTCATCGGATCTTCGGAGTGTCGAACAACTCCTATTCCTACAAGGAGTAGGAATCGTCCCAGCCGCGCTCGCCTACTAGCGTGAATGGTCACGCTCGCTCGGGGCGCATCCCCAACAGTCAAGGGTGACATGTGGGCCGGGTTTGTTCCCACATGGTTCAAGTGAATACGCGATGATGGCTTTGATACTAACTGTAACGACTCGAAAATTCAACCTAAAAGTTTTGGGCATTTAGGACAATTTCACGCCATTAGCTTGTTCGTCATACTTGATAATTTAGCGAAAATCATAATATAAAAACTTTCTATCAATCATATCATAAACGCCTAAACCTTTAGAAAATATTAACGCATAAAGACTTGAAACTTTAGAAAATATTAAATACTTAAACCTTCACTACATTATTAACCTCAATGTTCAAATAGAATTATAGGACTTATTTAAACCTAAGCATGTGCAACACTTCGACATGAGCTTGAGCTATCATTCATCACTTAATCTTTGTTGCCTGCACGGATCTAGAGTGCAGAGTTTTTCAATTAGAGTATGTAAAGGTCATGCATGCTATGTTATCCTATCACATGATAGTACATGCGATGCATCATCATCATAATAACAATAACATATGAACATGCATGTCATAAACTATATCATAAACTTTATATGACAATACATCATGCTTACATTCATTCATCATACAACATTCATGTAACATAAATATCATGTCATACCTATTTTACTTTGGATCCATCATCTGCAAGTAGCATGCAATAGAAACATACATTCATATCATTCATCACATTCATGACATATTATTTATTTTCAATTCATTGTCACGTACATTCTAGGAGTTTCTTCATAACTCTTTCATACTTTGCATCTTCTCGGGGTTGCTTATAACTCTTTAGATATTGTAACGACCCGAGGTTTAAATACCAAGATGGTCTCATTGAATAGTTCCACATGGGCAAAACACGGAGGTGGTCATGGGTTTATATGTACCTACCCCTTTACCTATCAAGACGCATTTTAAATTCGTGTGGACCGATAGCCCAAAGAGAACAATATCTTGATTGGGTCGGGGGCGTTATAGTTGGTATCAGAGCGTAGTTATGACCTAAGTCTAAGTAATGTGATGTTAAGAAGTCTAAGTCCGTGTGCAACCATCATGAGCAACCATCAAAAGTTAAAAGGTAGGTAATTGAAGCAACCAATTAATGTCTGATTAAGTTTTTTGAAAAGGATGGAAGCAAAAAGTCTTCTAATGCTAATGCTAATGATGGTATTCAAGTTGATAGTATTATCAAGTTGATTATGAGTAGTATGTAAAATGACGGATATGAATCTTAAATGGTAGAAGAAAAAGGTGGAGTATAATAGTACATGAGACCTAAGTGATGTTGATGGTGTCATAGGATATACTCAAATAGAAAATGGAAGTTGTATAAAGTTAGGTAATGTCCATTATGCCAATGTTATAGATAATGAATACATTTTGCTTTGATTATGATTGAAGTAAAAGATAATGAAGGAAAATTTTTTAAGTGCATAAATAAGATTGAAATTCGAGGATGAATTTCTTTTAAGGGAGGAAGGATGTAACATTCCAAAATTTTTGGCCAAGAGTATATGGACCTTTTGGACCAAAAGTCTAATGTAACTCTTTATAAAGGTCTAACAACCCTATTAGTCTCCCCACAAACCTAGCTGTCAACTCTTCCTCCTCTCTCTTTTTTTCTCTATAAAGAAAACTTTAAGGTTGAGAGATTTGGAGCCATGATGGCTACTTTTTAAGATCCATATGAATGAGGAGATTAAAGATTATAGAAAAAAGATGAGAAGACTTAAAGGCTTCTAGATGATGAAGAAGAAGAATAAGATGATTAGGAAAAGGGAGATTTTAGATCTAAAATCCAAAGGTATGGAAAGGGGATCCAAACCCCTCTCTCCTCTCTCAGCGATGTTGTTGTTTTTTATTAAGGGTTGTATAAATAAGGATTGCATGAATGAAGGTTTCATAATTTATGTTGCATAATCTGTTAAATTTGTGACTATCTTGTAATAATTATTTTGATAGGTTTTACTTATCCAAAATTACAAATAATATATGGATGAAAAGCTCCCGAAGTCTAGTTTCCAAAAAAAATTGTTTCATATGATTTGAAGATATATACAAATAGTTATGATACAAACATTAGACTACTATCATGATGTCTCTTGTAACAGCGAGATCAAATTGTAAAACGTATAATAAATTGGAAATATTGAATTAGGGTTTGAAATTTATTAACAAGTTAAAGGTTCATGTTATCTGTGAAATTAGAATAATGTGAAAAGAACAAGTATAAGTTAAGTTATTAATATTTTGCTGTCTGCTGCCAGAATACTGTGCAGAGAATAGATTCTATTAGTTCTATGAATTTCTAGGAAAAAATCCTAAATCTTGTCAACGAATAAAAATTTCATATTTTAATGTGTTCTATGATGCATAGATGTAAGATATCATGCTTGAAACATTTATGATGTCTTATATTATTTTTATTGAAGTTTTGATCTCAAAAGTCGAGATTTTCATATTGAAAATCGGGATTTTAGGACGACGACACGGCCGTGCCAACCCTAGGAACGGCTATTACTGAGCGGATGAGGACGAGCAATTAAATGGCAAAGTCACGCCTGTGACACCTTCGTCACGGCCATGACAAGGCGAAGAACGATCGTGACCAACTTGGACATGACCGTGAGCGAGAATGATAGCTGAAATTTGGCTAAGGTTGGGAAAGACTGAGGCTGGCACGACCATGACAAAGATTGGCACGGTTGTGACACCTTGCGACGCTGGAAAATAATTTTTATGACATTTTAAACTTATTTTCTTATATATATAGGTTATATATTGACGTGTATTGATTGTGTATGACCTAGATACACGTAATGCATGTTCAATCGTAATTAGGCTAAAAGATGAAGAGTGATTGATATGAATGATTGTTTTATTGTAAAGCATAATGCATCTAAAGTTGAAGAAGAATATCCTTGTCACTCATCAATGGTGAGAAAAAGTCTTGCACCTATATATGTACTTTAAGGAGACCTAAGCCCACGAAGTAAAGTCCTGCATTTGTGTATGTGCTTCTCAGAAAAATAAAGTCCCTCATCAGAAGTGTGCGTATTCCTTGGAATAAAATCCCTCACTATTATAGTGTGCGTATTCTTCGAAATAAAGTTCCTCACTATTATAGCGTGCGTATTTCTTAGAATGAAGTCCTTCACTTTATGATGTGCGTGTTCCTAAAGATGTGGCCTAGCTAGACAATGTGATGATGTGATATGATTCTTTCAACTATGTTAAAATCAAAGATGTTATAAGATAAAGTTAGAATGAAAGTGAAGTTAACTTCACAAGGAATGAAGATTAAGATGACGATGAAGTAAAGTTGAAAAGTAAAGTCCTACACTTATGTATGTACTTCAAGTGGACCCTGAGAAGTAAAATCCTGCATTTTTGTATGTACTTTTCAAAGGAACAATGTCCCTCATCAGAAAGTGTGTATTTCCTAGAATAGAGTCCTCAATATTATAGTGTACGTATTCTTCGGAATAAAGTTCCTCACTACTATAGTGTGCGTATTCTTGAAAATAAAGTCCCTCACTATTATGATGTGTGTGTTCCAAGGATGTGGCCTATGATTATGTGATATGATTCTTTCAATTATGTTAAGATCAAAGATGTTATAAGATAAAGTAAGAATGAAAGTGAAATTAAAGTATCTTATGACAAAGAAAGAATGTTAAGATGATGATGACATAAAGATAGAAAGTAAAGTCCTACACTTATGTATGTACTTCAAGGGGACCTAAGCCTGAGAAGTAAAGTCCTATATCTGTATATGTATTTTCCAAGGATCAATGTTCCTCATCATAAAATATGTGTATTACTAAAGATGACTAGGAATAAAATTTCTCATTATTATGATGCGTGTGTCCTAAATATAACATGATATGGAATGAAAGTCAAGATGTTATTACATAATAAAGATGAAGATAGAACATTAAGAATCACATAATAAAGAAAAGAAAAATGAAAGAAGATTCAAAGGGTTATAAAGCAACCCCGAGGAGATACAAAGTATGAAAGAAGTCAAGAAGTAAGGATCAAGGAGTTACGAAGAAACTCCTAGAATATACATGACAATGAATGTGAAATAAAATGATATGTTATGGATGTGATGAATGTATGTTTCTATTACAGATGATAGATCCGAAGTAAAGCAGGCATGGCATGATGTTTATATTACATGAATGTTGTATGATGAATGAATGTAAGCATGATGTATTGCCATATAAAGTTTATGATATAGTTCATGACATGCATGTTCATATGTTATTGTTATTATGTTAATGATGCATCGCATGTAGTATCATGTGATAGCATAACATGGCATACATGACTTTTACATACTCTACTTGGAAAATCCTGCACTCTGGATCCGTGCAGGTAACTAAGATTAAGTGATGAATGATAACTCAAACTCATGACAAAGTGTTACACATGCTTAGATTTAAATAAGTCCTATAGTTTTATTTGAACATTGAGGTTAATAGTGTAGTGAAGGTTTAGGCATTTAATATTTTCTAAAGTATCAGTTATGATATGATTAATAGAAAATTTTTATTTATTATGATTTTCGCTAAATTATCAAGTCTTCCGCTGTTAAATAATGTATGGCGAATGAGCTAACGACGCGAAATTGCCCTAAATGCCCAAAACTTTAAGGGTGGATTTTTGGGTCTTACAATTATTGTAACAACTTGAGGTCTAAGTATCAACATGGTCTTATTGAATAGTCCCACATGGGCAAAAGACGGAGGTGATCATGGGCTTATATGTAGCTAACCCTTTTACCTATCAAGACGCATTTTAAATTCGTGCGGACCGAGAGCTCAAAGTGAATAATATCTTGATTGGATCGGGGGGATGTTATAGAATGGTATTAGAGCCAACTTCGCGTGCTCACTTGAGCCATGTGGGAAACACGAGCCATGTGCCAACACGGACCTCGCTCAATGAGAACATTGAGCTATTTATGGGGGGAATATTGTAACGACCTGAGCTCTAAGTATCAAGATGGTCTCATTGAATAGTCCCACATGAGCAAAACACAGAGGTAGACATGGGCTTATATGTAGCTACCCCCTTTACCTATCAAGACGCGTTTTAAATTCGTACAGGCCGAGAGCCCAAAGCGAACAATATCTTGATTGGATCGGGGGTTGTTACATCACTTGGGAGATATCAATATACAATTAGCCTTTTATCTTTGAGAATTATCTTTATTGCATGGTTATTCTACTCGTTCGGGGGACTATGGAGGTTTTCTTTCTAGAAGTTGAGGTCCACTTCATAATACCACGAAATCGCTTCTTGGGATTATGATCAAGCTGCCCCAAAAGTTTTCTCGGTGGTCGCGAAGTCGAGGCTACTTGTTGAGCAATTTGATTATCAAAGATTTTATTGTGGGCAGCTAAGCCATACACTTTCTCGAACAAATGTTTGATATTGTCATTCTAGGCTTCTTGTTGTTTAAGCATGTTCAGCATCATCTTCTCCAATGCAGTAATTCCTGATGGTTTAGATGGAGCTGACAGTGTTAACTATTGTTGAGGAGGAGGTAGTATTGTCGAGTTCTACTGTTTATTCAGAAATTGATTATGGCTGCAAGCTACCAGGTTGTTCTTGATTCTGTGGTGGATGAATGTAGTTGTTTTCTCCATATGCAAAAATGGGGTGGCTTTGAATTCTCATCTAGAGTTGCCTTGGGGTAATTTGATTTTGATTAGCCCCCATTGCATTTGGAAAATAAGGGCCTTGCATTGGCTTGATCTTGTATCAAGACATTGATAGCTTCTTCATTTAGCTATGAACAATCTGAACATATATGATCAGATGATTGGCATTGCGTGTAGGTTGCTCCAGACATCAAATAAGGGTTAAGAACTCTCGACTCTAAGGCAAAAATGTCGACGGATGGATTCACCTTTTGCATGACTTTCTTTACAATCTCTTCAACCCATAGAGTGATGATGTCTATTGATGTCGTTGATCCTTCTGACTTTGGTCTATTTTGTCTTTGTTGCCGAAGCCAATTTCTAAAGTTCAAGACAACTTTCTCTATCAGCTCATATCCTTCATTTGCATTCTTCGTCATGAATGTGCCTCTAGTAGCTGAGTCTAGGAACGCCTTTGATTTCATAGTCAAGTCACTGTAGAAGATCTGCACTATAGTCCATTTTATAAAACCATGATATGGGTAGGACCTGATTATGTTGGTGTAGCGCTCCCTATAAAGACTCTTTGTCATACTGATAGAAGGATGTGATCTGGTTCCTCATTTCAATAATTTTTCCAGGTGGAAAGAACTTAATGAGAAAAGTTGTTACTAGGTGTTCCCACTTCTGATCGTATCTAGGTACTACGGACCAAATCCATATCTTTGCCTTCTCCCTTAACGAGAATGGAAAAAGCCTAAGCCTTGTAGCATCTGCAGTAACATCTGTACATATGAAAGTCTCATAAAGATCAAGAAAATTAATTAGATGTTGATTAGTATCCTCATTCGCCATTCATGTGAAAGCATTATATCCCAGCACAGTGATAATTGCTGGATTAATCTGATAATGGTTCACAACAATATCCAACCTTCTGATTCCAGTTGATGGTGTGCGGAACTCTTGTAAAAGACAGATTGCATTAGGATCTTCGGTCTCTATGTTCTTATTAAGATTTCGTCCTCCTTGTTGAGCGGCACGTCTTCTAGTTCTATGCCTTCTCTGCAAGTTTCGAAAGTTCTCAAGACCAAAGTTATTCCTAAGTCTGGTTGCAAAATTTCTCCTTCACTTGTGAAAATCTTGTCCAACACTTGACATACAACTTAGGTTAGTGGGTTAGCGGAAAAAAATGACAAACAGATTTCTAAAGGCAAAACAAAAGAAAACTGCAAAGAAAATATCAACTAAATCAGTCTAATAATGATACAAAATGGAGTGTGAAATATGTACCGGTGTTTTGAACATATGAAATAGAGTTATCAGCAAGAAGACTACGAGTATGGCATGAAGTACTATTGACGATCACAAGAGAAAGTGTGAAATGTTCTCCTGCAACGGTGCCAAAAACTTGACTCGCATAAAGTATATATAGAGAATGCAACATGAAATGGAATTGGTGCGCTTAGTATAAAAAGGACATGTAAGAGAAATGAGGGACCTCGAGACGTATGTCCGTCCCTTACACTAGTGTACTACTCAAACACAAAAGAAAATGTTGAATAAAGTCTTAAAATATGTAATATCTCTACACTATCGAAATACGATTTGCAAGTATATGAAACATCATTGTAGTGCTTGAGGTTCGATGCACAGGAAACAACTTTACAAAATCGTCAAGAAAGCACCTCGAAACTAATTCGATATATAAAAATAATGAAAGTTGGAAAAGAAGTATTATGGTAAAATAACAACGAAAGAAAGCAATGCACGTAATCTAATATTTTTGTTGTTTTTGAAATATAGGAATAATGAGGAAATAACAATAAGTTCAAGAAAATGTAGGACAATAAGTAGGAATGACCATATACGTGAATGAGTCGGAGTGGCTCCTATTAGTGAGAAAATGGTAGAGAATCGTTTGAGGTGGTTTGATCATGTTCAGAGAAGACCATTAGATGCGCCAGTAAGAAGAGTAGATCAAATAATCTGGAGTCCGATTAAAAGAGGGAGAGGGAGGCCAAGACGGACACTTGGCGAACTAATAGAGCAGGATCTATTGGTGAATAATATACCGAAAGGTTTGGTTACTAATAGAACGGAATGGCGTCGTATGATCCATGTAGCCGACCCCACCTAGTGGGATAAGGCTTTGTTGTTGTTGTTGTTGCTGGTGCAACACGAAAACTAAGTGGGGAATCACTTTGTTGGCACTCGATATCTCTGCGTTCTATCACATAGAGCCTATGAGCATCCTTCTCGAGGTGCGTGGCAAGAGCAATTCAAGACCTCAATTCAAACATAGCTGTGGGGAAAAAAAACCAAGCGTGGAATCATTTTGCTGGTGCTCGATGTCTCTGCGTTCAGTCGCACAGAGCCTATGAACATCTCGGGTCCATGGCAAGTGCAATTCGATACCTCAATCTAAACATAGCTATGGGAAAACAAAAAAGCTGAGTGGAGAATCACTTTGTCGACACTCGATGTCTCTGCATTTAGCCGCACAAAGCCTATGAACATCCCTCTCGGGTGCATGACAAGAGGAATTCAAGACCTTAATCCAAACAGAGCTTCAGGAAGTTAAAGATTTGCAACATAACTAAAGTCAAAGATAGTTATCACTAAGCAGAGGTAAAGCTCGACATTCAGTTCAACTGATGAAAATGACGATGTAAAGTTAGAACAAAGAATACGAATTCACAAAGCATTAGACACCTCCCGACCTCAAATGACCCATTAGTTGCAATTCATCGAGGGTGAACAATCACCCCTCAATACCATAGTTAAGCGGGACATTATCTTTCTCTTAAAACCTTGACTCTCCCCTCTCTCCAAAGATCTTCGTCTCCAAGCAATCTCCGACCTGATGATGGAATCTCCCAATACCATTGCTCCAGACTACCTTTTGTAGGCTCCCCTCTTTTTATCCTCCTCCTACAACTATCGTCTCTGCAACTTTTGTCCACGATAGCAACAATGGTCCCCTCCATGCAGAGGAAGCTTCCCTACGCGATGTGGTTGAAGGAGCTTGCTGGTCCTCAGAATTTAGTCGATATTTGTTGTTGGTTCGATGGCCTCTCCTTTGTCCTGAAGCAAATAATCTCCCGCTGATGCAGACACTAGTGCATGGTGTCTGGTCTGCTCCACTCCATCCATTAGGCATTCGTCGGCTTCCTACAGGGATATTCATTTCAGGGGACAATTTAGTAGTAAATGAATAGGTGTATAAATCAACATGATGTGGAGAATGTGTAGAAACATGATTAAATGGTGTTGTTTATGCATTTGTAATGGAATTAGACATAGTATAAGATAAAATACATGCAAGTCAATGGTAAAAATATATACATAAATTCCCCATATCAGCTCCCATCATAATTTCTCATGATGTAGCACTTAATTCCGCACGACACTTAACTTTATCTTATCTCATCCCATTTCTAAGAAACATATCAAAAAGCGATAGATGGCTTTCATCATGGTTTCTCACTATGTAGCACTTAACTCCGTACGACTCTTAGCTTCATCTTATCTCACCCCATTATTGAGGAACATATCAAAAAGTGATATATGGCTTCTAGAGGTAGTCCATACAAAATCCAAAGGTGGCCCCATCATGATTTTCATGATGTCGCACTTAACTCCGCACGACACTTAGCTCCATCTTATCTCATCCTATTTTTTAAAAATATATCAAAAAATGATAGATGGCTTCGAGAGGTTGCACTTAGCTCCAACCATCATATGCATTATTCATTCATATCATGCAGATGCATTATTCATCATAATAATTATATTTTAAATATCAATAGATGAATCATATCAAATACCATTTCAAACGAAATAAGATTGCACTTCTCGTAATCCATTCATATCATATCGCATATGTTTTTTAAATGTGTAATCATACAATCATTGAGATACACTTTTCATAATTGCATTTCTCGAAATTAATTCATAGTATATCCAAAACATATTCAATGCATATAATAAACAATATTACACCGAATTCAAAAGAGGTGAATACATAGAGTAGGAGAAACAAACTTACCTTGTGTGAGTACAAATAAAAATATTTTTTCCTTTCTTTTGTTACTTTACTCCTCTAATCCTATAATGATAATGATATACGATCATATTACTATTATGTCCTAAATGCTAACATATCATACATAGTAAAAGAAAATCCATATCTTGTTATATACATAACCAAATGACATCATTCCAAAATTTCCTAGTTCCATATTATAGAAACATTAATTTTTAAAAGTTTAAAATCTTAATTCCTTATGATTTGTTCTCAGGAAAATCAACATTTAACCTAACTTTCATGTTATTTATGTGTTACTAATAGACTAATTTGCCTTACTTTTATGCTTTACATAAAATAGTGAATATTCCTAATTATGGTACTTTCAATTTTCTCTAAAAGTACACTTCCTATGGTGCAACTCATAAAATTTATCAAATTTATATCTATAAAGTGAGCACAATAAATTTAACAAATACTAGGATAATATGCCTTAAGTTTCATCCTGACAGACTGAGTAAGGTTCGGTAAAATATTTATAACTTGCACTAAACATACCAACTCAAATATTCATATGCAATATCCAACATTTCATTCAAACGTTTACAAAATTCCAAATAACTCTTCTAAATGAACATGTTCAAGAACATATAGCAAGACTTTTCTTCCAATAATCCTCCTTTCTAATCTAACAAAAGTTCAATAAAAAAATATGTAAAATCAAAATGAGAATTAGTATTAATAATAACTAAAACTAACTTAGAGAAAATTGAGATTGTGTAGTCACCAACAAAAAAAATTCAATCGACCAAACAATCATTCTTGTTTCAAAAGAGGGATATAATTAGATTAAATATTTATTAGAATAAAAAATGTATAATAAAATAGCACATAAAACAAAAGTCTGATTTTTTATTCTTACTAATCTTATATTTTAGGTGATTGTCCACAAGATTGTGGTGTTGTTGAATTTTGAGCATTAGATGGTTAACTATGCATGAATTCCATCAATTGTTGCAATTGACCTTCCATATAAGCTACACATTCTTTTGGTAGTTTATTTTTTTTTCAGTAGTTGTACATAACTTATCCAATAATTCATATTTCGAAGAACTATTTCCTTTCATTTCTTTTGTCATAATCCCCACTACCAAAGCCAATCACATGACTACATTTTTTAGGATCAAAACATCGCTCTACTACTTCTATTGCGAAAAGTGTAGGTTCAACTTGTACAATCTCTTGTATTTCAGCCTATAAAAAAAGAAACTCATATTAATAAACATTTCACGAAGATCAAATGAAAAACTTTATTAAACATACATATCTTTCAATGGTCTTTGGTTCAAGAAGCTTGTTATTTTTCTTGCATGTCTAAAAAAAATAAAAGTTGCAACATCCGATGGATTACCATCTTTACCTCCCTTTACATAAAAGACAATGAAATATCAAGTAAAAAATGAAAGAAAATAATTTCAGTATATACCTATTGATAAATGAATTCTCTAAAAGGCTTGCTCCCAATGTAGTGTGTCATAGTTAAGTTTGCTTTATTTCTTGTATTCTTTACGTTTGCATCCTATATTAACATATAACATACACAATAATATTATATATATAATATAAATATCATAATAAAAATCATAATCACTGTAATTTTATCAAATAATCATACTTTTAAAGTTTTACTATTATAATACTCTTTAACAAACCATTCTCAATCTCTTTTGTCCACTCCATCACGTACATTATTCAAAGCTTGTTGAAGTAGTTGATATTTCACATATTTAAAGTGCATGCTTCCTCTCCATTTTTTCCATAGTTCTTTATTATGTTTCAAAACATTCTCACGATGAATGTCCATTGCTTTCAAATTTTTCCTACACAAATATTTTAGTACCATTAGCAAATTTTAAATGTTATATACATAAATAACGGATATGTAAACAAATATTTTTACATAAATAACAGATATACATAAATAACCGATATGTAAACAAAGACTTACACAAACAAGCCTACTAAAATAAAAAAAAATATTACCACAACAGCAGCCCACATGTGTTCTTTCTCCACTTCACCAATTTCTTTTCATGATGCACTCTTAATGGGCATATGTTTCTATCCTGAACTAACTTGTCCAAATGTTTTGAGAATAATTCATGATTTTCACCAATCGCTCAATTGTTATAAAATATAATTTTCATCATCTTTCGAACAAGTCCAGCAACTTGCGATTGATGAACTAAAAATTGAGAATGACAACTTGAATACATGCATTAGTTCATAAAGAAATGAGATAAAAACATTAAACACAAAAGGAAAAGAATTAGAAGAAAAAGTTTAAAAATTCTCAAATGATAGAAAAATGTTAAATGTTATGTTCAGTGGCTCTAAAGTGACATCCAACAAAAAAGTATTGGTTAAAACTCTTTTGAAAAAAAAGCATGACTCAAAAATCCTATTTGTAAGGGCTGCAAATATGCACAATTCAAATTTGACTTGCTTTCATTATGGTGCATATGGTCATAATTCTTTTGAATACAATGTTAGAAAAGGGAAAAATATTGGAATAAAAAAAATTTGGTAAAAAGACCAATGCTAACCAAGATAGACCCAAATAAATTTGGGTACAAAAGAATAAATCTTTGAGTCTGGTTCTATCTTTTTCAGGAAACATCAAGAAAGAAGAAGGAAAGTAAATGGTATTTGAATAGTGACTGCTCAAAACGCATGACGGGAGGTGCATCAAACTTTGTAACATTAAAAAAGATGAATGAAGAAACTGTCACCTTTGGAAACAATGCAAAATGAAAGGTTATTGATATAGGTAACATAAGTAAAATGACAATCTTTCTTGAAAATGTATGACTAGTAGATAATTTGAAACATAACCTAATTAGTATTAGTCAACTTTGCTATAAAAATTTTCTAATAAAATTTGAAAAGGAAAAGTGTCTAATATTGTGATAGATTAGATTTAACTAGTTCCTTATGGGTTTGACACTCTACTCTCTACTTTATTACTTGATACGACTAGTGCATTTGCTAGTAAATTTATTTGTTACAAATTCTACGTATCATGAAGATATCAGCTAATGGAATGTTAATGGGCACATATTCAATTCTAATGTTCTTATGATTCACATGATCTATATCAATGTGTGTTGGTCCTAGAATGATTTATTGAATTTTTAGTCATATCTATGGCATTAGTATTATCACACTTCATGGGTACACTCGTACAGACCATCCCATAATGAAGTAACTGTCTGACCCACATAATTTGTGTACAACAATTGTCGGCGGCAATGTATTCTGACTCAACAGTAGAGTGTGCAATGAAATTTTGTTTCTTGCTAGCCCATGATATGAGGGATCTCTCAAGAAAATAACACATCTCACTTGTGCTTTTCCTATCAACTTTGCATCCAGCAAAGTTGGCATCGGTACAAGCATGTAAAATGAAAGTAGAGTTCCTATTATACCAAATGCCTAAACTACTGGTATTTTTTAAAATATCGCATGATTCGTTTGACAGCCACTAGATGAGATTTCGTGTGCATATTGGAATCTAGCACACAGGCACACAATGAACCTAATATATGATCTTGACGTTGTTAACTAGAGTAGACTGCCAATCATACATCTATACTTTTTTTTATCAATTGCCTTCTCCTTTTCATCCTTATCAAGTTTCGTGGACGTGCTCATTGGGGTTTAGCTAGGTTTGTAATCATTTATTCCAAATCCGTTTAAGCAATTTCTTGATATACTTTTCTTAACTTACCAAGATTTCATCCTTGCTTTACTTCACTTATACTCTTAAAAAGAATGTAAGCTCACCTACAAAACTCATTTTAAATTCCTTTTGCATAAGAGATTTAAACTCTATATTCCTAATGATTTGTTCAATCGAATGTGATGAAGCATTTTTCCAATTTTTGGGCACTTGTGGCATATCAGGTTGATGATTATAAATTCTTTCAAGGTCTTCTACCTGTTTTTTAATTTGATTTCCCTTTTCTTTTTCATCACTTTCTTCATGTAATGAGCTTTCTTTTAATTGAACTTGCTCTAACTTTCTTGTCACTTCAACTTCTCATGTATCATCTTCTTCAACATGTTTGCTAAAAACAAAATAATTAGTCTATTAAATTTAACATGCATGAATTCTTCAACCAAAAGGGTTCTTTTATTGTATACTCTATATGCTTTGCTTGTGCTAGAATAACCACGAAAAATAACATCGTCACACTTAGTATTAAATTTTCCTAACTTGTCTTTATTGTTCAGCACAAAATATTTGCAACGAAAAATTTTAAAATATGAAATATCTGATGTTTTTTTCATAAATAAGCTCAAAATAAATTTTCTTTATTAAATGTCTTATTAAAATTTTATTTAATACATAACATGAAGTGTTCACGACTTCTACCCAAAAATATTTAGGAAGAGTACTTTCGTTTAGAAGTTCTTGTCATTTCTTGTATAGTCCTATTTTTTCTTTCAACGACTCCATTTTGTTGATTTATTTTGAATGTCGAGAAATTATGTGAAATTCCATTTCCTTCACAAAATAACGCAAATTTATTATTTTCAAACCCTCCACCATGATCACTTCTAACTTTTTTTATCAAATTCATTTTGTACTCTTTTTGTAAATTTCATAAATGTATGAAAATTTTCATTTTTATGAGAAAAATGTAAAACAAGAGTAATAATGTACAAGCACAAAAACATATCTCTTTCCACCTAGGCTTGTAACATCAATGAGACCAAATAAATCTATATGCAAGAGTTCTAGGCTTCTACTAGTACTAATAAAGTCTTTAGATTTAAATGAACTTTTTGTTTGTTTTTCTTTTAAACAAGAATCACATATGATAATTTTCTCAATTTTTATTTTAGATAATCATTTTACTAGTTCATTTCCAGAGAGATTCTTTAATAGTTTAAAATTCGCATGACCAAGTCTTCTATACCATAAGGTTGAGTCATCATGCAATGCACTTAAGCACTTGTTATTTTCAAACTCATCAAAGTCAATTTTATATATGTTATTGTGTAGAAAATGGTTTTGTGGTGAGAAAACAGAAAATTAAAGGTGCAAAAAATAAATGATAAACAAATAAGATAAATTGATGTTGAGCCTTGAGAACTATGGATGATTATTGTAAAGATAAACATGTATGATCCTTGTGCTAGAATAACCACGAAAAATAACATCGTCACACTTAGTATTAAATTTTCCTAACTTGTCTTTATTGTTCAGCACAAAATATTTGCAACGAAAAATTTTAAAATATGAAATATCTGATGTTTTTTTCATAAATAAGCTCAAAATAAATTTTCTTTATTAAATGTCTTATTAAAATTTTATTTAATACATAACATGAAGTGTTCACGACTTCTACCCAAAAATATTTAGGAAGAGTACTTTCGTTTAGAAGTTCTTGTCATTTCTTGTATAGTCCTATTTTTTCTTTCAACGACTCCATTTTGTTGATTTATTTTGAATGTCGAGAAATTATGTGAAATTCCATTTCCTTCACAAAATAACGCAAATTTATTATTTTCAAACCCTCCACCATGATCACTTCTAACTTTTTTTATCAAATTCATTTTGTACTCTTTTTGTAAATTTCATAAATGTATGAAAATTTTCATTTTTATGAGAAAAATGTAAAACAAGAGTAATAATGTACAAGCACAAAAACATATCTCTTTCCACCTAGGCTTGTAACATCAATGAGACCAAATAAATCTATATGCAAGAGTTCTAGGCTTCTACTAGTACTAATAAAGTCTTTAGATTTAAATGAACTTTTTGTTTGTTTTTCTTTTAAACAAGAATCACATATGATAATTTTCTCAATTTTTATTTTAGATAATCATTTTACTAGTTCATTTCCAGAGAGATTCTTTAATAGTTTAAAATTTGCATGACCAAGTCTTCTATACCATAAGGTTGAGTCATCATGCAATGCACTTAAGCACTTGTTATTTTCAAACTCATCAAAGTCAATTTTATATATGTTATTGTGTAGAAAATGGTTTTGTGGTGAGAAAACAGAAAATTAAAGGTGCAAAAAATAAATGATAAACAAATAAGATAAATTGATGTTGAGCCTTGAGAACTATGGATGATTATTGTAAAGATAAACATGTATGATCCTTGTGCTAGAATAACCACGAAAAATAACATCGTCACACTTAGTATTAAATTTTCCTAACTTGTCTTTATTGTTCAGCACAAAATATTTGCAACGAAAAATTTTAAAATATGAAATATCTGATGTTTTTTTCATAAATAAGCTCAAAATAAATTTTCTTTATTAAATGTCTTATTAAAATTTTATTTAATACATAACATGAAGTGTTCACGACTTCTACCCAAAAATATTTAGGAAGAGTACTTTCGTTTAGAAGTTCTTGTCATTTCTTGTATAGTCCTATTTTTTCTTTCAACGACTCCATTTTGTTGATTTATTTTGAATGTCGAGAAATTATGTGAAATTCCATTTCCTTCACAAAATAACGCAAATTTATTATTTTCAAACCCTCCACCATGATCACTTCTAACTTTTTTTATCAAATTCATTTTGTACTCTTTTTGTAAATTTCATAAATGTATGAAAATTTTCATTTTTATGAGAAAAATGTAAAACAAGAGTAATAATGTACAAGCACAAAAACATATCTCTTTCCACCTAGGCTTGTAACATCAATGAGACCAAATAAATCTATATGCAAGAGTTCTAGGCTTCTACTAGTACTAATAAAGTCTTTAGATTTAAATGAACTTTTTGTTTGTTTTTCTTTTAAACAAGAATCACATATGATAATTTTCTCAATTTTTATTTTAGATAATCATTTTACTAGTTCATTTCCAGAGAGATTCTTTAATAGTTTAAAATTCGCATGACCAAGTCTTCTATACCATAAGGTTGAGTCATCATGCAATGCACTTAAGCACTTGTTATTTTCAAACTCATCAAAGTCAATTTTATATATGTTATTGTGTAGAAAATGGTTTTGTGGTGAGAAAACAGAAAATTAAAGGTGCAAAAAATAAATGATAAACAAATAAGATAAATTGATGTTGAGCCTTGAGAACTATGGATGATTATTGTAAAGATAAACATGTATGATCCTTTGCAATGATTCAGTAAATAATAATTTCGATTCTTATGACGGATTAAGAGTACCTAAAGTATTGATCTCTCAAAATGAGTAAATCAAATTACCTTAACTTCTAATAAAGCTAATAACTGTAAACGATAAGTCAATTATTAATTTTACAGAGAATTAAGATGCATGAGTATGTATCTCCTATATTATTATTCGTCCATAAATTTGGATAGAATAATAGACCACACGAAATTCGGCACAAACGTCGAGTTACCGAACACGTTATGTATGCTTCAACTTAGAAGTAAAAGATCAATTAACAAAATAATAATAATTCCTGAAACTAATCACTCCTTATACAGGTTTGTAATATAATCACTCCTTATAGAGGTTTGTAATATAATCTCCTTATACAGGTTTGTAATATAAGATCAAGTAAACGACAAGTTGCTATACAGCCTTCTCCTTCGGTTGATCTTCAAGTCTTGAAATTTATCCTTTGCAATATAGCATAGCTCCTAGGTCTCAAGCACACCCAAGCATCACCAAACACACTTTTTCTATCTCCTATGACCTCTATTTATAGCCTTCAGGGGTTCTAGGAGTTCTGGTAGAATTTCAGTTTGAATAGTGAAATTGGAATAGACTTTGATAGGTCTTTAAAATCATCCAAAACTCATTAAAATCTGAGTAAATATGTTTTCTAATCATCTCTGAAACTTAGGATAAAGTTTGATTTTCGATCTGGACTTGAAATCCCCAAAAAAAGTCGAAGAAATCTCAAAAATAGCCTTCGCAACGACCCATAATAGCTCTGTAACAGCCTGAATATGGGTTCTCACGATCTGTAACAGTGATTTCACGCCTTTACAGTGTCCAAATCGGAGTAAAATTGTAGTTTTAACGCCCCGTAACTTGGATTTCACGGCCCGTAATTCGGGCAAGAATTTTGAGTGAAACTGGGTATTTAACGAGCCGTTACAGACCTCTCTGATCCATTATATTTAATTTTTAGCATTTTGGCATAATTGGTAATGGGCCGTTACGGAACTCTCACGACTCGTTATATTCAATCTCAGCACTAGCAGTCTTTACTAATTTTCACTTTCTAACTTTATTTTAGCTCTGATTTGAGTGTATTTGTTTCTGTGAATTCCTGACTCAATTCTCTTGCATTTTCTGCAATACAACATATTTGGGTAGATTTTGATTTTTTATAAAATTAAAGAAAATAAGATCAAAAAATGATGCATGCTATATAAAAATGAATCAAAATGTGATTAAATGCATACTTAATTATATGTTATATTTTGCATGCATCAAACTCCCCCAAGCTTAGATACTTGCTTGTCCTCAAGTAATGTTCAAAGCAAAGCTCCAACCAAAATGGTTAATCATCGCTTCAACCCTATCACTCAACTACTCTTTTTAGCACTAGATTTTATACATCCATTGCCTACGTGTCTCACCACTTTCCATAGTAATCCGACTTTGTGAAATTTCTGAATGAAAGACATTAAACTCCTCCAAATTCAGCTCTGAATATTAAGAAAATAATTCTTGAAATAAAAATATCAATGTTGAATACACAAGTGTAATATGAGCTTTTATTCATTTATTATTTTTATATTTCTTCACTTAGAAATTTTTCATCATCATTCTTTTTTTTTTCTTTTTACCTTTATTTTTTATTGATTTGGTACTCATGTGCTTCTCTATATTGTGCAAGGTGACCCATGTAATGGGCTTTCGACCGACGAATCCCAAAGCAGTTGCCCTTAGGTCGTCAGATAAGAATCCCCTGCGGATCTAATTACCCGAACTCATCAAAGTTCCAAATAACACCTTTTTGTACATCATCATACTTTTTTGAGCTCCACTAGTCCTCTTTTGTATATGATGATAATTTTACATGTACTCCTTTATTAGTAAGCTCAACTACACTTGAATGTTCAATAGGGATATAATTATTATCAAGTTAATAAACATAAAAAAATAAGAGCAAAAATAGGATTTGTTGTCAAACATCCAGAGTTTCACTAAGTAACTTTCTTCAAACCAATTACTTAATATGATGGCGATAAATGATAAAATAATAATGCTTCAAATTTCGTTAATTAATAGTATGTCCTTGAATAATGATTGAAAAATAAGTAAATATTAAGACATGAGAAAATAAGATGCAATTTTTAATTATGAAAAACATTTTTTAAAAATATGAAATGCAAGCAAATATGCAAATAAAATATGAAGAGAATGTATGCTTGCAATGCAATATAGAAAGATATGGCATGATGTACGAAATTATAAACTCCCCCAAGCTTGAACTCAACATTGTCCTCAGTGTTGGAAATCAAACTTGTAGGACTCCAAATATGTGATAATGAAAAAAATATAAACGTAGAAAAGGAAATGAAATAACCTGATTTGTCTCGAGTCGATGAATGTTGAAGTTGTAAGAAGAATCCTAGTGTCTTTGGCCGATATAAATTTGGGCGTCTCTGACTTATACTTTTCTTTAATTTTGAGGAGGTGATTTTGTTTTCTATTTCTTTCTTCCTTTTATTTTCTTCTTCTTCTTGTCTCTATTTTTTTTGTTCCGTAACGGGTCGTGAAAGGAAAGTTACGGACCATGAAGTGATATTATCGGGTCATTTTGAAATGCTCACGGTCCTTCTGCACAAATCAATGGGTCATGAATGGCATCTAACAGCCTGTGAGATGATGTTGACGAATTGTATTAAAGAGATCACATGCCTTCTGCGTGAATTAACAAGTCGTGATATGCAAATCACGGCCCTGACAGTGGCGGTGAATGTTAAGCGCAGACGGTCACATATCGTGGTAACTGCTCACGACTAGCGAAAGTTTCTCATAGGGTGTAATATGATGATGACGTCCATGATAGAAATTAGTTGCGAATCTCTAAAAGAACATGGGTCGTGATCTGGAAGTCATGACTCGTAAGAAATTGCCTCCTTCATAGCTGATGGATTCGCCAGCGTTGTCATGACCTACGTATCATGAACCTGCAAAAATAAATTGATGAGAGAAGATACAGAACATTACATGCTAGTTAAGGGTTGTGATATTAGATGACTTTGGTGTTAGGGTCGTAACATGAAAGAGTAACGGGTCATATGGCTGTGGCGTTAGATGCATAAAATTAGTCTAACGGGTTGTGATGATGAACTAACGACCAGTTATGAATTGGCATAATTTGCGTACCTACAGTGATATACGTGAAGGGCGCCTAATGGCCCATGACAAATCAACTTGTAGAAGCAATTGTGGAGGGCATTTGTTTCACGGGTCGTGACAAAAGGCTTACGACCCGTGAAACTAAACAATTTTGTTTAACTCACTAATATGTCCGTGGTAGAAAGATAACGACACGTGAAGAATAAAAGTTCAAAATGTGGCTCACTGTGAGATTCGTGATAAAGCCATTACGACCCGTGAGATATCAAAAGTTCAAGATGTGTGCCATTGTGAGATCCGTTACATGAATATTACGCCCTATGAAATAAGCATGCAAGGCATTGTGGGGCATGTTACGAGTCGTGATGAAGGGCTTACGGCCCGTGAAATATGAAATATATGGAATAAAGCATGTCATGGTAATCCTATAACGACCGGTAATATTTAACATAACGCCCAACGAGAATTGAATAACGGCCCGTGAAGAAAGAAAAATTTTAGAAAATTCAGCTTGTGACATACAGAGACTTGTTAAAATAATTACTAAAAAATAAAATGATAGAAGAAAACTAAATAGACTAAGCAACTAAGATAAACTAACTAATCTAATATGAACTAAATTAATCTAAACTAAATTATGCAAAAAGTCTAAATTGCAAGTTTAAGGATTGAGAATGAGTAGTTCTAAGTTTAAAGTCGCTAGCTTAACTTTGATATGGAATATGCTGAGACTAATAAGAAATTATTAATTAAAATAATATAAGTAGATATGAAATTAAGGAACGATCTCATCGGATTTAATTAATATGATCGGGAACGCTTGTCATGATGAGGCTCAGCACATGCGATGTTGGATGACTCCTACGTTTTCGATTTGATATCATCATCTGGTGGTGGCGGTTCATCATGTGCAACAACCTTTTTATGTTAAATTTGAGAGGTGTGTTGTTGCTGAATTTGTATTGTCGAGCAGTTCTTTGGTCACCACTGGAGTGTTGTAGTTGGAGAAGATCGTGTTGATGTCAACGAAGTACTTTTTTCCTTTAAAAATTTTACAGATTACACGGAGGATATTTGTGGTGATTTGCAGCCAACTATGGATGATTTACACTTCTCCTTCGATGGTGGCTGAATTGGAGACAACAATATCGGAGTGACAAGAACTTCCAAAAGTGGGCCCTTCCTTTGAACCTTCCCATCTTTCATGATGTATTTACTTGTCTCCTTGACACGCCATTAAGTCGTCGCTATCCTTGCTAAAAAATTTTCTTCTAGGTGCCATGGATATTGATAATGGCACATGCATAAGATGACCTTCGGATTCTCTTCGATGTGCCTTGGACGTTTAAAAATTAGAGAACTCAGTTTTGCAACTTCATTATCCAGCGCATGAAATTTTGATTCGAAAGTCTCAAACTTGAGTTCATTGTCGAATAGTTGAAGTGAATCGCCAACTTCAATTTGCTTCTAAATTTTGGATAACTAAGACTTCAAATTCTGGATGTGTTGATCTTGCATTGTTAATCTTCTTTCAATTGTTGTGGCAAACTGACCAATCATCTCTACGAAGTCAGAAGTTGATGATTTGAATTCGAGAATTAATGTCACATCCTCATCTGACTTCTTGTCGTGTTGTCTCATCTTATGAATTTGTCTCTCCAAATTTTTGATTTGATAATTTTGAGTGGAGAGCTTTTTCAGCACAGAATCCAACACTTTTGTTAATGCGATTGATGGATCTCGAAATATATCTTCCTTCTTTTCTTGTTAAGGCTTCTTCTTTATGCTTTGCCTTGATGATGATGCCTCGATTTGAACCCCATCTTGCTGGACAGAGATGTTGTTCCCCTCAACTTGTTGGTTCATTGTCAATTTCTTCTTCGATCGTTGAGGTGTCAAGATGTGCTCGTGATAATCCGGTTGTGTACAAAAGATGTTACCTGAAAAGCTTACACAAAACTAAAAAAAGTGTAGTAAAATAGAAAATAAAAATTCTCAAAGTAGTTTAAACATGATGGAATAAGAATTATGAATATAGTTCCCCGACAACGACACCAAAAACTTCATGCGTAGAATTTGTAACAAATAAATTTGCTAGCAAGTGTACTAGTCGTATTAAGTAATAAAGTAGAGAATAGAGTGTCAAAATCATGAGGAACTAGTTAAGTCTAATCTACTAGGAGAAGAAAATAGTTTTGTGATGAGAAAACAGAAAATTAAAGGTGCAAAAAATAAATGATAGACAAATAAGATAAATTGATGTTGAGCCTTGAGAATTATGGATGATTAATGTAAAGATAAACATGTATGATCCTTTGTAATGGTTCAGTTATAACAGTAAATAATAATTTCGATTCTTATGATGGATTAGGAGTACCTAAAGTATTAATCTCTCAAAATGATTAAATCAAATTACCTTAACTTCTAATAAAGCTAATAACTGCAAATGACAAGTCAATTATTAATTTTACAAAGAATTAAGATGCATGAGTATGTATCTTCTATACTATTATTCACCCATAAATCTTGACAGAATAATAGACCACACAAAATTCGGCACAATCATCGAGTTATCGAACATGCGTTATGTATGCTTCAACTTAGAAGTAAAAGATCAATTGTCAAAGCAATAGTAATTCTTGAAACTAATCACTCCTTGTACATGTTTGTAATATAATCTAAGAAATAAAATTACTTATCAAAAGGCAATGAATTCAGCATGCATAATCAAAAGAAATCGAAAAGTTTAATTAACTCAACTGATAACAAGGTTCAAATAGTTTTTCTTCTTAAAAAGGAATATAAAATCTCTATTATAGAAATAATAAACTATAATAATTATGTAAAAGAGCATCCAAATAAGATATAGAAGAAGAATTCTCAGCCTTCGGGACCTCTGGATAGTTGCACAACACAAACGATAAGTTCCTGCGCAATCTTCTCCTTCGGTTGATCATCAAGCCTTGAAATTCGCCCTCTGCAATATGGCACAGCTCCCAGGTCTCACCACACCCAAGCACCACCAAGCACACCTTTTTTTGTTTCCTATGGCCTTTATTTATAGCCTCTAGGGTCCCAAGAGTTCTAGTAGAGTTTCAGTTTGATTCGAAGTCTTTCATGTTAAAATAAGTAAATTCGAAATAGAGTTTGATAGGCCTTTAAAATCATTCAAAACTTATTCAAATATGAGTAAATATGTTTCCTAATCATCCCTAAAGCTTAGGATAAACTTTGGGTTCGATATGGACTTGAAATCCCAAAGAAAAGTCGAAGAAATTTTAAAAACAGCCTTCGTAATGGTCCATAATAGTTCTATAATGGCCTAAATATGGATTCTCACAGCCTGTAACAGTGATTTCACGGTCCTTACAATGCCCAAATCAGAGTAGAATTGTGGTTTTAACGTCCCGTAACTTGAATTTCACGGCCCATAACTCGAACAAGGATTTTGAGTGAAATTGGGTATTTAATGGGCTGTTACAAACCTCTCACGACCAATTATATTCAATTTTCAGCATTTGGGAGAAACTGGTAACGGACCGTTACAGAACTCTCATGACCCGTTATATTCAATTCTCAGCACTAGCACCCTTTACTAATTTTCACTTTCTGACTATGTTTTAACTCCTATTTGAGTGTCGTTTATTTCTATGGATTCCTGACTCAATTCTCTTGCTTTTTCTATAATAAAACATATAATTTGGATATATTTCTATTTTTATAAAATTAAAGAAAATAAGGTCAGAAAATGATACATGCTATATAAAAATGAATCAAAATGTGATTAAATGCATGCTTAATTATATGTTATATTTTGCATGCATCACTTCACCAAACCTTTAAGTGAAGACATATTTTGTATGTTTAGAAGTGAACCAGAAATGCTTGGACGTCAATGGGATATCAACTCTAAGCAAAAGTGATTGCTTATGCAAACACACTTTTGACCTAAGTTGAACACCACATGTATATTACCCACCCAAATGTGTAAATTCTGCTACAACATAAGTTAATCATATCTCATCATTTTTACCATATGACCGATCGACCGGTTGGGTTGGCTGGTCGACCGACTTTATACTCATGAGTTCGAAGACTATGGTTTAATTTAGTCGACCGCTCTGAATGATCGGTCGACTGCAAGGAAATTAAATTTTGGTTCAACACCTCTATGCAAATCGATCGACCATTTCATGGTCTCGATTGACTGACTGGACGAAAAATCTGATTAAAACTAGGGAACCTTCAACTGGTTCCTATTCAATCACATGACCGATCCTATTTTGTTCTTGCGACTGACCCTAACTTGCTCACACAACTATCTCTCGACCATCGCCCTATGATCTCCTCTCCGCCCTTCATGGTCGACGAAGAAATTTGACGGCGACCAGCCACACGTGAATCCCCCTCGGGCATTTCTCGTCTCCAAGACGCTCCCCTCTCAAGTAACACGATTCTACAACACTTTCTTCTTAATTGTTGTGCAACGATGCCATTCTTTATCTGATCTTAAGTTTGAAAGATCGTGCATTCTACATTGTTGTTTCACTTCCAAAATGGCTTCTCCTCATACTAAAAATGCACATATCGGGCCATCATCCTCTCGCGGTCATGCTCGTGATTGTTCAGTTTGACCTCCAACTCATCATCGTTTACCTTCCAAATCTTCCTCCAAGTCTCCACCACCACATACTGTCTAAGATAACACCCTCTTTCATAGTCCCACATTTGGCCTCATCTATGACACATTTTACATCTTTCACGGGGTCAAGCAAGCAATCACTCTTGATTGGGACTCTCTTGACATGCTCGCGTCCAAAAAATGTTTTCTAATATTGATTGATAACATCTTGTGTCCTTACATGAACACATCTATCCCCATCTTGTTCGTCTTTTTTATTCAAACCTGATCATTAAGAGAAATTGCCTCATCACTTTTGTTCTTGGACGTTGTATCACTACTAACCCCAATGATCTCCGTCATATCTTTGAGTTTCCTACACTGCCAAACCTTCCGGGACTTGATGCTTACGCCATCCACTCTTGGCCTCCTGGTTCTCCATCCATTCAGGCCGTGGTGGAGCTAGTGTTTGGCGGTCGTGTTCCCCAATATAAAATAGATGAAGTCCACAAATATTTTCCTCCTCAACTCAAGGTAGCACATCACATCTTAAGTCATATCATAACCCCTCACTCTAGCCATTTCACAAAAGTTCAACATTTTGACTTCTTTTTTCTTTATTGTCTTTCTATTTGTGATGGTTCACGTCTGAACTTTCCGCACTATTTTCTTTATCATCTCAAAATCATACAAAAGAAAATTCTCAACAGAGCTCCCGAAAACCATCCCTTGTAGTTTCGCTCCTGGATCACTAAGATACTTGTTTCCTCTAGGGTCATTATTCACTTGGACTTAGGATACCATCACTTCTGACACCTTGCACAGGAAACATTATACGAGGACCGATAGGTGTTAGAGAACCTGGGGATGTCCCTTCTGAAGCCATTGACACGGATCACACTCAGGGAGAGAAACCTCACCAACAGCCTCCTCATACTACCAGTGCACCTTCCTCCTCTAGCATGTTCGACTTGTTTGTCCTTACCGGTGAGGTGCGCACCCTACAGAGAGATGTCCAGAAATATGGTCGTGACATGCGCTACCTTACCGGCATGACACTTGACTACTATGCAGCTAGGGGTTTGTTTCCACGAGAGTTCGTGAGGACGATGAGATGTAAATTCTCCTTTTTGTACCCCTCTTTGATGATGTCAAAAGAGGGAGTAGTAGTCTATATGTTAGGAATCATGGTGGTCTATATGTTAGGAATCATGGCAGGAACTATTTATGCTATGTTTTATTATGTCTCATATGTTATGTAATTTGATGTGGACCATGCACCATTTTGGCAGTATGGAAACAAAGGATGGTTAATTTTATCTTAGCAAAATTCGTGCTCTCGAACATTGCTTATACTTCTATGATTATCATATATATGAAAATAGTGTGCAGGAGGGGGAGCATGAACTATCTGCATTAACTCTCTATCGACTAATATGTTTATCATCATAAAAAAGGGGGAGATTGTTGAATCCATGTACTATTCTCATGTTTTGATGATAACAAACACAATTGCCCGACAAATGTTACTAATAAATTTGTCTAAGTGATATATATATACAGGGACAAGTTTAACAAGAAAGAAGTCGATGAAGAAATGACAAAAAATGCAATTAGATCAAAGATCGATCGAACTCGAATGTACGACCAAATTATCCAAAACATTGAAGAGAATTGAGCGATCAAAGACTCGGTAGACCGAATGCATGTTCGAATTGAACAACATGCTAAAGAGGTTTAAAACAAGAAGTCGGTCGTAAGATCGATCGACTAAATGTAAATTCGAAATGAAGAAAAAGATAAAACAAGTGGAAATGAGAGATCGATCATAGGATCGGTCGATTCTAACATGCGTCCGAAATGAACAGTAGAGAAAACAAATAGAGATGAGAGACCGATCATAGGACCGGTCGACCGAATACATGATCGAAACTAACAGAGAGTTCAAACATTATGGAAAACTACAAATCGATCGACCGCCTTGGTGAACTGGTCGATTGACTCGGTGCGATTTGCTACAGTGGCGACTACTTTTCCAATTAAAATTTGTGAAGATTCTCCCAATAAAAAAGATCTCATGAAGCATCATATAAAAGACGTTCATAAGGCAAGAGAAAGAGACATCCACTTTCAAGAGAGCACAAGCATCCAAGAAATCAAATAAGATCAATCCCGTTACTTTTCTCTTGCAAACCCCTAGATCTTTTTTCTCTCCATTGACTCAAAGTGTAATTATCTATGCAAGAGAGATTGAAAGAGATCAACAAGTTGTAATCCTGAAGGCTCCTGAGTGAAAAGAGGATCTCCTTATGTCTTGAATGGAGAAGAAGGTGATTTCCGTGTCACAAGGGTTTCCTTCTCCCTTTGAGAAAGGAGGAAGATAGTGGAACTCCAATGGTCTCGAGGTCGAGAAGTCAGAGTCAGGACGTACGCCAAGGAGTTGGACCGAACCTCATCAACAAATTCTGTGTTTGCTCTCTATCTCACTTTGTTTATTGTTTGGTGTTGATTGTGTTATCGTTAGCTCTCGCACGAAAATTTCAAAGAATAATTTATGAAAAAGAAATCTGGAACTTAAGAATTAAATTTCTACACCAATTGACATCCCCCCTCTTAGTGACTTATGATCCTACAATAATACCTATCTTTAAAAATCATATAAATTACCTATTTTTATCCACTTGTAAATTAGTAGGATCAAAACACTAGTAGAATGAGCAGAATAAATTCTGCATGGTCGCTTGGTTAAGGTAGGTTCGCTGATCTGAAACTGATATTCAACTTTCCATGATAATTTTTTCATGGTTCTTTCTCCATAAATTCGAAACTTTTATATGGTCAATGTTTTGATGTTAGGTTTCCATGGCTACTAGAATCATAAAGAAGTGAGTTTTATAGAGAAACTTATGAAGTTGTCTTCGTTGGTCACCCGTGTCCTAAGTTAAATACATGATCATCTTATAAATTAGGGCATGATTATGTAGACCAAATTATGATTTGAAATTTAGAAATGTTAAATTATACATTATAAAGGTTGAGTGAAAAGTGGAGGCATCTAATTTGAACTTGTATATATGGAAAAATGATTTTTTTCATCCTGTGTGGTATTTGCTGTTGTCAGGTTTTATAATATGGGTGGAATGTAAACCTACTTGACTATTTTTGTTACAAGGGTATAAAAAAAATTAAATTATATAATTTTTATGATTAAATACTAATGATGTCTAGCTTATATGAAAATTGGGACCTTTTCAAATAGAAAAGCACTAATAAAGTAATCTACTAAAACACAAACCATAAGTTTAATTGTCTTGACTCTTACGACTTACTCATTGAGTTCTAGTTGATGATATTTATAGGTTCAAAACCTTAGTAAATCTAGTTTCTAATTCATCCATCATAACAGTATTTGGTCATTGGATTAATAAACTATGAATTATTTATTAATCGACACTCGGTCTGAATATTTAAAGTAACTAGTCAAGTTTTCGGAGATTGAGTAGTATTAAGTAGTTTCACATGTATAGTTAGATATGGACATGGATACCTAAGATTGAACATTAATATTTAGAAGAAATACATGCTTTCTAAGATTCATAAGCATTCATGTGAGCATGCATTACATATTTTTTTTGCTAGTGATTGAAAAGTAAAAAGACATTAGTGCTGGTAGGAAACCTTATCCAGCTACAAGCGAAAGGGTAAAATCTGATAAACCTTTTTGAAAAGATAAAGTACAAGGGAGTTGGTAACATAGCAAAATCATATATGCTACTTTTTTATTTATAGTGATATTTCAAGAAAGGATTATTGTTATTATTATTATTGAAACATATTTTAAAGTATGAAAAGTGCTTATGATATAGTTCAAGGAGTTCATATGAGATAAACTTATGCAAATCATTTTGAGGTAACAATATTTGTGATGTTAAAACAAAGTGGATGGTGAGACATACTAATAGGTTTAAAATATACATTAGCATATTATTATTATTATTATTATTATTATTATTATTATTGAAACATATTTTAAAGTATGAAAAGTGCTTATGATATAGTTCAAGGAGTTCATATGAGATAAATTTATGCAAATCATTTTGAGGTAACAATATTTGTGATGTTAAAATAAAGTGGATGGTGAGACATACTAATAGGTTTAAAATCTACATTAGCATCAGATACTAATAAGCTTAAAAACTACATTAGAAAACAAGATTAATTAGAACTCCTCCCCCTCAAGTTTTGATAATGAATAAAAAAGGTCAATAGTTGAACATCAAGCAGTAAAAGGGATGGCATGACTGTAATGCTTGGGCTTGAGGAAAAAAAATCTAAATAATATAACAATAAATAAATATCAAATTTGGATAAGGAAATAAAAACCAAATCAAAGGAGGAGTTTCATTGAAAAGTTATAACTTACCTTATCTTTTGACTCCTACCTCTATAAATTTTTTTCTCAACTAAAACCTCCTTTAACCCTAGCCGTCACGCCTCTCCTCTTTTTCCCCTCCACCCGCACGAATTCCTAGACAACCAGGAGCCCAAGGACGTTGCTGGTCGTCAGAGACGTCGAAATCTCGCCGAAAAATAGGGAACCAACCAAGATGATGTAGCAGCCATGTTAGAATTTTTGTAGCACTTTTAGGGTTTTTTCCTAACTTTTTCCTCGATTTTCCCCATCCAACACGACCACTAGGTGCAAGGGATCAATGACGAATAGTGATTGAAGTTGGGGAACCTTCAAGGACGGCCGATGCGGATAACGAAAATTGAACAATAGGGAATCTACATAAAGGTAGGTGGATCATTTTCTGGATCAGTTTTAACAATAAATTTGTATGTTGTTAGATACAATTAAAGTCATAGCATCGTCTCGTTCAATATGATTACTTTGGTCCTAAGAGGTTTATTCTGACGAAACTACGTCAGAAACTTAGTCAATCGACGTTGAACCCAGCGTCCCGCGTCCGATGCTGTCGCACGCGTAGACGCCGAAACCCAGCTCAGGTTTCCATGACCCGCCCCGAGTTTTGATAGCCTATATCCAGAGTTCTGACCGTGCCCGAGGTTCAGACTCGGCCCAAGCTCGGGTCACACTCGGTCCGAGCTACGGCCGGGAGAACCAGAGCACAGAATCCGACCTGGGTTCCACTCAACTCAACCCGAGTTTTGCCAGATTGTATTGTATGTTTGCTATCTTAACTTATTATGTTAATTAATTATGATGTGATCTTTATTTTATTATTATTTTAATGTTGATTTATGATATTTGTTACGTCTGTTTCTATTAATGTTATGTTATGGTTATGTGTTCAATGAACTATTATTTGATTCTCGTTTCATGGATTATGATCCATCTGAGTACATTAACATCCTGATAGAATATATTATATCGTGATTTCTTGTTGTTTGTTCCATGATTTGTTAATCAACTAATTCTATCGAAAACATATGTTATATTGATATCGTCATTGATAATTGTGTTGTGGATGATTTCTAATTGGTCATTGATCTGACCCCAGTGATATTAGGACCTAGAGTATTATCATAGTAGAAAATGATTATTAATTACTGGTTATAGGACATGACCTAAATCCATTGGCTATCCCGGATTATTATTTGAATCTATTACCTGATTAATCTTGATTAGTTCTACCTCATTGTATATATTATATCCAAGATCGATTAAACGATTATCTCAGAGCATTGTCATTGCATAGATTAAATTTAGAGTTTAAATCCCATATGATTCCACCAATTTCATGACATTGTTATCTTGATTGTTGTCATGGTATCATTATGACTAAGTCCCAATTCGAGAGAAGATGAGAACCTAATTAATTAAAGATAAAAGCTTGGGTGCTCATGTTACAAATTGACGGGAGATCATGATATAGCATTGCGGTCAGTGTTGGGGCATAACTTATCTCCGTTGCACGATTTTTCTCTATCGTGTAACGAAAGATACCCTTCCCGTTAGAGAGGATAACCGCTATGATGTGCACAATCACTGGTCTAATGAAGTACACGACATCTCATTGCAACGAATATGTAATATTGCATAGAAATATTAGAGATAAATAAGCTAATTACAACTTTCAATTCGAGCATTGAAATTATACTCAGAGCATAGTACAAAGCATTGAAATATGCACATTCAGAGTATATGATATGACATTGAAATATAGAGTAAAATAATCTAGAGCGTTGAATTGATTCGTTCGATCAGAATCTCTACCTTATATTGTTATCGTTCGTACTCAATGATTTGTTGCATTGTTCCTACTCAACTTGATTTTACCTATAGACACCACATCGACCTCCATCCATTGACAATCAGAGTATTATTTTCTTCCATTGGATCATCAGTAATGTTTATTATAGGTTATGATTTCACATTGTACCGATGGACCATCCAGTGTACTATCCTTTATTAGATATCATATTGATTCACTTAGAGCTTAGCCTTAATTTCTCCATTGATCTTATTCAGTGCATAATATTGATTCAATACACTGACAGACTATAGCATTGATTTGATTCATTGATTCATATCAAAACATGTCACTGATTTATATCCATTGATTATATTGATGATTATGATTATGGTTACACTAACTCTGTACTTTTTTATTGTTATTATTTATCAATTGGTTTATTATCCACCTATTGGGCTACGAAGCTCATGGATTGTTGTTTCCCTTTCATTGATCCTGCAGGTAATCAGTGAGCTCAAGCGGCTGACGATGTTCATGATGGAGATGTGCGCATGGAGTTGTCTTAGGATATTGTCCACATTACGATTTAGTTATTATGTCTTAGATATTCCTTTACTTTGGACTTTCACATTTATTGATACATTTAATGATAGTGTCTTTTAAGTCTTCTGCTTATGTTGTATGCTGGTCAAATAACCAGTCAAAATCAAGATTTTAGTTAGAGCATAGGATTGTTAGTACGACCCTCAAGTCAGGTCTTGTCATGTGATAAGAGCGATTTTGGGGCATTACAATAACATACTAATAAGCTTTAAAACTACAATAGAAAACAAGATTAATTAAAAATACAATTATAACTATTTTTTGGTTGCTTCTACGTAAGGAAGTGCATCACAGGATAATACACATATGTATATATAATATGCGCTTCCTTTACCATTCATGTCAAGGAAAGAGAGAAGGTACCATCACTAACTTGGTAAGAAGAAAGATAACACACTTGCATCCTTAACTCCACAACATGATGCAGCAGCCCGGGCGCCGAGCGCGTATGCACAAGCGCCGCCATGATGAGTGAGTTCGACAGCAAGACCATGCGCGTGGGGCTCAAGGAGCTCGATGTAGGCGGTGAGGAAGAGGAAGGAGGAGCTCCAGGAGGGCATCAGCGAAGAACTCCATCTACTGGGGGAGGCCACGTTGTAGGGATTGGAGCCGTAGGTGGGAGCTCGACAAGATCTACACCGGACTCAAGGGGGTGGAGGTGGACGTTGTGAGGTGGGTTGACCAGTTGGCGTTGGGGGAACAGGCAAGCAGTTCGAACATGGCCGATCGAGAATGTTGCCTATAAACAATATATTACATCTCTAACATGCGTGCTCTTTCTCGATGTCCGATAAGGAAAACCTCCATCTCTGGCGGGCGTGAGCGCCAACGAGGCGTCACTCATGCGCTCGCAGAGTTCCTCGCTCGATCGATCGAGCTCTACGTACGCACGAGCTATGACTTACAGAGTGAGTACTCGATGGAGGGAGCCTTTTTACGAAGTTGTGCACATTTGCTGCGATGTGCATGAGCTCCGGTCGGTGGACAGAGCTGGCGTATGTAGTAGGTATTTATAACTTCTTTTATATGTATAAATATATGTTTTATGCAATTATAATGAATGATTACGCTAGAGCTTCAGCGGATAGCTGACTAGTTAGGAGAGGGAGGCCGCCATGCCAAAGAGTTTTTGGGATTGGTGCTGAGAGACGTCACCGGCCCAATTCATTCGTGGGGAGGATGCAGCAGTAGATCGATCGAGGTCAAAGCTTAAAGCTCTTTTGTGCTAGGGGACTCTATTGGGGAACGTCTATACGATTTGAGATGGTCTTTTGTGTTATATATATGTGGATGATGTGATTGGAACCATATATAAAATCAATTAGCAAGGAGACTTTCTCTCTCACCTTCAGCCAAAGGATTGAGATGGTATCTCAAATTTGTTGGGCCCAAAGCGCAAATGCAGAAGACCAAGATCTAATCGTAAACCTTTCAGAACACCAAACTGATTATAGTCTAGGCATACTCCTTGCACAGTTCAGAAATGACTATAGTCTAGACAAAGTCTATGTATACACTAAACTAGATGGATAGTTATAAATGGCATCAAACGAAAATGCAACACAATACACATATAATCACAGATGCATGTAATCAATTTAACGTGGAAAAACTCCTCAAATCAAGGATAAAAAAATCATGAGGTTGAGATCAACCCAAAATCTCCACTATATGATAAATGTTCTTCCACAAACAAGATTTAAACAAGCACTTTTACAAGCAACAATATGAAACTTAAATGTGGAAGAAAAGGATCACCATAATGGAGTGCCAAAATAGATTCTTTGAAGATTGAAAACTTGAGAACTTGAAGAAACACAATGCCTTCACTTCTCCTCTCTTCTTCTCCAGAAAGAACAACTAAATGACAGCAACAACTCATTTTCTTCTCCAACTAGTAGCAACAACAACTCACGATAATGGAGATGAAGAACCCTATTTTGTGTTGGGAAGATGACAATGGCAACAACTCACCAATGAACACAACACATTTCTGTCCCCATTTACGAATGGAACCATCCATTCCCTTTTCACTTTCCCCTTTTTCTCTGTTGTGTTCAGCTACACAAGCTCACACACAAAACACCAAAAAGGCACCAATGTGCATAGATGAGGTTCCCACATGAAGGGGACCACCCAACAAGATCTTCCCTAATTCACTCTTTACGTTGCCCAACAGCACGAGATCGAGGACGTCGAGATGGGATGCACAAAGTTTGGGTTGGGATCGACACATACGTAGAAGGGAAGAAATAAAGCATTTATAGATGGAGGTGGCGGGAGGTAGAAGAAGACGTGATCATGTGACACAGATGAGAATGAAAGAGCGTTGGGGAAGCAGTGATAAAAGATTAGATATGTTAATTAGACACACACACACACACACATATATATATATATATATATATGGGTTTAATGGGCGTGTAACACCCATTTGGTGGAACACCCGTGTAACGTCTTTATCATGGCCGTTCATTAAAAATCAACGATGGAGATCAAAACCGTTGGTGGAGGTCAAAACCATTGTTGTCTTCCCTCTTTCTCGACCCTTCTCTCCTCTCTCCTTTTCGGCTTTGCTACTGATGGATTCTACAAAGAGCCGCACCGCTAGTTCGTCAGAGTCTACCGTCGCATTTGCTCCACCATCGCATACAAACATCTCTATCAGCAGCCTTGCATTAACAAACTAGTCCGCTCCCATCGGCCACAATAGGAATGCCACTAGGGCAGCCGTCGGGACTGCTCCCATCGCCTCCAGCACCTAGATGATGAGCTTCGTGACATTGAAGATGACGATGCCGCAGGCTATCGCGATCGACGCGGATAGGTCCGGAGCTTCACAACATCGGAGATGACGATGTCGCAGGAGGTCACCTGATTGGGATGTTCAAGGGGAGCCGCCGCCGACAGCCAAGGTCGGGACCCTAGGCACCACTGCGATGACGACATCAACGACGGCGATGGAATTTGACTAGACGACAGCAGGACGACGGGATCTACTTCGACAACAATGGGATGGTAGGGCAACCTTGTCGGGGAAGCCTGGTACCGTTGCAACGACGACGGTGAGGATTGATGATGAGCCTCGCGACGTCGAAGATGACGATGCTGCAGCCTGCCGCGGCCGATGCGGACATATCCGAAGATGAGGATACCGCAGGCTGCTGCAGCCACTGACCGGGAGGTTCGCGGGGAGTCGACATTGGTGGCCAAGATCGATGACGACAAGATTTAGCACAGAGGACGATGAGATCTACCGACGGCATCACAATCCAATTTTCAAGGGACGATGGGTGTGGTGACTTCGAGAGAAGAGACAGAGTGGTTTCGAGGGAGGTTTTTCAAATTTGATCTGTAAAGTTGAAATCAGATGAATGGCTAGCGCTGGCTATTACACGCCCATTAAAGCACCATGAATAAATAAATAAATTGCCTCAGTTGAATTTTACTATTTTTATTTGTATCATACGAGTTTAGGTCTTATATATAAGTACACTTTTTATAATATATATATATATATATATATATTAAAAGAAAAATGCTAAATCTTCCTAAAAGTTTAGCCTAAAAATCCTCCTACTACTCACATTTTTAATTTACCCTAAAAAGTTGATAAAATTACATCTAATGCCATAGTGAAAGAATTAGAAGGATATATCCTCCTATCCTAATTAGAGGATATAGCATCTCCCATATTAAAATGTGTAACTTTACTCCAATAAAAAACTGTCCGGACCGACTTCCATTTTTTCAATAGAACGATAGGCTTCAATCCCTTTTCTAAAAAGTGATTTAAAACTTTTTGAAGACTCAGTGTTTTGCTATTATTAGACTTACGGTCAGAAAAACTTGGCAGGCACGCTATGTTACTGAACAATACATAAAATAGTATTCTCGATAAATTTTATAAATTATAAGTAGTCGAGAATTTTACTAATTGCACGGAGAAATAATAGTCGAGTAAAAATATTGAAAAAAAGAAGAAAAAAAGTGGAAGAAAAATATCACATCTACTTAAGACTGATATTTTCGGGGGCTGCAATGGATCTTGATGAATGTTAAGCAGAAGGAAATACTACTTAAAAATCCTTCTTTAAGCCCCTGTTTGAATTGAGGGGAAAGGGTGTTAAAAGAGGGAAAGAGAAGGAAAATTATTTGTTTTCTTATTTTTAAAGTAGATGAGTTCAACGGCAAAACAGAGGAAGGGAATGGAGTTTATTTTATGAAATTACTTATTTATCTCTTTCAAATGATTTTAGAAAAAATATGAAAAAAAAACATAACTATCTATTCACTTTTTCACTAAATTTTTTCCCCTTCTCTGCCTTTCTTTTCCCTTACCAAACGAAGTAAATTTTTTTCTCTCTTTACCCTCCCCCCCCCCCCCCCCCCCCCCCCCCCCCCCCCCTTCCCCCTTCCCCCTTCCCCCTGTCTCTCCTCCCTTTCCCATATTATAATTTGTCCAAACAAAACCTAAACGTAATATATCATCTTCACCTTGATAGCAGCAAACAAGAGGAGAAAGAAATGGATAGAGGAGGAGGCAGTAGCAGCAGCAACGCTGCCAGCTGGCTGCAAGGGTCACCGCCGGCCAACCTCGACGACGTGGTGCTGTCATGGTCGCTTGAGCAGGTACGTGACGAGGGTTTCTTCGAGAACAAGGTCCGTTTGCTGTATTAAAACTTGTGTACATGCCATCTTCTCGGTAATGCAAAAGCACCTGTTTGCCGACTTCTTACAAGATTAAGAAAACTTGAGAGCAATCAAAATGCTGGTGGGATTCTTGTTGTTACTCGTTTTTAATGGACTTCCCATTCTTTGCACTTGTTTAATGCAAATATCCCTTCCTTTCTTTTTCCTTTTTTTCTTTTTTTTTTTTGTGTTGCAATGGCGCACTAGCCCGCACATTTTTTAGATGTAATATTTTAGACGATTTCTTGCACTTGCGCATCTCTCTTTCTCATTTTTTTTAATGTAAGTTTTTGGACGATTTCTTGCATTTGCGCATCTCTTTGTCTCTCTCTCTGGAGTTTAATTAAGAGCCATCTGTTCACCCTTGTCTTGATTAGACTTGTCTTGAATCCGCGTCCCATGGATTTCTATTTGAAAATTTACCTGTTTATTTTCTACTTTGCACATCCCTAATGACTTTGGAGCACTGCTGTCTTCTTTCCAAGCTAATCAGCAGCATTTGAATTTTCTGGATTTCCTGCTACATCTTCTTTATGCACCAACCACCTTCTGGATCTCTTTTTATTTTTTTGACATACATATATTATCAATGATTCACTTCATGTTACTTCCTGAAATTTGCTCAAGTTGCTGTAATCTTAGCATCTCAAGTTGATGCATGTTCTCTTTTCTTGTCTTGTGCAGGTGGAAAGGATACCAGAGACATTTCCTTCTCTGGAGAGTTACTTCAGGGCTTTTGTTGCCCCATTGATGAAAGAAACTCGCTCGGAGTTGCTCTCTTCCTTGGAGGCCATAGCCGAAGCTCCATGCTCCATGTTTCAAAATACAAAAAGTGGAATCAGCCGCAGACTCTCACCTAGATGTTAACGTTGAACAAGTAGCGTACCCAACACCTACAAGCCTAGGAATCGGGATGTTTTCATTCTCTCAAGCCTCAGACTTGAATTTGTTGAGGACTTCTTCATATGTGGGGTCCGCCATTGCACAATGGTGGTCACCGAGATCACAGCGGACGACGTTTCAAAGTCAAAGCATCTAAGAATATTGATGCTGCAGACTATGCATTCTCGTACATCATATTTCTTGCTAACATATCGACAAATACGTGAACACAGAGAGTATAAAGAACAGGAACTGGAAAGATTCCAAGCGTTCCAATACCTTCATTTCAACCGAGAACAGCTCGAGCGTATGACATGAACTGGGTGTGAGTTATGGAAACTGAGATTCTTTCCTTTTTCAAAGAAGATAGTTTGATCGACTTGATCCAACGTGCATACAAATTTTGCAGAACAAATAATTTTGGATCCTGATTCTTCCTGACCCCGAAATAGTTGAGACAAAATTCTTCATAGATGTCATTAGTTTCATCCAGATGAGCTAGATGATTCAACAGGCCATACAACAAAGATTCCAATGAACCCGATGTACACATCAATGTCTCGATTGATAACTTATTTTGATACATCGTTTGATATCCCAATGCAAGATTTTGATAACTTATTTCGAGAGACTAAGAAACTTGGGCTATCCCAAATATCTTCTCAGAACGCAATACTGAATGCACCCCTCTATCAGTTTATTTCCCGATGCAAGGTTTTATGACTGAGATTCTAGATGGTTCAAATGTCCAGGAAATGAAGTACAATATGCATTATCAGATTTCGGGTATGGCCCATATGCATTTCTTCATGTTTCTGATGGAAGAGAGGAAAAGGATTATCCTGGAAACAGTCTGATAAACATGGCTGAAGTGACAACCACCTTACAATTGTTCAAGAAAATCTTTAAACGTAAGCATGCCAGGAAATATTGATCTTCTTTCTTTCGTATTAAGTTCTCTTTTCACATTTCGATCATCTTAGTTGCTTTCTTTTTCAGTCATGTATTTTGATTACTTTTCTCCATTATCGTTCTCATTCTTCCTGATGCAATTCTTAGCGAAATTCTTTTCGTATGATAATGATAATTAATAAACAAGAGTTGGTGGTGTTGTGGACCTTTGTATTACGGGATGTGAGATCATGATGCATGGCATAATTATTTATTGAATTTCTAATATAATGTATCTGTTGCTAACATGTTGCAGGTTCTGTTTTATTCTCACTGTCAACAGGTTGTCAGGAGTCCGGTAGAAAATTGAGCATCGGTATTGTGTCACCATATACTGCTCAAGTAAACTCTATAAAGGAAAAACTTGGAACTACGCACAATGGGCAAAGCATTGACATAAGAGTTAAATCTATCAATGGGTTTCAGGGTCAAGAGGATGATGTTATTATTTTATCTACTGTGAGATCCAATGGAAATGTTGGGTTTCTTAAGGATCGTCAAAGGACTAATGTTGCTTTAACAAGGGCCAGGTTGCTTTCTTATTATTAATAACAATCATATACTCAGTTTCTTTACCTTTGGGCTTTGTCTTATTTCATTCCCTTACTGTGTTCACATTATTTATACTCTAGGCATTGCCTGTGGATTCTGGCAAACGCCAAAACATTGGGTCGAAGTGGCACAATCTGGGAGGACTTAATTAACAATGCGAAGAATCGCAAATGTTTCTTCAACTCCAAATTAAGATGATCCAAGCATTTCTAAAGCATTATCGTATATAAATCGGGAACTTGATTGTGATTTGCTAAGTCCAAATTCTGCGCTTCTTGGCAATGCCAGATGGAAGGTATTCATTTTAATGTCCTGCGCAATTGCTTTACATTTTAGCATCATTTCCTCGTACATTTGACATAGCCGTGGGAACCTATTAGTATGCATGACCTTAGTCATTAACCTATTATGAACACAACGCACTCTTTCCATATAATACAATTAGAACAGACATAGCGAAGGACAAATGCTTTCAGACCATTCATCCACTAAGAGAAGATGCTTGTCGAAAGTGAATGAAAATTGCGCTCAATTTTCAGGTGTTTTTCGATGACGATTTCAGAAAATGCTTTTTGCTCGAGGCATATCAAGCTAAGGAAGAAGTTATGCGGCTTCTGCAAAGGATATATTGCTCAAGGTTGGCGATTGAAAATAAAACATCCATTCGGTGACTCTTTCGAGCTTTCAAGAGTATACAAGGTTAATGACGAGTATATGATATGGTCTGTTGATGTTGTGAAAGAGCAGAGCTACATACAAGTTATAAGGGTATGGCACCTTCTACCGTCGCCACAGGCCGAGAGATTCGTCCAATGGCTTAATTATATCTTTTCATTGTACACAGATGTGCACTTGGAGCATTGTAAAGCTGTTCAGGTTGATGGGTGAGTTTGATAGTTTTCTGCCAGTAAAGTTCTTATTTTTCTATACGTCACTTGATTTGGTGTAATATTTCATTTTTTCCTTTTCTTCTAGCATTTCTCCACAGTAGTTAACACTAAAAGCGTTCGAGCCCACATTGCACTTTGACGAAACCTTGAAATGAACTAACCTATGTTTTCTTGTTTTCTTATCCAATAGCAAACTTGAAGTTCCTATCAGTTGGAATATTGATGAAGATTTCACTCGCTACAAAAAACTTCTCAAGCTTGACTCCTCTGGAAGCGCAGAGAATGTCTATATGGATAATGCAATTGTTGTGGACGACTCAAAAGTTAATGACAGTTTGCTTTCAATGAAGTTTTACATGTTGTCAACAGGAGTAGCTAAACATTTACTGACAGCCAGTGATGGGACTGAGATAGCTATTCCCCTTGCACTAACTGATCTAGAAAGTGAAATAATCGAGTTTCCATCCACGAGCTTTATCATGGGCAGATCAGGAACTGGAAAGATTGTAAATTTACTAGAAATTCTCGACCGACATATTGTGTCGCATCCTTTCTTTTTTTCCTAGGAACTGGATATTCCTGTTGATCAGGAATGACATGCATATCAAACGATGGATCAAAATAAGTTATCAATGGAGACATTGATGCATACATGGGGTTCATTGGAAACCTTGTTGTATGATCTGTTGAATCATCTGGATGGATGAAACTAATGATATCTATGAAGAATTCTGTCTCAACTATTTTAGGATCAGGAAGGATCAGGATCCGAAATTATTTGCTCTGCAGAATTTGGATGCAAGATGGATCAAGTCGATCAAACCATCTTCTCTGGAAAAGGAAAGGATCTCAGTTTCCATAACTCACACCCGGTTCATGTCATATGCTCTGCATTATTGGAAGGCTGAGCTGTTCTCAGTTGGAATGAAGGCATTGGAACGCTTGGAATATTTCTAGTTCCCGTTCTTTATACTCTCTGTGTTGGCATATTTGTCGATATGTTAGTAAGAAATATGACGTACGAGAATGTATAATCAGCAACATCAATATTCTTAGATGCTTTGACTCTCAAACGTTTTTGAAACTCTTCGTCCGTTGTGATCTCGGTGACCACCGTTGTGCAATGGCTGACCCCACATATGAAGAAGTCCTCAACAGATTTAGGTCTGAGGCTTGAGAGAATGAAAACATCCCAATTCCTAGGCTTGTAGGTGTTGGGTACGCTACCTGCTTCAACGTTAACATCTAGGTGAGACTCTGTGGCTGATTTCACTTCCTGTATTTTGAAACATGGAGCTTCGGATATGTCCAAGGAAGAGAGCAACTCCGAACGAGTTTCTTCCATCAATGGGGCATAAAAAGCCATGAAGTAACTCTCAACAGAAGGAAATGTCTCTGGTATCCTTTCCACCTGCACAAGATGTAACACCCAAAAAAAAAGGGATGCTTGTTCCTGTTATTGAGCACCTGCTCCACTGGAAACCAGAACTACGAGAGTTGGATTTTTATTGCCATAGATTCCTCATTCCCAGAAATAACGGTCTGTTAATTTCTCTGCGATTATAGGGGGATTATGACAATTAAAGTCCTTATTCTAGCATTACTCAGCATTTATTCTATTATGATTTCATTTCTTCTTTTTCCTTCCCACCGTGCTTACTTCCCTGTGTACTGGCGTGACCTTTTCGTTCATCCTCATTGCGCACGGACCTTCAGGCGTTCAAGGCCAGGATCTTGTTGCTACTGCACGTCGTGGACACGGCTGGGAGGATACAGGGAGAGAAAGAAGGGAAGAACGAGGTGAAATGAGAAGCTCCTTGGACTTATCTCCATTTTCCTCCTCAATCCATTTTCAAATCTGTTTTCCCTCATTCCTCCCTTGATCCACATCATCAGCAGGTGGACGAGTGGATCCATATGCTGCTGGGCCATCCGGGACTTCTGGAGAAGGAGAGGAACTGAGAAGAATCTGAGATAGAAGGCAGCAACAAGAGACGAGACTTTTCTGCACAACAAGGTGGGAGAATTAGTTTGGATCAACCTATTGGATGGTTAAATCAACTAAGGAACAGCAGCTGTATATGATTTCTAATCTGTTGCCCACGGTACTACAGCTATTCATGAGTAGGTTTTCTGTGTTGTGATTGTTATAAGGATGTAATGTTAAATTATGACTATGTAAATGAATAGGAGTATGTAGCTGTATGTTAAAGTTGATTCCCTGTTGGTATTCTCATGATTGCACTATAAATGCTTGTTGAAATGCCTAAGGAACTGTTTGGGTAGAATAGTAATATATACTACCTGTTGAGCTTATGATTGTTTTGGTGATATTTGCCTCATGTTATGTTGCTGTCCATGCACTGCACTCCTGAGCATAAGTCCATTCTAATATCATGCTGTAAATTAACTGAAAGGGGTTACCTCTTAAGAGGTTTATTTGATTTTGGGACTGCCATACTTGTCATCTATAGGTTAGATTAATATAATAACAGTATGTGTGCAAAGAGAGCCTATAGGATGCTAACTGAGATGTTGACTGTAGTGAACAAACAAGCTAAATGCCAAGTATGAGTTAAAAACCCTTTTCTGGTTACAGCACTTTTAAGTAGAGATATCTTGTTCTCTATCTTGTTCTATCTTGTTCTCTATTTGTGCACTTTTAAATAGAGATATCTTGTTATGACTTCAAGTGAGTAGAATCAGAAGATCAATATAAAGAAGAGTAGTTTGGTTCTGGTGTTATTTAATATTACTTAGCATAACGTCAATGAAAAGGTGATTATCCCCACTTAGCCAGAGTAAGATTTTATTTAGGTAACTTAGTTCCCTATGCTGAAATCATTAGCAGAAAGGGGTATTTGATGTCAAGATTACTCCTGCTTATTTTATTCAGTTAATGAAGTTATGATCACCTTCAAACAACACAACCCAGTGGACCCAGATCTGATTTCCTACTGCTATTAGGCCCCATGATTAACTAGGAACTATGATAACATCTTTCTTATATAAATCTGTCTTTTGGTTGCTGGTTGTTACTATATATTATTACTGCACGTAATGAGATAAGTGAACCTATATGATCTGTTGTGTGGATTATGTTGCCGGATGACTCTATACCGGTCCCATCTTATTATTATGTTTTTATCAGACTACTATTGACACTACAAATTTTACCTCCTTAGCATTGATTCATCTTCCTTATTCACATTGTATGGTTATGATCCAAATTCTCAATCGGGCGAAGACGAAACTTATATTAATAAAGATAAAAACCAGGGTGTCCATAATACGGATTGACGGGAGCTCATTGCATAGTATTGTTCATCGCATGGTTGGGGCATAATTTCAGACATGTCCTCGTTGCACGATTGCTCCCCACCGTGTAATGAAATAGGATACCCTCCCCTAGAGTGAGGACGACTTCACGCCATGGTGTGCACAACCATAGGCCACTCGTGAAATACATGACATCTCATTGCAACAAAAATATTAAAAATTTGACATTGCATAGGAATATCAATGATTTTGAAGTCGAAGACAACTTTCTACATGGCATAAATAATTTATTGCAGCAAGGCATGAAAAGTGAAATACAAAGACCAGAGTATCGCATTGACTTCTTCTCTCATGTACAGTTAGAGTATCACATTGATTAATTGTTCTCTCCATTATTATATGATTTATAATTATCATTCCCTCTCATTGATGTTCAAGCTAAATGACTATTTTCGAACTAGGATTATGCCTATCCAGTGTTGATTTAATTATCTATTAATTTATTATTCTCCTACTAGGTTGCAAAACTCACGAGATACTGATTCTCCTGCATTGATCTTGCAGGTAAACGAGTTATGGAAGGATGAGCCAGAGTAATAAATATTGGTAGTGATGATAATGTGCACATGGGTGATTCTTGACTATGTTCATTGTCATTTGTCCTTTCGTAAACTTTGGTGTTGTAATGAAGTCATAAGACTCTTTATCTTCCGTATCTCATACTATTTATGTCTCAATCCCACTGGACTTCCTTTATCATTGAATAACTTCCTTGAGTATCAAAGTCTTCTGCATCCATGGTAATTGTTAAGAAATTGGTCAATATCATTGCATAGTCAGCAACGTTTCCAGATTGGATTTTTGCCACGTGACAGAGTTCGATTTGGAGGCGTTACACAAGAAAAGAGAAGTAAAAGAGTTAACTTCCCCTGCATACAGTATGCATTCATCATCATCATAATAAGAAGCAAATAGAAGAGATTCAGGAAGAACATGGGAGTTGATCGTGATTTGTGTGATCAATGTGGCTCAAATACTTGTAGGGCATCAACTTGAGATGCTAAGATCACAGTAACTGAAACCAGAACCGTACAATTAAGCAAGGCTACCACATTTTTACTTTGAACGAATTCATGAACAAAATCAACCATCCCACGTGGTACAGCCACAGGAAATTTTACTTTGGATAAAAATATTAACTAAAACAAGATAACCTTGCATTCATGTCTACGAGCAAATTTCAGGAAGTAGCATGAAGTGAATCATTGATAATATATGTATGTCAAAAAAGAAAAAGAGATCCAGAACGTGGTTGTTGCATAAAGAAGATGTAGCAGGAAATCCAGAAAATTCAAATGCTGCTGATTTGCTTGGAAAGAAGATAGCAGTGCTCCAAATTCAGTAGGGATGTGCAAAGTAGAAAATAAACGGGTAAATTTTCAAATAGAAATCCATGGGACGCGGATTCAAGACAAGTCTAATGAAGACAAGGGTGAACAGATGGCTCTTAAACTCCAGAGATAGAGATAGAGAGAGAGATAGATGCGCAAATAATGTCTAAACTTGGAGAGGAGGGTCACCAGGTCAAGGTGGAGGAGATAGAAGATGAGGTAGAAGATCTTGTGTGTGCTGAACACAGCCGTACAAGGTTAAAAACACAATTGAAAATTATTTATATTGAGCAGTGGAAGCACAAATAGCCACTAATTAAATTAATCATTTATTGATTTCTATTCAAATTAATTTATTTGACTAATCCTGTCTTATTTTTTAGCTATTAGCTGTTGGCCACCTGAATATTTTCAGTTACATTAATAATTTATCAAAGAAACATAATAATTAGGTTACTTAACTATTTATTAAATTAATTACTCTCAATTAAATTAGTACTTTATATTTATGCCTAATGCAATTGGAGCCTTGTCGTAATTTTGATCACTAGAGCATTTATCTCACAATAAGATAAAAGTTTGATTTAATTAATCTTTAATTAAGTTAATTGCTTTAAGGTGAAATCATTACACACTCTCCTCGTGAAACTACACTGGAGAAAAAAAGACCGCTTCTCTCTCCTGAACATGCCTTCTATTTCTGAGTGATTTCCTACTTCCATCGTCCGATTCGTTGCTCGATCACCTGATTCTGTCATCATCCCATTCCTCTCTCTTCGCTCACCACCTCGGATGGCAATATTCGCCCCTACGGCCCCACGGGGTGTAATATCCTTAAAAAAATAAAATAAAATAAAATAAAGATAAAATAAATAAAAGAAAGCTATAATAATTAAGGCTCAATTATAAAGCCCACAAGCCTAAAACTAAAATATAAATACTTTAAAAATGCCCTAAAGCTCACATAACCCTCTCATTTCCTCTCCCCTTCTTCTCTCTCCTCTCCTTATCTCTTACATTATGTTTGGATGAACACTCATTAAGGGGAAGGGAAGAGAATGAGGGAGAAGAAAATGAGAGAAAAGTGAAAAGAATTTTTACACCACAATTTGAGGTTGAAACAAAATAGCACAAAAGGAGAAGAATGAAAAGGAAAAAATAGATTTTTCCCTTCATTTTTTCCCTTTAAAATTTTATCCAAACAAGAGAATTCTTTTTTCCCTTCCCCTCTGCCACTTTACTCTCCATTCACCTTAATCCAAATACAATGTTAGCCGGCAACCCAAGGAGACTCCCCCCTCACAATCTCTCTACTCTCTCTCACTCTCCCCATGCTACAGGATGCGCCACTATAGCTACAGTGGCAGCCATCTGTCACTCAACTCACCTCTCCATCATCTCACGGCAGCAGCACCTAAGTGAGCTAACTCAGTTCCATCCCTCTTGCAATCTCACGGTCAGCACACAAGGAAGAATGTCCCACTCTCTCTAGCTTCTCTCTCTCTAAGCTTTCCCACCCTCATCTCGTGGACAGCAACATAGAGCAGCTCAAGGAGAGGCCAACTGCTAGGAAAGAAGAAGAAGGAAGAAGAGAAGAAGAAGGAAAGAGAAGAAGAAAAAGAGAGAAAGGAGAAAGAAATTAGGATTTAGGATTAAACGTAAACTCTTAAAATATATTTGAGGGGATCCTAAACTTAATCACTCCTTAATGATATGTGTTTATATAAATTAAGGAATTTTAAGACCAAATTAGGCCTTATTAATGCATGATTAGGGAAAGTTTATATTTGCATTAAGATACTTCTTGTTTCATTAGTATTATCATTTCATTGCTAATCATGTTTAGTATTAGAATGTTCATTATTATCCATGTTTAATTCATTATGATGTCTTTTATTTGTTCGTATTAATATGATTAGTAATTCTTAATGTTCTTTAGGCAAATCCCTTCATATGTTCAACATTAAGATAGTAGAAATGTTCATGTATGAACTATGTGTTGATTAGTGATTAATGTATGTTGAGGAGATCCACCCTAATGATATTTGTATGCTTGGATTAGGATGTAAAGAACCTATCATGTGTCTTGGAATGGATGATTAAGTGATGTTTATACTAAGTATTAGTAGGTTTCATGTTCTATTAAGATAAATGCTCTAATGCTAATCATGCTTAGAACTAAGAGGTTCATTGTCATTTATGTTAGCTCATTATGAAATTGTTTAATACTCATGTACTTATATAAATGTGATTGGTATGTTGGATGCCTTCATATGAAAACCCCATGTGTTTCAGGATTAGAGCACTACGAATGTTGATAAATGACGTATGTGATGTGTAGAGCAAAATCTGTGCTCAATACGTAAAAGTATGCAGAATTGTAAAGAAAATGATATAAAAATCGTGTGTCTGTCGGCCCAGAACGGACGACCGATAATGTATCGGTCGACCGTTCTGGAGACCATTGTAGTCTTATACTCTGTCTAACGGTTGACCGATTCTCTAACGATCGTCCGTTTTGGAAGGGTCGAATATTCTGTGATTAGTGGTCGATCGAACGCTCTGTTTCGATCGTCCGATAGCCATGTAACGGTCAATCGATATTCTCAGCGATCGTCCGATTTGATAGTCATCATATTATGTGATTAGCGATCGAACTAGAGCTCAGTTTCAGTCATCCGAAAGACCTATAGCGGTCGACCGATATCCCAACGGTCGCCCATTTCATAGAGTCATTACATTCTGTAATTAACGAACGAACTGAGCATCCTATTTTGGTCATCTGAAAGGACCATACAGTCGATCGATAATTCGACCGATCGACTGATACCAGTCTAGCGATCGACTGTCACCCAAAACGATCGTCCGTTTTGGAAGCTGATTGGTTATATTTGCAATGTCCACACTTAAAATGATTTGAAGTATATATGACCTTAAATATGATTAAAATATGAAACATGTATTAAATGATTGTATGTATTGATGAATGAAAATAAAAGACGGATTGATGAAAATGTCTTATTGTGGTCGTCGAAAGATGATGGGAATCGAAGTCGTCATTAACTAGCATTAGTGGCTGGTTTACCAGAATGTAGAAGTCGATCCAAAAGAGGTCTCACTTTCGAAACCGAACTTGTCACAGCTAGCTTTAGTGGCTGGTTCCCCAGGAATGCAGATGTCGACCCAAAGAGGTCTCGTTTACTCAGAATGCATATGTCGATTCAAAAGAGGTCTCGCTTTCGATGGGACAAAAAGATCCCGACCAAGTTAAGTAAAGTTAAGATCGACGAGCCAACATTGACTTCTCAATCAATAAGACAAGAAAGTATCTAAATAAAGATGAAAGACGACAAGATGAATGATGAATGACTTGGGACATAAATTAAAGATGTTAAAAAAGTATGAAGAAGTATGCGTCTATGAGGATGCAATCTGATGTCCACTTGTCACATCATATCATGACATAAACAAAGATGACAAAGTAAAGTAAGATAAGATCATGATATGCATTAGCATAATGATAAGTTATGATATGCTTGACTTAAAGATTATGATGTTATAGGTTATCTTATCTTGCCATGATGATATGCTCACATGCCATATAGTATGCATAAGTAGCTCATAGTATGCATATGATTTATGTTCCGTGATGATGATATGCATATGTTATGACATGTAGAGATTATGTTATAAGGTCATAGAATGCATACCCCATGGATTCGTGCAGGTATGAATGAGGCTTAGATTTGGCGGTGAGAGCCTCTTGACGAAGACATTGCACATGGACGGTTCGGGCTACGACCCGAGTTGCTTTACTATTATTATGTCACTTTGATGAACTCTTGTAAGAGTAGTTTATGTATGGCTTATGGGCCTTATGGAGTCATGTATTTTACTTGAACTCATTATGTTGTAAGAACCCTTTGTTGGGTATACGTTAGAGCCTATTAGGCCCATGGGCCAATATGTTATCTTGGAATTATATTTACATGTTAAAGTCTTCCGCTATTTATGATGTTATTATTTTAATTTTATTATATTATGTTTCCGCTGCAAAGTTTTATGAAATTTGGTCAAGTCAAAGTGACGTCGCTTAGGGTTCAGAAACTATCTTGGGGCCGGATTTTGGGGGCGTTACAGAATCTCCGATCGGGGCCCCGAACTCGGAGAATTCCCCCCCGGGATCGGGAATGGGTAGGAAAATTGTCCCAGAACCCTCTTTCGGGGATCGGGGGAGGGGGAGTTGTCCCCGCCTCGCCGCCCCACGGGGTTCCGAATCCTCACACTTCAAAGAATAAGTGAGTGTACAAAAATAGTCCCACATTGGTAGTGGTAGCAAAGTGAGAGTAAATAGATAAGTATAAATGAATGAGGAGACTAATGTGTCAATATTGAATATTTATGGAGAAAGTCCACCTTGGATATTTTTCAAATTTATAATAATAATTTTTATCAAATTATCTCTTAGTAAAAATATTAATAAAAAATTTTGACTGAACAAAAAAATGCGGTTCAACTTGGCTTTTTTCGATTTTGACCAATTTTTTATCGGTTCAATTCAGTTTACTTCGATTCAAACTAGGGTCGGACCGTAGGGTTCGGGGTCCCCGTGGGGCTCCGAACCTCCGTGGGGATTAGGGCAGGGGATAGAATTCCTCCCAGACCGGAAATTTGGGTCGGGGGCCAGTCGACGGGGTCGGGGCGAGGGGAGTGTCCCCCGCCCCAAACAGGGTCAGGTGCAACTCCTAACCTCGCCCTTTCCTTAATTTTTCCAAGATCCGGGGAGAAGGGCACTAACATGAAGTGTTTTTTAAGAAGCTTATGCATGTTGAACCTTAGGTGCATAATTCACAATGATGATTAAGAACAATATTGTTGTTGTCGACTAGAAGTCTAGAAATTTTTGTTTAAAAAATCATAAATGATTAAATTCTTGTTTGTCTGCTTTTCTTGATATAGAAGTGTTCATTGGTTTCCTTGACATAGATGTAAGTATCAAGTAAGGCCGAGATTGTAATTTGGGGCATTATCATATTTTCTCTTTACTTTGTTTTCATTCGATCTTGGTCATCTCTATCCAAGAGAAATTATCTATGCGACTAAGAACCAGTGTGGATTGTTTTAGTTTACGATAGAAGAGATGCCCAAGTCAAGAAGTAAAGTCATCTTGGGAGGTGCCCCCATTGGATACTTGATGCCTATAATGCCCAGAAAGCATATTACGTCCTTACTTTGTTTTCATTGGATCTTGGTCATTTCATTCCGAGAGAAATTATCTATGCGATTGAGAACTAGTGTGGGTTGTTGAAGTTTTATAACAGAAGAGATACCAAAGTTAAGAAGTAGGGTCATCTCAGTGTCCCCGATACTTGACACCTATAACGTCAAGACGAGGGCGTGATGGATGCATTCTAGGTGATTTTTCAACCTTGCAAATTTCAAAGTGAATAAGCATGAGAGTAACTTGACCACAGGGGTTATTGCCGCTAGAGTGAAATCATCCATGAGTGAAAACATTTGCTGTTATTTTCTGTGATTTCTATTGGTTTTAGAAATAGATCTCACGACATTTAAAAATTCTACAAGAAAGGAAAAAAGTGAAACTAGACATTCGAGATAGGATAACATATTGTTGAAAAAAAAAATCAGAAATCATGACACTTGCATAATTGGAATTTAGGCTTAATACCACCATCTCCTCTGAACTTAAACCAAATATTGTCGACAATGTAGAAGCTAAGTAATGATCAAAACATGTATAGCCTCAGCAACGATCCTATGAAGTCTTCATTTTCTACATACTTATGTTACTATTGACGGCATGATGACCAAGTTATGCCCCTTACAGACCATGTGACACCCTGATAAATCAAAAGAAAAAAGGAGAAAGCAATGCAAAAGAAACCCATGCCCGCCTGCAACCCATTAGCCCAATGACCTATAATATCCAACATATAAAAAGGGGCAAACTACAGTGCCCTAAGGGGATTTCTCTTACACTCTCTCCTTCTCTCACCCTCTCTCCACTTAGTCTCTCTCTCAAATATCACCTGGACAGCAGCAAGAGAAGAAGGAGAGAGAGCCACCAGTCCAGCTGTAAAGAAGAAGAAAGAAGAAAGAAGAAAGAAAGAAAGAAAGAACGAACGAAGAGAAGGAAGAAAAAAGAAAAGGAAAATAGGATTAGGGTTTTAACGTAAACCTTAAATGTATGTTTGAAAGGATCCAAACCTCCCAAAAACTCTTCCTAATGTTGTTTGAATATGTGAATTAGGGTATGAAGAACAAACCTTTTGTTTTTAAGCTTAAGGGTTAGGGAATATGCATTAGAGATTCATGTTCATTGTTAATCATGAGTAGAATGTAATGTGCTTCATATTTATCATGACTATTGTTCTATTGCTAATCATGTTTAGATATAGAATGTTTAATACTTCTCATGTTAGCTCAAAAAGGAATTAGTTCAATGTTCATGTACCTTCATGATTGTGATTAGCATGTTTGATGCCCTCATGTGAATACACTATTTACTTCACTGTTAGAATGCTAAGAATGTTTCAAATGTTGTGTGGAATCACTTTTGTGCTCAATATGTAAAAGTATATAAGATTGTAAAGAAGATGTAAAAATCGTGTGTCTATCGACCCAGAATGGGCGACCGATAATGTATCAGTCGACCATTCTGGAGACCATTGTAGTCTTGCACTCTGTCCAACGGTCGACCGATTCACCAATGGTCATCCGTTTTGGAAGGATCGTTACATTTTGTGATTAGCGGACGACCGAACGCCCTGTTTCGGTCATCCGAAAGCCATGTAACGGTCAACCGATATTTCAACAGTTATCCAATTTGAGTAGTCGATTATCTGTCAAACCGAAGCTTTGTTTTGGTCGTTCGAAAGACCCTTAACAGTCGATAGATATCCTAGCGATCATCCATTTCAGAGAGTCATCACATTCTGTGATTAGCGATCGAACCAAAGCTCAGTTTCGATCATCCGAAAGGACCATAATGGTCGATCGATAATCCGATCGATCGACCGATACCAGTCTAGCAGTCGATCGTTACCCAACGATCATCTGTTCTGGAAGATGATTGGTTATGATTGAATGTCCACACTTAGCATGATTTGAAGTATGTATGACCTTAAATAGGGTTAAAACATGCAACACGTATTGAATGATTATATTTATTGATGAAAGCAAGTAAAAGACGGATTGACGTGAAGGTGACTTGTAATCGAATAGGGGAAATGAGTTCCACCCCTAAGTGGTGGCATTTTCCGGGGAAACGAGTTCCACCCTTGAGTGTGACGTTTCCATAAGTTGAGGCGAGTTCCACCCTTGAGTGTGTCGTTTCTATTGGGCCTACGCGGAACCAGGAGGCGAGTTCCACCCTTGAGTGTGGCGTCTCTATTGGCTACCCGCGAACTCAATCTTGGCATAGCTAGTCATCTCCCACGAACTCAACATGGTCTTCCCAATCAACAAGATAAGAAAGTATCAAAGTAAAGATGAAAGACGAAAATATGAATGATGAATGACTTGGGACATAAAGTTAAAGATGATAAAGAAGTACGAAGAAGTATGCACCTAAGACGTCATTGTGGAACGGGCCTATAACATATGCCATCATTGTGGAAGACGTCACATCGATGAATGTCGTTTCAAGATCGAAACTTGCTTGCAATGTGACAAGGGGGCCATCATGTGAAGAATTGCCCGAAGAAACTAGATATCAACTCTCCGAAGATGTCGGGACAAATCCACGCTATGCAAATCGGAGAAGCTCACCAAGTTTCGGATACGGTTCAAGGTAATCATCACTTAATGTTTAATTAATCATACTAATTATAATGTGTGCATGACGGAGGTGGTGACCACTTGGAATATTAAAAGAAATATTCTAGGATAAGACATGTAATTATAGTTCTTAAAAATAAAGAAAGTTAAAGAAGATGACTAAGGTCATAATTGTGATGGGAAAAGTAGGAAGGAAAAATTAAAATGGTTCTGGTTGAGCCTATATGACTTAAATGATGATATGAAATGGTCTAAGTGTTAAACAAGATGATTCGACACTTAGACAAAGTTAATAAGTAGAGTAACGCAACAGAAGCGTGGCGCAAGAATGATCTTTTATGGAGTCAATTAAGGATCGAAGATTCCCACTAGAATCTTGGAAATACATAATGACATGATAGCATGGTTATGACCATCACAAAGAACCGGTAGCAAGAGACTATTAAGCGGTGCTGTTGAAGACACACGAGGAAGGCTACTTGGAGGGACATGAAGAACTAAATATGGATAAAGTAACAATGATGAGAAGAATTTCGTTTAAGATTAAGTTAATGATTAGTGTTGCATAGCAAAAACGTGACTCAAGAACGAACTCAATTTCTTGAGATTGACTAGAGATATGAAATTTCTACGGAGATCTTGAAGATGGCTTGAATTACTTAAGGACTATGAGTTTACTGTATTGTACCATCCCGGAAAGGGCATGATGCAATTTGGGTCATAGTGGACCATTTGACGAAGTCGGCTCACTTTATTCCTATGAAAGTGAGTCAATCCATGGAAAACATGGTAGAACTATATGTGAATGAGATTATTCGTTTGCACGAAATTCTAACTTCTATTGTTTCGGATAGAGATCCAAAATTTACTTCAAGATTTTGAAAAAGTCTCCAAAATACTTTTGGAACAAGATTAAATTTTAGTACGGCATTCCATCCTCAAACCAACGGCAAAAGTGGAAGAACAATTCAAACTTTTGAAGATATGCTTAGAGCTTGTGCCCTAGATTGGCATGGAAATTGGGATGACCACCTTCCTTTGGTGGAATTTGCCTATAATAATAGTTATCACTCAAGTATCATGATGACACCATTTGAAGCCTTATATGGAAGACCTTGTCGTTCTCCGACATATTGGAGTGAAACCGGAGAAGAAAGGTATCTCGGACTGAATTTGGTCCACATGTATGATGACAAGGTGGAGCTTATCAAGCAAAAAATGCTAGTAACACAAAGTAGACAAAAGGGTTATGCGAATATGAGAAGAAGATAACAACTTTATGAAGTTGGTGACCATGTCATGCTCAAAGTTTCACCAACTAAAGGTGTTATAAGATTTAGCAAGAACAGAAAGTTGACTCTAAGATATCTTGGACCTTTTAAAATTCTAAAGAAAGTCGGTGAGTCGGATTATAAGTTAGCACTACCATCTTCTTATGCAAGACTACATGATGTCTTTCATTTATCAATGCTTCAAAAGTATGTCCACGATGAAGCAAATGTGATTCGGATTGAAGAGCTGGATATCAAAGAGAACTTGACATATGTTCAGCAACCTATTGAGATTATAGATTACCAAGTAAGACTTCTCAAGAATAAGAGCATACCTATGGTCAAAGCAGCGTGGAAGCATCATCGCGGGCAAGAAGCTACATGGAAACTTGAAGAGAAAATGCGAGAGAAGTTTTCGAAACTCTTAGATAAGCAAATTATGTTTTAGTAAAATTTGAGGACGAATTTTTATTTAAGGGGGATAGGTTGTAACACCCTGATAAATAAAAAAAAGGGGAAAGCAATGCAAAAGAAACCCACGCCCGCCTACAGCCCACTAGCCCAATGACATATACTATCCAACATATAAAAAGGGGCAAACTACAATGCCCTAAGAGGATTTCTCACCTCTCCAGCTGGCAACACACAAGAAGAAGACCCTCCATCTCTCCCTCTCTCTCCCATGCTACAGGACTCGCCACTGTAGCTACAGTGGCAGCCACTCTCCCACACTCTCTCCTTCTCTCACCCTCTCTCCTCTTAGTCTCTCTCTCAAATATCACCTGGACAGCAGCAAGAGAAGAAGGAGAGAGAGCCACCAGTCCAACCGTAAAGAAGAAGAGGAAAGAAGAAGAAAGAAGAAAGAAGAGAAGGAAGAAAAAAGAAAAGGAAAATAGGATTAGGGTTTTAACGTAAACCTTAAAGGTATGTTTGAGGGGATCCAAACCTCTCAAAAATCCTCTCTAATGTTGTTTGAATATGTGGATTAGGGCATAAAGAACAAACCCTTTGTTTTTAAGCTTAAGGGTTAGGGAATATGCATTAGAGATTCATGTTCATTGTTAATCATGCGTAGAATGTAATGTGCTTCATATGTTCTATTGCTAATCATGTTTAGATGTAGAATGTTTAATACTTCTCATGTTAGCTCAAAAAGGAATTAGTTCAATGTTCATGTACCTCCATGATTGTGATTAACATGTTTGATGTCCTCATGTGAATACACTATTTACTTCACTGTTAGAATGCTAAGAATGTTTCATATGTTGTGTGGAATCACTTTTGTGCTCAATATGTAAAAGTACGTAAGATTGTAAAGAAGATGACGTAAAAATTGTGTGTCTGTCGGCCCAGAACAGGCGACGGATAATGTATCGATCGACCGTTCTGGAGACCATTGTAGTCTTGCACTCTGTCCAACGGTCGACCGATTCACCAACGGTCGTCCGTTTTGGAAGGATCGTTACATTCTGTGATTAGCGAGTGATCGAATGCTCTGTTTCGATCGTTCAAAAGTCATGTAACGGTCGACTGATATTTCAACGATCGTCCGATTTGAGTAGTCGTTACATTCTGTGATTAGCGATTGAATCGAAGCTCTGTTTCGATCGTCCGAAAGATCCTTAACAGTCGATCGATATCCCAGCGATCATCCCTTTCAGAGAGTCATCATATTCTATGATTAGCGATCGAACCGAAGCTCAATTTTGATCGTCCGAAATGACCATAACGGTCGACCGATAATCCGACCGATCGATCGATACCAGTCCAGCGATCGATCGTCACCCAAAACGGTCGTCCGTTCTAGAAGATGATTGGTTATGATTGAATGTCCACACTTAGCATGATTTGAAGTATGTATAACCTTAAATAGGGTTAAAACATGCAACATGTATTGAATGATTATATTTATTGATGAAAGTAAGTAAAAGAAGGATTGGCGTGAAGATGACTTGTTGTAATTGAGGAGGGGAAATGGGTTCCGCCCCTAAGTGGTGGCATTTCTCGGGAAAACGAGTTTCACCCTTTAGTGTGGCATTTCCATAAGTTGTTCTACCCTTGAGTGTGACGTCTCTATTGGGCCTACGCGGAACCAGGAGGCGAGTTCCACCCTTGAGTGTGGCATCTCTATTGGCTACCCGCGAAGCTAATCTTTGCCTAGCTAGCCATCTCCCTCGAACTCAACATGGTCTTCCCAATCAACAAGATAAGAAAGTATCTAAGTAAAGATAAAAGACGAAAAGATGAATGATGAATGACTTGGGACATAAAGTTAAAGATGATAAAGAAGTACGAAGAAGTATGCACCTATGATGATGCAAGATGAATGTCCACTTGTCACATCATGACATGAACAAAGATGACAAAGTAAAGTAAGACAAGTTATGATATGCTTGATGTAAAGATTATGATGTTACATGTTATCTTATCTTGCAATGATAATTTGTTCACATGCCATATAGTATGCATAAGTAGTTCATAGCATGCATATGATTTATGTTCCATGATGATGATATGCATATGCCATGACATGTAGAGTTTATGTTATAAGATCATAGCATGTATGAGCCTCAACATACTCTAACGGGATAAATTCCTTGCACCTCATGAATTCGTGTAGGTATGGATGAGGCATAGGTTCGGCGGTGAGGGCCTCTTGACGAAGACATTGCACATGGACGGGTCGGACTGCAGCCCAAGTTGTTTTACTATTATTATGTCATTTTGATGAACTCTTGTAAGAGTGATTTATGTATGGATTATGGGCCTTACGGAGTCATGTACTTTATTTGAACTCGTTTATGTATGATGAACTTTTTATTGGGTATACGTTAGAGCCTATTAGGCCCATGTGCCAGTATGTTATCTTGAGATTGTATTTAGAGGATGAAATCTTCTGTTGTTTATGATATTATTATTTTAAGTCTATTATATTATGTTTTCATCATGAAAAAATAACGTCGTTTAAGGTTCGACAATTAAATTGGGCCGAATTTTGAGAGCGTTACAGACTACGACCAGATTGTCATAGCCTACAAAAACCTAATTTTTAATATTTCGAGTTCTTTCTCTGCCTCTGTCAAGTGATTATATTACAAAATATCATTCATCACGAAGTATATTATCAATTCAAAGAAATTAATCAAGGAAAATATAAAATTGATGTATTCTATGAGAAAATTAATCAAAATAAAACTAATTAAATGTTAGAGTATTGTATGTTGGGAAATGCATGTATCACTCATATCTGGGCCCGTACTGAAGCTGGTGGCAAGGCTTTATTGGGGTGGGCTTCTTTGTGGCCTCAATAATATATATAAAGGATGAGAGGGTTGTTGCAAAAGCTAGTTACGCACTGGATTTGGAGTTTGCATCTCCTAATTGGGTGCATGTGATTGGGAGTTTGGATCTCCTAATTGGGTGCATGTTCTTAGGGTACTCAGTGACTTTGTGTTGTGCATTTCGTCCATTTGATTATCTCGATTCATTGTCATTATCATGATTATCAGAATTCCGATCTAGATAATAAGATCTTATGATCACTATAAAAAAAAATGATATCAATCTTACTCGGAGGATCATAAATATCTATACCGGATATATAGTTAGGTCTTACAATCCTACCGTACGATATTGATATAAAACTTATTTATTCGAATAAAAAAAATCAAAAGTAAACATAAAGGATATTAAAAAAATTAATTTGGTTATTTATTTTTATATATTATACATTTTTTTAGAAGGTTATATATTATACATGTTATTCTCACTTTGGTGAATAATATATTCTAATAATTCAATGTTATGATATGAAGTTAATTCTATATTATCTTTCATCAAAATTAAAATTTGAAATTGCATGCATTTTAATAAAATAGTATACTTCATTAAGATCAAATATTATATATTATTAATTTAGTTTTTTTAAGAATATATCATATTGTATTTCACATGATATATATACATATATATATTTGAAAATATGAATATAATATTAATGATCAATGTTTAATTAAGTTATATATAAGCGTAATATTTGTGAATGAATATAGCATTTTAATTATTTTATATTACAAAATATTTTATATTTGTTATCATATATGTAACATGTAGAGATTTGTCAAGTGACATATAGAAAACAAAAAACTATTTTTTTTTAAAAAAATGTTCTTTAAATTATAGCAATCATGATATAATGTTTCATTCTGACTAAGTTATATTAATCGTAGAAGTATTTCATTATGTGCAAATTTGATTGGACATTCCGTATGATTACTAGCTTTGTTATCAAGCTAGTAGCATATCATCTTACGCTTTGACCATTTTCTTAACCTACTTCAAATTGGTTTATTAATTGTGAAGCTACAAATTCGCCCCTGCACAAGTCATAGTTATAGTTCTATTATTCTGATTTAATCTCTCTCTTCATAATTCTATGACGAAATTCATTTGTTATTTATGTCATTTAATTTTGGAGATTTAAAATGAAGGAAACATTGTGAACCTTATTTTATTTTTTAGTAGTCTTTTTTGACCAATTAATTGTTAATTGTGCTTAATAGTATGATTAGTTAATTATATTTATAAGTTAACGTATAACAATTTGAGGAGTGAGTAAGTTTGGGGTTCATGATGCTAACTAAATAATTTTATTCGTGATTATTATTTGATGTTATTTTGATAACTAGTTTGTAGACATTAAATTGTGATACATTAATTTATACCATTTTGTTGAGTAATTATATTAATTTTTAATCAAAATTATTGGGATGTCAGTTTGTGCAAAGGTCAATTTTAGTTTAAATGTAGTTAAATATTATTGTATATTGAATTAATTTGTGAATAATGTAATTTAATATTGATAAATTAATAACATAGGGAAATCCGAATCGATTTTAAAAAACTAAAGAAAGTGACACCACTTTTCTTCTTCTTCTTCTTCTTCTTCTTCTTCTTCTTCTTCTTCTTCTTCTTCTTCTTCTTCTTCTTCTTCTTCTTCTTCTTCTTCTTCTTCTTCTTCTTCTTCTTCTTCTTCTTCTTCTTCTTCTTCTTCTTCTTCTTCTTCTTCTTCTTCTAAGTGAAATCCAAAAAATATAAGGCAGTCAACAAGATACACAAAGCAGTTAGGAGACATATAATCTCTTTCTTCTCTCTGATCTGAAATAGGTGTACTATCTATGGCATCTTTAGCTAGATCGTTAACGTGGACCTTTCGCATCGACCATCCAAAAAATGTTTCGTTGAACAAAGTGAGTCCACTCAGGCTTGTCCATTAATCTTTCCTTTGCCCTGGTGTACAAGTCATCTGTAAACCGCCCAGTGAGAAAAATCATCATCACCAACTTGGCTATAAATTCATAAGAGAGATTACTTCGTTTCATTTTCTGAATTAGGAAACTTTCAATTATTTCTGCTTAGCATCATTCTCATACAAAAGATCCACAGTAGAATTGTTCTGACTTGTCCAATCTAGTGGAAAGATCAGATCGAAGAAACTTTCTTCACACATATTGAAGTTTTTCTCAAATATTTTTTATACTTCTAGCCACCACAAATTCCGACTCTTTTAGGTACTTTGCAACGTCATAAATGTAAATGATGATCCTTTGCTTAGAGAAGAGAGAAGAATCCATCTTTGAAGCAAAGGTATGAAAAGATTCCAAGCGTTCCAATACCTTCATCCAACTGAGAACAGCTCACTTTCCAATAATGCAGAGCGTATGACATGAATTAGGTGTGAGTTATGAAAATTGGGATACTTTCCTTTCTCAGAGAAGATAGTTTGATCGACTTGATCCAACTTGCATCCAAATTCTATAGAACAAATAATTTCGGATCCTATCCTTCCTGACCCCGAAATAGTTGAGACAAATTCTTCATAGATGTCATTAGTTTCATCCAGATGATCTAGATGATTCAATGGGCCATACAACAAGGTTTCCAATGAACCCCATGTATTGTCTCGATTGATAACTTATTTTGATCCATCGTTTGATATGCATGTCGTTCCTGATCAACAGGAACATCCAGTTCCCAGGAAAAAAAGGGATGCGACACAATATGACGGTTGAGAATTTCTAGTAAATTTAGAATCTTTCTAGTTCTTGATCTGCCCAGGATAAAGCTCGTCGATGCTATAAATCATAAGCTTATAATTAGAATATAAAATTACACCTGGTGTAATTGAAGTTCTAACTCAATTTGCATTACTTGAAAATAAGTTGTATATAAAAATATATAAATATTACAATAGCTACATCTACGTGTATTAGATTTTTGAACAATCTATGTAACGACCTAAGATCGAAGGACCAGATGGTTTGATTGCATAGTCCCACGTGGGCAAAATACGGAGATGATCATATGTAATTACCATCTTCGTCTATCAAGATGCATTTTAAATTTGTGCGAGCTGAAAATCCAAAATGAACAATATCTTAATTGAGACGGGAGTGTTATAGACCTCGCGTGCTCATTTGACATGGCCATGGGCCAACACGGATCGCTCAACGAGGACGTTGAGCCTCTAAGGGGAAAGATTGTAACGACTTGAGGTCTAAGCATCAAGATGGTTTGATTGAATAATCCCACATGGATAAAACACAAAGGTGATCATCAGCTTATATGTAACTACTTTTTTCACCTTTCAAAATGCGTTTGAAATTCGTAGGGGCCAAAAGCCTAAAGCGAACAATGTCTTGATTGGGCCGGGAGCGTTACATAATAGTATTAAAGCTAATCTTGGTGGTCACTTGAGTCATGTGAGAAACACTGCCCATGGGCCAACACGGACCTCGCTCAATGAGGACGTTGAGCTCTTTAAGGGGGGAAGACCATGTGGTTTGATTGTGAATAGTCTCACATGGGAAAAATACGAAGGTCAACCAAGATGCATTTTAAATTCGTGCGAACTGAAAACTCAAAGCGAACAATATCATGATTGGGACATGGGGTGTTACAGAATAATTGTAATGACCCAAAATTCACCTCAAAATTTTTGGTCATTTAAGAAAATTTCACATCCTTAGCAAATTCTCCATACATAATTTAATAGCGGAAGACTTGACAATTTTTAAAAAAATCATAATAAGTAGAAATTTTCTATTAATCATATCATGACTAATACTTTAGAAAGCATCAAATGTCTAAACCTCCATTACATAATTAACCTCAACCTCAATGTTCAAATAGAACTATATGACTTATTTAAAACTAAGCATGTGCACCACTTCATCATGAGCTTGAGCTACCATCAATTAATCTTGATTACCTGCACAAATTCAGAGTCCATAATTTTTTAGTTAGTATCACATGATACTATATGCGATGCATCATCATAATCATAACAATAACATATGAATATGCATGTCATGAATTATATCATAAAACTTATACATTACATCATTTTTTTATTAATTGTTCATATAACTTTCTTGAAATACAAACATCATAACATACCTGCCTAATTTCAAACCCGTCATCTAAAGCATCATACAATACAACAATCATGACATATAACTTATTATTTCTATTCACTTTCGTTGTCATGTACATTCTAGGAGTTTCTTTATAACTCCTTGATCCTTATTTATTACTTAACATCTTTCATACTTTACATTTACTCATGGTTGTTTTATAACTATTTGGACCTTCTTTCATTTTTCTTCTATTTTCTATTATTTTATATTTAATGTGACATCTTCATCTTTATCACATAACATCATCTTTACTTTCTTTCTATGTCATATCTTAAGAACACACACATCATGATAGTGAGAGACTTTATTCCTAATCATCTTTAGGAATACACACACTTTATAATGAAGGATATTGTTCCTTAGAAAGAACATACACAAGACTTTACTTAACAGACTTAGGTCCCCTTCAAGTACATACATGAGTGTAGAACTTTATTTTTCATCTTTACTTCATCATCATTTTAACTTTCTTTATTATAAAATAATTTGAAGTCAAAATTAACTTTCATTCTTACTTTATCATATGATATCTTTCATCTTTACATTGGAAAATCTCAAACATCTTTTAGGTGATGACATTATTTTTTTAGAAGTCTAAATCACCACAAGGTGAGAGACATTTATTTCTCATCTTTACATTTAATATGTACTTTCATTATATTCATTATGTACCATGCTTCATCTTTGCTTAATAATAAGTCCATGATGACACCATTATATTGGTTAATAGACAAATAAAAAATATCAAACACTTTTTAGGTAATGACATTATTTCCCATAGAAATCTCAGTCATCATAAAGTGAAAAATATTTACTTCTGAGAAATGTCAAACATCTTTTGAGTGATGTCTTTATTTTTTTTTTTAAAAAAACCTCAATCACCATGAGGTAAAAGACATTTACTTCTCATCAATATTTCATCTTTACCACATCATTACATTAGTTCATAAGGCATTGAGAAATCTCAAACACTTTTTGATGATAGTATTATTTTTAGTCTCAATCACTGTGAAGTGAAAGACATTTATTTCTTACCCTCATCTTTCATCTTTACTTAATTAAAGGCACAAGACAACATCATTACAACTAGGCAATGGCCCCTAGAGAATCTCAAATACCCTTTCAGGTGATAACATTATTTCCTGAGAAGTCTCAATCACTATAAAGTAAAAAATATTTACTTCTTTAACATAATGGGTGCCGAGGCATTTCCTTCATTTTTATATTTTATTATGATCATCAATACATCAAACATTCACATCAAACTTTTTTCATCTTTTAGCCTAATTACGACTGAGCTTATCTAAACATGTGTCTAAATGATCGTCAATACATCAATCAATATTTCATAAATAGCATCATATATAAAATGTATGAAATGTTATAAAGCATTATACATCAACAACTAACACATTTGTGATGTATATAAACATTTAATGAAAATGCGTAATATTAAGATAACAATTGCTGACATAAGTAATAATATGTCACTTTCATTCTTTGGCAATGCTAACACATCATCAATTAAAATATTATAACTCAATAGATGGACATTCATTTTGATTGATTCTAATTTTGTTGAAAACTATACTTTCGTCGGAATCACATATAAAATTTATGGATTTTATTTTTTTAGAATTTAATACAAGAAATTCATACAACTACTAAGATATATTCTTTACATAATATTCTGACAAGAGACACCTAAATATTAATAACTTAATATGTACTTGTTATTTTTAGATGATTTTAATTTTCACAAAAAGATAATGCAAACTGTTAACTTGTGCATAAATTTCAAATCCTAATTCAATGTTTTTAAATTATGATAAATTTTACAAATTTGTCCCACTATTACTTGAGACAAGATGGTAGTAGTTCGATTTCTGGATCATGACTAATTTTATACATCTTCAAATCATATGAATTGGAAATGAGACTTCGAGATCTTTCCATTGATATATTATTTGTAATTTTTGGATAAATAAAACTTATCCAAATAATTATTATGATATAGTCAAGAATTTAATAAATTATGCGATATAAATCATGAAACTTTCATTCATCCAACCCTCAATCAAAGTTACTATCAAGAACAAGATGTTCTTGAAACTTTAAATCCAAACAAAATATCATTGAGAGATGAAAGAGGAGTTTGGATCCCTTTTACATACCTTTTAGGTTTTAGATCTAAAATCTCTTTTCCTAATCATCTTATATCATTCTTCATCATCTAGAAGTCTCTAGGTCTTCTTGTTATTTTACTAGAAACTTTGATCTTCTCTTTTCTTGATGGAGAAGAAAAGAGAAAGAACAAGAGTTGATGGTTAGGTTTTTGGAGAATTAATAGGGTTGTTTGTCTTTTATATGGGATTTACATTAGGGTTTTGGTCAAAAGGCCCTTGGAAATTTTGTGGCTTATTGTATTGATATCTATATGACTTATGATGTCATTTTTTGGCAAAAGAAAAAAAAACGTTATTATATGTGAAGAACTTTGATTCTTAATTTTACATTTATTTAGGAAAGAAACCATGTAAGAAAGTACCATTTTTGTTTCTATATAGTTATTCATATACATCATAATCTTGGATCATATGTGGCTTCATATTAGATGTTAAATGGTTATTCAAATCAATTTGAATTTTGTTCAAATGTTTTGAGAGTTTGAATTATAATATTATGGAACATAGACTATGTACTTGGGATGATATCGAATAATGATTATAATTAAGCCTATAAGAACACGCATTTCATTTATTAAGCTAGATCTTGACAAAAATGTCATAATATAATTGTCATCTTGATATGAATACATCGAAAGTCTCCATGAATCCTTTGATTATGAGAACATGACACTTATGAGAGGATGCATCCTTTGGTTACAAGAACTGAATGTTCGTATTGAAATATCAACATAATGCTTATGAGAGCATGGAGTGAGAACATGAGAAATACTTTGAAAATTATTATGATAATAGTTGAATAATTCTTTGGACTTCATGTTTAGAACAACCAGTTTAATATAATTTTGGACATTATTGTTTGTGCTATCTTATGAGGCATGTGCACATGAATTTAAACTCGAGATTCTTATAAGTATGCCTCTTATGTTCTTTGTTGGATCAATCATATTACTTCTTTCCTAAGCATACGTAATAGTCAATGTATAAGGACTAAAATTGTCAATTTCTATATTTATGTATATGGTTAGGAAGAAGCATGTCTATTTACTAAGAATCATGGTTTTTTCCCCTTTATAACATTTGGAAGAAGCATGTTTATTTTCTAAACTAAATTGACTTGTTGAATGATGTTTTGATAACTTTCAAATTATTTTTCATACAATGTATGTATATGACATTGTTGTCCCATAACTTTATGCTCAGATTTGATTTCATTCTCTTAAGTCATTTGGACACCCTAAGGATTGTAGACATAAACAATTTATCCTTTCTATGAAATGCTATGTATGAATTTAGGATGAGGTTATGTCATCTATGTCTTAATTTACAAAATTTTTTTCTTGTAAAATGATAAAAAGAGAACAAAGTGAAGAAGTCTATAGTCCTTGGAGGTGAATGAATTTAGAGAGAGTAATCCCTTGTCTATGCCATATTAACTTGCATATTTTTTATGTGACAAAAGGGTAGAATGATGAGAGAAACATAGAAGAAGGGAGACTGAATAGCGAAATGCGTGTGTTTTAGAAAGTCACGCACATTTGCCTCTCACATATGTTTAACTTGCAAACTCCTTTTAGTGAGACAAAAGGGTATGACTATTACGTATGCTTAGGAAAGAAGTAATATGATTGATCCAACAATAAAATGATTTCATGGTGTTGTAGACCTAGCATAAATAATCCTATATGAAAAGTAATTTACAATTAAGATTATTTTGATTAGTTATTTCAAGGGGGTGTATAGATTTAGGGTGAGTGAAACCTTATTCTTAATTTATCATATTTTAATATTTTCCTATTTGTCATCATAAAAGGAGGGAGATTATAAACCATATGATTTATGCCTTATTAATCATATTTTGATGATACACATATCAAGTGTTTAGAATTATGTTTTCACGTGTTGAAAAGTTTAAACTGTAAAGATAATCTTATTTGTTAAAATTCATATTACTATTTAACTATCTCACATTATATATATATATGAATAGAGAAATTATAGAATTTCATGTTATGTTTTCATAACATAAATTTTATCTCAATCCAATTTGAATATAAAATAGATATGTGCACATCTTAGAATGTGACAAACTTATGAAAGGCTGAATTCTAATTATAATAATTGTGCTTCAACTTAATATTTCATTATGTTTCAATTAGTTTTGAGTTTATATATAAATAGATAAGTTGTGAAAAATTTTGCTACCTTTCAATAGAATCAAGATTGTATAATTCCCATATATATTTAGAAAATTACTTGCAAAATCATTGACTCATAGTTTCATGTGTGTGACATGAGTGGAATGACATAAGATAGCACAAAAGCCACGTTCTATGTGGAAAAAAGGCTCCTGAAGGATTGGATGTTCCTACGCACCTGAGTGCCCCCCACAGGTACGTAACTCCACTTCACAGAAAAGCTTTGAATAAATTTTTAAATTTATAAGTCCTTAGCATACACAATGCGGCTGCATGCGTACAATAAATTCTTGAGGAGCGATATGTTGGAACACTTATATTTGACAAGAAAATCTTGCATATAATAAAATAAATTCTTAGGAGAACAGAAAATGTGTATCGAATGCGTACCATATAGGAATCAAATGTTCATGATGTAGAAAACACTAAGAACAAAGTTTTCATACATTAAACAACTAAAGAATATTATAGGCTTCAAATAAGCAACAACCAATAACATTGGCTTTATGAAAGCAAACAATTACTAGTATAGGAGAATATTCATAAATTAAGCTTACAAAAAATAATAATATAAACAAAATAAACTTCATCGTCGGTACTTCATTGAAGAGATCATTTCCCTTTCTAGGCTATAGTTTCTTGTACATGGACTTGATGATTGCACAATTGGACTTATGGAAAATGGTGAGAATGATATGTCCCGAAGTAATGGCACAATTTCTTCGTTACCATTTGCATTACCTTTCTCCCCTTGTTGCAATTTGGCTTTCTGCAAGCACCGGAGCTGGATCTCAACTTCTGTCATTGTAGGTCTCTCACTTCCTTTTAACTTGAGGCACATTTCTGCAAGTCTGGCAACTTTGTCAATCTCTTCTATTTTCCCTTCCTCCATAATTTGAGTCTCTATGAGTTCAAAATGCCTATTTTCTCTCAATGCGTGAAGAAATTGTACTACTAAATTTCTTTCTTCTTCATTTCGATCAAAAGAGATCGGCTTCTCCCCTGTTAGTAATTCCAAAAGAATGACTCCGAAGCTATATACATCACTTTTTTCTGTTAGCTGACATGTCTGGTAGTATTCTGGATCTAGGTATCCAAATGTACCTTGTATAGCTGTAAATATATGAGTTTTCTCAAGTGGAATCAATCTTGAAGCTCCAAAGTCTGATACCTTCGCTGTGTAATAGTCATCCAAGAGTATGTTTGAAGATTTCATGTCTCTATGAAAAATAGATATGGAAGCATAAGAATGCAAATACTCAAGTGCTCTTGCAGCTTCAGCAGCAATTCTTAAGCGATCTCCCCATGACAACTTGGATTTATTATTTGGACTATGGAGGTGATGAAAAAGAGTTCCATTTGAGATGCATTCATATACTAATAAGGGAATTTCACTCTCTAGACAACATCCATAAAGTTTCACTATATTCCTGTGATTAATTTGTGACAAAATGGTAATTTCATTTAGGAATTCAATGATCTCACTCTTCTCTTGAATTTTCGATCGCTTGATTGCAACAACCCGTTGGTCTGATAGAATTCCTTTATAAACTGTTCCATGCCCACCTTGACCGAGAATTTTTGAAGAATCAAATTTATTAGTGGCCTTCTCAAGTTCTTCTAGGGAAAATATTTTAACCTTCTCTGCAATATCTTCATTAGAAGCAATGAATTGTTGAAGCAATAATCCATGATTTTCATGGAAGTGTCTTTGTCTTGCTCTTTTTTTACTTACCTTATTCCATTTCCATGTAGCAAAAAGTAAAGTTATAGCTAGGAGTATTATACCAAATCCTGTGCTCACACCAATAATGACACCTGCATATTTTTCAATAATGTTTAACAAATGTTTTTAATATACATACATATATATATGTATATGTGCGTGGGAAAATTCATTGTTATATAAGCAGATTCATTGTATCATTAAATTAGTCTAGAATGCTTACCTAGGAGAAGACCGGAAGAGATGCATGGTCCAAGTCTAGGATCGCCATGCATTTGTGATGGACAGGTGCAAGTGTAGCTCCCAAAAGTATTAACACATTTACCATAACAGAGATTTGGTTTCTCACATTCATCAATATCTAACAAATAGTTGACAACAAAAAGTGTGTTGAAATGTTCGAGAAATTCATAGTAAAATAGTGCACACAAATTATGAACAGTGCACTCTAAGCTAGAAACTGGGAATTGATGGCAAACTTATGTAACTATCCAATTTTAAATATTTTTAATATTATTATATCGATCATCATAAATTGTAATTGTCATTATAAATGCAATATATAAGTATACACCATCGAAAATGGGAGGGGCTCGCCATTGATCGTGGGGGAGGGGGACCACCTAAGGGGGAGAGGGAGGGGGCAACACTCCTCTTCGATTTTAAGAATAATTTTGTTAGTTTTATATTTATTTATTATTAAAATATTTTTTTATACTTTTTTAATTTCCTTTTTCAATGGCAAGAATATACCTATAAATTGACTCCTAGTCCAATGGATGAGTGGTAAAATAAATTAAAAGCTGAAGGTGGTCCATTACAAAGTAAATTTTTAAGGACAAAATTGAGAAAGAGAATAAAATTAATTAAATCTTCAAACTACCACATGCTGACAAACCAAATCACCTAATAATGGGATCATATATATCAATGTCACTACACCAAAAAAGTTTTTTAGAAACCAAACACATTAGTTCCTAAAACCTCAATTTTAGTCTTTAATACTTTTTGAGACCAAAATATTTTGATCCCTCGTGGTCTCTACAAGTTGGTCATTAAAAATTTTTACTGACCAAAATTTTTCCATTAGTCCTTAAAGAATGATTTATTAGTGACCACAAATTAAATTTTAGTTTCAAATGGATAAGAATTTGGGACTAGTGTTGCATTAGTCTCTAATATTTATACTTTTAAGAACCAAATATAATTGGTCCCTAAAAATTGGTCAATAAATCATAATTTTGTTGTAGTGTGTCATGTCGTTGTCACCATTACGGTTTTTCACCAAAATTTGAATATACTCATTACTAAACTCACTCTCATACTTATTATATTATAATCATTTTTATGGTGATTAAAAATTGGGATCTTATTTTTTTATTCAATATGAGCATTATTTTTAAAATAATTCAAGTTTGCGAAGCAACATATGAATTTATACATTTGAATAAATCTCATGTCTCATCTTCGGCTCATAAATATACTTCATATCTTGACTAAATTGTATTCCTAATCTTAAAATGTTGAATAAGATGACCTAACTCTAAGAACCTAAAATTTCCACCATAAACCCTCATGCCCCTTTTATATAAAGCTCTAAGCCTCTCATATTTTTTCTTTTTCTCACCTGTAAACGTGATGGCTATGCAGGATTAGAGGAGGATCAAAGAGAAGAACATGGAGGAAGGATAAGAAAAGGAAGAGAAGAAGATCAAACTCAAATTAATAAACATGTAAAAGGAATCTAGACTCCTCCCTCCTTTCTTAGTGGATTTTGTATAATGAATTGAGACAATGAGAGTACCCCATCCTCATATTGAATTGTGATTGAGGGTACTTTCATCAATCATATATTTAGATTGATATGTTCTATATATGCACCTCGAAAAGATCCTTTTGTTTTGATGATGTTTTATACTCTAGATCTATGTATTTGAAAGTTTTGGGGGCAAAATGCCCTAAATCTTGATGATTCCATGGTTTACATAGTTTTATTCATGTTATATATTTATTGTATGCCTACAAATGTTTTTCTAAACTATTAATGGTGATATGTATCATTTCCTCCAAAGTTTTTGTTCAGAAATCAATAAATTTTCATGTGGAAAATTGCTAGGACGCTCGTACGGGCACGACTGGTCAACTCACAACCATGTTAGAAGGAAGAAAATCAGGCAAAAAATTGACCTTCTATCATGCCCATGAAATTATATTTCACGACTGAGACAAGGCTGTCAACATCATGTCATGAATGCAATTGGAAGATGAAAATTCGATCAAAATGAAATTTTGGTCATGCACGTGAACGGTAGTTTCAAGGTCGAGACTGACTCATCACGTATGTGAAAAAATGTTCACATGTGTGATCGGCCAAAATGAATGTTTATGTCATTAAAAACTTATTTTCTAGAATATAGTAATTATGTATAGATGATGGTATTGTACCTAAATAAACGTTATGCATGCTCAGTCATAATTAGATTAAAACATGAAAATTGAGAAACATAAATTGTTTGATGTTTGCAAGAACATAATAAACTAGATGAAGAATAAGTTTCTATCACCCATCCACATAAGTTTTCCAATAAAACTCTTACACTTTGTATGTATGTATTTTCTGGGAACAAAGTTTTTATGCCTACAATAGTATGTGTATTCCTAAGTTGCCCACGAATGAAGGGAGCAAAGCACCTCCAAGGTCTAGTTAGCCTATATGATGATAGTGATTTAGTTCTTTAACTAAGTTAAGATCAAAGATTGTCATAAGATATAGCAAGATGAAATGTGAAGTTTAAATTCAAAGTGTTTTATGACAAAAGAAAGAAAGTCAAGAGTTTGATAATGAATGTAATATCCAAAAGGAATATAAAGCAATCTTGAGGAAAAACTTTATGAAGCAAAGATGAAGGTGAAGTATGATAAGTACTTTATACATACTCATGTTCTTATGATGACTGATGAATCATGATCCTATCTTATGCTTGTGATGTATTCATGTTTATGCTCATGTAATATACATGATGATGTATATGATGATAATTTATGTTTGACATATAGAGATTAATGCTTAGCTTATGTCATCAATGCATTTTCCTTTTCCATATATTAAAATGCATAAGTATGTCATATAGTATCATGTTTATGATCATAGAATACGTGATCCTTTATATAGTCTAAATGAAAAGCCTTTTTCCCTGGACTTGTGCAGGTGATCAAGTTTAATGAATGATAACTCAGCTCATGACAACATAGTTGCACAATATTTAACAATGAATAAGAGCCTAATATGTACCAACTACATTAAGTCTATTAGATTATGATTATTAACATTGTTAGAAGTTTGTTATTAGTTTTCTATATTTATGTTAACTCTTATGTCCTTAATCACTGCTAGTTGAGCATTCTGCTTGTTCATGAGGGTAATATGAACTTATTTGATTTAGTGAATTCTTTCGCTCTAAAGTAAGTCACATTATATTATGTGTTCATGTAAGCTAGCACATAGAGAATTCTTTTTATTTTCTTAGTTTTTACAATATATGTTCGAGGTGTCATTGATACCACTCTCTAACACATCTAGACCAATCAAAATAGTATCCACTTTGGGTTTTTGGCTCATGTGAATTTAAAATGCTTCTTGGTAGATGAAAGAGTAGTTACATAGAAGTCAATGACTACTTTTGTATTTTTCTCATGTGATACTATGCATTGATACCCTTGGGTCATTATAATCTTCTCCAATTAGGGGCTCAATATTGTTGTTCAAAAATTCTTGTTAGGTTATTGCTCGTGTTTTTTCGTATGGCTCAAATTTGCATGTGAAGTCAGCTCTAATATTAATATCCGATCAAAACATTACTCACTTTGCACTTCGGCCTGCATGAATTTAAAAATATATAGGTGAAAGTGATAGCTAGCCCATAATCACCTCCGTATTTTGTCCATAAAAATTTTTCCATTCTTACAATTTATGAAACTTCGATGTCATTATACCAACTAAACTTTTTCTCATATTTAGATTCATGTCGTTAGCATTATTTTGTTATCTAGTATTTTTTATTGTTTTTAGGATTAATTATGTTTTCCGCTTATGTCCACTATATATTTTTTTGGAATTATAAAATACTCACCTCTCGTGACTTGTTCTATTCCTTTAATTTTCTTATTACAAATACACCCATTATGGATATTTTGAAAACTTAAAACAAAAAATTGATATGATATATTTTTTTCTTTTTTCTCTTTCTTTTATTTTAAGCATTAAATATAAAATAATTTGAATATCTTGGATTTAGAATATAATATTTTTATCCTTTAAATAGAATGTAGACATCAAATTAAATGAAAATCCTGACCTGACCAATAATCCTAAATAAAGAAGTTTACAAAATTATATGAGCACTGCATTTTTAATGTTGATTAAGGTATCCAAAAGTTTATTTGACAACTCTTATAAATAATATATATATGGGATTAATGGGGGTGTAACCCCCTTTAGGTGTAATCTTGTGTAGACCCTAATTTAACGGTTCAAATCTCAAATCCGATGGGCGTAATCGAACAATTCTCTCGTTCTCTCTCTTCACTCATGCTCGCTCTCTCTTCATTCGCACGATGTCGCCGTCCTCCCCTTCGGTCGGTCACTGATCGCCCTCCTCCTCTCTAGTCGATGTCACTGGTCGCCGATCGCCCTCCTCCTCTCTTGTCGACGTCACCGATCACCCTCCTCCAAGTGCTATCGGCCACAGTGATCATCACCGTCCCCGGTACCCCCCCTCTCGCCTGTGATCACCACCCTGATCGACCTCCTCTACTCTTCCTCTCCGTCATCATTGTCGAGCTCGCGTCTACACGCCTACTCTCCAGATCTGTGCTGCCATCCTCGATCCGCCATTCACTATCCTCGATCGTCAATCCACAGTCATCCCCGATCAGCCGTCCACTGCCCGCCGCCCACCATCCACCTCTACGTCGCCGCCCCTTGCAAGTCATTGCCATCAGCACCCCGATCAAGCCCACGCCCCTGAGTCCGCCCCTCTCTCCCACACCCTCCAATTCCTCACATCCTCGATGGCTACAACCGTCGTCGGTTGCAAGCGCGGAGAGATCCTAAAGAGTGCACATGAGATCACAGAGCATGTGCGAGAGTAGAGAACAAGGGAAAAATTGTGAAATGATATGGACCGTCGTCTAAAATGGACGGTCCAGATTTGAGCGCTACACAGGTTACACTCCTTTAAACCCTATATATGTATGTATGCATGCATGCATGCATGTATATTGAAGAAGTAAATAAATGAATGTACCTTTGCAGCCATCTGAAACGTATGGATTTCCTTCAAAGCCATCCAAGCATTTGCAGCTATATCCTCGATTATTTCTTATCACGTTTGCTTCAAAGTCGGATGTAATCGTTGTATCGACGCATCTACTGTTAACGCTGCGACATGCGAATGTCTGAAGTTTACCCTGGGCCTCCCAGCAGGACTGTTGGTCGTATATCGCCCATTGATAAATAACTCGGTCTTGATTTAACCCTAACGAGCCAGATGAGGAGGAGGCCTCAAAGTTGTGAACTGAAGTAACTTCCATGTTCCCTTCGTCCACCATGAAGTTGGTAACTCGACCGCTCCACCCCCGCGAGCTAAAGACGAGAACGGGAGGATTCGACGTCTCGTCGCATGTAAGAGCAAACGTTTCGTCTCTGTAGCAGCCCTCCTCTAACCCAAACGGAAACGGAACGCTGATGTTTCCGCACTTAATGGATGCACAATTAGAAGATGGAAGAACATTTGCGGACACATCATCTGTTATGAGAGTAGAAAAAATCAATCACGAAGCTTTTGGCTGAGCATCCAAAAATTTTATTTCATGGTAAAAAAGATAATTAATTAATTCTTAAATCATGAGAGGAGATGGAGTGAATCACCAAGGCAGCCATGAGGCAGGAAGGGATTTCCTACGTGATCTGGGCACTCGCACCAATAACCAGCAGAAACACCAGAGGAGACATTGGTGCATTTGCTACTTAGGCTGAGGCAAGCGTAGCTCGTCCTCTCATTCTCTGCCTCTTTGCAGGAGAGCTGATCATTTATGTTCCACTTCAGAACAAATTGGCCGTCCGGATCTACGTCCGGATTTTCGTGCGGATCTATTAAGTCAGAAGCCTGTTTCACGGATACATTGACGAAGTTTACTTAGTGGATTAAAAAATAATTATAATAACTTTAACATTATAAATTTATCATTTGATTATAGAATTTAATATAGAAGAGTTAATTCTTAACGGCCAACATCATATCGATTTTAGTCCTAAATATTGGAAAAATATTGCAGAAAACAAAAAGAGAAAAATGTAAATATATTTAAGCGTGGAAGAGATGTTGCAAGGTTAAAATTCAAATATGTGATCAAGAAATATATCCTCCTAGCATAATAAATAATACACATAAATTATATTTATTTTGAAATTGTATAATTTAAACTAATTTAGATAAAATATAATTATTAAATATCATATAAAAAGTAGAGTTAATTCCTTAAACCTCTCTTAGCGTATAGTAATTTTTCGTGTCTAACTCTAATATATGAACTTACTAAATTTTGTTAACTTTTTTATTTTTTTCTATTATGAAATGACTAATTTATAAACTACTCTTCTACACTCTCTTTTAATGTTTAAAATTTAAAATAATATATAAAAAATAAAAAAGAGGGTGCTGCCCCCTCCTCTCGTCTGGAAGCAATTTCTTTTTCCAAAAAAGGGGACGATGGTCATGATCTCCAAGAGGATCTTCTACTCCAAGAGTTGTGTCCGAAGCCACATGTCATGCCCCACTTTTTTGCCATGTCTCAGGATGGGGTTGGGATGCAGTGGCGGCAGACTGGGACACGGAGGGACGCATATGCAAGCTGGGATGCGAGCAGGCGACCAGAGGTGCATGGAACCAAGGCAGGAGGCTTTGGGGATGAAGAATTGGAGTCTGGGACGTGGGACGTACTCGGGGCGCAGGCGGCGTCACAACTTTCCACTTTGACAGCGGAGGGGTGATATCATCCCAAGAAGAATCTAACCACCCCAAATTGAAGATCCAGTTTGTTAGACATGAGGTAGGATGTTTGACACCAAGAAACCTCCAGCAGGAAGATTCCGGGACAAGAGGCTTGGCAAGTGGGGATGAAGGAGGATCCTAATCACCCAAAGATCAAGGAGGAGATTTGGGAAAATCTTGCTGGCCAGAAAGATCCCATAAAACTAGGGTAGTTATGAGGGTTATCAAAGTGTGATCCTTAATGAAAAGATCAAGGAGATTCTGATGAGAAGATCAGGCATGCCAAAGAGGATTTTTGCTATAACTAGAGGATCATGTAGGATCTCTAGAATCCGAGGATCTTGGGAGATCCATAATATTGTGGGATGGGTTAGTGGAGTTAGTTTGGGAGTTAGCGATGATGACTATATATATTCTATATAAACTTATATATCCTCCCCATTTGTATATAGAGAATTCGAGTGAATGAAATCACAGTCCTTTCCCTTTATCTCTTTGTGTTATCTTTGTGTGTTCTATGAGGGCATGAAGGTGTTGCATGCTAGGAGATGAACTAGGATGGTCTCTCGATAGTAGTGTCCTTAGAGGTTGAATGGACATCCTGAGAAGGGGAGGTGTCGTGCTGCACGGGGAGTTTGGGCAAGCGAACGATGAACCCGTGACACGCGGCTCCCACTCCTGGAGTTCCTCAACCAGGCGGAGCAGCTCGGCCACGTCCGGAAACCGTAACTTCACTCATGAGGATGACCTTGGGAAGTACATGCCGAAGGACCTTGCCAAAGACGTCACCTTGGCACCATTCCCCAAAGTTGTCGTAGTCGACTTCCTGCTACTTGAGAGTGTCCCGCCAATGGCGACGATGACAATCACGCGCCACTCCATTCCCTATCTTCGGCAATGCCGGATGAGTCGAGATCACGGAGGGGAGGCATTAGTAATTTCGAAACCTAGAACCGTCAATAATTATATTTAATAATAAAAATATGTAATATAATATAAGCATATGATTAATATTTTAAATGTTAACATTTTCGATGGGTCTAACCTTACAAACTTATACTCGTCAGTAATTCCGAAGACTATATTCATTGATAATTAAATTAATAATAAAATATATAATATAATATAAGAATATAATTAATATTTTCATATTAATATTTTTGACGGGTCTAGCCTTTGAAATTACTGACGGATTTATATTCGATGATCATTTCGAAGCTAGATTTGTCGGGATTAATATTTTAATATTGACATTTTTGATGGGTCTAGCCTGCATAATTACTTATAGATAGAAATTTATCAATAATTTCAAAGGATAAATACATTGGTATTTAAATTAGTAATAAAATATATATGAGAGAAAAGGAGGCAGGAGAAAGAGAAAGTTTGAGAGAAAAAAAAGGCAGGTTCTAACCTTCGAAATTATCGAGCTCATCGATGACTAAAAGATAATTTTTTTAAAAAATAACTAGCTGGCCTATCTCTCCCTATATCTCTCCCACATCCTCTCACTACTTCTCTCTCTCTCTCTCTCTCTATATATATATATATATATATATCTTTTCCACAAAGACCCAGCCTCTCTTTATATCTCTCACTCTCCATGTCTCTTGCCCTAACTTTGCCTCCATGTCTCCCCCTCCTCTTTCTCTCTCAATGTCTCATCTCTCTCTCGACAATGGTGATCACCGTACGATCCCGCGTGTCACCCACTATCATAGACATGCGCCTTGGGATGCGCAATGGGATGGGCAGTGGTTGCAACGCCCGATCCTCCTGCATCCTTGGATCTCCCAAGGAGTGACCAGAGGTGGGATGCAGACCAGAGGTTGAGGAGGAGCCTCTGAGCAGTTTGAGACATGGCAGATGTCCTTGGGACAGGGCGCACATGCAGGCGCATTTGGCCACTTTGGCAACAGGACACAGTGCTGCCCAGTTTGGCAGTGGGACGCGATAGCGTCCTAGGACGGCCATGCCATCCCATGCAGGCGAGCAGCATTCCTAGTCTGAGTAGGAGTCAAACTTGGGATGGGCTTGAAGGCATGGAGCGACGAGCAGGTTGATCCATGAGCAGCAGGGACTCCTAGGGAGAGTGAGAGAACTTGGATGTGCATTGGAGGCTAGGACGCACGACCCAACCTCCGAGTTCGAGTAGGAGCACGGGTGGATGATCTGACAGAAGAGTCCTAGTGCGACTAGGACATGGCACGAATCGTCAAAAGGCTGGATGTGATCTCCAGGACGAATAGCGCTAGGAGGGGGTTTGCCTTGGATATGATCTTGTAGGATCTTTTGTGGCTGACTGAGATTAGCAGTCTTACTTAGAGGAGAAGTAGGATAATTTCTCATATAATTCAACCTGCTATTCCATCCGAGTTTTATCAATAAAATTCCAAGTTTTTCCCCTTAATCCAGAGCCTCTCTTTTCTGCGTTGTGTGTGTTTTCATTGTGTAGGGTGCAGTTGTCCTAGCAAGAAGGTTGCTCGATGGTTCCGTGCAGGGAGCATCATTGAGTTTTGGGAAGAAAGAAACTTAAGGTGTGACAATGTGATATTAGAGCTTGTGTGGAGAAGATGTCGAGAGAAGGAGAAGGACCATCTACTCGGGGCCTACAGCAAGAGGCCAAGACGGCCATAGGCAGTGGCGGTCCAGGCGTTGCTGATGACGGGGAGAAGAAGAAGCCAACTCGAGTAAAATCCAAGGACCCGATCGGCCACTTGAAACCTCCAGAGACGGTCAAGCTCGTACGGAGGTTAGAGGACATGGCAGTTCAACATGGCCTGACCCTGGAGCATGGCACGACCGCTGGAGTCACATCCCTAGAAGAAGCCATTGAGATGAGAATCAAAGCACTAGAGACCGAGTTGTTGCTGCTGAAGGGGCATCTCTTCGACGCATGAGGGCTGCGGACAAAGGCCCCCATCCCAAAGTTCATGGGCCCTGAACCGAAGAAGTATGATATCATGCGGGAGGCGATGGCCATCGACAACCCATGGTGTCTTAAAATGGTTTTCAAGACTAGAAAGATCATGGTCAAGAAGGACCAGATCGACATGGTAGTGCACTATCTTTCGGATGGTGTTACCCTATGGTGGCGACGCAAGGAGGAGGTCACCAAGGGCAAGGTGGTTATCGACAATTGGACCGACTTCAACCAGGAACTGAAGCACAATTCTATCAGGGCAACATATATGAGGTGGCTATGGACAAGCTATCCTCCTCAAGCAAACCGGTTTGGTGAAGGAATATATCGAGAAGTTCCAATCATTGATATTGGAGATGCCTAGGATTATGAACGAGTCGACATGGCTATTCTTCTTCCTTAGAGGGCTCAAGCCATGGGCTGCTCAAGAGGTCAAGCGTCAAAAGATTATGACCATAAAAGAAGCTCTGGTCATGGCCGAGACTTTGGTGGAGTACTCTATTAATAAAGATCTTGGTAGGATGGCCAAGGACAAGGGCAAGTCGTTGCAGGACAAAGCCCGTTCAGGTAGCAGGAAGACCGACAAAAAGGATAAAAAGATGAGTACATCAACCAAGGGAGACAACAAGAAAACGGTGAGGTGCTACGTCTGTGGAGGATCGCACTACATGAGAGAGTGCGACAAGAAGGTGAGTGTGGCCACCATGTCGTCCACCCCGGATGATGTTGCAGGGGCTACTCACATGGGGTCTATTTATGACCCTAATGATCGCGGCCTCAACCCTTCCTATGAAGGACATGAAGAAGGCCACGAAGGGGCTAATGTTTGTGGAGGTCTTGGCGAATGGTCACTCAATAGCCACCTTGGTTGATACCGAGACTACACACAAATTCATGGCGGCATAGGAAGCGGTGCATCTTGGCATCAGCTATGTCAAGGAACTATGACTCATCAAGATCGTGAATGCGTCCCAACCGATCCTTGGTACGGTCAGAGACGTCTATGTGCAGGTGGGAAATTGGGAGGGTGTGATGCATGCAAAATATAATATATTTTAGTTTATTATTTTTATTAATTTTTCTATAATTTTATCATTGCATGCATTATTTTAGGTCTTTTTTAGTCATACTTTCATATTTATCGATTTTGATTACTAATGCTTTGAATATTTTAACTAAGAAGGAACTTACTTAATTTTTATAATTATTTTGCAGGGAAAGACGAATTAACGTCAAATGGTAGATTATGATGGATTAATTAAGTCACGATGCCAAATGAAATAAGGCGTAAAAACATAATTGGGTGACATGTATCAGAGGCTTTATCTATATTGGGCGTAAAACATAATTGGAAAAATTATTATCATCATCGAAGATTTATCTTTATGGAATTATCGGACGTGAAACACATCACAAGGATTTTTTTTTGGGCGATATAAGGATGAAGGAATATCTTTACCCCAAGATCTTATGGCTGAGAAGCATCACATCCAGGGTGCCAAATTAAGGTTATAACCTTGATTAGATAATATGTTACGTCAACTTCCTTGGGTGTTAAAGAAATGCAATGTGATTTTTTTGGGCGTAACATGAAGATAATCCATACATGGCCGAAAGTTATTGGTCAACAATCAGATGTATGATGTGTATTGTTGGGCGTGATGTTTAGAAGAAGTTGTCATTTTAGCTGAGATTAGAAGATGGGCATAAGGAAGTTATCTGAAGAGACCATGATCAACTTTTATCTAGTGGGATTTAAATCCAATTGTACGATGAATCAACCGTGATCAACTTGAAGTCTGCATACACCTATAAATACATGATGAAGCGTCCATTACGAGTGTGCCTTGAAGTGTGGTTTTCTTCTACAGTGTGTCAAGAGTATGCAAGCTACGACTAAGAGGAGAGAGGTGCTACGGTTGAAGTCCGCGAGACTGCCAACTGTCTATCTAGATTTGCGATATCTACTTTTGTCTTAGGTGTAATTCTTTCGATTTTCATCATTTGTACTTTATTATCTCTACAAAATTTCTAGGATGAACTTCATATTTTTTAGATCTTTTATTTTAGGAGATTATTAATTGAAGGGAAATTATTTGAACCCTATTTTATTTGTTTTAATCTTTTCTGATCAATTATTAATTGTACTTAATGCTTTTATGTTAGTTAATTAAATTTCTGAATTAGGCTATACCAGTTTGTGTAGTGTTTAATTTCAGAATTCATGATACTAATGTTAATTAATTTTATTTGAAATTAATAATTACATAAATTTGATAATTAGTGTGTGGAGAATCAAGTTTGTGTGGTCTATTAATTTATACCAATTTGTGGAGTAATTAATAATCTAGGAAATCCAATTTAATTCATATTAATTTTAATATGATTTGATGGCATGCCAGTTGTCGAGACTTCAATTCTTATTAATTTAAGATAGTTTTGCATGCTTAGGTTAAGGGGATGCCAGTTGTGGAGATCGTAAGTTAATTATGTTAGATTACTACTTTAGAGAAATTCTAATATATCTTTAAAGATTCATTTTATCTTTTATGGTTCATCCTAAGACCTAACTTCAGCACCACTATATTATTATTATTATCATCATCATCATAATCTTATTTCATTTTCTCTATTTTTATTTTATAATTACAAAACTTATTTCCAAAATTCCATGTTCTCCATCTCTTATTAATTTATAAATTCAATAAATTAATAATATTCTTCGTGGATTCAACGCTCTATACTTATTTTTACTATATTACTTGATCGACTAGTGCACTTACTAGCAGCTTTATTTTGCTACATCATTTTATGCATCATGGCGCACTCAACATAACCATCATCAGCGTGGACGACCATAAGTTCATCCCGGGTATGGAATTCTTGGATGCTTTCCACGAGGTAAGGGTGACCTAAGAGGGGCTACATTTGTTGTCTCAGAAAACTGCGCATGAAAGTTTCTGTGACAAGAGTGAGCATCAAGTCTTGGATATTTTTGGTCATGCAACTTAGCAAGAGCATGTGCCGGAATGAAGTCAAGTACATGGCGGCCTTAAAGTTGAACGAGGCCGGCCTTGATCCAAGGTGTCCCGGAGGAAGTAAGGCAACTCCTGGAGCAATACAAGGATGTTATTCTTCCGGAGCTGTTGAGCAAACTTCTTCCTTGTCGAGATGTCGATCATGCCAATGAGTTGGTATCGAATGCCAAGCAGCCGATCACGGGGTCGTACCGCATAATGCCTTTAGAGTTGGAGGAGCTCCGAAAGCAACTAGGAGAGTTGTTGAAGGCAAAGTTCATTGGGCCCTTGAAGGCACCGTATGGGGCACCGATCTTGTTCCAGAAGAAGCAAGACGGGTCACTATGCATGCACATCAATTGCATGATGCTCAATAAGGTCACCGTGTGGAATGAGTACCCTATCCAACTAAGAGGGGACCTCTTTGTCATCTTGGGAAGGTGCAGGTCTTCTCCAAGCTAGATCTTCAGTCAGACTACTAGCAAGTGAGGATTGCGAAAGGGGATGAGGCCAAGACCACATGTGTGATGAGGTATGGCTCATATGAATTCTTAGTTATGCTTTTCATCCTCACGAATGCACCGATGACTTTTTATACTCTGATGAACTAGATCTTCCATCCGTTGTTGGACAAGTGTGTGGTGGTCTATTTGAATGATATTGTGGTGTATACTAAGAGTCTTGCAAAGCATGCGAAGCGTCTCGAGGAGGTGTTCAAGTTGCTATGACAAAATGAGCTATTCATCATATTGGAGAAATGCTCGTTCGCCCAAGCAGAAGTGATGTTTTTGGGGCACCACATCTAGGTAAGAGAGATCAGCATTGACAAGGCGAATGTCCAACCTATCCTCGAGTGGCAGCCATCCACGAGTGCCTCGGAGATGCGCTAATTCCTTGGGTTGGCCAATTACTACCGGGGGTTCATCGAAGGATATACTCCGGTGTGTTGCGCCCCTCGCCAACCTCCTCAAGAAGAATGTCAAGTGGGTCTGGTCAGAGAAGTGCCAGAGGGCGTTCGACGACCTAAAGAGTGCAGTGGTGAAGGAGCCTCGTGCCTACGTCTACCCGACTATGGTCGAACGTTCGAGGTGCACGGACGCATCTGACTTTACATTAGGCGGCATCCTCACGCAGGAGGGCCACCCCGTGGCCTTTGAGAGTCAGAAGCTCAACTAGGCCGAGCACTGATATGGGTGCACGATAAGGAGACGGAGGCCGTGGTGCATTGTCTGTGCACCTGGATGCATTATCTCATTCGGGGTGATTCATTGTTAAAACTGATAATGCGGCTACGTCTTACTTTCAGAATCAAAAGAAGCTGAGATGACAAGACCTCCTAGCAGAGTTTGAGTACTCATTGGAGTACAAGATGGGGTGCATCAATGTTGTGGTTGACTCCCTGAGTCGCAAGGCGCAGCTTGTGACTATCAGTGCCATCCACATGGACTTTTAGGACCATATTCGAGAGGGGTTGAGCTAGGACCCCAGGACTGTGGAGATGTTCTAACTTGTCGATGAGGGAAAGTCATGACGATTATTGAAAGAAGACAAACTACTGCTCACTATGGGACGCTAGTTGTATGTCCCACGATGGAAGGGTCTTCAGTTGTCAATCTTGTAGGATTGCCACGATCCGAAGTGGGCCGGCCATCCAGGTGTGGCTCGAACCTTGGCACTGATCGGGGACTCTTTCTTCCGGGCTTAGATGACGGATGACATCAAGGCGTATGTGCGGACATGCCTAAAAAATCAGCATGACAAAGTTGAGCAGAAGAAGCCGGTAGCACTGCTAGAGCCCTTGCCCGATCTATAGCATCCCTGGCAAATGATGACTATGGACTTCACCTCAGTAGTGGTGATAGACAAGTTCTCGAAGTATGGGACTTTCATCCCAGCTCCCAAGCATTGTTCGACGAAAGATGTCGCCTGCTTATTTGTCAAGCATGTAGTGAAGTACTAGGGTGTACCTGAGATCATTGTCAGCGACCGTGACCCGAGGTTCACTAGTCACTTTTGGAGAGAGCTCTTCAAGCTCCTAGGGTCAAAGCTTCGCTTTTCATCCACAGTCGGATGGCCAAACGGAGAGGGTCAACCATGTGTTAAAGATATACTTGAGGTACTTCGTGGCAACCAATCAAGAGGATTGGGTCAAATTCTTGGATGTTGCACAATTCTCATACAACACGAAGCGGAGCGAGGCAATGCCAGAAAGTGTGTTCGAGATCATCATAGGACGCCAGCTTGTGACCCCGGCCGTGCTCATGGCCAAGTACACGGGGAGATGCCCCACCGCCTATCATGTGGTCCGAGAATGGCAGAACAACCTCGAGGCATCGAGGGCCATCTTGGACAAGTGGTGTGCAAGATGAAGTTCATCGATAAAAATGGAGGCATGTCGAGTTCCAAATGGGGGACAAGGTTCTCGTAAAATTGCGGACCTGACAGTTCAAGGCCCTTCGGAACCTACAATAGGGGTTGTTGAGGAGATATGAAGGTCCTTCATGGTCACCAAGAGAGTAGGCAAGGTGGCCTACAAGTTTGAGGTTCCCCGGAATCTACGACAAACCCATCTGGTATTCCATATTAGCATGTTGAATAAGTTCTACTATGTAAAGGACTCCTCAAGGGTGGTTGGGACACGTGGGATGATGAATGACATGAGCACACCAGCAGCGCACGAAGATGGGCAGGAGTTGCCGAGGACGGCAAAGCCTTCTGTGGGGGAGGATTGTCACCCACCGCCATAGGCATGCATCTTTGGACTCATAGTGGGATGGGCAGTGGCTGCAATGCCCAACCCTGCTGCGCCCGATGTCCCAAGGAGCGACCAAAGGCTCCTGGGACGTGGAGTGAAGTCATTTGGCATGAAAAGGTCGAAGAGGAGCCTCCGAGCGGTTTGGGACATGGAAGATGTCCTTGGGATAGGGCACACAGGTAGGCGCAGGAGGTGCTGCCCACCTCGGCAGTGGGATGCAGCCCTGCCCAGTTTGACAGTGGGATGCGATAGCATCCTAGGGAGGCCATGCCATCCCATGCAGGTGAGTGGCATTCCTAGTCCGATTAGGAGTCGGACTTGGGCGGTGTGGAGATGTGGAGAGATGAGCAGGTTGATCCACGAGCAGCAGGGACTCCTAGTGCAAGTGGGAGAAACTGGGACGTGCATAGGAGGCTAGGACTCACGAATGGACCTTCGAATTCGAGTAGGAGCATGGATGGGATGATTCAAAAAAAGTCCTAGTGCAACTAGGACATGGAAAGGATCTTCAAGGGGCTGAATGTGATCTCTAGGCTGAATAGCACTATGAGGGGGTATAATTTTCCTTGGATAAGATCTTGTAGGATCTTTTGTGGTCGACTGAGATTAGGAGTCTTACTTAGAGGAGCAGTAGGAGAACTCCCCTATAAACAGTCATGTAAGTCAACCTTCTAATCCATCCATGTTTTATCAATAAAATTCCAAGCTTTTCCCCTTAATCCCAAGAGCCTCTCTTCTCTGTATTTTGTGTGTTTTCATTATGTGGTGCATCCATCCCAGGACGTCTCACATGAAGGCTTCTCGGCAGTTTCGTGCAAGGAGTATCCCAGGCCACGCGCATTGAATTTTGGGACAAAGAAACTTAAGGCGTGACACATGACTCTGATGAAGAAGGCGGCTCCATCCTCCCTCTCCCTCTCTCTCAACTTCGGTGGCCTGGCAGTCAGATCTGGCTGCAAGTTGTTGGATTTGTCGCCTGGCGACTGATCTGGACACCTGTGGCGGATTTAGGCACCTACAATCAAATATGGCTGTCTGTCGTCGGATCCAGCTGACAAGATAGGCCACCCTCGGCCCTTGGATGTCTTCTTTCTTTGTCTTTATGGGGCGTTTCCTATAAATATTTTTCTACATTACTAGTAATTTAAAGTTAAATTACTTAGGCCCACCACATTGTCTTGTTTATTTTATTTTAATTTATAAACAATCTGAATTGTCCAGCAATGTAGATTGTCTGTGAAGTGAGAATCTACAGGTGGAGGGTGTTCATTCATATTCCACTTTTTATCTTCATTTTATTTTTGCCCTTTTCCATCTTAAACAAATAAAATATGGAAATACAAAAAAATTATATAACAACAATCAAAAAATTATTACCATTATTATCATAACTAATGATATTAATTATTTAAATTATTATTTTATAATTATTATCCACATGAATTGCGTATTATTATTAATCATTATTTTGAATATTACATATATGTATTACCAATATTTTCATTTAAAATATTTATTAATTTATTACCATTACTATATTTATTAAATTTATTTTTTTTGTTCAAGTTTTTAGCCAGATTAAATAAACTTTAACATGACATTAGTAATAAAGGACATTTTAGTAAAAATGTGCATTATTAGTAACATTTTATTATAAGTAAACAATCTCATTTGGATTACTAGAGAGATTAATTTAATAAGTGATAATCTTTATATAAGGTAATATAAATTATTAGATAATGTGAAAAGGTAATGGAGTACTCTCTCTTATATATATTATGGTGGAGTTGGTCATTCATTGTTTTAGTTCAAATAAATTGCACCAACTATCAATTGTGAAGATCCTTAATTCTTGAAGTGAGATCTTCAACGTAATTTATGCGATTCAAAATAACTTCTACTACCAAAGGACTTTTTTAAACGATAATCCATTGTGCCATTAAGTCTTTGTCTCGGACGAGTTATGTTTAATTGGAGTCAAGCGGGAGTAGGAAGCAAATGTCATGTTCGGATACAAAATTTAAGCATATAAATAATGTTGGGCTGGCAGTTCTAACCTCATGACACAACTTAAAGTTAAACCTACAATTTTTTTTTATGGGTTCGAAATATTTATACGCAGCGGATCTCATAAATTTATATCAAAATATGTTTTTTTATAATGACTGATCATTCCTAACCCCACTGACATTTATTTCACTATCCTAAGACATGATTCCACCATCAATAAGGTTGTGCTTGGAAACATAACCACGATTTCTCTTAAATTCTCGATAAATAGTTGAATTGACATATTAATTTTGAAGTATGTTTGGATGGAGTGGACACGTAATGATGAGGAATAAGACTGTTTATATGATTGGAAAAAATTGATATAATGAATGAATTTTTGGTGGATTTTAAATTAAAAATAATTATTATAATTAACAAATATAATTTTATTATTAATTAAAATAAAATTATAAAATAAAAAAATTTATGGAAAAAATTTTGTTAAAAATATATTATTTAAATATAAAAAATCATTTTTAAATTAATTATTTTTAATGTAATATTATTTTTTAAAATGAAATAATAAGTAATAAATAATATTATATTATTCTGTGCAGTTAAAATTATTTTATATTTATTAAATAATTTATTTTATAGGAGAAATGTGTGAGAGAAAAGAAAAATAAAAAACAAAACCAAAAACCAAAACAAAAAGAAAAAATCAGGCCTCGAAAAAAGGGGCAGTAGATATAGTGCCTCGGTTTCAACAAAAAAAATGGAACCAGAACGTTGGAATCATGTCACGGGAGACTTAGTTCCAGTTTGGTTGCGAAAACAAATGCAGCAAAGGTAAAATAAAGTCTTTGTTTAAGCACACTATGCCTTCCTATCTAGTGTTCTTTCTACGACAGTCATTCCTACGACGCTTGAGTTTAATATACAATTGTACAATGCTTGAATCATTATCCTTCTTTCTCTTTGCAAACATGTTGCTTTGCTATTTTTTTTCTTTTGGTAGACTTTAAAACCAATATTATAAAACTGGAACTAGACATCAATCTGAAAAATCTTTCGGGTCAGGTTAAATTGATTGGACTAGTTAGCCCGAGTGGTCGGACGAGATAATAATAAATAGTATCAAAATACATTCAACTAAGGGAGGAAGGATGCAAGTAACGAGATAAATACTAAGTATATATGGGTGGCATTCACGAGGTGTGACGCGTTTTGACAAAATGATACGGGTCAAAGTCCAAAGTGAATAATATCACAGGCTAATCGAGAATATTACATATTTATTAACCTAATTATTTATACTTATTTAATATAAAGTGCTAAAAAATAAATTCAAAATTATCTAACATTTTATTTTTACTAAATGTTATTATTTTATTTAAAATGTTAAATGAATTGGTTTCGTAAGGTAACAAAAAGTAAAAAAAAACATTCATATTTAATATAGTGGTTTGATGTAGAGGTGATTTTTACTCTAAAGAGGCGTAGAGTTCAAATCCTACTATCAACAAAATTTCCAATTGGACTAGACTCACTACAAGAAAAAGCAAAATTTTCGAAGGGCCAAAATCCGTCTAAAGTACCGAAGAATTTTTCGAAGGATCCAAATATCCATTGTAATTATGGTCGGAGTAATTTTCGATGGTTGCGGCCATCTTAACTTACGATAATTTTGAAATCGTCGAAACTTTCGATGGTTAGAATCGTCGAAAGTTTAGATGGATGAATATCCGTCGAAAATTTCGATTCTCATAACCGTCGAAGAAAGTGAATGCAGGCGATTAGTTTTCCATGTAATATTTCGACGGCTTGGACCGTCGAAAGTTTCGACGATTATTCACCAGTCAAAATTTTCAGCGGTTTCAAGTGTCGGAATTCAGTAGATAATATAATTTAAATATGTGACGATAATATTAATTATTAATATATTTATTTTTTATATACTGGCGGTTGTGACCGTCGAAAGTTGCGAGGGTTTATAGAATCGTCGAAACTTTTAGCAGTTAGAACTGTCAGAATTTGAATTGATATTATATATAATTTATATTTATTTCGACGGTTTTGACCATCGAAATGTAAGATATATTACATTATACATCCAACGGTAATAGTTGAATTGGTATATAATTTTTTATGTTTCGACAATTAAAACCATCAAAAGTTTCGAGGGTTCTATGAATCGTTGAAACTCTCAGTGATTTGAACCATCAAAATTTGAATTAATATTTTATATTATTTACTTACGTTTCGATAGTTCCGACCGTTGAAAATGGACGAACCCTCCTCTATAAGTAGCCAACCCTACTGTTTTGGTTCCGGTTTCCTTCCCCTAGTTTTGTCGACCTCCGACGCTGCCGCCGCTTCGCTCCGCCGGCGACGTCTGATATGGCCCCCCACTACAATCGGTCGCCAATGTTCGCCATCGCCTGATCCATCGGCCTGCCTCTACAGCCTCTCCGCGCTTCGCCGCTGCCTGTGCGACCCGCCGCCGCCTGTGCGACCCGCCGCAGCTGCAACCGCGTCAATCCGCCACTGCAACCGATCGGCTCCGGCATCGGCCCGCCGCTGCAACCTGCGCAGGTACGTTCCTCCTGATCCTCCACCCCCTCCCCTCCGCCTTAGCTTGCCCATGCCGTCGTTTGATTTGGCGGCCAGATCCGGCCGCGGCGGCCCGATCCAATTGGATGGTTGAACTCAATTTTGATGGGATTGGTCGGCTGATAATTTAAAACCAACTTATGAACCATATAAGAACCTGAATCACGATCGAATCGGTTCGATCGTCTGATCAAGTCCGAAATTTACGACACTGTTCAAAACAATTCCTTTGTAGCATGGACATTTTTGTTGAGCAATATTCATAATATCATCATATTTATCCTCTTCTAATGAAAGGTTGTTTCCGAACTATATACCCAATAGTTATGTACCTATTAAAATCTTTCTACAAATGAGATAACCTATCAATAAATCTTTCTGTGCTAATTGAATTGTCAAAAGTCTTTCAATCTCATAAAATTGCTCCATAATAAATTTACTATAACCATTTTGAAATTATGGAAACAAGGCAAAAAAAAATCACTTGTTCGAATTTACAACACAAAATTCCCCTTCAACTTCTTGTACTCTTATCAATGTATGCAATATCAACAGCAGTGATGATGATATTCATCTTGTTTTGTCAATTTGACAAAGTCAATTGCCAATTGCCAATTGACTTACAAAGAATGGACCTCTACATTAGTTTACTCTTTTTAACTTAAACATTATTTCAAAAGCTAATGCACCTTTATAAAAAATTATTCAATTCGAAAAATACAAGTATTTTAAAATAATTTCAACAGGAACTCACGTACCCGTGAACCTTCGCGGATGGTAACCGTGACGTTGGAATTGGAAGAATTAATCGCCGGAATTTGTGACAATCGAACACCGAAAGACTGCACATCCCTCTCTATTTCAACGCTGCAGGAGTATGTCTGGCCGGTATCTTCGTTACACGTGATATTGCAGGTCGCAAGGTTTTCATTGCTTGTTAGATCCACAAGAGAGCCAACCCAGTTGCAACGGCCAGCTACATAAAAATAGTTCATCCCCCTTGGCAAGTAGAATGATGAGTTCGCTAGAGCAGCCCATGGGGTATAGGAATCGCTAACGTTGTCATACTCGAAGGCAACTGGGGCTTTGACAGAAAAAGTCATGTTCTGTGTACGGATATCTCCGACGACCTCGATGATGCTGGATTTGTTGCCCAAGAACAGCTTTGGAGGATCGGTGGTAGTGTTGCAGGTGAGTGCAAAACCAGGCCGGAAGCAGCCATCGCCGATGCCAAAAGGGTAGTGAAAGGTGATATCGCCACAGTTCGTTGTACAGTTGGAAGGAAGAGGGAACCTTATGCTTGCAGTGGAGTTATCATCTCCTCTCGATGAAGAGAGAAGTACCACGAATATTGCGAGCAGCTGCAGCAATGGCCGTGTCCCCATGTTTAGATAATACCGCTCGCCAAATTTTTTTAGGTTTTTGCTTCAAAACCGCTCCGATAATATAATGGTAATACGACGACCTCAAGTCTTTCAACCACTATTTGCCCGGTAGTACAAGTGACATTAATTGTTTGATAATATATATATATACGCGGTCAATGAGTCTAAAGTCTTTCAACCAATTTAATTACTTACCCATTTGCTGAGCAACGTCCCATCTCATTAATGGTTTCATATTATTTTAACACACATAAAAATAATAAAGAATATTATAATATAAACATATTTATATATTAATGGTTAAAAAGTAATTACTATGATTATATTGCTAAGTTTATAAGTGGAAAGATTATTGTAATGCTCCACCCTATTTAACAAAAAAATATATACATGTGGATGAATTTTTTAAAAAAATATATTTTATAGAACTATTATGGAGAGTAAATTTTTATTTGTACTTTTTATAGCATAATAAAAGAGAAAATTATCAATACTATAATTTGATTCATGGGCCTATTAAGGAAACATAAAGTTTGATTAATTTATGAAATTGAAGTTAAATACAGAATGCATCTGTAATATTAAAAAGATGTGTCATATAGCAAACAAAAAAGTACTATGCTTCTATAACTTCAAATTTTAAGTTGTGGCATATTTTTCGAGGAGACAATTAGATGGAAAAATTTTAGTGAATATTTGGATGAAAAATATAATAATAAAAATTTAAAAAGTTAATTTGATGGATATATTTTATGGTGTTTGGATAAAAAATAAGAATTAAGAATATATTTATTATTTTATGAGATATAAAATTATAGTAAATAAAAATATTATATGTATTTATTTATCTAAAATTTACATAAATCTTAAGATCCAAATATAATATATTTTTTCTAAAAATAATTGAAAATTTTAATTAATAATATTCTATTATAACAAACATAATATTTTACATTAATGTTATTTCATTAATACAATTGTTTATAATTAATATCAAGTATTTATACTTTTATTATACTATAATACTAAGCAAAATTTTTTAACTAATTAATAAAATATTTTTTTAGATTATTTAAACTAAATAATTTATATTTTTAATTTATAAAATTGAATAATTTAGTTTATAAGTTGAATAATAATGTACTAATAAATAAATAATGTATATAAATTTTAAAAAATTAAAATTAAATAGAAAAAAAGAAAAAAAAATTATGAAAGTTCTTGTTGGAAGCAAGAACTTTTCGGTTCTTATTGCCATCACGTGATGGGAACTCGAAAATTTCTCATCACATAGGCTGTTTGACAGAACTCTACTCGAGTTCTACCATCCAAACATGTCCTTATAGTTGCATTCATCTCTAGACTCCTCGCTCATTAATTAGGAGCGTTGGTGACTCTTATGGATAGGCAAACTCGTCTATTCAAAGTGCTTTCAATGGGGTATGTTAATCAATGATTTCAAACTAAATAAGAATTGATCAAGAGGTCCATCTATTTATTATGTAGTCTTGCATTAGAGCTTGTTTGGACAAGCAAGAAATCAAGATTAATTGGGGAAGTTTGATGTACATATTTATAGATATTTGACAATTTACATATATTTATTTTTTCTTATTTAATTAATTTATTTTGAGTTGAAATTAAGATACCCAATCTTTATTTGTTCTATATTCAAGTTACATAAATTGAATTCATGAGCGGTCAAATCACAATAACACAAAGTATAAAGTCCGAATGATGTCTAAAGTCAACTTACATTAGAAGTTTGGTTGGGTTGGCATCATGCCTAGATCAGATAAGCTCCATTGATCCGATTCCAAATTGACTAAGACATAATGCAAGAATCCAGACCGAGTTGGCCTAAACTCGAGAAAGGTTACCTATCAAAAGGATTTTGATAAAAGACCAATACTATCGAAATTAACACAAAACCCTAGGGGTCTGCCTCTCCTTCTAATGCCTCAAGGGACATGCGATCATCTAGTTATAGTCACATGAGAAAAGAGAGAGCACATTCCATCACATAAATTAAAGATCAATTAAAGAACTAAAAAATCTGAAATTTTCGGCCATCGTTTATGGGTTCATTGCAAAAGCTTCATTGTATATTTCGATATTAAATAAATATAAAAATAAGTTGCTAAGTTTGCTCTACAATTTAAAATTTTATTTTTAGATTTTCTCCTTGAGTTTAACATCAAATCAATCAATTATGAAGTAGTTTGATGACTACAAGATTTTTGTCGATTAACGATCATTAAGGGAAGGTCTCATCAATATTTATATCTTCGAGAATTTTATGAGCATGCACTTGATGTTCGCTTAGTGCTTTTATCTTTGTTCATAATGTTTTTTTATCCTTACTATTAAGATGATTATTGAAGAGGATTATAGCAATATAACTTATCAAATTGCGTCAAAATTGATTAATCATAACTCAAGCAGTACAATTCGAGTGAATTGTTAAGTACCAATTATGCGATGGTTTATTGACTTGAGCCGAGTTCATTGGACCGAAGATCCATATATTGACACACTCGCATGGGTTTGCATCTAAATGCACCTTATTTAACATAGAATCGAGTTACTTAAGTTGAACCACTTTAGTCTATTATCAATCGAAGGTAGTTAGGTCGTCCCTTTAGAACCCTATACCTTTAAAATCCTTCCATCACATCAAATCTATAAATTAATCTATTTCCAACTAAAGCGTAAGGTGTGGATAACAAGTCGGAACCCTAACACGTACACACACTCTCATTTAGTCTCAAATCTTTTGGATTGAAATCATTAGTAATTTACATTGTTTTTGAATCACAAACACCTTTTCATCTAGTTAATTAACTCAGGTTAGAAGATAAATACATTATTAATTAGTCATTGTGTGATCAATAAATCTTAGTTACAATACTACTTGATATAATCTAGTATATTTGTTAATATTTCACAGAATATGCATTCATAATACTACATCTTGGATATAAGAAATGACTAAAGATCACCTTAACTATGAAAATATAAAAATTACTATCACAAAAAGTTAATATTTCATAGAATATGCATTCATAATACTACATCTTGGATATAAGAAATGACTAAATGATCACCCTAACTATGAAAATATAAAAATTACTATCACGAAAATGAAACTTTTACACCTTTCCAAGTGAAAAAGATATAATCCATGGAAAATGTTGTTGACATCTGGCGGTGAAGATGAAGGCTTTGGCAAAGTTGGGGTCACAGCTGAGCAAGAATTATGGGTTGGATGAAATTATAACAAAATAAAAGAATTGTTTCTGTAAAAAGAAGTTAGACAAAGGAAGACTTTTACTTAACTTGAGTAGTTTAAGTTGAAGAACGTGTGATGAGTAGTTTAAGTCGTAGGTTATGCACATGTAAGTGGCATGTGAGTGCAATTTAGTACCGTGAAACATATAATATACATCTGCGCTCAAAGGTTGATAGAACATAAAGTAGGTGACTTGGATATCGAAATAAGAAGTTAAGTAAACCCAATTTTGCAAAACTCAAGTGATCCTATCATTTTCCATCTCACAAATGACATTGAATAACAAAACAAACTCATTGTAAAATCCATTCTTTCTCACTCTTAGGCTATGATTCTTAATATATTAGCTAACTTGCCAATTATGTAACATGATTGAAGAACATGAAATGTCATAAAACCAAGACTCGCCTTCTTATTCTTAATTGTCTAAAATCTCATTTTGCCTTCGTAAGGATTGTAACTGGATTTCCACTTCTCTCATAGTGGGCCTTTCACTTCCTTTTAACTTGAGACACATCTCTGCGAGTTCAATAACTTGAGCAAGCTCTTCTTTGGTTCCTTCTTGCATGACTATACCTTCCACTTGTTGAAATTGTCTATTCTGTTTTAGTGATTGAAGAAATTGAATTACTAAATTTCCTTCCTCTTGTGAAGAAGATATTGGTTTTTGTCCTGTTAAAAGCTCCAAAAGAATTACTCCAAAGCTGTACACATCACTTTTTTCCGTTAACTGACATGTTTGGTAGTACTCAGGGTCTAAGTAGCCGAATGTGCCTTGTACAACTGTGAATATATGAGTTTGATCGAGTGGGATGAACCTTGAAGCCCCAAAATCTGACACCTTTGTTGTGTAGTATTCATCTAAGAGTATATTTGAGGACTTCATGTCTCTATGAAAAATAGATACGGAAGCTGAAGTGTGCAAGTATGCAAGAGCTCCTGCAGCTTCAGTAGCAATTTTTAGACGATCTTTCCATAATAATGTTGACTTGCTTGGGTTGTGGAGGTGACAAAACAAAGTTCCATTCGAGATAAATTCATATACTAACAAGGGGACTTCGGTCTCTAAGCAGCATCCAAAGAGTTTAACTATATTTCTGTGGTTGATTTGAGATAGTACAACAACTTCATTTATAAATTGTTCTATCTCTCTTTTCACAATAATTTTTGAACGTTTGATTGCAACTACACGTTGATCTGACAAGATTCCTTTATAGACAGTTCCATGACCCCCTTGTCCAATAATTCTCGAAGTATCAAAATTATTTGTAGCTTTTTCTAATTCTTCTAAGGAAAAAATTTTTGTTTTTTCAGCATTATCTTCACTTGAAGCAATAATTTGTTGAAGCAACATACCATGGTTCCGATGAAAGTGTCTCACTCTACTTCTGCTTTCTCTTATTTTCTTCCATTTCCATTTAGCAAAAACTGATGTTAAAGCTAGAAGCAGTGTACCAAAGCCCACAGATACACCGACAATGATACCTGCACAAATATAATTTACCAGTTATATGTAAACTGCCATACACGCATATTTGTGTTCATCATATATACAAATTCATATTAAGTGTGCAGTACTTACCCAAAAGAAGGCCTTCTTTCTTATGACCGCTACATGGCTGCTTTGTAGGATCGCCATGCGACCCTGATGGACAGGTACAATTGAAGCTTCCAATAGTGTTAACACAATCACCAAAGCAAGTGTATAATTCTCCGTTCTGGCATTCATCAATATCTGATCCATGATAATTTTTTTATGAAAAGAGTTGAAATATTTCAAATACTGACGGAGAAAATTAATTAAGGTTATCAAGTAGTCAATGACTGTTGGTAATATAACTCGTTAGTTTCCTCTCCTCAACTATATTCGTTTTTTCCCGTTCAATTAACTTAAAACTTCAATTTATGTTGGAAATTTCTATAAGACTGAGAAATCTTTACTTAAATTTTATTATAGTTAATCCTATGATCTTGTTAATTACCTGCAGGTAATCTAGTTAAAAATATCAATTTCGAAAATGGCGTGTTGGTAATTTTTCACTAATATATATATATATATATATATATACATATATATATATATATATATATATAAGATTAATAGAGGTGCAAACCCCCTTAGGTGTAATCTTATGTAACGTTCAAATCTTAGGTGTAATCTTATGTAAAGTTCAAATCGCAGTCGTCCATTTCAAATCATGGCTCATATACATCTTGCATTATCTCTCTCTATCTCCCTCTTCTCTTTGTCTATTGGCGGCCATGGGGGCGATCACAGTGAAGGGGATGGGAGCGAAAAACGAGGACTCGTTGATCGGGGCGGACGACACAGCGGCGGTAGACAGGGCAACCAGTGCGGCGATCAAAGAAGAAGATGAGGCAATCGACAGAGGTTGTCGATGCTTGTAGAGAACCGCAGGGGGCGCTCACGGCGGCAGGCTAGGAGGAAGAGGCTGACGGCGATGCGGGAAGGACGGACGATTGGCGATGGTCAGCGGTGGCGGTGTCATGGTTGGGGAAGGTCGCATGGAGAGGTGCGAGGGACGATGATGCGGGGAGGAGCTGCCGGCCAATGCTCGCAGGGGCGGGAAGAAGGGGTTGCCGATGGCGGCGGAGGAGAAGGCAGGAGGTCGGTGGGGGTGGCAGGGGTGGCAGGGGAGAGGAGGTCTGCGGTGGCAGGGGAGGAGGTTGGTCTGAAGCGTTACACAAGTTACACCTAAGGGGGATTACATCTCCTTAATCCATATATATATATATATATAATCTAAGACGTACTTTACGTGGAGCTGCATATGAACTGCATATCCAAGTTTAGCTCTTCTAGATTTAAATTGGTGAGTCGAAGTAGAGCATACATTTGAAATGTTCTATGCTACTTACCTTTGCAACCATCCTGAAGGTATGGATTTCCTTCAAACCCTTCCAAACATTTGCAATTATATCCTGGGTGATCGTCTCCATCCGAGAATCCAACTATCTTCTTATCAACGCATTTACTGTAATTGCTGCGGCATGCGAACAAGCGATTATTCGGCCTCGGACCGGCGCAGGATTTGAATTGTATTGACCAGTTATAAATAGCTCGCTCTTGGAGGGACGCGAAGGACCCAGGCGGCTCAATCGCAAACCAGGTCCTCGACGACGTCGTACTGGAGCTAAGTGAAATTTCTATTTGCCCTTCGTCCAGCGTGATGTTGTAAACGATTACACCTTTGGAAACGAGGATCGAAGTATTCGACGTGTCGCATGCAATAGCAAATGTTTCGTCTCTGTAGCAGCCCTTCTCCATCTCCAGCCCAAACGGGAAAGGAATGGTGACATTTCCACATTCTCTTGTACAATCATCTGGTGGAAGAACCGTCAACGACCTATCTGTAAATTTAATTACAAATATTATTCTATAAAGAGAACCAATTTATAAATCTTGTTCAAACTCAATGATAGCATTTGCAACGAGAGAGAACGCACCAACATCGCAACCATTAGGCAGGTACGGATTCCCGCTTGTTGCATTATCAGGGCATTTGCACCTGTACCCAGGGTGGTAGTTGACGCAGCGACTACTTTCGCTGAGGCAAGCGTAGCTGTTGATCTCCTTGAACGCCTCTACGCAGGAGGGCTGGTCAATTATATTCCATGACAGATAATTCCAGCGTTGGCGGGCGGAAGCTCCATTGCTGACCAAACCCGCCCTGACGCTGGAAACATTCACCGCCGGCGTGTGATCTGTCCGAGACAACCGAATACCGTAGGATTGCACTTCCCTGCCTATTGTCACGTGGCAGCACCCCGCACCACTGCAGGAAGCCAGATCCACATCGTATAAGTTCCCCAGTTGGAAGTCTTCGTCGGGACACGTAGCATTGCAGCTCGCAATGATTTGGTTGTCTGTTAGATTCACCAGGGAGCCAACCGCGCTGCAACCAACCACCCAGAAAAAGCTGGTCGCCGGGAAGAAGTATGGAGCGTTCGCCGGAGTTGTCCACGAGGTGTAGGAGGAGTTAACGTTGGCGTACATTGTAGCAACTGGGGCATTCACAGACAAATAGGGGAAATCGAAATTGATCACATCAATGGGGTAGAAGACCTCGATGGGGTTGGATCCGTTGCCCAAGAAGAGCTTGGGTGGATTGGTTTCAGTATTGCAGGTGAGCTCAAAGCCTGGCCGGAAGCAGCCATGGCCGATGCCAAACGGATAATGGAAGGTGATATCGCCGCATGTCGTTGGACAGTTGGAAGGAAGGGGGAATTTTATGCTTGCAATGGAGTTATGATCTGCTCTCGATGAAGCGAGTAGTACCACGAATACTACAACCAGCTGAAACAGCAATGGCTGTGCCCCCATGTTTAGGTAATAATAATCCCACTTTGCCAAGCCAATATTTTTGTTATGTTCATTTCAAAACCGCTAGGCAATGCATATCATATATTTGGAACACGGAGTCAATCACGCATACCAAAAATAAAAAAATAAAAAAAAATCACGCATACCAGTAGATAGGTACGCAGTCACTTCATTCCGGACCGCGCATTAGTTGCATGATATTTTCAGATGATGACTTATAATTTGATGTTAAATATATGGTGACTTCAAAGTCTCGCAAAGACTTTTCCACCAACATGGTGCCGGCCGTGTAACTCGTCCGACCCGTTCAAATTAATTCGATGTTCACTCAGATGGTATGGCTGCATTTTCTGAATCGTGATTGTTGCGAGATCTAGGTAGTAATTGAATTTACATATTAGTTCAGTTTGAATGGATCATTAAAGAATCAAATAATTGATATGATATATTAATTTTAGTTAGTATTTAAATAAAAATAAATTTTATAAATATAAGATAAAAATAAATTTTATTAATTTCCACCTCAAAATTTTAATTTAATTTTATCAAACGTTATTAAAGATAACCTTTATCTTTGGGAAATTCGAATTAGAAATGTTGATCATGAGAAAAGTACATACTTAGCCATTCTGCAAACGGTGAAAGATTTATTTTTTCTCGGTCATGATTGATTTAGTGACGTCTAAGATTATTACCACCTGATTGATTTAATATTTAAATTAAAAAAATTTACTTTGATCAATAATAATAATTCTGAAGATAGATTACTATTACCGTTCCAAAACACCAATGTTTTCAGAACCGGATCGGCGATCGGATCGGATTCATCACTGGATCGTGGTTGGACCAGTCCGATCGGGTTCGATCGGATTGAGCCGGATTTTATTAAAATAATATTATTCGTAATAATTATAAAGATATAGCATAAGTTATATAATATAATATATGAATATTGTACTAATAACTTATTAAAAATATTAAAAAATAACATAACATAATTTTTATTAATTAAAAGTTTCATAATGATAATATAAAAAAATTATTAATAATTTAATATCTACTATTTAATGATGATAGATGTTATATTAGTAATTTTTATCTTAAATTATTCTTATTTCTTTTTTTATTTAGCACTTTCATTTTTATTTCATTTATTTTATGCCTTTGATAAGTTTCTATTCTAATATTATTCAATTTTAAATACTTACATTTTTATTTTAATTTCTATTTAATTATATAGATATGATATTCTCTCCTCCTTAGATTTCTTTCTTTTTTTCCTCATTTAACTTCCTATTTATATCATTTTTTACAATTTTTTTCAAAATCTGTATTGAACCGATTCAATCAGTTTGGTTCAATTGATTTTACCCGATTCAATGCCAAAATAAATTTTGACACTTAATCGGACCGGATCATCGGCCGATTCGCAATTGAACCGATTGAATCAGTCGGTCCGATTCGATTTTAATAAGATTTTAAAACACTCGTTAACCGGTGCCGAGTGGTTAAACTGTAACTTTGACCAGTAGAATTGGAACATGTCTCCTCACAAGACAATCAATGAGTGGACTACTTGAAGGGCAGTACAATTGACAGTTGGCACTGACCTTTCGACTTTAATCCCAATTCCCAGGGCCAGCTCACGTGATCTAAGGCTCGGCGCTCCTCCCAACTTTAATCTCAGACGTCAGCATCAATAAAATGTCAGCATTAATAAAACGTATGATTATTAACATTTTAAAAAATGCTTGGAAAAAAATAAAAATTCACTTTTAAATAAGATTATTTTCATAAATAACTATTAAACTATCATAATTTTTCATATCTAATTCTAAATTATGAATTTATTTTTTTATTTTTAAATTATCATGATTTTTTTAATTAGATCCTTACATCAAATTGTTCATTAACTTCGTTATGAAAAATCAAAGTTACCTCTCCATATCATAAAAAAGTATAAAAAATAAAATATACATCGACCGCCCCCTACCCTTTTCCCCTGCACATCGGTGGTCGCCGATCATGTCGCAGTTTGGGGGCGACCCTTTCTCCCCCCTCCCCCCTGCACACTAGCGAAAGAGGGGGAGGTGGGGTCGCCCCCTGCTACGACCGGCAACGACGCAAGGGGAAGGGAAGGAGGATGGGGGGTGGGGTAGTTGCCCCCTGCTGCAATGCGATTGGCGCCAATCGCAACAAGGGGCTACCCTCCCCCCTCTTTGCCCCTCGTTGTGACTGGCTACCAACGAGCTAGGGCAAGGGGGTGGTTCACCCCTTGTTGTGATTGGCGTCGACTTGTGGATCGTCGGTCGCAGAGGGGGGTTGGGTTGCCCTTCCTCCTGTCCGCCTCTCCTCGCTCCCCGACCGCCACCCCTCCCTCCTTCTCTGTCTCCTCGCTCCCCGACCGCCACCCCTCCCTCCGGTGCTTCCTCCTCCGTCATACTCGTCCCCCGCTGTGCCTCCCGTCCCCAACCGTCTATCTTCTGATTCACTCCCACAAACGATAACGACGAGGGCCCTTCTTTACCCCCTCCTCTGTCAGCGCCTATTGCCTCTCCCTCAACTCCTCCCGCCTCTTCTCCCTTTCGGCTTCTAACTTTCGACGTGGAGCAAAGGGCGATATCCCCCCATGATCACCGGCGATGGTCCGCAAAGGGGCGTCACGTCCCCCTGCTTTGCGTTGTCGGCATGCATGAGGGGGGGGGGGGGGGGGTCGCCCATGCGATCTCGCTGGCATGCACGAGCAAGGGTGATAGTTTAGGGATTCAAAAAAATAAGTTCGTAGTTTGAAGTTAGATGTGAAAAATCGTTATAGTTTATGGGTGGTTTATGTAAATAACCCTTTAAACAATTATAAGAGTTTTTTCCTTCAACCTCTCCTGAAACTTTTTTTCTCATCTACCAAATGACTTTCAAATATTTCGCAGACTTCTCCTGAACTATGCTTCTTCTTCCACAGGTCTATTCGTCAATGTCTGTTAACTTTTTATTATTTTTTATTTTTAATTATGAAATGATCAAAATATCCTCGTGAAATTCAGATAAGTGTGCTTAAAATAATACATAATACTAAATATAAAAAAAATTTATTTATGTCCTCGTGCGTGTCGATAAAATCATGTGGAGAAATTTTTTTTATTTTAACCTCACTTATGTAAACTTCATGAGGGCATTTTGGTCATTTTATAATGCAAAAAAATGGGAAAGTTAACAAAAGGTTGATGGATGAATATAAGTAAAAGAAGCGGCATAGTTCCGAGGAGATCTGCAGAAAATTTGAAAGTCGTTGGTAAATACGAAAAAATTCATAATAAAGATGTATGAATGCTAAAATTAAAAGTGTTAAATTAGGAAAGTTGGTATGTATGTTTATTTGGGTGCAATTATCAATATTGATTTAAACAAGTGATGATAAAAACAAAAGAAAAGAAAATGATAGTATGTAACTAAAATATTAAAATTAGGATACATAAAATAAAGAAAATAATGTGTTTTTTAATTTATAATAGTATAAATATTATTATTATAAATAAATTAGGATACATAAAATAAATAAGAAATGAGATTTCTAAATTTATAATAGTATATAGAAAAAATGATAACAATATAATAGTATAACAAAATAATACCAAGATTCTCAAAAGTAAAAAACTAGTGTTAAAAATATGAGGCAGTGAGGCTCGATCAACCTCTCCTAATTAAGCAAATCACATCTACCGCTGAGACAAAGGAAAAGATGTATAAAACTTAATCACTATTATTTACTTATTAAATAATCAGTGGGTGCATTTGCACCTATGTGGCTTCGCTCTTGCCGATGAGGGTTATAGTTTCGGACGAATTTCACAAAATTTCCTACGGATTTGGTCGTCGGAAATCGATAAAATCTTATAGTGGTATATGGATTCCTTTTATAAATTGTCGTGACCTCAACTCATGTTAAACCACATATCACACCCTACATCATATACCCTTCATTGCATCCATAAGCCATTAGGCCCTCTGCACACATCATCATTACATATGTTATGAAACACAATCCTATTTTTTATGATCTTGCTTCATGAAACTACATCAAATATTCTTAATTGAAGTGTTGCAATGGTTGATCACATCATAAGAAGCTTTTATTCATAGGTATTATCATTATTACAATGGAAAATATTCTGAATTTTGATATTACACAATTCATTATATATATAATATGGTTATTTAAATTCTTATATATTTTCAAACAAGAACAATGATCATTGTACGTATGTCAACTTGATGAAAATGCAAAAGAAGAAATGCGGAGATGTTCATTCTATTGTTTGAAAAAGTTTAAGCTTTTCTTTGGCAATCCTCTGGCTCTAATGAAGAGCCATATACTTGACCAAAAAGTCAGGTACCCATAAACGTATAAAGAATTTTAGTACAGGTACCCATAAACGTATAAAGAATTTTAGTACAGTATAAAGAATTTTAGTACAGTAGTAAACTATTTGGACAAACCATTTATATTTTTCTTTTCTTTTTTAGTTTTATTTTCTGTTTCTGCGTTGACAAGTTTGAGGAGTGAAAAAGATTGAAATTAAATCAATTTTCACACACGGACTTCCATATGACTTTAGAGCCTCCACTAAAGTCACCATTCAGGAATCCTACTAACACATTTTAATTCAAAAAGCTTTAGTACAACAAACAATCAACAATCAGCTACCAACAACTATCATACAAGCATGCTACTAGTACACAACAAGTGATTGATTAATTTCCTCACAAAGAATGATAGAAAGATATTAATTTCATTGTGGGTGCCGCACTGAAGCAATCATCTCTCTTTCTAGGCTATAATTCCTTGTACATTGATTTGGTGTTTGCCCAAACGGATTTACTACAAATGGTGAATATGATATGTTTCTAAGTAGAGGGATAGTTTCTTCATCACCGTTTGCATTATCTCTCTCTAGTTTGAGAATTGGCCATCTGTAAGCACCGGAGTTGGACCTCGACTTCTGTCATTGTAGGTCTGTCATTACCTTTTAGCTTGAGACATGTTTATGCAAGTTTGGCAACTTTATCAAGAACCTCTATTGTTACTTCATCCACAATTCGTCTTTCCATTAATTCAAAATGTTGGTTCTCTCTTAATGCTTGCAGAAATTGCATTACTAGATTTCTTTCTACATTGTTTGATCAATGGAGATTGGCTTCTCCCCTGTTAACAATTCCAAAAGATGACTCCAAAGCTATAGACGTCGCTTTTATTTGTTAGTTGACAGCTTAGGTAATACTCTGGATCTAGGTATCAAATGTACTTTGTATAGCTGTAAATATATGAGTTTGATCAAGTGAAATTAACCTTGAAGCTCCAAAATCAAAAACCTTTACCGTGTAATAGTCATCCAAAGATATGTTAGAGGACTTCATGTCTTTATGAAAAATTGGTATGGAAGCAGATGATTCAAGTGCTCCTGCAACTTCTACTATCATTCTTAAGGTATCTATCCATGTCAACGTCGATTTACGATCTGGGTCATGAAGGCAATAAAAGAGAGTTCCATTTGAAATAAATTCATATACTAATAAGGGAACTTCAATCTCTAGGCAACATCCAAAAAGTCTCACTATATTTCTGTGATTGATTTGAGATAATATGATAATTTCATTTAGGAATTCATCAATCTCACTCTTCTCCTTAATTTTTGATTCCTTAATTGCAATGACACATTGATCTGAGAGGATGCCTTTGTAAACTATTTCATGTCCACCTTGACCAAGAATACTTGAAGAATCAAAATTGTTAGTGGCCGTCGCTAGCTCTTCTAATGAAAATATTTTAATTTTCTCAACAGTATCATCATTAGAAGCAATCAATTGTTAAAGCAATAGTCCGTGATTTTCACGAAAAGGCCTTTCTTTTGTTCTTTTTTGGCTTGTCTTTTTCCATTTGGATGTAGCAAAAATTAATGGTATAGCTACCAATGGTGTAACAAAGCCAATGCTCACACCAATAATGACACCTGCAATTGTTTTAGTCATTGCAATATTATTTTCTTAACATATCGACATTAACTATATATGTATATTAATCAATCTAGAATACTTAAATAAAAGAAGACTGGATAATTTCTTGCTATCAGTACATGTGTAGTTCCCAAAATTGTTGATGCAATGACCATATATAGCAGTGATATTAAGCGAACAAAATTAAGTTTGATTAAACATTCACCTATATATGCAAATAATAGCGATCGGCAAAATAATAGTTAAAAATGCATTTTAACGCTACTGTTTCCTAGAACGGTTATTTTCTAGCCATTTTATATTTTTTCCAAATATTGATAAAAGTTTAATTTCTAGCGGATCGTGGAAAAGAAAAGTTTCAACAGGGAATAATTTTATAGTTTGAGGACAACATGGAGAATATCTCATAATTTTGAGAAAAAAATATCAATTCATGCATCTTAAACTTTGAAAAAATATTCTTTTGTCAATTCTTTGACTTTTTTTTAATAATTTTGCATTCCTATTTTTTTTAGTTTTTGTTCCCTTTATTTATTTTCGTTTGTCTATTAGCTTTTGTTCACTCTATTAGCTTTCATTTTCCTATCGTTAATTTCTCTCTTACTCAAATGTTTTTTCTATTTTTTTAAGGAATACTTTTCTACCTGTATTGCTTGAATCATTTTCTATAATTTGTCTGCACTCCGAGACATTTTTCAGTAACAACAATGGACAGATTAATTCACATATTCTTTCTTAATTTACTGGATGGAAAAAAGCTTTTTATATAATATTGCAATTAATTGGTGCATTATCTGATAAATTTTATTCCATAATTCATGTTCAATCTAAGAAAAATATTTTGAGAGTATAAAAACTTGTGTAAATTTTAGGCTCGCAAATAATAAAATATAAGATATCCGTTCATACGTGTAAATAAAATAAATTGTTTACTATGAAACTTATATTAAACTGTCCGATGGCATGGTTTGAATTATGTGTATCTGGGCATGCAATAAAGTTATGACAAAATTAACTCGCCTAGAAAAAAAAAGTAGTGATAAATTTGTTCAGATAAAAATGGAAGAGTCACCAACGAATCAAAGGCTTAAACAATTTATTAGAAAGGAAACAAAAAGAAACGTACCTTGGCAGCCATCTGCGACGTATGGATTCCCTTGAAAGCCATCCATGCATTCGCAACGATACGCGTCAGACGAGTTTGCAATGTCAATATCGACGCACTTACTGTTCTTATAACGCGCTCAAATCGACTCCCGTCACGTGAAGAAAATTAATTTGGAGACGCTACGACATATTATGACTTTGATCATCATGTTGATCATATTTCAGTCAATAACTGAGACACATCAGTGAAAGAAAAGATAATATAAAAATAAAAGAAAATAATTGTGAAAGTCTAATAAGTGACTATATCATATCTAAAAAATATAATAAGGTTCTACATCATGAATTTATAAATGTGAAAGAAAAAGGAAACTAATAAGCCCTATAGTTTATGTGCCTTCTTCTCGCCAGAGCCTTGTCGCAACACACCTATTTCACCTCAGACTTGGCCCTATGAAAATCAGACACATGAGAGAAGATCCTCCCGTAAGCTTTACAGCCTAATGGGAACTACATAATATATAATGCATAACATGAATAGAATATTCAGAAATAAAAATGATATACTTAGCTTGAACATGAAAAGGATAATATTACAGTATCATAAATCATAATAAGAGATGAATAAGAAAATATCATAAATCATGAGAATCAAATGATGCTTAATAAACTTGAAATCATGACATGCTTGGAGATCATGACGATAACTTGACTTGTTCTAATCATACTTTTTTATCTTAGTTTATAATTAGAAATTAATGTGACTTTAGGTGTCTTTAGTTTTTGGGGTATGCCGAGCAAACGATACAGTCATGTGCGGATCAATGGGTGATCAAATCTTAACCAAGGAAGTGACCCTTATCTTGAGGCACTTGGCTTGGACTGGCAATCCTATTCATCTTCCATCTTAATTTATTAATCATTTTAGAATCTTGTCATTCTTTGTTTTTTTTATATAACGGAGGCAGTACAATCGATGAGAAATAAATCAGTACAAGACTTGATCTTGAAATCAGGGATGGATCTCAGTGGGAGCGGGCATTAAAATCAGGCATAATCATGATTAAACCTAAGTAAATGTCCTAAATCAATAGAATCAAATAAGAATAGATAACGATCAAACTGAGATTTTGAATTACTGACAAATGTGAAAATAAAGTCTATGGATTGGTTGACCGGTTCGATTGAACGATCGACCGGTGGGCTTCGGATCGGTCGACCGGTCGGTGTAAAATAAGGCAGGCTATATGATCGACAAATCGATCGATCGATTCTATTGAACGGTCGACCAGTCGGCTAGTATGCGTAGAGATCGGTCGACCGATCTGATCATAGAATTGGTGGTCGGGCGACCGGTTGACTCGTAACAATCGGACTGTAGGGTCGATGGACCGGTCGACCCATTAGCTTATAAAAACATTAGGGCCGGTCGACCGATAGTTCGCTGGCAGATATCAATTATGAAAATTTTCATAAATCTCTAACATGAGGACAGCCAAGCCTACTATCTACATCCTAGCAATCAATACAGTAGAAACATAACAACAAGAAACAAGTTCTATATACAATTAATCAAACAATCAAAGAAATCAAGCAATCAAATTAAGAACTTCTTCTTCTTATCTTCTTCTTTACAGAATCCATTAGGGCAGAATTAAATCTATTCAAGGGTTATGCAAGGTGATTTCAATTCACCCAACTCTATTCGTGATTGACCCTAGTTTTGGTTCGTCAAAAATTCTATCGGTTGTGTCCTCTTTGTTCTCCCGTCGACACCCCTTCTTCTGTCGGTTGTTCGCTGCATGCAGGTCGTCCAATAAAAGGGGCATAGGAGATCAGGTTTGGAAGGAAAAAGATGTTGCCTACCCTTGCACCGTGAGCAGGGTCCCTTCTTGGAGGTTCTGAACGAGAACCTGGCCGAAGGAGCAGGTGAAGAACAAGGCGAAAAAGGGTTTTCGGTTTTAATCAGGAGTAACTTATATGGGCTGTTATAAATTTGATTATCCCTTACTTGATTTGGTATTTGTCTTCTAATAGGATAAATCCCCCTGTTTATCTCTAGCCGGCCTTTCTTTCTATTGGGATATTTATATTTGTTTCTTATCTTTCTATTGGGATATTTATATTTGTTTCTTATCTCCTGTTGGTTGTTACGGTCTAAATTCTTTCTTTTGTTTTCTTTTTGTGGTGTCGGCTGTTACATTTCTCGTTGAGGCATGCGTACTTGCTACTTCTCACGGCGCAGGACTTGTTGTTGAACACCGCCCATTTTATAGTAAAGCAGCCTTCAACTATCACGAAAAACTCGGGTTAGTAGTACTGGAAGTCTTCATTCGCCTCATCGAGATGTGAAGGGAGTTCTATTTGGCTTTCATTCACCATGATCTTGATGACTTGGCCGGTAAACCCTCCTTGTTCAGTGTACGTTCTGTCGAAGCTAAGAATCGGAGGGTTCGACATTTCGTCGCATACAAGAAGAAAGAATTCATCTCTGTAGCATCCTGACTCTAACCCAAATGGAAAGGAAATGCTCACGTTTCTGCACTTGGTCGTACAATTATTTGATGGAAGAACATTCACCAATAGATCATCTGTTGTTGAATTATCAATTGGTTAGGGACACAACATAACATTAATTGTTAAATTTATGAGAATTGAGAAGAGGCAGAGCACATCATCAGGGCAACCATGAGGTGTGAACGGGTTGCCTATATCGATGTTGGGACACGCACCAGTAACCGGCAGTGACATTTGCTGCTTGGGCTGAGGCAAGCGTAGCTCTTTCTTTCGTTCTCTGCCTCTTTGTAGGAGGGCTGATCCTTTATGTACTACTTCAGATAAACTTCCTTGCCTTCGGACTATAAGCAAACGGAGGCGTTGGCCAGGGAAAGGTGCATTACCAGCCAGAATGTCGTTTTTCCTAAACAGTCGAATATCAAAAGACTGCGGATCCCTCTTTATTTCTACCATGCAGGAAGAAGCCTGATCGGAACCGCTGGGGCATGTGGTATTGCTTGTTATAGAATAATATCAGAGCCGACCTCGCGTGCACACTTGCAGGGACGGGGCCAGGATGAGAATTTAGGGGGGGGGGGGGGGGGGGGAGGGCGCAAAAGATAGTAGGTGAGAAAATAAAATGCATATATATATATATATATATAAATTTTAATCAAATTAAGAAAGAATTTTGCTTTACAAACAATATATGTGAAAAAATAACTTACAATTATAAACATTATTATTGTATTTGAAATAAAGTATCTTTTTATTATTCGCTGTGCATAGTTTTTTTTTCTTTCTGTGTTTATGATGTTAAAGAAAAATACATGTAAGTAATTTTGTTATGACTTAATTAATTAATTTGATTAGTTATAGAAAGGAGTCAAAATTATTAGTACATACATTATATTTGCATAAATTAATGTATTATTCTCTCTTTCTATATATATACATATACATACATTACAATTTTTTTTATAAATTATATTTTCTTATTATCTCAAATTCACAAAATTAGGGTCTTACTATATATTTTTGATATATTATGTCTAGAAGCTAGGGAGTTTAATTATGTCAAGTTCAAAAAATGAAGGGGGGCCATATCATATATTTTAAATATCTATATAATAATATACATTACTATCTATAATATCTCAAAATGTTGGGGGGGCATGGCCCCCCTAACATCAAGCTAGCTCCGTCCCTGCACACTTGAGCCATGTGAGAAATACGGGCCATAGGTCAATACGAACCTTGCTCAACGAGGACGCTGAGCTATTTATGAGAAAAGGATTGTAACGACCTGAGACAAAATACAGAGGTGATCATGACACTTATATGTAGCTACCCAATGATGAGTTCATCAGAATTGCCACCGAGGTGTAGGAAAAGTTATCGTTGTCATTCATTAATTGGACAACTGGGGCTCTGGCACTAATAGATGGGTTATTGAAATAGATGTCGTTCACGACCTTGATTATGCTGGGGCTGTTGCCCCAAAAGAGCTTGGGAGGACTGGTGGTAGTGTTGCAGGTGAGTTCAAAGCCATGCCTGAAGCAGCCATGGCTGATGCCGAACGGGTACTGGAAGTTTATATAGCCGCAGCTCGTGGGACAGCCGGAAGGATGAGCGGATGTTATACTTACAAAGGTCGAGTTATCCTCTGCTCTTGTTGAAGCGAGTACTACGATGATTACAACCAGCAGCAGCAACAAGGGTATCCCCATCTCCATTGTCTTACTGTCTTAGACACGTTTCGGTTCGAGTCAACTTTAATAAAAGAACAAGGGCAATCTGACGTAACATGTATCAATTAATTCATTTGAAACACATGTTGTGTAACGCTCCCAAATCGACCCTCGCCATGTGGCGAAGACCAACCTGATGACGCTATGACATGCTATGACGTTGACCATATCTAAGTTAAGAATCGAGACACGTCAGCGGAAGAAGGAAAAATAAGAAAAATAAAGATAAAAGGTAACTTTAATTGCGGAAGGTAAAAAAAAACTAATAGACAATCTAATAAGCCATGTGGTTCATGTATTGTCTTACCGTCAGAGCTTCGTTACCACACACCTACTCCACATCGTCACCTGATCCTGTGAAAATCTAACACAAGGGAGGAAGTTCTCCCGTAAGCTTTACAGCCTAGTGAGGAACCACATGATATACAATGCATGACGTGAATAGAATAATCAACGATAAATAATCATGCTTAAGTTGAATGTGAAAAGAATAACATGATAACATCATAAATCATAATAAGAATAAGGATAAGAGGATATCATAAATCATGGAAATCAATGATGCTTGGTAACTTGAAATCATGGCATGCTTGGAGATCATGACTATAACTTGACTTGACTTGATCATGCTTCTTGATTTTGATTTATTATTAGAATCGGGGTGACTTTGGGTGCCTTTAGTTCTTGGGTATGTCGAGCAAACGATACGGCCTTGATGGATGATCAAACCATGACCAAGGGAGCTACCCTTATCTTGATGCTTGGACTGGCAACCCGGGTATGTCGAGCAAACGATACGGCCTTGTGCGAGTCAGTGAATGATCAAACCATGACCAAGAGAGCTACCCTTATCTTGATGCTTGGATTGGCAACCCACTGTTAATCTTCCATCTGAACTTATTAATCACTTTTAATAACTTATGACTCTTTGTTCTTTATTCAATGAAGACGATAAGATCAATAAAAAATAAATCATTAAAAGTATGGATCTTGAAAATCAGGAATGGATCTCTGTGGGGACATAAAATAGGATCAGTTGTTGTACACAGGCAATATCGGGATTCGGAAGTGGATTAATTAATAAAGCAAATAAAAAGGTTTCCTGAGAATCGGTCGACCAGTTCTGGGGAATGGTCGACTAGTTGGCTTCGAGTCGGTCGACCGGTCTGTTAAGATCGATTGACAGGTGGGTTGATTATGGGCTAATAGGATCGGTCATTCCGTTCAATTGAAAGATCGACCGGTGGGTAGGGATCGGTCAATCGATCAGGTTGCTACAGGAGGATCAATCGACCGGTTGCTGGCAATGCCTACGGACCGGTCGACCGGTAGGCGCCTTGAAAGATTGCAGAATTCGACTTTTCCTAAAAATTTCTCCCATCAACTCATCCTAATCTAATTCCTAACTCCTAGCAATCAATCAAATATAATAGAACGGAAAGAATTAATTCAAACAATAAGAAATCAGGAATCAAACAGGAAATCAAATAATCAAACGATAACCCTGGGAAACCTTCTTATTATTCTCTTTCGTTTCATAAATAATTAGGTCATGCAAGATGATTTCACTTCACCCATCTATTCGCAATTAATCATGGCCTTGATTCGTTAAAAATCCTATTGAGTATGTCCATGTTTCCTCCCTGTTCTCTTTTTGGCAGATCAGCGCCTGCAATAATCCGATAAAGAGGGCTTGAGGGAAACGCTGAGATCCAAGAACACGATTGGGAGAAGAGATGGTTGATATTACTTGCTGCAAAATGACCAGGGGCGACCTCTTCTCATATCGTGTGTAGAATAGCAAACCAAGAGGGAGGAGACCGTGAGGTCCAGGAGAAAACCAAAAAGATTAAGGCCTGATTTGTTTCTCTCTTATAGGACTCCTCTCCTAATTAACCTAATATGATTTAAAGTTATCAAATTAATTCTCTGATTTGTGGAGGGTAAGTAATAGGTGGAGTATTTAATCCAATTGACATTGTGTCTTATCTCAAGCCTGCTGTCCCTGTTTCAATTCTGTTTTCTTTTTTTTTTTATCCTTTCTTTTGTGGGTTGTTACATGTTGACCGATAATATAGAAACACAAGGGCAATTAGTATATAGTTTCCCGACGACTTGAAGTCTTCAAGCGACTTTTCCGTTGGCACTGTCAAGTCATCCCAGCCGCTGCCCACGTTTCTTCCATGTCTGCAATTAACTCGATTTGCACCCCGATTATATAACCCGGCCGTCAGATTAGATAGATGCAATTGTCGGATATTACGAGGAGTCAATGCCAACGAAAAGTCTCACAGAAAGAGTGGAATTAGTCGCAGAAACTTCTTATAAATGTAATTCAACTTCATGGAAAGAGTCTATTGCCAATAAAAAATATATATTATTAACTACTACATTTCAGTGTTCTTAGATTACTTTATCCTTTATCATAATTTTATTATTTTTATTATCACCACATTATTCAAAAAATTTAAGGGTCGTTTGAAAATAGAACCGAGGTTCCTCCTAAGTTTCGGTGCATATATTAATTCGAGTTGTGTTTAATTGAAGTAAAATTTAATAATGAGGAATAAGATGATTGATGTGATAATAAAAAGTAAATGTGATGAATGAATTTTTTATGAGTTTTGAATTAAAAATTATTATTATTATAAAGTAGAATTTTATTATTAATTAAAATAAAAATTATGGAAATTTTTTGTTAAAATATTATTTAAATATAAAAATCATTTTTTAAATTAATTATATTTAAAGAAATATTAAAATTTTTAAATGAAATAATAAGTAATAAATAATATTATATTAATTCATTATTATGAATATTTCATATTTATTAAATACTTTATTTTATAAAACATATGGTGTGAGAGAAAAGAAAAGACAAAAAGAAAATGAATTTTGAAAAAAAGAAAATTTAAAAGACAAAAATAAAAAATAAAAAAATAATGTGACATGACCCGGTTCCACCCAGTTTGTTTCCGTTTCGGAACTCATTTTCAGAACGATGTTTGACGAAATCGAACGGAACAAGACGTGAATCTCGTCTGGTTTCTCAAACAAACGAGCCTTACTATTATCAAACTAATTTTGTATCGTTCCAATTTGACACGTTCTTAAACGAGCACAAAGTGTTTATCACTTGACCTAACATCTCCCATTGGTGTATTACTTATTTTAATATCTATTAAAATTTTATTATCTTTGAAGTAATATTTTCCAAACAGAACAATAGGTTCATTATTCAATATTATTTACATTTCAATTAGAAATTATTTTTGTGTTTTCTTTATTAATGTCGCGAGCATTTTAATGAAACTTTTTTTAACAACTTGTTAATAATAAAAGGGAAAACACATCTATAATAATAAAATTAGGTAAATACAAATAGGAATAGATCAATAGATAACTTTAACTTAACTGTCACAGTATTTTTTTACTAACCCACTGGTTTCGAGGCGAGGGCCGGAAAGATTTATACCCCGGCCAATATGAAGCCTCCAAAGATCGATCTCAAGCTACTAGCATCATCTACCACTTTGGCGGTTACTACTATACGAACCAACGTTGGTTAATTGTCATAGTATTTTCAATTTACATGTAACATCCTAAAATTTTTCTAAATTAAAAATTACTTTTCAAAATTAAAAATAAATAAAAAAATTATGATTTGTTAAATAAAAGAGAAAGTTTGAAAAGAAATAAAAGTATAGTTGGAGGAAGGATAAAAAAAGAAAATAAGAAAAAAAAAGAAAAGTTTGAAGGAGAATAGAAGTGTTATTAGATAAAAGATAGGAAAAGACAATTTTTAATTAAATTAAGAGTTGAAATTATAATAAGATTAGGAAAAAATTGAATTTGAATCTAACTAGAAGTTTAGAATATAAAGGATTCCTAATGAGAGTTAAAACAAAAATTTTATGTCAAAAAATATTTAGAAGATAAAATATTACTTTATTATTATTTTATTTCAAAAGCTAGAAGATAAGAATATTAATTAATTTTTTAATTCCAAAGATTTAGGAATAATTTTGTTTAAGATATATAGAATAAAAAAATAATTAGAAGAGGATGAGAAATAAAGTAGGTTGAAATTAGGAGTTTTAAAGATAACAATATCCAGGAAATAAAATAATAAAAAAATTATTATTTTAATTTTGAAAATAAGAAATAGTATTATTAATTATTTATTTAAATAGAATAAATTTGTAAAAAATAAAAGATAAATTATGTATAAAACGTATGAGTATGAGTTTTGACTAAATTAGAAATTGAGAGATTTTTTTTATAAATAGGACCAAAGGCCTCTTCCAAAATAGTTTTCTCTCGTTCACGTTTATGATTTTCCTTCATTTTTTACTACGTTTTCTCCCTCCTCGGTGCACGTGTGTGGCTGAAGCTTTCTACCATCTCTTTGTGAGACATCCCTCTATCACGCAACGCTAGAGTCATGGCCAGAAAATAAGCATGGTCAACGAAAAACTTATCTAAAGATTTGAGTTCCAGATAGTTCTGTGTGGATAGTTCACTTTTGGATGCATTTTCTTAATAGAATAACAGAATTAAAGAAAGATTAAAACATGTTTTATGTTCTCCTATGAACCATGAATAAATTTCATAAGATAGTTATCCAAGATCTTATTTTGGTATCCAAAATCATGGCGAAAGTTGACGAAAAATCACCCCAATTCTGCTTCGTCAAAACCGACCCAAGTTGCTCCAAATCCTGCTCGGATCCTATGATATTTTTTGACACATTTTTACCAACACAAAATTTGACCCCGATTCGATATATACTCGGTCCAATTTTTGTGTAATTGAAAATGGATTCAATGTATAATTGAAAATGGATTTAAATTGCATGAAAAGTCACCTTTGGAATACATCGAAAATAGAGATTACTTGTGAAGTTAGATTGGAAAGCAAAAAAATTATCTTTTTTTGTGCGTTAGATGCCGTGGAATTTAATCGTGTTTCTAATTGTCAAAGTGCTTATGAAATATAGAGAAAGTTTATTATTACACATGAAGGTACCGATCAGGTTAAGGAATTTAGACTAAACATTTTGAATAATCAATATGACTATTTTAAGATGCATGAAAATAAATTTGTAAATGAAATAGTTATATGTTTTAATGATATTATGAATGACTTAACCTCTTTAGGTGAGTCACGAACTAACTCTTAAAATGTGATGAAGTTTATCATGTTCCTTTTTTTCAAGTGGCACACGAAAAGAACCATGATTGAAGAAAACTTGAACAAGTTAGATTTTGATGATCTCATAGGATCTATCTCGACCTATGAGATTGGAATCAAGGAAAATGAAGAAACAAGTATCTAAAAAAAAAAGACATTGGCTTTGAAGGCAAGGATGGATCAAAGTGAAATAAGTGAATAAGATGAAGATTTAGATGATACGAAGCTAATCTTGTATGCTAGGAAACTTGACAAATATCTTAGGTTTGGTAAGCAAAAGAAGAAGAATGACTTCTCCAAAAGAAGATCATTGAAATGCAAAAATCAAGTAACTTGCTTTGAGTGCAAAAAGATTGGACACTACAAGAGTGAATGTCCAAATCTAGTTAAGAAAGAAAAAGAGGAAGAAAAGTCGAAGAAGAAAAAGAAAGCTCTTCAAGCCACTTAGGATGGAAGTGAAGATAAAGAGAATGACTCCAAAACCTTCTCAAGTGATAATAAAGAAACTTACATATGTCTAATGGCAAATAGTCATGAGGTATCATATAACTCATCAAAATATAGTAATAGTGAAGCTTTTGATACGCATGATGAGTTTAGAATTCTTAAAGATAAATATGGATGTCTTAAAAAGAAACATGATGATTTGAAAATAAAATTTGAACACTTGAAAAATGAATATGATATCAAAGTATGTGAAAATTGCGCCTTACTAGATGATGAGAACTATAGTTTAGAATTCATGATTAAAGCCTTTCAAATGAAAAACAATACTTTAAAATTATATTGTGAAAAATAAACTTGTAATGTTGAATCTTTGAAAAATGAGATTTTAAAAGATAAATTTAAAAAGTTTGTAAATGGTGAAAAAATGTTAGATGCAATGCTATTAACACAAAGAATTTTTTTAATAAAAATGGACTTGGGTTTAGCTCATTTGATACTAAAAATGATAAAATGATTCTATTTGTTAAAGTATAACAAAATCTTCATGCAAAATCATATATCACTTGTTTTCATTGTGGCTATGAAGGACATTATTCTTATGCATGTATAAAAAGGGGATAAATAGTGATATGAAGATTTGGATTCCTAAAAGGACCATCTCTAAACAAATTGGACCCAAGCAAATTTGGATACCAAAAAGATGAGAATCTTAATGTCTTTTTTTAGGGAGCTTCAAAGGACAATGAAAGTAAATGGTATTTGGATAGTGGATGTTTAAGACATATGACCGGTGATCTATCAAAGTCACCTTTGGAGATAATAGCAAATGAATAGTAATCGGTATAGATAATGTTGGTAAGAATGATAAAGTATACTTGGAAAATGTGACTAGTTGAAAATTTAAAACATAACTTAATTAGCATAAGTCAATTATGTGATAGAAACTATTTAGTAAAATTTGAAAAAAAATAAGTGCTTGATTATAGATGAAAATAAGGAAGTTCTATGTATGGGTTTTAGATACAATAATGTATACAAAATTGATTTTGAAAACTTGAAAATTAAAAAATGTCTTAGTGTTATGAATGATGATATAAATCTTTGACATAGAAGATTAGGACATGTGAACTTTAAGCTGTTAAACAAATTTTCAAGTCATGAATTAGTTAGAGGTTTATCCAAAATTAAATTTGAGAAAAATAATGTTTGTAATTTATGTCTTAAAGATAAACAAACCAAAAGCTCTTTTAATTTAAAAAATATTATTAGTACACATAGATCTTTAGAACTCTTACATCTTGACTTATTTGGACCTATTCATGTAGTAAATTTAGGTTAAAAGAAACATGTGTTTGTGATTGTTATAGATTTCTCTCGTTTTACATGGACTATCTTTTTAAGCAAAGATGAAACAATAAGCATGTTTTCTAAATTTGCAAAAAGAATATAAAATGAACTTGACTTAAAAATTGCAAAAAATAGAAGTGATCGTGGAGGTGAATTTGAAAACTACAAATTTAAATTATTTTGTGAATAAAATGGAATTACACATAATTTTCCTACACCTAGAACACCTCAACAAAATGGAGTAGTGGAAAGAAAAAAAAAATAGAACCACTCAAAAAATAGCTAGGATAATTTCAATATGTTTTGTTGTAAATGTTATATATTGAATATTAAAGATAAATTAGGAAAATGTGATGATGGTGTGTTTTTTGAATGCTCTAGTTCAAGTAAAACATATAGAGTGTATAAAAAAAGAACATTAGTCATTAAAGAATCTGTCAATGTAAAATTTAGTGAAACTAATGATTTTTTATGTGAAAGAAAGTGAATGAAGATGAGGAATAAATAGTTAAAGTGGAAAGACAACTTGAAGACATGCAAATTCAAATGAAGGCTTGGAAGAAATGAGAATGGATATTTCAAATGTGGAACAAATAGAAGAACCACAAGTGGAAGATAATATAGTTATTCTAGAAAATGGAAACATGCATCATCACATTCACTTGACCAAGTTATAGGTAATATAAATGAAGGTATAAAGACTAAATTTTTTTTGAAAAACTTGTGTGCTTTCTCGACATTTCTTGCACAATTTGAACCTAGTAATATTGATGAAGCCTTGAATGATTCAAGTTGGATAAATGATATGCATGAAGAATTAAATAATTTTGAAAGAAATCAAGTTTCAAAACTTGTACAAAGGACAAAAGATTGACCCATAATTAGTGTTAAATGAGTGTTTAGAAATAAACTAGATGAAAATGACATCATAATAAGAAATAAAGCAAGATTTGCAGCAAAAGGTTATTCACAAATAGAAGAAGTTGATCTTGAAGAAACTTTTGTTCCGGTTGCTAGACTTGAGGCTATTAGAATGCTTTTAGCTTTTGCATGTTTTAAATGATTCAAACTTTTTTCAAATGGACGTAAAATCGGCTTTTCTAAATTGTTTTATAAACGAGAAAAATTATGTTGAGCAACCTCAAGAATTTAAAAATCCAGATTTTCCTAATCATGTATTCAAACTTTCTAAAGCTCTCTATGGACTTAAACAAGCTCGTAGAGCTTGGTATGAAAGATGAAGTATTTTTTTTATTGAAAAAGGTTTTCGAAAAGGGAAAGTTGACACCACATTATTTTTGAAGTATTTGAAAGATGATATTTTAATAGTTTATATTTATGTTAATGATATTATTTATGGTGCTACTAATGAATGCTTGTAGAAAGAGTTTGACACTACAAGAAAAACGTTGATTACCGACGATCAAAATCGTCAGTAATCAGCCCAAAAATCGTCGGTAATACAATTATCGACGGTTTTTCAGACGGAATCAATCCGTCGGAAAAATGGTTGTCGCAAATCGATTTGCGATGGTCGTAAAAAATTCGTCAAAAATATCGACGGTTGTAATCTTCCAGAAAGTCCCGACCGACGGTTCCAACCGTCCAAAAAGTCTTGGCGGTTCCAACTGTCGAAAATTTCTGACGATTGTAATCGTCCGAAAAGTCTGACGGTTCCAACCGTCGAAAGTTTTCGACGGCCACAACTGTCGAAACTTTCGGCGGTTGTTGCAACCGTCGATCTTTCAGCGATCGCAACTGTCACAAAGAAATTTTTAAAAATAAAAAATTAGCGGCCGGATCGGGCCGCTAGCGGCCGATCCAGCCATGAGACGGCCAGATACGGGTCGCGGGGCGGCCGATATGGCCGCCATGGCCAGATCCGGGACGCAGGCGGCCGATCCAGACGCCCACGGCCAGATCCGGGCCGCAGGCGGCCGATCCGATCGCGGGGAGGCCGATCCGACGGCCCGCAGCCAGATCCCAGCCAGATTCGGACGGGGAGAGGTCGTCGGCGGGTCCTCGTTCGTTAGGGAGAGGATCGTCGGCCGGGATAGATCGTCGGTGGGTCGGGCCAGCAAAATAGGAGATGGAGAGAGAGAGGAGAGAGGGAGAGAAGTGAAGAATGGAGAGTGGGAAAGTAAAAATGCATATATATTGGGTAGAAAGTTGGGAAGCGGGAAAACGAAAAAAGACCAGGGGGAGAGTATTTTTAATAATATGTTATATTATTATATAATGTTTATTTTTTAGTTTACCGATGATCCGAACCATCGGTAATATATTATATTATTATTTTTACTTATATTATATTATTTTTAAAGTCACTGACGATCGGAACCATCGAAAATTATTTAATTATAAAAATAAAATATTTATATAATATTTATTTTTTTAATTTATCGATGATTTGAACTATCGCTAATTATTATCGACGGTTTGGTCTGTCGCTAATTATATTAATAAAATACTCATCATATTTTATTATTATACGATTACCGACGGTTACGGCCGTCGAAAATATTGACATTCATAATTGTCAAAAAATAAAATAATAATATAAAAAATTGCATAATTTATTTTTTCATTTCTGACGGTCGTAACTGTCGGAAAATTCGTCAGAAATTACGATGGATGGATATCTGTCGAAAATATCGGCGTTCCTAATCGTTAAAAAATAAAATAATAATATAAAAAATTACATAATTTATTTTTTCATTTTTGACGGTCGTAACCATCGGAAAATCCATCGAAAATTGTGACGGATGGATGTCCGTCGGAAATATCGACGTTCCTAATCATCGAAAAATAAAATAATAATATAACGAATTACATAATTTATTATTTTTATTTCCGACGGTTGTAACCGTCGGAAAATTCGACGGAAACATTTTCGTCGCAAAATCCGTCGCAAATTGCGACGGATTTCTATATGTCGGAAATTGCCCGTCGGAAGATGGCAATTTTCTTGTAGTGTGAGACTCTTATGCAAAAGGAATTTGAGATGAGTCTTGTAGGTGAGCTTACATTCTTCTTAGGATTATAAGTCTGGCAAAACATGGATGAAATATTTCTTAATCAAAGAAGTATACAAGGAAGTTGCTCATGAGATTTGGAATGGATGAAGATGAGAAAGACAAATCCATTGATCAAAAGAGGTATAGAGGTATGATTGGTAGTTCGCTTTACTTAACGACATCTAGTCCGGATATCATGTTTAGTGTATGTTTATGTACAAGATTTCAATCCGCGCCTAAAGAATCGCATTTAGTTGCCGTTAAGTAAATATTGCGTTACTTAAAACATACTTGTGATTTAGGCATTTGGTATGATAGGGATTCATCTTTTGATCTACATGCCTCAACCGATGCGAATTTTGTTGGATGTAAAGTTGATAGAAAAAAATACTAGTGGGATGTATTGCTTTCTTGGTAGCTCTCTGATTTCATGGGCTAGTAAAAAATAAAACTCCATCGCACTCTATACCGCCAGGCCGAATATATAGCAGCTAATAATTGTTGTGCACAAATATTGCAGGTAAAATAATAATTACTTGATTATGATATAAGTTGTTCAAGTGTACACATGAAGTGCGGTAACACAAGTGCAATAGAAATGACCAAAATCTCAATTCAACATTCTCGAATAAAGTATATTGATTTACGTTATCATTTCATTAGAGAACATGTGACACTTAAGAATATTGCTATTGAACGTGTGCCTACCGAAATTCAACTTGCGGACACTTAAGTGAGGAAAGATTTTGTATATGTAGTTGTGAACTTGGGATGTTAGGAACTTGATTGCCTCTCAGTTCAACTCATGAGTGACTTGGTTATGCAAGTATCATTTGTGAATCGAATTGAATATAAACTTGTGTTGCACAACACATACATCCGGACCGATCGACCATTATTATATCAGTCGATCGTTATTGATCTAACCGGACTACCGTTAAGTTACCAACCGACCGATTCTACTTAACATAGGCACTTCTAGAATGGCCGTCAGAAAGTATTTTGGACGACCGTCAAAATTTCTATTGTAAAAAAAGTGTTGATGATAAATGCGCTATGTAATAACGATCGCCGGACATGATTTCGATCAACCTTTTTGGTGCAATATAAAAGGCCGCCGATCGAAAAAAATTTCCAATTAATTTTGCAATCCTCGATTCCAAATGGCCATTTGGGTGCCCGCCACTTAATTTCACCGACGATCTTTCCGGTGATCTTCATTGTCATCGACCACAGCAAGTAGCCGGTTCTCTAATTGCATGATCCTCCCCAGTCACTGACGAACTCTACTTCGACAAGACACTATGAAGATTGACGTGATGAAACTAGGTCAGTTCGATTCCCTCCTGCGAAGACACTTGATTCCGTCCGGCGACTCTTTCCAGTGACCGGCGAATCGGATTCCACTGCTAGCAAACACTATTACGTGGTTTGACTGCTCAATTTCCCTCGATTTTTCTTGGTTTTTCTATCTCAAGCCCTAACCTTCTTCGGCGCCATTGTTCAACTCTGCAGTTGCTTCCCGACAAGTCTCTGACGTCTCTTTATTGGCCTTCTCTTCCTTCCTTTCTTCTTTTACAAATTGATCCAAACTGTAAACCTGCTGGGCATTGACTTTTTGTTTTCTATCGTAAAATCGTGTAATTGGTGGCATTCTTTTGCTTCGGTCGCTCTGGTGACATTGATCCTCTGACAAATTAACCTGCGTGTAGTATATTATCATTATTTCGATCGATCATTAGAAGATCGCAATCGTTCTTTTGTACAAACAGCGGTCGACCATTTTCTGCCATTTTCCTTTTCCGAACCTACATCTGTATGTTTCCTAATTCCCTCTCGGCTTGATTTTGACCTAATCTCATAACAAATGCCACAGAAGAAAAAGCTTATTGCCAACCCTCGAAAGAGGAAAGAACTTGGATCTTCCTCTCACCCACCGTTAACCTCTCTTACACCGCCTTCAGAAGAGTTTGATTCTCTTCTATTTACTGACATACCTACTACTTTAAATTTCGAACAACTTTATGTCTCTAGAGAAGTAGCACATGGCATTAGAGTCGATTGGTATTCTGATGCATGAAAAATCATGCATTAATTTGCTTTATTTAATTTATAATTTTGAAGTCTTTTGTGTTCAAGGAGAAGAGAATTGATTCTTTTTTAAGTGATTTCTTTAAGATTTGATTTCTACCTAAGTTTGGATAATTTCATTGCAGGAAATCAAAACTAGAAGAAAATGGTCAGAAACACATGGAAACACAGCAAAATCTTCTGTCACGACCGCTCTTCATCTGGTCACAGTCGCGCTTGTACAAGCGGCACCCAAGGCTTTTGTCGCAGCCATTCTATAAATTGCCACAGTCATTCTTTCCTCTCGGCTTAAAAAAACCTCTGTCACGACCGTGCTGGAATGTTTAATAGCTGCGAGCGCGAGTTGTCAGAGGACGTCATCTCAGTCGTGGCCGTGATGGTGGGCGGTTAGGCATTTTTAAAACAAATTTTATCCACTTTTCGGATAGATTTTCGGTTTCTTCCTTTAGAGGACGAGAAAACCTATATAAGGAGGCAGAAGAAGACCTAAAAAAGGATCCCTAGAACATAGAATTGAAGCCTACAAAGGGGAGAAGATAAAGAACAATAGCGAAGCTCTGCCAAAAACTCGCGAGAGCACGTGCACAGCAACTGCCAGAGTTCCTTGTTTTCTTTTTCCAGAACTTTTATATTAGATTTAATGTTGTTATTCTCATATTTATTCATTTATTAGGGTCATTCTAGTTGAACCCTATTTATGTTTTGAAGTATTTCTTAATATTAGTTTAATTTGAATATTTAATAGCATTGTAATTTCATGTTTAATGCTTTCCTTTGATTTCATGATTTATGATTTGATTACTATATGAGAAAAAGTGATTATTTTCATAATAGGTTTTAGGATTGATCTTAATCTATTGCATGTCATAATTAGGGAGATCGAATGAGACCTGATTTATGTAGTTATTAAGGTGACTTGAGAAGCCCTTAATATTAATTCCATTTTAATGCATCTTATGATTAATTAAATAAATAAAAAATTGAACGGATTGATTTATTCTAATTATTCATAAGATAGTAGTTAAAGCTTGAAACATTGGTTAATTGATTTTGGGAATTCACTTTGTTATTGATTCAACTAATTATATGTTGAGAAAATTCATTACATGTTAGTAGTGATAATTAGGTGCCTTAATCATCAAATCATTATTTTTCTAGATGATCATTTCCTTTATTTTTATTATTTTCCTTTTATTCACATCTGGAATCATATATTTTCTTAATTTCTCAATTAACAAGGTTAAAATAAAATTTAAGTTATTAATCGTCCTCGTGAGAACGATAACTCTACTCGTTCACTTTATTACTTGAGCAACTAGTGCACTTGCCTGCCTTTGCTATCAATTTTACACACATCACATTCTCTGAGTTGCATGATGTTTTTGATGGTATTGGGTGACTCCCACTCCTTGATGTCCAAGTTCTTGTATATCCTAGGTCAGTTCGACTTTTCTATGCCAACCTATCATTTCCTGAATCTTGATCTTGTGACTTCTAAAAATTGTTGGTCATAATATTAAGATCACTCCATCCTTGATTTGTGAGACCTTTGATGTTCTCAAAGGAGGACTTACAGACATTGTGACTCATAAGTGGCCCTTCGATATCTCTATCACTGAAGCTCTTGATGTTGTCTTTTGTGGTGAAGTAGATAACTTTCCAATAAAGGGATTCTAAAGAAGTTGACTCCCTCACTTCTTATTGCTCACCATATTGTCAGTCATCCTATTCCCTCGATCTGGTCATTACACAGATATGACCTTTTATGACCTACGCTTCTCTATTGTCTTCTTCAGAATGACCTTCCTCCGGTCAATTTTGGTGCCTACATGATATATCACTTCATATCCACCAAAGAAAAAATAGACTCTAAACACTCTCACAATATAATTCTTCACTTCGATTCTTTTCTATATCGGATCTTTTGTCAGAAAGATATTATTATTCCTAAGACAGAGCCATACTAGTCTGAGAGACCAACTGATATCCTTTCTTGCCAAAGATGCGTTTGCAACGAATGGATCTTTGCCAAGAAAGGACAAAAAACACCACAAGACTCGGAGAGATTTCCACGAGAGCTCCTATAGAGGATACAAGACCTTCATGGGAACAATATCTACGTCCTCCATCTACGCCGACTAGTGCCTAGCATGCATCTACAGTCCCTTCACGCGATGAGTGGGATGGGATGATCACACTTATGGACAACATAGATAGACATTTAAATGACATGACTGCACAGATGGAGCGCCTAGAGATTGATCATCATCTCACTCAGGATTGTCTATTCACTTACTTTCGCTCTAAGGGCTTCGATACTTCACCTTATGAGCGAGCTGCGCTTGCACCACTCGACGATTCTCCGGATGTTTGGTTTTTCTTCATTTGTTTTCTTCATTTTGCTCTCCACTTTGATGATGTCAAAAGGAGGAGGAGATGTGTATTGTCACTATAAGAAAAAAGCTAACTGTCTGTGATGCCCCACATGGATCGGATCCGTCGAAAAAATGGTCGTCGCAAATCGATTTTCGATGGTTGGAGAAAATTCGTCGAAAGTATCGACGATTTTGATCGCCGAAACTTTTGGCGGTCGTGCGATCGCCGAAAGTTTTGGCGGTCAAAACTGTCGAAAGTTTCCGCCGAAAGTTTCGACGGTCAAAATCATCGATACTTTCGACGGTCGTCGTAACCCGCCGAAACTTTTGGCAGTCACAAATCATCAAAACTTTCGGCGGTCATTGCAACCATCGCAAAGAAATTTTAAAATATAAAAAGATTAACCCGCCAAAATTTTTGGCAGTCACAAATTATCAAAACTTTCGGCGGTCACAACCATCGCAAAGAAATTTTAAAATATAAAAAAATTAGCTAGCCGCCCGCGGCTAGATCCGGCCGCCTGCGTCAAGATCCGGTCGCCAGCAGTCAGATTTGGCCGCGGCGACCACATTCTGGAGAGAGAGAGAGAGGCACGCGAGGGTCGCCGATGGTCATCGTCCGGGAGGGAGAGGGTCGCCAGCCGGGAGGTCGTCGGGCGGGTCGTCGAGGGAGAGAGAGAGGAGAGAGGAAAAGAAGTAGATAATGGAGTGGGATTGGGAACATTACATATATATATATTATATATATATATATATATATATAGGTGGAAAGATGAGAAAGCGGAAAAACGAAAAAAATGCGGGATAGTGAAATTTTAATTACCGACGGCTCTGACCGTCAAAAACTTAACAAATATTAATAATATATATTATCATGATATATATGAATATGATATTAATTATTTTTAAGTTACCAAAGATCGTGACCGTCGTAAATTATATAATTATAAATATAAAATATTATATTTATTTATATATAATATTTATTTTTTAGTTTGTCGACGGTCTAAATTGTCGCTAATTATTATCGACGGTCCTCACTATCGCAAATTGCAACGGTTCAGACTGTCGCTAATTATATTAACAAAATACTCAGTACATTATATTACTTTTCATTTACCGACGGTCGGAACTATCAAAAATTGCGACTGTCTAAATTGTCACTAATTATATTAATAAAATACTCCTTATAATATATTATTTTATATTTACCGTCGGTATGGACCGTCGGAAATTGCGACGGATAGATACACATCGGAAATTTTGACATTCCTAATTGTCAAAAAATAAAATAATAATATAATAAATTACATAATTTATTATTTTGATTTTCGACGATTGTAACCGTCGAAAATTACGGCGGATAGGTATCCGTCGGAAATATCGGCGTTCCTGGGCGTTGAAAAATAAAATAATAATATAACAAATTACATAATTTATTATTTTTATTTTTGACGGTTACAACCGTCGAAAATTTTGTCGGAAATATTTTCGTCGCAAAATCCGTCACAAATTGCGATGGATTTCGTTTCGTCGGAAATTGTCCGTCGGAAAATAGCAATTTTCTTGTAGTGTGTGACGAAGACTATTTGTATGGGTGTTAGTTTGTATGGATGTTAGATGTGACTATGTGTATGTGGATGTTAGATGTTTTGTAGGTTGTGACTATGAGTATGGATGTGTTGTTATCTTGACCATGTTTTTATCTTTGATGGATGGATATTGTCATCTTGACCATGTTTTTATCTATGATCGATGGATATTGTCGTTTGTTATCTATGATCTTATCTATGGATGGATGTCATTTTGACTATGTTATATTGTCTATTGTTTCTCTTGATATTATTATGCTTTGATTAAGGGGGAGCTAATAATATTTTTTTATATCACAAGATAAGCATTAATTAAAGTGGAGAAATTTTAAGGGGAGAAATTTATATTTTGTTATTTATCTATCTCCTCGTCACTTTATTTTTCATCATAAAAAAAGGAGAGAATGTTGGTCTAAAGATCATATTCTAAATATTTTGATGATAGCAAATAAGGAAGATGATGTACTAATTGTGCTTGAAGTGTTAAAGTGAACATGTTAAATATTTTCAAGAAGAAATATATTGTCGAATGTTTTTAGTAACATAAACGGACGATTGAAACCCTATCGGGCTCCCATGTTTACATATGATGGATGACCGAAGCAGAGTTGGAATGATCTAATTATAGAGAGAAAGGACGTTCTTAAATCGGACGACCGAATCAGTTTCGGTCGATCGTTATGAGTGTCAAAAGAAAGACCAAATACGAAATGGACGATTGAAACAGCCACATGAACGACTGTAGATTACAGAGAGCACAAACATTTTTAATCGGACGACTGAATCACTTTCGATCGATCGTTATGAATGTTAAGGCAAAGATCAAGTCCAAAACGGATGACGAAGTAGCCGCATGAACGATCGCTAATTACAGAGAGCATAGACATTTCCAAACTGAACGAACGAAACTATTTCGGTTGACCGTTCTAGGTGACAAAAAGAATGAATAGTTTAAAAATGAACGACCGACAGTTATAGAGAGCACATTTCTAAATCAGACGACCAAATCACTTTCGGTCGATCGTTATGAGAAGCAAAAGCATCGACAACGGGTAAATCATTCTACGGACTATTATCAACAAAAAACTGCGCAGAAAAGATAAATGCAACTACTATTATTAAATAAAAAATAGACGCCTGATATTATAACAGGTGTGAGCATACGACAAAAGAGAATAATGACTAGTTATTGTGCAAAACGGACGATCCCATTTTAGAAGTGACAACCAAATCGATTTACAACGATCATATTTTCAAGAAAAGCCTATAAAAGGGATTCAAAAGACTGAAGAAAGATTATCCAAGCAAGACAAATCACTCTAAAAGCGCCCTTAAAGTTCAAAGCATTTTTTTAGCCTAATCTTGCAAATCATACCTTCCATCTTTTAGTTTCTAAGTGTGAGCATTCTTTATAAGAAGAGAGAATTGGAGGGAATTCTTGTATTCTTATTTAGAGAGTTTGAGAGCTTCTTATAAGAAGAGGTGTGCCTTGCCTCTTGAGCAAAGAATAAGGCATTGTGGTGTAGAAAGGATTATTCTTTCCTTGTAAGACGAGGTGTGCCTTGCCTCTTGAGCTACCCAAGGCTTGAGGCCTTTCAAGAAAAAGTACAGCCAGGTGGACTCCTCCATAGTCCCTGGCATTTCCACCATAATGAGTTGGAAGCGCTCGATGTAATCATTTACCGAGCTAGTTTGACGTAGCATCATCAGCTTCGTCACGACAACTTCCTAGACGTTGCCGAGGTAGCACTACTTCTTCAGTTCTCTGGTGCAGTCCTCCCACGTGTCGATGACCATCGTGGCCTTCACGATTTCACCCTCCATGCGCCTCCACCATAGAAGTGTGCCATCTGCTAGGTACCGGACAGCCATGTTGATTTGGTCTCTCTCGACCACGATCTTGCAGGTCTTGAAGCCCTTCTCCAAGCACCATAGGAAGTCATCAATGGCCGTCGCCTCATGGACGCCATCATACTTATGGGGTTCAAGACCCGTAAACTTGGGGATCGATGAGCGCGTCGGCATTCCTCCTGCATCGAGGAACTGCCATTTCATCAGGAGGTCGGCATTCGTCGCCTTGATCTTCCTCTCCATGGCTCGAAATTATGCCTCCATTCCTTGAAGCGCTGCATCTCTTCTAGCACAAGGCCATGTTGGCCCACTATCCCTTTCAGGCCAAGGGCCACCGCTTCTGTGTCCTGGAGCCTTTGCCTCCATTGTTTCGACTTGCTTTTCCAAGGAACCCACTGACTCTTTGGATCGACTGCGAGTCCAACGCATTCCTGCCATGGCTTGGCAGCCACCGCTTGTGGTTGCCACGCCCCCATCGTCACCGCTTGCAACATGGCCGCCATGCTTGTGCTCGGGCCACCCTCACCGATGGCCTCTACATTATGGCTTCTGGTAGTGGGTCCTCCCTCTGCTTCTCCCGTCATTGTCTTTGCCACTCGACCCAGAGATCACGATCCGAGCATCGAGGATGTCCTCTAATACCCACGTATCAGAGGTGCGCCGGATCATATTGGCTCTGATACCACTATTGTCACGGCCCAAATTTCCTGGTTTAGAAACCTGAACGTGACCGGCCTTGGATACCTTTCTGCACGAGGCACTAAGCAGCCTGACCGGGTATCCTCTCGACAATCGCACAAATACGCAGCGGGAATTAAAAGTATATAAGACAAGACATAAGGAAACGAACTCGGAGTTGTGGGGGAAAGCTGGTATATTGGACTTCAATGCGCACTCAATCGCTACTCCGATTGAATGAATACAAAAGCCGACCCTAAGGTATTTCTACATGAAAGGATGGTTACAACATTAACCACTCTCTAATATGGCCGAGATTCTAGAAACCTTTCGATTTCCCTGTTGATATCTTGAGATCTTCCTCATCGATTCTCTCAGCTAATATCTTGGGATCTCCTTCTCGATTCTCTAGTTGATATCGTGGGATTTCCTCCTGATTCCCGTGCCTTGCAAAACCCCCTTAGTTGGCGTAGGATCTTCTCTTCAAAATCCTCTTCTGATCTTCTCACTAGAATCCGCCCGGAATGATCCTCACGATCAGTTCATGATCCACTCGACCTGTCTTGATCTTCTGGGATCATCTTTATTGTTAGGATCTTCTCCACATGATCCTCCCTGATTTCCTTAAGACAATCCACGATTTTCTCATCGGGATGTTGGTTGGAATAATCCTTCTTGATTACTCCTGATCTTCTCTTCAAGATCACGGCTGGAATGATCCTCCTGATCATCCCTGATTTCATTGAATTAGTTGGCCGGCCAGGTCCTTTACGATCCTCCTTGATCTTGGGCGGATATGATGCACCTCATCATATCTTTCTCTAGATGCCATCTTCAATCAATGAGCAACCACTCATGGCCAGTTGTCCTGTTTGACACTTGTCATCTTTTAGAACACTTTGCAATGGGCCATTTTGCCTTGGGATGGAATCGCCCCTCTGCTACCCAGATGTGCGCTGTACTGCTCTATGCCACTGCCAAGGTGGGCATTCTACCAAACTGGGCAGAATGCCAAAGTGCGCATTCTGCCAAAGTGGGCGCCACCTGTGTCCCAGCTTTGCCTGCCACTTCGTCCCATGCTCGTCCTGGGACATGGCTGAAGAATGGGGCATGACATCCTCCCCCACCCAATTGCGTCGTCGTCCTCAGCGACGTCTGCCCTCCGGTGTGGTCGCATCTTCGGCCACCTCTGTCTTCATTCGGCTTGAAGGAATAACTCAGAGAAGTCCCTGTTTGAACACCTCCTCGCCATGGCACCTTGCTGTCCCAAGGTGTCACAATCGTCACCATCAATGGTTGTTCTGTGAGCCATGTGGAGCATTGCCCTCTTGTGCATGCCCTAGGACAAGATATGCAAATCGAGTCCTAATGGCTTTCTACCTAGACTGTGGTCGACGTATCGACCTCCTCTAAACTACGCCGAACAGTGAAGTGCATCCACCTTGTTGTTCGAGTAGGCTTTGCATGTTCCAACTTGAACAAGTCCTTCGGTGCTGGACTTTTTCCTTTGTGGATCTTGGTTATGGCCACCTGCCATTGTCCCAAAACCACCTTCGTAGACAGACCGTAGTGTGGATAGGACCTGCTCATCCTCATCCATTACGAAGTTTTGTATGCTTCCCTTTTTGCCAACTTTGGTTGAAGATCATCCTCTTGTCGTCTCCAAACTTGGGGCGCTCACTGTTGGCTTCGGCCGCCTTGCCCTCTGATCCGGGCCTTAGGGAGTCGGATCCCTCAGCGGACCCTCCCATGCCGGATTTGACCATAGGAGTCCCTTCATCTTGGCCACCTCATCGCTAGGCCAAGGTCTCAGATCTCCATCATCCGATCTCTCGCTGGGGTCGCTCGGACAATCCCGTTTGAGATGGGGACTGCCGCACAACCAACACTTGAGCCCTTGTCACAGATGTTTCCATCCTCTTCCATCCCGAGTGTTGGCCTTCATGCCATGCGAGGCCGACAAGCTTGCATCGTCAGGCTCGTCCCACGCCATCCCACTCTTTTGGATGTACTCCTCAATGTAGGCTCGTTGCTTTGTGATCTCTTCCTTCACGAAGATGATCCAAGCGTTGAGTCTCTTCTCCGATCGCCTCTGAACTTTGCTTCACAGGAGCGAATGGTGGGCACCCATCTTTCGAGTCTCCGTACCCGAATGAATAGGTTATCCACGTTTCTCCGACACTCGAGAGAAACCTTCTCTTTAACCCGCCCGGCCGCACAGTCACGTCCGCAAGTTTCCTCCATCGAGATTGTTGCTAACGTGTGTGACTTGGGCATGGCCCGAGTCGTCGGTACTTCATGTCTGCCTCCTTGAAACACCAAACAAAGACCTTCACGGGTCAGCGTTACTTCCTCATAGGTGTCAATGAAGTTCATGCCGAGAACGAAGCGGTGGTCATCCAACTCGACGATCGTAAGGTTGAGAGTGCCTTCCCATGTTCCGATCCGCACCGGAACATCTCTGGCTACGTCGAGGATGGGCTGGGATGCAGCGTTCACCGTCTTCACAAGACTTGGCTCCTTGACATAGGGAATGTCTAGGCGTGCCGCCTCTTGTGCCGCCAAGAAGTTGTGTGTCGTCCTTGTATCAATCAGGGCAGTCATCATGGAGCTCTTCACTTCGATCTCTGCGAACATCAAGCCCCTCGTGGCCTACTTCTCATCCTTGGTGGGGATGGTGGTTGTTGTGGCCGATAAGGCCATGATGGAACCCTTGTGGGCGGTTCCTCCTCCTTCATCCGAAGTCGATGTCATGGCTGCTAGCCTCGCCTTTTTATCGCATGCCCTCGTGAAGTGTGGACCTCCGCAGCCGTAGCACCGCACGATCTTCTTGGGGTCTCCTCTGGTCGAAGTCGTCCCCTTCTTGTTGCCTCTCTTTTCGTCATTCTTCTTTCTAGCAAAGTGTCCCTTATCATCCGCCTTCTTCGTGGCCTTGGCTATCGTGCCAAGATCACGGTTGTCCTAGAACTCTTTCAAAGCTTCAGTTGCGACCAAAGCCTCCTTCATGGTCACTACTTTTTGTCTCTTGAGCCACCCAAGGCTTGAGGCCTTTTAGGAAAAAGTAGAGACAGGTGGGCTCCTTCATAGTTCATGGCATTTCCAGCATAATGGGCTTGAAGTGCTCGATGTAATCTTTTACCGAGCTAGTTTGACGTAGCGCCGTTAGCTGCGTCATGGCAACTTCTTGGATGTTGCCGGAGTAGAACAATTTCTTCAGTTTTTCTAGTGAAGTCCTCCAACGTGTCGATGACCACCGTGGCCTTCGCGATTTCACCCTCCATGCGCCTCCACCATAGAAGCGCGCCGTCCGCCAAGTAATGGATAGCCATGTCGATCTGGTCCCTCTCAGCCACAATCTTACTGGTCTTGAAGCCCTTCTCCAAGCACCATAGGAAGTCGTCGATGGGCGTCGCCTCACGGACGCCATCATATTTATGGGGTTTGGGACCCAAAACTTGGGGATCGATGAGTGCGTCGGCATTCTTTCTGCATCAAGGAACTATCGTTTCATCAAGAGGAGGTCGGCCTATCACCTTGATCTTCATCTCTATGGCTTCTTCCATGGCTCGAAGTCGTGCCTCCATTCCTTGAAGCGTTGTTGCACCCTCTTCTAGCACAAGGCCAAGGACCCCTACGTTCGTGTCCTGGAGCCTTTGCCCCCAATGTTTCAACTTGCTTTTCCAAGGAACCCACTGGCTCTTTGGATCAACTGTGAGTCGATCGAACACATTCCCGTCACAGCTTGGCCGCCACCGCCTGTGGTTGCCGCATCCCCGTCGTCACCGTATGCAACATGGCTGTCATGCTTGTGCTCGGGCCACCCTTGCTGGTGGCCTCTACGTTACGGCTTCTTGTAGTGGGTCCTCCCTCTACTTCTCCTATCATTGTCTTCGCCACTCGACCTAGAGATCACGATCCGAGCATCGAGAATGTCCTCTGATACCCATGTATTAGAGGTGCGTAGGATCATATTGGCTCTGATACCACTATTGTCACGACCCGAAGTTCATGGGATTTCCTCTTCGATTCCCTTGCCTTGCAAAACCCCCTTAGTTGGCATATTATGATCTTATCTTCAAAATCCCCTTATGATCTTCTCACCAGAATCTGCCCGGAATGATCCTCATGATCAGTCCATGATCTGCTCGACCTGTCGTGATATTCTGGGATCATCTTTGTTGTTAGGAACTTCTCCACAAGATCCTCCTTGATTTCCTCAAGACCCTCCATGATCTTCTCATCAAGATGTTGGTTGGAATAATCCTTCTTGATTACTCCTGATCATCTCCTTAAGATCACGACTGGAATGATCCTCCTGGTCATCGCCGATTTCATGGAATTAGCTGGCCGGCCAGATCCTCTATGATCCTCCTTGATCTTGGGCGGATATGATGCACCTCATCTTATCTTTCTCTAGCTGCCATCTTCAATCAACAAGCAACCACTCATGGCCAGCTGTCCTGCTTGACACCTTCCATCTTCTAGAACACTTTGGGATGGGCCATTTTGCCTTGAGACGGAATCACCCCTCTGCTGCCCAGATGCGCACTGCATTGCTCTGTGTCGCTACCAAAATGGGCATTCTGCCAAACCTGGCAGAATGCCAAAGTGCACATTCTGCCAAAGTGGGCACCATCTGCGTCCCAACTTTGCCTGCCGCTTCGTTCCACGCTGTTCTTGGGATGTGGCTGAAGAATGGGGCGTGACACATGGGAGGTCGCCGGAGTCGAGAGGATGACGATAATCGAAGTCATGGGAGTGGGAGAGTGAGAGGGAGAGAGAGAGGGGTGAGATGGAGAGATGGAAAGAGAGAGAGAGAGAGAGAGAGAGAGGAGAGGGAGAGTAGAGCGTGAGAGAGGGGAGAGTGAGATATATAGGAAAAATGAAGCGGGAAAGTTAAGTGAGAACGAAATTAAGGTTTTTGACGGACATGTCCGTAGGAATTACCAATGGATTTTCAATCCGTCGGTAATTCAAAGGACGGCACCATCGGAAATATTAATAATAAACTATTAAACATATTCTTATATAATATAAATATATTATTACTTTAATTACTTATGGTCCTTTTCTTTGGAATAAACTACGGATGGAAAATTCGTTGGTAATTTTGAAGGATAAGATCGTCAGAAAGATTAATAATAAAATATTAAATATATGCTTATAGTATATTATATATGATTTTATTATAATTTAATGATTGACGGTCCTATCCTCCATAATGACTAACTAATGGAAAATTCATTGATAATTTCAAAGGATTGGACCGTCAAAAATATTAATAATTAAATATTAAATGTATTTTTATATTATATTATCTATAATTTTATTATTAATTTAAATACTAATGACCCTATCCTTCGAAATTATTGACGGATAAAAAATTTTGAAGGCTATGGCCGTCGAGAAATTATTGTTGAAAAGGTTTTTCTTTATGTCGCAAATGTCACCGAAAAATACAAAGGATCCTTGTCCATCAGAACTTCGCGATTTTCTTATAGTGTAATACGACCAAATGATGATCTTGTGATTATGTTTACTGGAAATCAAACTATCTATCTTTCAAACACGGTAAATGCATAGGTGGTAAAGAAATTGCATGTGACTTAGATGACTCTTTGAAACCAAATTACTTTAATTTTCACTTTATTTATTTGTTTTCAATGAAATTCTTGAAATAGTTTATGGAAGTAACTATTTTCCACATCGTCCATATATGATACAAGAGTTATCTCAAATTCTATTTTCAATAAATATTATTAATCTCATAAAATTTGAAACGCTCAATACATTAAACAAAGTTTGCAAGTTTTAATATATCAACCAACCGATAGCCAGTGATCACCCACTAAAATACAAGAAAAAATAGCTAGTACCAAATAATTTATTAATTATGCTACGTAAACATAATAAATAAGATATTTGACATTCATCGGGGTGTCTCATTGAAGAAATAAACTCCATTTCTAGGCTATAGTTCCTTGTACCATGACTGTGTGGTTGCATAATTGGGCATATGGGAGATTGATAACAAGAGATATCTGTAAGTATAGGCATACTTTCTTCATTTCCTCTTGCAATCCCTTTATATCTTCCTTTCATATAGGCCTTCTGCAAGCATCTCAATTCAATCTCTACTTCTATCATTGTGGGTCTTTCAGTACCTTTTAACCTAAGGCACATTTCTGCAAGATTTGTAACTTTATCAAGATCTTCTCTCGTTGCTTCCTCTATAACTCTAGCCTCCATAAATTCTAGTTCTTGATCCTCTCTCAATGCTTGAAGAAACTGCATCACTAAATTGCTTTCTTCCCCATTTTGAGCAAAAGTGATTGGCTCTCGCCCTGTTAACAATTTGAGAAGAATGACACCAAAGCTATATACGTCACTCTTCTCAGTTAGTTGTGATGTTTGATAGTATTCCGGATCTAGATATCCAAATGTACCTTGTACGGCTGTAAATATATGAGTGTGGTCAATTAGAATAAGCCTCGAAGTCCCAAAATTAGATACTTTTGTTGTGTAATAATCATCCAAAAGTATATTTGAGGATTTCATGTCCCTATGAAAAATTGATATGGAAGCAGAAGAATGCAAATATTCAAGTGCTCTTGCGGCTTCTGCAGCAATTCTTATTCGATCTATCCATGACAAAGTTGACTAACGATCTGAACTATGAAGGTTACTAAAAAGAGTTCCATTTGCATATACTAATAATGGAACTTCAATCTCAAGGCAACATCCAAAAAGTTTCACTACATTTCTATGATTGATCCGAGACAAAATGGTTATTTCATTTATGAATTCATCGATCTCGCTCTTCACTTTGATTTTTGACCGCTTGATTGCAACAATACGTTGGTCTAACAAGATTCCTTTATATGCTGTACCATGACCACCATGACCAAGAATTCTTGAATTATCGAAATAATTAGTGGCCTTCTCAAGTTCTTTCAAGGAAAATATTTTTATTTTATCACCAGTATCTTCGTTAGAAGAAATGAGTTGTTGAAGGAGTAAGCCATGATTTTCACGAAAATGTCTTATTCTTGTTCTCTTTTGACTTATTTTATTCCATTTCCATGTAGCACCAACTATTGTTAAAGCTAGCAATAGTGTTCCAAAACCGGCGCTCACACCAATAACGCCCCTGCATATTTTTTTCATTAACTTTTCTTTTCTTAAGATATGCATATGATCAATTGATCTATCATGCTTACCTAAGAGGAGACCAGATAACCTTTTGCGAGATATGCATGCTCCTTTCGTAGGATCACCATGTGTATGCGGCGGGCAAGTGCAATTGTCGCTTCCAAAAGTATTAATACAATGACCATAGCAGCCATATTTTTCAGGTGTTTCACATTCATCAATATCTGTCAAAAATCAACAGACCAAACATAAGTTGTAACGAAATGTTTGAAATATATAAGAAACAATACTGATTAAATAAAAGTAAACATTCCAGTATACAACTTTTTTTAATTAAAAATTCTTATAATTTTTTTAAAATTGATAATTATATTATGAAAATAATATTGTTAATATTTTTTGATCGAGATCCACTGATGTTTAGAACTAATTATTGTTTTGTTAATATTAATTTAAAAATATGTAGCACATATACCTAGAACGTTGACAAAAAATATAGTAAAAGATTTAGGACATCATTATTATCACTTCAAAATACATTATTGTCATTCTATCATGTGAGTGTCGAAAGTATTAGACATTTTTATTTTTATGAGATAAAATGGAGTGACAATAATATTTGTTGAAGTGTCAATAATGATGCCCAAAATTTAATGTTCAAAATATCTATTCTTTTTTCCATTATCTTGCAAAAAGTCAACGTTGAACTTCTGTAACTCTTAGCTCTTTACTCCAATATTCAGCATGAAGTATTAAATAATAATATTGGATTTGAGCCAATAAGGGTTTATTTAATGAAAAGAAAAAATAAAACCGATCCTTGCAATCGGGAGTGTTCACGGGTCGTGTTGAACTCGACCCATGAACAAACACGATCCGACCACCGAATTTGATGGGGTCTGGTTTAGTCAAAGAAATTTGGACGGCCAAATCCGATCTAGTTCGGGTCGAGTCGGATCGGGTTACCCGATCATCTAATTATTTTTTTTAATTTTTTACTATTTTTTATTTTGTTTAATATAAAAAATATTATTTAATATTTATTTTAAAGTATAAAATAAAACTTCTAACTTTAATATTATTTATGTACTTAAAATATTTTATTAAAGATTTTAAAATCAAATATAGGATTAAGTTTAAATAAAAAATTAAAAAAATCGGGTCGATCAGGTCGGCTCGGGTTGAAAAAATTCAACCTGTACCCGACCCGACCCATGATCGAATCGAGTTCGGATTGGATCAGGTCAAACCCGACCACTGATCCAACCCGACCCAAATCGATTTGGGTCCGGGTGGGTTTGTTGACCCAACTTGATGAACACCCTACTTGCAATAGGTATGCGTCACACTAATGAATTGGAATTTTGTTAGAATTGAGAGCTTCTTTTCTAAATTTGTGACTTTATCAATCTAAGAAAAGAAATTTAGTTTAAAATAAAACAAGAGTAACAGTTATTAAAGTAAAATAAGATTAAGGAAATAATAATGTAATTAATTATAAAATAAACTAATTATTAATAATATTTTCTTTTTCAGATGAATGAGCGCTGACCTAAATTTACCATTGCTAGTTGCCTAGTTCCAGTTAATTTGTTCTGATGTAACCCTAGTGTAAAAAAAAATGATTAAATTGACTCGAATCAGCCTGAGTTGACTGGTAATTATAATTTCAATATGAAAATATCAATAATGACTAACCAGTTTTTCTTTTATTTGTCATCCACATAATCTTCATTTCCGAAATGTCATGTTATTTAATGAATAAAAAACCTCATCTTGGATCCTTTTTTTTTCTTTTTCATGCGCATCGCCACAAAGGAAAACAAATGCATGATTCGAAAGCTTAAACAAATTGTCTATAAACGAAGAAAAATAAAGTAAGTACCTATGCAGCCATCACGAAGGTATGGATTTCCCCGAAAGCCATCAGCGCATTTGCAGTTGTACCCCTGAACTCCAGCAACGACTGTATCGACGCATCTGCTGTTGTTGCTGCGACATGCGAATATTTTACTTTTCACCTCGGCTACCGCGCAGGAGAACTGGTCTGATATTTCCCACTTGTAAATTGTTTCGCTTTCAAGTAACTGAAAGGCCAGGCTGTGGTTCGGCACCAACGAAGCCTTGTACGGTTCTGCTGATATAGCTTCCATTTGTCCTTCCTCCAACATGATGTTTTTGATTTCACCAAACATATCCGAGTTATACAGTGTGAGGACCGGAGGATCGAGCGTTTCGTCGCAAACAAGAGACAACCATATGTCTCTGGAGCAGCCCTTCTCTGACTCTAACCCAAATGGAAACGGCATGGTGATGTTTCCACATTTGGTTGAACAATTAGCTGGTGGAACAACTGTTAACGATGGAATGCTACTTATCGACGGATCTGCAATTAATTACCCGGTGGGTGGTTAGAGGCTTATCATGTGACATGTTCTTTGTTGAATTATTAACATAATAAAAGCTTTCGCTTTGCTTCCTTCTAAAGTTCATGCTACGAAATAATCAATTCATTTAGAAGCTGTGATATATTTGGGGGAGAGAGTTTAATTAGTAGTAAGAATCACCTTCACAGCCGTCAGGCAAGTACGGGTTGCCACTTGCTGAACAGACGCACGCGTACCCCGAAGGAACACCATTGTTCTGGTTAAGTCTGCAGTAGCTGTATTCACTCTGGCAAGCGTAGGTCTTCAGTTCCTTCTCTGCGTCTTTGCAGGAGCGGTGATCGCTTATGTACCACTTCATACCAAATGCCGACATTGACAAGGACCCCTTGACAGCGGAAGCATTAACCGTCCGGCTGTGACTTGTCCGGGACAATTGAATACCGTAAGATTGTACTTCCCTCTCTAGCGGAACGCTGCAGCACCCCGCGGCACCGTTGCAGGAATCCTGGTCAGTAAAGTTATAGCCTTCGTCGGGACACGTTGTATTGCAAGTCGCAAGGGTTTGATTGCTTGTTAGATCCACCAGAGATCCAATGGCGCTGCAACCAACCACCAAGAATGTGACTTCGTCGGCGGAGAAAATGTATGGTGCGTTTGCCGGAGCTGTCCACGAGGTGTAGGAGAAGTTGTCGTTGACACGCATTATGGCAGCTGGGTCCTTAACAGAAAAGCCCAAGGAATATATGGTACGGGCGCTCATTTCACTGACGACCTCGACGCCGCTGGATCTGTTGCCCAAGAAGAGCTTGGGTGGATTGGTAGTATCATCGCAGGTGAGGTCGAAACCTGGCCGGAAGCAGCCATGGCCGACGCCAAAAGGGTAGTCGAAGGTGATCGATCCACAACTCTTTGGGCAGTAGGAAGGAAGGGGGAAACTTATGCTATCATCTGCTCTTGATGAAGTGAGAAATACCACGAGTAGTACAAACAGATACAGCAATGGCGGTGTCCTCATGTTTAGGTAATTCCAATTCGGTCAATATTTTGTTTTGCTTGATTCAAAATCAGGTGCCACTCCAAGCATATGATAGAGCATGGAAATCATTCTGGACCACCATAATAGTGCAGATCATGACATTTATAATATGATATTAATTCATTGGTGACCAGACTACTTCATGTCTTTCAACGACTACTCTGTAGCGTTGACCGACTGTAATTATTCTGGTAGAGGGTTCATTAATTGATATGGGTCACCAACTTTTCATGAAACTATTCTGCTGGCTATTCTGGATTAGTCAGATATTAATTATATTTGATAAAAGAGTTTGTCACATTAAACTATGAAAGTGTCTTATAGCCTTATAGGTAAGGTTTTGTGTGTATCCAGACGAAATATTAAACTTTAGTTTTCAAACAGATTAGAAATTATGTTACAATATTAAACTTTAATTTGTCACATTAAACTATGAAAGTGTCTTATAGGTAAGGTTTTGTCGATCACGATATACTCTCTTTTGTTCGTAGTAGACTATTTCTGACGGCAGTCTTTTTTGCCCGTAGAAGTTTTACATTAATTAAGAAGATTTTACTACGTAAAATCATTGTGTTCATCTTCTTTTCTATTTATCTATTTCGTTGTCTTGACTATTCATCGATCATCAGTGCAGAGTTTTTTCGTGAAGATTATTACAATGAAGTTCGACATCGAGAATCTCGACGAAAACACAAATTTCAATCTATGAAAAGTTTGGATTCCTACTATCCTAGTTCAAAACGAGTTGAAGAATGCACTATCGAGTCAAAAGGCTAAAGTCATGGAGATATTCGTCTGCGAGGAACTTAATGAAAGAGCCATGTCTGCAATCGAGTTGTGCCTAACCATGTTCTTCAGAAAGTTCTCGCAAATATGCGGTTGATCTCTAGACGAAGTTAGAAACTGTATTTGATAAAATCCTAGCAAATTGACTTGTGTTGAAGCAATGACTATACACCTTTCATATGGACGAAGGTACATTGATCAAATCACATATTAGTGAGTTTGTTGCCCTTATCAAAGATTTGAATAACGCATATGGCAAGGTCGATGATGAAAATCAAGCGTTATTGCTTTTATGTTCTTTACCATCTTCTTATAGGACCTTTAAAGAAACTATGATCGATAGGGACAAACGTACTTTTGAAGATGTTAAAAGTAGTTTTCTCAGTAAAGAAAAATTGGACAATGTGTTGGGATCCAACAGCAAATCTGATGATCAAACCTCAAGTTTGATCGTAAGAGATAGACATCACGCAAGATGTCAAAGAACATAAATAAAATTTACAATTATTGTAAGAAGAAGGGTAATATCAAAGTAGAGTGTTATAAATTATAAAACAAGAAAAAAGGACCAATGAGAATAATGAGAAAGGAAATCAAAAGGCTGATGTTGCAGATGCTAGTGTAGCCGAGAGTGAAAATGAAAATGTTCTGTTGGTAACGATATCAAATAAATTCAAATCATCAAATGAATAATTTTTTTATTCTGGATGCTCATACCATATGTGTTCCAATCGAGAATGGTTCTCTACGTACAAATTTGTTGAAGGTGGAGACATTCTTATGGGCAACAATGCTGCATGTAAGATTTTTGGTATCAGTTCCATCTATATTAAGATGCATGATGAAACTATTAGAACATTATCAAAAGTTAGACATGTTCTTGATTTGAAGAAGAATATCATTTCGCTTAGTGTATTAGACTCAAATGGTTGCAAAGTTGTTATTGAGTATAATGGAATGAAGATATCTCATGATGCTCTTGTGCTAATGATAAGTAGTTTGTAAGTTCTCCAAAGTTCAAAATGGATCCGGCCGCCCGTGCACAAATCAGGCCGCCCACGTGCAAATCCGGCCTCTCGTGCGCCGGACCGGCAGCCCGCGTCCGTCGGCGCGCCAGATTGGTAGCCTGTGTCTGCCGGCGTGCTGGATCGACAACACGCAGCTGCTTGCGATCGGATCTGGCCGCCCGCGCATGAATTCGGCCGCCTGCGACCGATTCCGGCCTCCCGCGATCGAATCAGCTGCCAGCACACGAATCCGGTCACTTGTGAGGAAGTGGAAGAGGAAGAGGGAGAGGGCGGCCGAGATGGTCGAAGTCGAGAGTGGCCACTACCGTCCTTGCCGCCGTGGGAGAGGAGGAGAGAGGGGGGAGAACGAGTCGGAGAGAGGGAGAGGAGTAGGAAATGAGGAGAGAGGAGGAAAATATAGGGAGAGAGGGGGTGGAGTTTGGAGGTGGAGGGAGAAAATTGGGCGGAAAATATTAGAATTAGGGACAATATATCTTTTGGAATTACCAAAGGATTTGAAATCCATCGATAATTCTGAAGTGTCTTACCTGTCGATGATTAAAATAATATTATTCATTATCAATACTTATATATAAAATCTTATTATTAGAATTAATAATATTGTATGTATTAATATATATGATTATAAACATTAATATATATTTCAAAAAATAATTATATATAAATGCATTTTTAATTAATGTGGACTAAAATTTTAACATAATGATTATAAAAATATATATTATACAAATATAAAGGACTCTTTAAAAATATAAAAGACATATTGTGAAACTAATAAAAAGTAAGTTAATAGAATTTTGAATAAAATTAATTGAAAGACTTAAATTTATAATTACGGTGGAAATTTAATTAATTTGATAATGTTATCGTACATATGATACTAATGTTAATCAATATGTATATAAAATGTGTTGAATACTTATGATTAAAATTAGTTATCATTAATTTCTATCATGAATGTAAATGAATGACCTCTCGTCAATTGAACAATATAAATGGATGACCTCTCGTCCAATGAACAATGTAAATGGATGCTTGTATTGTTTTTAAAATAAAGTTAGGTGACATTGTAGTTATAAGAGTAAAGTTAGATGATCGTCTCAGTTTTGAATCATAGAGTTACGACAACCTACATTCGATGATCGCGGACATTAGAAGCTTAAGTTGGACAACCTTATTGTTATAATAATTTAAGTTTGATGACCGCATATTTTGAAGTTAAAGTTGGATGACTATTATTTTCTATATAAAAAAGTTGATGTTCACTGGAGAAATCATTCTACTTGCAATCGCTAGACCTCTCAATAATTAAAATAATTATTATTAATGTTTATGATATAAAATTTTATTATTAACGTTAATAATATTATATTTTCTCATAAATGTCTAATTTTTTTAATATCTAATGATAAATAAAATATAAGTAAAAAATGACAATATCGTTGGGTAAATAAAATAATAATGTATTATTAATGTTTAATAATATATATATATATTGATAATAAATGATACTATTTTAATTACCGGAGGATAATGCCTTCGAAATTACCGATGGATGTAAATCCTTCGGTAATTTCGAAGGCATTTTCTTTCGGTAATTACCAATGGGTGATGTCCTTCAAAATTATCGACAGATTCTAAATCCTTCGGTAATTTTGAAGGCACTATCCTTCGGTAAATAACATAATAATATATTATTAATGTTTATAATATAACACATATCTCTCTTCCATTTTTATAAAATATTTATAATATAATATAATATTACTAATTATTGTAATTAATTTTATAAAAGATAATGCCTTCGAAATTAGTGATGGATGTAAATCTTTCGATAATTTCGAAGGCATTTTCTTTCGTTAATTACTAACGGGTGATGTCCTTCGAAATTAGCGACGGATTCCAAATCTTTCGATAATTTTGAAAGTACTATCCTTGAGTAAATAAAATAATAATTTAATAATAAAATACTGAATATATACTTATATTATATTACATATATGTTATTATAAATACAATTACCGATAGGTATTTCCTTTGAAATTACCGACGGATTTAATTCCTTCGGTAATTTCGAAGGCTATACGTGTTCATAATTTATCGACCGAGATTTTTCATCCATAATAACGAAGGATGTTTTGTCCTTCAATAGTTCGAAAGGAGTTTCATATCCGTCGCAATTGCCGTCAATAAATGAGAAGGATTCATTTCTTCAGAAAATGTCCGTCGCAAATTTGCCATTTTCTTGTATTTTTTTTATGAATCTGTGATGCTTCATCCAAAAAAGATTAGTATATTATTGAAGATACAATAAAACAAAAGAGTTTGGAGAAGGTGGAGTTAGAACTTTCGAGATCTTCTAATGAAAGGAATAATACTATACTCTCAATTCTCCTAAAGTTCACACATCACTTCAAGCTCAGCATCAATATAGAAAAAGGAGAGAAATAAAAGCACTTCAAAAACTCGGTTTTGAAGAACTGATTGCTTATACTATCAATTCTCAAAGGCTCGATTTTAAAGTTGGGTCGAGCCTTCTTTGCTACCGAGCAACTAGCTTGGCGTTGTTCTCCATTAAAATCTTGTGCATAAAAATAATAGGAGAGATGCCCTTCATATCCGAGATAGATCAAGCGATTGCTTTCTTGTGTTGCCTTAACACCTCAAAAAGTTTATTCTCCATGTCATTTGTCAATCGGATAAGCTCATTTTCAAGAAAGGCGTATTTTAAATGAGATAAAAGTTCTTTTAGTTCAAATTTTGGGGGCAATCCAATCTATTGACACCTTCCTTGAGGCTCTCCTTTGTTATTGGCTCATTATTTCCCTCCACATTTTCCATGGATTCCTCAATACTTTCCATGGCCTCTCGACAATGACGTCAAAATTTTGATGCGCAAAATGATGTAGTAAAATAAATTCGTTAGCAAATGCACTAGTTACTCAAGTAATATAGTAAAAGGAGTAAAGAGTCTTGAATACACGAGGAATATTATTAATTAAATATTTGAATATATAAATTATTAAGAGATGAAAAACATAGTTTTGAAAATATGTTTCTAATTATAAAATAAAAGATAAAAAACCAGATAATAATAAGATAATATAATGATGTTAAAGTTAGGTCTTAGGATGATAAGAAATCAAGGATAAATATGTAAACCATAAAAGATAAATTAAATTTCTTAAGATGGATTAGAATTTTCCTAAACAATTAATTTGATGAGAATAAATGCATAAAATCCACAAATTGGTAATTTTATTATTTAATCAAGCAAATCAAACTATCTCAAATTTAATCAAAACTAAAGTCCCACAAACTGTTATTCAATCAGATAAGATTAAATTAAAATGCATTAAATTGAAAGAAAGCTATATAATGCCTGATGTCTTGTGAGTTATACACCTATATTTATATTAGTATTAGGTTTCTAATAATATTCACATTCAGAGATAGTAAAATATCAGTTGCCATCACCATTTGTTTATCATGCACAAATTCAAGTACAAGAAAAAATTTTATGAGTATAAAAATACCCAATAATAAGGTATGAAAGCCCATCAAAATAATCAATTGAAAAGAATGAATAATCATCAATTGGGTATATACAAAAAATAATAAATTTATTAATAAGACAATAATAATAAATTTGCATCAATGGGCTCATCAATAACAATTAATATTTTTCATAATCAATTATCCATTCTATCTTTCAATTTAATATCAATTAATCTCTATAAATGATCCAATATCTTTCTCAATCATCCATGTTAATATTAATATAAATTATCAATTGTTAAGCTATTATCAATTAATCTTCATATTAATATTTAATATCTTCGATCATAATCAATAATTATCAATTTATTCATTATCTAGCAACCATAATGATTAATTGATTGTATTTATCAAATTGATATCACGAAAGGACTTAAGTAAAAATTATGGAAGGACTTAAGCATAAATCACGGTAAAATTTAAGAACACTATACAATAATTTCATAGTTCACTGTTAGATTGAAAAAAAATATTATAGTTTATGCAAGGTTTAAGTAAATAATCCTTTGAGAAAAGATATATAGTTCTTTGAACTATGTAAGTTTTCAAACATTGACATACTATGATTCATAAATTTCTATAAAAAATTCAATGGTGATATACATTTGGATATATATATATATATATATATTCAATACTTAATAAAATATATTCTTATGCGGAGGAATATTAGTGTGTACTCACAAATTGTGATTGCGTCATCCATAATTTGTTGGATCATTACACTTATGGTCCAAAACATAAACCACTAGCAATTATTGTATCAAAATGATGCCGACCCAATGATTAATGACATGTGTATGCAAGGTGCCATCATGATTTGTGAATGCATGCTAATATAATTTGTTCATGTGAAATACTGCAAAAAGATAATACTTTAAGCAATGCGACACGTAACTTCAAAATAACAAATACTTTTACTTGTCCAATTAAAGATTTTTAGCACATATATAAAACCACAAGAAAAAAAGTTTTAATACATCAAACAATGTGCAATCATTTCATACTAGCTCAGATACGCTCGCTGTGAAAGATGACAGGGAAAGATAAAATAAAACTCATTATGGGTGGTGAAACCATAATTTCATAAGGCCATGTTACCTAGTCTCTACTTGCCAGTTACGACTTCAAACCTTGAAGAACATGACTGTCTTAATGGAGAGGCTGAATTTCTTGATCATCATTTAAGATGTCTTCAATCCTCGTCAAGGATCTTAGCTGTACTTCCACTTCCCTCGTAGTGGGTCTTTCACTTCCTTTTAACTTGAGGCACGTCTCTATTATTTTGGTGACTTTGGCGATCTCTTCTCTTATTCCTTCCTCAATAACTCGAGGCTCTATTAATTCAAATTGATGATTATCTTTAATTGCTCGAAGAAATTGCATTATTAGATTGCCTTCTTCCTCACTTCGTGAAAAAGAGATGGGTTTCTCTCCTGTTAAAAGCTCCAAAAGAATTACTCCAAAATTATACACATCACTTTTTTCGGTGAGTTTCCATGTCCGATAGTACTCTGAATCTAAATAACCAAATGTGCCTTTGTATAGATGTGAATATATGTGTTTGGTCAAGGGGAATGAACCTTGAGGTTCCAAAGTATGATACCTTCGCCGTATAATATTCATCCAAGAGTATGTTTGAAGACTTCATATCCCTATGAAAAATAGATATGGAAGCATACGAATGCAAGTATGCAAGTGCTCCTGTGATTTCCGTAGCAATTCGTAGACGATCTTTCCATGATAGGCATGACTTGCGATTTCGGTTGTGGAGGTGATAATAAAGAGTTCCATTGGATATGAACTCATAGACTAACAACGGAACTTCGGTCTCTAGACAACAACCATAAAGTTTTACGATATTCCTATGATTGATTTGAGACAGAACAACAACTTCATTTATGAATTGATCTATCTCCCTCTTCACTGTAACTTTTGATTGTTTAATAGCAACAACACGTTGATCTGATAAGATTTCTTTATATACTATTCCATGACCGCCATCACCAAGAATTCTTGAAATATCAAAATTATTGGTAGCCTTTTCTAATTCTTCCAATGAAAATACTTTTGTTTGTTCTGCATCATCTTTACTAGCAACAATAAATTGTTGAAGCAATAAGCCATGATTTTGATCAAAATTTTTCCTTCTAATTATCTTTTGACTCATTTTCTTCCATTTCCACGTGGCAAAAATTGATGTTGGAACTATAAGCAGGGTGCCGAAGCCGAGGCACACGCCAATTATGATTCCTGCATAAAATATTTTCTCATACATGTATATACATATATTTTTTTTTGTTAAGATATTGATGCCGGTGTATAACTCTAGTACTTACCCAAAAGCTCTTTATTTCGTGCGACGCATGGTCTTTTCTTCGGGTCGCCAGTCATCCCAGACGGACATGAACAAGAGTAGCTTCCAACAGTATTAACACACTCACCAAAGCAAACATATATTTGAGGGTTGAGGCATTCATCAATATCTAGCAAGAGACCAAACAGAAAAACTCAAGATTAATTATAATTCGACGAAATACGATATTCCTCTTGCAGGGAGCTCCAGATAATTATTTTAATTTCCAGAAAATATGATGCTGCGTTTATGTCGTATGTAAATTTGATATATACTAGTTTCTTTGATTGATAATGCGATTGAGGAATAAACGAAGAAAAAGTACCTGTGCAGCCATCTGGAAGGTATGGATTTCCTTGGAAGCCATCCGAGCATTTGCATTTATATCCCGGAAATTCTTGAATGTATGTATCGACACATTTATTGTTGCTGCTGAGACACGCAGATTTGCTATGTATTAGCTCGGCTTTAGCGCAGGATTTGAACTCAATTGTCCAGTTAAAGGTAGCTCGCTGTTGGAGGATATCGAAAGTATCATACGACCGCGGGTTAGGCACGGCAACTTCCACTTGCCCTTCGTCCACCATGATCATGGTAACAACTTGACCGTTGAAATCCGGAACTGCAGGAATCGCCGTTTCGTTGCATGATATAGCAAAAGATTTATCTCTGTAGCAGCCCTCCTCTAGTCCAAACGGAAAAGGAATCGTGACGTTTCCGCATTTGCTCGAACAGTTAGCCGATGGAAGGGCCGTTACGGGGGGGCTCTGCAATTCCATTATCAGAAAGGTAGCTAGACGCATCGCATATAGTTACAATGCATGCATTACTTCTTAAACTGTTAGATGGGTGATAAAAAAATATATCAATAAACTTGAAACTTTCGTGCTGCTTCAATCGTGAATCGATTTTCTGAAATAATCAAATTCATGTTGAAGCTCAAGGATAATAATAATATACATTATTATGCGGGAAAAAGAGATGGAAAGAGCAGCATTACCATGGCAGCCATTAGGCACGTAGGGATTGTCTCGCCAGCTGCTAGTTGGCGGACAGAAGCAATGGTAGCCGGCAGAAATATTAGAAGAGTCGCCATCTTTGCAGATGCTATTTTCACTGAGGCAAGCGTAGCTCCTCATTTCCTTCTTTGCCTCTTCGCAGGAGCGGTGATAATTTATTTTCCAAATCAGAGTTGCGGAATTTGACCGCCAAATGAAGGCCTTAACGCTGGAATCATTAGCCGCCGAAGTGTGATTTTTCCGGGTCAATCGAATGCCGTAAGATTGCACTTCCCTCTTCAGTGGAACGCTGCAGCACCGCACGCAGTAGCAGGAATCCTAGAGGTAATTTTTGTAGGTTATTAAGTAATGTTGTATTAAATTATTTGGATCCATCACATTATCTTATTTACTTGTGATAGGTAAAGGATAATCTGCATTATTCAATCAATTCACATTGCCTATAAAATAACAATGCAGATTGCCATTGGGAGGATAGGCAATCTACGTTACCACCTGAGTTGCAATCTTTTAAATTTTACTTTTTCCATTTGTCCTTTTCAATTTTATTTAAATAAATTTTAAAACACATTAAATAAATTATAATAATAATTAAATAAAGTATAAAATTAATCAAATAAATACTATAATTATTATGACTATATTATTATCATATTTTAAACTATATTAATTATTTTATAAATTTTAATTTTATAGGTGAGAATATATATTTGTGATTTAAGTTTACGAAGTTAAAAATAATTTATATATCTAAACATAATTCTTTTGATTAGGGGTATATCGATAAAAACTGTATATTAACTCATTAATCTGTATTTTCTTATAAATAACTAATATGAATTACTAGATAAATTACTTATACATAATAAATAAGGTAATATACATTGCTGGTAATTTAATAAGTGGCAATCTTTCTGAAAGACAATCTACATTACTAGGTAATGTTGAATGATAATACAGTGAACACATCCTTACAGTAAAATGGGCGTGTAAGCAATAATGGGTTTAGTTAGGTCCATTGATCTCAGGATGGCTCAGAATGATTCTAATCTTTTATCTGTACAAATTGCTGGTTAATGAAAATCCATTGATTGACAGATAAAGAAATCAAATCTTTCTTTTGCCGGGGACATGTACGGTGTTCAAGGGTCGGATTTCACCTAGCCCAACTCTGCATCCAACCCGATTCGACCCATCTGATTTTGATCGGATCGAGTCGGCCCTCTTTGGAATGATGGATCCGACCAATTCAATCCGGTTCAGATCGGATTATGAAATAATATTTATTTTAAAAGTACAAAATTTTTATTTTTAAAATATTTATATATTATTTTATACATTTAAAATATTTTATTTAAATATTTTAAATTTTTTAGTACAAAATATAAGCTGAAAACTAAAAAAATAAAAATAAAAAGTCAAGTTTTCCGACCCGTACCCGATCCGAACCGAAGTTGGGTTGAGATCAGATCGAGTCGGGTCCGATCCGACCACGGACTCGATGGAGTTTGCGGCTCGATTCGACCCGCTAAACACCCCTAGGGACATGGTGCTGTAGTTGTCAATCTATAAAGAGACTCCGTCTGTTTTATCTAATAACATCTCTTTGTATGAATAATGTTGTTTACTTCACTATGTTCTTAATATTCAATTTATATTTTCAATCATTTGTTGAATTTTCTTTTTGAGTAGTCAATACAACCATACTTTTGTTTCATATTTTTTTTAACTTTCTTGAATCGGTCCAAGAAGAGGACTTAATTAATTATCCTATTAATTGACATGATATTTGATTTGGTAGAAAGAACGTGACATTGTTATTAGGCAAAAATTATTAGGTAATAATTGGTATGATAAAATTCAACCATTTTTCCACACAAAAAATTGGATAATAATGGCTATTATAAGCTTAGCATTGTGAAAGAGATGCAATCTACGGCTGCTCTAAGCCATTATATATAATTCAAAATTATCTTGTAAATTAATATATATATATATATATATATATATATATATCCAACATGCGTATCACATTGCCACGATGAATTATAACATATTACAAATATCCACTAAAAGATAAGTTTCACAATATTATGCAAACATTATAAAAATTCAAAATGCATTCTACTTGAAGTATTACACAAGATTCCAACACTTCAATCTTCAAGTTGTTCAAATGTTTGTTTCTAGTAGATCTAAAATTCCCTTCTCAACAGCATTGTTCAGCACATGGTAAGACATTTTGCTTCTATCAAGTTCGAATCGGTTCGATTACTTGTCAAAATTATTTTTGATATTGAATAAAAAATACGGTTGAACTAACTGATTGAACCGGTTCGGTTGAATTGGCTCAACTCGATTCAATTTAAATTTTAGAAAAAATTAAAAAATGATAAAAATAGAAAAGTTAAAAAAGAAAAAAAAAAGAAATAGAAGGAAGGTTAAAGAGGAGGGAATATGATATGTATAAAATTAAATAGGAATTGAAATAAAAAGGTAAGTATTAAAATTGAATAACATTAAAATGAAAAATTATCAAAGTGCATAAATAAAGGAAATAAAAAGAAAAGTGTTAAATAAAAAAGAAATAAGAATAATTAAAGATAATTTTTTTTAATATAGCATCTGTCGTCATTAAATAATAGATATTAAATTAATAATAATCTATTTATAGTCATCATTATTATTTATCATTATTAAAACTTTTAACAAATAAAAGTTCTATTATATTGACTTTTAATATTATTAATATGTTATCAATACAATATTCATTTACTATATCATATAACTTATATTATATCTTTATAATTATTATAATAATATTATTTTAATAAAATTTGATTCGATCCAATCGCGTGACCCGCTAATAAGTTTGATTCGACGGTTGATCCGGTTCTCAAAATATTGCAGAGATTATTGATGCTTCCACACTGAGATGCAGGGCCTTTGCATCGAAGATAGTGTGTGGTTCGATCCTAATGAATAGAGAGAAATGGAGTTGAACGAGTCTCCAGCTAATGTGCCCACTTTAGCAGTTGTGCGGGATGAGCCCATCCCAAAGACTACGTTCTGAATGCTTGGATCATGACACCTATTCTCATCCCCTTACCGAGCTTTGAACACTCTCAAGACTACGGAGGTTGCTCATCACTCATCAGATAGTTTGGAGGATGCATCATCAACTAAAGTCCTCACGGATGGCAGCTTTGAGTTCTTTCGCTCACATGACTCAATGTGAATGATCATTCCGATGATTTTTAATCTCTAGCCTCTAGGTGATGGGTTGTTATGTCATCTTGTCTACCCTCTTTGAGGGGGAGAACATTGTGGATGCCCTTTATTTCGGATGATGGAACTATGGTTGTACCGCTATTTTATTGTTTACTTTATTTTGGATGATTACATTTTGGGTGTATTACTCGTGTATTTTTCTATTATGGATGTACTTCATTTATTTATGTTACTATGGATATGGATGTACCTCTTTTATGATTTACTTATTTGAAATTATGGTGATATTGAGGCATATGTGCTCTTATTTGATACCATGAAGACATTGAACATGTGTTCTTTCGATTATAATTTTGGTATGAAGTACTCTATTGTTGTGCGTTATGATCGTATTCATGTCTTTGCAAATTTGAAACGTTCTATGCTTCTTTTTTTTATATATGCTTTGATCTTATTGATGCATGCCCTTCTAATGATACCTTATATGTTCTTTGTTATTTAAAAATTTGATTTACTCGTTATGCACCCTTGTACCTGATCTATAGTCACCTCAATGCTCATAGAGGTTATATGAAATGCATCACGGGGAGCAATGATCAAGGCAAGTTATTTATTACTGTGTTATATTTTTATTACTCCTTATCATCCAGTATGTTTGACATCATCAAAATGGGGAGATCATTTTAATCCAATAACCATATCCCAATGTTTTATTTGATGATGACAAAGCAAATTGGGGACAGTCATACTAGCTAACAAATTGGTTTAAATGATTTATAAGAATATGTTTCAGGCAAATTGAACGATCCTCTGAAAAGTTTATAAATTAAGGTCAAAACTTTATGGTCTCATAAATTCAACAAGTTCACATCCGATCCTTATGAATCAGGTGAGGTAAAAGTGTATCCAGATGACTTGAAGTTATCTCAGATATCCCATTCAAAAGTTCCGACTTTTGGACATTCAAGACATAAAGCAATTTGTGGAACAATGGGGTTCAGATGTCTGCTTTAGAAGTTTAGACATTTGCGCTAACAAGTCTGAGATGCATTTTGGAAAAAAATTACATTGGGACATCCAATCCCAACTTTTGGATGTTTGAACTATCTGACAGCTCAACAGAACTCTAATGGCTAGTTAATTAGACATTTGGAGGGCAGAGCACACATCCTGACCTTTTTTTTCCTAAAAATGCACATGACCTTTTTTTTCTAAAAATCCACAACACAACCACTAAAATTGAAGTCTTGAAGCCTCCTTGGGATCTCTATAACAGGCATAAAATACGAGGTTGTAAAATGATGCACAAAGCATAAAAGAACCAATTTCTACAAATTATCATCATTTTTGCACACTTGGAACATTTTGGAGCACTCCAAGCTTAGTGGCAAACTTATTTCCCTTGCGTCATTGTAAAATGAAGAGAGCGTGACAATCCCTGTATTGTGAACATTTTTTAGACTCCCCACTCATAATTATAGAAGACACATAATTTTATTAAATAAAAATAATAGAAGATTATAATTCAGATTATTCTTTGTTCTAACTTCTAGAAAATTTACATAGGTACTTTCTTTACCCATTGTTGGACTCTAACGTCCCTGATGGGCCATCGGGATGCATGATGTCATGCCAACTGCTACAGTACAATTCTCATTTGCACTATAGATATAAGTAGTTTAACTCAATCGCGCTTCGTGCAATTTAAATATATTTAAAAAAGAAGATTAACTATATAAATAAAATATAATTTATATTTTTATTATAAATGATAACATATATACTATTTTTCATAACATATATTATATTTATAAACACATTACTATTTGAAGAAAAACAAATATTACTTAAGTTTATATTTTAAACATTTAAAATGTTATAAGAATTATTATATTTTTTCAGAACATTAGAATAACTATTATTTTACATTCATGCATGTGTATCAAAATTTATATTACAACTTTGCTATAGATAATTAATATGCAATATGTGATATTAAAATTTAATACATAAATTATTAACGTAAATCAAAGGACATATGATTAACATATGTGATCTTTCATATTCAAAATAATTATGACTCTTCATATTACTAAAAAATAATTAATGAACTTAAATAGATATAAAATACGTGACTTTTAAATTCAAAAATAATTAATAGAGGTAAGTTATCAGAATAAGTAGGCTCAAGTTATCACAATGCATAAAATTAAAGATAAACATTAAAATAATTCAAAAAAGGAAAAAAGATAATAAAGAATGAAGGAAGGACATAGGATACTTGATGAATGGAATTATATAAATATAAGCATTTTATTCAATTGCATTAATTATTTCTCATAAATTTTTTATCAACGTGTTGACTTTTCACATTCTATAATACTTATCTAAAAACTGATATGAATGTTATAAATAAATACATAAATCAGAATATGTATTACTAATTAAAATTTGATATAATTATATTATATATATAATAATTGGAATTTATTTCATAACACCTTTTCATGATAAATTGTCGAATTCCCTTGTGTTGTGGACTTGTTGTGTTGCATACTATTGGTATGCATTGTTTGAACTCTTTTGACTCTCCTTTTTCTAATAGCAATAACTTTAAATATAAAAAGTTAACAAAATTTTTGCAAATATGCTAGACGAAATTAAAACAAAAACTACTTTGCATATCATTTTGGACCATATTCATTTGCTAAGAAAGCTTTGGGGGAGAGAGAGAGAGAGAGAGGTTGGAAAAAAAATTCGATTGTGAAGTTGGAAAAAAATGGCTTAGCAGAATTTCTCTCATACACACTGTAATTATACATTTTATTTCCTAATATTTATTTGTATCCCTCTCTCAGAATCGAAGAGTGGAAAACGTAGGGGATAAGTGAGAAAAATCTTGAAGGTAAAATATAACTTAGAAAATTAGTCACATATGAAAAATGATAATAATTGGTCAAAACAAAATAAGACAAATACGATTAAAATTAGTTGACCCACCCATGTATATATATATATATATATATATATAATGTCAATTATGCGCTGCAAAAGTTAAAAAAAATTAACATCCTTCGTGAGTAGAGTAATGATAGAATTCGAAACTTCGACGTCGCTTGAGAAAGGTATGAACTTAAATGTTTGATACACTCCAAAGTAGCTCATCTTAAGCGATCTGTTTCTAAAACATATATCAAATAACCACGACAGACACGGTCTCCGTCCTCGAGCCATTGGCTTAATTTTCCCGAAAACTCTGGAGTTTCGAGAGCTCGGGAGTCCAAGAATGGGGGTCCTTTGGAAGGTGATGGCTCGGCGTTCTCAGACTGCAACGCGCAACAAATTGGAGACGCGGCAATGAGCGCGCCCAGGAAGTGTAAGAGAATTAAATTAATCATTTTAAGCCACCTGCTTCGCTGTTGGCAAGATCAGCAGCGACAAGAGGCTGGACGACCTGCCTACGAGTCTCAAGTGTGCAGGCCGGTGGATGAGCGCTCGAGGGAAGCCGGGCACCTGCTTCGCTGTTGGCAAGATCAGCAGCGACAAGAGGCTGGACGGCCTGCAGTGCAAGTTCATAATGCCTACGAGTCTCAAGTGTGCAGGCCGGTGGATGAGCGTTCGAGGGAAGCCGGGCACCTGCTTCGCTGTTGGCAAGATCAGCAACGACAAGAGGCTGGACGGCCTGCCTACGAGTCTCAAGTGTGCAGGCCGGTGGATGAGCGCTCGAGGGAAGCCGGGCACCTGCTTCGCTGTTGGCAAGATCAGCAGCGACAAGAGGCTGGACGGCCTGCAGTGCAAGTTCATAATGCCTACGAGTCTCAAGTGTGCAGGCCGGTGGATGAGCGTTCGAGGGAAGCCGGGCACCTGCTTCGCTGTTGGCAAGATCAGCAACGACAAGAGGCTGGACGGCCTGCCTACGAGTCTCAAGTGTGCAGGCCGGTGGATGAGCGCTCGAGGGAAGCCGGGCACCTGCTTCGCTGTTGGCAAGATCAGCAACGACAAGAGGCTAGACGGTCTGCAATGCAAGTTCATAATGCCTACGAGTCTCAAGTGTGCAGACCGATGGATGAGCGCTCGAGGGAAGCCGGGCATCTTGAGGGCAAGACAGCACCGGCCGTGAAGGATTCTTGATCTAGGGGCTTCATCTGCATGATGCACGCGACACGATTGCCCATGGAAGACGTGCGATCCGACTGGCCGCGAGGCGTCGGCCGGAGCACCCGCACTGTTGAAGGTTGTGCTCAAGGTTGCTTTGGAGGTTGACCCGTGCGGACGTGCTCTTTTTAAGTGATGTTCTAGAAAACTGAAGTCGTTTGGATAGTCGTGTAAACACGAAAGAAAATAACTGATCCATGCACAAGACACCATTTCATATTTCAGGGAAAAATTAAAAAAAAGGAAAAATTGAGAAAAAAGGTAAATACCAATACTGAATGGAGATTGATTTGTAACCTCCTGTTAAGCATCAGCTTTATATAAGTATAAGAAGTCGAATAATATCATGTGTAAGTAGTTCTCTCGACCACTTATGTAAGGCACCATGTTATCCAACTGATGTCCCGTCGTGTGATTTCGTTGCTGTTCCAAGGTATTTCGATTGTAAATTCCCGAAAACGCGTTCGAAATTATGTAGAAAAATATTTGAAGATTCATTATTCCCCTGCGAGATATTCTAAAAATATTTTTATTTATTTATTACTAATTCTTTCAATTGGTATCGATTTTTCTTATTTTAATTTTTGGATTACATATTATTTTACGGTTTTGATTATAGAACCATAACTGAATAATGAAAATTTTTTGTTTTCATTTTTTGTATAAAATTTAAACCGAATTATTGTACACTTATTTTTATAATTTTCCCCATTTTTCGAAAAAGAAGGAAATGATACGAACTGTTTAAAAAAAAATACTGTGCTCGGAACTCGGAAGCACTATAGCGCGCTATAGTCACACGGGCCCAAAGCCCGCCTGTAAGGCGCGGCGCTGCACGCGGGGGCTGGTGGCCCACTGCAGTGCGCTTCGCGTGATGCACGCGATGCACGAGCGTGAGCAGGTCATCACCAGCCCAGTTCAACAGTATCATTTTTTTTTTGAAAAATTGAATTTAGAAAACTTGGGAAAATATAAAACAATGAGAAAAATATAGTTTTAGACTCAGAAAATTCTAAACATTTTCTGAAAAATGTGTTTTTGACATAATTGCATGCATTATTCTTTATAATGCATTTTACATGTGTTATTATGTCATGATAAATATATATGAAAAATTAGATTATTTCTAATTTATGCACATTATTGAGTTAGAAAATTATGAATGCTTTTCTTAAAATTTCAAAATATTTAATATGCCTATTTTGTATTTGTGCATATGGTATTTTGCATATTATTCTATGTTACTATATGTAATTAATAGTAATTGATATTCTTATAAATTATCATGTCACATTTAATTCTAAGCATGAGGCTACACACTTAGTTAGTTTTAATATAAAATAATCATATTATGATTGACTATGAAATTTTGTAGTTTTTGAATAATTATGTGATGAATTAATATGAAATGGAAATTGTTTTCTAAATTTTTAGAATAAATTTTTAGTGATATTTTTAGAATAAATTATGAGATTTTTAGAATAAATTTTCTTAAAATTGTATGAAATATATTTTATGCATATTAGTGATATTATGCATATTTATTAGTACATGAAATATTCATGTTATTTTGTATTATGAATTTAAGTAACAATTCATTTTTTATATATTATTACATGATATATTTTAAGTGTAGTATGTCACACTTAAATTAAATTTTCATATGAATTAAATATTCATGCACATAATTATGTTATATTTAATTAAAGTGTAAACTAGTGTGACGCATTTAAATTGATATGATAATAAATGTTTGCACATTATTAGTTCATTTGTGCATTGGACTATATTAAAGGAATTTATTTTCTTTATGAAAGAACATGTGCGTATATGAAATTGTGTTACATATTAGGCATAATATGTGTTATGTGAATTTGTGAGTCATCAATTCACATAATTATATTAAGTTATGCACAAACTATTTTTTATCACATTTTTTCATGTGAAATATGCACATTAATTATGACAAATTATATTTTTTTTATAAATAGAAATATGTGCATATATGTTTCTTTTATTACACATGAAATGAATTGCATGATTTTTTAATAAACAAGATATGCATGATATGAATTCATGTACATAATTGAGACTTATGTGACATAAATATAGAGTTAGACATTTGATAATATTTGTGTGATTATTTGTATGTTTACTATCATGCTTATCTTAATTATATGAGTGTGACAAATAATATTCATTTATATGTAAATGAATTATATGATTATTCGCGTGCATAATATACATTCATATATGTGATTTATGCAATGTTTACTTTGAATGTATAAATGTTTGTGAACTATGAATGTGACATGTTTCATAAAACTTAGGATGAAATAAGTTTGACATTATGGAACATAGGTAGTACAAATATGTCTAAGGTATCTAATTTGTATGATGATCATGGTAGCAATTTTTGTTGAGTAGTGTGTGACATGTGCATGTTTAGGAAAGTACTGAAAAGAGATTATTAGTGAAAAATGTATTACCCTCTTTCTGTGTGGATTTATCTGATGTACTGTTAACACAATCTCTAATAATTAATATGTTTAAATGACATGATGACATTTTTGCAATTATTGTGTTGACAAGACGAATGAGTAATAATTTTCTAATTGGCACCTTGCAAACACAAGGAAAAGCTTCCATCACATAATCCTAATTGTCCTGATTATATCTTTGAAAATGATATGTTAATTACATCATATATTTTTTTAGATGATTTTGAATGTTCGTTTTCCAAAATTATTAGAATAGTACCTTAGCGCAACATATTATTTTTAATGAATGATAATTATTTTTTCGGATAGTGAGAGATGAGTGGGAGCATAGCGATCATTCCGATATCATTGCCTTAAAAATATTATTACGTCATTATTCATGAATATATATGATAAGAACATGCAAAAACTAACTCATTTCCCTTATGTAATTTTTTACCATTCAAAAGTGACACATGACAAAAAATGACCTCTGTCGAGCACGATCACTATCACGATTCTTATGATCTTGATTTAATGAAATCTTCAAGAAAACAATAGCTCTTACATAAGTTTTCTTCAACAGATATGTTATATATTTGTATGTGATAATAAACTTGACAACTGAGTTAGAGAATCTTGGTAATATTTTTTTTAAATGATCACATAATAGTTACTTATTTCTAATAAGTACAGTAAGCTTGCCCACATTTTTTATGTTTAGTGAAAATATCATATTTTTTAAAATTTATTTGAAGAATGTGTGTCATCTTCAATTATGACATATGTTGTCCATGTCAAAATAAGAAAATTACTGTAAGTTTTTGACAGAGATCATAGTCCAATAAAATAATGTATAAATACTAAAAAGACTAACGCTATTCGCATCTATGTGAGATGCATAATGACAAAGTTAATATAAGTAAAACAATGTGCTTCGTATGTGGCACATACGATAATGTTTTGCTCGTGATTGCACGTACTGAATCGAAAAATGTTGATATAATCGTATGGTAATTTTGTTTAATAATAAGGTTGTTCCTTTGTTCAAACTCATTTTTTTGTGGACTGAGATTATTAGAACAACTTATCCTGCAGTTAAGGAATGATGAATTCTTTGCATGACTTAGTCGTTCAAGCCGAGAATAATTGGAAACAACATGAAAGTGAGTTAAAAATGATTAAACTATAGAGAAATTATTATTTTCTCTTGTTCATCAAAAGTCTAGCTATTGAATCATATGTGTTAGATGAAAATTACATAAAACTATTTTGAATGCTTAAAATGTAAAAGTATTGAGCGCACTATGTAATTTGTAATGATCCATTTATGGATATAGTATTCATCTAAATGATATAAGTATCATTATGTGTATATCCATTTTTATGAATAAATATGTCATTATGACATTATATGTGAAACAATATTATGTATAACTAGAAGTAATAAGAGATTTCTTCTATTAATGAAGAAATTAATGTCTTTCTATATAATTGACATGGGTGAGACAGTTATTCACATCGGGTGTGAAATTTAAATTGTTCAAGTAAATTTATTGCTTTGTATCGAGAGTCCACTATCATAATGACAAATTGAGCATTCTATGAGAAATTGTATACTCATCGGTACCCTTATTAAAAGAGATAATTTTTTGAATCTCTTGACATTTTCTAAAACTCCATAAGTAATAAAAGGAAATGTCCTTTTGTGTCAGTAATCAAACATTCACAATAAGTTAATTTGTGTCATTAGTCAAATGAAAAATTTGCATACTAATGTAGGACATGTATGTTGGATGGCGATTAAGAAAATAGTGAGATACCTTATGAGCATGTTGACTCTCATTTTGCGTTATTATGGAGATGAGTTACTTGCTTAATAAATAGATGTCCATTAAGATGGCGATATTAACAAGCAAAAATTTATCTCCGAATATGTCTTCATGTTATAGAATGACATATTACAAAGTTTAGTTAAAACAAAATTATATAAAGTAGTCAACTAAAAATTGAGTTTGTGTTATACCTAATGATGGTATGAAGCTATCTGGTTAAGTGAATTGTTTTACTCATGTATTACAATTGTCAAATATGTCTTTTTGTTACAATAAGTATGTCACTATTGCTTGATAAAAAAAGGATGAACCATTGTAAGGGAAAACATATTGATGTCTCGTATGTCTTGATAATGTAAAGAAGATATGGTCGATGAATACACGTGTAAGTATGTGATACTTACTAAACATGTTCAACTGACGCATTAACATGTGCATGTGTGAGTATGTGATACTTACTAGACATGTTCAATTGATGCATTAACATATGCATGACTTATGTGATGATGTATTCTAAATCTTCTTAGGATGAATAAAAATATGTTAAATTTATTCTGAAGTTATTTAATGACTTTGATAATGCATGTAGAGTATGTCAAATCAGTTACGAGATTATCAGTCACACAGATAATCACTTCGGCGCTTAGTGTATAGCGAACGAAGATGAAATGATTCAAATACAGATATATGATCTAGGATCATCCTGATTTGTTCGAAAGGATGACACGAGTTTATATATAACTCTATATAACCTGAGCAGAGAAGTCAGATATGAAACCTTGTGGCGCCAATTTTTGGACGACTAGTAGGAGGATTCAAGTCAAACGTCATGGATAGACATATGGACTTCAACATATTATGTTTACGACATATGCTCCTTTAGCGGAAGTGCAATACTTGGTTATGAACATAATATGCTAAGTCGATCCTCACACTTGATGAATACTTTATAGTTTTCCGTCAGAGTGTGAGTACAAGACTCGAGATTGCCCTTAATTAGACTTTTGACTATATTTCAAAATAATGGGTTAGTGTTGCTACTTTAGTGAGGTACTTAAAGGCTAAAATTGTATGCAGCCCATCGAACCATGACTAAGAAAGCAACTAACTTAAAATTGAGAAATATAAGGACGAGAGGAAGATTCACTAGTGTTGTATGGTATTTGTGATGCAATTGGCCAAATACATAAGCTTATAAATATGAATCAATCGAAATCATGCACGATAAGAAGTCTGTCGTCTGGAGTGTGCAAGTAAGGTGTTTCTAAGGCAAAGCGAGTAACATAAATGTTTGAGTGACTATGTATTATTGATAAATTATAGTATTGGTTCATATGATAGTTGAGTAGTTATATAATGATAACACGTTATAGCATGCGCTCGCATGTTGATTGAGCAGTTATGTGGAAATAACTTTGGCTCTCAAATTGATCGAGCAACTATGTGTCCTTAATAGGTCATAATATGGGCTCTTAAGTGATTGGGTGATTATGTATCCCTAACAGATCATAGTTCACTGTAAGTTGTGGATGTACTCGTGGGTTGCACGATCCATTTACCATAACGGACATTTACTGAAATCAAATATGAGTAATGTCCCATTATGTGCGAGTGGGAGATTGTTGAATTATGACGCCCCTAATGGGCTGTTGCGATGCATGATGTCATGCAGTCATGTGCACTGCTACAATGCAATTCTTATTTGCACTATAAACATGAAATCGAATGACATCATGTGTAAGTAGTTCTCTTGATGACTAATGTAGGCACCATATTATTCAACTAATGCCCCATCGTGTGATTTCGTGACTATTCCATGGTATTTGGATTGTGACTTTGTGTTCTCCTTCCTCGTGATTGAGTTACTGACAATGAATCTGAAACAACATAGAAAAGCCACCGACGATCCATTATTTCGCTGAGGTATTCCGAAAATATCCTTTCTTATTTATTATCAATTCCTTCAATGAATAAAAACCTTATACCGACTAAGATTCTAAATTAATACATTATAATTATGACACATTTTTTATGACAAGATAATAAATAAATTTTGAATCACACTAACATAAAATTCAAAGCATTATTAACATCTAATAGTGTGAGAATCCCCTATCAACAAATGAGAAGGATATAAATTTTTTTTTTGTACAGAAGGACGAAGAAGCATAGAGCCCAAATTTTGGGCTAAGTCCAGCTACCGCTTGTACATTCTGGATTCTATCGTAAATTTACAAGACTTCTAAAAAAATATTTGAACTTAGATTTAAAACTCTATATATTATGAATTAGTCATTTAGTAACTTTTTTGCGATTTATTTATTTCATAACATATTTCCCATTTTCTTATTTATGATTATGATGTTAGCTGATCTGTTCATTCTCATAAGCTTCAATTGAAACAATAGATATGACGAAACTATAAGTTGAACCACTACTTTGATGGATGATATGTGGAATACCTTCATGAATAGTTATTATGTTCTCCTTGTTACAGTATAATGACGAGGTTGATTGGTATTACCTCAACCAGTTTCAATTTGATTCACATATTTTAAGAGTTTAGATCGGCATAGCAAGATTTAATTGATTGACGTCTCAACTCCATTCAAAGTAGCGATGCAAAGTAGCGCCGCCAAAAGCTGTGACGCTATATAGACGTCACTAGCGCCTTTATAGCGTCTACTTCATGTTACGATAATGAGACGCTACTTGCCTTTCGATAGCATTTCATTAGCGTCTTCTTAGCTATTCAGTGAATAGACGCTAATTCTGGCGTAATCGAGACGCTACGTAGACGCTATTATTTCGTGCCACGAAGCGAAAATGCGCAGCAGCACCTAGCGCCGTTCTCGCATCGACGACGTTAGATGCGAATCTAGCATCGCAAGTTTGGCGGCTCTAAAGAGACGCTATATAGCATCTCGGAAGTAGGCGACGCTAGTTGGACGCTACCGTGTTACTCAAAACTTATTTACATTTATCTCGCTATTTGTTTAATATTCAAACCCTATATATTATATATACTATATGTTAATCAATATTCAAAAAATTACACGATTATCAACATATTATCAACATATATATGTATTAATTACACAATTATATATATATATATATATGTATTTTTACATGATAGGAGTGTTCCTAAATATATAATTTGTTACCTATATTATTTATGTTATCTATACATATAATATATATAATATCTTAATTATGCATATATTATTATATACTTAATCATGAAATTACGATGGTTGATTAAGTGAGTGATTTGCTACCATTTTAACGTCACAGTGGTGATTCAATAACGTCCACGTCGCGTCTAATTAGAGCCGCCGTTAGTGTCAACGCTATGGTGACACTATTGACGTCTCTGTAGCATCGCACAATTGAGTCGCAAAAAAGTATTAGATGCTAGTTCGGCACGACGGTGTCGCTAAATGAAACTAGCGACCTAATAGTGTTTGTATTGTCCCTCCTAAGCCGACTTTTTACCCCTCTCTTAATCGGGCACATATAGACATATAAATACGCGTATATGCTTATACTTATATATAATAAGTGCATATATACATATTATTATAATTTAATCTCACACATATAAACATATACACATATATTCACTTCGAATACGTATACATATACACATTATCTATATATATATGACTCGCACATGTATAGACATATACATACACATATATATATTTATAATACATATAGATAAACACATTGTTGCAACTTAATCTCCCACACGTAGACATATATATACATACACATATATTACATATGTATATATATACACATACAATTTTGTTATATACACATATACATATAGATTTATAATTTTGTATACATACATGATAGATTGTCGGAAGAAAATAAAACAATTGGAACGGGGCACAATGCGATGAGACGCTACATTGATAAATAAAATTTCATACATACTAAAAAAATTTGAAAAAGACTTTAAATGAGCGTCTCAATGTTGTCGCATTATTGGGACCCTAAACCCATGGAGACGCCCCTACGACACTATAGTGTCGCTACATTATCTTAGCGACACATTAGCTTCTCTATAGCGCCACACTAGCCGAATTTTGACAGAGTCGGCGCCTACATTGCATCTACGTAGCGTCGCGTTGTTTGGCGATGCTAAAAAATTTACTTAAATCCCTAACCCCTCTTCTTCATTTTCACTTTTACTGTTTACCCCTCTTACTCTTCTTCGACGTCCGATGCCCGACCTTCGACCTCCGACGCCCAACCTCCGACGCCCGATGCCCGCCACCTCCACCACGCCCATCCGATGCCCTCCACTGCTGCCTCGCCCTTCGCCCGACGTCCGACGTTAAAGAAGTTAAATATGAAATGCATAAATATGAAGTTAAAGAAACTGATTCTATCATTGAAAATAAGATTCAAGATCAAGTACTTCAAGAGATGTCAAAACCTATACTTCTAAAGAGACAAATCAGGAAATGATTTCTGAAACAATATGGAGATCCTAGAGAATTTGAAATTTCATGTCAAAATGCAGAATTTCTGAAGGAAAAGATTCAAACTAAAGCTAAAACTCAATTACTTAAGTCAAGACTCAAGTTATTTTTCAAGAAACTGAAGTCTATTTGGTCCAATCTATTTAAAGTGAAACATGGACCAATGACATTTGTATTTGACAAAGGAAATATGTCCAAATCTGGAAATATGTCCAAATTTGATGAATATCAATTGAAGACCCATCAATTGAAGATATATGGGTTTGAGGCATCAAGTCTTATCCAAAACTATAAAACTCTTCTTTGGAGGCAACCCAACCTAATAAGCTAATTTTTTTTCTTTCAGGAATCAAACAGCCTCGATTAATTCCTTGGGCATTTCACACTTCTACTAAAATAACCACTGAACTTACCCTCATTTATAGAGATGCTTCTAATTGCACACTCTTCTACTTTTTAATTTTAAAGACTTCTACTTATTATGCAAACTTTACAAGTGATATCATTTTTTTTCTATGCGGAGAAGGAGAGTAATGTTCACTTATCTACATTTCATGAAGGTGTGTTGAAGCCACTAAAGAACAACTAAAGGAATAGACACTACAAGAAAATTGGCGATTAGCGACGTCATGTAACGCCTCAAAAGTGTGTGACGCCATACAGACGCCACTAACGCCTCCATTGCACTTCTTTAGCATCACCAGAGTCAGACGCCACTTGCCTCTCAATAACGTCTCATTAGCGTCTTCCTATCTACTCAGAGAGTTGACGTTAAAAGTAGCGCAATCGAGACGCTACGTAGACGTTATTTTTTCCCGCCAGGAACTGCAAACGCGCGGCAGTACCTAGCGCCGTTATGGCGTCGACAACGTTAGACGTGAAGCTAGCGTCACATGTATGAAGACTCTAAAGTGACGCTACATGGCGTCTCAATAGAAAGAGACGCTAATGAGACGCGACATTATATATTTAAACTCTATATTATATATACTATATGTCAATCAATAAATTCATTAAATATTATATTAGTATTAATTACATGTTTATCAACATATTATCAATAGCATAATATCAACATGTAGATGTATTAATTACACGATTATATATATATGTATTTTTACATGACAAGAGTGTTCCTAAATATATAATTTTTTTCCTATTTATCTATGTTATCTATACATATAATATATATAATATCTTTATTATGCATGTATCTTAATTATACGTCTTCTTAGCTATTCAGCGGCCGGGTTGACGTTAACTTTCTAGTGCTCTAATCGAGACGCTACGTAGACGCTATTATTTCGCGCCACTATTCTTAATGCGCGGCAGCACCTAGCGCCGTTTTATCGTCGACAACTTTAGACGAGACACTAGCGTCTCATGTCTGAAGACTGTGAAGCGACGTTATATGGCGTCTCAAACAAAGGAGATGCTAATGAGACGCTATTGTATATATATTTAAACACTATATTATATATACTATATGCCAATCAATAAATTCATTAAATATTATATTAGTATTAAGTACACGATTATAAAGATATTATCAATAGCATAATATCAACATATATATGTATTAATTACACGATTATATATATATAAATATATATATATATATGTATTTTTACATTATAAGAGTGTTCCTAAATATATAATTTTTTACCTATATTATTTATGTTATGTATACATATAATATATATAATATCTTAATTAATTATGCATATATTATTATATATTTAATCATGGGATTACGATGGTTGATTAAGTGAGTGATATGTTAGCGTCACAGTAGACACACAATAGCGTCCACCTAGCGTTTAACGAGCGCCTGAAGCTATTATCGACACTATGATGACACTATGGGCGTCTCTCTAGCGTCGTACGTTCGAGACGCCATATTATTTTAGACGCTAGTTCGGCGCTACGGAGTCGCTAAATGAATCTAGCGACTCAATGGCGTATGTATTGCGCCTCCTAAGCCGACTTTTTATTCGTCACTCAATCGAGCATATATAGACATATATATACGCGTATATGCTGATACCTATATATAATAAGTGCGTATATACATATTATTATATCCTACTCTGACACATATAAACAAATACACATATATATATTCACTTCGAATACGTATACATATACATGTTATCTATATATATGTGTAGACATATACATACACATATATATATTTATAATACATATAGAGGAAACACATTGTTGTAACTTAATCTCTCACACATAGACATATATATGTGTATGCATATATGACATATGTATATATATACACACACAATTGTGTTATATTATACACATATACATACATATTTATAATTTTGTATACATACGTGATAGATTATCGGAAGAAAATAAAATAATTGGAACGAAGCATAATGCGATGAGACATTACATTGATAAATAAAATTACATACATACTAAAAAAATTTGAAAAAACTTTTATTGAGCGTCTCAATGGCATCACGATATTGAGACGCTACAATATTGCGACACCCCGACGACGCGATGGTGTCGCTACGTTGTCTTAGAGACACATTAGCTTCTCTATAGCGCCGCGCTAGCCGAATTGTGACAGTTTCGACGCCTACATGGCATCTACGTAGCGTCTCTTTATTTTGCGACGCTAAAAATTACTTAAATCCCTAACCCCTCTTCTTCGTTTTCACTTTTACCGTTTACTGTTTACAATCGCCCCGATGCGTCGATGCCCGACCTCCGACGCGCCGCGATGCCCGACCTCCGACGCCCTCCATTGCCGCCCCCGGCCTTCGCCCGACGTCCGACGACCGCCCTCCACCGCCGCCGCCGCCCTTCGCCTCCGCCGCCCTCTGCATTCGACCGCCCTCCACCGCCGCCCTCTGCATTCGCCGCCGCCTCCTCCTCCTCCGCCCTCCTCGACGGTTCGCCTCCGCCGCGGTCCGCCCTCCCCGACGGTCCACCGCCGCCCGTCGCGTCCACCGCCGCCTCGTCCGCCCTTCACCGCGTCCTCCCTCCACCACCGCCGTCCTCCACCGCCGTCGACGTCCTCCTCCTCCGCCCTCCCCGACGGTCGACCTCCGACGGTCCGCCCTCACCGACGGTTCGCTGCCTCCTCCTCCACCACCGTCCGTCGCGTCCTCCGCCACCCTCCGCCGCCCTCCGCCTCCACCGCCGCCCGTCGCGTCCATCGCCGCCTCGTCCGCCCTCCACCGGCGCCGACGTCCTCCTCCGTCGCCACTGCCGCCTCCACTGCCGTCTCGGCTGCCCTCCGCCCTTCGCCGAAGGTACTAGGCCGCCACCATGTAAATTAAGTTAATTATTAATGCATGAAGTTAAATTAAGTTAATTATTCATGTTAAGTTAAGTATTACTTATTCATGTTATTATCATGTTAAATTAAGTAGTACTTAAGTGAATTATCATCTCTTTGGATCAAGTTAGTATTACATATTAAGTATAATATTAAGTATCATCTCTTAGGAATTAAGTTAAGTATTACTTAAGTTAATTATTACTTATTCATGTTATAAATTAACTTAAGTAGTACTTAAGTTAATTATCATCTCTTTGGATCAAGTTAATTAGTATTACTTATTAAGTATTACTTAAGTTAAGTTAACTTATGTTAATTGTTATCTTAACTTATGAAGTAATGTTATGAATTAAGATAACAATTACTTATTCATGTTAACTTATGAAGTAATTCATGTACTTAAGTTAAGTATTACTTATTCATGTTATGAATTATGTTAAGTAGTACTTAAGTTAAGTATTACTTGAAACATGTGATTTTGGACTTAATTCATAAGTTCAAAATCACACGTTTCAAGTACAAGAAATTTCTTACTTGGCTTAATGTTCTCCGTTACAGAAATCATAAAGTCACATCGTAGCTAGATTTGTCGTTGGAAGGATAAACATGGCATCATAAGTGAAGAATATAAGGATGGTGTTGATGAATTCATTAATTTGACATATCAAAATGAAGGTGTTGCTTCTTCATATGGCGAAATCATATGTCCATGCCGGAAGTGCAAATGTTATCAGTGGAAAGTAAGATATGATGTGTAGAAGGATTTATATTATAACGGTTTCTTACTTACATACACCAATTGGTTCTTTCATGGCGAAGAAAGATGGGCTAAAGAAACAAGTAATGTAGATACCGTTGTGGGCGACTCGAGCAATCCGTACATGGAAATGATACGAGATGCAATGTTAGGAGAAAATGTTGGCGAAACATCTATTGAAGAAGACCCGAATCCTTCGGCTTCTAAATTTTATAATCTTCTCGAAGAGGCAGATGAACCTTTATGGGATGGATGCGTGAAGCAAACTACACTTTCTGCAGTGGCACAACTAATGAACTTAAAATCAGAATTTAATATGAGCGAAAGTTGTTTTGACCGGATGCTTGCCATTATTAAGAGTATGCTTCCAGTTTCCGAGAAATTACTGAAAAATTTTTACAAGTGCAAACGGTTGATGAGAGATTTAGGGTTGGAATATCAGGAGATTGATGCATGCTGCAATCATTGCATGTTGTACTACAAGGAAAATAACTCACTTATGAGTTCTTTTATTTGTGGCGAGCCTAGATTCAAGCCGAAAAAGAATACTCAAAGTTCGAAAAAAATATGGCAAATGCAATATTTAGATACTTTTCGATTGTTCCAAGATTATAACGACTATTTCTTTCTGAGAAAACTGCATCATTTATGAGGTGGCACAAAGAAGGGGCACGTGAAGATCCAAATTCAATTACATATCCTTCGGATGCGGAGGCATAGAGATGATTTGATGTACTTCATCTGAATTTTTCTGCAGAATCATGCAATGTTAGATTAGGACTTTGCACCGATGGCTTCAACCCATTTGGCTCATCGAGTACTGCTTATTCATGTTGGCCTATTTTTGTAACACCGTATAATTTGCCTCCAAGCATGTGTATGAGACGAGAGAATATATTGCTTACCTGTATCATCCTGGGTCCTCGATCTCCTAGAAAAAGTTTAGATGTTTACTGAAGACCTTTGATTGACGAACTCAAGATGTTGTGGGAGGATGGCGTGGTTACCTATGACAAATCTAAAAAGCAAAATTTCATTATGAGAGCCGCATTAATGTGGACCATAAGTGATTTTCCGACATATGGTATGTTAAGTGGTTGGAGTACAAAAGGAAAACTTGCTTGTCCCATATGTGGAAAGAATACAAAATCCTTTTATTTGAAAAATTGTAGGAAAGTTTGCTGGTTTGATTGTCATAGGATGTTTCTGCCATTGGAGAATTCGATGCGCCGTGATCGAAACTCATTTAAAAAGAATACATCCGAGAACACTTTGTGTCCAACTCATTTGACAGGAGAAGAATTGCTAGAGCAAGTAAACAAGCTTAGTGAAGTCTCATTCGGACTCATGGCCGGTAGTTATAAGTAAATTGGGTTTGGAAGTGAACATAATTGGGAGAAAAGAAGTATTTTTTGAGAGTTGCCTTATTGGTCTTCAAACTTGGTACGTCATAACTTGGACATCATGCATGTGGAGAAGAATGTATTTGACAACATCTTCAACACTATTATGGATGTTAAAGGAAGAACAAAAGATAGCATACAGGCTCGCGAAGACATGAAATTAATATGTAAAAGACCAGAGTTAGATATCATTCATCTTCAAAATGGTAAATGCAAAAAGACAAAAGCTACTTATGTCTTGAGCAATGATCAAAGAAAAGTGGTTTTCGAATGGGTAAAGCAATTGAAATTCCCTGACAGATATGTATCAAACATATCTCGTTGTTTTAACTTGGACAATGGGAAGATACACTGGATGAAGAGTCATGATTGTCATATTTTTATGCAAAGGCTGCTTCCAATTGCCTTTAAAGAACTTTTGCCAAAGGCCATCTGAGAGGTTTTAACAGAATTGTCTATGTTCTTTAAAGAGCTTTGTGCATCCATCGTTCGGAAAGAAAACATATCTCGGTTAGAGGCTTCTATTGTGATTACCGTGTGCAAGGCTGAGAAGATATTTCCACCTTCTTTCTTTGACGTGATGGAACATTTGATTGTACATCTTCCATATGAAACAAAAATTGCTGGTCCGGTTCAGTATCGATAGATGTATCCTTTCGAAAGGTGCATGTTATATTTGAAAAGGAAGGTGAAGAATAAGACAAAAATTGAAGGCTCCATATGTAAAGCATATTTCATTGAGGAGGTGTCAAACTTCACTTCAAAATACTTTGAGCCGCACATACAATCACGACACACCCAAGTTCCAAGAAACGATGATGGTGGTGAAGGAGAAGTTGACATGAATATTCTATCCATCTTCAAGTACCCATGTCGACTTCTTGGTGCAGGACGCAAAGTTATCTTGAATGACAGAGATCTCACCGCCGTTGAGAATTATGTTCTTGCAAATTGTAGCGAAGTGACACCGTATCTCGAGTAAGGCAATTTGTTCTAATTTCTTATATAATTTAAAGCTAATTGTTGCTATATGATTGTATTAATTGAAAACTATGAATTCAGGAAATTCGAAGAATTACAACGAGAAATTAATCCGTTAGTTTCAAACGATGAGTTATTGAAACTACGAGACAAATATTTTGCTGATTGGTTGAGATGTGAAGTGATAAATCTTTCCGCTTGTTCTTAATTGTTATAAGTTCGTAACTTTCACTTCAACTTTTTAGTTATTTTTTTTGTAGGTTATTAATGGCTCAGTCATAGAGAACAAAATACGAGATCTCGGTCATGGCCCGAAGAAATAAGTTCTTAGCTATTGCGGCATCATAGTCAATGGATATCGGTTCCATACAGAAGAATATAGCTGACAACGTTCAACTATTAATAGCGGCATATGTGTTCTAGGAAGCATGTACGGGGATGACAACTTTGATTACTACGGTGTTAGAGAAGACATCCTAGAATTATCTTATTTGAGAAAATCTAACAAAGTCGTGGTGCTAAAATGTCGTTGGTTCGATCCAGAGAAAAGAGTTCGGATCGATCAAAAGTTTAAATTGGTGGATATTAACCCTCGATCGAGACTTCAGTCATACGATCCATTCATATTGGCGGAACAAGCACAACAAGTGTACTACACTAAGTATCCATTGAAAAGAACCAAGGATGAATGGTGGGCGTCATGTAAGGTGAGGAGTAGACTATTCTTAGCAGAAACAATGGTAGATGAGAATGAAACATCATCCGTACACAACGATGTGCCCATGGATGATTACTATCAAGAAGATAGAGTGAACGAGACGATTGATGTGAACGAGACACCTACTCTCACCCACTCGCCTCCCTCCATCTGAAAAACTCAGTCTCTCCTAGCTTAATCAACACTAAGGACAATATTGAGATTAAGTTTGGGGGAGTCTAATGACATGATTTTATGAACTAACCGCCTCATTGTGATTTATTTTTGAAATGTTTTTAACATTTATGAAATTCTATCACAGTAGTTTTTAAAAACTTGACTTAGACTTTTACTATGTCGTTAAGTATTAATTAGGAAACATTATGCATGACATTATAGACCCTATAGTCACTACAACAAAATTGTGATTTTGTGACGGATTTATCCGTCGAAAAACCTTCAAATCCGTTGCAAATATGACTTTGCGATAGATTTTTCGATGGATAGCGACTAGTTGGAAATCTTGTCATTGGAAAAAATTAGTGACGGTCCTCAAACATCCCTTCGAAGATTTTGACGGACGTTTGCGACAAAAAAATAGCCTTCAAAATTTTTGAAGGCCAAAATCCGTCGGAAGTTCCCATGGAAAGATAACCTTCGGAACTTCTGATGGATTTGGCCGTCGGAAGCTCCTGATCCGACTGCCAAATCCGGCCGCGTCGGAGGAAGAAGTGTTGGCTCCTTCACAATTTTCCATGGATTTCGATAGATTTCCCATCGATAGTTCCGACGGGAGGACACCCATCGAAACCTTCGACGGGTAGCACCCTTCGAAACCTTCGGCGAGCGATGCTTGTCGAAGCCTTCGATGGGAGTACTCCCCTCGAAGCTACGATGAGAGTACTCACCTCGAAGATATGATGGGAGTACTCCCCTCAAAGCTTTCGACGGGCGATGTCCGTCTTAGGTACCGGCAGAATCGATGGATTTGTCCGTCAAAAAGTTTTTAGAAATATAAAAAAATTAGGCCGCCTGCTGTCGGATCGGTGGTCACCGATCTGGCATCAGATGGCCGGTATCGAGATAGGGATGGGGATGGGGAGGATGCCACGGACGCGACCGCCCGTGCGTGGAATCGATAGCACGCCAGCAACTGGATCCGGACGCTAGCGGCCGCCTGCGACCGTATCCGGATGCGAACGGCCGCTTGCGACCGGCTCCGATAGCCTGCGACCGGATCCGATAGCCTGCGACCGGATCCGCACGCCAACGATCGGATTTGGCCACCTGCGATCGGATCCGGCTGCCTGCGGCGGCCGATCGCGCGCGGGCCGGATCAGGCCGCCCGGTGCGGATCGGGCTGCCCGCACGCGGATCCGATCGATCTGGCACGCGGGCGGGCCGATCTGGTGCGCGGGCGCCAGATCCGATCTGGCAGCGGGACGGATCAGGCCGCAAGCGCTGGATTCGGCTGCCCGCGACCAGATCCAACACCTGTGCGCCGAATCCGGCCGCATGCGTCGGATCCGGCCACCTGTGCGGCTCTTAGTCAAGAGAGAGGGAGAGGGAGAGGAGGAGGGCGGCCGGTGTCGAGATCGCCGGAGTCGTGGAAGGTCACCGGAGCCGTGGAGTTGCCGCCGTCGTCGTAGGGGAGAGAGATATAGGGAGAGATAGAGCAGCGAGAGAGGGGGGAATGAGTGAGAGTTAGTGGGGGAGGGATATAGGGGGAGAGAGGTTGGGCGGGAAGGAATGGTGAGAGGGAGGGAAAATATTGGGTGGGAAAAAAAATTAGAGTTAGTGACGGATGAATCATTTGGTAATATCGACGGAAATATATCTGTCGAATAATAGTGAAGGTTGAATTCATTGGTAAATATAATATTAACATATTAATCATATATTTTATATTAGACTATATATATATTATTAAAATATTACTTAATGAAGGATATTTCCTTCAAAATTATTGACGGTCCAAAATATCCTTCGCTACTATTGACGGATATATCCCTCGAAATTACGGACGGATAATTATCCCTTGATAATTTCGAAAGCTATGCCCGTCAGTAATTTTAATAATAAAATATTAAACATATACTTATATCTCTCTTCCATTTTTGTAAAATATTTATAATATAACATAATATTAATAATAATGTTAATCATATATATTAATACATATAATTAATATCAATATATATACTATTACGAATGTTTAATAATAATATTATATATATATTGATAATAAATAATTTTATTTTAATTACCGACGGGTATTTTCTTCGAAATTATCGATGGATGGAAATCATTCAGTAATTACTGACTGGTAATGTCCTTCATAATTACTGACGGGTAATATCCTTCATAATTATCGACGAGTAATGTCATTCGAAATTACCAATGGATACCAAATCCTTCAGTAATTTCGAAGGGACTATCCTTTAAAGTAAATGAAATAGCATATTATTAATGTTTATAATATAACACATCTCTTTATTTCATTTTTATAAAATATTTATAATATAACATAATATTACTAATGATTGTAATTATATATATTAATATATGTAATTAGTATCAATACATATACTATTATTAATGTTTAATAATAATATTATTATATATATTATCGAAGGATAATGCCTTTAAATTACCGATGGATGCAAATCATTCGGTAATTACCGACGGATGATGTCCTTCGGAATTATCGACGGATACTAAATCCTTCGATAATTATGAAGGCACCCTCCTTTGGTAAATAAAATAGTATAGTATTAATGTTTATAATATAACACCTCTTTATTACATTTTCAAAAAATATTTATAATATAACATAATATTTAGAAGGATATATATAATTTATATCAATATGTATACTATTATTAATGTTTAAATTCATCGGTAATTTTGAAGGCATTTTCCTTCAGTAATTACCAATAGATAATGTCCTTCTAAATTACCGACGGATTTCAAATATAATTTGATAATAAAATATTGAATATATAATTATATTATATTACATATATATTATTATAAATACAATTATCGATGGATGTAAATTCGTCGGTAATTCCAAAGGCTATACCCGTCGATAATTTATCAACGAGGTTTTTTCGTCCGTAATAATGAAGGACGTTTTGGCCTTCAATAATTTGGAAGGGGTTTCATATCCGTCGCAACTGCCATCAATAAATGAGAAGGATTCATTTCCTTCGAAAAATGTCCGTCATAAATTCGCCATTTTCTTGTAGTGAGTCTTCATGACTAATCTGCCTTGAACAATTCAAAAGTAAAACATAATGATGTAAATAATCCTAGCCTGATATCAAAGCATATGACATATCGGTTGACCCTCCACATGCCCCATCCAGGATCTTGCACTTGTACATATTTGTACGACACTAAACTATGATCGGTTGCAAAGTAATAATAATAAATTATATAGTTTGAATGCCCCCACTTCTGCACTTCTCTTCTTTTATGTATTGAAAATGCTTTTTCTCTTTAATAAAAGTCTCAAGTGCCTCACACATGCATTATAGGAAGAAAAATGGAGAAATCTATAGCCAGTTTCTCTTTCTTGTGAATAAGTATTTCTATGACCCCTTACTGGAGAGAAACAAGAGTATGTCATGTGTGACATCACTAGCACCCGAGTATACTTGAAAGAAAGGAAAGATAAATGCTAAGTGAAAATTTTCTTTTTCTTTTCAAGTTTTCAATATATAACTGAAGAGGAAGCTACAACAACAAGAAAAAAAATAAAGAATGAATTTCAATAATGGACATTCAACTTCGAGAGTATTTCTAATATGGTCACCAAACTTTACTTTGTAACACTATGTTCATCCAACTTTAGAAATATTTTAATCACGGTCATTGCGATCGGTTATCGCAGTCAATCGGTGGATCGCAGATGTGGATGTTTACATGGCACCATGTCAGCATTTTCTCTCCTCCACATCAGATTTTAAAAAATAAAAATTCCACGTTGTTATTTTTTTCTCATCTACCCAAACTTAATTTTGAATCTACATGGTCATTCAAAATTTCAAAATTTTGAGACAAGTCACCATTCCAAAATTTCAATATCAATAATCATTAAAACTTAAAATAATAAAATAAAATAACTAAAGACCCTTAGATTGATCCGGCGCGATATGGACACAACCCAATCGAGTCAGCTGTCCAATTTTTTATGTGCATTACATATATAATATTATAATAATTAATAAGATATTAAGCATTTTACTTTTACTTGCCCATTTGTGATTAGGAATAAAGTGGACGAAGAATAATATGAGTTTAAATTTATTGCAACAAACAATACTCATTTTATTTTTTTCTATAATTTTCTAACTTAATAAATTGTGATTGTTCTCAACCACTTTAGTAAGTGATAGTAGCTATTTTTATTACTTCATATTTATATTACAATAATGAAATGTTACTTTTTTACCATTGTGAATCTCAAATAGATGCATCATTTTATATTGTTGATGCATATATATGATTTTATAATTAACTTTATTTACATATACTCTATAGTTCATATACAAGTTTACAACAAAGCGTTATGCTGTGGCACGACTGGACTAGGACATCATACAATACTATAATTAAGTCAATTTACTTTCTTTAAGTAGAGCTACCACAAATTAAATTAAGCTTTAGATGTAGCAAAAACTTTTGTCTCATGCATTTTATATGTTTTGAATAAAAAACAACAAAAAATATTATAACACGTCAAACAAGAAATAATCAATTATTTGTAAGATTGATTAATTAGCTAACCAAAACACAAGAATGAAAGACCAAAATAGAACTATCAATAGGCAACAAAGCCAACAAGTCTTTGTAAGTTTCATTATATCATAACTTGCTAGTTTTGCAACATGGCTTAGATCTAGAGACAAGATATGCTTTTATAGTAGAAGCTCAGCTGCTTGGTCATATTGAATCTCCTTTAATCTACTTAAGAGTTGTAGTCGGACCTCCACTTCTTTCATAGTAGGTCTTTCACTTCCTACTAGCTTTAGACACATCTCAGCTAATCTAGAGACTTCTATAAGTTCATTTCTTTTTCCTTCCTCCACAACTCTTGCCTCCATTAATTCAAATTGTTGATTCTCTCTTAAAGCTTCAAGAAACCTCATTACTAAATTCCCTTCTTCCTCATGTTGAGCAAAAGAGATTGGATTTTCCCCCGTTAGAAGCTCTAAAATAATTACTCTAAAGCTATACACATCACTTTTATCTGTGAGTTTCCATGTTTGGTAATACTCTGGATCTAAGTAGCCAAATGTGCCTTGTATAGCCGTAAATATATGGGTTTGATCAAGCCGGATGAACTTTGAAGCTCCAAAGTCTGATACCTTACCTGTGTAATATTCATCCAAGAGTATGTTTGAAGACTTCATATCCCTATGGAAAATAGATATTGAAGCCGAAGAATGCATGTATGCAAGTGCTCCTGCAACTTCTGTGGCAATTCTTAGACGATGTGTCCATGACAATGTTGACTTGTGATCTGGATTATGGAGGTGATAAAAAAGAGTTTGATTTGAGATGAACTCATACACCAATAAAGGAACTTCAAGCTCTAAACAACATCCAAAAAGTTTAACTATATTCCTATGATTGATTTGAGAGAGAACGATGATTTCATTTATGAATTCATCTATTTCCCTTGTCACCAAAATTTTTGATCGCTTGATTGCAACAACACGTTGATCTAATAAGATTCCTTTATAAACTATTCCATGACCACCTTGACCAAGAATTCTTGAGGTATCAAAATTATTGGTGGCCTTTTCTAGGTCTTCTAGTGAAAAGATTTTTATTTTTTTTGCATTATTTTCATTAGAAGCAATGAGCTGTTGAAGCAGTAAACCATGATTCTTACGGAAGTGTCTCTTTCTGATTCTCTTTTGACGTATTTTCTTCCATTTTGCAATAGAAAAACCGGATGTTAAAGCCATAAATAATCCACCTAAGCCGACAGACACACCAATGATAACACCTGCATCATATATTATACATTGATTCTTTGTAATATAAACGATTCATCTTATTTGTAAATGCATATAAATATACACTACTTACCCAAAAGTAGGGAATCTTTCTTATGCGCGATGCAAGGCCCTTTTGTAGGATCACCATGCGTCCCAGATGGACAAGAACAAGAGTAGTTTCCAATGGTATTAAGACAAGTACCAAAGCAAACATATAGTTCTGGATTCTGGCATTCATTGATATCTAGAAATTAAGCAACAGAAGGACACGAGATAAAATTCAAAGGTGTTTGAGATAAGAGGAATAAATGAGAGGTTCTTAAAGCACAGTGTTTTATGTTTTCTTTTTCCTTCAATTGCTAAGAAATCAATAACGGTGGGCGCAAATCGATCAACCCGTTGAATTTGGATTGGGTTAAAGTAAATTACCTTTGCAACCACCTGAAATGTATGGATTTCCTTCAAAGCCATCCGAGCATTTGCAATTATATCCTGCATCGTATACGTCAAAATCCATTCTCTTAACGCGGCCATCAACACATGCACTATTGCTGCTGGGACACGCAGGTCCGTGATTTCTTATCCTGGCGTCCCCACAGGACATATTCTTAATGGTCCAGTTATAAATTATAGATCGCTTATTCAGGAACGCGAAAGACCCATAGGAGTCAGCCGTGAAGGACCCGGACCATCCCCCGATTTGGGAGTAGTCACCCGAAATAGCCACTTCTACCATCCCTTCATCCACCATGATGTTGTTAATGATTTGCCCAAACACAGCCTGAAAGTTGAGAACTGGAGGACTTGACGTTTCGTTGCATGCAACTTGAAATGTTTCGTCCATGTAGCAGCCCTTCTCTATCCCAAATGGAAAGGGAATGCTCAAGTTTCCACATTTGGTCGTACAATTACTTGAAGGAGCCGTGACTGCGAAATGATCCTGAACAATTAGACTCTCCACACGTACATCTTACTTGTCAACTGATTAAGAGCGATAAGTAATAACCCAAACGAGAAACTCACCCATACATAAAAAGACAGATGATTGTGCTCAATAACCTTTTTATTTGTAAATATCTTTTTAATAACTTGTTCAATAAAATTGATATGCAGGTAAATTTTAGATGGATAGATAGATAGAGGACGCACCACTAGAGCAGCCATCTGGCAGGTATGGATTTCCATTATCTCCGGGCGAATAACAGCTGCATCGGTAGCCATCAGAAGTGTTGAAATCATTGAAATGATCTATGCACTCGTTATTGAGGCAGGCGTAGCTCTTCCTTTCACTTTGTGCCTCTTTGCAGGAGGGCTGATCATTTATGTGCCAATTCATACTCATGTTGCCGTCAGCTGCCCCGACGAAGGTCCTGACGATCGAAGCATTAGCCGCTCGAGTATCATTTTTCCGAGACAACATTATACCATAAGATTGTGCATCCCTCCGTATTGAGACGCTGCAGCACCCCGCGACGGCGTTGCAGGAAGCTGGGCTGGTATAATGATGACGCTCCAGGTCGACGCCTTCGTCGGGACACGTGGTACTGCAAGTCGCAAGGCGTTGGCTGGTTGCTAGATCCACTACAGAGGCAACCACGTTGCAACCGACTACCCATAAATAGTTCTCCGTCGTGAGGAAGTACGGCGCATTCGCCAGAGCTGTCGACAAGGTGTAGGAGAAGTTATCACTGGCATCCATTTTGGCGACCGGGGCTTTCGCAGATAATGAGTTATAATACTCAGTCGCGACCAAAATGCTTTCGACAACCTCGAGGACACTGGATGCGTTGCCAAGGAAGAGCTTGGGTGGGTTGGTGGTAGTATTCTTGCAGGTGAGTTCAAAACCAGGCCTGAAACAGCCATGGCCGACCCCAAATGGTATTCGAAGTAGATATTGCCGCACCACCTTGGGCAGTGGGAAGGAAGGGGGAATGTTATGCTTGCAGTGGCGGTGGAATTATCAACTGCTCTTGACGAAGAGCAACAATAGCGGCCGTATCCCCATATGTGCTCGTCTCGGCCAATGTTTTTGTGAAGAAAAAACAATTAAGCTGCCCACCACACTTCACAGACATATCATAGAAGAAGGAACTGAAAACGCACGCTGCTACTTAGTCAATTCAATCGTTTTGTTTGCGGTATTTCAACGACTCTGAAGTCGTCAAACAATTAGTATATTTTTAAGTGTCCTTTTACGCCGACTTCAACTCTTCGAACAAATCTTTTCGTTCACACATCGATCCATCTTCAATGAAGATTCTTCATCTCATGAACCATGCACACGCTACATGATAAATATTCATCTTTGCTTTACCTTTCGTTTTCTTAATTATTTGGAACTTGAATACTCCATAGATTCGAAACACGCATAAAGTAGGATTGTCAATTGTGTTAGAAAAAAATCATAGATACAATATCATTAATTATACAAACTTTTTTTTGAAATTAATTTTAGAATATTAATCCTTACTTTAACTTTAGATAATTCTTAATTTTTGTGGGCCGAAATTCATGACTTTTCCACTTTAATAGTACACATATAGTCTAGTATTAGTGAGAATAGCCACTGAATAAGGAACTCACCACACCAATGTAAAAAATGTGCTTATACATCACACTAAAATAGTATAAGAGGGGCTCAATTTAAGTTTTAATCCTAAATTTACATATTAATATATAAAACTAATGTGGTTTTAGGATTGCCATACTATGCTTCCTCTACGTGCAATTATGGATTATGACTTCGCACGCGCATATATATATATATATATATATATATTATTGATAATGTCTTAAATCTGAACCTAGTTGGTCTCCCTACGTAGTCAGATGCTTCAGCAAAATTTTCATAGGTATTCTGTATGTGATTCGAATTTGATTTATTTTTTTATCACGAGATAGGTGTCTTATTTTGGGGATTAATTCAGAGTCTCAGTCGATCTGTAATTCCTATCATCTGTTAAAGAGAGTACCTATATAAACTCTCTAAATATCCATACAGAGACCCATCCTTATAATCATCGTTATTTCATAACAAAAAAGTCACCGCTTCCCGAGGACGTAACCCGATTTGGTAAATTTTTGTGTTCTTATGTGTTCGTACGATCCCTCTCTCCCTCTTTTTATAATATATATATAAATATATATATATGATTTAATGTAGACGTTGAGCGCTTTACATATGAAGCGCGTGTCAAGTGACTTTATAGTTAGTTTACTTTATTTTTTTTATATTTTTCTTCATGAATAGTTTAGATGATCATTGATGGCAAAAAAAAGTATTTTTGTAACATAAAAAGTTATCAAAAATACGTATATTTATTATGAAGGACAATAATGTACATAAGTTCGTAAAATTTTGAATATATATATATAATGTCCGTGTTGTATGATGTAACTCGGTCCATATCGTGTCCGTTCATTTGATTTGGACATTGTAGATCAAAATCGAAAAACCTATTCTCCTCCCGACTCTCTCTCTCTCCTTGTACAAAAATGTCCTAGGAGCTAGCACAACTTTCTTCCCCTTGCTGTCGTGGGCCATGCGCCTTGGCGAAGCTCTCGCATCTTGCCTAATTGTCTCATGAATATTGGACCGATCGATCTAATTCGATTTTAATAACATTGATTGTAAGTTGTAATGACCCTAGTGCGCCATAGTGCTGAGCGAGTGCCAGCGTGGACTCTAGTGGACGCTGGCACTTGGAGCGATAGCAATCAATTGGATTGTGCCTTGGCAAGGAGAGAGTGTTCAGACGGAGATGAGGGTGATGCGGATCGCGGCTGGTGTTACGGCAAGGAATCGGAGACTGGGATTTGAGGCTCTCAGAATGTTTCCTTTTCCATCTAAGATTCGATGAATTTCAACAGTTTTAATATGTATTGGTAGTTTTGATTTGAACGGTGGACCTAAAATGGATGCACCCAAGAGTTTCATCCCTATTAAATCATATATATATTCCTTTGCTAATGTATCATTATACTTGTTCATTATTCAACTGTCCATCAATTGTTTTCTCACGTGACGACGTTGTGGGATAGGTTGATAATTTTGATTTAATCCAACTCGTCACGTGGACAATAATTTTTTAATAAGAAGTTAACAAGATTTGAACTCGACTTATGACTTTGATATCATGTTGAATTTGATGTGCTAACTAAATTTTCTAAAAGTTTAAGCTATTAGGAAAGCAATATCAATACTCTTATATTCTTAACATATTGTAGAAGAATTCAGCCACCGAAAAAATTTATAGTGGAGACAAAATGACTTGAGAAATTAGAGTTGAACGTAGCAGTTTATATATATATATATATATATATATATATATATATATATATATGAATTTAATGTTTATCATACGCATCAAATGCGTATGATAAACATACGCGTGATTCTTATCCGTCCGATTAGATCAGACGGATGGCATTTCGTGCACGGATTCCATCTCACCGGCGACTCGCGAGGCCATCACCGGCGCCGGACAGGGACGAAGGAAGGGGAAGAAAGAGAGGGAGAGAGAGGACGTAGGGGTCGGCGGCATCGGCGGCGGCGCTTGGTGTGCACAGATTCCATCTCGCCGGCGATGAGATCAAATCGCGAGACCATCACTGATGCCGGACAGGGACGAAGGAAGGGGAAGAAAGAGAGGGAGAGAGAGAACATAGGGGTCGGCGGCGCTCGGAGAGGAGGAGGTGATCGACGACAGATCGTCCGTCGGGGATGGAGAGGATGGAGGACGGTGGATCGGCGGATCGGGGATGCAACGTGGAGGAAACAACGACGAGATTACGGTCGGCGACGAGGGAGGAGAGGAGATTCGTTGTCATCTCATCGCCTCGCCGTCAATCGAAGAGAAAGGGGGAGAGAAGATCGCGTCCCTCGCCTCACAGGATCCCGATCGGCCGGCTCGTCTCGTCGGATCCCGATCGGCCACCTCGCCTCGTCGGATCTTGATCGGCCGCCTCGCCAGATCCCGATCGGTCGCCTCGCCTCGTCGGATCCCGATCGGCTGCCTCGCCGGATCCCGATCGGCCGCTTCGCCGGATCCCGATCGGTCGCCTCGCCTCGCCTCGTCGAATCCCGATCAGCCGCCTCGCCTCGCCTCGCCGGATCCCGATCGGCTGCCTCGCCTCATCGGATCCCGATCGGCCGCCTCACCTCGCCTCACCGGATCTTGATCTGTCGCGTTGCCTCGCCGGCGAACGGAGAGAAGAGAGAGTGGAGTGGGGAGAGAGAAGAGAGAAGAGAGAGGGGGTAGAGAAGATGAGAGAGAGGCGCGCACGTTTTTTATCCATCCGATTAGATCAGACGGATAAAAAATGTGCGTATGTTTATCATACTCATTTCACATTAAAATCTATATATATATATATATATATATATATATATGAATATTATGGTGCATACAAGATAGGTTCTATAGGATTTGATTAAGACGATCAAGATGTAATAATCTAAAAATGATTTAATCATTGGTTCTACACTTACCAAACTCAGTTCAAAATAAAAAAAAACCGATTCAACATGTCGCCTTCCCTGATTCCTCCTTTCTCGCGCAAACGCCATTCACAGCCTCCTCCATAGACAGCGAGGTCGCGATCTACGCGTGGGCAACGACCTCCTCCATTTGTGACCTCCTCAATCTATAGGAGGTGAGGAGGTCACGATCGGCGACTTCCTCCAATGATCTACGCGTCGGATGACCTCCTCCATTGGTGGCCTCCTTCGCTCGGCCCCCCTCTTGCGCTCGTAAGCATGTCAGCAAAAAAAAAGGGAGGGGGGGGGGGGGACGTCGGCCCCGTTGTGTACGACAAAAAAAGGGGGGGTGTCGGCCCCCCTTTATGACTCGCTTTCGCGCCCACCGGCGTGGAAGCAAAAAGGGGGGGACATTGGCCCCCCTATGCGACCTCTCCGGCGAGGTCGTAGAGGGGGGTTGATGCCCCCCTTTCGCACTCGCATGTGGATCCACCAGCTGCCCACCGTCGCGGTCTCGTTGTAGTTCCTGAACCCTTGCGCTACGATGAAGAAGTTGAAGTCGTGCAAATGCAGCCGATGGCTCTCCACCCTGAGGATCTCCGTGTTGTACCGAACGACTTCTAAGGTCGCGTTGTGCCTGAGCCTCTTCACCTTGGTCCCCTTCTCCATAAATACACCATAGTTCACGGCCGTGCTGATGATGTCAAATGCTCGCGGAAGCTTGTCAGGGAAATCACTCGTGTATGTTGACCCATTTTCACGCTCGCTGAATTGACCGCTGCTCAAAGATGCTGGATCACAACCGTTGAAGGAAAAGGGACGAAATCGGATGACTGTGAATGGATGTATGAACCCTAATATTCCTCATATATATATATGGGTAAAATGAAGGTGTGAAGCACATGGTCAATCGTCCAGATCAGATCTGATGATTCATATCCGATCTCATATGATATCATCAAGATATGAGCCAATGGCTCAGATTCATCTCACGAGATGTAATCCCTCCCTCCCTCTCTCTCTCTCGAATGCAATCTGAACCCGCACCTCAGCCCTCGATCGCCAGAGACCTTGATCTGGTCGTTGGCTCATCCTTCGTTCTCCGGTGCCACAAGTTGACGTCGTCATCAAGCCCAATTTGTCGTCGTCTCTTCACCGTGGCCTCACCTCTATCGCCAGCGGGAGTTCAAGGGAGAGAGAGATAGCAAGTCATCGCCATCATCAAGCGCCCAGGTCATCGTCGGCTGTCCTTGCCCTCGATTGCCGACGCCACGATCTCCATATCGAGGCCTCGCTGGGGCTCGAGGGGATGGGCGATGACGAGCTCATGGGGATGCTACGGGAAAGCGACCTCAACTGCAATTGAAGCGAAGGGCGCCAGCGTGGTAGCAAAAGCACTCACCAGAAGCAGAGAGAGAGAGAGATCGCAGGTCGTCGTCGGCTGCCCTCGCCCTCGATCGCCAATGTCGTGGTCTCCATATCTGTCGTCGTGGCCTCTAGATCGGCTGCCCTTGCTAGGGCTCCAAAGGATGGGCGACGATGAGATCCTGGGGATGCTACGGTATGACGACCTTGACCACACTGAAGCGAAGGACGCTGTCGCGGTAGCAGGAGCACTCACCGATAACAGAGGGAGATTGACCGAGGTAGAGAGGGAGAGGACAGAGAGAGATAGGCCTAGAGAGATGGTCATGAGAGATAGAGAGAGATTTTGAGAAAATCCCGTAAGATTTTGGAAAAATATCATGCGTCTTCAGATCAACCATTAGATTTAATATGGACGACCCAAAACCTATTTCACAAGATGTGAAGCAAAGATGCTTAAAACCTCTATTATATATATATATATATATATATATATAATTTGGTATTATGTTACTCTCAATTATATTTTATTGAGCAATAAAGGATAGGAAAAAATGGCCGTCCGCCCATCATAAGTTGGGGGACCGTCCCCTCCAAGCATGTTCATCCGTCCAATCTGCATCGGACGCATGCTGCCAAATCACGCGGTTCGCAGAGGGCAGAGCCGGTTCGGCTAGGGCTGTTCGGTTTGAGCAGTTCCGCTTTGGCAGTTCGACGTGTGGGTTCAGAGAGGAGTACAAAAGGGCGCTCGCCAGATCTCTATCAATTCTCCCCCGCACTGCGTCGCCTCCTCTCACCGCCACCCCCTCGCTGCATCGCCGCCTCTTTCCCACGCTGCGTCGCCGACCAAATCCATGTGTCATCAACAAGATCTATGTGTCGCTGACCTCGAATGCACCACAACCCCTTCGATCTAGAGCATGCCACGACCCCTACCGACCTCAAGCACCCTCTCGCCCCTTCGCGGCGCTATCTCCTCTTCGTGACGCCCGCCTCCTCTCACCGGAGACCTCTCGACGGTCGACGCCAAGGCCGGAACTTGTTCCTCACGTGAGCTCGATGCCGCGAGACCGCCTCCCTGTCGCCCGGCGAGACCGCCTCCCTGTCGCCGCCGAGCTCACCTCCCTATCGCCACCGAGCTTGCCTCCCTGTCGCTCGGTGTCGTCACCGAGCTCATTTCCCTGTTGCCCGGCGAGCTCCCTGTCGCCGCCGAGCCCGCTTCCCTGAGCTGCGTGTCACTCCCCGCCTGCCTCCCTGCCGCTCGGTGTCGTCACTGAGCTCATTTCCCTATTGCCCGGCGAGCTCCCTGTCGCCACCGAGCCAGCTTCCCAGAGCCGCGTGTCACTCCCCGCCTTGAGCATCATCTCAGGGCGTGCATGTCACGGGGCGTTTCCCGTGACACGAAGCGTGAAGCCTCGCGGCACCAGTGCCGCTCAACTTATAGCCCTCGGCCGCTCAGCGCCGAAAACATGGAACACATGCAGCCGCCCCGCACTGCGTAATATTGCGGAGTACCAAGTTATCCGCCCTTAGGGCATTTATCTTGTAAGACCGTCCTTATGAATGGCCAAGTAGGTGACGTTCCCGTAGGGTACGTCTTTTGCATCTTCAATATGTAACAAGACTCCTATACCTACGGTACACTGGGAGGAGTTCACTAGTGCCTTCCGAGGCTCAATTGTATGTTATGTTTCATCATATTTAATACAAGCAAGCTTTCCTTTAATTCTAGTGTCATGGCCTTGAGCGTGGGGTGGCAACCCACATCGGTGTCCCTTCGTGGCGTCCCGTGGTCCCTTCGTCGCCCCTTCGGACTTTAAGCGCCCAAGCGCCAACATTAGTGCCGCAACGCGCTAATGCCACGGTCTCGTGACGAGTAGTCCAACACTCTAGTCATGTCCGTGATTGAATGCCTATAAGAGCGACTCTCGGCAAAGTCGTCTCGACCATAAAACTTCCGCTGCAAACTCAAAACAGGCTTGGCTAGGTGCCTATCCGCCTAGTCGCCGCACGTGGTCTAGTGTCCGAGAATGACCCCGTGACAAGTGGTATCAGAGCAGTTCTTCCTGCTCGGATTACCCAGCGACGATGACTCGCTTGTGTCGTCGCAACGTGCCCTGGCGTAGGAAATGTGCTTCCGCTCAAATACTCCATCACGCCCAGGCGCACTGGTACCATGGTCTTTGATCATGGACGCCAACGAGGAATGCATGGCAAGCTTCCTCGCCGCACGCCCAGTCGTGCCCCGCAGCATGTTCCTCATACACCCGTGTCGTGTCAAGGAACGTCCGCCATGCATCATGATGGCGGATTGATCGCCCCGCCTAACCGGGACGGTCATGCGTCGCTCACTCGAGCAGATCAACCACCCCAGGTATACAGTCGGGAATCCTGAAGTGTCGCGCTGCGTCAAAGAGTGTCCATATGCTCTGCATGATGGTCTTGCGTTGCTCTTATCAGGAGATCGCTTACACGAGCGTCGTGTAACTCGGAGGACCCGTGTCACATTTAGGGACTGTCGGTCATGCACTATCATGACGACCTGGCGCTGCTCGGTATTTCGTGACGTCGCATCGCATGCCCAGTCATGCAACGTGAAGTGCACAAGCGCTTCACGGGAGAAGTTGGCTTAAAGACAAATATCAAGGTTCATAGTCCCTTTTCGGCCAAAGAATATCATCCCTTCGGCCAAGGAGCATCAATCACAAGCATCTTGTCGTGCCGCAGCATTGCCTGCCACGCCACGATGACTTTCAGGAATGGAGCAAAGCGTTGTTTACTTGCAAACACTCGTGGACGAGCCGTCAGCCTTGCCTGCCTCGTCAAGTGTCGCCCCGCAAGCGGCGCGATGTCATCCATCAAGGAGTGGGACGAACTTGATACATGCCAACGCAAATCGACGCCTCAACTCAGCGACCAATTTGGCAAATGGTCTGAGCGTCGAGCATCGGCGAACCTTGGCATGCTGCTGTCAAGCGTTCTGCCGCCAACCGAAGGAAGGAGTGCCCTTTCCTTTCGGACATCGCCTCGAGTAATCGAAGCGGCCTCCAAGGATCACAATGCGAAAGTTTCGAAGGACACATTGGCGATGTCGTCCCTTCGAATGGAGATGGAGGTAATGTTGGGAGCTCATGCCACGAGTTTACCAACCGCAGTCCGCTTATCTAAGCGGAGCGTCTTCACAAGCATCCGCCCGGATTAGTGAAGGCCCGGAACGGCTACTCTTTCGAAAGGGTCAAGCCGCCCGGTGGACGAGTATGTCAAAGGTGCACGATCTAGGATGACAAACACAGTGACATTACTTTGTCCAAGGTGCGGACGGACGAGCATCTAAGGTGCATCCTCTTCGTGAACGAGCACAACGATCTCGCCCCGTTCATACCCCAAAGGGATTGTCAAAGCTTCAAAGGAGGTCCCAGGATCGGAAGAAGACATATCCCAAAAACCCTGCTAGATGTGGCAAACTCAGGATGGCATTGCCATCGCGACAATGTAGAATATGGCAAACATGCATCCCAGACATGGGACGGAAGAATTGGCAGTTCATCAATTATGCAGTGCCCTGACAAGTTGGGACTGAAGGTCAAGATCGTATTGTTCAGCATCGGCCAGATGGGCATGTTGAAGGAGGAAGTGAAAGGAATCACCGAGCTCCACCTACAGTGTTCCCAGGAGGATGAAGACCCGGTGTTGGTGCTCTTCAAGTAGAGGGGTTAGAAGCTTTGGACTATGAAGGAGTTGGAACGACCGGATCGTCCAACCTCCGCTCACTAGTCGATGCTGCCAAGTCAATCAGGACAAGTGCCATACCACCAAAGCCCTTGGGCAAGGGCAATGGTGGGGGAGAGAAGCTCAAGTCGCAAGGAGGAAGCTACTTATGCCGAAGATAAAGATCGCCCATCGAAGCAGGAGAAGCGGATCGAACCACAGGCACATGTGGGGAGACCCTCATCGTCGCTCACTATAGCGACTGAGAGTGGACAAGGTGCGGAATGTTATACCAAAGAACCTTGCTCCACCTCAAACCGTCGAGATATCTCTTGTCCACCAAAGGGAAGGTGGAACTATTTTCAAGGCTCGGCGGATGAAGGACTCAACGTTGCAGCCATCTGCAACTTGGGGACAGCGAGTTGAACCACAAGGAAATGTGGGGAGACTCTCGTCGCCCACTATGGCGACTTGGATGGACAAGGCATGGATTGTCATATCAAAGAACCTTGTCCCGCCTCAAGACTGCCGAAACATCATGTGGTCACCAAGGAGGAGGTGGTCCTGCGCTTTTAGTTCGGCAGAGATATGGAAGACTCTACGTTGTAATCATTTGCAACATAGAGATGTTGAGTCAAGCCCACAAAGAGACCTGAAGCGTCCCAAAGTATCCGTGGGAAGACTCTCGTCGCTCATCATAGCGACCCCAGGCACTCGAAGCAGACAAGCTACAAGCATCGACATCGGAGAGCTTGTGCTGTTTCAAGCCATCGAAATTCAAGAATGATCATCGAGGGTGAGATGGTCCCGCACTTCGCATTCGACGGAAGGAAGACCTTATGCTGCGGCCATCCGCAACATGAAGGCATCGAGTCAAGTCATGCAGGTCGAATGGCGAGACTCTTCATCGTGTTCTACACGACCCTGAGACAACTCTTCTCCGCGCTATTCCTGAAGGCACACAAGAGTTGTTTCACCCCCAAAGAAGCCAAACCACACAAGTTGACGCTGCGCAAGTCGAAGAGAAGTGAAGCCAACAGAGACTTGATGGACGGATAGTTGCTTGATGAAGTCAGACCGCACATGGCGGACTCCACTGGCGCTGCACAAGTGATGACCCCGGATTGGACGAAGGATCAGCGAGCGAAGCAGGCCTGAGGGAGGAGTCCTCAGCGAGACCCCAAGGAGCGGGCATTCCTGGCGTTGCGTGATGCTGGTGAAGTTGAAGTCAAGGCAAAGAAAGCAGAATTGAACGAGACAAGCGAAGTCAAGACTCAAGACGAAGGCCCCGAGGAAGCCCGGACAACGGCGTCGGGAGCGTCGCCGACTTTGGTGGGGGAGAATGTCACGGGGCGTTTCCCGTGACACGAAGCGTGAAGCCTCGCGGCACCAGTGCCGCTCAACTTATAGCCCTCGGCCGCTCAGCGCCGAAAACATGGAACACATGCAGCCGCCCCGCACTGCGTAATATTGCGGAGTACCAAGTTATCCGCCCTTAGGGCATTTATCTTGTAAGGCCGTCCTTATGAATGGCCAAGTAGGTGACGTTCCCGTAGGGTACGTCTTTTGCATCTTCAATATGTAACAAGACTCCTATACCTACGGTACACTGGGAGGAGTTCACTAGTGCCTTCCGAGGCCCAATTGTATGTTATGTTTCATCATATTTAATACAAGCAAGCTTTCCTTTAATTCTAGTGTCATGGCCTTGAGCGTGGGGTGGCAACCCACATCGGTGTCCCTTCGTGGCGTCCCGTGGTCCCTTCGTCGCCCCTTCGGACTTTAAGCGCCCAAGCGCCAACATTAGTGCCGCAACGCGCTAATGCCATGGTCTCGTGACGAGTAGTCCAACACTCTAGTCATGTCCGTGATTGAATGCCTATAAGAGCGACTCTCGGCAAAGTCGTCTCGACCATAAAACTTCCGCTGCAAACTCAAAATAGGCTTGGCTAGGTGCCTATCCGCCTAGTCGCCGCACGTGGTCTAGTGTCCGAGAATGACCCCGTGACATGCACGGGGCATGCAGAATGCCAACTTTGGCATAATGTGCACTTTGGCAGCGGAGGGGCGATATCGTCCTAGGCCAAAACTATATGTCCCAACTAACTACAAGGATGGCGAATGTCGAGGAGGGCAGCTGTCCACGAGTAACAACCAGTTGGTTACTCCCTGGATGAAGAGATCGGCCAGCATCATATCTTCTAGGATCGTGGAGGATCTTCAAGATATGTTCAACCAACTCAATCCAGGAAATCAGGGAGGATCACGAGAAGATCAGCAAGGATCAGGAGATCTTTCCAGGCGGATTTTGATGAGAAGATCAGAGGCAATCTTGAGGAGATCGAGGAGAAGATTCTAACGCCAAGGGGGTTTTGCCATAACCATGGAATCAAGAAGGATCCCATGATATCTGCCATTTCAAGGAGGAAGTTGACATCGCAACTTCCTACTTCTATTATAAATAGGACCTTGTACGACCACTTGAAAACAAGTCGAAATATATGAGCTTTCCCCCACTAGTCCGAGTGCTTCTTCTGTGTCTTGTTTATCTCTTTATCTTCCGCTGTGCTAGAGAGAGGTCGTCATGAGGACGTCCGACGAGGCTGCTTGGTGTCTTATGTAGAAGGATTCCAAGGCCGGTTGCGGCAAAGTTCTATAGAGGAACTTTAGTCCGTGACACGCAGCTTACTCGATCTCGTCGACGGGTCGACGCGAGAGTATATCAGATCGGCGGGGTGCACGGGGGAGATGGAGGAGGTCGGCGGTGTGGCAGATCTCGGCCAGATGGACGTTGCTCGAAAGAAAGGGCGTCGGTGAACGGCGAGAGCGCACAAAAAAGAGGGGATGCCGGTGAGAGGGCATCTCGTCGGGAGAGGAGAGAGAATTATGGTTCGCGAATGAGAGGCAAAATCCGGCATTAGTCCATTTTTGTATCTACTGAACGAACCAGACCGCGCGCGAATGAACTGGATCGCAAGAGAGAGTTTACAGTTTGAACGCATCCTGCGCTGCACGGATGGCAGCGGACGAATGGGGGACCGTCCCCCACGTAAATTGGGGGACATCCATTTTCTCCTAAAGGATAAGTTGTTGCCTTATCTTAATTAAATTTATAAAAATCAATACTGCTACTCTGTCAAGAGGGGAATTGTAGCCACTTAAAAGTACTAGTGTTATGTTTTCTGTTGGACAAGGATAACATATTCATCACCAACGAGATGACTCCTGATAGTGTATTTTAGTGAGTTCAGGACATTCTTAGTTAATGAATTTGCCAAAATACGACAGCTTCATATTATAATAGTACTTTTTTACGACGACTTTAAAGTCTTTCTTATAAAATGATTTTATTATTATAAATTGTCTTTCTACGACGACTTGAAAGTGTTTCTTATGAAATGTTTTTATTATTGTAGGTTGTCTTTGAATTGCTGATATTGACGGCTAAAAGATCTTGCAATACTTTTATGTTATTGTAAAAGAAAAATTATAATACAAATTAACTTATTAGAAAGATTTTGCAGTTGTCGTAAAAAGTAATATTATAATTGAAAGCCTCCATTTTCATGATGAAAGCTTTAATCAAGAGTTTCGTATCCTTACTCCAAAAAAAAATTGTTATTCTATCTTATCGATGATTAATATATATATTATTCCTGTCTAATATAGAGTGCACAATAAGAAAAGTGACAATTTTTTACGGTCCGAATCAGAAAATTCAGTTTGCGACGGATTTTCTGACGGGATGGACCCGTTATAAAAGTGCTCATCGCAAATATTTTTCAACGGTTGAAGACATCGGAACTACGCACGGCTGAACTCGTGAGAAAGATCCCACGAGTTCAACCGTAGAAAGGTTCCCATGAATCCAGTCATGAAAAATTCCCATGGCTCCAGCCGTGGGTACTTCTCACGGGCCGAGCCATGGCAAATTTGTGACAACTTCCCACGGCTAAAGTCGTGGCAAATTTCCATGGCCACAGCCGAGACAAAGCTAGCCACGGCGATTTCCCATGGCTTCGGCCGTGGGAAATTAATTTTTTTCTCAAAAAAATAATCCTTCATTAATTTAATGCATCCAAAGTTAAATTGAATAATGATTAATCCGAAATCCGAAATTACATTAATCTGAATGCATTATTTGTCATGCAAATAAAATTAAAAATACAATTAATTTTTGGGTTCATCTTCTTCGTCGTTGTCGTCTTGCTGACCACGCATTATCTGACGAATCATTTTATTCATTTTTGTTCGTTGCTGGACTTCAAAAGTTTGTTGTTGCTGCTCACATTCTTAGAGAACCTCTTCTCGGACCTTTTGTTGAACTTTCGATAGTCGTTATTCCCACATGTTATCAAATACTTATCGCATGTCTTGAGTTGGATAATCGGATATTAATTTTCTCCCATATCCAATATCCGCATGACTAATAGACGATCCGAGATCGTAAATGCGCCCTTTCTTCGTTCCAATATGATCCGTCCATAATTGTAAATGTCTTCTATTGCTTTATAACTCTCCTATAAATTTACAAAGTGATATTCCGACATTCATGCATAATAAAAGCTACGTTACGAAAGGACAGACTTTCGAGCAAACGATGAAACCATTCGAAATTTTTTCTAATGAGTTCTTAAAAAAAATCTCATCTTCTGTAGGTGTTTTACCCATCTCTTTTTACTACAATTGAAACCAAAGTTAGAGTATGCTGCAATCAAATGAGCATTCAGGATTTCACTACAAGAAAATGGCCTATTTGCGGTGGACAATTTTCGACAGATAAAAATCTCACATTTTTCTAAGACATTTGCAATGGATAGAAAAAAACTTTCCGAGTCAAAAGTCCTTCTCTAAACAGACGATGGGCTTAGCCTTTGAAACTATCGACGGACTTACACGATAATTCCAAAGGCTAGATCCGTCGATAATTCTATTTATAATAATATATATATAATATAATATAAGTATATGCTTAATATCTTATTATTAAATTTACCAGCTAGTCTAGCCTTCATATATCCGTCAATAATTCTGATGACTAGGCCCGTCGATAATTAAATTTAATATTTTATTATTAATATTTATAACATAATATAATATATATATCTCTTTCTACATTTACTTATGTTCTTTTCTTGATGCATTAATAAAATAAGTTATCATTAATTTTCATTTTTGTCATAATTGTCTTTACTATTTTATCATTTTACTCATTTTCCTTTTAATATATCTATAGATGTACAATATAGATTATAAATAAATTTAGAATATAGAATAGATAAAATTTTAAGAAAATTAAAATATATTAACTTCCTAACCAAGATCTAACTAATTTTAATCATAACTATAAATTTTGGATTGACAAAAAATATTTTTTGTAAAAAGTACATTTACAATTTTTTATCATTAGAATCTTTTTTTATTATATGTTTTAAAGACTATGCACTAATTTAAAACATTATGGAAAGTATGAACATACCCTTCAAATTTTATATCAATTAATGACATAAGATTAAGATAAAGATTAAGATTATGATATATGTGTCTTAGGATAATATTAAGATATATAACATTGTTAGTATATACACATATTTATTTAACATTAATATTATATATACATTAACATTATAAAAATATTTATAAATTTTCCAACCTAATTATAAATTTATAAAATTTATTTATTTAAAATTCTGTTAAGTTACTTTTTATTAATTGTGAAATGTCAATTTAATATTACTATCTTATTACAAGAAATATTTATTAAAAAATATATGGATAAAATTATTTATAAAAAAACACATTATGTCTTTTATAATATGTCCTAATATATATTTTTAAAGAAGAATGTTGTGATTTATAAAATAATAATCATTATGTTAAAATTTTAGTGCACATTAATGAATGTTGCATTTATATATAATATAATAAAAAATATATTATTAATATTTTAATATTACTATTACCCTTCGGTAGTACCAACGAATACCCATCCGTCGGTACTACTGAAAGGTCGACCCATCAGTAACTATTATATAATATTAGATACAATATAATACAAAATATATGATTAATATTTTAATATTATTGTTACTAACGAGTCTTCCCTTTGGTAGTATCAACAAATAACCTTCTGTCGATATTATCAAAAGGTAGAGCCGTTAGTAACTATTATGATAATATTATATATCATATAATATAAAATATATTATTAATGTTACCGACGAGTTCTTCATCCATCGGTAATTTCAAAACATTACTCGTCGATAATTATATTTATAATAATATATATAATATAACATAAGAATTTGATTAATATATTAATATTAATATTACCGACGAATACAATCTTAGGAATTATGGACGATCCCCAATTTGTTGGTAATTCTAAAGATCGTACCTGTTGGAAACTCTAATTTTTCCCGTCCCTCCCATTCCCACCTAATATTTCTTCACTGTCCCCTTTCCTCTCTCTCCCCCAATATCTCATTCTCCCTTTTCTCTTTCCACCTCACCTTCTCCCCTCTCTCTCATCTCACCTTATATCTCTCTCTCTTCCCACTCTCTCTCCCATGGCACCGGCGACTCCCATGATTCTGACAACTCCTACGTCTCTAGTGAACTCCCACGACTCCGATGGCCCTTTCCCTCTCCCTCTTCCTCTCTCTCCACTCCAGCTGCCCTCCCCTTCCCTCTTCCTCTCTCTCCACTCCGGCCGCCCTCCCCCTCCTTCTCCCTCTCTCTCGACGCTGGCTACTAGGCGACCGATCCGGCCACAATCGATCGGATCAGTAGCATGGCTGCTGTATCCGACTGCCTAGCATCGAATCCGGACACGCATGGTTGCCGGATTCACCCTAGGCATCGATCCGATGCTTGGGAGTCGGATCTGGTGCCTGGGGGACGAATTGGCCGCCTAGGAGCTAAATCAACTACATGACGGTCGGATTCGACGCCTAGGGGAGGATCAGCGACTTCGCGGCCAGATTCGCCGCATGGCTGACGGATCCGGTGCATGGCGGCTGGACTGGCCGCTTGTCGTCGGATTCGGCTGTCGGGAGACTGGAACCGTCGCCTCCCTCTCTCCCTCTCTCTCAGCAAGAATGGTCGTATCCGGCCGCATATGTCTGATTTTGTTATATTTCAAAAATGCTTTTGACACGTGTACCTGTCAACTCCCGTCGGAATGTCGGTGGAATATGCCCATCAAATGTTTCAACGGTTTCGACCGTCGAAAGTTTCGAGGGAACTTGCCTGATGAAACTTTTGATGGGCACTCCGGTGGGAATGTCGGTGCATATGTCTGATAAGTTTGATGAGTTGTCTCTGTAATTTCCGGTGGGAATGCACCTTTTTCTGAAGGATGGCTGCTCTCGTGATTACAGTTTCCATAGAAAAATTTGTTAGAAACTAGATTTTATATCAAGATTTCATCACGAAATCCATAAAATTATTGTAGTGTTTACAATTAACCATAGCTTATGAACATCAAAATACCATTTTTTAATAGGATATAATTGATATCTTACACTTGCGCTCGCGTAGCACTCTCATATGCCATGTCAGGGTGTTTGATCTCACTTCAAAGATGGATTTCCCTAATACAATTGAACCGCAGAAGAGATGCAGATCCATTTTCTTTTTTTTTTGGGTTGAATGCAAACATGCTATGCTTGAGCCGGCGATGGGTTCATTTTCCTCCGGCCACAAGGAGGTGATCCTTTCCCTAGTTTTCCTTCTTTTCAATTCCTAGCACTTCGTTGTCCTGCCTTTTTGCTCTTCTATTGCCACTAACCCCCCCAAACCCAACAATGATGCTCTTGTTCCCTACCCTACCACCGCCTTTATTACTATCGTCACTCTCTCTCTCACCCTCCTCCATCGTTCTATTTACGATTGTCAAGAGGGAAGGATCGTTGGGGAGGAAGCCAATCATCATTGAATCAAAGGGGAAAATAGCTCGCCACTCGGCGTCCTTGTAGAATTGCAGTCACCCTGCACTGGTTCAAGGAAAATGTGAAATCGGCCCGGATCAGCCGATTCAATCGGTTCAATCGTGAATCGGTCGGTGATTTGGCCTGGTTGGGGTGCAAAATCGGTTTTCATTGTTGAACTAAGGAAAACTGATTGAACCGGATCAGTTGAACTGGTTCAACCTGGTTCGATTCAGATTTTAAAAAGAAAAAGTAAAAAATGATAAAAATAAGAAAGTTAAAAAAATAAAAAAATAGGAATATAAGAAAGGTAAAGAAGAAAGGAACATGACATGTTTACAATTAAATAAGAATGGAAATAAAAAAGGTAAGTATTTAAAATTGCCTAACATTAAAATAGAAAATTATTAAAGGACATAAATAAAGAAAGTAAAAAGGAAAGTGTTAAAAAAATAAGAAATAAGAATAATTTAAGATAACTTTATTAATATAGCATCTATAATAATTAAATAATAGATACTAAATTAGTAATAATCTATTTATATTTAAATGTTAATCATTATTATTATTTATTATTAAAACTTTTAACAAATTAAAATTATGTTATATTAATTTTTAATATTTTAATAGGTTATTAGTGCAATATGCATATACTATATCATATAATTTATATTATATTTTTGTAATTATTATAAATAATATTATTTTATTAAAATTCAATTTAATTCGATCGAATCTGATCGGATCGATTCAACCGTGATCAAATAAGAAATCCGATCCGATCATTGATCCGATTACGAAAACATTGATTTCCTTCCACGCCTCGAATCTGGCATTTCCAGCCGATTTATGCGCGCTTGTGTGATCCGCCATCGATATCTGATCAAAAGCAAAAACATGTGGCGCCTGATCGCGCTACGCGAGGACATGCATAGTATATCCGTTATATCCTTTTATTTATTTTTAATAACTAAACACAATCTTTCATATTAAAGTAAGAAAGTCATATAACAACTGCTCGAAGAAGTTTCCCAAATCTAGATAAATGTATTATAATATCATTCAAATATCTAATACAGGATATCTCAAACTATATCTTACGTACAAATCAGCAATATCACGAATATTAGCCACTTCATACACCTTCATCCATACCTTTGAGTTATATAATTCAATGTATACAATAATAAAATTATAAGGCTCCGGAGACCCACGTGACTTTCATGTGCTCGTTCCAGGAGCGCTACTGAATCTTCTATAAAATATTTTTTTGAAATAAAATTTATTAAGCGTGGAATATAAACTATAATTGCGAAAGATTTTTAAAACATAATAACTAATAACTCATAATAATCAAACTACTAAAACATCCATAAGTTCACAATTCTGATAAATCGAAAATAATAAAACTAAATAACTCGATCTAATATCATATGCAACATCTGTCTGTCACTGAGCGTAGCCACCTGCAGGACCATCATCTATAGCTCTCTCACATGCACGAATCCAAGTACAGAAAAATATTCATGAGTATAAAAATACTCAGTACGTAGAGTCTAAAAGATAATCAATTTGCTCAATAAAAAATAAAGTATAATAAATGATGAGCCAATTGAGCAGTTAATATAATAACCAATTTATGATTTATCAATATGAACAATATATGGTCAAAAGATCAATATAAATCAATAACAATTTTCCAATTAATAATTACCAATTATCTGATTAATAAATTAATATTTAATTAACAATTTATAATTTAATAATCAATGGTCATTGGCCAATTACAATTCGATTCAATAGGGTAATAATAATTACCAGCTCAATGCAATATATCCAAATGACCATGGTTCAATTCTATTCAAATCAATTTCAATTTAATTTATAATGTTCGCAGTTATCCAATTCAACGAGAAGCGCTCAGTCAATTAAGAGACCATGCCACTTTCATGCAGGCCAGTGGGGGATTAATATCATGGCAAGCCCAATTTAATTCAATGAATTCATGTATGGTGGAAGACGAGTGGTCATACATGGGACGACCATAACTTTTACACTATCTGTGTCATTCAATACAATTAGTACCAACTTAATGGTAATCAATGAACATAGGCCCAATAGCTTTCGATTTTTATCTTGTTTACCTAAAATGTCTATCTTTAATAAATTAAAGACGGTCCAAAAGCTAACTAGGCCAACAATACAATTATCAATGAGATCAAAGATAATAATAATAATATAACCAAGGAAATCAATAATTAGTATAAATAATAATTCACAACAAGTCAATCACTAATAATTAAAATTTCTAATAATACGTAATCCTCGGTTTCTGTGTATATATATATATTCCTTTTCTTTCACCGAAAAATTCAAAAATTGAATTTTCCTTGTCGGAAAAATCGTAAATGAAAAAGCCACATTTTGTTTCTCCTGCTTCTTTTGGGGCCGCCAAACTCTTTTTTTTTCTTTTCTTTTCATTTTCTTTTTTCTCGGCTGCAAGACATTTTTTTTCTGTTTTCACCTTTTCTCGGCCGTGACATGCAGATATTCCTTCTTTTTGTTTTCTCTTGCAGTGCGGATGTTACACAGCAAAATATTGGCGGCCGTGAAGTATCATGTAACAATAGCAAATAGGAACTGCGATCCTAATAAATCTAATTTTAAATTAGATTACGCCATAAAACATCACGGCACAATAAGAAATAGAATCCCCCTACGTACGCTGCCTTGATATTCGTGAGATTACTCCCGTCGACCGTCGCCATCATGAAGGACACCCCGAGCACGAAAAAAATAATAATTGGAATGGCCGGTTCTAATTTTTTATTTATAGTGTTTATAAATTTTTAATTATTCTCTAATCATATTATTTAATCCCAATCAAATTTAATCCTTTTAACCAATTCGTATTTATTCTAATAATTGAATAGATAAATTCTGAATTAATTAAATAATCTCATCACTAATCAAATTCCTCTCTAATTTTATTATTTTCAGAATTATTAAATATAATAATATTAATAACAATATTCTCAAAATAAAAAATAAAATATTCATTTATTAAATATAAAAAAAATTGAGGTCGTTGCAACAATTGTTTGCAAATTTTATAATGACAATTAATTATATTTTAAACAATGAATAATTATTAGTAACAATTATAAAAAATGAATAGATAATTAAGAGGCCAAATGATGATAAATTATCAAGCTCTCAAACGATGACTAATAATCAAGTGGACAAATATGCATATCACTTTGTCAATTATAACTAGCGTGTATCAAGTGACGTCTTATCAAATAACAAATATCAAATGCCAATTATTAGATATTAAATGATCAAGCTTGATACTTCTCTCTACATTGGTTTGAATTTGTTACATTATTTATTTTATTTCAAATTCGTCGCTTGTACAAAATTTGTTTTCCAACTCTTTTCATCCTTATGACTCATTGTCCTACGATGACAATGTGATTATTATGGATGCAATTGTCTTCTCGAATGACAAATTATACAATTGGTGCACAAGGTGACCTTATGTCTTAAAGCTTGTATATGAGAAATGTATTTACCTTTTGGCTTTTTGATAAATGGTTTTATCAAAGCTCTAATCAAATAGGCGAGTTGATATTCAAATAGGCAACTAATAAATCAACCGAACTGAACATGGAAAACTTGTTTGAGCCTATCGAGTTCCTCGGGAAATGGTCCACGTTGTTTGGAGTGAGGCCCCTGTCAGCTATATACATATAAATGTGACATGTAATAAATATCACTAATAATTTAGCTCAGTGACGTTTAGCTTCAAATGACAAAATTATATGTTTTAGGTTTAGTTCTTTTTTTTAATATTATTCCATCTGCACCATTCATTTATTTTTAATGTATTAGATTAAGCCTCAATGAAACCAATGCCTAACACAACTAGTTTAAACCTGTTTTATTTCTCTCTTTCTCTCCTCACTCTAACACTGCAGACCACCGGTGAACTTCTCGATCTTCATCGAGATTGATCAATCGCTTCCTCCGGTGAATGCCTCCGTCAATTAATCACTCTCATCTATGGATCAAATATCATGGGTTAGATTTGTCTTCTCCCTCTTTCTTTCTCTTCTTGTTTGGCTCTATGTCCCTCTGACCCAAATGAACCTCTCTCACTAGTATTGTTTCTCTCCCTCTTATGCATTCTTCTCACCAGGGATGAACCCAAAAATTTTTCAAAGGGGAGCCAAAATAATAATATTGTATTAATATAATAATTAATAATATTAAATTATTGTAGTTTAGGATGCAATTTTTACCATTTTTTTCATAATTTCATGTTTGATGTGTTGGATGCATGCATCGTGATTGATGAAATGCACCATTGGCACATCATGAACTTTGAGGAATCAGTTGTCAACAAGAAGGTCATGATGAAGAATAATCAATTCTGTGGGTGATGTGGTTATTTATTTTTTCTTTTCTAAGTTATGAAAAATTAATTTGTTTGCATAAAATAGATATGTTATAGGCAAGCCTGCAACCTATTCTACAAAATGGATGAACCAATATTTTTTCTTATTTGTCTCTTATCTTTTCCTTTTTTGGATGAGGATTTTTTTTTGTTATCTAACATTTACTTATATTTTTTTCACTTCTCCTTCATGACATTTGGTGACATTTACATGTCACAAATACTTGACATTTTGTGATGTCAGTATGTCACTAAAATATAGAGTTTTCGTGACATTTGACAATTTACGACTATCGAACATATATCATTATGATTTTTCTGTAACGTAATCACTACAATAAAAAATGTTTATAGGGACAAAAACTTTTGGCTCCAAAATCATCAATTTTAGACCCTAATTCTTTTGGGGACAAAAATTTTGTTGGCCCCCCTTAATTCTTAAAAGGGGGTCTTTAAAAGTTTTAGGAACAAAATATTTTTGTTGGATCCCAAAAATATCACTTTTAGATACTAATCTATTGGTCCCCATAAAATTATACAATGGTCCCTAATAATCATTTTTGGTCCCAAATCAAAATGGTTTTTGCAACCAAAAAGAAAACAATTGGCACAAAACAAATGGTTCCTAATAACATACTTTTAGGTCCCTAATAGCATGCTTATAATGACCAGCAAGCGAATCCCCATAATATAATTAGCTTCAACAATGTACTAGTTGCTAATATATAAATTTTCAAATGCATAAACATTAGCCAATAAAAAATTAAGATGAAAGAAAGATTCCAATAACAAAACATCATATTAAGAAATAAAAGATCCCAATCAACACACCATAAAATTGAAAAGTAATGCATAAAAAATATGAACATTCAACATCTTTAATCAAAATATCTACTACAAAGTTGAAGTGTAAATGTTCATATTAAACAACACTTTCTTCTATGTCATCCCCATTTAATTTTCTTATCTTGAAGAGCTAGCTTCTTATCTTGAATGGCAACTAAATCCTTAGTGCTAGCCTTAGTGCTAGCCAACTCATTCTTTGTATTAACCAATTCTTCCTTTGTTGTGACTAATTCCTCCTCCAAACGAGTATATTTTTGCTCCACGACAATTCCTCCTTCACGTCTAGGGGGTTTAGGACCTCGCCCATATCCACTCACGTACCCGAATCTTGTGCCATGGACTTGAGTACATATTTGACTATCATTAATTGAAGATTCTCCCTCAAGTTCTATTTCCATTTGAAGAGCTATCATTTTAGCTTCTTATCTTGAATGGCAACTAAATCCTTAGTGCTAGCCTTAGTGCTAGCCAACTCATTCTTTGTATTAACCAATTCTTCCTTTGTTGTGACTAATTCCTCCTCCAAACGAGTATATTTTTGCTCCACGACAATTCCTCCTTCACGTCTAGGGGGTTTAGGACCTCGCCCATATCCACTCACGTACCCGAATCTTGTGCCATGGACTTGAGTACATATTTGACTATCATTAATTGAAGATTCTCCCTCAAGTTCTATTTCCATTTGAAGAGCTATCATTTTTTTCTACAATAATCAAAATAATTAACCCCAACTATAAACATAAATAATGTAAATGAAGAATTAATAAGATCATAAAAATTCAAATCATGCATATGGTTACTGCAAACAGAAATAATGTTGAAGAGAAGGCTGACACTGCAGGAGAAGTTACTGCAAACAGAATTCTTCTTCTCTGGTTAAACAGTTCATCCTGTGCAGAAAAATGTCAGAAGAGGTCTGAATATAAGCTGCTCTTCTTATTATTTTGTCTCTCTCTCTCTTTCCTATATCCACTAGGACTTGGGCTCTATGTAAACTATATATAAACTATATATAACTATATATAAACTTTTACATTTTAAAAAAAAATATATATATAAACTTCCTCATGCCTTTGTGTTTGCCTTTTTGTGTATATAATATGCTAACAACCTTTGTTAACAAATATCACAGAACTGAATAAAGTAATATATATATAAGCTGCTCTCTTAACTTTTACTTTTGAGCATACCTGTTAAGGTGTGGAAAACATAAAAGATGGAGACCTATGAAAGTTGACTTGCACATCACGTGAGCAAGCTGTGTTCCCGGTTTCCAACTACACCAAGTTGTGCCTTAAATTTTATTGGACAAGACAGAGAACTTCCTTGTGAAGAATAATAATTGGCAACTTACAGGGAAGAAGAAAGACATGACTCCACTTTATTCTTGTACACATCGACATCATATCAGTAGTACATCCTTGCTTGTCTCACTAAAGTGCAGATTTGTTCCGGGTCTAGTGGCATCTCTAATCGAGTTGTTATTGTTTTTACCTACTACTGACAACATAAGAATGATGCAGGACAGTAGATAAGGAAGAATATCATATTTCAGAGAAACTTGAAAGAAGTGATCGTTCCTGACATTAGGGGTGTCATTTCAGCATCCAAACCTTCCAATTAGAGATTAAAAGTACTTCAAAGTTATATAATCTATTAACAAACATCCCTGAAATGAGCCAATAGACTTTTGAATAATTCCACCATTATTGAAGTAGTCGAATCTCATGAACATGAATCAACGAGGCGTCGTATGATGCATGTAGCCGACCCCACCTAATGAGATAAGACTTTATTGTTGTTGTTGTATTGAAGTAGTCATGCAGCAGAAAGAAAATAAAATGGTTGGTTTCAGTCTGAAATTTCTGCGTTCTCTCTCAGAAAAGAAGTGGAAATCTGCTAAGCGCATAAAAAGAATGACCTGTAGAATTTGCTGAGTAGAGCAAAAGCTTGCAAAAGGCTTGCTGCTGCTTCAAGCTGTCTGCCACCACTCAAAAAGTGGAACAATGAATCAGGAAATTTTATTTTTTCCTCTCATGGTTCGATGGTTGATCATTAAACCTTCTATGACAATGATATTTTTCATATGAATGTAATGAAAAATGGAAAATGAAAAGATTCTTACATGAACCTTCAGTGGAAGGCGCCGTTGACAATATGAAGCAAAGAGTAATATGCCAAGTTGCCAATAGAGTACAAAGCACGGTGGACTATATACCAGTTGAAGCAACAGTTGATTTTTGGTCAAAATCTGGCATTCGGCAATGTAACAAATCTATACCAGAGACAATGCAGAAGGAAATTTTATAATAGCAAAACATGGTGCTTCACAGCATATACTAAAATCGCATATCATAATATGAGCAATTCGAACCCACGCCATCACAGCATTACTGAGACGCATCCTTGGAATATATTTTCCCATCATCCCAGAAAATGCAGTCAGTTAATAAGTAAACTTGCATCAATTCGCCCTGCGTTTCCCCTCTTTGCTCCATTCCAACAAACACGTGCAGTGCTACAGCTAACAGAAAACCTTCATATAATAACACGAGCAGGACTTCTTTTGGGGCATTACAGTTGAATCTGTGCATGGAACAGTATGCATAAACAAGCAATCAATCAAAGAAAAAGGAGGACTCGCCTCCCGCACTGGGGTGGGTCGTCCACCTTGCCGGGGGGAAGTCACACTGCGAAGGACGAAGCCGAAGAGGGAGGATGGCGTCAGCCTCAAGGATCTTTGGCGGAAGGCCTCAATGGCGGGCAGGAAGGCGCCGTTGACCTCGAGATCGCCGGAAGGCCTCGACGGTGGAAAGGAGCGAGGCCGCGGATGTAGGGATCGAAGCCCAGCGGAGGGAGCCAGACACCACGCGCGACAGTATCGGAGTTAGGGCACAGCTAGGTTTTTCGGGAGGGAGCAGATGAGTTAGGGCATTGGAGTTGGCCCAATAGTAGAAAACATATTAACGAAAGAAAATTATATTTTTTTGGGACCACTAAAATTTGTCCCTAAAGTTTATTTTTGAAACCAAGATAGTGGTTGGTCCTTAAATGGATCGTTACGCAGAATTATTAGACATTAATATTTTAATTAGTTTCTATAATATTTATATTAGACACAAATTAAGTTTTTATAAAATATGAGAAATTTGGATCCACTTTTTCATTGGCCTCAAATAAATATTTTTTGAGGACTTAATTATGATTGATCCTTATAATATAGTCCCTAAATATTAATTTTGTTATAGTGAATTTTTATGATGTTTAAAAGGTGATGCCTATTAGACATCACAAATATATTTTTGTGACGTTTAATTTTGTTGTAGTGAATTTTTGTTGTAGTGATGCCTAAATATTAAATGTCACGTCAAATTTTGTTGTAGTGAATTTAAACCAACCAACATTTGTCTTGGAATTTTTTATCACATGGCCGCTTCATATCGCTGCTTCTTCCGAATACGTGAGAGCTATGTTCCTAACCACGTCAGTCACCTGCTATATATTTACTCTCCTTGCATTCAAGTCAGATTTCCTAAGATTGTTGAGTCGTGCATGTTTATTTAAGGCTGATGTTAACTTATGATGCATTCATTTATTGCCACAATGAACTATAGGCTTTTACGCCTCATGGTAAATGCCGAGTTATTAACATCACTCCTATTGTTGATATTGTCCATACTCAGCAAAGCCACGCATTTCATTTTAGGCTTTGACAAACTTAGCGATTTAATAGCGAATAGTGATTTGGTAAATAATTTAATTAGTGAATAATGGATACTGATTAGAAGTTAATGTTCATACAACTAAGTGTTTGATAAGCATACGGTAGAATTAACTAATGGATATAAAATGTCATAATTGAACATATGATAGATTATTCAATTCAAGCCTATAAATTTTATTAATAATATAATACATAAATGTTTATATTTCAATAAAATAAAATAAAAACTCACAGATAATTTTATATTAAAGTATATAAAAGTTTATATTGATAATATATTTTATATTGATTATTAAATTAATACTTATTCACTGTTAAAAATAAATAATTTGTAATTAATTTAAGCATACATATAAAAAATATAATTGAATGATGATAAAATAATAACATATTTTGAGAAGGAAATAATGCATTTGAATAAGAGTAAAATAAAAAAAAAGAGATAAATCTCTAACCACTAAATGCTAATAGAAATAGTTTTAAAAAATATTCGAAATACTAAACTCTTCTTGTTAATTATGTCATTTATAAAAATAAATAAAGTTTCAACTATTAAATGCTATTTGAAATTTTAAGTTTGATGGTGCCAAATAGAACTAGGAGTCATTTGGTATGAGGCAACCTAAATAAATTACCGATTATTTATTTAAAATTCTTAGGGCCATCACATTATTTTGTTTGAATGCGATTGATTATCGATAATTTTAATTATTTTGATAATTTTGATTAGCATTACACTAGTAATTTAGATAGCAGGCAAAGGAGGTGTCTTTCTAGATTATCTGCTGATGAGAATACCTTTTGACGAAAATATTTTTTTAATTAAATTTTTTATTTCAAATATTTTATTAATAAATAAATATCACTTAACTTCATCTTTTTTTCATTATTTGAAATATTTTATAAATAATTTTAAATTTTGTCTCATCTTTTTTATATATATTCATTGTTCTATTTTTTCTTTGTTTATTTATAATAATATGTTATTATAATCTGAAATAATTTTTAAGGATATTTTGATAATTTTGTTACTATCTGTTTTGACTATTATTTATATTACTTATACTTAACAAACATTGTAAGGCTGTATTATCATTAATTTAAATAGTGATAATGTATATAAGTGATGATCTAAATTATCGATTAAAGTAATCGATAATGCGCCGTTTAATAATGCACCAAACGGCGCTTGAGGCTGTTCAAGATGATGTACATTTGGAATTTGGCAGCCCGTGTCACAAATCTATGGTATCCAAAAGTTAATATCTTTCCAGTCATCATATATCATTTTGAATCGTCGATTATATAGATCATATGAATTAAATAACAAATTTTCTCATAGTACTCATGAGACAAACCGTCGAAAATTATCGGACGGGTTAAACCGATATTAAATTTCGAATTTATCACCGTCGAAATTTTAGAGGGTTAAACCGTCGAAAATTATCGGACGAAAATATCGACGGTTTGGAAGAGCTGTCGAAAAAACTGTCGATATTTAAAACGAATTTCGAACCGTCGAAAATGGACAGTCGAAAATACGACTTTTTCTTGTAGTGATCAATTGCTCGTATTCTGTTTTCACTAATCGTATCACAATTTTCCTTAGTGTTCGGCTTTGGCTTGTATGGACAAGTAGTAAAATCTTTTATTATTCCAAACTCTTTTTCAAAAAAAAAATGAAGCTTACAATTCAATTCAATTACTATTAACCAATCAGCCACTAATTGCTCATGTTCAAATCGAACGTAATAAATGCACGCAAAAAATTAATTAATGGCTCAATCTACGGGAAGTTTCTGCTGTAGACAACTAATGATTAATCCAGTATGTTACAGTGAATTAGTCTCATATTGCAATCTTTTTTTTTTTCCATTCATATTGTAATCTTTATCTTCACGTCAAGCACGCCATCATAAAAGGTGGAACAAGATACGTCTTCCTGGCTACATACGTAGACCTCTCTTTGGACGTCTCCGTATTCTACACACGCAATAACAGATATTTGAAATTTTGAAATGACAATAACATATTAGGAAATGATATCTTTCATTCAATATTAATTGCAGCATTAGAAATGGCAATAATATTCCACATTTATATTCGAAAAAGCATAACAAATTATTGAGAAATTACCATATAAGAATGCACAGTATTGCCAGTGACAGCTTGTAACTGTCATCACAATAAAAATGCTTTCACGTATCTCAATTGTTTTTTTTTCTTTTCATTTTTTTTGAGAGAGACTTGAAATATTATTCTATGCACTTATGCTAAGTCGTAAATAAAAATTAACAAACTAATTATTTTTACCGAGGAAAAATATTATTTATATTAAATTTTTAATTTTTTTTCCTTTACTTCTCGTTAATATTTAACAAGCCTATCGCTATATATATTGGATACATAGCGTCCCCTATCGATTCTCACGCAAAAGACCAACAACTTTTTATTCCAAACATTTTTTTTTTTACTGCACGACAAAGAATTCTTATACTCTTCTCATCCTTTTATTGTTTCAGTTTTATTACTGCATGCAGTAACAACTCCACACAACATGGCAGCAGCCTTCTCTTCTCCCTACTCCTCCCTCGTCTTCGTCCTCGTTCTCTTCTCTTGCTCCTCTGTTCTATCAACCTCGCACGCCAGCGGATTGGACGCCGAGGTCCTGAGACGGCAGAAGGCCGACCGTGTCCACCGCCTCCCCGGACAGCCACCGGTGGACTTCCGGCAGTACTCTGGCTACGTGACCGTCAACGAGACCCACGGCCGTGCGCTGTTCTATTGGTTCTTTGAGTCAACTTATCATGTCGAAAAGAAGCCGCTCCTCCTTTGGCTCAATGGAGGTATTGAATGCTTCTACGGTTTCTGTCATGGCAGAATTCTCATCATCTGCACTTATTGCTTATTCATGCATTGGATCATAGAGTTCTTTTCAGTAGTATCATGCGTAATAGTATGCACCAATTTTCTTGTCTTCTCAGTGTCCTGATGCATAAAAAAATTATAGCATTCATATGATCAGAAAAATAAAACAGAGAAATTAATAGTAACACGAGTTAGTGATCTTGTTTTTTACGCAAATTTAACCAATTCGGCGATGTTAAAAAAATACAAAGATGCGATTTTCTTTTGACACTTGGAACATGAATTGTTTGTTTTATCCGATATCAACACGAATATTTTCTCATTAAAGATGCATGATTATTCTTTTTGGTAAGAGTCTGCTGCTTCTTTTGAGAATGATGTTAGTGTTGGCCTACTTCATCCCCATGAATCCAGGCTTGTCTCTGTTAGCTTTGATTCAAGGGGGCCTCTTTTTATTATGCACAAAATTGTTCTATTTATTTTTTGATATGGTGAGAGTCAAAAACCGAAGGAAAAAAAAGAAAGAAAAGCAACACAAAGTCGCTGCATGCAGATCCGTAGAATATGGTCCAAGTAGATATCCATCCATCCATTGCTTATCCCTCCATCTGCATCGTCATGTCGTCTTTGAACTTGTCCTACTTCTGGGACATCCTTTCAATGTCTTCATTACATGGCAAATGTTCGTAACAATTCACAGTGGTATTAAAGGTGACTCTACTTGTACAGTGACATTTTTTTTTGAGCGACTCACTTCATGTCAACCTTGATTCTGACTTTCCTTGGTCTTCCATGATATAACTGCTACAGGTCCTGGCTGTTCATCCGTTGGCTATGGAGCGGTAGAGGAGCTTGGGCCTTTTCTGATGCAGAAGGGTGTGCCTCAACTTAAATCCAACAGGCACTCCTGGAACAAAGGCAGGAATTACTGCTTTCATTATTGATACATGGAGAAACACTTTGATACCGATTTGGGGCAGATTAAATGATAGTTATCTCGTTCTTTATACTCTTTCTTTTTATCTGTTACAGAGGCCAATTTGTTGTTCCTTGAGGCACCTGTTGGAGTGGGATTTTCTTACACAAATACAAGCTCTGACTTGCGTGCGCTCGGAGACAAGATAACTGGCAAGTTCAGCCTTGAGCAATTAATTGTAGTCAATTCATTTTTTTCCTTTTCTAGTTAATTACGAAATTTCGTGTTCTTGGCATTTACATTTTCATTTGTACATTTTACAGCTGAAGACTCCTACATTTTCCTTGTGAACTGGTTCAACAGGTTCCCACAATTCAAATCCCATGAATTCTACATCGCTGGAGAAAGTTATGCTGGTAAAAAGTCAAAGTTACATGATTTGTTATCGATGAACTTAATAGAATATGTCGCTTTTTTTTTTAAACTCATCGATTAATATACCTGCTGTTTGTCTTAGGACATTATGTTCCACAACTAGCGGATACAATATTTGACAAAAACAAAAGGGCTCCCAAGGAGAATTACATTAACCTCAAAGGAATCATAGTATGGTTTCTCCTCCCAACACTTGTATTCCCTCCGATATGAACATTCTGATCAGTATCATGAACTATAAGATAGTGAATTCAAAAGCTTACTAATTTGCTCTGCTGAATCAGATTGGCAATGCACTGTTGGATGATGACACTGATCAGACGGGAATGGTGGACTATGCATGGGATCATGCCGTAATTTCTGATCGTGTGTATAAAGATATCAAGAAAACTTGCAACTTCAGCGAAGTTAATGTCACCCAAGCTTGCAATCATGCATTAAACAAGTATTTTGATGTCTACAACATCATAGACATGTACAGCTTGTATTCGCCTATTTGCGTTGAGCCAGCTGATAAATCGACGAGGAAGTCCATTTCGATCGATGGAGTAGCTCCGAAGCTCTTCTCCAAATATGTAAAGCTCTATCCACGCATTATACTTATCGTAGCCATTTTAGTATTTGAGACTGCAGTTTTTTTAGCAGCTGATTCTTTTTCTTTACCACAGAGCGGATGGCACAAAAGGCCTGCAGGATATGATCCCTGTGTCTCAGACTACTCTGAGGTCTATTTCAACAGGCCAGACGTTCAGAAAGCGCTTCATGCCAATGTTACCAAAATTGGCTACAACTGGACTCATTGCAGGTATCTTTTGATATGCTGCAGAAGAAGCTACAACTTGTTGAAATAGTTATTTCCATGAGCAATGATGAATTCATCTCATACATTTTTCAATTTATCCACTTCGTTTTTGCTTAGTAAGCCACAATGCATCTCCATTATTACTATCTGTGAGCAATGAACAATGCATCTAATTGAGTTTGGAATTCATTTCCAAGTGTCTGGTCATTTTCAAAAGTTCAAAAATAAATTCTTTACAGTCTTTCTTATCTGAACTTTTACCTGTCGTATAGTGATGTGATCAAAACATGGAATGATGCACCATCTTCAATCCTCCCAGTGATTGGCAAGCTCATCAATGGCGGCATTAGGGTATGGGTTTTTAGGTAAGGCTCAACACATTTAGCCCTTTAAATGTTGGCTTTCCTCATCGATTAACCTACATATTTTCAATTGAACATGCTCGATACATTTGAAATAGTAAAGTTGAACAGGCTTTTCTTAATGTTTCCTATGTTCGTTTATTTTCAGTGGTGACACAGATGGAAGAATTCCAGTCACATCAACAAGACTGTCACTTAACAAACTTGGTCTCAAGACTGTTCAGGAGTGGAAGCCCTGGTATGACCGTCAACAGGTATGCATTGGATCCTTGCAAATTGTATATATCTCACCATTCATTCTATACTTGCTAATGTTAATTGAGATCTGTGATGAAACAATGTAGGTTGGTGGATGGACGATAATCTATGATGGATTAACCTTTGTAACCATCCGAGGTGCCGGGCACCAAGTACCAACTTTCGCCCCAAGGCAAGCACGGCAAATGATCAGACATTTCCTTGCAAATCAACAGCTGCCTGGTTCTGCATTCTAGAAGCACAACTAAGAACCCCTTGGTGACTACGTTACACTTTCCCAAGTCTTTTGCAATAGGTGCTCTTTGCCCAAGCAAAAAATATATAGTCTTCAAAAGTAGAAAGATAACTGTCTCAAGTAGATTCATGGGATTTTGATTTTTCTTGTATGCTGATATAAAATTGTAATAGAGAATCCTTGAATCGTAATAAAAGTTATTGAATTATCTTATTACATCAGTTGAAGTGAACATTTCTAAATTGCAAAGTTTTGAATAGTTCTACCAACTAAAGTAGAGCAAAAACTGTTTGTGATGAGTAAAATTATCATCCAACAGTCCTCTGGGATGCAAAAGATTGATATGAGACAATGCAGGGAAGTTTGAGCAAATTATTTGACCTTTCCACTGAGCATCTCTTTCAAAATAATTATCACATCCTTCCAACAAATCACAGTCAGATATCACATAGCTTTAGGAATTTTTAGTAGATACAGATTTGATCAGTTCAAAATTTCAGTTGAATGATCCCAGTAGTGCCAAACCATTGATCAAGAAGCAGTTTTCAGCAGCTGCCGCAGCTCTCTGTAGGGGACACAAAACCAAATATTCAAGAAAATTGGAAAACTTGAGCACCGTGCGACTTCTGGACCCTACCTATTTTTTGTGTAGACGCACGAGTCATAGACGACGGCGCAATGTTTGAATCTGAAATTTTTGTCTGCAAGTCCATCCAATCTGGAATCTCAATTATTTTGGAAGGAGAAACGCAGGCATTATCTACTTAAGTTTTTCGCACCACATGCATCGCCTTCAAAGAGAATGATCGTTATGTTATATAGGAATACCTTGTATTTAGATTCAGTGTATCCCTCTCAGTATCCTATTGAGTAATATATGATGTTTATAGTGTACATTTTTTTTTGAAAGGATGATGATTAATTAAGTAGTGGAGTTAGCATTGTCACAATACAAAAATGTGAGAATTCCTGAGGGGGAACATCCTCCCCATAAGAGATCATATTGTGATCTTCTGCCCAAAAATGCTAAGGTATCAACTTTAAAGATTGTTATACGAGCAATATGTTTGCATTGAAAATATGTGAACGAGAGAGTAATCTGTCTAATATTGCATCTAAGGTTTTGCAGCCGCCAGCGTGAAGGGGTGAGATTGTTGATGAGATACGCGGCCGTCCTACAATCAGTTTCCAAAATGATGTCAGAGATGCCCGTCGTTATGTATGACCCAACATTCTGCCTCTAGCACAGAATTGAAGTATCTATTTAAAACACTTGCACAAACAAATTTTGTATTAGCAGATATAGAGTAATGTAGCCTGCCTCCCTCCCACCACCACCCACCTCCGTGCGCCCCACAATGGAGGCATCTATTTTCAAACTGAAACATATCAGAGGTGGGGCTCCCAACGTCCCAATAGGTGGGGTGTCTAAATATGGATGGATATAACATCGTTGGATCTCAAAGGGCACCAACTGGAGGAGGAGGGGGTGTGAATTGGTGTTCTAAAATGAAATCTCTCGATTTAACAAAACGCATCACGAAAGCTTAAAATTGATTCTTTAAATCTTTTAAATCAATGAAATTTAAATCATATTACAAACACAATATGAGAATGAGAGAGAGAGAAATCAAACACGATAATACAAATGATTGTTGACGAGGTTCGGCCACATCCGAAGATTCTACTAAAATCTTTTCCTTTGTTCCAAATGAAGCAAGGAAGAAAAACTCTTTACATCAACCATCTTTTTTACGTTTCGAGAGGCAAGGGTACCTCTTCTCCTAGGAAGTTAATATTTTCTCTTGCTCAAAAGGTAAAATTTGGAACCTCTTTCATATAGAAGTTCTCACAATCTTTCTGAAAATGATTTCTCTCTTTTATAATAAAATGCTCACAAGAAGAGAAGAGAGAAAGAAAAAAAACTTAAAAATGATAACTTCAAGGAAAAGATCATTTATTGATAAATTGAAATTTTTCCTTCAATGCTTCGATGAGTGCTTTTGCTTATGCCTTTGGCACTTCTTTTATAGGCTTCAAGTGGAAAATTTGTCCCGAATTTATTCCATATTTTTTTCTTCAAATATAGTCATTACTGTTCATTTGATCCGAAGGTCGATCGACCGCACATCTGAATTGGTTGACTAGTCTATGTGACCGTTGCACAATTTTTTCAGCTTCTGCGCTTGATCGATCGACCGTCCGTCAACCGGTACATCGACCGATATTGTCTCGACATTGACTAGGGCAGCTTCAGTAGTATAGTGATCGGTCGAACGGTATTATCTCGACAGATCTTCTTTACTTCGACCAATAGGTTGATCGACCTAAACTATTTTGAGCATAACTTTTTACACAATCATATAAATTAGATAATCTTTGATTCTATGGATAGCTAAATGGATTCTCTACAATTTTGATATTCATCATTCATCCATAATCTCATAAGATCATTGTTAATTATTTAATCAAAGTTTAATGCACAAAGTTGTCCATTTTTCTTTAATCTTTTTCAGTATTTAACTTTAATCTTTCTAGGTTTGTATCATCAAAATATAATTTTATATGTCATTAAAACTTTGCTCCAATAATCTTTCCCTTTTTTATTAAGACAAATCGAGAAATATGAAAAATATATAAGTTGCGAAAAAGTTTTAAATCTTGTAAAATCAATTTTACTCCCCTTGAAAATTAACTTTCCTTACAATGATAGATATTTACATAAGTACTAATTGTAAAGCACTCTTTGTATAGAGTTATATTCATATCATATTTTTCCTATATTTCTCCCCCTTTTATTCATCAAAAAATGATTTTCACATGAAGGACTTACGAAACCATATGTAACTCCCCCTGTCTTTTATAAAATTTATTCTCCCCTTTTTTCATAAATATGTAAAATGTTACATCATAAAGAGTTATAAAATATGCAAAAAAATAGCTCTCCATAAATTTATGGCTATTTTAAAAATGAAATCAAATTGATTTATAGGTTATGAAAGCGACAGATTTAAAAAAATTTATGTTGAGTTCAAAATATTGCATAAAACTTTGATACAATAATGATGTCAAAATAAAATTGGAAGATTTTAACATGCTCTCCCTATCACTATGATCAATTTTCTTTTTCTGTTTTATATCTTCCTTTTTTCTTTCAAAGATAGTAATTTTGAAACTTTGAGTAAAATAAAAAAGTAAAGGATATTTTTACCATAACATTTGTCTTCGCATTTTCAATTCCACTTGTCCTTTATTTTACATGTGAGGCGCACCTGAAAAATAATTATGTAATTTTTGGTATCCAAATTCCTTTGAGTCCTATTTTGTTAGACAATGTTCCCTTTGGAACCCAAATCATATCATGTTGTGATGGTTTTTTTTTATTTTGCATTGATATGTGTAATAACCATAAAAGCCAAATGTAAAATATTTGAAATGTGATTTTCTATTAAAGAGTTGATTAGATTTCCACTAAGAATTTTCATTTCTAAAGTATTTCTTTAAATTATTTTTCATTACATAAGAAATAGTCTTATTTTGTGAATTTGTCGAAAGAGTATTTTCCTTCTTTACTTTTTCTAAAGAGCATACTAATTTTACAATTTTACACTCATGTGTAACTTCCAAAGAATCAATTTTATTTTTCAAATTTTCATTTTCACAAAATATGCATTCTTTTCTTCTTTTAATTTTTCAAGCTCATGTTACAATTTTTCATTTTTCTCTTTAATTGAAAAATATCTTGTTATAAGAGAGGAAAGTTCTTTATTTACATCTAAAAAAATATTTTCTTCGAAAGAGTTCGATGAGTCATAATTTGAATTTGAAAGGCTGAAAATTACCTCATTGTCATGTGCCATTAAGCATAAGTATGCTTTGTCATTAGAAGAGTTTGATGAATCACTTGTTTTACTTAACTATTCATATTTTTTCTTTTTCTTTTTTCGAGATGTCTTTTATTTGTGTTATTTGTATGATCTTCTTGTTGGTTACTCATTTTTCTCTTTCTTTTTTACCAACTTGAGATATCTAGTTTTCTTATGTAGCGTGCGAGTTTCTTTTCGTCCACCTCCTCTTCACTTGAGTCTTCTTCTTTTACATTTGTTTTCAATGCCAATGTTTTCTTCTTGATCTTCTTGGATTGAGATCTCACAGGTTAGAATAGATTAGAAGTGAATCAATAAAATAATCAAAATCTAATTTATTCAAATCTCTTTCTTTAATCACGGTCCTCTCCGTATGGCATTTGGAGAAGAGAGACTTAAGAAATTTTTTCACCTTTTAAGTGTTAGTTCTTAGCTCGTCCAAGGAGACTAAGTCATTCAAGATATCATTAAATTGTACAACCATATCATTTATGGATTTATTTTCATACATTTTAAAAGAATCATATTAGTAATTTAAAATATTTAGTTTAGATTCTTTAACTTTATTAGTTCATTCATAAGTAACAATGAGCTTTTCCCAAATCTCAATTGCACTTTCACAACTTGAAATCCGATTAAACTTCGTTGAATTCAAAGCACAATAAAAAATATTTTTGTCTTTCCAATCAAGTTTTGCAAAAAAAATTTCTCTTTCGTTAGAATTTGTAGGTAATTTTTCATGTAAGTAATAATCTTTTTTAACAATGTCCCACATGTCAATGTCAATGGAACATATGTATGATTGAATCATAATTTTTCAATATGCAAAATTTGATGCATTTAAAAGGGGAAGACGACTAGTTGATCGTCTTTCAACAAAACTAAATCCACTTGATGCCATAACTCTAAAGATGGTTAAATCTTAAAAGCAAGATAATTAAATATTGAAACAAGATGATTAAAAATCAAAACAAGGGCAACATGCTCTAATACCAATTGTTGAATCCCAAAGGGCTCCAAGAGGGTTACGAAAAAGGTGAATTGGTGTTCTAAAATGAAATATATCAATTTAACAAATACGTCGCGGAAGCTTAAAATCGATTATTTGAATCTTTTAAATCAATGCAATTCAGATCATATTACAAACACAATATGAGAGGGAGAGGAAGAGAAAGAAATCAAACACGATAACACATATGATTGTTGATGAGGTTTGACCACACCTTGACCTACGTCCCCGCTCCGACTTTTCGATCTCGAGACCGTCAGAGATTCCACTAGAATATCTTCATTTGCTCCAAATGGGACAAGGAAGAAAAACTCTTTACAACAATCACATTTTCTCCGCTTCGAGAGCCAAGGCAACCTCTCCTCCTAGAAAGCTAAACTTTTCTCTCGCTCAAAAGATAAGATTTAAAATCTCTTTCACACAGGAGCTCTCACAATCTTTCTGAAAATGGTTTCTCTTTTTTATAATAAAATTCTCACAAGAAGAGTAAAGAGAAATTAAAGAAAACTTAAAAATGATAACTTCAAGAAAAATGTCTACTATTGCTAACTCAAAATTTTTTCTTTAATGCTTGGATGAGTGCTTTTGCTTCTAGCTTTGACACTTCTTTTATAAGTTTCAGCATGTGAAAAATTCGTCCAGAATTTGTTCCACAATTTTCTTCTTCAAATATAGTCGTTATTGATCATTTGACTCGGAGGCCGATTGACTGTGCATCTAGACCAGTCAAACGGTCTATGTGACCGTTGCGCGATTTCTTCAGCTTCTGCGCTTAATCGGTCGATCGGTCCGTCGACCTGTACATCGATTGGTTTTGTCTCGACATCGACCACGGCAGGCTCAGTATTGATCGATCGACCGGCATCTCCATTCAGTCGACCGGTATTATCTCGACCGATCTTCTTTGCTTCGACCGACAGGTTGACCGACCTGTAATATTTTGAGCATAATATTTTACACAATTATCCAAATTAGATAATCTTGAATTCTATGGATATAATAGGATTCTCCACAAGTTTGATATTCATCATTTATCCATAATCTAATAAGATTATAGTTAATTATTTAATTAAAGTTTAGTGCATAAAGTTGTCCCTTTTTTTTTAATTTTTTTTAGCATTTAACTTTAATCTTTCGAGATTTGTATCATCAAAATATAATTTTATATCTCATTAAAACCTTACTCCAACAAACTCATGATAGCTCAGCACAATCTAGGACCAAGCCACCGTAGCGGTTGTCATGATGGAATTGAAATGGGCATCATTTCGACAATGCCAGACCCCCCATAAAGTGAAGGAAAATAACTTTCAGAAACTATCACAGAAAGCAGAGTCAGGGAAGTGAGTCCCCTCATAAATCCAATCGCCATGAGACCATGAACTAAAGTGAGTGAAGGAAACATTTGTTTCATATTTAAGTAGGTGTCACGAGTGTTGAGCAAAGGAACATTCAAAAAATAGATGAGCAGAAGATTCATCCGTAGAACGGCAAAGGGGGCACAAAGGGGGGAATAGCAAGATTAAAGCTGGAGAGCATAAGGTTCGTGGGGAGATGGTTATGGACAAATTTTCATAAAAAGATCTGAATTTTAGGGAGGAACTTAAATCTCCATATTATATTTCAATCAGACCATCCAAAATATAGTGGCGGCTCTAGGGGCAAGCTAATGAGGTTATAAATTGATTTAGACGTGGGAATACCAAAGATGCTTGGTGCTCAAAATCATTTATCCTCATAGGGGGTGGCAGGCAAATGCATACAAAGAATTTTATTTGAGAAACATGGAGCAAAGCACCGATTAATAAAACTAGAATTTCAAGAAGAACCCCGCATAAGATCAACAACCTTTAAAGACAAAATTGGGAAACACATTCACAAACGTGATAAAACATAATGGAACATTAAAAATCCAAGGATCATTGTAAACATGAGTATTAGCACTATTTCAAATTTGCTTTCTAAGTCCTAGTTTGATCGCATTTAATGCATGAAGAAGAAACTTCTAGGATCAAGCAAGCATGGAGTAGAGCGAGGAGGCGCTGAACCATGGGTGAGGAACACTATATTTACTGACAGCAAATTTAGAAGATAAGGACTCAGATTGATTTAGAATGGATATAAGTCTCTTGCCTACCAGAGCATATTGCATGTAATGTAACTTCCTAATACCCAGCCCTCCATATATTTTATTCTGTTGAATTGTACTCCAGTTGATTAAATGTAGACCTCTTTTGTCATTTGAGGAAGACCACACAAAGCTTCCCTTCCAGAGAGCAAATGAAGCCAAATGAGACATGCACAGACCCCACGGTGTAGTTTAGAATAGAATTGAGTGTGGATTTTATTAAAATGGATTGCGTGCATGGTTTAAAGTTTTCATGTTCCATCTAGCCAATCTATCTTGCAACTTAGAGGTGATATGGAGCATGGATGTATTGGTAAGTTTCTTGTAAGATATAGGAGCTCCCAAATATGTGAAAGGATAGGGGCCCGAGGAAATCTTCAGGATTTATCTAATTTTTGCCTTTCTTACCACATTAAACTTTGGAGGAAAATATATAGCAGATTTATTGGTCTTAATTTTTTTGATTTGTCAAGGCAAATGTTAAAAAACTTTTAGGACATTTTTGCAATTAGCATAAGTGGCAACAACACAAACTAGTAGGTCATCAGCATAGGATAAGTGGCTAAGAGGTGTGTGTCCAAATCTGAAGGGGGTCATTTTTCTATAGGAGAATTTATTGATCCGAAGACCTGCGATATCAAGATGAATAGGTAAGGAGAGAGGGGTCCCCTTGCTTAAGTCCCTTGTGGCTATTGAAATTGGTGGTGAAGGATCCATTTATGTAATAGGTAAATCTATGAAATTTTATGCATGTCATGATCCAATTTATGAAAATATGTGGGAAGTTCATCATTGTGACGACCATCTCCAGAGCATGCCAAGAGACTTTATCCATATCTGCTTTTAGTAGGAGGAACTTTTTCCTTCCCTGCAGATGGAATGGACGAGTTCCTGAGCAAGGAAGAGATTGACTGGGCCTTAACAAAAGTCGTCTAAGATTTGTCAATTAATGATGGGAGGGTATGTTTCAATCTATTGGCCAAGATTTTAGCTATGACCCAATATGTAATATTACATAGTTAGATGGGTCTGTAATCTATAAGGCCTCGTTTGGTTGCGGGTTACGTTTGCATGGGGTTAAGACATAATCCAGTAGATTAATTAATTTTTTAAGTCTGCGTTGGATTACTTCTATTCCACCTGATATAAAAAATACATTAACTCTTATTTTTTCACTATTCACGAGATCAACTTTTTTAAAAATGGTAACTTTGCCCTTTATACTTTTTGTGGATTAAACGATGCGTTTGGTTATAACTCACAAAATATCTACGTAATCCATCAATTAATCCACAACCAAACGCCACCTAACAAATTTGGGATTTTGCTTTTTTGGAATGAAGTTGATTGTCGTATTGTGTGTACCTTGTGACAGTTGATTTGTTAGGAAAAAGTTTTGGATTTCCTGGGACATAGCAGGCCCAACTGTTTCAGTAATTATAGAAAAATTCACTGGTGAAGCCATCCGACCCTGGGGCTATATGAAAGAATGTGTTTTTTATATACTCATTAAAGATGGGGGAAGTCAAGAGGATATGTCCAAAAATTATCCAAGGAAGACAGGGGAGGCTAAACATTATCAGGGGCCAGAGATTTGAATAGTGATGAATAAAAGCATCCTAGATTTGTTTTTCATTTGTGTGAGTGGTATTATTGTCATCTTGGATTGAGGAAATATGGTTTTTTTATGCCTAATGATGGTACTAAGATGGAAGAATCATGTGTTTTGCCACCATCTTTGATCCAGTTGATGCTAGACTTAGACTACCACTTGAGGCTGATCTCCAGCAAGTTGATTATATTTGTCTCTAAGGGACCTAAGTTCCTGATCATAGAGGACCCTGCCTCTCATCCTTAAATCCAAGGAGAGAAATCTCTTCTTTGGTAGATTGTGCTCTATTCTTTAGTTTATCAAGGTTAGTTTTGGTCCATTTAGATGGAGTAGTTTGATTTTATTTAAAGAAGATTGGATTGAGTCTAGGCTAGATCTATTAGCCCAGACATTCTCAACAATTAGTCTAGGTTTAGAGTACTGGAACCAGAAATGTTCATACCTAAAAGGCTTTTGTTTGTAGAATGAGCAATTTATAGAGAGTAGAATAGGTGAATGATCAAATGTGTTTCTGGTGAGAGATTTTAGTGTGAGGTTGGGGAATCTAGTTAACGAGTGATGATTTATGTGTGCTCTATCAAGACGATAATGGATTCTAGCATTTGCACATCTATTATTACACCAAATAAATTGGGAGTGATATAGGGGTAGATCCAAAAGTCCTTGTGCATGCATGAAATGATTAAAAGATCTAACCGACTTTGTGACTTTAAATGGAACATCCCCATGTTTGTCCTTAAGTGAAGAAATAGTGTTTAGGTCACCCATAATAAGTCAGAGAATATTATCAAAATCAAAATGTTCAAGTTCATTCCATAAAGCATTTCGGACCATGGATAAGTTACTAGCATAAATGGTAGTTAGCAAGAAGGAAAAATTGTTAATCATAGCAACCACATTTGGATATTGAGGAGCATAGTTAACCATGAAGACCTTGGCTTCGCGTTTCTTCCAGGTGGTAATAATGCTACTTGAAGCTCCCACACTATCCTGAAAACAATCGGACCAAGAATTGCCTAATCTTTTAATGATAATATCAGAATTTTTGCATGTTGTATGAGTCTCTAGCAGAATAAGAAGCTCGACTTATGAACAGACAAGTTCCGTAAGCGATTTCGCGTCTTGCTTCGAAGAGCACCATGGCAATTCCATGTCAAGACCGAAATCATGAGTTGTTTTGGGGGACAGAGAAGCAGGATCATCATCCTGCAACACAACAGGCATAGAGTAGTGAGATGTTTGATGAGAAACACATGACTTATCTTTGTGCTTTCGGCCTCCTCTACCTTTAGAGGAGAGATAGGGGGAAGAGGGGAGAATCTGGAGGTGGGTTTCCTTGAATGTCGGGGTTCAGGAGGAGGTTCCATGATAATATCCTTGATCTCTTCATCCGTGTCATCTTCTGAATTAAAATCAGTGGCAGGATGGGTAGGAGATTGAAAGCGGAAAAGGACCTGCGAGACAACCTCTTCATGCCAGGTTGTACCTGGACAAGTCATCACCAATGGGAGAGTGGGAGTGGCTGTCGAAGAGGAAACCCTAGCAGTTTGGGGATGGGAAGAAACCCTAGCCGCAGAAAGAAAATATGAAGTCTTCCAGCCACGTGGAGGGCTCCCCTGACTTATGCATTGTGGGGACGGAGTCATGTGAGGCATACATGGGAAGAGAGTCTCAGGGAAAGTGGGCAGGGGAGGTACAATAGCTATTAGATCAAGCGGGTGTACCGAATTTGCCGCAGGGACAGCCAGGGCATCAGATCGGATTGGATCCGGTTCAAGAAACTGAGCCGATTCTCTGCTCTGGTATGCTGCAGAAACCTCCGCCAACCCAAGCGGGTTCTGAGCATGGCTTTTCCCCTCCTCATCTTCGCTCCCCTTTTCCCGGTGCATATTTTTACTATCGAAAGTATTATGAGTATAATTATGCTCTTCATTCATAACTCTGATTAGTTATATATGTAAAGATCATAACGATATTCATAAATAGTTAATGTCATTTCCATTTATTTTATTCTAGTTAACTTTTTTATATTTTCTCAGGTTAATGACTTGAATCTCCTAGATTTCCACCCAAATTTTCTTATTAAGGTTCTGTTTGACAAATCTTTATTTTCACGTCAAGCGCTTCATCATAAAAGGATTCGTATACTCTTCTCACCCTTATATTGTTTCAGTTTTATTACTGCATGAAGTAGCAACTCCACACAGCATGGCAGCAGTCTTCTCTTCTCCCTACTCCTCCTTGCTCGTTTTCGTCCTCGTTCTCTTCTCTCGCTCTGCTGTTCGCATCTCGCACGCCAGCGGTTTGGACGCCGAGGTCCTGAGACGACAGGAGGCCGACCGTGTCCACTGCCTCCCCGGACAGCCACCGGTGAACTTCCGGCAGTACTCTGGCTACGTGACGGTCAACGAGACCCACGGCCGTGCGCTTTTCTATTGGTTCTTTGAGTCAACTTATCATGTCGAAAAGAAGCCGCTTCTCCTTTGGCTCAATGGAGGTATTGAATGCTTCTACGGTCTCTGTCATGGCAGAATTCTCTTCATCTGCACTTATTTCTTACTCATGCATTAGATCATAGAGCTCTTTTCAGTAGTATCATGCGTAATAGTATGCATTAATTTTATAGTCTTCTCAGTGTCCTCTGAAGCATAAAAAAGTTATAGCGTTCATATGAACAGAAAAATAAAACAGAAATTAATATTAACATGAGTTAGTCACTTGTTTTTTACGCAAATTTAACGAATTCGGCGATGTTAAAAAAATACAGAGATGTGACTTTCTTTTGACACTTGGAACATGATTTGTATGTTTTAACGACAACAACACGAATATTTTCTCATTAAAGCTTCTTTTGAGAATGATATTAGTGTTGGCCTACTTCAATTCATCCCCATGAATCCAGGCTCGTCACCCTGTTAGCTTTGACCCAAGGGGCCTCTTTTTATTATGAACATAGTCCTATTTATTTTGTGATATGGAGAGTGTCAAAAGGCGAAGGAAAAAAAGAAAGAAAAGCAACATAAAGACTCCGCATGCTGATTCGTAGCATATGGTCCAAGTAGTAATTTACAAAACATGTAATTTATAAAACCTCTCCACAGTGCTTTTCCCTCCATCTCCATCCTCATGTCTTCTTTGAAGTTGTCCTTCCTTCTTCCGGGACATCGTTTCAGTTACATGGTCAATGTTCTTAAGAATTCACAGAAACAAATAGTGACTCTACTTGTACAAGTTGAAAATAAAAAGAAATATTACATTTTTTTAGCAACTCACCTTTTATAAACCTTGAGAATGATGCTATTAACTAATATCATTAACATGATTCTGACTGTCCTTGGTCTTCCGTGGTATAATTGCTATAGGTCCTGGTTGTTCATCCATTGGTTATGGGGCGGTACAGGAGCTTGGGCCTTTTCTGATGCAGAAGGGTGTGCCTGAACTGAAATCCAACAGGCACTCCTGGAACAAAGGCAGGAATTACTTCTTTCACTATTGATACATGGAAAAACACTTTGATAGTGATTTGGGAGAGATTATATGATAGTTATCTCATTATTTATATTCTTTCTTTCTTTTTTTCCTGTTACAGAGGCCAATTTGCTCTTCCTCGAGGCTCCTGTTGGAGTGGGATTTTCTTACACAAATACAAGCTCTGACTTGGGTCTACTAGGAGACAAGATAACTGGCAAGTTCAGCCTTGAGCAACTAATTGTAGTCAATCCGTTTCCTTTTGTAGTTAATTATGAGATTTCATGGTCTTTGCATTTACATTTTCATCTGTGCATTTTACAGCTGAAGACTCTTACATTTTCCTTGTAAACTGGTTCAAGAGGTTCCCACAGTTCAAAACCCATGAGTTCTACATCTCTGGAGAAAGTTATGCTGGTAAAGAATTCAAAAGTTATATGATTTGTCGTGGATGAAGTTTAATAGAATATTCCGCTATTTTTTTTTTCTCGAACTGTTCACTTGACGTATCTTCTGTTGTCTTAGGACACTATGTCCCACAATTAGCGGATAAAATATTTGCCGAAAACAAAAGGGCTCCGAAGGAGAATTACATTAATCTCAAAGGTTTCATAGTATGGTTTCTCCTCCCAACTCTTTATTTCCCGCCGATATGAACGTTCTGATCGATATCTTGAGCTATAAGACAGTGAATTCAAGATTTTACTAATTTGCTCTGCTGAATCAGATTGGTAATGCGTTGTTGGATGATGACACTGATCAGACTGGAATGGTGGAGTATGCATGGGATCATGCCGTAATTTCTGATCGTGTGTATAAAGATGTCAAGAAATCTTGCAACTTCAGCAAAGTTAATGTCACCCAAGCTTGCATTGAAGCACTAGAAGAGTATTTTGAAGTCTACTTCATCATAGACATGTACAGCTTGTATTCCCCTACTTGCGTGGAGCCAGCTGATAAATCGACGAGGAAGTCCATTTCTATAGATGGAGTAGCTCCGAAACTCTTCTCCAAATATGTAAAGCTTTATTCCATGCATTATACTTAATGCAGTCATGTGAGTATTTGAGACTGCAGTTTTTTTAGCAGCTGATTGTTTTTCTTTACCACAGAGCGGATGGCACAAAAGGCCTGCAGGATATGATCCCTGTGTCTCAGACTACACTGAGGTTTATTTCAACAGGCCAGACGTTCAGAAAGCTCTTCATGCCAATGTCACCAAGATTGCCTACAACTGGACTCATTGCAGGTATCTTTTGATATGCTGCAGAAGAGGCTACGATTCGTTGAAGTAGTTACTTCCATGAGCAATGATGAATGCATCTCATACATTTTTCAATTCATCCACTTCGTTTTTGCTTAGTATGCCACAATGCATCTCCATTATTACTATCTGTGAGCAATGAACAATGCATCTAATCAAGTTTTGAATTCATTTCAAATATCCGGTCATTTTCAAAAATAAAAAAAAAATTTCTAACAATCTTTCTTATCTGAACTTTTACCTGTCATATAGTGATGTGATCTATACATGGAATGATTCACCAGCTTCAATCCTCCCAGTGATTGGCAAGCTCATCAATGGCGGCATTAGGGTATGGGTTTTTAGGTAGGACTTAACACATTTGGCCCCTTAAACGTTGGCTTTCCTCATCGATGAACCTACATATTTTCAATTGAACATGCTCGATACAGTTGAAATAGCAAAGGTGAACAGACTTTCCTGAATGTTTCCTATCTATGTTTATTTTCAGTGGTGACACAGATGGAAGAATTCCAGTCACATCAACAAGACTGACACTTAACAAACTTGGTCTCAAGACTGTTCAGGAGTGGAAGCCCTGGTATGACCGTCAACAGGTATGCATTGGATCCTTGCAAATTGTCTATATCTCAACATTTATTATATACTTTCTAATGTGAATTGAGATCTGTGATGAAACAATGTAGGTGGGTGGATGGACGATAATCTATGATGGATTAACCTTCGTAACCATCCGAGGTGCCGGGCACCAAGTACCGACTTTCGCCCCAAGGCAAGCACGGCAAATGATCAGACATTTCCTCGCAAATCAACAGCTGCCTGGTTCTGCATTCTAGAAGCAAAACTAAGAACCCCTTGGTGAACACGTCAGACTTATGTGTGTGTTGCACTTGCCCAAAAAAAGTACAGGTTTCAGTAGGCGCAAACAGAAAAAAAAGTAGAAAGATAGCAGTCTCAGTAAATTCATGTGGTTTTGTGTCTCCTTGTATGCTGATCTAGAAATGTAATAGAGAATCCTTGAATCGTAATAAAAGTTAATGAATTATCTGATTACATCAGTTGAAGTGAATATATCTTCATTGCAAATTTTGAACAATTCTAGGTAATTATATGAATAATCTCCCAACTTTGAGTCGATTTTTAATTGGTCCCCCAACTTCAATTTATAATCAGAACGTCCTTCATCTTTCATTTTCTTGCACGCTTAGTCCCCGGTGACAATGGATTTCCGGTTGCCTTGCTTACGTGACGAATTTTCTCTCTCCTCCACGTCATTTTATGTCAGTCACGTCATTATAAAAATTTAAAAAAATAATAAAAAAGGATGAAGTTTCCACGTCATTAAAAAATTTAAAAATAAAAAAATAAACTACTGGGAGCTCGCCGGAGAGAGAGGGAGGGGGGCGACCGCCCGAGCTCGTCGACCAGAGGGGGGCGGTCGCACCCCTCACGCGAGAGAGAGAGAGGGGGAGGGGGGCGGTCGCCCCCCTCTACTCGAGCTCCGACGAGCTGGCGGGAGAGAGAGGGGGGCCTCTCTCTCTCTCCAGCACGACGGGGGCGAGAGCCCCCCTCTGCTCGAGCTCTGGCGAGCTCGAGCAGAGGGGGGCGAGAGCCCACTCCCTCTCTCTCCCGCGCGTGCGAGAGAGAGAGGGGGGCGACCGCCCCCCTCTGGTCGACGAGCTCGGGTGGTCGCCCCCCTCTCTCTCTCGCACGCGCGGGAGAGAGAGGGGGCCGCCCCCCTCCGTGTTGGAGAGAGAGCTCCCTCTCTCTCCCGCACTGCGGGAGAGAGAAGGAGGGGGGCGGTCGCTCCCCTCTGCTCGAGCTCGAGCTCTCCAGCCGTGTTGGAGAGAGAGGGGGCGGTCGCCCCCTCCTCTCTCTTCGGCGAGCTCCTAGCAGTATTTTTTTATTTTTAAATTTTTTTAATGACGTGAAAACTTCATTCTTTTTTATTATTTTTTTTAATTTTTATAATGATGTGGCGGACATAAAATGATGTGGAGGAGAGAGAAAATCCGCCACGTAAATAAAGCAATCGGAAAACCTACTACCGGTCAGGAGGATTAAGCGTGCAAGAAAATGAAAGATGGAGGACATTCTGGTTATAAATTGAAGTCGGGGGACCAATTGAAAATCGACTCAAAGTTTGGAGATCATTCGTGTAATTTACCTACAATTCTATCAACCAAAGTGGAGCAAAAAAATGTTTGCCACAAGTAAAACTGTAATATCCTTAAAAAAATAAAAAAAGAATGCAAGTGACCACCAGCCCACCAAAGAAAGCCCAAAACTCTATTAAATCTAAAAACTACAGTGCCCTAAATCGCACCTAACGGTCCTAACCACACTCTCACTCCCACTTTCCCCCAGCTCTCCATCACCCTCTTTCATTCATTCTTTCCCTCTCTCACCTCCACTCAACAGCAGCTTGTCCCCTCATCCTCTCTCTCCAAGAGCAGCCAAGCAACACATCAAACAAGCAGCAGTGGACTGTTAGCTAGCCAAGAGAAGCCGTTACTAGCTAACTTCAATGGTTGTTCCTGTGGAGGCAGACGTCGACTCATTGTGATTGTGTTTTCAATAAGATAAAGAGATCCGGTCTAATTAGTTAAGATCGGTCAGTTAATATGGACTTCACAATTATTAAGATGATAAATTATCTAATTAAAAATAAAAGATGAAAAGATGACATGATCATACTATGATTATATGGCTTGAAACATAAAAATGATAATGATGATTATGTAAGCAAGTAAAGAGATGTTAATGAATGTTCCAATGTTATGAATAAAAATGATAAATGCTAAGCAAAATAAACGAAGACGATATTTGATGATGAAAATGCAAGCACCTAAAGGGATGTTAATGTAAAACCTCTTGTCTTGTCATATTATGAATGAAGATGTTATGAGTAAAAGAAGTTTATAATATGTCCTAGCATAATATCTTTATGATATTATATGATTATCTTATATTGTTACGATGATTGTTCACATGCAATATAGTGTGCATATGTAGCTCATAACAAGCATGTGTTTTATATTTCCATTATAATACAATTACATATGTTATGATATGTAAAAAGCATGTTATATGATCATAGCATGCTTGAGCTCAACATATTTTAATAGAAGAAATTTTCTACATTTCATGGATCCGTGCAGATGTGAATGAGGTATAGGTTCGATGACGAGATTGCACGTGAGCGTGTCAGATTATGGTCCAAGTTATTTATTAGTGTCTTTTATTATGATGGTGAACTCTTTAATGAGTCATGACCCTTTTATGTGAAATCATAAATTTATATATTATGTACCATATATTGGATCCATATGTTAGAACTTACGAGACTCATGAGCTAGTTATCTATCTTGAGATTTATTAGTTTATGAAGTCTTTTCGCTATTTTTTTTATGTTAAATATGTTTATTCTATTATGTTTTCATTGCAATAATATATGTAATTAGAATATGAAGAAAGGGACGTTACAAAAATTATCATGCAACAGTCCACTGAGGAATGCATTGACGTTTCCACAGAGCATCGCTTTCAGAAATAATGATCACATTCTTCCAACAAATTGCAGTCGCATATCACACATCTTTAGAAAATTCTTATTCGATACAGATTCGTTCAGTTCAATGATCTCAATAGTGGAACCATTGATCAAGAACCAGTTTTCAGTAGCTGCCGCAGCTTTCTGCAGGGAACCCAAAAAAAATATTCAAGAAAACTAGAACGTATCAGCATCATTTTTCTTTTTTATCTTGAGATGTGGTTGCTTGTGGCCGTTCTTACTTCTCAGAGAACCCGTAGCAATTTCGGGTGTAGATGCATGAATCATAGACGATGGCTCGTGTTTGAATCTGAAACTTTTGTCTGCAAGTCCATCCATTATGAAATTTGAATTATTGTGAAAGGAGAGACACAAGCATCGCCTTCGAATGATCTATTGATATATATGTTATTGGAATACCTTGCAATTAGATTCAATGTATCTCTCCCAATATCCTATTGAATAATATATGAGGTTTATGGTCCACATATTTAGTATCGAATGAATTGTGAGTATAACTATGCAGTGGAAGTATAACTCTGATTAGTTATATATGTAAAGATCATAATGATATTCATAAATATTTAATGTCATTTTCCATTTATTTTTATTCCAATTAATTTTTTATATTTTCTCTCGTTGGATCTCCTGGATTTCCACCCATATTTTCTTATTAAATCATCTTACAATCACTAACTCTATCTACCCCCTCTATATTCATTCCCATGGATGTTTTGTTAGTAGTATAAATTTGATAATATATAAAATAATTTGAAAATAAGAAAAGTAAAAATATTAGAAATATTTTTTTAAAATAGTTGATTTTCTGAATAATTATCCATGTGTTAGGTTGTTTTTTTTTTTCATTTTTTTGTTAAGAAAGTCCTAATTCATTTTTCACGAAAATGAAAAGGCAAAAATGAAGAAAAACACAAAACACGTAGTAATATCCAGAAAATCAATTATTTAAAAGATTTTTTCTGATATTTTTTCTTTCTTTTTTTCCACTAAAACAATTATATATGTTTATATTGTAGCTTTCATATTAATTAAATTAATACGTTTGTCCAATAATCTAATTTGTGCTATTAACAAAAACGAGTAGCATTAAAAGAGAGATCGGGTAGAGAGGCTGATTAATTTTATCACAATTTAATAAGAAAAACTTGAATGAAAACGGAGGAGACCCAAAGAGACAAAGAATAAAAATAAATTGAAATAAAATAAAAGAAAAATTAAATAGATTTTCCGGTCGAGTTTTTTATTGAGTAATATGGAGGTGAGAGTGGTTACATTTTTATTCCTATTTTTTGGGTCAATATTTTAAATAAGTTGAAATAAGTTCATCCCTATTTTTTGGGTCAATATTTTAAATTAAAAACAGCTTAAAATATTCAGAAAAAAGATAAATCCTTTTCTAAACGGTTCCGATTTTTTTGTGTAATTTTTTGTCCATATTTTAGTATAATAATATTTCATGTAATAAAATAGAATGATTATAAATATATATAATTTATATCTAAATATAGGATTCAATACTACGATTATCAAATTAGAGTACAAAAATATTAAATTATATAAAAAATATTATACCAATAATAAAATTTCGACGCCTTTCCAATAAAATTTTGATGACTTAAAAATTAAGTATATATAATATAAATATTTAAAAATAAAAATAGTTCTTTATTTATTTTTTTCGAATGAATCGTAATTTGAGCGGATCAATTTTATTTTATTAAAAAATAACTCTAAATCATATTAGGATCGTTAACTTTTATTATTTTGTTAATTCAATTTTTCGTGCGGAATAATTTTATAGCGTTAGGTCATATTTTTCTTATACCACTAGTTTAGACTCATATAAAATATTATGATGACAATAAGGACCATTTGGTACCAAATAATTCAAATAAATCATTGGTTATTTTATTTAAAATTTTTATAACTCATCATATTATTTTGTTTGGTTGTCACTAATTATCAATAATTTTAATTGCTCTAGTAATATTAACTATCACCTCATTAATAATTCAGATAGTAGACAGGAAATGTGACTTTCAGATTACTAATTGTTTGAAATGCATTTTAACAAAAAAATCTATTCCATAAAATTTTTAAAATTTAAAATTTTTTATTAAATAAATATCATTTAATTGCATCTCTTTTATTATTTTAATCTTTTATAAATAATTCTTATTTTTACTCATCTTATTTTATCTATATTCAATTTTCTATTTTTTTACTTTATTTATTTAGAATACTATATGATGAATGTGTAATAAATTTTAAGGGTATTTAGATAATTTGTTCTGTAACTATTTTAATAATTATTTATATTATCAATATTTGTCAAGCATTATAATGTAATATTACCGATAATTTAAATAATAATAATTTATTTACATGATGATCTAAATTATCAGTTAATTAAATTGATGATGCACGAAATGATCCCTTGGTAGATAAAAATTAGAATATCTTGATATGATTAAGTTGGTCAACTATATCATCTAGAAAATCATGAAACTGAATGCACTTTTTTCGTGCATGCCATGCCTTAGACGTAAATAATTATTCAATGGAAAAAAAATAAGAATATGAATTTAAAGAGTGAAAGAATAAGAATAACTGATGATAAATAATTAATAATTATGCAACTAAAGGCCATGATATTAATTGAGGAATAGTCGTTCTCGGTAGAACATACACCTGGATTTGTAATCAACAGATTTGAATTGATCACTTTTCTTTATTTATTCCCTCTCTGTTTAGTAAATCTCCGAAATAGCTCCCTTGTTTCCAACTGGATGACCCGCCCGACCTTCTGACTCAATGAGCTCGATGATTCGACCCGATCTGATTACTCTTTATTAATGACACTACTTATTACCAAATTTACTTCTTTTCTTTGTCTTAATTGACAACTTTACAAAATTTTACCTCAATAAAAGTAAACAAATTTTACCTTTGTATCCTTTTTCTTTTTTTTTTACATGTATGCTTTTTACCCTTTTGCTTTATAGCTTATGTATTTTCTCTAATTAAATGCAATTTAAAATTGATGCTATAAAAAAGCGCCATTAAATTTAACAAACTTCAAATAATTCCTCAAAAAATTGAAATTTGAATATAACAATAGAATATTTGAAATAAGTCGTATAAACACTTTTTCTAGTAACATATTTTAAAATAAGTTATTATCCGATACATTTTTTTGTTTAGTGAACGCCAAAATTACGTTAACAATAGAATATTCTAACAAAAAAAATAAACAGGAGACTAGAGAATAGTATACTATAAAATAATAGGATAACAAGAAGAAAAACTCTAGTGCAGTTCATTAATTCTTTTTAGAAAGAAACAATTGCCAACTAGGATTTTGGTTCAAGTGCTAAACAGCTTGTCTACAATGCTTTAAAGTTATCCTGTGTTAATAACTTAGTGCTCCAATCTTAAAATTAATATTTAATCAAGAAAATATGATTAATACATTTGATCGGACGGTGGGCGATGCAACCGATCCCCACCTCCCCTTTGAGCGCCGTCGTCATTGCCGCCGCCGCTACCGTCCCCATCTCTGAGCATCGTCATCGTCGTCGGCCCCTCAACCTCCTCCGAGCCTACCACCCACGAGTCCCCCGCGATGGTCGGCCAAGTCGATAACGACCTCTGTGTGCATGATCGAGTTGTAGCCGCTTGCGATTGTCGCCCTCATTGTCGATCGGTGAGAAAGGGGGTAGGTCGTAGCCCTCGCCTCATCGGATCCATCGCAATCGGCTGCTCTCACCTCGTTGGCCACCCTCACCTTGTCGGCCGCCCTTGCCTCGTCGTCGTTGATGTCGCCATCGCCTGCGATCGATGGCCCGCCATCAATCAGAGAGAAAGGGAGAGAGTAGGTCGCAACCCTCGCCTCGTCAGATCCCTTGCAATCGGCCGCCCTCGTCTCGTTGCCGACGTCACCATCGCCAGACCGGGAAGAAAGGGGGAGAGATCAGGTCACCTCGCTGCCATCACCTCTCCGCTCACGTCTCACCGCCGTCGCCACGCCACCCACCATTTTATTAGATCGACGAAGGACAAACGGCGCATGGGAGTTAGATTAGTCAAAATAGTTAATAATCTTTACGAAACCGTTGCGTTATTAAACTGTGTACAAAAAATGTATAGTATAAAATGTAATAAACTTTACATTTTGCCACGCCGGGAAAAAAGTTGTTGCCGCAGTCCCCTTTAATGTAGACGTAAACATCTACATAATTACTTTCACAAATTTCGAGTCTCATACTGAAACATCAACATCTTTCTCTGCATTATATTTATATATGTTGGTTTCCAAGACCATGCAACCAATACAAGGAGCTGACAACAAACCTCTACTTTAATTGCAAGTTCAAAAGTGTCTAATTTCAATCACTCGTCACACACTTTCTCCGTCATTTGGAATATTTTTATTGGAAGTATCGTTTAATAATAGTACATGGACGATGTTAATCAGATTAATTGAGTTGAATGATGATTTGATCTCTAATTTATAAATAATGCGCTTTGTTACGTCATGTAAGTTGAGTCATGGCATCCCTTTTCGTACACGTGAGACTGGAAAAAAAAAAAACTCATCTCTGTTGGAGAAGTACAAATTGTAAATTTGATTATTCAAAATTGTATTGATTTTTTTAACTATTACTATGTCCTAAGCTCGTCTCACTGGCATTTAATTTTTCATATGTGACATATAAACAACGTGAAATTAAATTTTAAAAACAAATTCTCCTAAGTTGCCTAAAACTTTTCATTGATAATAAATTTTCTTTGACTAAGCAAACAGTAAATAAAGAAAAAAATGAAAAATAAAAGAAACAAACAAACAAATCCTAAACGTAACGTTTTATTATAATTTCTGGATAATGGATGCCACATTAACGTAGCTAATAATATGCATTTGTGCTTAATGATCATTATTTAGTTGGTGCAGCCTAAATAAGGTGTAAGACAGTGGGCCGTTAAGCCACACGAAAAGTTCAGCTGGTCTGCGTGCAAGTACGTAATGCTTGATATGGTACGAGTTTCTTCATCTAATTAAGCTCTAAAAATTAATTATTAAAATTGCCACAAAAAAGAAGAAGATAAAATAAATAATAGAAAATTGTGCAAGAGTAGGAATTAAACCCCAATCTTTGTGGTTAGTTTTATGTGCGATGATGGATCATAATAATCTCGGGATCAATCTTTGGAGTGATCACATTAGTTAAGGACTTTCTTTGAGGGTTAGTGACTATGAATACTGATGGTTGTTATAAAAAAAAAATTCACAAAAAAATATATTGAAATTCACGTGAATCATGCTAGAAATTTAATCCCTTATGCAAGACTTTCGAACACTCTGATTAGATACGTTTCTACTGAAAGTACACTTATACCATCTTTAGATTTTTTTTTTTTTGCAATTTTAACCTTCGTATACAGAATACTACCAGGCTCATACCAATTAAGTTGAAGACTAAAATCTTATAATCATAAAATCTTATAATCTTCTAATACCACCAGCCCAATCACACCGACCAGCAATCTGCCTCGTATGGGCCTTTTGTTTTTTTTTTTTCCACTCTTTTCGGATCGACAAATTAAATTGTTTTCAACAAAGTGCCCACTTGTGACAAATTTTGTTTATATGACTATGATCAGTATGCTAAATGCTAAGTTTGTATATCTTGATTGCTGAATTAAATTTTCACATTTCCGAAACCAACTGATGGATGGTTCAAGCAGAGTTTTATATATGATCTTGAATTGAAATAGCTGAAGAAAAGTGAGATCGACAAATTTAATGTAAGAAAAAACTATATAAAAAAATATTCTAAATCTCTTGACCTATTAGACAAGCTGTCTACTATTCTAACTCAAGCTAATTACCAACCATCTCTTATTTGTTAGAACAAACATAGTTTTTTCTTTATTATTGTTCGGTTAATCGTGCACCAGATGTTGAGTAAATGTGCATAAATTGAGAAGCATGCTTAAAACAGGAGCATATATATATATATATATATATATATATATATATATATATATATATATATATATATATATATATCACCAGTATTGTAGCCATCCTCTCCAAACACTTGCATGCACAAGATACTGCTCCTTGTACACTTGATTACAGTGTATAGTATGAACTCCGCCATTAATTACACAGCCCTGCCCATTGGCCGCAATGTTCTCACCGGCGGAAACAACAATGGCGGAGGCCTCTTGGGCATCATACCGGAGATCCGACCCCTGGAGCTCCTCCTGGCCGCCTCCGTCTTCGTGATCATCCATTCCCTGCAGCAGCGCAAGCGCCGTGGACTCGTCGCGTGGCCCTTTGTCGGCATGCTGCCGTCGCTCTCCTCGGTCTCCGGGGAAACATCTATGAGTGGGTCACCGCAGTCTCGGCGCGCGGGACGGCACGTTCGTCTTCAAGGGTCCCTGGCTCACCAACCTTCACTGCGTCATAACCGCCGACCCCCGGAACCTGGAGCATCTGCTGAAGACTAAGTTCGCCAGCTTCCCCACCCTAAACCCTAAACCCTAAACCCTAAACCCTACTTCCGAGAACAGGTGCACGACCTCCTCGGCGGTGGAATCTTCGGCGCCGACGACGAGCTCTGGCGCAAGCAAAGAAAGGCCGCGAGCCTCGAGTTCCACTCCGCAGAGTTTCGGAGCTTAGCGGCCAGCTCCTTGTCAGAGCTCGTCCACTCGCGGCTCCTCCCGGTGCTCGCGGCCGCGCACGACCGCGGGGAAGCGGTCAACCTCCAGAACATCCTCCTAAAGCTAACTTTCGACAATGCGTGCATGATCGCGCTCGGAACCGATCCTGGCTGCCTGCGGCCTATGATGCACGGGTACTTCAATTTTCTCACGTATCCGTACCGGATACGTACTCGGTATCGATACTTTATGGGTACTTGTGGGTACTCGTACTTATACGTATCCAATAATAAAATATTTTTTAAAAAATGAGTACTTCAATGGGTACTCGTACCTATGCTTCTGAGTACTCCATATCAAAATTTTGTTAGATAAAATTTTAAAAAAGATAATTAATGATTGATGATCATGAAAACACTAATACTAGAGAATATGATACACATATATTTTGTTACGTTTTTATCAAATGTGAACAATAAAACTTATAGATGTTAAAAATGAGAAGTCATAAAAAGAAAGAAAACTATTAATAACTCCTCGTTTAGACGTAATAATAAAGAAAATAATTAATTATTTGTTTTGAAAACTTAAATAATATAAATAATATGAAGATACTGAAAATTTATTTTATATATATATATATTATATATTTAATATATTACCGAAATTTCACGTATCAACGTAGCCTGCGGCCGGGTCTTCCGGAGATACCCTTCGCCAAGGCCTTCGAGGACGCGACCGAGGCCACCACCGTAAGATTCATCATTCTAACCACCATATGGAAGTTGCTGCGCTACTTCGACCTGGGAACGGAGAGGTGTCTCAGGAGGGCGATCGAGCGGGTCGACGAGTTCGCCTATGAGGTGATAAGGGCACGGAAGCAGGAGCTCGCGTCTTCGGTAAAGCACCCAAAGTAAGAGGCGTCCACGAAGCGCGCAAAAGGGTCCGACCTGTTGACGGTGTTCATGAGGCTCAAGGACCAGAACGGGGCGCCGTTCTCCGACAAGTTCTTGAGAGACGTCTGCGTCAACTTGATACTTGCCGGCCGTGACACGTCGCCGGTGGCGCTGGCATGGTTCTTCTGGGTGCTGAACAAGCATCCGGACGTGGAGGAGAGGATTCTGGAGGAGCTCTGGAAGATAGAGAATCAGCGAGGAGGAAAAGGTTGTGAAGGAGACGTCGACCGCGCGAACGAAGGCGAGTCGGTGTTCAGGCCGGAGGAGTTGAAGAAGATGGTGTACCTGCAGGCGGCTCTCACGGAGGCTCTAAGGTTGTATCCTTCAGTGCCAGTAGATCACAAAGAGGTATGTACGTTATATATATTTACTTGAAAATGTTATTAACTTTTTTTTATCCTATGAAAAAAAACAGTATAGCTAGAATAAAAATATTGAGATTTTGTGTTGCTGATAAGACAAGCATATGTATGATAACACAATAAAAGTCGTTAAGTAATAAATTAGAAGTGGATTATATATGAAATCTCAGTATCTCACCTTGGCTCCTAAGTGATATTGGTTTTCCTTAAGAAATTTGCAAATAAATTTGGTTCAAACATGCATTTTACTGAATAAATATTGTAAACATTCACCTTCGATTATAATGATCTACACAATGTAAAAAAATCAATGTAACTACATTTGAATAATTACTTAAGTCGACATTATAGTGCATGAAAGATATGAGTCCTTCATGCGAAAGGCATGAGGGCTGCGGTACGAAAACAGGGTTTTCATGATAAAAACCTTTACATAACGAATTACTTGCTTTGGGATCCTCTACAAGATTCATAGATAAATCTTGATCAGCTTGATTATGCAACCCAAGAAAAGATTTTTATGATCTTATTAAGCATTCTGAAATCTAGGCACTGCCAGTATATCTAGATGCTTAATTATTTTAACATATGTTAATGCATAATTGACCTATAAAGATCTAATTAAGGGTCGTAAAAGTATTATTTGATTAAAGAAAAAGTAAAACACTGTTATTATGGGAATGATCGTATCATAACACGACAGTATCGATCCCTGTTAGGTTGTGGAGGATGAGGTCTTCCCCGATGGCACTGTGCTGAGGAAAGGAACAAAGGTGCTGTACGCCATCTTCTCCATGGGAAGAATGGAGAGCATATGGGGGAAGGACTGCAGGGAGTACAAGCCTGAGAGATGGCTCAGAGATGGGCACTTCGTGAATGAGTCTGCCTACAAGTTCTCAGCTTTCAACGGCGGGCCGCGGCTGTGCTTGGGCAAGGACTTCGCCTACCACCAGATGAAGTATGTTGCTGCTTCCGTCCTCCGCCGCTTTCATGTCAGTGTGGTTGAGAACCATCCTGTGGCCCCTAAGATGGCATTGACCATGTACATGAAACATGGACTCAAGGTGACACTGGAGAGAAGAGTTCCAGCTCCAAGCTCTTCATGAATTGATCATAGTATAACTAATTATGCTGAAAGTCTACATAATAGGGTTTTCAAGAGAAATTATATATTATGTGTCATTATGTAGTATTCATAAGTGAAGAACTATATAGGCGAGATCTGAGACAGATTTAGTAGAAACTAATCAGCATTTTTTTAGGTGATTCCATTTTCCTAGACAAGAAGAACAATGCCTCTTTTTTCTACTAGTTTTTTTCCTTTATTAGGCTTTGTTTAAGTATTTGCTTTGACTTATACGAGTGATTACTGGATAAAAAAGTTAACATCTCTTTCATACATATCTCTCTCTCTCTCTCTCTCTCTCTCTCTCTCTCTCTCTCTCTCTCTCTCTCTCTCTCTCTCTCTCTCTCTCTCTCTCTCTCTCTCTCTCTCTCTCTCTCTCTCTCTCTCTCTCTCTCTCTCTCTCCTCTCTCTCTCTCTCTCTCTCTCTCTCTCTCTATATATATATATATATATATATATATATATATATATATATATATATATCAATGTTTTAAAAATCGGATCGGAGATCGAATCGGCACGCCGACCGAGTCGAGGTTCGACCGGTGCAACCAAGAGTTAACTAGTTGAACCAAATTTTTATATAATAATATTATTTATAATTTTTAAGAGTAATTTAATATATAAATTATTATAAAAATGATTAAACCAATTAAAGAATGTTAGTTTAAATAATAGATTTATTTTTATTATTACTAATATAATAGTATAAATTTAATTTCAATATAAATTTATTGACTAATATATTATTACCAATTTTTATTCTCTTTTCATATATAACTCTCTTTTATTTTAGTAGTTTTCTTTTTATTATTACTAATATAATAATCTAACTTTAATTTCAATCTAAATTTATTACTAATATATTATTATCAGATTGTATTTTCTTTCCGCATATATATCTTTTTATTTAATTTGATTAATATTTTGTTTCTACTTAGATCTTTCTTTTTTTTCTTATTTAAATTTTAATTTCTTTTTCTTTTTCTCTTCTTTCATTTCAATTTTATAAAATTATTTAAACATTCATATCCCCTAATAAATACTTTCCATATTTTATTATTCTCTTAATAATATTTTTCAATTTTTATTCATTCTCTCCGACCACCATCTTTCCTTTTATATTCTTATTTTAAATTCTTTTTTTTCTCTCCCTCAATCTTCCTAACCTTCTAATTTTATGTAAAATAATTTGGTAACTTTAAACTTGAATATCCCCTAATAAATTATTTGCATATATCATAACTTTTGAAAAAATAAAAAAATAAAAATCGAGTTCAACTGGATTCATCGGTTCAACCCGAGTTTTCCAATTTTTTTCGAACCAATCCGATTATTCATCATTTTCGATTTTATCAATGAACCGGACCGATTTTTATTGTGAACCGGTAGACATATTTGTTGGGATTGCCCAGGTGTCTTAGAGCTAATTTTCCTCTAGATCTAATTAAATAATATCCTTTAGAATATTTCAATAATTACTTTCCATTTTCTTCATGGATTGAGTCTTCACTATCTGCGCAGTCATTAATTATTTTCTTTCCGGCCCTTCACCAACTATTCGTGTGAAACATTATATTCATTGACAAAATTACTGCCCAAATTGTCACCTGGATGTAACTATTTATTTATCATCATATAATGATGAACTTAGCAATTCTCTATTCCTTTCTGTCTTTATTCTTGAGAAATATTATATATAATAGCACAGAAAGCACTAATTTTTTTGTTAGTATATTAACAAGAAAACATAGATTAAAACTTACTAATCAAATATATTCACTTGATATAACATTGTACTTATTGTCAATTTAATAGAATAAGATTTTGTTGCTGATTTTCACTTTATGACATTTAGTTAATGTGTGTTTTTAGTGTGTCATAGGCTTGAAAAACTTCATTGGGTTGACATAACTTCCGTAAACATTATTGATAATTTGTCAAACAGTCATTATCACAAACTTACATGACTCAAAGTACTAGAAATAGAAATGTGATAAATCAAAGTCCAATGTTCCATTTTTGTTCACTTCCAAATTGGTGTGGAAAGGAGGAGAAACACATATTTAATATGCGTTTACATGTTTGACAAAATAAATTAAACATATAACTATATATTTAAAAGATAAAATTGTCTAAATAAATAATCATTTAACATTCATTTCCTTCTCTTCCCTTTAATGATATTAACTATACAAAAATAATTATTCACCTTCATTCTCCGACAATCCCTTTCCATTATGTACCTTCTCTTCTTTTTAATAAATTTTTAACCAAAAAGGCCCCCTAAGTTTTCATACAATTTTTCACATAGAACATAAATCTAAACCTTCTTAACATATTCACGATGTAGAGAATTATATTGACAATTAAATGGATGAATTAAAGTGAAAATTAAGGACGTCCTATGATGAGTTGATATATTAGGATCAGACGTAAAAAAATTACTATATTTCAGAAGAGGTTTAAGGAATTAACCATCTTTTTTATTTCCAACATGACTTGGAGGGAGAAAGGGTGAGTAGTTTCGAGAATAGTTTTAATCTGAATCCTTGATCTAGAATCAAAGGATTGAAATTCAGGCATTCTATTATAACAACCAAAACATTCACCCTAAAAGTTTTGGGCATTTAGGAAAATTTTATGTCGTTAGTCCGTTTGCCATACAATGATAATGTTTAACGTTAGAGAAAAACTTATTCTTTTGATAGTTGATGAAATTTGCAAACCAAGGAATTAGTTCAGATTTGTGATTAATTGCAAATACGGCCAGAATATTTTCATCGAGGAACTCTTCCCAGATGTCAAAGTCTTCTTCAGGAGCGGTCTAGACGAGAGAGGTGATCAGCTATTAAATTCTCTTTCCCCTTTTTATCCATGATTTTGACATCAAATTCTTGTAACAATAATATCCATCGAATTAATTTGGACTTGACATCGGTCTTCGACATAAGATGTCGAATGGCTCCATGATCAATGTAGACAACAACTCTAAAACATATCAAATAAGGTCAAAATTTGTTAAAGGCGTAAATCATAGCAAAAAATTCTTTCTCTGTGGCCGCGTATGATTTGGGTGGGTGTGAGTGTGCGACTAGCGTAATAGATGGCACGAAAAATTTTATTGTGTCGATATCCCAATACTGCTCCAATTGCTCCATCACTTGTGTTGCATATAAGATCGAAAGGGAGACTCCAATCTGGGGCGACAACAGCAGGAGCAGAAATCTATTTCTCTTTTAACAAATTATATGCCTCTAAATAATTCTGATTGAAATCAAATTTGGCATTTTTAATAAGGAGGGCAGTGAGTGGTTTTGAGATCTTCGGGAATTTTTTTATGAAATGACGGTAGAAGCCAACATGTCCGAGGAAACTTCTGACGGTCTTGACATTTGTAGGAGGAGGAAGGTTGGCGATGACATCAATTTTGGCCTTGTCAACTTCGATGCCTTTCTCTGAAATTTTGTGACTAAGAACTATACCTTTCTTCACCATGAAATGATATTTTTCCCAATTCAGGATGAGATTAGTTTCCTCACATCTCTACAAGACTAAGGACAAGTTATGTAAATAGTTATCGAAAGAGTTTCCGAAGATGGTGAAATCACCCATGAAAATTTTCAAGGATTTGTTCGTTCATATCAGCAAAAATCGACATCATGCAACATTAAAAGGTTGTTAGAGCATTCCAAAGTCCAAATGACATCCTTCGGTAAGAAAAGGTTCCATATGGTAATGTGAATGTCATTTTCTCCTAGTCTTCGGGTGCAACTGCAATTTGATTATACCCTGAATATCCATCTAAAAAGCAATAGAAGTTGTGACTTAAAATACACTCAAGCATTTAATCAATAAAGGGTAAAGGAAAGTGATCCTTGCATGTGGCATTATTTAACTTACGACAATCAATGCATATACGTTAGCTGGTCACAATTCTCTGCAGAATAAGTTTATTATTTTTATTTTTAATTACAATCATACCTTCTTTCTTCGGTACTACCTGAACCGGACTGACCCAACGGCTCTATGAAATGGCGTAGATGATTCCGACATCAAGTAGGTTGATAATTTCTTTTCTAATGACCTCCTTCAGTGTGGGGTTAAGTCTTCATTGAAATTGAGCCACATGATGTCCATCCTTTTCCGTCAAGATTTTGTGTTGACAAATGGTATGTGAGATTCCTTTAATATCCGAGATAGACCATGTTATGGCCTTCTTGTGAGTTCTCCACCTTCAAGAGTTGGCGTTCCATGTCATCTGTAAGAGAGGAAGAGATAATAACACAGAATGTATCATTTTCAAGAAAGGCATATTTCATATGTGAAGGAAGTTCTTTAAGTTCAAGTTTCGGCGATGAGAATGTAAGTTTCTTGCTGAATTGCGATCTCTTCTTTATTAGAATTTCATATCTCAGTTGTTGCTTCATTTCCAATAGTGTCTTTGACACCTGTATAGGGATCGTTAACGACGTTAGAAACAATAGCATCAATTTCATCTTCCAAACTATCGATAGAAAAACATGAAGAACATGAGAAATAATCCATAGCGTTTTGAAGTGAGGTTTTCATGTCAAAGCTAAGATTGACTCGAAGTGTAAGTTTTTCCCATTGGACATCGATGAGAGTGTTGCTCATAGCCAAGAATGGGCATCCCAATATGACAAGAGCCTCTAATCCAGCCTTCATATCTAATACCACAAAATCTGTTGGAAAGATGAATTTGTCTACTTTTACCAATACATCTTCCAGCAATCCCTTCGGTTTCTTTACCGATTGATCAACCATCTGAAGTAACACAAAAGTATAAACAAGTTCTCCATAACCCAACTTTAAAAAGATAGAATAAGGTATTGAATTTATGCTTACTCCAAGGTCATAAAAAGCCTTGGTGCAATGATAATCTCCAATTGTGCAAGGTATGGTAAAACTGTCTGGGTCGCCCATCTTATTTGGAAGATCCTTCTTGTAAACTGCACAACATTAGGGAGTCATTTTAATGATGCCTTCAATATCAATCTTGCATTTGCGAGATAAGACATCTGTCAGAAACTTTGTGTAGCTGGGCATCTGCTATAATGCTTCATAAAAAGGAATGTTAGTGTGCAATTGTTTAAATATTTCAATGAAGGAATTGCTTATCCAATTGTTCGTTGCGCAACTTTTGTGGGAACGGGCAAGTTTCCCAATTTGCTTGGTATCTCGATGGTTGATGGCTATTTTCCTTTAGAACTACAAATTGGAAGTGCGGATCTTTCTTCATTAATAATGGGATCATGTGAGGCTTCGATAGTGGCTTTAATCAACCTTGTGTCTTTATGTGAGGGTTGCAGGACTAGTTCAGCTAGAGTTTTTTCGTTTCGTAAAGAGATAGCATTGGCTTCTTCTCGTGGGTTTTTCTTGGTATTGCTTCGAAGAGCGCCTGGTGTATGTCCAGCAACAATGTTTTCTATCTGTCCTAGTTGAATTTCCAAATTACGAATAGATGCATCTTGATTGGAAACCTTGGTTTTCATAGTTGTCATAAACTTCGTCATCAACTCTTCCAAGTTCGGTTTCGTTTCATCATGTGATTGTGGATGGAGTGGTTACTGAAATTGTTGTCATTGAAAGTTATTTTGTTGAGGTGGCTGTTGTCCTAGGTTTTGTCTCCAAGAAAATAAATGATGATTATGGCAATTTGGATTATAAGAATTTTCCAATGGTGGAGACCTAAAAGAGGAATTGAAAATATAATTAGCATTTTCAGTTGGATTAGAAGAATTAGCACCTGAACATTTAGAAATCGGGGGTCCTCCTCCACAAAGATGACAGGGATTGTTATGGCTCAAAAACATCTCAAACATTTTATTTAGTGACTCCAGCTAAGCCACTACTTGTAATATCCCAAATTTAATTCACATGTAATCACATGGATTAATATTATATCATATTATTGATAAAAAAATTGATATATGTGTTAATGCATGAGTTATAGCTCATAGTGTTTGATCGCTGAAATATGACGAAAATTTGTTCAAGGCATGAAAACATGAACTTTGAAAATATTAGAATTAAGAAAATTAAAGTCCTGGTAATTGTTCCTATATATCAAAGTAATATAGATGTGATTTTTAACAATTTTTAGGAGGTGTTTTACTTAGGTAAAACATAAATGCAAAATTGGAAAATCTGTGAAATCACGATTTTTGCTCTTCGGACATAGATTTTGATTCCTTGATTATTTATTTTTATAAATATTTTATTTGAATCCAAATGGGGGATAGTTCCTTATTTACATGTAATGTCTTAAGTAAATAAATAAATAAATAAATGAAAAAGGCAAAATCATTTACTTATTGTCATTGGCCGACTTAAGGTCAGTTGAACCCTGCCTTATCTTTCTTCCTCTACATGTTCTACCACATCTTCTCACTTCCTCACCTGCCCCATATGAAATTCCAAGTGAAAGAGGGGACCATGTTCTACTAGTCAAGCTATTTGAAGGAGAATTAGGATTTTGCCATATGGTGAGTTCATACTTCACTTTATTTTGATTTCAACTACATAACTTTCTAATTAGAGTTTCTCTGAACCTCATCAATCTTATTCACTCTCGGATTTTAGCTAATCATGGGGCAAAATTCATGTTCTTCATGAGCAAAATTAACCCTAGCTATGTTCAATTGGTTCCCGAATTTTTAGCTACATAATTACATACCTTTGGTTGGTTCCAAAATTATGAAATTTCTTCTGATAGATCCTCTATGAGTCTACTTTCATTGAGCTTTGGAATCAAGTTAATAGGATTTCTGTAGATAAGGTTATGCACTTATCTTTATGGTACTATCACTCTGTCCACTGAAATTGCTACCCGAATTTGTAAATTATCTATTAAATCTAATATGTCGTGTAATTATTTGATAGTTTTATAGTATTATAGAAAATGATGTTATGTTTCGTTGAAAATTGGAATCACTAGGAAATGATGTGTGTAGAGAAAGTTACAAATAATTTACCGAGCCTTACTCAGTCTGTCAAGAGATAACTTAGGGCAGATTATGCTAGTATTGATTAAATTTATTGTGCTCAGTACAAATAGATATAAATTCAAGTAATTTTATGAGTTGCACCTTAGGATGTCTACTATGTGGGAAAATTAAAAGAATCATAACAGGGAATGTTTATTATTTTATATAAATCATAAAAATAAGGTTACTCAGTCTGTCAGGATATAGAAACAATATAAAAGTTAGGCTGAATGTTGATTTTCATGAGAGCAAACCATAATGAAGTAGAAAATGAAACTTTTACAGAGTCTATGTAATATGAAAGCAAAAAAAATTAGAATGATGTCATTTGATTATACATAGCAGAAGATATGAATTTTCTTTACTATGTTATAATATGAGGTCAATCCTTATATTTAATAATTACTTGAGTTATAAGAGTAAATATTTAATGTTCATATATCATTTCAATTAATTATATTTTATATGTGATAGACATGTGTTCATATCATAGTAGTAATGCGTTTCTTATTATTATTGTTATAGGAGTAGAAGAGTAAAGTAGTGAAAAGAGAAAAGAAAACATTTTGTTAGTCTTATAGGTAAGTTGATTTCTCCTACTCTATGTTTTCGCCTCTTTTGAATTCGGTGTGACATCGATTATTATATGTATTGAATATGTTTTATAATACTATGAATTGATTTCAAAAAATGCAATGATGAAAAGTATATCTGAATGATTGTATGATTGCACATTTGAAAAGCATATGTGATAGACATGAATGGATAAATGCAATCTTATTTCGTTTGAAATGGTATTTGATATGATTTATCTTCTGATATTTGAAATACAATTGTTATATGTATTAAATTCATATATCGTCAAGTTTGTATGAAAATTATGTTTTGAATGATTGATCAATTGATGGTTCATTGGTAAAACATATGTGAAATGTTATGGAGCCATCTTATGGGATGTAATCCTATTCCGTCTGAATGAGTTTGATTCATCTTTTGATATTCGAGATATGACCGTTATGTGATGAATCATGCATCTGCATATGCCTGTATTGCATGTATGATGGTTGGAGCTAAGTGCTACATCGCTGATCACGATGGGAGCCACCTCTAGAATCCGATGCATTATTTTGTTCCCTAGAAATGGGATGAGATAGACTGGAGCTAAGTGCCATGCGGAGCTAAGTGTCACATCGTGAGTAGTCGCGATGGGGGCCACCTGTAGAATCCGTAGGGGCCACCTCTAGATTCCACATATCGCTATATGATTTGTTCTCCGAAAGGGATGAGATAGAATGGAGCTAAGTGCTACATCGCTGATCACGATGGGAGTCACCTCTAGAGTCCACCTACCGACCACTGGCCAGTTAATGGTCCGTGCATTCATATGAGAGTGTTGCATTTGCATACATATGTCTGATATGGTTTATATGATATTGATTGCAAGTTGAGTGTGATGTTTCTGATTAGTATGTTTATATGTAATTATCAAATATATAAAAATGCCTATTTTTCTATTATGATTATTGCATGCTTTTCTATATCCCTCCAAATTGATTAGTTGGTAACACTTAGGCTATAAGTTATCAACTTACTGAGCTATTTTAGCTCACTTTGTTGTTTCTAACATTTTTCAGATAATTCTTGGGAATCATGCGAGATGATATTATTTGAAGGGTTCGTGGTAAGATGGAAAGATTTAGGTCCTTCGTATCCTTCTATTAGGATGTCGAGGGGTTTAGTTATGTATAATTCATATGTATTATTTTGTAAGAAGGCAAACACATTTTGTGAAATGTAAAACTTAAGGATTATTGGTTTGCTCTGAAGGATCATCATAAATTGTTTAGTTTATTTTATGATATTTTCATTCTTATGTATGTTATAAAAAAAGAAAAATTACATCACGTTCCCACAATCTTTTTCAATTTTATTTGACCGTTCGTAATGAGTTGCGAACTCCGGTTTAAACTAAGATTTAAATCGATGTCGTGACATTACTAGTTCACTTTCAGTTTTATTTACTCCTCTTCTCTACTGGTTGTATTTAGATTTCCATAAATTTAAGGCCACATCATCAATAAGATCATATATTTCTTGTGGCTTCTTCTTGCCCATGACCGTTCCTCCAATTGAGTTGTCTAGCATGTATTTATCAGCTTGGCGCAAACCATTGCAGAACCCTTCAAGCTTTTTCCATAGTGAAATTCGATTGTCAGGAACCCTGGCCAAAAGTTACTTGAATCTGTCTCATACCTCATACAATATTTCATCATCATCTTGTCGAAAAGATTGGAGTTTGTTTCTCTACTTTCTTTGCTTTCTGAGGTGGGCAATATTTATTAATGAACATGTCTACAAGTTGCACCCAAGTTCTGATTGATCCTGTAGGAAGGGTTTTCAGCCACGTAATTGCTTTATCGCTTAGTGAAAAGGGAAATAAGGTTAAACGAGACGTATCCATAGAAACATTAGGACTCTTAAAGGTGCTGCAAATGAGAAGGAATTGATCAAGATGATCATGAGGGTTCTCATGGAAAGCTCCGCTGAATCGATGTGCTTCAACCATGCGAGTAATTGCAGGGTTCAATTTGAAGTTATTTGTTGTGATTGCTGGAATCACAATGTTGGAGTTGGTGTTCGAATATTTAGCTGAGACATAATCCTTCATGTTCAGTTCTTCCTCTTCCTGCTCAACTTGGCGTTGTTCTTATTCAATATGGCGGCTGTCGAGTGTCACGGTCCAAAGGCTTCATATTAGATGGCTTGTGAACAAATCATGCCTTGAAATCTGCACAACCACCAAAAGAAAAGGAAACAGAAAATAAAGAATCTCAAAGTAGCGTAAAATAAGAGTAGAAAGTAAAGAATAGTTTTTCGACAACGACGCTAAAAACATGATGCGAAAATTGATAACAATAAAGCTAGCAAGTGCACTAGTCGCTCAAGTAATAAAGTAAAAAGTATAGGTTGTCGATTCCACGAGGAACTTGTTTACTTATCTATCAAATCTCATAGGCTAATAGGAGACGACATAAAATTCTGGATAAAAAATGTGCAAAAAGTAAAATCTAAAACTAATGATGCGTAGGTTGTTAGGATGATCTATAATAATAAGAACAATATGTAATTTTTGTAAAATCATATATAAATGTGAAACTTAGATTTAGTTTTTAGACGGATTAAGGATACTAAAGATATGATCTTCCGCACAGGTAAAAACAATAATAATATGAAAGTATTTCACATAGATATGCCTTCAGTTATATTGAATTTAAGTTGCAATGTACTGTAATCCCTAAAATACATAATCGCCTGCACGGGTCAATCTATGCTGACCGCACAATATAATATTCCACATGGATTCTACTAGATTATGACATGCATTTTTTCAACATACTGTTAAGAATCAATTCGATCAAAAAGTTATGAATTAAGGATTGATTATACTACACAGCCAATAATCATCCTAGAAATCATTCAATTCTGGAGAAAAGTGTTATGCATAGCAACCATGTTCATAAAAACTAAACTAATTATTTGATTAATCAAAAATCAAAATTTGTTCATACAGTAAAACTTTTGCAACTAAAATAAAAAGGTAAAATTATAACTAATAATCCAAAGGGATAAATAGATAGATAAAATATGAGAATATAAAATATCATCCCAACATAATGTAGAACAAGAAGTACTCTTCAGAAGGAATTATGGATCGCTACGCAATCCTCACACGAGTCTACTGCGCAGAAGTGTTCTCATTTGTTCTTCAGAAGTGCTCCTTCGTTCTTGACTTTAAAGCTTCGGTTGCAGTCCCTAGCATGATCATCTCTAGCTGCCAAACGTCTCTTTTTATAGGGTCTTCGGTTTTCAAATGGTTTGGGAATAAATGGAAACATTTTCCATGTGAAATAAAGTAAATTCGAAATCCTATTGATTATGAAAGTTTTGCATTGTAAAACTCTGAATTTTATTGTTAAATTAGTTTCCAATTGATTCCTAGAACATACGGTAGGAGTTGGAGTCTTTGTGCGTTGAGAATTCTTCCGAAAATATATTTTTGTGTCCAATTTGGTGTCTGTCATGCCCCGTGTAGGAAATTTAATGACTCAATCAGAGTTGGATTTAGAATTTTTGCTTGCCTTCACGGGGCGTGAGAAGGATCTCATGGCCATAATTCGGGCGACTTTCTCTGTGATCGCGCAACTTTTGTGCTTTCACAGTTAGTAACCAACTATTAGCGACCCGTGAACCTTGAACCTGAAACGCTGAATCATTTTGTGATATCTGTGGCATCCTATTAAAAATTTGCTTTAAGGTTTCTTTGACATGTAACGACCTGTTAAGAGTTGATCACAGCTCATTAGTTGATGATTGCTTATTCCACACTTTCTGTTATGTCCGTAAAAATAATGTAACGGTCGATGATGGTAATTTCTGGGGCGTGTAAAGGCCCATTATCAGCGTCTCATAGCCCGTTAGAAGACTTCAAAATCTAATTCGCTGTAGGAGCCGTGAGACTTTTGCGATTTGTAAAAATCCTGATATAACGGCCATGAAAAATCTATCACACCTCCTAAGTTGTCTTCGCGTGAACTAGGGCCCGCTCAATCCATGAAAAGTGATGATTGGCATGAGATTTGATCCTTACGGCCGTGAGAAATCTCTAATGGCCCGTGAGATCGTAATTTCTTCATTCAAATGCTACTGTCTAGGTTGTGAGGATGGGTGGTTTGAGCGTTAAAGCATGTTTCACAGACCATTCAGCGATGCTCATGACTCGTGAAATGCATATGCGTCTACAAAACCATTCAGAGCCGTGAATGTGAGATTGCAAGACATGAGCCGCACTTTTCAGGGTCGTGAGACTTCTATAACGGCCCTTGATGAGTGTTCCTTTATATTTTCAGTAGTTAATTGGACTCCGTTTGAAGTTATTCTTCTTTTCTTCTGTTCCTCCATCATTTTAATTAATAATTCCTGCAAAATCACACCAACTAGAGGTAGATGGCTACTTCAAATAATTCAAAGAAATAAATGTAAAAATGGATGCATGCTATGAGGAAATTATACGAAGTAAACCTAAATACAAGTCTAATTATATATTGTAAAATGCATGCATCACATGCCATGAGCTATATCATGAATCTTACATTACATTACATCATACTTACATTCACTCTTCATATAACACTCATGAACATAAACATAATGTCATACTTGCTTAACTTCATATTCATCATCTAATATACATTCATATCATTTATAAATAATTATGACTTATCATTTCATTTCACTTTCATTATGATGTACATCCTACGAGTTCCTTTATAACTCCTTGATCCTTACTTCTTGACTTCTTTTATATTTTACATTTTCTTAGGATTGCTTTATAATCCTTTGAATCTTCTTTCATTCTTCTTTTCTTTCTTTATTATGTGATCCTTCACGTGTCATCTTCATCCTTCATCTTTATCACATAATATCATCTTGACTTTGATTTTATATCATGTCATATACTAAGGAACACACACATCATAATAGTGAGAGACTTTATTCCTAATCATCTTTATAAATATACACACTTTATGATATGGAACATTGTTCCTTGGAAAGTACTTATACAGATGCAGAACTTACTTCTCAGACTTGGATCCCCTTGAAGTACATATACAAGTGTAAGACTTTACTTTCCATCTTTACTTCATCATTATCTTAACTTTTTTTGTTATAAGATACTTTGAAGTTAACTTCACTTTCATTTTTACTTTATCTTATAACATCTTTCATCTTAACGTAATTGAAGAATCATGTCAACATCATCACATTGGTTATCTAGGCCATCATAATGGTGATGGACTTTATTCCAAAAAATATGCATATCATGATAGTGAGGAATTTTATTTCAAAGAATACATACACTTTCTGATGAGGGACTTTGTTCCCTAAGAAGCACCTACACAAATAAATACAGGTCTTTACTTCGCAGGCTTAGGTCCACTTGAAGTACATACATAGATGCAGAACTTTACTTCCCACTATTGATGAGTGATAAGGACATTCTTCAACCTTAGATGCATTATGCTGTGCGCAATACATCAATCATTCTTTGTATTTTAGCTTAATTACGATTGAACATGTATTACGTGCATTTATGTGTCATGGCTGGGATTGTCATGGCCATGCCGAGTCATCATCACAATCGTGCTCCCTTGGGGAACAACCATGAAATGTCCAGTTTTGGGCGTAGCTCTCGCTCACTGTCATGACTTGGACAACACTACAAGAAAAATTCGTGACTTCCAACGATTCTATTTTGACGGGTTGAAATCTATCTGAAGTACAGACGGATTGAAATATCCGTTGTAATTATCGTCGGAGAAATTTTTAACAATTCTAGCCATCTAAACTTATGATGATTTAAAATTCATCGCAATATCCGTCAAAATTTTCGATGCTCGTGACTGTCAAAAATAGTAAATCCCGGTGATTAGTTTTCCATGTGGGCTTTTGATGGCTCTAACTGTCAAAAGTTTCAACGATTCTTGTATCCGTCAAAACTTTCAGCGGTCTTAGCCATCGTAAAATGTTAACGTTAAAGACACTTAATAGTTTATGTATATTTTTACTTTCGATGGTTTGGGCCATCGAAAGTTGCGAGGGTTTGAGGAACTGTCAGAATTTCAACTCATTTTATATATAATTTAAATTTTTTTGACGATTTTGACCGTCAAAATGGAAGATATATAATTTATGTTTCTATTTTCACTTGATATATAATATTATATTATGCGACGGCTAGCACTGCCGAAAGTTTTGACGGTTTGAAGAACCATCAAAACTTTCAGCGGTTTGCGCCGTCTGAATTTGAATTAATATTTTATATTTTTTTATCGACATTTCGATGGTTCTAACCGTCGAAAATGGACAATATAAATATTCAACCCCTCTGTCACTTTAATGATGGTTCGTGTGCACTTTAATGATCCAAACAGCTTGGTTGACATATGGCTTCAAGTATTCTGACAGGAGATAGAAGGTAGCTATATATATTTATATTCTTGTGTTTCTTGTTCCTCTGATATAGTTTTGCATGCTCTTAATGACTGAAACTCCGCCTATATTTTATAGCCGGTCCCAAGCCCGGATAAAGGAGGAGGGTTGTGTTAGGCCCCGACAGCCAGCATAAAATCCTGTCGAATCTTATGAATATGGATCAACGAATTCGTCGTATGATTCATGTAGCCGATCCCACCTAGTGGGATAAGGCTTTGTTGTTGTTGTTGTTGTTGTTGTAACCCCTCTGTCACTATTTTGGTTTTCCACCATCGGTTTCTGATCCCGTCTCTTGTGCGCATGCCTTCGGCGGTCGCCTCCCTCCCGATTTTTGGCTTCCTTCTGCAGTCTCGGCATTCGCGCTCCGCCGCCGCTGGCCTGCACTGGCGACCCGCCGTGCGCCGCTTGCTCGACCTGCCGCCGCCTCTGCAATCGTTCGTCTTCGGCGCAGGTACGTCGTTCCCCCCATCCTCCGGCCGCTCCCCTCCGCCCTTGCTCACGCCGTCGTTTGTTCTGGCGTTCTCCTACACTAGCCCTTGCCCACACCGTGGCGGCCAGATCCGACCATGCGCGACGGCCTGATCCGGCCGGCCGCCATGGCCAGATCAGCTTCGGCCGCCGCGGGCAGATCGGGCCGCGCCAGACACATCCGGCCAGGCCAGACATATGACTTGTTCGGACGACGGCCAATTCTGGCGGGGTACGACTTCGTGCAGTGTGTTTTTGTCTCATGTATGTTAATGTACTTTTATTTTTCGAACAGGACATTGTTTTGTTGTTTGAAGAGCTTTGTGAGGGTTCTACTTTCGACAACTTTAAAAGTCTAAGAATGCATAAATTGAATGTTTCATAAATTTGGAGATTATATGTTTTGTTGTCTTATGTTTAATTTGAATGCAGGTTATTAAAATTATTTTATTGTCTTTGTAACTCCAAACGACGTAAGTTATTTATTTTTAAGGAAATTACCATTGATATGTGTTGACAATGAAATATGAATTCTATTTATTGTAGTAGTTATGAAATACGTAATATTTTTAAATTCCTTATTTCAGATTTCATTCATTAGTTTTAATTTGTTAATTTAGAGTGCAAATATGATTAGTTCTAATTAGTGTTTATGATTAGTTCTAATTAGTGTTTATAATGAATTCTAATTATTGTTTATGATTAGTTCTAATTAGTGTTTATGATGTTTCTGATTAGTTCAAACTAGTGTTTATGATGAATTCTAATTATTGTTTATGATTAGTTCTAATTAGTGTTTATAATGTTTATGATTAGTTCAAATTAGTGTTTATGATGAATTTTAATTATCATTTATGATTAGTTCTAATTAGTGTTTATGATGTTTATAATTATTTCAAATTAGTGTTTATGATGAATTCTAATTATTATTTATGATTAGTTCTAATTAGTGTTTATGATCAATGTTTCTGATTAGTTCTAATTAGTGTTTATGATCAATGTTTCTGATTAGTTCTAATTAGTGTTTATGATGAATTCTAATTATTGTTTATGATTCGTTCTAATTAGTGCTTATGATGTTTCTTATTAGTTTTAATTAGTGTTCATGATGTTTCTTTGATAGTTTATTCAAAATTTAATATGTGAAGCTTTGTAGTGATTGTGAAATTTAAACTTATTTTACATCTCAATCCCTATTCTTCGTGTAAGTGTCATGATTAAGATTGTGATATGCCTCTTATTACAAAATTTAAGGTAATTAATTAGTATAATATGTAAATAATGCAGAAATTATGTCATATATGAACGATCGTCGATGGATGTACAATAGATATAATCCCGATCGTAGAGGTTTGATACAAAAATTCATAGATGGCGTTGATTATTACACTAGTGTGGCTTGTCAATTTTTGCAATTTCAACGGGAAGGAACAATTAGGTGTCCTTGTTTGAAATGTCTTAGCACAAAGTTGCAAACGATAGAGACGGTTAAGGTTCACTTGTATAGAAAGGGTTTCAAACCAAATTATTGGCAATGAGATGATTTAGGTGAAGGAGCACCTTCAACAAGCGTACCAAATCAAGATCCTCATTCTGTCGATCCTCGTGAAGGATTAACTTCGCAATACGAACAACTAGTTTATGACGCAGCCGCAACTGAGTGAATATTGGATTTGAACAAGATGAAGAGATACCAAATTCAAAAGCAAAAGATTTTTTTAGTTGCTAAGAGCTTCGAGCCAACTCTTATGGCCCGGGTGTGAAAGTCATTCGGAACTATCACTTGTTATTAGAATGTTGAATCTAAAAGCAGATCACATTATTTCACAAGCATATTTTGATGCATTTTTAGATATTTTAAAAGAGGTCACACCAACTGGGGCTCGCATTCCTGAAAATTTTTATAGGACAAAAAGACTTATTTCTAAACTTGGTCTCGGCTCAACTAAAATAGATTGTTGTCGCAATGGTTGTATGTTATATTATGGTGATGACATCAATCTAAATTTGTTCAAATTTTGTTGGGCCGAACAATATATAGTGACTAACAAGACTCAAGTAGCTGTGAAGAGAATGCATTATTTGCCTCTTATTCCAAGACTTAAAAGACTATACTCGTCTCTAGGGTCAGCGTCACAAATGGGCATGCACAACATAATACTTCTGAAGATGTCATGCTTCACCTATCGGATGGTGAAGCGTGGAAGCATTTTGATCGTATGCATCCAGATTTTACTAGTGACAAAAGGAACATAAGGCTCGGACTATGCGCGGATGGTTTTACACCGTACGATCAGACTTCAGTTCATTATTCATGTTGGCCGATCATAGTAACACAATATAATTTGCCTCCTGAAATTTGTATATTTTTTACATACATTATTCTTGATCCTCACAGTCCTAAACAAAAAATATATAGACGTATATTTACAGCCTCTAGTTGATTAATTAAAAGAACGGTGGGATGGTGTCGTCGCTTATGATATGTCGATCAAACAAAACTTCACCTTGAAAGCTGCCTTATTGTGGACAATTAATGATTTTCCTGCCTAGGAGATGTTATCCGGTTGGATGACTACAGGGAAACTAGCTTGTTCATATTGCATGAAACACTCAGATGCGTTCACTTTGAGAAATGGAGGTAAAAATAGCTGATTTGATTGTCATAGACAATTTCTTAGAGCAGATCATCCGTACAGAAATAACTGAAATGCCTTTCGACGGAATAGAGTTGTGCACGACATGGCTCCACTCAAACGCTCAGGACCTTAATTATTTTGCATTGTCAATGCTCTATGTAGAATTGTCGATGACTCAAATGTCACATACAATGAGTATGGTGTTTGTCATAATTCTGAGATTTACCTTATTGGAAGGATTATTTGATACGTCACAATTTGGATGTCATGCACATTGAAAAAATGTTTGAAAATGTATTCAACACTATAATGGACATTAAGGGTAAAACAAAGGACAACCTCAAGGCGAGACTAGATTTGAAGGAGTACTATCGACGGTCAGAGTTGCACTTAATTAGTTTACCTAACGGTAGATTATCTAAGGCAAAGACAAGTTATGCTCTCATTAAAGAGCAGAAGACTCAAGTGTGTCGATGGATCCAAGAGCTGAGAATGCTAGATGGTTATGCATCAAATCTGATAAGATGTGTGGACATGAATAACTTACGTTTAATTGACATGAAAAGTCATGACTGTTACATATTTATGAAAACTTTGCTTCATACTGCATTTTCATCCTTGTCGGACAAGATTTGGAAGCCGATCACGGAATTGAGTCAATTCTTCAAAGAATTGTGTTCAACAACATTAACTGTGAAAAACATGATCCAATTGAAACGTAATATTTCGATAATATTATGTAAGTTGGAACGAATATTTCCGCCGGGATTCTTTGATTCCATGGAACACTTACCAATTCATCTACCATATGAGGCAAGGGTAGGTGGACCAGTGTAATATAGATGGATGTATCCTTTTGAAAGATATCTTAATCGAATTAAAAGAATGATTAAGGACAAAGCACGTGTCGAAAGATCCATGCGTGAAGCCTATATGATTCAAGAGATTTCATACTTTTGTTCCTTCTACTTTGATTCTCATGTTAAGTGTTTGAGGACCAGAGTTCATCGGAATGATAAAGTTCCGGAAGAAAGGCCTGTTGTGGCATCCTTGTCGATCTTCAATCAGTTAGGACGATATTTTGGGAAGCCAAGAAGTAGATAGTTGAGTGATGCGGAATTCAAGTCTGCCATGAATCATGTCCTTCTAAAAATGCAGGAGGTGCGAGGATATATTAAGTAAGTTTAGTCTCAATGTGTTCTTTTTTGTGTACTGTGAAACTATAGATTGATTAATCCATCACTTTGTATGTAGTGCTTTTTTGCAGTACTATAATGTCCCTGAAGAACATATACAAGATAGAATTGATAACGACTTCGCATCGTGGTTTAAGGATTAGGTAACTCTTACGATGTTGGTCATGCTCTAGTGTAGACGATTATTTCTTGACCTTCATTTTCATTTTAGGTTCTGAGTACTGTCATTTTTACTATATCCGGTCTCCATAATTTGGCATGAGGACCGGCTCGAGAGGTTAAAAGTTAGCCGGTGTATTTTGTGAACAGTTATAAGTTTCACATGGAAAGCTGGTCGAGAGGGAAGAAAAACATGAACAGTAGTGTCTGTGTCAAAGGATCTACGGACGGGAAAAATGAGCATGACTACTACGATATTCTCAAAGACATAATTTAGCTAGAATACACTAGAGGTAATAGAGTCGCATTATTTGAATATAATTGATTTGATCCAAAAGAAAAAAGAGGGATGTGAGTTCATAAAGATTTCAAAATAGTTGAAGTTCATCACAATAGGTGTTATGAACATTTTGATCCTTTTATTATTCCGTCGTCTACAAGACAGATATATTATGTGCCATATCCATAAAAGACGAGGGACAAAGCACAATGGTGTATTGTAATTAAGAAGAAGGCAAGAAGCAAGATAGAAATTGATGGTGCGTTGCAATGTGCATACTAACATGACTCACATACTTTTGTGGCACCTATTATAGATACCGAATTAGTCAAAGATCTACAAAATTCAGAATAGTTATTTGAAGACTTTGATAATGCTGAGATACAAAATGATGACAATGCTTCTGACGAGGATGAAATTAAAATTATGTCATCTTTAGAGGATGATGATGATGAATATGAATCATGTGGTAATTCGGATGATGAGTAATGTTATTATTAGCCAATGTTATTTTCATGTAATATTGTCATCTTATGACTAACTGGTTGTTGTAATTTAGATGGTGTTATATTCGAATGGTTCATTTAGATTATCATCTATCGTAAAATTGTATACATAGTTAGCGATGCATGCTAACGATCATTCGGATCAATGAATGCCTGACGAGGATGGTGCATTTCCATATTCGATTTAATCTTTTGAGTGTTTAAAATAATGATCATAATTTTACAAATAAAAATAAGTGAATTAATTTGTTTATTTTTTATAAGTGCCTTCGAATATTAGGCATTGGTTCTCGAGTTATACATACAATTCCGTTCCTGAAGATGTGACACAAGACGTAGCCGAACGTCTGGTCGAAATGTTGTCAATTTAAAGTTTTCTATAAATTGTAAATTTGAAGTGCATTAAATTTTGTATCATTCAGATGTTTCATTTTGACAAAGGAAAAAATAAAGGAAAAGAGAAGGTCGTCCCTAGAGATACTTCTTCAGACGGAGTGCCTAGATCAGTCAGGAGCATTCGCATAGTTGAACGATAGTCTCCTCTGCCATCTTCTTCCTCTCACACTGATATTGCGGATCTAGAGACACAATTGCAGGAAAAACCCGTTAGAGCTCCTGATTCTGTTGAACCTTCAGATGCAGCCTCATCAAATCGTGTATACAAAGCATACGTACAGCCAGATGGTAATTTTGGGGTAAGTGTTATTTTATGTATTTTGAAATGTTTACATTTTGTGATATATACATCGGATTTTTTAATTTCATATTCGTAAAGGTTTGTACTGTCGAAACCCGTGGCTGCCACAATTACTAAGGTGCTACGACATAGGTATACTGATGCGTGGCTTACATGGAGGGAAGTTCCATATGCCACGAGACAGATGTTATTTAATGAATTTTAGATATCCTCAAAAGTTAATTTGCTTATTTAAATTTATATTCATACTAATTTAATTATTTTTATGTACATGTAGGCTGATGTGTGGTGGGATCTCGTGCACATGGAACAAATGTAGAAGGCTTTTAATTCTCGGTGCTCAAAGAGATTATCCGCAATGCTTTCGAAAGCTCGAGCTGTAGGAGAACGACCCAATTGGATTCCTGAGGCTGTTTGGATCGAATTGCTATGGAAGTGGTCTACCAAGGAGTACAAATCAAAATGCGAAAAAGCGAAGTCAAGTCGAGAGTCCAACCAGGGAGCATGCTTGCATTCGGGTGGATGTGTATCCACGAGCACGATTGCAACTAGAATGGTAAAATCTTTGAATACATTATTATATTTCAAAAAAATAATATACATTATTTGACATTTTCACTGCAGGAGAAAAGACGGATGGAGCACTTACTCAAGATGAAATATTTCTCAGAACTCATCAGAAGAAAAATAAAGAACGGGTTTCAACATTTGCTCGGGAGACATACGTAAGTAAATATAGTTGATGTGTTTTTTTTTTTAATTTCAGGATGGTTACATAACATAAGATATATAGTAAATTTGATGTTTTAAATAATGTAGTTGATGTGTTTTTTCTTAAAATTTTAGGAGGCTTACAAAACAGAGCACATTACACAAGCCACGTAGGAGGGGACCACACCACTGACCCCTCGACAACTTTGGATGGACCACATTGGCGTTAAGAAGGGCCGCATTTACGGCCTCGGATCATCTATTAGTAGTGCAGATATTGGGTATGATCGTAAATCGGTATCAGGTTCCCTGAGTCAAGGTGTGCAATAAATGTTTGACAATATGTGGGAACAACGTTTATCCGATGTTCAACAAGAGATCAGGCAGGAGGTTAGACAGGAACTTAGAAAAGAGTTCGAAGAACGTGAGCGTGAAGTGAAGAAAGAGATGAAGAAAATAATGCGTGACATGATGCGTGGCAAGTTCATCGATGACGATGATGTAGTATTGTAGTTTCGAGATGTTGTATTTGACGTTTGGACATTTGACGATGTTGGACATTTGACGATGTTGGACATTTGACGACGTTGAACATTCGACGTTATGCATGACATTTGGACATTCAATTTCAATTTCACTGCAGGAGAAAGAGATGGATGGAGCACTTACTCAAGATGAAATATTTCTCAGAACTCATCAGAAGAAAAATAAAGAACGGGTTTCAACATTTGCTCGGGAGACATACGTAAGTAAATATAGTTGATGTGTTTTTTTTTTAATTTCAGGATGGTTACATAACATAAGATATATAGTAAATTTGATGTTTTAAATAATGTAGTTGATGTGTTTTTTCTTAAAATTTTAGGAGGCTTACAAAACAGAGCACATTACACAAGCCACGTAGGAGGGGACCGCACCACTGACCCCTCGACAACTTTGGACGGACCACATTGGCGTTAAGAAGGGCCGCATTTACGGCCTCGGATCATCTATTAGTAGTGCAGATATTGGGTATGGTCGTAAATCGGTATCAGGTTCCCTGAGTCAAGGTGTGCAATAAATGTTTGACAATATGTGGGAACAACGTTTATCCGATGTTCAACAAGAGATCAGGCAGGAAGTTAGACAGGAACTTAGAAAAGAGTTCGAAGAACGTGAGCGTGAAGTGAAGAAAGAGATGAAGAAAATAATGCGTGACATGATGCGTGGCAAGTTCATCTATGACGATGATGTAGTATTGTAGTTTCGAGGTATTGTATTTGACGTTTGGACATTTGACGATGTTGGACATTTGACGACGTTGAACATTTGACGTTATGCATGACATTTGGACATTCAATTTCAATTTGGTCATTTGGACATTTATTTCGATGTAGTATTAATTATTCAATTTCAATTTCATCAATTCGTTTGGGTCGAATTTTTTTTATTAAATTGGTATCAACGGTTCAAACCGTCGATAGTGTCACAATCGTTAGAACCATCGATAACCATCGATGGGTTGAACTGTCAAAATTTATAGACGATCAAACCCGGTGATAGGCATCGATAGTTTTAATCGTGGAAACCTAACGACAGTTTGAGCCGTCGAAACTCTTTCGTATTATTGACGGCTCAAATCGTCGATGTATATTTCGATTGTTGGAACATCGATAGTATCGACAACTCAAATCGTTGATACATATCGATGGCCAAAATCTTCTCAATTCTTCGTTGTTCGATGGCTCAGCCCGCCAACTAGACTATCGAAAATTGCGACGGTTGTGAGATAATCATCAAAAATAGTTTGCGACGCATCATTTTCGTGTGGATGCTATCTGTCAAAAATACCATCGAAAATCATTATCTCCGACGATTTTCCGCAAATTATAGATGGTTGTGACCGTATGTAATTGTCTTTTTTCTTGTAGTGCAGTCGCGGTCGTGTTCTACTCCATCACGGTCGTGACAATGTTGTCACAGTCATAGCCGAGTGCTTGCTTCGATAATCTTCGGTCGCGATCATTTCAGGATCTAGCATGGCCGTGCTGGCGTCTTGGAAGTTTGATCTTTCACTTAAAATTCTAAATTTTTGGGATCAAAATTTTAATAAAATAATCTAAAACAACATAAAGATTGAAGGTATGATTTCTTAAGATCAATGCATCATAGAACATGTTAAAAACATGCATTTTCATTTATTATCAAGATTTAAGACTTTTCCTCAAACTCATCTAAAGAAATATTTAGGGCATAAGGAACTAATAGATCTAATCATGACAATCTAATATAGATCCCAACACATATATCTAAGCAGAAACATTATTCAAATATAATGATCTTATCAATACAATCCCTCAATCAAAATCCTAATCAAGAACGTAGTGTTATTAAGACTATCAATCCAAAATAAAAAAAAATATCATTGAGAGGAAAGAAAGGAGTTGGATCCCTTTTACATATCTTTAAGTTTTAGATTTAAAACCCCTTTTCTTAATAATCTTGTATCATTCTTTATCATCTAGAAACCTCTAGTTCTTCTTGTTCCTTTTTTTAGAAACTATTTCTTAATGTTAAAACATAGCCACCATAAAAAATAAGGCTCTACATCTCTTAGGCTTAGGATTTTATTGGTGGAGAAGAAAAGGAGAGAAGAGGAGATGACGGGTAGGTTCTTAGGTTGTGTTTGGCGTGCAGAACTTGACCAAGTTTTGCCAAACACAGCATGTGAAGTTCCGATCACATGCTACCTTATTCTCGAAAATCAAGAACTTTAAGTTCTCACTTCCAGCAAGAACGTAATTTTTTTGTTGTTTTTTGGTTTCTTGTTTTGCTTTTTTTTTCAATTCTTTATAATATTCTAATTAATAAATATTATTAATTACTATTTAATATTAATATTATTTATTAAACAATTTTTATATTATCTTAAATAATAATTAATTCTAATATTTTATTTATTAAAATATCATCATTCATCTTATAAAATAATTTTTTAAATTTAATATAAATATTTTCATAAATTATAATATTAATAACATATGAAAATAATAAATTATAATAATATTATTTTTCATAAATTATAACTTTTAATATTAATATAAATATTTTTCATAAATGATAAAATACAATATTAAAATAAATATGTTTCATAAATAATTATTTTAACTAAATAAATAAATAATATTTTAATTTACTATAATTTTATACTTCATAAAATAATAAATTATATCATTAGTTCTTACTTTTTATCCAAACACCTACTAAAATTTTTCTATCAAATCAATATTCTAAATTATCATAATTACATTTTTTCATCCAAACATGTCATATAAATTTATCTATCAAATCAATTAGTTCTCAAGAACTTACGAAAAATTGAATTCTCATGCCAAACACAATATTAGGGAATTAGTAGGATTATTAGTTCTTTATATAGAATTTATATTAGGATTTTAATCAAAAGAATCAAATAACCTTAGTCCAATGGATTATTACATCAGTGAAGCAACCCCATCGGACCAATAGATATAATTAATTAATTAGCACCAATATAGCTCACTGGCATTCAATTAGATATCGGAAAAAGAGGCCAGGCATGAATTCAAAATTAGTTTTCAATACCACTAGAAGGATTAAAACTAGTTTTCAATAATCATAAATATTCGTTTAAGAAAGATTTTGAATTTCATTTAACATGAAAATAAATTTTTTTTATTGATTTCACCTATTTAGATAGGTGATAGTGAGGCGATCTTAATTAGTACACATATTTATTAACGCCAGGGTCGTCGTCATCGGCCGGCTGGCAATTAAAAAAAAAAAAACCTAGTTTTCAGTCAAAGATATAAACCACTGAGTCAACTTCAAACAGAAGATGAGAGGAGTGACAGCATGCAACAACTATATATATTCAAACTACCATCTTCTACGAATGCATTTTGAATTATACAATGGACTGTTTAGAAAATATCAAGAGAAAAATACCTTACAATTCTATAATTAATTGCGTACTAGTATGATTTATACGTGGAGGAAGCTTTTTCTAATAAATAAATTTGTTTTCGTTGTTTTCAGGGGGAGTTGTCATAATTAAGGGTGACTGTTTCAGGTTACAGCAGCAATTAATATTTATCACAACCGTAGATTTTTCTTTTCAACAAATGCGGACTGTTGGTGGTAGCAATAAATGCAATAACAATCTCAACTAGCAAATAATCTCTCCCAACATTGTAAACAACGTAAAAAAATTAATTGTCAATATAATTCAATTATTTATACTCTTTTTTAAATTATCTTGTTTCGCTTATGTACCTCTCACCAAATTTGGCAGATCAAAATTTAAAAGCTATCACTACTTACCCGGACCTACCTTGTGGTCGGAACTACTTAAAATTTCAGCCTCCGCACATAACTCCCTCACTGCGAAGGTCAGTTCGGAGGAAATCCGTTCGGCCCTTTGGAGCATGGCGCCCGACAAGGTCTCGAGGCATGATGGATTCACCTCAGTCTTCTATAGACTATATTGGGAAATAGTTGGCAACAATATCACTAGCTCTATCCAAGGTTTCTTCGGTCATGGCATCTTCGCCCCCGAATGGGGGGACACTAGCCTCATCTTTATTCCTAAGAAGGCTCCCTCAAACTGTATTTGACTATCATCCTATTTCGTTATGCAATATTATATATAAACTAGTATCAAAGATCCTAGTACATTGGATTAGGCCTACACTATCAACCCTCATCGATAGAGCCCAAACTACATTTATTACTGATCGTTCAATCCATGAAAATATCCTTATTGCGTAGGAGCTCGCATGCTCTCTTCGAACTGGGAGGAAACATCATATTCTCATCAAGGCGGATATCGAAAAGGCTTTCGATAATGTATCATGGCAAGCCGTTATTCAAGCTTTAACTTTCATGAACTTCCCAACCATTTTTAGAAACTGGATATATGCTTGTGTAACATCCCCTTCCTTCACATGCTATATTAATGGTAAGCCTTCCAATGCCTTCAGGAGCCATCGGGGCCTCTGACAGGGGGATACTCTCTCCCCTTATTTGTTCGTCGTCGTCTTTTAAATCTTCTCCTTCATGATTAATGAACAGGTTAACATTCGGTGCATCATCCCATTCACTATTGGATCTTTCTCACTCAGTCACCTATTCTATGCAGACAACCTCCTTATCTGTACCAAGCCAAATTGCAAAAGACTCACTGAAGTTCTTGATGTTTTCAAGCTTCTTACAAACTTACGAATTAATACCAACAAATCTGAATTCTACACTACACTTACCCTTCGGCCTAGGAGGAAACAATGCTTCCTACGTATACTAGCAATTCACTAAGGAACCTTTCCCCATGAGTATCTCGGAGTCCCTATCTCCAACAAATTCATACATACTGCGTCTCAAAATTTCCTCCTAAAACATATCAATTCAAGACTTGTTGGGTGGCGACGGCACCTCCTATCTATGGCAGGGCATCAAACACTCATTAAATCTATCCTAAATACCCTTCCCATCCATGCCTTCAGCTCCATCCACATTTCAGCGCCCACCATTGAATCCCTTGAGTAAGCTTCTAGGAATTTTCTTTGGAAACCTTCCAATAATGGGGGAGGGTTACACCTTATAAATGAGAGTATTGTGCAACTTCCCAAATGCCTTGGTGGATTGGGTATCCGAATCTTGTGCAATTTCAGGACTCTCCCTCTTGGCAAAGAATCTCATGGTAGTGCTTAATGGCGACCCTTCACCTTGGTCCCAATCTATTTTAACCAAATATGGCCGCCCCCCCTCTGGGACGACCTTACACCCCTCCCCCAAATACATCCTGGGCCTAGCGTAGTATTCGGAATATCATTCCTAACATCCGTCTTGGATTTAAAAGATACATTGGCTCTGGTCGACACACGTCTGTCCTTCTCGACCTATGGATTACCACGATACCTCTATGTAGATTACCTACCTTCATAAATGTTGATCTAATCACTGATTCCCTCATAGAAGCCGATCTTAGAACACATGGAAGTTGGAATCATACTCTTCTCAAATTCCTCTTTGGAGAAGCCCTTTATCTTGAAATTATTGATTTATATGTTCCTTTTTTGGCTGATGATGATGTGTGGATTTGGGTGACGGATACCCATGGAAATGCTAATGCAAAAGCTGTATACAATTTCGTTAGTCGCCAAGACCAGTCTATCACCTCTATTGGACAGTTGTCTTGGTTAAGAATTTGGAGGATTCCTGTTGAGCCTAAGATCCACACCTTTCTGTGGAAACTCTTGCATCAGAGACTCCCCACTATGGACCTAATCTATAGGTTTAATCCGGCTATTGATATGACTTGCTCCCTATGTCGACATGCCATGGAAACTTGTGGACACCTTTTCTTCGAATGCATTTTCGCCACTTAGCTAAGGAACATCTTCCAACAACAAAACAAATTTACCTTTTCTTCTCACACATTCTTGGCCTACTGGTTCGTGGATCCATGAGGAAGCTAGCCTGGATCATCAATCCAAACAAACTTTCCTTTTGTTCTTTGCCTACTGTCTGTGGGAAATTATTTGCTCGAGGAATGATGCTCACTTTAACTCAAGACGTGCAACCATAGAGGCGCGGTATGGCACCGCACCTTGGCCTGGCATGCCGAATATGTAGATGCTCACACGCTTGAAGCCAACTTTCCTCAATCTTTTCCCAACCCTCTACCTACTCCTACTCTTCTTCCTTCTACCCACCCCACACCCTCCCCCCTCTTCGGGAGCCACCCGCTCCCCTACCCCCAAGGGCCCAATCAAGTCCAGTGGTAGCCTCCCCCCTCCCAAATATGTCTCAATTTGGATGGCACATTTCTTGGTAAGGGACTGGGGGAGGTGTTGCATACCTTTTATGATCTCACCTTGGTCGTTTTCTTTTTGCAGGAGGTGCTTCTTGCAACTAGGATTCTGCCTTGGCCACGGAAGCTTGAGCCATGCTTCAAGGGATCATCTGCTGCTACCGGAGACATCTATCTTGCATTATAATCCAGACAAATTCAGAGTTGCTCTGCCGTATCATCAATCAAGTTGCTGCCTGCCCTTGGACTATACGGGGCATTATCACCAACATCTTGACCACTTACAGCACTTACAACCCTATAGAGTTATACATTGTCGGAGACTAGCAAATACTGCCGCTGACTACTTGGCTTCTTTTGTTAGGAGAACTCCATTTGTATATTTTTTGGAGCATGCCCCAGTTGGGCTCCTCCGATTTTTGTCATTAGACTCCCACATAGCATCTTAATTAATATATGCATTTTATTTAAAAAGCTACTTATATATCTTAGAAAAAGAAAAGAAATAAATGTTATAATTTAATGCTTCATTATTTGCATACGTTGAACCCATATAACTTTTTATATTTGATTGTCATGCATGTTTTTCTCCATATAAACGAATAAAAGTTCATTTATTAACTTTTAGTCATGTGATGGTAACAAATGAAATTAAAGCTCATTAGTTTGTAAGGGTGTAAGAAAAACCTGATCAACCCTAAAATTCATCCAACTCGAAAAAATTGAACCGAAAAAATAAAAAATTAGGAGTCCAAATATGATTTAGGGTGGTATTTAATAAATTAAAATCCGCCCGCTAAAATTAGGTCTTCACTAGAAAAAACCATAGGGGTCGTGGAGCTCATTTTTATTTATATAATTAATACATATGTTATTAATTTTTTATTATAAATATAAAATTTTTTGTATAAAATTTCATATTTTTTTATCACATTATCAAACTCTAATTTAATAAATTTAAAATTTTAATAGTATTTTTATATTTAATATAAAACTAAATATTTTTATATTAATTTTAAGTTATTAAATATATTTTTTAAATATAATTATATAAAAGTAGGACTCCGAATAAATCATTCAAAAAAATTGACCTACTAGAGGATGATTTTATTTTTTCAAAATAGTTTAAGGTGGTATTTTTAATTTTAAAAATTGGCCAAAAAAATAACAGTTAGTTTTTTAAACTGAAAATTCGACCCGACTCTAACTACTTTCACCCATATTAGTTTGGATTTTTTGCCACGCAAATTTTCTTTTTTCTTGTTTCTTTTTTACTTGTTACATTTGCAAATTCTTATGCATTATTTTATCCCCAATTTATTTGTTTTGGACAAATAATTGCATTGTATTATTATATATGATTTGATAAGAAAAATTCTTATTTTCATGATTTTATTCTGATATCATGTTCTTTCTTTTATTGAATTTTAGGATTCTTTAAATATATTTTGGTAAATTTAAATTTCAGATGAGAATTTCATTAACACCATTCTATAAAACTTATATTTACTTTAACTTCATATCTTCTATCTGGATAAAATATTTTATTATTATATATATTATTATTTTAGATATATAATTGTCATTTTTTAAAGTTGTATGTCATTATTAAAAAGTTATTTGCAATGAAAACATCGTGTTAAAAGAATCATCGCATTTTTTATATCAAACATTATTAGTTTTTATTATAGTTATCTAATATGAGATTGCTTGATTATAATCAAAGTTTCTAATGAGATATGGCTTATTGAATACAAGTTATTTCTAAAACAATGTTATTTATAATTTTTAGTTTAATTAATTTTAATTAGTTATAAAAAATTTATATATAGATAATTTGGATTTGAGATTCTCGTTATTTTTTTTTTGCATTTTGCTAAAATAAAAATGAATTTAGAAGCATAGAATAATATTTTGAAGGACATAAAAGTTGTAAAAAAAATTTATAATCTAGTAATTAGTGAACCACTGTGAATTCGTATTAAGTGGACCAAATTCATATAAAATTTTGAAATATATAATATATAATTATTTCGTGACAACGGTTCCAAGAAGGTGGAAGGGGAGTAGTTATTCTTTAACTCTTTTTCTTATTGCCACCCTAATATCCGAAAATTTTGTCTCCGACTAATTTTCAATGGAGGAGGAATCAAACTCCAAACCTTTCTTAAAAAGAAATAGAGTTCTTATTGCCTGAATAAAACCTTCTCGTTAATATCTCTAATTACTCTTGAAATAGTTTACTAGGATTCCAGTTATGTTTATTTTCTAGAAAGACAATATTATACTTTTAATTTCCTTTTCATAACTACAAGATGATTCAAAATAGTCACCATGATAAAGAAGAAAATATAATAATGACATATTCTTGTGTGTCTAAATATTTACTTTGAAGTTTTAACGACAGTTTCATAATTAAATTATATTGCTTCTCTTCCAACCATTTTTATATATCATCTTTTATGGTATTTTTAGCTTTAAAAAATCATTTATTTTATTCCTTAGTATTTTTTTATACAAAATTCTATTTTCAATCATTTTATTCCTAATTTTGTGTTAGTCTATTTAAATAATATATTTTTCCATGATGCTAGAATTATTTTCATTGCAATTTATTCCCTTTCCAGTAAAAATATAAAAATTCTTTAATTTAGAACTATTTTATATAACGAAATATATATATATATATTATTAAGTCATTTATTCTCATGCATTGCGTGAGAAAAGTACCCTAGTTTATACCTATTTAAATAAACAACTTTTCTAAGTATTTTAACAATTAAATTAGTAAAATCCAATTAAATTATTGTAAAACCAAAAAATATATAGATGGAATATAAGCTAGCTGGAAATAGAGAAAGCTCCATTATGCATGACCTCTATATCTTTCTCTCTCGTGAAAAAATCTATATATTAAAGTTGGGATTTAGAGTAACAATTAATGCTAAATAAAATCACATATAATTTATTACTAATTTGCATACCTTTGAAAACTTTAAAGGTACAACATCTCCAAATTTTATCAAAAAAGAAGTTCACTAATATCGGAAAGGGTATGAATTCAGCCATAAAAAAATGAAAGAGTACCAATCTAATAATTTGAATTCCAACCATGAGAATTCAGATAATTCTTTCATACTAAGTATTCTAGGATGAATAGACACCATTATCACACTTTCATTCCTACTTAATCCTAATTTCCTGCACTCTGCCCATCTCTTTTGCAAAGATCTCACGTCTCTCTTTTACTCCATGGTTCTTGTACTTCCTTGCTCTTGCGTGCTCGATTAGATTGAAGGAGATGAACTTGGGTGTGCAAGAAGTGAAGAAAGGAAAGAAGGAAGAAAGGATGAAACTACGAAACTAGAAGAATGATGAAAGAAAGGAACTAATTAATAGGTTAAAAGTCGCATATAATGAAGTCTAAATCATCGAGTATCATTCTTAAGGGTAAGATCATGTCTGACTCTACTTTGATCCCATATAGTTGATGTTTTATGATTGAGATGAATGCCCTTACATGATTGGTTGACGAAAGAGGGTAAACTAGGTTCTTTTCTATTTTTTACTTTATCGAATGCATGAACGATAGCCTATTTATGTTCTATCACTTCCTTACCCCATGAGACATCTCGTATGACTTTTGAATATGTTTAGATACTATAAGAATGTCGTACTTTTAAACTTTTAATAATAATCTTTAGGTACTTAACTAATTAATGTCCACCTATTGCATTGTTTAGATATTACCATGCTTCTCATGATAATGAACTTGATTTATATTTAGGATTAATTCCTTAAGCTTCCTGAATTATAGTGATTTTTCACGTCTAATCCTAATATATGAATTTACCATAGGACATGCTTAAATTATACCATGATTTTCAATTATTCCATCTATCTGATTTTGTCAATATTACTTATATTATATATTTCTTTATTCTTTTTTAAACATTAAAAAAAGAAGATAGTTTATGGAAAGGTAGTTTAGTCTTTTCATAAACAGGGAAAAATAAAAAATGGATAACAAAATCATACTAATGAACTAAAGTGGAAATTAAGATGTAAATTATAGATGTCATATGGAAAATTCATATATTAGGATTAGATATGAAAAATTGCTACACATATATGAGGGGAGATTTAAGCAATTAACCCTTCTATGTGATGGATTAATATGTTAATCTATATGTGTTTTTGGAAAATAAGAACTAGAAATGGACTTGAATGGATGTGACATGAACTTCATATACAACAACAACAACAAAGCTTTATGCCACTAGGTGGGGTTGGCTATATGAATCATACGATGCCATTCCGCTCTATTAGTAACCAAACATTTCGGTATATTATTCACCAATAGATCTTGCTCTATTAGTTCGCCAAGTGTCCGCCTTGGCCTCTTCTAAAACTGTTAAACGATAGAACTAAAGGTTCAAACATCTAAATTTTCTAGTCAAGGACTTTAATATTTTCAAATGATTGCACTTTGAGTTTGGACATCCAAAACTTCTCGGGCCGAATGGCCAAGAGATGAATTGACACATTTGAAATATTGAACGTTCAAATTTTTCGAATAGGAAAATATTCAAGCAAGATGCCCCAAGGGTTGAACCGAACCAGATATTGTGAGCCCTAAATGATATGATCGGACTCTAGGTCATAACCGGTATTTACTGTTGAACATCAAAATCTGGATGGCCTGCTACCAAGTCCACATGTTGGAAAGTTTTAGAAATCGAGAATAAGTTTATGATCATATAAAGATTGGGCACCAAAAAATTTTGGTAGCTTGTAACTTTCAAATGACAATAATTGATCCAAACAGTCAACCGAAAGATCGAACATCAATCCTAACTTTTAGACATCCGAATCTTAGATAGATATGCATTATCATTCTTTGAATTCAAATCAAACCAAATTCAATTACTATTTATTCTTAACTCTCCTAAATATCTGGTGATTTGTAGTCACCTCTGGTCTCTTATAACTTGATTGGTTTTATATGACCAAAAGATACACTACTAGAAAAAGACTGATTACCAACGGTCCGGACCGTCGGTAATCAGCCCGAAAATCATTGGTAACGCAATTACCGATGATTTTTCAGTCGGAATCGATCCGTCGGAAAAATGCTCGTCGCAAATCGATTTGAGACGGTTGAAAAAAAATTTCGTCAGTCAGAACCGCCGGAAAAGTACCGGTGGTTCGAACCGTCGAAAGTTTCCGACGGTTGCAACCGTCGAAAAATGCCGGCGGTTCGAACCGTCGAAGTTTCCGACGATTGCAACCACCGCAAAAGGCTGGCGATTTGAACCGTCGAAAGTTTTTGATGGTCGCAACTGTTGAAACTTTCGACGGTCGTCACAACCGTCGATCTTTCGGCGGTCGCAACCGTCGAAAAGAATTTTTTAAATATATAAAAAATTAGCATCCGGATCGGGTCACGGTCAGCTCCGACCGCGGCCAAATTTGGCCGCCAGGGCCGGATCCGGGCCGTGGCCAAATTCGGCCGTCGGGGTCGGATCCGAGCCGCTGGGGCCGGATCCGGTCGCCCGACGGCCGATCCTCTGCTGGGGGCCGGATCCGGCCGCCAACGGCGAGATCCGCCAGGCGGCCGATCCGGCCGACAGCGACCTCCGGCCGGAGGGAGAAAGACAGAGAGAGACGCCGGCGCGGGAGAAAGTCGCCGGTGCGGGAGAGGGTCGCCGGCGTGGGCCGGGAGAGGGAGAGGGAGAGGGAGAGAGAGAGAGGAGAGGAGAGGAGAGGAGGGAGAGAGAAAAGTGAGGAGGAGGAATGATATATAAGGGTAAAGATGAGAGAAAGCGAAAAAAGAAAAAAAAGCGGGATAACGAAATTTTAATTACTGACGGCTCCGACCGTCGAAAACGTATATATTAATTATTTTTAAAATTACCGACGGTTGTGACCGTTGAAAATATATTTAGTTATATATAATGTTTATTTTTTATTGTACCGACGGTTTGAACCTTCGGTAAATATTACCGACGGTCGAAACCGTCGGTAATTGCGACAGTTTGGGCCGTCGCTAGTTATTAATAAAATACTTCTCATACGATATTATTATACATTTACCGATGGTTACGACTGTCGAAAATTGCGGTGAATTTTGCGACGGATGGATATCCGTCGAAAATATCGACGTTCCTAATCGTCAAAAAATTAAATAATAATATAAAAATATATATAATTTTTTCATTTCCGACAGTCGTAACATTCGGAAAGTCCGTTGGAAAAATTAAATAATAATATAACAAATTACATAATTTATTTTTCATTTTCGACGGTCGTGACCGTCGGAAAATCCGTCGAAAATTGCGACGGATGGATATTCGTCGAAAATATCGACGTTCCTAATTGTCAAAAAATTAAATAATAATATAAATCACTTTCGACGGTCATAACCGTCGAAAATGAAATCGTCGAAAAATCCGTCGCAAATTGCGACGGATTTCGAACCGTTGAAAATTGTCCGTCGAAAAATCGCGATTTTTTTGTAGTGATAGTAAGTAAATTTAAGAAAAGACAAAAGAAAAAATATGGATTTTCATTGTTTGTATCTATGTAATTGGAGAACGAAAAGATGATATTTAAAGGAAAGGCAGATAGTGGAACTGAAGCCAAAATAATAAAGCCATTTACTATTGTTATGGACCGCCCCATCCTAAATAGCATGAAGGATTGCATCTATGGGTGACACATCCTTCCATTAAGAGAGGGCACTTGTCGTGACACTTAACGTTTTGCATATATAGCACACACTTAAAAAAAATAAAGAAGATGAAAAAGTAATAATGTTAATGAATATTATAATGATGAAGAAGAAATCTTGTTCTTAAGATGATGAATTAATGATGCTATGATCTAACCTCATTTGATTTAAGTAAGATGTAACCTTTATTTTCTGTCAAATGATGATTGTCTAATCTCTTGTTTCTCTTATTCTACATTGATGTCCAAAGATGGAATATGAAACTCTTATCATTTGATGTCATGATTATGCTTCATTATTTATAAGCCATTTACATGAACATGTTTAATACAGAACTAGTTTTATCATCTAAGTGTTTTATGATAAGAGGAATTATATTAATAACTTATTATGATGTTATAGACACTAGTCTTCATTCTTATAGGAGAATTTTTTTCCCTTGTGTTGAACTCCTAGGTACATGACTTCCAGCTCGATCGTTTATAGTGTGTTGCCCGAGTGGAGGATGCACATGGGTATGTTTCTTATATTATTGGTTGTGTCATTCCATCTTATATCATATTGTTCTATTAAAGCACCAGATTTTCGATGCTAATAGTAATTGATGTATGATATAACTTATATTATGCGAGCTTCCATATTAGTATATTTTCAAGTCTCATTTTATGTCAATTAAATGTTGTATTTTATTATCATAAGTTTTCGGTTGATTTGTGAGCTTTCTTGACCATCTCTGTTAGTGAAAGAATTAAAATGTATGTACACATAACATCTATAAGAGCAAACTTTGCCACATAACAAAAATCAAATTTCCGAGCGTTACATAAAAAACTTGGTAACTTCAATTATAACAAGAAAAGCTAAAGAAGTTATTGGTTATGCCACAACAATGGCTTCGCTCACAACAATGACTTGGCAAATACAATGGCAGAATTACGACGAATTTTTATAGGATTGCAATATGCATGGAGCCTTGACTCACAAAAAATCATACTACAGATCTATTCACAAGTAGCAGTAGGGTTGGTAAAATCTAGTCCTTGGAGTACCTTACTTCATAGCATCCACACTTTAATAAGAACGGAACCTTAATAAGAAGGGAGTGGGACATAAGAATTTGCCATACGTATAAAGAAGGAAATTGCTGATTGATTTTTTAAAACATGATTTGCATCTTCCAACGGGATCACATTTCTTTATATGTCGGTTTGTTATTGAACGGTGAGTGCCAAGAAATATTTGACCCTCATTCTTGTACCCTTTAGACATAAACACATGGACTTAGCCGGACTCCATTCTCCTCGGAAAAAAAAAAAGAGATTGATATGATCAAAACAAATATTGAACAAACTTATCTAATTAGAACTCTAGTAATAAAAAAATAAAATAACACAAAAACTATGGATGAAAGAGTTAGAAGAGAGAGCTTCATAATGCATGTGTACATATGATTAAGCCCGTTAAAAGAAATATGCTTAATCATTAATTCGTTCAACGTATATAATGTGTAAGACAACTAATTAAGAGGCCGTTAAGCCACACCAAAACTGGTTGTATATGAACACCTAATGCGTGATATATATGCATGCCTTTCTTCGATTAGGCTCTCAAACTCTCTTGGGTCGATTAATTGTAGATGTCTTATTAATCAAACAACTAATTATGGTTTAATTTTTTTTGCTTACACATAATTTAACAGAAAAAACGTAAGGGATTCAAGTGACTAGCAATTATTTATGCTTAATTAACGTGTCGAATGTGATTTCTTGTGCACAAAAAAACAAAAGAAAAGAAAACATGGACATTGGAGCTTCACTCAGCATAGAAAAAATATATATGAGGTGCAGGTAAATAGAACATATGAACATGATCAGTTTGCATGAAGAAGAAAAATTAGATAATGTACTTAAAAATATTAAACATAACTATTCGATAACTTTTTCATATAACCTAATTATCACCGACAAAAAAATGAATTCTATTCTGATTAATGAAGTTACTTGTAGCCTTTTCATAGAAACAACTATTCCTGGTGTATGTCATTAGTTGAAGGCCGTCACCAGCACATCACACCGACTGCTCATAGATATAGTTGATATATATATAGATATGACGTTGCATGTTAAATTGTTAATTTTTAGCTTAGTTGCCTACGTACGTAATCAAGTTGTCTCATGCCTACTAGTTAAACCACCTCTTACTCACTTACTGTTCTTTTACAAATGAAGATTCAAATTGTAAATTAAAAAAATACAAATATCTTGATTTACTTGACAAGTCACATCCTATTTGCCATAAAAATCACTTATCTATGCTCTTTAGCCGAGGCAAACCAGAGGCGGACCCAAGACGAAAAAAATATGAGTGCAAAGAGTAATTAAACCATGACCCCTCCTAAATTTTGTAGTAACAAATTATTTTTCTATGTCTTAATAGCATAATGCAAATCAAAATTATTGGACTTAAATTTTAATACTAAAATTAATGTATCAATATATATTATTAAATTTTGGAAAACTTTGAGTATATGTTAGTCCTCTCCTACTCGCAAGCATATTTTTCTCTCTTAGTCAAAAGCTAGTATATCTTATTTATCCAACATAAATTATAACTTTTAGCTGGTCCAATCGAAGCTGTAATTCTTGACTAATCCAGAAGGTTAAACTTTTCTCAAACCATTAATAACACTTACTTTTCTTATAGGTTTAAATATGCATCAGACGGACCAGCACACTTTATCCGTATTAATAATATAACCTCCAGTATATTGTGACCATTCTTTAGTACAAACACTGCAAGCACCACAAACTTTGCTCCTACACTCTGATTCCAGTATAATATGAACTCCACCATTAAACACGTCGCCTTGCCCAGAGGTCCAAATTATGCTTTAACATGTAGAAACAACAGTATCGGCAGAAGCCTCATGGGAACCTTGCTGGAGACTCCAATCGTGGAGCTCCTCCTGGCCGTCTCCATCTTCGTGGTCATCCGTTCCCTGCAGCAGCGCAAGCGCCAGGGCCTGGCCGAGTGGCCCTTGGTCGGCATGCTTCCGTCGCTTCTTCTCGGCATCCGGGGGAACGTTTACGAGTGGGTGACGAGCGTGCTCGACGCACAGGGAGGCACGTTCGTCTTCCGGGGCCCCTGGTTCACCAACCTCCACTGCGTGGTGACCTCCGACCCCGGGAACCTGGAACACCTCCTCAAGAACAAGTTCGCCAGCTTCCCCAAGGGCCCTTACTTCCGCGGCCAGGTGCGCGACCTTCTCGGCGACGGTATCTTCAGCACCGACGACGAACCCTGGCGCAAGCAGCGCAAGGCCGTCAGCCTCGAGTTCCACTCCGCGGAATTCCGGAGCTTGGCGGCCAGCTCTTTGTTCGAACTCGTTCACTCGCGGCTCCTCCCGGTTCTCGCGGCTACGCATGACGACGGGGAAGCGATCGACCTCCAGAACGTCCTCTTACGGTTAACTTTCGACAACGTATGCATGATAGCGTTGGGCACCGACCCTGGCTGCCTGCGGCCGGGCCTTCCGGAGATACCGTTCGCCAAGGCCTTCGAGGATGCGACCGAGGTAACCACCCTAAGGTTCGTCTTCCCCACCACTGTTTGGAAGTTGCTTCGCTACTTCGACCTCGGCCCGGAGAGGCGTCTCAAGAGGGCGATCGAGCGGGTCGACGACTTCGCCTACGAGGTTATAAGAACACGGAAGCGGGAGCTCGCGTCTTCGGTCGACCACCCGGGCGATGAGCCAACGAAGCACGCAAAGAGGGCCGACCTCTTGACTGTGTTCATGGGACTCAAGGACGAGGACGGGGAGACTCTCTCAGACAAGTTCTTGAGGGATGTCTGCATCAACTTGATTATTGCCGGCCGTGACACGTCGTCGGTTGCCCTGTCGTGGTTCTTTTGGGTGCTGAACAAACACCCGAAGGTTGAGCAGAGGATTTTGGAGGAACTCATGGAGATAGCGAGGCAGCGAGGAGGAGAGGAAGGCAAGGGAGACATCGATGACGGCGCCGATGAAGATGAGCTGGTATTCAGGCCGGCGGAGGTGAAGAAAATGGAGTACCTGCAAGCGGCCCTCACGGAGGCTCTCAGGTTGTATCCCTCACTGCCAGTAGACCACAAAGAGGTAACGTATTTTCTTACCGATTTTCAATTAGTGAAGTGCTAATAGTCTTCAACACCAATCTCTATAGATATAAAAAACAATAAACATAGAAATAGATTCGAACTTTTGACAAGGGTTGAAGGTTATTTCTTCTAATTAATTTTCCAAACTTATAAATTTTAATTTATGAATTTATCCTTATTTGACTTTTAAATTCATTTGTTAAATTCCATCCACTATTGTATTAAATTGTTTTTTTTAATAATAATGAAATACCAGTTTTATGCGCATACAATTGGGACTTCAAAAATTTATATTTTAAGAATAAAATATGTGTACACGTTATAATAAATAGTAAGAGTAAATATGACTTTTTAAAATTATTAAAAAATAAGTTAACAAAAAGTTAATGAAAAAACTAAATGTCAAGGCGACATAAGTTCATGAACTAAATTTGTAAATTTATATTTTAGGATAATATGTGGAAGAATATTTTAGTGGATATAGTTAACCCTTATGAAAAGGGTTTCGGAGTGTCCAATATAGCAAGCAACAACTCTTCTGTTTAGATGCGTGTCCCTTGTGAATACCTCACCATTTTCCTAACAAATAAAGATAAGCCCGTTCTATATACACATATACCAGTTCATACTACATAAAAGAGATGAATTATATGATGTGTGTTCTCACCATGCATAAACGGGATGAATTGTTTTCATTTCGAAGGCATGAGGGCTCTGGCGGTAGAAACTAAGCACGGTTTCCATGATTGAAAACTTTGCATGCATGCGAGTTTAATGACTTGCTTCGTATTCCTCTTTTCTATGGATGAAACATATACTAGACTACTACAGCATCACTTTTGACAATCGAATTCGAAATTTGAATCGAGAGGTGAGGTGTTCCACGTCATGCCCTTGTTCGGTTTTAGACTTCTTTTCAACAAAGGTGTTCAGATTTATTAGTTACTTGTAGAAACCAAAGTAGACTTACTAGTTAATCATCCTGAACTAAACCTTGGCACATAATTATATTACAATGTTCATCTTTATTAGTTACTTGTAGAAACCAATGAAAGTTTAGTAGCTGAGCTAAACCTTGGCACTGGCACATAATTATATTATAATATAGCTACTACAGTATCTAGATGCTTATTTTTTTCTGACATGTTCAGTATGCATTTGTTAAATGGATGGACTATTATAGGCTGTAGAGGATGAAGTCTTCCCTGATGGCACTGTGCTGAGGAAAGGAACAAAAGTGCTGTACGCAATCTTCTCCATGGGAAGAATGGAGAGCATATGGGGGAAGGACTGCAGGGACTACAAGCCGGAGAGATGGCTCAGAGATGGACACTTCGTGAGCGAGTCTGTCTACAAGTTCTCAGCTTTCAACGGCGGGCCGCGATTGTGCTTGGGGAAGGACTTCGCCTACCACCAGATGAAGTATGTTGCTGCTTCCATCCTCTGCCGCTATCACGTCAGTGTAGTCCAGAACCATCCTGTTGCCCCTAAGATGGCACTGTCCATGTACATGAAGCATGGCCTCAAGGTGACACTGCAAAGAAGGGATGCTGCATGCAGCTGATGAATGCTTTCCATGAACGTCTCATGATCATATATTGCAACTAATGAGTCAAGCAGGGTCTGAGTTAGGATTAGAAGAAACTACTGAGCACTTAACCTTATAATAATGTCATTTTCCTAGCGGAATATTTAGAGGAACGATGCGCTGGAAGTTGATCTCTTTTCTCCTGAATTTACTGCTTCTGTTCAGTCATTTGCTTAATTCCATTTATATAAGGGACTGTCTACTGTATTACAATTTCCAGAATATAATCGATAATGTATTGGTTTGTGTCGTGCAAATCTCTTTTCGTGCATTGGATAATTAAATTTAATATAAATGCCTTTGAGCTTATTTTATAAGATAATTGATGAAAAGGACAAATATGTTTAAAGATGGGCCTGCGATCAATTAAAGTTGTGATCAATTTTTTTATGTCAACTGAATTTGCAATGCTATCATATGCAGTGCATATGCAAGAAGACGAATGCCTAATTGGACCTGCAGTTAACCATTTATTACTTATTATGCTATATATTGATCAGCGATCTTAAGGAAAAAAATTTGTTATAAGGTCTATCCTCATGCATTAATTAGCCTACAGTATAATAAGAATAACAACTGTTAGTTATTCTTTTAGAATCTTAATAACAATTATTTTTTGGAGGGTAATTTAATAACAATTGCTTTACTCTAAAACAATAATTCTTCAATTAAATCCATGATCCAATAGGCCTTTATCGGCCCATAGCAATTGGACTGAAACAGGTGTGACTGATGGTACATAGTTGGGACCTGGGAAACCTCGTACCTTGCTACATGCGAAAGCTCAATGATTAGGGTGTTCACGGGTTGAGTTTGACCCGACCCGATCCCGGATCTGACCCGACCTATCCAATTTTGATTTGGTCGGGTCAGTCCTCTTTAGAGGGATGGATCCGATCCAACCCGATGGATCGGGTCGGGTGGTCGGATTACTTGACCATCATTTTTTTGTAAATCTTTTTTCGAACCTTTTCTATTATTTAATATAAAAATATGATATAATATTTATTTCAAAAGTATAAAATAATTTGTTAAACATTTATATATTATTTTTCATATTTAAAATAATTTATTTTAATATTTTTTAAATTTTTTAGTATAAAATATAGGCTGACAACTAAAAAAATAATAAATAAAAAAAAAATTTCGGATCCTTCGGGTCGGGTCGGATCAACTCGGGTCGAAAAATTCACGGATCGATCCGACCCGCTGAACACCCCTATTAATGATAGAAAATTTTATGTACCATCTTACAACATCAGTCCAATATTAATCACGCTAAAAAAACAAGAATTAAATTGACTTGGAAGCAGTTCATATTACAAATTATGTGTATAACTTAACTTTGTAAATATGAAAAAAAACAATTTACTATGAATTTATGATTCACATATATGCCACTGAACACTGTAAATGATACATCAACACCAATTAATAAACCAAAGACCAACAAGTAGAAGCAAAAGAAATAATTAAATTGCTATATCATAAAAGAAAAACCATCTATACCCAAATTGCAGCATATTCTTCTCTGGTCAAGCAAACAATAATCTCTGCCTTCCTGCGAAGGCCATTTAAGATTTTTGGATGCCCATTTCATCACAAAAGCTCGCAGGGGGCGCGGCCATCTCGCTTGATCAGCGTAACCTTGAGACCGTGCTTCATGTACATGGTGAGAGCCAACTTAGGGGCCACGACTTGGCCCTCGACCACCTTGACGTGGTAGCGGTGCAGCACGGAGGCGGCCACATACTTCATCTGGTAGTATGCGAACTCCTTGCCCAGGCACAACCTCGGCCCGCCATTGAAGGCCGTGAACTTGTACGCGGACTCGCTCATGAAGCGCCCGTCTCTGAGCCACCTCTCCGGCTTGTATTCCCTGCAGTCCTTCCCCCATATGCTCTCCATCCTTCCCATGGAGAAGATTGCGTAGAGCACCTTCGTCCCTTTCTTCAGCACCGTTCCGTCGGGGAATACCTCGTCCTCCACCGCCTGCATGCATGGCCATTCGGAGCGCGATCAGATAACTTGTGTGATTGTATGGACATTCATGCATATATGTATGCGTGCATGGTAAAAAACAAGTACCTCCTTGTAGTCCACTGGAACAGAAGGATACAACCTCAGAGCCTCAGAGATAGCCGCCTGCAGGTACTCCATTCTCTTTACCTCCTCTGGCCTGAACACCAACTCGTCCCCGTCGCTCTTTTCTTCTCTCTGATTTGCTATCTTCTCGATCTCGTCAAGAATCCTCGCCTCAACCTCCGGGTGCTCGTTCAACAGCCAGAAGAACCACGCCAGCGCCACGGACGAGGTGTCGCGGCCGGCCAGTGTCAAGTTGACGCAGATGTCCCTCAGGAACTTATCGGAGTACGGCTCTCCGGCATCGTCCTTGAGCCCCATGAACACCGTCAGGAGATCAGACCTCTTTCCGTTGGCCTCCTTCTTCCTCGTCCTGATCACCTCGTAGGCGAACTCGTCGACGCGCTCGATGGACCTCCTGAGCCACCTCTCATATCCCACGTCAAGGTAGCGCAACGCCTTCCACGAGGCTGTGGGTGTGATGAAGCGTAGGGTGGTCGCCTCGGTGGCGTCTTCGAAGGCCTTGGCGAAGGGTATCTCCGGAAGGCCGGGGCTAAGGCAGCCCGGGTCGGTGCCGAACGCTATCATGCAGACGTTGTCGAATGTTAATCTCAGAAGCACGTCCTGGAGATCGATGATCGCCCCCTGGTTATGCGCGGCCGCAAGAACCGGGAGGAGCCTCGAGTGAACGAGCTCGTACAGGGACCTCGCAGTCAAGTTTCGGAACTCAGCAGAGTGGAACTCCAGGCTTGCCGTCTTGCGCTGCTTGCGCCAGGCCTCGTCATCGACGCTGAAGATGCCGCCGCCGAGGAGGTCACGGACGAGGTCTTGGAAGTATGGGCCCTTGGGGAAGCTGGAGAACTTGGTCTTGAGGAGGTACTCCAGGTTGCGGGGGTCGGCCGTCACGACGCACTGGAGGTTGGTGAGCCATGGGCCACGGAAAGTGAACGTGCCGCCCTGGGCAATCAGCACGCCGGTGATCCACTCGTAGACGTTACTTCGGAGGCCGAGGAGGAGCGAGGGCAGCATGCCGACCAGGGGCCATGCAGCGAGCCCATGACGCTTGCTCTGCCGGAGAGAGTTTATGACGAAGAAGATGGAGACGGCCAGGAGGAGCTCGAGGGTTCGGATCTCCGGCAGAAGGGAAACGAGGCCACCGTCGGTACTGCTGCTCGAAAGGTCGCCTTGGACAGTGGCGGGGGTGGTGGAATTCATCGTGGTGCTGGAAGTATATGTTATGTGCCTTGATGCGAGTGGAAATGCTTGAGGAATTGGTCATTGATATAAAGGTGTTGTGCATATTTCTTTATCTTGAGACGTTAAATTTGGTGAGCTGAAATAGCTACTTATTTGCCTTCCAACGACAGTTTTCCAACATGTCCACTTCTTTTTTTTTTTTCGGTAAGGACAAGTCCACTTCTTTATCCTCTTACAGGTAGCAGTTTTTTCTTTTAAATTTCCCACAAGTATATGTTATGTTTTTTTTCTTTATTGTATACCATGATTTATATATCTGGTTTTGGAATGGGGCCAAAGTTTTGGATATGAGACCAATAAATTTTTCTCGACCAAAAAGTTTCAGAACTCCTAACACGGTACGGGCAACTCAAAATTCTAGATAACCAAATTTTTGGGTTAAAAAATCACCTATTTCTCCTTACTAGATCCCGCATTATTATTATTTTTTGTCCTCATTCTAAATTCACTTCATTAAAACATTCCAAAAAACTAGACGTTCTACTTGCTAAACTCGCCCTTTGAGATTTCATCACCCTGTGATGAAATAACATTAAAAGGAAACATTTTAATTATCATTACATCTTTAACCATATAGTGATCTCCTCATTTATAGAAAACATGCTTTCGCTTATTTTTCAGTCAACTTAATGCTACAAAACTATTTTCTCTTTTGAAACTATCAAGCAGGCCTACTGATTTTAGTCTTAAGCAGTATAACTTTTTTGTGACTATATATATTAAATTTATGATTCTTAGTACAACTACAAGGTAAGGAGATTCTCTTTGTAATTAAAATAAGAGCATGATTAGATAAACCCGTGTATTGTGTTAAAACAGCGATCCAAATCCACTACAAATTAAATTTAAAATTGGATAGACAGTCTACAGGAAAAATCCCATTCAGATACAAAGGTAAAAATAATGATCACAAGTGCTTACTTTCAGGTGTGGAGGATGAAGGGTTGGTGAGGGTGGATGGTCTGCTCGCCGGGTACAAAGCACTGAGAAGGGATGCCACAAGCCAGAAGATGTTGATGTGTAACCAAAACACCAACTGACTGCTGCTTACGTACTACTACTACCACTACAATTATTAATGTTTACCTTCACTGGATACGCCACAGCAACCTTCTCAACCGGTCTTCATGCAGGAAATTAAGGACCCACCTTGGATATTTCCAGGGAAAACAAAATATAATAAGTGATACAAAAATAATTTTTTTTAAGAAAAATTATACATAGTCAAATCACGACTATGTAATTAAACAGACTTGACAAAGGAGAATCAAATGCACAATTTTTTTGTACAATTTATGATTTTCAATATTTTAATTGGATTTGAATGATCAACATCTTGAAAATTAGTTCAGAGAAAATAACTTAGGTGGAGAAATTTTGTGTCTGTTTTAACTTTTGTTCAGCATGCATTTGATCTATAAATTAATATGATTTTAACCTCTGTTCATCTCCAAATGCGAAAATTACAATTCTCTACCTTTTTATTTAATGAAAGAAGCTTACTTTGTTTCTTCTTGAGAACCCTAATCTCTTTGCAGCCAGTCCAGCTAAGGTGGAGTAATTTACTGATTCCCTTGGCAGATTTGAAGGAAAGAAAAGTCGGCTTTTGCTGGCTCAAATTGCAACATCATATAGGCTAGGAGGGGTTTACAACTAGTTCATCCACAGCAGAAAGGAAGAAAAAAATTGGTTCTTAACGTCTCCACATTGAGCGGCACCAATAGCTGTCTCAATAGTGATGTCATTGGGTCGGCAAAAGAAGACGCTAACTGCCTCTCTATATTATCAATTTAGCGTCGCATTAGCATTAAAGGATGTCAACACTAAATTAGGCTCTATTGCGACACTACTTCGCTGATATTATCAGGAGCAAAAACAAAAAAAAAATACACGGGTAGCATTGTATTGGCGTAGCAAGCTTACGACGCTAAGTTAGCATCACCACTAATGCGACGTTAAATCGACGCTAAACCTTATTACTGTCGGCGCCTTGCGTTGTATTGGCGTCGACAATTGCGACGCTAAATTAGCGTCAAAGATTTTGTGACGCTAAGTAGATGCTAATTTTACTACACTACAATATACTATACTATATACTAAACTATATTATACATCATACTATAATATATTATTCTATTATATAATATACAAAAATCAATATATAAACGGCTAGTTCTCCATAGTCACTCATATTGTTGCATTTCGAAGAATCGGTAAGATGGGGCAGTGCAAACTTTTCAAATTTCACATCGTTTTCATTTCCTCTATTCTCAAAATATCCATTTTTCTTAATTATAAAATTTCTCAAAACTTTTGCCCCTTAAGAAATCTCAAAATGCGCGTTCTAAAAAATAGAACCTTTCGGGAGCGCTTGGAATGATCCCATTTAGTCAGCATAGAGTTTTCAAATTTTTTGAGAAATGCTGATTTTCTTAGAATTTGTTTTGTATCCAAACTTAAATAGAGTATTCAAAATGGTCTATTTTACTTCGAGCACCTAAAAAAATATTAAAATTACTTTTTAAAAAAATCTGACCTCCCAAGACTTTTTAAAATGGAACCATTTGCATACAATTCTTCAGACAACCTCGATACTCTTCTCATTAGTGGTTAATTTTATATGTATTGATGTATTGATGTATTGATGATGTTGAAACTAAAATTACGGACTCGTAGAAATCGACGCAAGCTGTTCGCCCACACAAGAATCACGACGATCGAAGGTCAAAAGAAATTAGATAAAATGAGCAAAGTTTCAAAATGAAATAGAAATGTCAGTTTTCTACAATCCTCACTCGCAAAAAATCAGGCGTTTCGAAGGGCACGGGAAGATGGGCAGTGCAAAGTTTTCACGTTTCACCATTTTCACTTCCTCCGATTCTCAAAATACACATTTTTCATAATTATAAAAAATTCTCAAAACTTCCGCCCCCCTAAAAAAGCTCATAATGCTTGATGTATGTATTCTTCCCTTTAGTATGCTAGCCCAAAAAGCAACAACATATAGGCTAGTAGGGGACCAATTGACAATTGCTTCATCCACAGTAGAAACGAAGCTTCTTCTAAACTTTTTGGAGGTGCTAACGGATGAAAAATACAAAGAAGAAAAAGTTGAGCAATTGACAATGGGCAGAGCAAGGCTATAAAAAGAGGGACGAGAGGTTGAACAGGGGCATTTTGGTTCTAATTTTTGAGACTCATTATCTTTCACTACAAGAAAACTATCAAATAGCGACACGATTTAGCGTCTCCATATTGGGCAACACTAAATCGACGCCAATAGCGTCTCAATAACGACATCATTGGGTAGACAAAAAGAGATGCTAACTGCCTCTCAATATCACCAATTTAGCATCTCAATCGTGACACTACTTCGCTGTTATTATCACGTGCGAAAACTAAAAAACGCGTGCAGATGATAGCATTTTATTGACATTGCAAACTTGCGACGCTAAGTTAGCATCACCACGACCGCGATGGCACCTTGCGTTGTATTGGCGTCGACAATTGCGAAGCTAAATTAGTGTTAGAGATTTTGTGACGCTAAGTAGACACTAGTTTTACTATACTATACTATAATATAATATAATATAATATATACTATACTATACTATACTAAACTATATTATACAACATATTATACTATATTATTCTATTATATAATATACAATAATTAATATACCATGCTATGCATACATTGTACTCCAAGCCCAAATTCCAAAATTTGGGGAATAGTTCTTCTTTATTTTCCATGAGATTCAAATGGTGATTGCCAAAGATCCGACCATCAGATCGTTGCGAAATTTCCACCTCCCATAGACACAGCAACATAGATTTTTCAGTATTGTTTTGGCAATTTTAGGAGGTTGGACGACGGAGTTAAGAACCTAGGGAAAAAAGGCTTCCGACTATTGCCAACGTGAGTCCTCGTAGAGATTGATACTAAAATTATGGACTCGTAGAGATTGATACGAGCTGTCCGCCCACCAAGAATCGGTGATCGAAGGTCGAAAGAAATTCAATAAAATGAGCAATGTTTCGAAATAGAAATGGTCGGTTCTCGGATTGCTAGAAAAAATAGGCATTTCGAAGGGCCCGGGAAGATGCGGTGTTACAAACTTTTCATGTTTCACATTGTTTTCATTTCCTTCAATTCTCAAAATACCCATTTTTCATAATTATAAAAATTTCTCAAAACTTTTGCCCTTCAGAAATCTCAAAATGCGCGTTCTTGAAAATAAAACTTTTCGAGACCACTTGGAACGGTCTTGTTTAGTTGATATAGAGTTTTCATTTCTATTTTTTTTAGAAATGCTGATTCTCTTAGATTTTTTTATCCCAAATTAAATAGAGTATTCAAAATAGTCTATTCTTCTTCGAGTGCCTAAAAGGATATTTTAAAAATTACTTTTCTAAAAAATCAGACATCATTTTGTTGACATTCAATTCTCAGATTTCTCAGACAACATCAATATTCTTCTCATTAGTGGTTAATTTTATATGTATTGATGTATGTAAACACAAACACACAGCTATATGCATACCTAGATACAAATATACATACATACATATGTATGCACACATGTCAATATTATGTATATATATATATCATATCTTACTCATAGGTAAATTATTTATATATTCTTAATTATAGAATTCAGCATCACCACAGTGTCAAAATAGCGTCTCTAAGACATCCGACGCCAAAGCGGTGCTAGGTCACTACAACGTCGATTTCGCATCGCCATCATGTGATGTTAAATCGGCATCTCAGTCAACAAATAGCCTTAAAGTTTATATACATATACACACATATATATATATATATATATATATATCATACATACATATAGACATTTAGTTTATATTGACTTAACATACACACACATACATATATATACATATACATATGTACGTACGTACGTACGTATGTGCGTACATACATACATACATACATAACATACATATACATATATTTATTGATATAATTAAATATACAAATTTATATATTTATTTATGTACTTTCAAACAACTTATAATTAATAAATCTACTTCAATGCCACCTTTGTGACGTAATAGCGCAGCATATGTGTAGCGACACAATGGCTTCACAATAGTGCCAATAGCTCTGTGTCACAATAGTATCGTCGTGTCGTGACGCTGGTTTAGTGTCTCGATATGTCGATGCCAATGCGATGCTATATTCTAACTTAGCGTCACAATCTTTGAGTTGCTATAATCTGTGGCGCTATTTAACATATTTTAGAATTAATTATCTATTAGAATTGAATTCACATGGCACCACATTAGCGACACAATAGCGTAGCCAAATTTGTGTCGCTAAGTGGTGATTAGTGTGTTTGTCGAAGAACGAATTCAAATCGTCCAAATGACTATTCGTAGCGTGCTGCTACTGCGCAAACGCCACCTCTTTCCCCCTTTTAACTACTCCTCCTCCTACTGTTGGTGCCTGCGCTACTGCTGCCGCCTCCTCCTTCTACTCCTACTATTACTGCTGCCCTGATGCCGCTCGGATGCCTCCTTCTCCTCCTCCTCCTCCTCCTCCTCCTCCTTCTACTGTTGTTGCTTCTCCGAAGCCACACGCAGCCTCCTCCCCTGCCTTGTACTGTTGTTGCTTCCCCGACACCACCCGAACGCTGCCTCCTCCTCCACCTCCTCCTACTATTGCTGCTTCTTCGACGCCTCCTCCTCCTCCTACTGTTGTTGCTGCCCTCGCCCTCGTATCATGTTCTGGACTGCCGCAATTGCAGCGGGTGGTGCGCCGACAAGTGAATGCGAAACGACCAGTTGTGTTTGATCCTCTCTGGGTATCTCATGGACGAATGACTGGCTAGGGGACATCTCCTTGTAGCGATTCAAATTTATTTGATGCAAAATGAAATGAATCATTTGATGTAATGAAAATGTGAAATTTGATGTATTGAATGTGAAATGATCCTCTATATTTGATCTTTTCCGCTGTATTTGATCTTCGATGTATGTGATCCTCTCTGGGCATTTGTTCATTAAATAAGCATATCGTCTATATTGCCACATTAACATCACATTGGCGTCGCCAACTTAGTGCCACAGTAACTATGCATTTGGCGTAAAAGTAGCGCCACCTTGACGGCAAGGTGGCGATTATTTTAGCGCTTATTAACGTCTGAGTAGCATCGCCATATAGCGTCAAATCGACGTCGAGTTAACGTACTGTTTTAGCACTATTTAGCGCCTGATTAGCAATGCACATAAGCCCTTCAGAATGATACCTTTTCGTGTCATCATATCATCACGATAGAGTCGACATGTGATGCTAGTAGCATCGTCTAATCTCTTGGTGACATTGCAGCAGTAATGGTCACCGAATCCAGACATTCCATTATTGCAACGTCATGTCGATGCTAATGCATGGCTAATTCTTTTAGCCATGATTTAGCGTCTCTTTAGTGACACCACGCCTATGTCGCTATCGAAATATTTATTGTAGTGTTTAGGAAAGAACGAGAGGGAGAGGAGTTTTCTTTTGGAGAAGAACAATTTTTGAACAATGGCCATGGGTGTGATTTGGAGTTCTATGTCGCTCATGAACTTCGATTGCAACTAATTAGTCAACTAAGGCTGGGGATGTTTGATCTTGGGATGTTTATGTTGTTTTTTTTTGTTTTCTTGCTAAATGCTTTATTTCATGTTAAATTGCTTGTTCTTCTTTTGATTGATTCATCATAGTGAATTTTAGATATTGATTGAGCTAAAGGACATGTTTCGATGCAACCCGAGAGGGTAAACTTATCCAATATTTAGCTAAATGCCGAGAGGCAGAGTGAGATGAGTTATTATTCAACATTTGATTTTGATGCAATGCTTGTGCTTTTGCGATGGTGGTTGATAGTCATCTTGTTCAAGCTATGTACATTCATTGATTTTTCACCAGAGAGGGAAGCTACTAATTGCGTTTCTGTACATGTGCCAAGAGGTAGGGCATAAACCCAATTATCTGAAGAAGAATCGTGAGCTGCATTCGCTGGAATGGAACTTGATTCGCTTCGTAGCTTTGTTCCACCATCCTCCTTCTGTTTAATCCCTCATTTCGACTTTATTGTTCCGACGATGTTCCAACTGAGAGAGACTATCATCCTTTGTTTCCATGGAGGAGCCGAGAGGACCCATGGTTATGAAGTTACGTTCAAAGACATTGTCGTGAATCATGACAACTCTTGCAAATCTTGTCAAAGAGGTTTCTCACTCGATAGGGTTAACTTAATTAATGGATAAGCAATACTAGCCGAGAGGTCGATCGAAGCTTCCATCTTCATTTTGAGAACCTAAGAGGTAGGGATTTCATGAGGCAAAGCTCGATCTTCACTGAGACAAATCGATTCATTTGTTTACTCTATGCATACAAGAGAGTTCTCTGAGCTGAATAGTTGGCCCCATCGGTATGTGCAATCTTGGCCATCAATGAATATAAGAGTATCATTAGATGAGCTAAGGAATTATAAATTTAGAGCTTGTTCATATTTTCCTGTGGGTAATCGCCTATGTACAATCTAGGAGCAATGATAGATTGATTAGTTTCTTTGCTTTGTTTCGTGTTGAATTGCTTGTTCTCCCACGATTGATTCACTATGATGAGCTTTAGATATGATTGAGCTAGGAACCTATTCCAGAATAGAGTTATCATTGTGGATGTGATGCCTATGTTTTTGTCATGGTGTCCAATAGCTCTTTTGTTCAGGCAATGCATACTCATTCAATTTCTCACCCCAGAGGGAAGTTACTAGCTTAGGTTCCGTATGTGCATCGAGAGGCAGGTCAGAGACCTAATCACATGTAGAGGAATCGTGAGTTGCATTTGTTTTAGCTAAAGTTGTGTTATTCCCTAGCTTTGTCGTGCCATTCATCCTACGTTGATTCTCCTATTCTAGTTTGGATGACGTCCAACCCGGGAGGGATTATCACCCTTTGTTCCTGTGGATGAGCTAAGTGGACACAAAGATACAAAACTATGTTTAGGGACGTCGTCGAGAGTCATGCTCCTCAGTTCTATTTGGAATTTTTCCTCCTTCAACGTAATAGGCCTCACGAATCCTATCGTAGAGATTTTCTACCCGAGAGGGTTATCTTAATTGAAGGAAATCCAATACAGGTGAAGATGCTGGTTGGAGTTCCTATCTTCGTCTTGAGAACCTCTGAGGCAAGCAATGCACAAGGCAATAGCTCAATCTTCGTCGAAAGAAACATATTCATTGATTCGCTTAGTGTAGACGAGAGTGTTCATTGTGTCGAATAATTGACCTTTCCGACACGTGTGAGCTTGATCATTAACGTGTGCGAGAGCATCATTTGATGAATCGTGTGTTATTTTTCATGAAAATTTATTTCTACACAAGCCGGAGGGTCATCTGTCATCTATTTATAATCTAATTCTCGAAGAACACTAATTCCAAGTGAAAACATCCCCTGTAAGTCCTTGGTGTCAAATCATATTGAATCTTTTATTCTCACTTCTTGTTCTCTTGGTCATCAAATCATATCGAAGTTTAGTTTACTTTCTCTACACAAATCTATCCTCCATTTTCGATAAATGATATTTCAATTAGGTTTGCTAATGAAGTTACCTTGGGATGAACCTTATGCACTATAGTGACTGTTGGATATTTGCGATTCTCGTCGTGATTGCGTTGTGAAATTATAAATTTTAAAGCTTATTTGATATTTTCTTATCAAGTATGGATATTCATTTGTGTGAGGGTACTCAAATGTCTAGAGCAGTCATCCCCGAGACGTCACCTTTTCACACTAGACACCGCATTTTTTTGTGGATTTAAATCCTTCACGTCATGATTCGAGTCAACTAATATGATAATTAATGACAAAATCATCATTCATCTTTAATATTCGTGACGGATAAAATAATAGAGATGAATGAATCAATTGTCACTAATATTATTGAGTTAGTGATGAAGAGAGCATGCCACTATATTAACGATGGGTCTTATAACATGTCTCTAATATTAGTGACGAATGAATTATCCAATGCAAACTTGTGACAAATCATTCATCTCGAATTACTATATAATATAAAATATTATTTTTATTACTATTTAAATTTATTTTTGATTATTCTTCATCACAAAAAATTTTTGTCACAAAGTCCATCACTATTTAGTAGTAAATCACTTTTTTGTCACAAACTTGTGACGAATCATTGTTAACAATGAGTTTTTATTGTAGTGTCAAGGGTTGCAAAGATTGGTGGAGTAATGAGAGCCCGCAAATAACTTGGTCGAGATACAGCAATCAACGCTCATCAGATTTGTGCAGCTCGCTATCCGTTGCCTCACCCAACACGAGGTAGCTGTCGTAATAGGAGAACAACATATGTGAAAAGGGTAATTGTTGCAAATAGAACACCGAGGATCGATGAATAATCAAAATAACGAAAGAAAGAGAAGATGAACACAGAGATTTAACGTGATAAAACTCACTTGATCAATGTGAACAAGAGAGAAACATCCATGGGCAAAGGAGGCCGCCGCCAGAAATTTTCACTATGAGCCAAAAGAGAATGTACATCATATAAAATCCTAACGGCCCAAGCTCTCCGCTTCCGCCACAGATTCTCATTTTTCCTCCTTTTTCATTTTTTTTCTTTCATAATTTTGGGTACAGGGTACATAATTCAAGGCACACCAACAAATCTCCACCTTGACTTTAATTTCACAAAACTCTCAAAAAAAATGCTCAACATGCTCTCCTTTGCCGAATGGCCCACGAGGGCCTAGCTTGATCTTTGCGTAACGCCAGCCAAGTCTGAACAATAGTCGAACTTGGCAACAGGTAAGCTCTTTGTCATCATATCTGCTGGATTGTCATGTGTGCTAATCTTCTGAACTTGAACATCTTGCTTTTCCACAATATCTCGAACAAAATAATATCTTACATCTATATGCTTTGTTCTTTCATGATGCATTTGATCTTTTGTAAGATGTATTGCACTCTGACTATCACAATATATGACAATAGCTTCCTCTTTCATAGTAAGCTCTCCAACTAATTCTCTCAATCAGATAGGTTCTTTCACAGCTTCAGTGATGGCCATGTATTCAGCTTCAGTAGTGGATAATGCTACTGTATCCTGCAAAATAGCTTTCCAACTCACAGCACAATCAGTAATAGTAAAGACATAACCAGTTAGGGACCTTCTATCAAGATCTCCTGCAAAATCTGAATCAACATAGCCAATCAGTCCAGCTGAATTTCTACCAAATTCCAAGCATACATCAGAAGTACCTCTTAAATATCTCAGTATCCACTTAACAGCTTCCCAGTGCTTCTTTCCTGAATTAGACATATATTTACTAACAACACTGACAGCATGAGATATATCTGGACGAGTGCAAATCATTGCATACATAATGCTACCAACTGCACTACGTAAGGAACTTTTGACATATACCTTTTGTCTTCATCAGTTTGAGGTGAACATTAAGCGGAGAGTTTAAAGTGTACTGCAATCGGTGTACTGACAGTCTTAGCATTCTGCATTCCAAAACGCTTCAAGATTTTTTCAATATATTTCTGCTGAGACAAAAACAGTCCTCCTGAACTTCTATCTCTAGAAATTTCCATTCCCAAAATCTTCTTTGCTGCTCCAATATCCTTCATCTCAAATTCAGAACTTAACTTATTTTTCAAAATATTAATTTCAGATATATCTTTCGCTGCAATTAACATATCATCAACATAGAGCAACAAATAGATGAATGAACCATCGGCAAGTTGATTCAAATAAACACAACTATCATATTTGCTTCTAGCAAAACCAATACTCAACATGAATGAATCAAACCTTTTATACCACTGCCGAGGGGATTGTTTAAGTCCATACAAGGACTTCTTCAGATGGCAAACTTGATCTTCTCTACCTTCAACATGAAAACCCTCTGGCTGCTCTATATATATATATCTTCTTCTAGATCGTCATGTAAGAATGCAGTCTTAACATCTAATTGCTCAAGTTCAAGATTCTGCAAAGCAACAATAGCAAGCAAAGTACGAATAGAAGTATGCTTCACAACTGGAGAGAACACATCATGAAAATCAACACCCTCCACTTGACTGTACCATTTTGCCACCAATCTTGCTTTGTACTTTGTCTCTTCATTATTGATTCCTTCTTTCTTCTTGAACACCCATTTGCAGCCAACAATCTTCTTATTCATGGGTTGTTTTACAATATCCCAAGTGCCATTCTTCTGTAGAGATTTCATCTCCTCCTGTATTGCTATTAATCACTTATTACAACCAGGACTTCGAATAGTTTCAAAATAGGAGGAAGGATCAGGTAACTCAATATCTTCAACAACACTTAATGCATAAGCGACCAGTTCTTCAAATCCGAGCCTTTGAGGTGCTTTTATTTCTCTCCTCGGTCTATCACGAGCTAACATGTATTGCTGCTGAACTTGAGGTGATGTATGAACTTCAGGAGCATCAGGAGTATCATTCTTTTCATCAGAAGAACTTGACAGTTCTAACTCCGCCTTCTCCAAAGCTTTCTGCTTTTCTATATCACCAATAATAGACAAATCTTTTCTCGAGTGAAACATCACAGATTCATCAAAAGTAACATCTCTACTGATAATAAATTTCTTGATTTCAGGACACCATAATCTATAACCTTTAACACCAGATTTATAACCAAGAAATATGCACTTCCTAGCTCTAGGTTCAAGCTTTCCATCATTAACATGTGCATATGCAGGACAACCAAAAACTCTTAAATGTGAGTAATTAGGAGAATTACCTGACCACACTTCTTCAGGAATTTTTAAGTCTAAGGATCGGTGAGGAGACCGATTCACTAAGTGACATGCCAGGTTAATAGCCTCTGCCCAAAACTCCTTGTCAAGTCCTGCATTTGACAGCATATATCGTGCTCTTTCTAGTAGAGTTCTGTTCATTCTTTCTGCGACTCCATTCTACTATGGAGTTCTCACAACTGTGTGATGCCTTGCAATACCTTCTTTGTCACAGAATTCATTGAACTTAGAGTTACAGAATTCTAGTCCATTATCAGTCTTCAGTCTCTTCACAACTTTTCCAGATTGCTTCTCTAGCAAAGTCTTCCATAACTTGAATGTTTCGAATACATCATCTTTATGCTTTAGAAAATAGACCCAAACTTTTCTAGAGAAATTATCAATAAATGTCAGCAAATATCTATTTCCTCCTTTCAAAGGAACCTGAGAAGGACCCCATAAATCTGAATGGATGTAATCAAGGGTTCCCTTCGTCTTATGAATGGCTGAGCCAAAACTAACTCTCTTTTGCTTTCCGAAGATACAATGCTCACACAGCTCTAATTTTCCAACTTTTGCACCAGGAAGAAGACCTCTGTTACTGAGAACTTGCATGCCCTTCTCACTCATAGGGCCCAAACGCATGTGCCATAACTTTGTGCAATCTTCCTCTGAGGTAGATGAGACTGCTGCTGAACCTATCACCGTCGAACCTTGGAGAACATACAAACTACCGATTTTGAGGCCTTTCATCAACACAAGAGCACCACGGGAAATTTTCATTCCATTAGACTCAATAACAACTTTGCAACCATTTGAGTCTAAGACACCGAGAGAGATAAGATTCTTCTTCAGATCAGGAACATGTCTGACTTCTGATAATGTCCTAATAATCACATCATGCATCTTAATCTGGATGGACCTAATACAAACAGTCTTACAGGCAGCATTGTTGCCCATAAGAACGACTCCACCTTCAACAGATTTGTACGTGGAGAACCAATTTCGATTGGGACACATATGGTATGAGCATCCAGAATCGAGAATCCATTCACTTGATGATTTGGATTTCTTTGATGTCGTTACCAACAGAACATCTTCATTATCACTTTCTACTACACCGACATCTGCAACTTCAGCCTTTTGATTTCCCTTCTCGTTGCCATCGTTAATCCTTTTATTCTTATTCTGTAATTTGTAGCACTCTGCTTTGATATGACCCTTCTTCTTGCAATAATTGCAGACTTTATCTCTGTTCTTTGACTTGGATCTGAATCTATCTTGATTTTGATTTCTCGTCTGATGTCTGCCTCTTGCGATCAGACCTGAGGCTTGATAATCAGATTTGCTGCTTGATTCCAATTCATTATCCAACTTTTCTTTGCTCAGCAGTCTGCCTTTAACATTTTCAAACGTGAGTTTGTCCCTACCGTAGATCATCGTCTCCTTAAAGGTTTTATATGAAGATGGCAGAGAACAAAGAAGTAATAGGGCCTGATCTTCATCATCAACCTTTGCATCTACGTTCTTCAAATCATTGATTAGGGCAATGAACTCACTGATATGTGATTTGATCGACGTACCTTCGGCCATACGAAAGGTGTACAGCCGCTGCTTCAACACAAGTCGATTCGCTAGGGTTTTCGTCAGATACAGAGTTTCCAACTTCGTCCAAAGACCGGCCGTCGTCTTCTCTGCGAGTACTTCCTGAAGAACATCGTTCGTCAGGCACAACTGAATCGCAGACATGGCCTTCTCGTCAAGATCCTCCCAGGCGGACGACTCCATGGCGTCAGGCTTTTGACCCGACAGCGCCTTCTTCAACCCATTTTGAACCAGGATGGCATGCATCCGAACCTGCCACAAATTGAAATTTGTGTTCCCGTCGAACTTCTCGATGTCGAACTTCATTGTAGTCATATTCGCGAAAAGAAACTCGGCTCTGATACCAATTTGTTGCGAATAGAACACCGATGATCGATGAATAATCAAAACAACGAAAGAAAGAGAAGATGAACACAGAGATTTAACGTGGTAAAACTCTCTTGATCAATGTGAACAAAAGATAAACATCCACGGGCAAAGGAGGCCGCCGCCAGAAATTTTCACTATGAGCCAAAAGAGAGTGTACATCATATAAAACCTTAACCCTCATATATAAAGATCCAAGCCCTCCGCTTCCGCCACAGATTCTCATTTTTCCTCCTTTTTTATTTATTTTTTCTTTCATAATTTTGGGTACAGGGTACATAATTCAAGGCACACCAACAGTAATAATTTTATTAGGTTAAAGTTACTGAGATTAGAGTTGTTGATTTGCATAAGCTTTTTAAGGACCAATAGCTTGTTCTGGAATCATTTCAAGGACCTAGTCACGACTGGTCATGAGCAGTCCCGGCAATCCGGGAATGCGACCGAATTTACGACTAGGAATCGCCGGCCGGATCGTGCGCGATTGGCGGCCACGATCCGGCATGGCCACACGACGAGCCAATCCGCCGTCTGACGACCGAATTGGCCACCAGGCGAGCGATCCGACCACCAGTGACTTGATCTGGCGCCTGGCAGCCGGATCGGCGACTGTCAGGCGCTAGATCGGCTCGCTTGATGGCCGATCCGGTCGCTTGGCGGCCGGATCGGCGACTGTCAGGCGCTAGATCGGCTCGCTTGATGGCCGATCCGATCGCTTGGCGGCCGGATCGGCCACCAGGCGAGTCGATCCGGCCGCTGGTGGCCGATCCGGCCATCGGATCGGCTCACCTGATGGCCGATTCGGCACCAGACGTCCGGAGTAGAGAGAGAGGGAGTCAGGAGAGGGGGAGGGCCACCGGAGTCGAGACGGTCGCCGGTGCCGCCACCGTCGTGAGAGAAAGGGAGAGAGAGGAGAGGGCGAGAGAGAGATGGGAGAGAGAAGAGATAGGTTGAAATGAGAGGAGAGAGTAGAGATGGGGTTTATATAGTAAATAATATTGGATCGCATATGCACTGCAGACCCGGTCCTAACCCGATACTCGATGGATTTTTCACCCAAGAGACCAAGTCCCGGCCCGAATTAGATCTGGACCGGGTTATTTACCCGGTTTCCTGGGTCGACCCCGTGCTCAGCCCTAGGTCCTGAGTATCCCTTATTTTAAGCAGTGATTTGTTAATTTGTCTCAAATATCATCTATTTTAAAAACCAAGTTAATCATTGGTCTTAAATTTCCTCTTGTTTAAAGACTATGCTAAAAATTGGTTTGGAATGCTTGTTTTGTAGGCATAAATGGAATTTTAGTTTCCAAGGGGTAAGAAATTTGAGAGAACTATTACATTAGTCTCTAATATATATATTTTTTAAGAACCAAGTATAATTAGTCCATAAAATATTGGTGTCTAAAGTATAATTTTGTTGTAATGATGTGTTGCCGATGAAGAGCTTGAGTGGATTGATGGTAATATTACGCAAGTGAATTCAAAACCAGACGTGACGCAGCCATTGAGGACAGCAAAAGGCATCAAGGTTATAATGCCACAGCTCGTTGCGCAGTAGCAAGGGGGAATGTTATGCTTGGAGCGGTAGCGGAGTCATCATCTGCTATTGTGGAATGACACAAGAATGACCAGCAAAAATGTAAGTACATTTGCACTTGTTGAATGCGCACAGTTAGTCATCCCAAGTCATATGATAGAACAAGGAATTAATTATGACGCATCTGCTACTTAATTAACTCGTTTAGCCTATCAAAAAAATATGGCGGTGTTAAATGTGTATCCTCATGTTATAATTTGTATGCTCACAGTTAGCCATCTGCCATCATATGATGTAATAGTCTTTTACCAATTATTGATTTTCATTTATCATTGTCATCCAATAAGTTTGATTCAGTAATTTATAAGATAGGTCATGCCCAGCAAACGAATTCTGAAAGCCTAAAATTAAAAGAATTTAACGAGAGTGTTCCCAATTTAAGTTGAAGTACCTGCTCCCATTTTTTAATGTCACAGCGGCCGCTGCTGATCTCTCATCAACCTTTTTTTCCCTCAAGAACCTCGTGTTGCTGTCCTCTCTTCTTCCCTCCAAAACCCCTTTGTGCTGATCTCTCATATTCTCCTTTCACTGCATTGTGGACTCGTCAATATTTTAAAAATCGGATAAGAGATTGGATCGGCGTGTCGACCGAGTCGAGGTTCGACCAGTTCAACTAGAAGTCAACTGAATCAAATTTTTATATAATAATATTATTTATAATTATTTGTGAGTAAGTTAATATAAAAAGTATTATAAAAATGATTAAACTAATTAAATAATTATTATTTTGCTAGATGTTAATTTAAATAGTAGTTTTATTTTTATTATTACTGACATAATAATTTAAATTTAATGCCAATATAAATTTATTACTAACATATTATTACCAGATTTTATTTTCCTTCTATATATAACTCTCTTTTATTTGGTTTGATTAATAATCTATTTCTATTTTAGCAGTTTTCTTTTTATTATTTCTAATATAATAATCTAGATTTAATTTTAATCTAAATTTATTACTAATATATTATTATCCGATTTTATTCTCTTTTCATGTATAATTTTCTTTATTTTATTTGATTAATAATTTGTTACCATTTTGATTCCTTTCCTCCAATCAAGGATTCAAAATCTTTCCTTTCATTTTCTTATTTGAATTTGAATTTTTTTTCCTTTTTTATATTGCATAACTTTTCAATTTTATTATAAAATCATTTAAACATTCAATTCCCTAATAAATCTTTCCACATTTTAACTTTTAAAAATTAAAATTAAAAAATTGAGTTGAACCTCATTTACTGGTTCAATCCGATTTTTCCTGAGTCGATCCGATTTTTTACTCATTCCAATTTTATGATTGAACCGAACTAGTTTTATGATTGATTCACGATCGGACCCATTGAATCGGCCGGGATAAACTGGTTTTTAAAACATTGGGACTCGTCTCTAACCCACATTCCATGTAACAAGTTGCAGTCGCCACCAATCTTTCCATTGGCAAACGAGAGCTTTGCACTGCACCGTTCCCTGTTGCAGCCATTGTGGGTATGGAACATTCGTCAAGGCCATGCAAAAACGTTCAAATGGTTTATCAACTTGAGGCACTTACCATTACTCTTTGTTTCAAGACCGAGCTGTAATTTTTGAACAAAGCTGAATATGAAGTCCTCACAAGTTCAGAACGGAGAAGAGTGCTATGATGGCTAGAATGGAACATAGGTGGACGGACAGCCGAGACCTTTTGACGAGGGAGGAGTACTTGGAGGAACTAAAAGAGGGCTTCATGGCTCTGGTCTTGTCACGTCTAGGGAGCTTCTGACCTTGGCTTAGATTGAATAAAATACAACACCTTATAGGTGGAAGGCATCATTCAAATGTAACAACAGAGACTAGCTAGGATTGGTGTTCAGTGAATCAAAGGTGCCCATCACATTTCTCAACGTCACCCAGCTCTCCAGCTACCGCAAGGATGCACATACATCTATATACAAGAAGCAGTAGAGTCATTGACACCTGAAAAAATTGCAAATCCGACTGTGCACTGGTGCTTGCCAGGCCTTCAAGATACCTGAAATGAGCTTTTGTTAGCCGAACTCTTTTATCCTTTGAAAAGAAGAACTCGTGATCCCATTAGTTGTTTCTTGGGATCATAGTACTGGTCTTGATGACAGCTTCAAGTTCAATGTACATGAACACTCAAAGTCAAATAAGCAATTGAAAGTTAAGTATGACAACGCGAGATTGGGGTCATGCTGATTTATTTTTGCAGGAAGAATCACCTCAATGTCTCTCTGATTTATTGTACATGGATATTTTCGGCTCTTACTTTCAGGAGGTTTAGGGGAGAAGAAGAGAGGACAGCATCGTCGTGAGGAAAAAAAAAGTAGATGAGAGATTTGCAGACGCCGCGCGTGAATGGGACAGAGGAGACATCGTGCGAGATAGATCCATTGATGAGAGATCTGACGGTTAAAAAATGTTGGGAGCACCCCATTAAACCCAATTTAGAAACATCAACCTTTTAGATTTAAAAAAAAATGATTGTCAGGGAGCATTAGGGGTGTTCATGGGTCGGGTTGGACTCGACCCGTGAATTTTTAAAAATTTTTTCTTACTTTTTTATATTTATTTTAATATAAAAAATAATTAATAATTATCATAAAATATAAAATATACTTTTTTGAATATTTGAGCATTATTTTCATAATTAAAATATTTTATTTTAATATCTTTTCCATTTTAAATCAACTATAGGATTAAAAATAAGTAAAAAAAGTAAAAAAATAATAAAATAATAATAAAAGTCAGATCGTCGGGTCGGATCGACTCGGGTTGAGATTTCCCAACCCGTACCCGACCCGAACCCTCATCGGGTTGGGTTCGGGTCCGACCAAGACCCGACCCGACCCAAACTAGGTCGGGTCGGGTCAGATTGTCGAGTTCACCGGGTCGACCCGACCCGGTGAACACTCCTAGGGAGCATGTTAAACAAAAACTAGAATCGGATGACTTTTGAAAATATCTCATCGAAAGCATGTTAAATAAAAACTAGTATCGGATGTCCGATGGGGAGGTTCAAATGTCCCTGGGATGGTTTAGAAACATGCAAGTTCAAATGTCTGTTCAGAACTTTTAAATGTCTGAAACTCTTTCGACAACAACATTGGCTAGAAGGTTCAAACGTCCAAACAAAGTTGATAACGGCTACTAGTATCATAGCAGAAAGGGGAAGCATCCACAATGGCCATATGCATCCTAGAAGGTTATTAAATGATCCCAAAACAAAACAAGAACCATTGTGTTATCATTCTAGAACACTTCAAGTTTTTGGAGCACTTTGAGTCATATTTTCATTCTTCTCCCTTTCTTTCTATTTTGAGTGTGCCTAATTATAGAAGAAAGAGAATGTGAAAAAAATAGTGTATGTGAAAGTTCGTAAGTACTAAGAGGTGTGCATTGCCTCTTGATTAAAGAAGATAGTGAAGATTTTTTAAAACAATTGTTACACTTTTTTGAATAAAAAAATACTAGTGGAATCTTTACTAATTTTCACTACAAGAAAACTAGAGATTACCGACGCTCGAAACGACCGGTAATTTCCTCAAAAACCGTAGCAATCGGTGTTTCCAAAGGTTTTTTCAATGGAAACCGGGACGTCCAAAAAACGGTCGTCGCTAATCAATTTTCGACGGTTTAGAAGGAACCGTCGAAAAATTTGACGGATTTCCGACGGTCGTGACCGCTGATATTTGCGGCGGTCGGCAAAACCGTCGAAACTTCGGAGGGTCACGACCGTCGATATTTGCGGCGGTCAAAGAAACCGTCGGAAAATCTCGGCGGCCATCGGATAGTTTCGACGATCAAAATTGTCGCAAAGAATTTTTATAATTTAAAAAAAAATAGCCGGCCGGCGGCCGATGTCGGATCCGAACGCCCGGCGGCCGGATCCGCGGCCGAATCCACCGCTAGGCGGCAGGATCCGAACGCCCGGCGGCAGATCCGGCCGCCCGGCGGCCGATTCGGCCGCGAGAGGCCGGATCCGAACACTAGGGGTCGGATTCGGCCGCCAGCGGTGAGATCGGGCCGCTGGGGGCAGGATCCGGCCGCTAGGGGTCGGATCCGGCCGCCAACGACGAGATTGGGGCGCTGGGGGCCGGATCCGACCGGAGAGAGAAAGAGAGAGAGAGGGGGTCGCTGGTGCGGGAGAGGGTCGCCGGCGACCCTCTAGTGTTCGGATCCGGCCGCCAGCGGTGAGATCGGGCCGCTGGGGGCAGGATCCGGCCGCTAGGGGTCGGATCCGGCCGCCAACGACGAGATTGGGGCGCTGGGGGCCGGATCCGACCGGAGAGAGAAAGAGAGAGAGAGGGGGTCGCTGGTGCGGGAGAGGGTCGCCAGCGTCCGGTGCGGGAGAGGGTCGCCGGCGTCCGGTGCGGGAGAGGGTCGATGATGACCGGTGCTCACGGGCCGGGAGAGCGAGAAGGGGAGAGAGAGAGGAGAGGGGAGAGAGAAAGAGGAGAGGAGGAGGAATTATATATATGTGGAAAAGATGAGAGAAAGCGAGAAAGGAAAAAAAAGTGGGATAACAAAATTTTAATTACCGACGGCTCCGGCTATCGAAAATGTAAATATTAACTATTTTTAAAGTTACCGACGGTTGTGACCATCGAAAATATATTTAGTTATATATAATATTTATTTTTTATTTTACCAACTGTTTGAACCGTCGGTAATCATTACCAACGGTCGAAACCGTCGGTAATTGCGAAGGTTTGGGCCGTCGCTAGTTATATTAATAAAATACTCCTCATATGATATTACTATACATTTATCGACGATTACGATCATCAAAAATTGCGATAGATTTCGTGACAGCTGGATATCCGTCGGAAATATCGACGTTCCTAACCGTCAAAAAATTAAATAATAATATAACAAATTATAAAATTTATTGTTTTCCTTTTCGACGATCCTAACCGTCGAAAAATCCATCGCAAATTGCGATGGCTGGATATCCGTCGGAAATATCGATGTTCCTAACCGTCGAAAAATAAAATAATAATATAATAAATTATAAAATTTATTATTTTCATTTTCGACAGTCGTAACCGTCAAAAAATCTGTTGGAAATGGAACCGTCGCAAATTGCGACGGATTTCAAACTGTCGGAAATTGCCCATCGGAAAATGGCAATTTTCTTGTAGTGTTTGAGGTCAAGGAGTCTGAGTGAGGATGTAGATTAAAGTGTGACCAAATATCATCAACAAATTTCTTTTTTCTTGTCTTTGCATCCTTGTCTTCTATACAAGCCCACTATGCCTCGTGGTCAAAGTTTCAATTTTTTTAAATACCAATCGCTCCCCCACCACTATAAGAATTTTGCGATTTTGCGACGGATATATCCGTTGCAAAATCTTTCAAATCTGTCGCAAATATGCCTTTGCTACCAATTTTTCTGTGAGCGGGATCCATCGCCTGCGAGCCGGATCCGACCATCTACGAGCCGATCCGCCCACCTGCGAGTTGGATCCTGCCGCCTAAAGTCGGATTCCACCACTTGCGAGCCGGATCCCGCCACCTAAAGCCGAATCCTATTGCTTGCGAGCCGGATCCGATCGCACTGGCCACCGGAGTCGAGAGAGATGGACAGGGAGAGGGAATGAGGGAGCGCGGCCAGACTCAACAAAGATGAAGAGGACGAGGGGGAGACGCCGTCGCCGAAGTGGGGAGTCGCTGCCGCCGCCTCCACCATGGGAGAGGGAGGGAGAGGAGAGATAGAAAGGGGGAGGACGAGCAGGAAAGGGAAAAGGTGGAAGGGGGAAATATAAGGAGAGAGGAGGGCGCAGGAACGAGAAGGCGGAGTGTGGAAAAATGGGCAGGGAAATATTAGAGTTAGCGGCAGGTATATCCTTCGAAATTATCGAAGAATATAATATCCGTCGATAATTTCAAAGGAAGTACCTGTCTGTAAATAAAATAACAATATTTTATATCAATATTTATATAATAAAATTTATTATTAATCATTATAATATTATATATTAACATATACGACTAAAAACATAATAATCATAATATTATATTATAAATATTTGGAAGATGGATATGTATTATATTATAAAATATTCATACAAAAATAATTATTGTAATTATCGTTAGGTATATCCTTCGAAATTACCGAAGGAGATGCAATCCGTCGGTAATTTTGAAGGATGCACCCGTCGGTAATTACAATAATAATATTTTTTATCAATGTCTATATATATATATATATATATATATATATATATTATCCTATATTGTATGTATTGATAATTATATTTCAAGATATAATTGTATATAACTACATCTTCAATTAATGTGGACTAAAATTTTAACATCATGATTATTTTTTTTATAAATTACAATATGACTCTTTAAAAATATAACCTACATTTTGAATCTTAGAGTTATGATAACCTACGTTTGATGACCACGGACTTTAGAAAGCTTAAGTTGGATGACCTTGTTTTTATAATAATTTAAGTTTGATGACTGCAATATTTCGAAGTTAAAGTTGGATGACTATTATTTTCCATATAAAAAAGTTAATGTTCACTCGAGAAGTTATTCCACTCGAGAAATGTCTTTATTTTTTTAATAACTAATTTATTAATAATGAAAAATAAAATATAATACACAAATGACACTTTAAAAGTGTACAAAATGAAATATTATAAAAGACATATGTATCTTTATACTATTGTTTATATAATAATGATTGTAATCATATATATTAATACATATAATTAATATCAATACATATAGTATTATTAATGTTTAATAATAATATTATATAGACAAATATGGAGAATAAATAATATTATTTTAATTACCGACGGGTACCTCCTTCAAAATTACCGACAGATGTTAATCCTTCAGTAATTTCGAAGGCATTATCCTTCAGTAATTACCGATGGGTAAAGTCTTTCAAAATTATCGAGGATGCTAAATCTTTCGATAATTTCGAAAGTACTATCCTTCGGTAAATAAGATAATAATATATTATTAATATCTATAATATAATACATATCTCTTTTCCATTTACTTAAAATATTTATAATATAATATTATATTACTAAAGTTTATAATCATATATATGAATACATATAATTAATTTCAATACATATACTATTATTAATGTTGAGTAATATTATTATATATAAAAACATTGATAATAAATTATATTATTTTAATTATTGATGGATAATGTCCCTCGGAATTACCGACGGATACTAAATTCTTTAGTAATCCCGAAGGCACTATCCTTCGGTAAAAAAAATAATTTAATAATAAAATACTGAATATATACTTATATTACATTACATATATATTATTATAAATATAGTTACAGAAGGTTTAGCCTTCGAAATTATCGACGGATTTAAATTCTTTGATAATTCTGAAGGCTATACTCGTCAGTAATTTATCGACGAAGATGTTTTGCCCGTAGTAACGAAGGACTTTTTGGCTTTCGGTAATTTGAAAGGATCTTCCTAACTACTGCAACTGTCGTCAAAAAATGCGAAGAATTCATGTCCTTCGGAAAATGTCCGTCGCAAATTAATCATTGTTTTGTAGTGCACGCCCCCTCTCCATTTAATCATGAAAAAAGAGAACTAAAAAAGATGAACCTCACACTTCATACATTGTTTGTTTCTCTAATATTGCTAATGATTTCTTTAGTATCCATTTTGTTCTCGAGTCCATAGCAGAACAATTATGGAACACAAGAATGCCAAGATCATGACTTGCATCACAACTTACAAAAAGAGGAATGTTGTCTCATGCGGATTTAATTCATCTGCACCTCCTCTCACCCCATGTTGTCAGACACTTAAAAGAATTTGGCAAAGAATATTATGTAGCACAAAATGAATGATTTACAACAAAATATTATTAAACTTATTTATATATTAATTTTGATATGAAAAATAAGATGAAGCATCAAGCTAGCTTCTAAACAACAATAGGTGTTGAAGCATTTTCTGCAACAACAAAGTTTCAAGCATGAAAACCTTGTGAAGAGATTAAGACTGTGAAGAGAGTAAGGCTACCTTGAAAATTCATTTACAAGGATCCAACTTAATATATTCAACACAACAATCAATGAATTCAAGTTTAAGCACATCAATAAGCAACAACTACTGACCAATCACATCATATTAATAGAAAAAAACATTCATCGCGGGTGCCTCATTGAAGAAAGAATCTCCACTTCTTGACTATAATTTCTTGTACTCGGACTTGGAGGACACGATATATTTCCAAGTAGAGGCACAATTTCTTTATCTTCTTGTGTAACTTTTTTTTCTCTTCTTTTGGTATCAGTCTTTTGCAAACATCACAATTGAGCCTCCACTTCTCTCATTGTGGGTCTTTCGCTCCCTTTTAACTTTAGGCACATTTCCACAAGTTTCACAACTTTATCAAGCTCTTCTATTGTTGCTTCCTTTATAACACGGTCCTCCATCAGTTCAAGTTGTTGATCCTCTCTTATTGAAAATTGCATCACCAAATTCCTCTCTTCCTCATTTTGAGCAGATAAGATTGGCTTTTCTCCTGTTAATAATTCCACGAGAATGACTCCAAAACTATACACAACACTTTTTTCTGTTAGTTGCCATGTTTGATGGTACTCCGGATCTAAGTAACCAAGCGTGCCTTGTATAGCTGTAAAGATATGTGTTTGATCAAGTGGAATTAACCTTGAAGCTCCAAAGTCAGATACTTTTGCTGTGTAGTAATCATCCAAGAGTATGTTGGAGGACTTCATGTCTCTATGGAAAATAGATATGGAAGCTGAAGAGTGCAAATAATCAAGTGCTCCTGCGGCTTCTGCTGCTATTCTTAGTCGATCCACCCACGATAATGTCGACTTGCGATCTAGATTATGTAGATGATAATAAAGAGTTCCATTTGAGATAAATTCATATACTAATAGGGGAACTTCAGTCTCTAGGCAACATCCAAAAAGTTTTACTACATTCCTATGGTTGATTTGAGACAGAATGGTAACTTCATTTAAGAATTCATCGATCTCACTCTTCTCTTTAATTTTTGATCGTTTGATTGCAACAACATCTGATAGGATTCCTTTGTAAATTGTACCATGCCCACCTTGACCAATAATTCTTGAAGCATCAAAATTATTTGTGGCCTTTTGAAGATCTTTTAGGGAAAATATTTTAATTTTTTGTGCAGTATCTTCATTTGACGCAATAAGTTGTTGAAGCAATAAGCCATGATTTTGTTGAAAATATTTTTCTCTTCTTCTCTCTTCACTTAACTTATTCCATTTCCATGCAAATAAAAATGAGGTTATAACTAGCAGCAGCGTACCAAAGCCCACACTCACCCCAATAATGGCACCTGCATATTTTTCCAAAACTCGTAATTAATATTATTTAATTAACACATGTATATTCCTACATTAGTAAGTCAGTTTCCAATACTTACCTAAAAGAAGAGCCGTGGTGCAAGTGTAGCTTCCAATAGTATTAACACAATGACCATAGCAACCATATTTCTTAGGGCTCTCACATTCATTAATATCTACAAATAATCACAGGACCAAAAGTAAGTAAGATGGAATGCCAATCATTATTGCAATTCATTAAAGTTTAGTATCATCTTTTTCTAGCATTTCGCATAGGATTTTTCCCCTACTTCTAATGGTTTAGCTGATGCAGAATAATTGATAAGTTGAAGTGTTAAGTATTTTATTGACTGAAACTTATTTTTAAAAATACGCAGTTACACGTTTGAATAAAATTATTCTTATTAATAACAACTAATTAGTTATGATAGAACTAACGACTTATTATTTTAGAAAAAAATAAGCACTTCTCCTCCGCTTATTTTTTTATTTATAAGTAAATTTGATATTTCTTTATCAGTCGTATTTTTAAGTTACCAAATGTAGAGATTTTTTTAAACTAACTTATAAGTGTCTTATAAATTTTACCAAAGAGTCCCTTAATTTTAATATGAGCTACTTTCATGAATAATAATAATAATAATAATAATATTATTATTATTATTATTATTATTATTATTATTATTATTATTATTATTATTATTATTATTATTATTATTATTATTATTATTATTATTATGTATGAAATATGGATAAAAAGTTTGAAGAAAAGAAAATACCTTTGCATCCATCCGGGAGGTATGGATTTCCCTCAAAGCCATCCCGGCATTTGCAAATATATCCGGGACGATCAATACCGTAGTTGTTTGTGATGTTTGTATCAACACATTTACTGTTAGTGCTGCGGCATGCCAAGTTGCTGCTGTTCTGCGAGGCCACCGCGCAGGTTTCATACTCAATAGCCCATTTCACGATGGCTCGGTATTGCAGGGACATGAATGGGTTATTCCATGCCTTCGTCGAAGCTTGAGCGTCGCGTTCAATCGAGCTGACTTCCATTTGCCCTTCCTCCACCATGATACTGTTTACTTGGGCGCTCTCTGTGGCGCTCACGTTGAAAAGTAGAACTGGGGGTTTCGACTTTTCGTCGCAAGTAAGAGCGAACGACTTGCGTCTATAACAGCCCTCCTCTAACCCAAATGGAAATGGGATGGTCATGTTTCCGCACTGGGCGTTACAGTTATTTGATGGAAAATCATTTACCAACCGATCATCTAGTGTTTATTTATCATGTGGTTTAGGGGTACGACATGCAACGAAGAAAAAAATACAAATAAATTAGAGTGTAGACAATCCAATTATAGCTTTCTCTTTGCTTCATTCTTAAACTAATTTGAATACGGTAATTGATTAATTCGTTTAAGGGAGAGAGAGCACATACCACTGCAGCCAGTAGGAAAGTACGGGTTGCCTGCCAAATCGTTCAGGCACTGGCACCAGTAGCCATAATAAATCTTACTCCAAGAATCAAAGTTATCAATACACCTGGTACTTGGGCTGAGGCAAGCGTAGCTCTTCCTTTCAATCTTTGCCGCTTTGCAGGATGGCTGATCATCTATGCCCCAGCTCATGGAGGCTTTACCTCCCAAGCCGATGGAGGCCGTGACGATGGAAGCATTGTCCGTCCGAGGATGATTTGTCCGAGACAATAGAATTCCGAAAGATCGGACATCGGCCTCTATTTGAACCTCGCAGTAAGACTGGTCGGCACACGTAGTATTGCACATCGCAAGGGTTTCATTGCTTGTTAGATCCACCAGAGAGGCATCAGCGCTGCAACCTTGTACCACAAATTTGTTCACCCTGCCTTGGAAGAAGAATGGCGAGTTCTCCAGCCCTGCCCACGTGGTGTAGGAGAAGTTGTCGTTAATAGCCATTATGGTGATTGGAGTACTCATAGAAATATACTCCATGATGTCAATTTGGCCGGGGATCTCGATGACGCTGGATGTGTTGCCGAGGAAGAGCTTGGGTGGATTGGTAGTAGTATTGCAGATGAGATCAAAACCTGGCCTGAAGCAGCCATGGCCGATACCAAAAGGATACGCGAAGGTGTGATCGCCACAGCTCGTTGGGCAGTAAGAAGGAAGGGGGAATGTTATGCTTGTAGTAATAGTAGTAGTACTAGTAGTGGAATTATCGTCTCCTCTTGTTGAAGCGACGAGTACCGACACGAGCATGAACAGAAACAATGGCAGCCGTGTCGCCATGTCTATGATGGATACAAGATACAGCCTATGATGGATGCGCAGCTAGAGCTCACAATTAGTGAAGAAGGAAATTAAATGGAGTATTGACAAGATAAAAAACAAAATGAGAATAGAGGGAAAAGATCTGGTTTTATTCAAGCGCATGTGTCTTACGAAATCAAAACCACAAAGGCCCTTCCTTTTTATACTACTCCAGCATCTTGTAACAGCCGAAACTATAAAACATGTAAGTGTTACTAAAGTTCATAACAGCTACACTATTAATAGGAAAATAACGGCCTGAAACATGAAGTGGAGCATATATACGCGCCCGCAATTAGAGCTAAATGAACTCACGCGTCTCAGCGAATTCTTTTTCGTGAGCCACAGATATATGATGGAACAAGGAATTAATCGCAAAGATAGCGAAATTGCATGATAATATATTGATTTCCAACGGTGGAATTATCACTTTAGTCTTAAGTTAATTAGTTTTCATTTTCTTGTAAAAGGGACCTTGAAGGCCTTTATCATATAAACTTTTACGACCATGGCGGAGTGCATTTGTACATTTATATGCCTATTTTGATCAGTTGTAAATATGTGTCAAAGAAAGTATGCTGAATTAACGACCTACATATATAACTCACAATTTTACCAAATATTGAATATTATGATGATGATTTTATGTGCATCTTATGTTATTATTTAATGTGATGTTTTTGCACTAAAATCAACTAAGAGAACGTTAAAATATTTCTATATCCTTAAGTATATATGTTGTATGATTATTAAATGATATTGTAGTTATTACAGCCACTTAGAAGTTCGTAGTTCCACTGCTACAGGAAGAACTTCATATAGTTGAGCAATAAGCTGATTGAGATTCATTTGATTTCGGGTGGGCATTGCATCGACTATGGACGAGTCACCTTGTGAAGTACAGGACATGGAACCATTTACAGTCTTTCGTCTCAAGGCTTGTTGACCAGAAGTTGAGATTATGCATCGGCAATGTCTTTGTAAGTTTCAAGATGAGAAAGCAGCTCGTCTTAAGATTTTATCTTATTCAAAGTCATGACTTTATGTTATCGATTTAGGTTAGTTTTTGTTATCTTAAAATTTGAGATCTCTTAAGAAATATTTAGAATAATCATAAAAAATATATCGGAATATAGAAAATATGAATATAATAATCAACGTCTATTTATGGTATGATATATGGAGTGGCAGTGGAGTTATCATCTGCTCTTGTGAATGACACAAGAACGACCGGAAACAATGTAATTATCATGTTGAATGCTGAGAGCTATTTATTGGCAGGCATAGAACATGGAATTAGTTATGATCGCATGCTGCTACTTAATTAATTCATTTATCATAACACAGAACATGGCAGCTTTAAATGTGTGTCCTCGTATCATAATTTGTCGTTTCAGACGACTTCAGTCTTCAGGTCTTCTAAGTTAAACAGATCTTTTGTGTAGTTGATTACTGTCGCTTATCCTCAAATGTCAAAGAAAATTATATTTTTCCGACGGTAATTTTGGACGGCTGCATATCTCTCACAAGTTCCGATATAGTTTTTGATGATTCTTTCTATCCTTCGGAAGTCGAGACGCAATTCTTTCCCACGGTTTGAACCATCATAAGTATCTACGGAGTGCGTTACTGTCTCAAGTTTTCACGGCTTAAGTCGTCGAAAATATAATTTAATTTTTTTACATTCGACTTAAATAAATATTATCTAAGATTTAATAAAAAATATATTAATGTTCCCATGGCTACTGCCGTGGAAAATGACTCAACGCATTTCCCACGACTGAAGCCGTGAGAATTCAAAAAATAATAAAATTTGACAAAGAAAGTGTCGTTGGGATGATATTAAATTAAATTAATTAATGGCTATTTTAAAGATAATATGAATTAATGATTGAATAATATGGTGTAAAAAATTCAAAGTACTATTAATAATAATTTAATCATTTATAAAAGGTAATTGAAAGATTATTTTATGTGTGTGGTTGGGTCAAATTCGATCAAGTTTGGTCAGAATCGGGTGGTTGGATTATCCGACAACCTTTTTTATTCTTGTTTCACCCATTTTATATTTTACTTTCTATTTTTAATGTAAAAAATGCATTTGATATTTTATTTTAATATAAAAATATTGTTTTAAATATTTAGATATTTTCTACATTTAAAATGTTTTATTTTATATTTTTTAAAAAATTAAATGACATGAAAAATTTTAATTAGGTTAAACAATTATTTAAAAATTTAAAATAAAAATAAAAAATAAAAACCTGAGTCCTCGGATCAGGTCAAATTTTCGGGTTCACATCCCTGGATGGTTTCCCAAGAATCGACACTTTCTAGGTTTTATTAAATTTGACAAAACAATACTATAACTTTTGTAAAGGGGGCTTTTTTATCATAAATTATCATCATGTTTTCTCAGGCAAGAAAAATTCAGTAGAAACTAGCTTATGCTGATATCATAGAGATTCAACTAAAAGGAAAAATGATGTATAAACTAAAAAAAGTAAATAAAAAGACCCGTTATTGCTTCAACATTGGATGCAACAAAGAAATATTGGTAAAACTTTTTTATAGTTTGATTGACATTATTAGCGAATTGGTAAATGAATAATCATAGAGATTAGAAGTCTATTTAGGATGATAGTAAATAAGTGTTTGGTAAACTTATCATATAATTAACTTGTGAACATAAAATGACAAAATTGATATGATAAAATATTCAATTCAAGCATTATACAAATTTTATTATGATATAATAAGTAATCATTTATATGTCAAATCAAATAAAGTAAAATTTCACAATTAACACTTTTATTAGAATACATAAGGTTTTATATTTACACTAAATTTTATATAATGCATGCATGAGATGAAAATCTTAATTATTAAATTTAACCTTTTTATTGAATTTTATAATTAAATATAAAAATAAATATAATTTAGAAAATAAATAACACATTTGGATAAGAATAAGATTGGAAAAATATAAACTTTTAACCTATATCACTAAACCCTAGTAGAAACAACTTTTCATATTTTCATCCAAAGGCACTATTTGAAACATACCAACAAATTATATGATTGGATAGAGAATAGAATTTTGATGGAGTCAAAATGTTGTATTTAGTGTTTGGTAAATATTTTTTTAAAGTAGCATTTAAAGGTTTGAGTTGTAAATCCCAAAGGGCACCAAGAGAGGGGGAGGGGTGAATTGGTGTTCAATTTGAAAATGTCAATTTTATAAAAACCGTCGCGGAAGTTTAAAATTGATTCTTAAATCCTTTACAATTCAGATCATAAATTCAATATTAGAGGGAGAGAGAGAATCAAACGCAAACACACGGTGGTTGTTGACGAGGTTCGACCACACCTTGGCTTCCGCTCCGACTTCTCGACCTCGAGACCGTCGGAGATTCCACTAAGACTCTTCCTTAATTTCAAATGGGGCAAGGAAGAACGCCATTTACATCAACCACATTTTTTCCGTTTCGAGAGGCAAGGCAACCTGTCCTCTTAGGAACCTAATCTTTTCTCTCGCTCAAGAGGTAAGATTTTGAACCTCTTTTACACAGGAGCTCTCTCAGTATTTTTCTAAATAAAATATTTCTCTCTTTTACAAAACTAAGCTCACAAGAGAAGAAGAGAGAACAAGAGAAAACTAAAAATGAAAACTTCAAGAAGAATGTCTTCTTTTGATAACTTGAATTTTTTCTTCAAGACTTGGATGAGTGCACTTCCTTCTGGCTTTGGCACTCCTTTTACAGGCTTCTGCAAATGAGAAAGTCATTCAAAAATCATTACACAATTATCTCCTTCAAATTTGACCCTTACTGTTCATTTGACTCGGAGGCCAATCGATCGCACATATGGACCGGTCGACCGGTACACTTTCTTTTATGAAAATGTGACCGTTGACAAATTTTGCACTGTCCGATCGACTTTGTCTTGGACCGATCGACCGATATCTCGATCGGTACAGTCTCGACATTCTGCTGGTTGAAATTGGGCATTTTCTGCACTGACCGATCGACCTATTTTCTAACCGGTAGCTCGACTGTCCTGCACTATTTATGCATAACATTTTGCATGGTTATCCAAATGAGATAACTTTTTATTCTATGGAAAGTTAACAGAATTCTCTACAACTTTGCTATTTATGACTAATCCAAAATCTAATAGGATCATAGTTAATTATTTAATCAAAGTGTAGTGCATAAAGTTATCCCTTTTTCTTTAAACTTCTTCAGCATTTTAACTTTAATCTTTCGAGTTTTGTATCATCAAAATATAATTTTATACGTCATTAAAACTTAGATCCAACAATCTCTAATCAAAATTCAATTTGTTCAGATCCTTTTCTTTGATCACTGTCCTTTTTGTATGTCATTGGGAGGAGAGAGACCTGAGAATCTTTTTCACTTTTTGGGAGTTAGTTCGAAGCTCACCCAAAGAGGCTAAGCCATTCACAATATCATTAAACCGAGTAATCATATCATTTATGGATTCATTTTCATGCATCTTGAAGGAATCATATTGATGATTCAAAATATTTAATTTAGATTCTTTAACTTTATCCGTTCCTTCATAAGTAGTAACGAGTTTCTTCCAAATTTCAATTGCACTTTCACAATTAGAAATTGAAATCCGTTGAATCTAAAGCACAATAAAAAATATTCTTTGCTTTCCAATCCAAGTTCGAAAAAATTTTCTATCTTTCGTCATATTTAGTAGGTAATTTTTCATGAAGATAATAACATTTTTCAATGATATCCCACATGTTAATATCAATAGAACAAATGTATGCTTGAATCTTAATTTTCCAATATTGATTTGATGCATTTAAAAGGGGAGGACGGCTAATTGATTGTTCTTCGGCGAAAACAAATCCATTTGATGTCATATCTCTTATGATTGTTAAATCTTAAAAAAATGATTGAATCTTAAAAATGATTAGATTTAAAATGATTAGATCAGAAAACGAGAAGATTCAAAAGATCAAAACAAGAGCAACCCGCTCTGATGCCAATTGTAGGATCCTAAAGGGCACCAAGAGGAGGGGGGAGGGTGAATTGGTGTTCAATTCGAAAATGTCGATTTCACAAAAACCGTCGCGGAAGCTTAAAATCGATTCTTAAATCATTTACGATTCAGATCATAAATTCAATATTAGAGGAGGAGAGAGAGAGAAAATCAAATGCAAACACATGGTGGTTGTTGACAAGGTTCGGCCACACCTTGGCTTACATCCCTGCTCCGACTTCTCAACCTCGAGATCGTCGGAGATTCCACTAAGACTCTTCCTTAATTCCAAATGGGGCAAAGAAGCTCTTTACATCAACTACCTTTTCTCTGCTTCGAGAGGCAAGGCAACCTGTCCTCCTAGGAAGCTAATCTTTTCTCTCGCTCAAGAAGTAAGATTTTAATCCTCTTTTACACAGGAGCGCTCTCAGTATTTTTCTAAATAAAATGTTTCTCTCTTTTACAAAACTAAGATCATAAGAGAAGAAAAGAGAAAAAGAGAAAACTAAAAATGAAAACTTCAAGAAGAATGTCTTCTTTTAATAACTTGAAGTTTTTCTTCAAGGCTTGGATGAGTGTACTTCCTTCTGGCTTTGGCACTCCTTTTATAGGCTTCTGCAAGTGAGAAAGTCATCCAAAAATTATTCTACAATTTTCTCCTTCAAATTTGACCATTACTGTTCATTTGACTCGGAGGTCAGTCGATTGCACATATGGACTGGTCGACCGGTACACTTTCTTTTATGAAAAATATGACCGTTGACAAATTCTGCACTGTCCGGTCGATCTGTGTCTTGGACCGGTCGACCGATACCTCGACCGGTACAGTCTTGACATTCTGCTGGTTGAAATTGGACATTTTTTGCACTGACCGGTCGACTTGTGTTCTGGTCTGGTCGACCGATATTGTGGACCGGTCCACCTACGTTCCTGACCGATCGACCTTTTTTCTAGTCGGCGGCTCGGCCGCCCTGAACTATTTTAAGCATAACGTTTTGCACAGTTATCCAAATGAGATGATTTTTTATTCTATGGAAAGCTAACAGAATTCTCTACAAATTTGCTATTTATGACTAATCCAAAATCTAATAGAATCATAGTTAATTATTTAATTAAAGTGTAGTGCATAAAGTTATCCATTTTTCTTTAAACTTTTTCAACATTTTAACTTTAATCTTTCGAGGTTTGCATCATCAAAATATAATTTTATATGTCATTAAAACTTAGATCCAACATGAGTACAAAATGTTATAATTTACTCTCACTAGTTTATAAAGTGTACAGGTAATTATTTCATATTTTATTCCTTTTATATCCTCTTGATTTTTAAAATATATTATTTGATCACTAAACATCATATATTATTTTTATTTTAACATTTCACATATTTAATTTTACTTACAATTCAAATAAGTTTTATTTTAAAATTATTAATACTTTTATAATAAAAAATCTTGAATAATATTACTATTTAAAATAAAATTTATAAATTAATTCTTATGAATATGACATGTATAAGAATGGACGTAAACTATGACAATCTTGTCATTGTGTAAGTATACATTAGTTTAATCGCTATGTTTACCAAATAATTTTAATTAATTTTTTAGATAAACCATTATCCTCTTATAGCTGGCCGTTATTATTTAATCAAATTGTTATTATATAGTCAAATCATTGTCCTCTAATCAAATAGTTAACTTTGTCAAACAAATCCAAAATGGTAAATAATACTTGTTTATATCATTTAACAAATAAATGAATTAGTGCTTGAACTACTAAATGCTACTTTAAATGCTAGCATTGCCAAACACAACCCATATCAATTTAACCAAAGCAGAAAGATGGGCTTAGGCAACTCTCAAGCTCGACAAAGCTTCGCCCAAAATAGTTAGAATTAGTTCTCTCTCTACCCATAAAGGTTATAGAAAACCATAACATTGAACAAAGTGATTAAAGGGACTATCAGATCGATGCCTTTATCTTCTACTTGTAGTTATTTCTTTTGAGATTTTTTTTTATCAAATTTGATTAAGGTTTATTATTTTAAAATTCTAGATCTCTTAAACATATTTAGAATAATAATCAAAATGTATTGAAATATAAAAATTGTAAATGTATTAAGGATTTATAACTAACTACTATAATTTTTTTATGAGGTTGGGTGGAGTAACAATGCAACAAGTCTAAAATCCCGACTGTAAGAGTATTTAAGATTTTGACCAAATGTTAAGACTGAAATCATTTAAAAATCCCAAACCTCTCCCTTTTGTTATTACTAGTATAAGCCTCGTGCGATGAACGGAGCATAATAACTTGTTCATATGAAAAGTTTAAAACTCATATTAATGATACAAAAAAGTCATGCAACTATAAATAAAAAAATATAATAAATGATGAAACAATATTATAATATTTCAAGATAAATTCATTTTTTTTGTATAATATACTTGTGACATCATTTGTTATTTGTCTATTATCATCACAGGACAAAATTTTAAGACTTTTTTTATTTGTTACCGTAAAATAGCTTATTGTCCATGTATAAACATTTGTTTTTTAAAAACTAATCTCACATGAGATAATGAATGTGGCCTCCTTGCAAAATGAAAAAAAGTAGTCCAAAATCTATAGACTTTAAAATTTAATTTTATATTTTTAATATAATAATATATTTCTATTGATATCTTTTCATTTTCTAATATCATTTCGTTGGAATGTGTATTTTTTGGATTATGATAATCGAGAAATTGTAATCTAATCACACAATTTATTATATTACATTACATCTTAATTAGATTTAAGAGATGAAGTCAATATTTTCGATCATGCTACATCAAAAAACATTTGAAAAAGATATTTAATTTATCAAATATTTTTAAATCATATACAACTTAAACATCACATCACATAGTAAAATCAATGTGGCAACTTGTCATTTCTTTTCTTAATTTAACATTAAAAAATTTGCATGTACACTTATATAAAAAATGCTCTATCAATTTATCAGCATTGTATGCTTTTAATATTATGCCACAAAAAATATTTTACAAAAATTTTGAATATAAGATACCTTATATACGAGATAGAAATTATTTATATCCTAGTTTCATTTATTGACAATTGTTATCAACGAAAGAAAATAAAAATGAAAAAGTCTCTACTAAAAAACGTATAGATAACTTGTTAGGAATACTTGTTTGAGATTCAAATATAAAAAAATTGTGACTAAAGTTGTAAAAACATAAGTGAAAATAATAATTACTTGTGAGAGCAATGTCAAAAATATGTTTTCAAAGATGATGTAAAAAAATTATCGATAACTATTGTTCCATAAAAAAAATAAATATGTATAAATTAAGTAAAAAAAATACTAACATATTTGATAATGTTTCTTTCTATTATCCTTTTGGTCATGTCTTTTTCTTTGTTAGAGCTAATAACAATCATTAAAACTTTTATATATCAGGTAGATAATGATAGATGTTTTTCATTTATAGTAGTTGAATAATTTGTTACAAATTTTTTTTTCATTTATAGTATTTATATAATTTATCATTATTTCATTAGAATATCTTAATTAATTAATAAATTGTTACCACAAATTAAAAATGTTTAAGTTTATTTGAATACTTTACTATTAACTGATTATATATTAATTTATAACGAACTATCTAATAATAAAAAAAATATTATGCAACCTAGTTATTTGATATTCTAAAATGATTGATGTATTAATTCTTCTATTTCCTTGATAGAATATAAAAAAACAATAACTATATACAACTAAAAATTGTTATCATAAATAATATATATGATTATAAATATTATTAGAATTTAAATATATCATTTATTTCATATATTGCTGATTATCATATTGCTAGTTACTGAAAAATCTTTCATTTATAGTAGTTAAAAAGTTTGTTATTAGCTTATTATATAATAAAAGATTACGAATCATAATTGTTTGATATTATAAAATTGTTGATATACATGAGGCTTCTATCTTCTGAATAGAATGACAACAAAAAAATGACTATATACAACTAAAAATTCTTATCATAAATAATATATGAATATAAATAATATTAGCACAAAATATATCATTTATTTCATATATTATTGAGCATCATATTATTGTTTCTAGAAAAAATCTTTCATATATAGCAGTTAAAAATTTTGTTATTAGTTCATCATAATATCTTAATCAATTAACAAACTATTAATAATAATAAAATAATGAGTAAGTTTGGTTGAATATTTTTTTAATTACATATCTTACATTGATTTATAACGACATATCCAATAACAAAGTGATTACGAATCTAATTTGTTATTTATTTTAAAATGATTCATATAATTATGTCTCTTATCACCACAACTTGACAACAATGAAATATAATTGTATACAATTAAAAATTATTAGCATATATAATATATGATTATAAATATTATTAGCACAAAATTATATCATCTACTTTATATATTATTGGTTACATGAAAAATTTTATTTATAGTAATTGAATAATTTATTTAACTTATACTTATATATATATAATAAAATAAAATGATTAAATTTGGTTGATTATTTTATTGTTAATTGATAATTAATCTTATATTGATTTATAATGAATTATGACATATAGATATACATATAATAATAAATTAATAAATTGCTAGTAATAATAAAATAATTAAATTTGGTTGATTATTTTGTTATCAGCTGATTATGTATCATGTATTGATTATAACGAACTATTCAACAATAATAAAATAATTATGAATTATAGTTGTTTTGATATTGTAAAATGATTGATATATGTAAGTCTTCTACCATAGAATAATAACAACAAAAAATAACTATATATAACTAAAATTTATTAGTATAAATAATATATAAGTATAAATATTAGCACAAAAGTTATATAATTTATTTCATATATTATTTGTTATAGAAAAAATATTTCATTTATATTAGTTGAATTATAGAACTGTTTTAAAGCATATCAGCCGACCCGGTTTACGAATTTATTCCAACTATTGAGGAATTCCTAAGATTTTAGGCGGAATAGGAATTGTAATTCTTTCTACTTCTCAGGGTATAATGACAGATCGAGAAGCTCGACAAGAAAAAATTGGAGGAGAAATTTTGTTATATATATGGTAATCCTCCTCCTCTAGTATCCTAATTTTATCTCTAACTTCCTATTTGTGAAATAGAGAGGAAAAGTGAGTTATATAACCCTTCCTCTATTAGTTGCTACTTCAAGGAGGTTACCTGGAATGAAAGAACAAAAATTGATTCATGAAGATTTAATTACCGAATCACTTCCCAACGGTATGTTCCGGGTTCGCTTAGACAATGATGATGTAATTCTAGGTTATGTTTCAGGGAGGATCCGACGGAGTTTTATACGTATACTACCAGGAGATAGAGTAAAAATTGAAGTAAGTCGTTATGATTCAACCAGAGGGCGTATAATTTATAGACTTTGCAACAAAGATTCGAGCGATTAGGTAATTTTTTGAAATTCCTTTCATGGGGATACAATTCGACCAATTTTTCCTGACACATTACTAATTCCCCCGGCGTAGATCTACTTGTTGCTAAGAGATCGGTAAGAGTATTGTTCCGATAGATAACTCTTCTATAGAGTTCATTAATATCCGAACTCATTAGTTTACCCCCGTCTATCTGAATGATAGGTCTCAACTCGGGAGGGGTTGCTTTTTCCAATAAACGTTGGTTACATTTCTTTATGCTATTTGTACCAGTAATTGGTTTATGTATGAGTGCTATTGGGGTAGTCGGTCTAGCTCTGAACCTACGTGCTTATGACTTTGTTTCCCAAGAAATTCGTGCAGCAGAAGATCCGAAATTTGAGACTTTCTACACCAAAAATATTCTCTTAAACGAAGGTATTCGTGATTGGATGGCGGCTCAGGATCAGCCTCATGAAAACCTTATATTCCCTGAGGAGGTTCTACCACGTGGAAACGCTCTTTAATGGAACTTTAGCTTTAGCTGGTCGTGACCAAGAAACCACCGGTTTCGCTTGGTGGGCGGGGAATGCCAGACTTATCAATTTGTCCGGTAAACTACTTGGAGCTCACGTCGCCCATGCCGGATTAATCGTATTCTGGGCTGGAGCAATGAACCTATTTGAAGTGGCTCATTTTGTACCAGAGAAACCATGTATGAACAAGGATTGATTTTACTTCTGCACCTAGCTACTCTAGGTTGGGGGGAGATTCTCGAACGAAGAAAAGGATCCAATTAATTACTTCGATTTTATGTCATTATACCCCGAGAAGTAGAAAGAACATGAACAGTTGCGCCTGGAGTGGCAAAAAGGGATAGGTGCAGAGACTCAATGGATCTCCATTAACTAATCTTCGTAAACTTATTAATCTTCTTTTTTTTTCACCTCTCACGTGTAGAATTATTTATTCCCAAAACATGTGGTCATTTGTCATTAACCTTTTTTTTCCTTATCCGCTAAACTAGATAATTATATTTACCAAAAATATATCTTCCAATTTTGATATTATGCAAAGAGTAAGTTCAGGATTGAAGTGACAAATTCCTGGAAATAGGAGGCGTTGAGGACAAAGATATTGTTGGAGTTACTATTTCCATCTATCACTAACACCTAAAGGTTTTCATGAGGCTGATCCTGAGCCGCCATCCAAGCACGAATACCTTCGTTTAAGAGAATATTTTTGGTGTAGAAAGTCTCAAATTCCGGATCTTCTGCTGCACGGATTTCTTGGTAACCTCTTACTTATATATAGATATGCATACATAAATAAATAAGTTGTAAATAGATACATGTTATCATAAATATTATATTTAAAATTTTATTATACTTATATTATTCATCAATAGATATTATCATTAGAGTATGAAATACATGTTTTTAACTCGAGGTACAGATATAACATAGTATTTTTACTCTTTTCTTATATATATAAATTATAATATTTGATATTTTTTATGAAAAGGGAAATTATATATAAGTATTTTTTTATAGTATGCAAATCAATATTTGTAGGTCTACATGCACTCGTTGTCTTCAAAGACGGCGTCGAGTATGCAAATAAAAATTAAAAGCCCTCTTATAATATTTAATATCTTTTATTAGATAAAGATAAGTATTTTTCTTTATCACATTTAATATTTTTATTAATAAATTATATATAAATATTTTTTTTATTGAGCACAAACCTATATTTATAGGTTCGCGCATACTCTTCATCTTCAAAGAGGGCTTGGAGTATGCAAATAAAAACTGAGGGCCCCTCTATTTATAGGTACAAATATGGAATTTAAAAGTATAAATAAATAAAATTATATATACTTAATAACTAACTTTGAGAAGGTGAAAGCCCCTATGAAATTTTTAAACATGAATAAATAAAATTATATATACTTAACAACTAACTTAAAATATGAAAATAAAAACTAAAAATATATTTATTTATAGTTACAAACGTATAATTTAAAAACATAAATAAATATAATTATATAATTTTAATAACTAACTTTTGAGTATCTATGATTATATAATTAATATTATCATTTTATTCATTTAATTTATGAGAGCTCGACACGTGGCACATTCTACCTTTGCTTTTATATAGATATAGATTTTCTCCTCCCACACAATGGCTACGTGAATTGGAGTTTGAAGGAAAAGAAGAATGACACAGTGAGGAAAAAAGAAGAGAAAGAGAGTAACAATTGAACAATGAAAAAGATATTTTATTTTGAAATATCAAATATAAGCAAAAGAGATTCTTATGGAGGATTGTGACGAGGGTTGTGTATCAATAAATTGCATCAGGATTTTATGTTCATGTAATGACTTACGAGAAAATCCCTGATCAATGTTGTTTTTTTTTATAAGCTATGCTAATTTTATGATCTCGTAATGTTAGAATTATTAATACAAATGTTAGGTAATGACCTCCTTCAAAAGAAGATGTTTCGCATTGGTTTAATATCTCAAAATAACTTAGAATCACAGAAAATAAAATAGGCTATGATCATATCATGGTTGTGCACCTATGTCGTACCCATGAATGAGCAGCTAGAAGATTAAGTCTGAATCACAACGATGAAAAAGTGGGCATCATGGGCATGACTTACTATATTGCAAGCATGAGCAAGTGAGCAAGAAGTTTGGCAAAACTTCGGTTCTCACTTATGACCCTGATTCATTATTTCATGACTGTGAGGCAACATATCAATGGTGTGAATATGGGATTCACAAGCATGAGACCACAAATGAATTACAAAGAGAAGTTCACGGCCATGAACATGGGTTCATGATTGTGCCCACAAGGAAACAATTTCCATGTGATTATTATTCCTTGTATTAATTGTTTATCTATTCGATTAGATGTCTAATGACTTATGATAATAATACATTGCTAAATTATATATCATTTGCCTATGTATTATGCTAAAAAATTCTTACACCATGATTGATATATTGATTTTGACCTATACATCGAATTGTCATGTTAATTAAGTTTTAATTGAATTTGAAATATGAAGACTATATGATACAAATTTGATGTTTCCATAATTTAAAAAGGTACCACCAATTGAGGAAAATGTCCCAATACTTTAATAAAGTTAAGTAATGTCATTCAGCATTCGGTGTTTGATGCTTACGAAATAATACCTTTTCACCCATAAGGTGATCGAGATTTTTCTAATGCTCACTCATGGTGTAAAATCATTGCGACTCTAAGGCTTCACTAGCCAATATAATGATGTTGTTTAGCCTTCAATTTAAAAGATCAAAGATTGTATGGTAAACTTAAAGAATGTGAAGTCATGGTAAAATTCAAAGAAATCATATAATAATAAAAGAATGAAATTAAAGATGTCATATAACTAAGTAAAGTTCATGGATTTATAAACCAACTCCTAAAGGGTTACATAATATAGAAAGAAAAGCAATGAAATGAATGTTATGAATAATTTGATGTAATGATGGACTATGATGTTAAGAATGATATATATGATGGTATGCAATGTATGAATTCTTAAAACAATTTATAAAATATGATGCAGTAGATTTGTAACAATTAAATTGCTACCAAGTACATTAATCATATAAAGTAGTAAAGTAGAGAGTAGAACATCAAATCTACGAGAAAGTAGTTAAATCTAATATATCTCAATAATTTATTAGAAGAAGAAAAAGGTTTTGTTCTAAACATAAAATAAACATTAAAGCCGGTGTTGAGTTGTAATATGTTAGATGATTAGTTGAGTTATAATAGTAAATAATAGATTCAATTCTTATGACATATTAAGAATACCTAATATATTGACCTCTACAATACGAGAAAACCAAATTACCTTAACCTCTAATAAAACTAACAACTGACGAGTCATTTATTAGTTTTCAGAAAATTAATATGCATCTCTAAAACTAGTGTTCACCCATAATACTAGATAATAACATATAGCATGAAATTTAGTACAAACAATGTATTATCGAACATGCATTATATATGCTTCAATTTAAAAATAAAAGATCAATTATCAAAATAATAACACTTATTGAAATTAATCACCCCTCCTACAAGTTTGTAATTTAATGTCAAAAATCAAATTACTCATTCAAAAGCCAATGAATTCGGTACACATACTCAAAAGAAATTAAATGTATAATTAATCAAACTAGTGAGAGGGTTCAATCAGTTTTTCATTCATAAACAGAATATAAGATTTCTAATACAACAAGATAAAACACGAAAGGTTAAATATATGTTAGAATATGCATGCATCAATATGTCTCCTTATTCTTATGATGATAAATGCATCTCATTAGTATAATGCCATAAGTCATAGCATACATGATATTTTATATACTTTAGTTGAATATCTCTAATTGTGAATTTGTGTAGATAGCCGAGAATGAAATATCACAACTGAAGTAGTGATAAAAATAATATATGAAATGTTGTATTAATAACATGGAGTCCAAGAATGTTTTTGCATTACAAATATTATTTAGTTATTTTGGGATACAATATAATTGATGATCTTTTATGAATTATGAGTATTTTCTCTAGATGAATTTCTTTATATGTTATATTTTTCAATGATAATTATGATTAGGGATGTTCATGGGTCGGGTTGGATCCTACCCGTGAACAAATCCGACCTGACCCGATCAAATTCGGTCGGGTCGGGTCAAGGCCCCTAGGGGCAGAAAATCCGACCCAACCCAACTCCGTTCGGGTCGGATTGGGTCGGGTCAGGTGATCGGGTTACCCGACCATCCTTTTTTTTAATTTTTGTCTTACTTTTTATATGTATTTTAACATCAAATTTTATTTAATAATTATTATAAATTATAAAATATCTTTTCAAAATATTTGTTGCATTATTTTCATAATTAAAATATTTTATTTTAGTATTTTTCCATTTTAAATCAAGTATAGAATTAAAATTAAGTAAAAAAATAAAAAGAAAATTAAAAAAATAATAAAAAAGTCGGGTCATCGGGTCGGGTCGGATCAGTTGATTCGAATTAGGATTTTTCAACCCGTATCCGACCCGAACCACCATCAGATTAAGTTCGGATCGAGTCGGATCCGACCCGACCCAAACTAGATCGGGTCCGGAATCAGAATAAGGGTTGAGTTTTGACGTTATTATGTGTTTGCATTCAAATAGTAGATTGATTGATGGGGCGTGCGGGAATAGTAAAAAATCGGCTTTTATTTCTTCCCTATTTTGGCTGGAAGATCCTTATCCAGGTAATGTTATGTCTGTGGTTGTAGTGGAATTGGCATCTGCTCTTCTGACATGTCACCTCCGGCAAATAACTGCTGCCCAGATTGCTCAATTCATTATTTATTTATTAATAATAGTAATATTTGAATTTGATTGTTCGTAATTAAAGTTAATAGAGTATATGTCATTTTAAGTCTATTTATTATGATTTAAAAATATAACTAATAAGATATGACAGCAATGAAAGTGCATTTTAAAATTTTTAAAAAATAAAATTGATTTGGATGTTTATTGGATCGGGCAGCCCGGTCCGTCCGCTGCCCGACCCGATAACATATTGGCTAGTCCATCCAAGTTCAGGTCCGGGTCCGTCCGATTTTTTAATGGGCTTGGGCCTATATCAGGTTGGACAAGATTATTCATCCATTTGCCCAGTACCGATAGTCCGATATCCGTCCAATAGCCGTCCGATAATTTATAAGCCACCCCGTTAGTCCGTCCGTTAATCGTTAATAGATAAACTTATTAAAATAATATAAATATTATTGTACAAATTTATTTTAATTAATTCATGTGATGCCATTATGTTATTTAGTTAATGTTAATTGTTTATGCAAAATGCATGATTCTAATTTTTATTTTTTTATATAATGATATAATTTTTATTTTTCTATAATGTTATTTATGTTTGATGCAAAAGTAAGAATGCAAGATCAATTTATATATGATGAAAATATTGAAGATAGAGAAGATGAATTTTTTACTCGAGCTCCTTCAGTCATGAGCGTAGGCTATAAGCCGAACTATGTAAATATTTTGTTTCTCTTATTTATATTTGACAACATAATGAGTAAGCATATGATAATAAATTGAGGAATAATATATTATGATGTCCTTTTACTACATATTATAGGACAGATGATTTTTGAGATATTGTAAAAAATTAAAAAATATTAATGGACTAGCCCGACCCGTCTAATTGCCGGCCCGACCGATAGACCTTAATGGGGCGGACAAGGCTAGACACTTAGTGAGCAGTCCGATGTCCGTCCGATAAGATAACGGGTCAGCCAGATCCGTCCAATATCCGGTCAACGTCCGATTGACATAATCTATTAGTAACCCGTCCGATCCGTTAAGCACCTTTACAAATAACTAATAGAGGAATGAGATGGTGTGGTTTGATGAGTGATAGGGTAGGGTGACGTGGTGTGTCATTAGAAAGTTCATGTTTGGATAATAAATTATATAAGATGTGGAGTGAGATAATAAATATTTTATATGTATAAAAGTTATTTTTATCCTTCATTATATATTTAAAGTATTTATAATCATTAATTAGGGATGAGCATGAATCGGAACGACCTGGTCATCTCGCTCGGACCGGCTCGGATTTTCCAAAATGGATAATTGGGCCAAGACCTGGTCTCATTCTTTGACACCCGGTCGAGTCAGGTCGGGACCGAATTCGGGTTTTACGTCCCGACCCAGTTGAATATATTATATTAATATTAAATTATTTTTAAATAGTATATTTATGTTTATTTTGAATAACATTTTATATTTACTAAAAAATTTCATTTAATAAAAAAAATATAGATAAATATGTATTCATATTAGGAAAAAAAATATCAATGAGAGAGAAAGAGAGAGAGAAGAGAGAGAGGTGGTTTAATTTGATAAAAAGAGAAATAATTTAATTCGATAATAAAAAAGAAAAAGAGATTAATTTAGTCTAAAATGATCTATCCCTTCTCATTCCACCAATTTGGTGGAATAAAAAATGTGGTATTTGAATGGCTTAGCTATTCCACCATATCCCTCTTAACTTAAATAAAAAATATAATCAAACATGATGTAACTAATTTCATTCCCTCATATTCCACCCCCCTTTTTATCTCTAGGGTATGTTTGGCAAATAACTAATGGAGGGATGAGATGGAGTGATATGGTGAGTGATGGGGTGGGGTGACATGGTGTGTCATTAGAAAGTCCATTTTTGGATAATAAATTATATAAAATGTGGTGTGGAGTAATAAATGTTTTGTTTGTATAAAAGTCATTTTTATCCTTCATTATATATTTAAAGTATTTATAAACATTAATTAGGGGTGAGCATGAACTGGGACAACCTTATCTCCCTCGTCCGCAATGGCTCTGATTTTTCAAATTTTTTTCGACCTGATGGATAATTGGGTCAGGACCGGATCTCATTTCTTTGACATCCGGCCGGGTCGGGACCGAATCCGATTTTTACGTCCCGATCCGATGGAATATATTATATTAATATTAAATTATTTTTAAATAGTATATTTATGTTTATTTTGAATGAAATTTTATATTTACTAAAAAGCTTTATTTAATAATACATTATAAATAAATATGTATTCATATTAGAAAAAAAGATAATATATCAATAAATGAGAGAGAGAAGAGAAGAGAGAGAAAGATGTGGTTTAATTTGGTAAGAAGAGAAATAATTTAATTTGATAATAAGAAAAGGAAAAAGGTTAATTTGGTCTAAAATAATCTATCCCTCATTATTTCACCAATTTGGTGGAATGAAAAATGTAATGTTTAAAGGGCTTAGCTATTTCATCACACCCCTCTTAACTTAAATAAAAAATATAACCAAACATGATATAATTAATTTCATTCTCTTATATTTCACTTCATTCTTCCATAACTCTTAATCCAAACAGACCGTCAGGCATTGATTTTTTTAAGATGACCCTTAACAATACGATTATCATCTGTTCGTGTTGAATGCTGACAGCTATTCATTGGCAGGCATATGATAGAACATGGAATTAGTTATGATCGCATGCTGCTACGTACGTAATTAATTAATTTAGCACAACACAGAACATGGTGGCTTTAAATGGTATCCTCATATTATAATTTGTCATTTCCGACGACCTCAGTCTTTAGGTTTTCTTGGGTAAACAGCAATGTTTTGAAAATTGGACCGGATCGGCCGGTTCAACTGGTTCAATCGCGAATTGGTCGATGATTCGGTCCAGTCAAGATATGAAATCGGTTTTGATGTTGAATCGGGAAAAATCGATTGAACCAGCCGATTGGACCGGGCCGGTTGAATCGATTCAACCCGGATCAATTCAAATTTTGTAAAAAAGAATTAAAATAGTGATAAAAATAGGAAAGTTGAAAAGGAAAAAAAAGAAAGAAATAAAAGAAATGTAAGGAAGGAAGGAACATGATAGATATAACATTAAATAGGAATGGAAATAAAAAATGTAAGTATTTGAAATTATTTAGTATTAAAATAAAAAAATTATTAAAAGACATAAATAAAGGAAATAAAAAGGAAAGTAATAAAGAAAAAAGAAATAAGAATAATTTAAGATAAAATTTATTAATATAGCAGTTCTATTAAAATAATAGATATTAAATTAATAATAATCTATTTATATTTAAATGTTAATTATTATTATTTATCATTATTAAAACTTTTAACAAATTAAAATTATGTTATATTAATTTTTAATATTATTAATAGGTTATTAGTGCAATATTAATATACTACATCATATAACTTATATTATATCTTTATAATTATTATAAATAATATTATTTTAATAAAATTCGGTTCAATTCGATCGAACTCGATCGGACTGGTCCAACCGTGACCCAATAAAAAATTCGGTCCAGTCGCCGGTCCGATTCTAAAAACATTGGTAAACAGATCCTTTTGTAGTTGATTATTTCTGCTTATTCCCAAATGTGTTAACCGGATGATATTAATTTAAACTAATTAATGGTTATTTTAAAGATATAATATGAATTCATGATTTAATAATATGGTATAAAAAATTCAAAGTACTTCTAATAATAATTTAATCGTTTGACAACAAAATATTATAACTTTTGTAAAGGGATTTCTATCCTAAATTATCATCATTTTTTTTGGCTGACGCAACAAAACTTCAATAGAAAACTAGCTTGTGCTGAGTTCATAGAAATTTAACAAAAAGGAAAAATGATGTATAAACTAAAAAATGCATATAAAGTCTCATTATTGCCTCGAGATTAGATTGCAACAAAGAAATGTTCGTAAAACTTTTGTACTAACATCAAAGCCGCTGATTTCCATTTGAGTTTCACTTTTGTTAATCAATCGAACCAAAGCTGAAAGAAGAGATCAGCACTCTCAGGCTTGACATTGCTCCACAAACAGCCTTTTCCACAAATATCAAGAAGTAACTTAGAGGGCATCATTATTGTGACGACCCCAATTTTTGAGAGTTAGAAAAATAATATTTTATTATTTATTTTGAGAAAAATGACCATTAATATTATTATAATAAATAATTCCGAAAATAAAGGAAAATAGGGGAGGAGTTTAATTAAGGATAAAAATGTATTATGAGATATTTATTTAAATTCGGAATTATTTAATTATTAAAATAAATCAAAATTGTTAAAAGGGATTAATTAAAAGATTAAATTTGATTAGGATTGTAAGTTATAGATGAATTGGAGATAAAGATTTAAGAGCCCTATAAATAAATCCTTAGAGTCAATTGTCAAAAGAGTTTTCTTCTCTATGGGTTCTTGGTGTTCGACGGCAGAGGCATGACAAGGCATGATTCAACGTCGAACGGCTACGAGATACGTTGGGGGGATCCGTAGCATCGTATGATTATTTATTTAGATTAATTGTCGCACTGCAAATTGTGTGATAATTGATTTTTGGTTAAAGTGCTCCCTCGCTTTTCTTAATTATTGAGAAAAAAATATATAACACATCGGATAAAAGTTAGATTAAGGGCGTATACGCACTGGAGAGATAATTAAGAAAAAAAAGAATTGTGTGTTTGCGTCGAATAAAAAAAAGGGATTTGCGTCAAATAAAAAGGAGGGATTGGCATCGAACTAGAAGTGTCCGATGGATAAAAAGAATTAAGAAAAGGAGGATCTCTCGGGAGAAAAAAAAAGATTGGAGGGAGAAGAGAGATTGCAGTCGTATGGTATTAGTGAAAGAAGATTTGGGGGATGTAAAGAATTGGAGAGAGAAGAGGTGAGGGCGTAAGGTGATGTGGACAGAATTAAGAGAGAGAATTAAGAGAAAGACAAAAGTCAAAATAAAGAAAAGGGCAATGAAGGTGCATAAGTGAATAGAGAAAAAAAACATAAAATAAGAATAATAGGATATCTCAGCCATCGAAAAGGAATAGAAAAAATATATATATATTTACTGAGAGAGATCAGGGATTCACTTATTTTGATATGATTAGTAATAGTTAATTGACAATTTTATTATAATTATATTATGTTATTATTATGATTTATTAATTGTAAAGTTATTATTTATTCTGATTATATTATTATTGATGGTGTAATCATATCGATATGATTTCTGATTATATTCTTATCATATATAATCATTATATCAGATCATATTATCATCATATTTGATCATATCTTGTTATCATATCCAATCTTATCACTGATTATGATACTGATCCAGTAGTCTTTCTGATTGGGTCTTGTTTCACATAAATTAAATTATTAAAAGATAGACATTTTAAGTAAACAAGATAAAAGCCGAAAGCTACTGGGCCCATGTTCACCGATTGTCACTAAGCCGGGACCAATTGAATTGAATTGAATTGAATTGAATGGGGCAGATAGTGTAAAAACTATGGTTGTCCTGTGCATGGCCACTCGTCCTCCACCATACACGAACCCATTGAATTGTATCGGTCTTGCCGTGGCACTGATTCCCCACTGGCCTGCATGAAAGTGGCATGGTGTCCCTTAATTGACCGAGCGCTCCCCATTGAATTGGATAACTCCGAACATGGTAAATTGAATTGAATTAAATTAAAATCGAATCGAATTGAGTTGGATTGAAATCAAATTGAATAGATCATGGTCATTTGGATATTGGCGTTGACTGGCATTGCCTCCGCCCATTGAATCGAATTGAATTGTAATTGTAATTGACCAATGGCCATTGATATTGAATTGAAAATTGTTAAATTGAATAGTGTCATAGTGATCAAACATTTAATTGCTAAATCAATATTGATCGATCATCTGATCTTTTTCTGATCCTTCCTATTGATTTATGACTTTATTGTCCTATTGTTATAATGAATCATCGATCCAATTGATTAGGCAATTATTAATTGCTATCTCTATTGATTGGTCTTTTGACCATAACTTGATATAGTTGCTCATGTTGATAAATTGTTATATTGTAAATTGATTATTGTATTATTGCTCAATTGACTCATCATTGATTATATCTTATTTTCGATTGAGCATATTGATTGTTTAGAAGATCCTACGTACTGAGTATTTTTATACTCATGGATATTTTCCTGTACCTGGATCCGTGCAGGTGAGAGTACTTTGGTAGAGGATGATCCTGCAGGTGGCTATGCTCAGTGATAGACAGATGTTGCACATGTTCTAGATTGAGTTGTCTAGTTTTTATTATTTCCGCATTTATTAGAATTGTGAACTTATTAATATTTTAATTATTTTGAATATAATGGATTATTAGCTGTTATTATTGAAAAAAAAGTCTTCCGCATTTATTGTTTATATTCCGCAAAAATGTATTAAGAAAATTGAGTAGCGCATTTGGGACGACTCTGAGCACGTGAAAGTCACGTGGGTCTCGAGGCGTTACAGAAGGTATCAGAGCCTAAGGAGAGACACTTCTTAGCTCTCTCTAATAGATAGAATTGAGTCCATGTGCAACTGTCACGAGCAACCACTGCAGCCATCCAGTAGGGTCAAGTAAGTTTTTCATTGCGATATCGATATTGAATTCTTACTTATTGAATTGTATCGTATTGTTTTATTGTTGGATGAGCACAGATGCCTTTCAAGTTGATGACCTCTCATCAACTTTATCGTGGACCGGGAAATAGATATCGACGAACCAATTCCCAAAATGCATAGGATGATGGTCAAGCGATCCAAGGCCCACGAGTAAATAATGAATGGGCCGATACACATCAGGAGGAACATATGAATCTCGTTCAACATATAGAGAATATAGCAATACCTATGGTGATGACGTTTCTCCTCACGATGATTGAAAAGAGATGGTTAAAAGTTTTCTCAGATTACAGCCTCCCCAATTTGACGGGAAGGGCGACTTCGAGAAAGCCTATAGGTGGCTGGAAGAAATTGATCAGACTTTGATGAAAATAGACTGCAAGACCATATGTGCTACGAGGCGTTTGACATGTGACGCTAGGCATTGGTGGAAAGCAACAAAGGCTAGCACATTCTCCGGAAAGGACCTGATTCCTTGGAGAAAGTTTAAAAAGATATTCAAGGATCGCTATTTACCTGTTTCCGAAGAGCGAGAAAACGGAAGGAATATCGAGATCTACAATAGGATACCATGACAGTCGAGGACTACACGATCGAATTCTTAAAATTGGAGAAGTATGGTACTCGACGTCAATCAGAGAGAAATCGCGTTAAGCAATGGGTGGAAGGTCTCAAGCCAAACCTTCGAGGACGGGTAAAATGTTGTAACTATCAGACCCTTCAAGTTGCGAAAGAGTTTGCTACCATGCTTGAAAATGACGACATAACAAACGCAACTCAACCGAATCAAGAGGATATAGATAATGATCAGAATCATATTTGGAGTAAGGATAGAAGACATCAAAGAAGAGAGAAGCGGCATCAAGAAAACTACAACCGAGGAAGGCCATATCCAATACGGAATGATCCTTCACCATATAGAGAATCATGTAACTACTGTCACAAAATGCATCTCGGTGAATGTTATTGGACAACGGAAGCATGCCTAAATTGTGGCAAGATGGCTCACTTCGCAAGAGATTGCGATGAATCAAAATGGGTCGAACCTCTACGACAACAATAGGTGATGCATGCAAAATACAACATATTTTAGTTAATTATTTTAATTAAATTTTCTATAATTTGATCATGGCATGCATCATTTTTAGTCACTTTTAATCGTAATGCCGGATTTATCAATTTTAATTGTTAAATTCTCTGAAAATTTTAATTATGGATGGATTAACTAAATTTTGATAATTATTTTGCAGAAAAAATCGAGATTTAAATGGATTGTGTTGTATCGGCCAAAATTTCGAAGAAATTATCATTACGGTCGAGATTAGGATGAAGAATTCATCATTACGGCCGAAATTTGGCTTTACACACAAGTCGTTTTGGGCGAGATTCGAAAGGAGTAAAGAAAAAGAGTTCCTTACAGTCGAAATTTCCAGGGGGTAATGATTAGGAATCTTCTTTGTTACGGCCGAGATTTGGAGGGGGTAATGGCAATGAAATCATCCGTTTGGACGATATATGAAGGTGTAAAGATAAAATTGTTTGGGCGTAAAGATAAAATGATTTTTATCTTTTGGGAGCAATGAAAAGGAGTAAAGATAAAATAATTTCCTTACGGCCGAGACTCTAAGGGAGTAAAGATAAAAAGGATTTATCTTTGGGCGTAATGATAAAAGGATTTATCTTTGGCCGAGTTTATCTTATAATTTTAAAGTCAACCGTACGATGTTACGGCCGAGATCAAATTGAAGGCCGTCTGCACCCTATAAATACGTGAAGAATCCATCGTTTCAATTCGTGCTTTGAAGTTCAGGTTTCTTCCACGGCGAGTCGTGAGCTCTGCAGGCTACGACCAAGAGGAGAGAGGTGCAACGACTGGAGGTTGATCGCGACCCTGATCAAGTTCGAGAGGCTGCCCGACTGTCTGCCGAATTCGAGAGCTCTACTTCTATTTTGGGTGTAATTCTTTCGATTATTATTGTTATTTTGTTATTATCTCTCCGAAATTTCTAGGATGAACTCCATGTTTTTAGGGTTATTATTTTAGGAGATTATTAATTGAAGGAAAATGTTTGGACCCTATTTTATTTGCTTTAATCTTTCTGATCAATTATTAATTGTGCTTAATGCTTTTATATTAGTTAATTAAATTTCCGAATTAGGCTATATCAGTTTGTGGAGTGTTTAATTTCAGAATTTATTATACTAATTATAATTGATTTTATTTGGAATTAATAATTGACATAAATTTGATAACTAGTGTGTGGAGAATCAAGTTTGTGTGGTCTATTAATCTATATCAGTTTGTGGAGTGATTAATAGTTTAGAGAATTTAATTTAATGCATCTTAATTTTAATATGATTTTGGGGGTACCAGTTGTGGAGACTTCAATTCTTATTAAATTAAGATAGTTCTATATGATTAGATTGAGGGATGCCAGTCGTGGAGACCACAAGTTAATCATATTAGATTACTTTAGGGAGACTCTAATCCATCTTTAAAGATTAAATTTATCTTTCATGGTTCAAATATTTATCCTGATCTATTTTCATCCTAAGGCCTAACTTCAACACCATTATCTTATCTTTATCTTATTTTCTTTATTTTATTCTACAAAACTCATTTTCAAAATCCATGTTTTTTCCTCTCTTATTAATTTAAAGATTTAGATATTAAATTAATAATATTCCTCGTGGGTTCGACACTCTTACTCCTTTTTACTATATTACTTGAGCGACTAGTGCACTTGCTAGCAAATTTTATTGTTACAAATCTAACGCATCAAGTTTTTGGCGTCGTTGCCGGGGAATATTTATTAATTAATTTCTGATTTTTATGAATTATTAGGAGATGTAAATAAATTGTAAATAATTCTTTATAAATATGTATTAATTGTTTTAATTATTTTTGTGAATAATCTATTTTTTTTTCTTTTGCAGATAAAGGTCACAACAATTTTTTAATTTATCTACTTTCGGTTTAAAATCCGACGCCGATTGGATTTTCCGAATTACACTGTCGACTTATGGATTTACGACTTTAATTTGATGTGTCGGCTTTATTAATTTTACGGCCTCGCAATGAATGATTTCTGAATTCTAAACTTTCAATCTTTATGGCCGTAATATTTTTATCCGAACGTTGTTTTACGCCATGAGTAATGGATATTGATTTGACCTTGTTACGCCCGGTTTATCGATGGTTTAAATTTTTTTTACGCCCTATTCGAATCAGTTTCGACTTTCATTCTCGGCCGTAACATTTTAATTGTTTGAACTTTTCATATGGATTTGATCTGATTTCGTTGTTTTACGACCGTAAGGAATCGACTTAATTCACTTTCGGCCGTAATGATTCAATTTTCGACACTTGAGTGGGGTAATATTCTCAAGTTTCATTCGAAATTATTTCGGCCGAAACCCTATTTTTCTTTACGGCCTCGTGTTGACTTCATCTCGGCCAATGTGACCTCGTCTTAATTGACAATTTAATTTTTTTTACGACCGAGAATGATCTCATGTTTACGTTTTACGGCCGAGAATTGATCTCATGATTTTACGGCCGTAAAATTTCTGAACATTTATTTTTACACCATATTACGACCTTTTCGGCCAATTTATTTGTGATTTTTTCTTCTCGGCCATCAACGATCACGTTCGACTTAATTCTCATTGTTTTACGGCCGATATGAATTATCCTCTTCCTCGGCCGTAATGAGTCATTTTGTCGACGTTTCGTCCGATTTTTATTTCGGCCGAAACCCTGTTCTGTTTTACGACCAAGGTTGTCAACTTCAGTTCTTTACGCCTATGATTTTATATGTGAGGAGTTGATTGCCGAAATGATTCATCGCTGTGTTAATTTTTACGACGTTGTTTCGACCATAAGCCAACAAGTTTTTACGCCTTCACGTTGAACCCCTATCGACACTATTTCAATATTTTTATGGCCGAACGAGCTTCGAATTACTAATCTAATTTCGGCCGTAAATCTATTTCTGTATTGCGGCCGATTAATCTTATTTCCCCTCTGAAAATAATTTTTTCTAATGTCTGATTATTAACTTTACGGACGCAAATTAGTTCTGATTCATTTTGTGCCGTTTGTTACATCATCGTTAATTCTTCCAAGTTTTACGGCCGAACGAGTGCTTGATTTTTACGACTATCCATGTGATTTACTTTCGATCGATATTAATGTTCGGCAGTTGAATTAGTGTTCAAGTTTTGATTTTTCCCTTATTTGATAATTTTTCTGTGAATTTTGATGGCAGTAATTAGGTTAATTTCTCTCGGACATTAATTTTGACGACCTAATAAATTTTCGATAATAGCCGAAAGACTTTTATGTTTATCAATTTAAATCTTATTTCTTCGTGACCTATTATCTGTATTTCTTTTTTCTTGTATATATTTGTATTTTATTCTTTTATCTCTCTTACTGAAAATTAATTGTTGCAGGACTTGAGTGAAAATCTAATCACAACTAAGTTAATCCTTTGGATAAATTTATATGTCACACATTCTGATCAGATGTTAATTTTTCATTTTATTTAATTTTTTTCTGACACTTGGTTGTTGCAGTGACGAATTGAATATTTAATCACAACCAAAGATTTTACTAATTTACATTTTTTTTTAATTAAGTTAAATTTTTTTATTTTAATTTTTTTTTATTTAATTAGTTAGTTGATTGGCATTTTAATTAATAGTTTAAGGAGTCATCTAATCGATATTTCTTTTTGTGCACGGAGAGGAACTTGACTAATCATTTCTTCGGATACGTGGACCGAGCGATACATGAATTAACACGTCGGGTTCATCTCGGACATGACAAGGCGAAAGGAAAAATCACCTTGGAATCGGCCGATCGCTGCGCTGCTTGAATTTGATGTGACCCTTCACTTCGCATCATGAGGGAAAGACCAAAAGCGCCGCGCCAGTTCCTTACGGCCGAAGTTCCAAAGCTCTTACTCCTACGGCCGATCTTCATCTCTTACGGCCGAAGTTCCGAAATCACACCGCCGCTCCCTTACGCCCTGTGCGTTACGGCCAAACTCCGGGCGAGTTTTTCTCTTTACGGTCGAAATCACACCGCCACTCCTTACGGCCGAGCCTTTACGGCCGAACATCAGTGCCACACCGCCATTCCTTACGACCGAAATCTACAAAATCATCACCTCGGCCGAGGTTCCTCATCCTCTCACCATTACGGCCAAGTTTCTTACGGCCGAGATTGCACGGCTGAGATCTTCATCAACAAAATGTTGCGGCCAAGTTTTTACGGCCGAGACTCTCAATTATCGGCCGAGATCTCCTCTCACCGACACCATTTGCGGCCGACACCTTCATCGATATATATAAGGCCGAGCATCTCTCCACCGAAAATAAATCCGGTTGTAACTTTTCCCTTTTCTTTATTTTTATTTCTTTAGCTTTTCTACATTATCTTTTCACTTTCCCTTGCTGGCTTAACACTGAGGACAGTGTCTAGTTCAAGCTTGGGGGAGTTTGCATTTCATGCATTGCATGTTTCTTTCTTTTTATTTGCTTATGTTTGCATCTATTTATAAAAAATCCAAAAAAAAATTGAAAAATTTGAAAATTTTCTAAAAAATACCATTGCATGCATTTATTTTTGCTACCATCTAACAAACTCTTGTCTTATTGTTTTAATTATCTTTTAGTAAAAGTTCAAAGACATATTGTTAATTGATGAAATTTGAATGCTTTTCTTTCTTATCACTTGCTATTTTAGTATCAAACTTATGGACTATGTGCCTATGCTAAGTAGAATTATGAATGACTAGACGACAAAATCATATTCATGCCTTTTTATTTCTTTTAAGTCTTGATAATAGTAGCCTTCTTATTGACCATATCAAGTACTTTTTGAGCTTATAAAAAAAAAGAAGGGTTAGTTAAACCCCAACAAATAATTATGTTAAATAAAATAAAAAAATGATGAATAAAGTTATGTGTAGGTACAAAAGTATTATCCGGAACCAAGGTGTGTTCGGGTAATTAGATCCGTAGGGGTTCATGCCTGGCGACCTAAGGGCAACTGCTCTGAGATCCGTCGATCGAAAACCTGCTACATGGACCATCTTGTGGAATATGGAGAAGCACAGGAGTACTGAACCATGGCTAAGTTCGAACTCTTCATTCAGAACCTTGGTTGTTCGGGCAAGTAAACTCGAGGGGTGCTTTATCATCTGGTGCCCTAAGGCCATCTGGTTTGGGAGTCATCAGTCGAAAGCCCGCTACATGGACTTCCTTGTGCAATCCTGCTTGAAAATTAGAACTTTTAAAATGATTAAAAATAAAGATGAAAAATGAAAAGAAAAAGAAAAAGTTTTAAGCTCAATTAGTACTTATGTGTTCAATATTAATGCTATTATTTGATAGACAATTTATTTTTTCACAAGGCTGAATTTGAGATTGTTTAAATTTGTGTAGCATTCAGAGTCTCTATGAAGCTAAGTGCATGGAAAATGGTGAGATACTGAGTAGTAGGTGTGCAGAAGAACTGTATGAGAAAATTAGTCAGTTAACAATGTGGAGGCTATGATGGAACTTTCTTGAGCCTTGCTTTGAATTTTTGCTTGAGGACAAGTAAGACTTTAAGCTTGGGGGAGTTTGATGCATGCAAAATACAACATATTTTAGTTAATTATTTTAATTAAATTTTCTGTAATTTGATCATGGCATGCATCATTTTTAGTCACTTTTAATCGTAATGCCGGATTTATCAATTTTAATTGTTAAATTCTCTGAAAATTTTAATTATGGATGGATTAACTAAATTTTGATAATTATTTTGCAGAAAAAATCGAGATTTAAATGGATTGTGCTGTATCGGCCAAAATTTCGAAGAAATTATCATTACGGCCGAGATTAGGATGAAGAATTCATCATTACGGCCGAGATTTGGCTTTACACCCAAGTCGTTTGGGCGAGATTCGAAAGGAGTAAAGAAAAAAGAGTTCCTTACGGCCGGAATTTCCAGGGGGTAATGATTAGGAATCTTCTTTGTTACGGCCGAGATTTGGAGGGTGTAATGGCAATGAAATCATCCGTTTGGCCGATATATGAAGGTGTAAAGATAAAATTGTTTGGGCGTAAAGATAAAAGGATTTTTATCTTTTGGGAGTAATGAAAAGGAGTAAAGATAAAATAATTTCCTTACGGCCGAGACTCTAAGGGAGTAAAGATAAAAAGGATTTATCTTTGGGCGTAATGATAAAAGGATTTATCTTTGGCCGAGTTTATCTTATAATTTTAAAGTCAACCGTACGATGTTACGGCCGAGATCAAATTGAAGTCCGTCCGCACCCTATAAATATGTGAAGAATCCATCGTTTCAATTCGTGCTTTGAAGTTCAGGTTTTTTCCACGGCGAGTCGTGAGCTCTGCAGGCTACGACCAAGAGGAGAGAGGTGCAACGGCTGGAGGTTGATCGCGACCCTGATCAAGTCCGAGAGGCTGCCCGACTGTCTGCCGAATTCGAGAGCTCTACTTCTATTTTGGGTGTAATTCTTTCGATTATTATTGTTATTTTGTTATTATCTCTCCGAAATTTCTAGGATGAACTCCATGTTTTTAGGGTTATTATTTTAGGAGATTATTAATTGAAGGAAAATGTTTGGACCCTATTTTATTTGCTTTAATCTTTTCTGATCAATTATTAATTGTGCTTAATGCTTTTATATTAGTTAATTAAATTTCCGAATTAGGCTATACCAGTTTGTGGAGTGTTTAATTTCAGAATTTATTATACTAATTATAATTGATTTTATTTGGAATTAATAATTGACATAAATTTGATAACTAGTGTGTGGAGAATCAAGTTTGTGTGGTCTATTAATCTATACCAGTTTGTGGAGTGATTAATAGTTTAGAGAATTCAATTTAATGCATCTTAATTTTAATATGATTTTTGGGGTACCAGTTGTGGAGACTTCAATTCTTATTAAATTAAGATAGTTCTATATGATTAGATTGATGAATGCCAGTCGTGGAGACCACAAGTTAATTATGTTAGATTACTTTAGGGAGACTCTAATCCATCTTTAAAGATTAAATTTATCTTTTATGGTTCAAATATTTATCCTGATCTATTTTCATCCTAAGGCCTAACTTCAACACCATTATCTTATCTTTATCTTATTTTCTTTATTTTATTCTACAAAACTCATTTTCAAAATCCATGTTTTTCCTCTCTTATTAATTTAAAGATTCAGATATTGAATTAATAATATTCCTCGTGGGTTCGACACTCTTACTCCTTTTTACTATATTACTTGAGCGACTAGTGCACTTGCTAGCAAATTTTATTGTTACAAATCTAACGCATCAATAGGCCTCCAAGAATGGTGCTGAAATCACCCAAATAAATTGATATATTATGACATATGTTTTGAAGCTTAATTAAGTCAAAATTGTAAGCTCCACTCCAACTAGTCTTTAGATATTTTGTATATCCAAATAGCATGTGTTATATGGAATGAATATAGTTTATAGTTTACTTTTCATTAAAAAAAATAATAATAATTGACCATTGAAAAGTAGAGTGTTTAATGGAAGCACTCATATGACAATATTTCTAAGGAGGTTATCGATTAGTTGGTGCTCATAATTTACCGTAAAAAGTCGAGCACTCGAACTCAATAGAAAAAGCGATGAAGTGCACACATAACGGTATGGAAGAAGGACAACATCCAAGTATGTTGAAAAATTATAGTATAGTTATTACTACATTGGTTAACCCAAGATCGATGATATTCCAATATATTCGTCAAGCCTAGAGGAACATGCAGAACATTTGCAAGATTGCACTACAAACATTAAGAGAAATAAGTATGCGTCAAAGTATCGAAATACAAATTTCGGCAGAATGATATAATGTTCTCCAGAAATATCGCATAGATAGAATATCAAAAGATGAATGCTATAATCAAATGGATTCAACCAAAGGACGTGTTAAAGAGGAAAAAAAACTTCCTTAGACTTGCAAGATATTTTTGAACAGTCGCATTAGATTGTCATACGATAGTGTCACCATGGACGAACCTCACTAAAAAGGATATAAAAAAAAATTTGAATGACTCAGAAAAGGTTAAAATAGGTTTTAGAAATTGGAGAAGGAATTGACAATAATGTCCTTTTTTCTTTTTGAAAAGACCTTTAGACCAAGGAGGTTATGTCGCTCACAGCGATGCATACAACTCCCACATGGCATGCGTCTTGATACTACATAGGAAGAAGATAGTTGCCAACACATCAAGACAATTAGATATCGAATTAGCAATTGCGATCTTCACCCCAAGAGTCGGTGACACAACGTGTAGGGTGAAGAGATTGAATTCTCCACGGACCACCAAGGTTGAGGTACACTTTCGAACATGTGTCGAAAAGAAAGAGATGGATCAAATTGCTCAAAGGTTACGAGTTTGCCATCAACTACAAAGCAAACTCAGTTGAGAATATCTTAAGCAGAAAGGTTACTTGCTCATTGGGGGGTGAGCCTATAGAATATGAACAATGAGCAATTGTATCATCCAAGTCAGTCTAGTAACCAGTAATGATGGTGCAGGGATAGCAACGCATCTTACATGCAATCGAAATTACTATGAAAGGTCGAAAAATGAAAGTGGAGCATCAGAGGTCACATGGTGTACTACAAAAGCTTGAAAATCCTCAATAGCATTAAAAAAAAAGATAATGATGGATGTTATTAGAGGGCTTGACATGGACACAATGTGATATGAGTAATAGAGGATCGATATATTAAAATAGCCAATGTCATACCCATTAGAGAAAGGTTAGTCCATCGAAAGCCTCATGGTCATTTTTTTAAGGAGGTTATCCGACTACATGGAGTGTTGATATCCATCGCGTCGGATAAGAATCTACAATGCATTCATAGACCAATTCTGATGGAGCATCTATAGAGCAATTGGGATGTGGTTGAACTTCTAGATCACCTTCCATTCACAGATGAATGAGTAGTCTGAATGGACAATTCAGACCTTAAAAAAAATATGTTCTGGACTTGCATTAGACCGGAGTGATATTTGGAACAATCAACTCCCACCAGCGAAGTTAGTATGTGGCAACAGTTGCCACTCTAACATAGGCATGCAACTTCATAGTCATGTATGGAAGGCCTTATTGCTCACCTATCAGTTGGAGCGAGGTTGATGGACAGTTCGTTGATGACAATTCTCGTCATGAGAATAACTGACACACATTCAAAAGGATGTTGACAAAATTTGCTTCATCAAGAAATGTTGAAGGTAGTCCACATGAGACAAAAATAGTAGGCTAACATAGTGAGATTACAAGAATTGAATCAAAATGGAGATCTAACATACGTAGGACACATCATGAAAATGAAGATGACATTTTAAAATGGAAAGTTGAAATCAGAAAAGATTTTTTTTTCAAATTTGTTAGGTAGATGATGTAGTTTCGTTTACGCAAATTCGAGGACGAATTTATTTTTAAGGAAGTTATGATGTGACGACCCCAATTTTTGAGAGTTAGAAAAATAATATTTTATTATTTATTTTGAGAAAAATGACCATTAATATTATTATAATAAATAATTCCGAAAATAAAGGAAAATAGGGGAGGAGTTTAATTAAGGATAAAAATGTATTATGAGATATTTATTTAAATTCGGAATTATTTAATTATTAAAATAAATCAAAATTGTAAGTTATAGATGAATTGGAGATAAAGATTTAAGAGCCCTATAAATAAATTCTTAGAGTCGATCGTCAAAAGAGTTTTCTTCTCTATGGGTTCTTGGTGTCCGACGGCAGGGGCATGGCAAGGCATGATTCAACGTCGAACGGCTACGAGGTACGTTGGGGGGATCCGTAGGTATAATGCATCGTATGATTATTTATTTAGATTAATTGTCGCACTGCAAATTGTGTGATAATTGATTTCTGGGTAAAGTGCTCCCTCGCTTTTCTTAATTATTGAGAAAAATATATATAACACGTCGGATAAAAGTTAGATTACGGGCGCATACACACTGGAGAGATAATTAAGAAAAAAAAAGAATTGCGTGTTTGCGTCGAATAAAAAAAAGGGATTTGCGTCAAATAAAAAGGAGGGATTGGCATCGAACTAGAAGTGTCCGATGGATAAAAAGAATTAAGAAAAGGAGGATCTCTCGGGAGAAAAAAAAAAGAGATTGGAGGGAGAAGAGAGATTGCAGCCGTATGGTAATAGTGAAAGAAGATTTGGGGGATGTAAAGAATTGGAGAGAGAAGAGGTGAGGGCGTAAGGTGATGTGGACAGAGAAATTGAGAAAAAAAAGAGATACGTTTATGGAAGAAAGAGATAAGTAGATACAGAAAGGATTTTGTAAAAAGAAAATAATAAAGAAGTGATAGTTGGCGGCCAGAGGAGGTAAGAGAGAGAATTAAGAGAAAGACAAAAGTCAAAATAAAGAAAAGGGCAATGAAGGCGCATAAGTGAATAGAGAAAAAAACATAAAATAAGAATAATAGGATATCTCAGCCACCGAAAAGGAATAGAAAAAAAAAATATATTTACTGAGAGAGATCAGGGACTCACTTATTTTGATATGATTAGTAATAGTTAATTGACAATTTTATTATAATTATATTATGTTATTATTATGATTTATTAATTGTAAAGTTATTATTTATTCTGATTATATTATTATTGATGGTGTAATCATATCGATATGATTTCTGATTATATTCTTATCATATATAATCATTATATCAGATCATATTATCATCATATTTGATCATATCTTGTTATCATATCCAATCTTATCACTGATTATGATACTGATCCAGTAGTCTTTCTGATTGGGTCTTGTTTCACATAAATTAAATTATTAAAAGATAGACATTTTAAGTAAACAAGATAAAAGCCGAAAGCTACTGGGCCCATGTTCACCGATTGCCACTAAGCCGGGACCAATTGAATTGAATTGAATTGAATGGGGCAGATAGTGTAAAAGCTATGGCTGTCCTGTGCATGGCCACTCGTCCTCCACCATACACGAACCCATTGAATTGTATCGGTCTTGCCGTGGCACTGATCCCCCACTAGCCTGCATGAAAGTGGCATGGTGTCCCTTAATTGACCGAGCGCTCCCCATTGAATTGGATAACTCCGAACATTGTAAATTGAATTGAATTAAATTAAAATCGAATCGAATTGAGTTGGATTGAAATCGAATTGAATAGATCATGGTCATTTGGATATTGGCGTTGACTGGCATTGCCTCCGCCCATTGAATCGAATTGAATTGTAATTGTAATTGACCAATGGCCATTGATATTGAATTGAAAATTGTTAAATTGAATAGTGTCATAGTGATCAAACATTTAATTGCTAAATCAATATTGATCGATCATCTGATCTTTTTCTGATCCTTCCTATTGATTTATGACTTTATTGTCCTATTGTTATATTGAATCATCGATCCAATTGATAAGACAATTATTAATTGCTATCTCTATTGATTGGTCTTTTGACCATAACTTAATATAGTTGCTCATGTTGATAAATCGTTATATTGTAAATTGATTATTGTATTATTGCTCAATTGACTCATCATTGATTATATCTTATTTTCGATTGAGCATATTGATTGTTTAGTAGATCCTACGTACTGAGTATTTTTATACTCATGGATATTTCCCTGTACCTGGATCCGTGCAGGTGAGAGTACTTTGGTAGAGGATGATCCTGCAGGTGGCTATGCTCAGTGATAGACAGATGTTGCACATGTTCTAGATTGAGTTGTCTAGTTTTTATTATTTCCGCATTTATTAGAATTGTGAACTTATTAATATTTTAATTATTTTGAATATAATGGATTATTAGCTATTATTATTGAAAAAAAGTCTTCCGCATTTATTATTTATATTCCGCAAAAATGTATTAAAAACATTGAGTAGCGCCTTTGGGACGACTCTGAGCACGTGAAAATCACGTGGGTCTCGGGGCGTTACAATTATTGTCACTTTAAAACACACTATTATCATATCATATGAGTATTAAAAGTGTTAGATATTTTTATCTTTATGGGATAAAATAGAATGACAATAGGAATTAAAGAGCATGTGGAGTCATTTTGACTTCACATATAACATCGTAGATCTCAAGATTTACGAGGCTGAAATTGGTTCAAAAAATCGGTGAAATATTTGGTTCAACCCTTATTTTGGTTTGATTTGATGAATCACATTTTTAAGGATTCCTGAAGCGGTCGTTTGAGTGCTTTCGCCGTGCCTCTCCTACTCTTTCGCCATTGTCGAACACTTTCGTTGTTATCAATTTGTCTTTCTCTTGCCGTCTCGACATGTTCTGTTAAAATTAATGTGCTAACTAATTTTTTCAACATCAATAATTTTATATTTTTTTATAAAAATTTTGAGTTAACAAAAGGGAAAAATACTTTATTTTTTAAATAAGAGCTTAATGAGGTCTATCATGATTAAATTTGATATGCTGTCTAATTTTTTTAAAATATTAAGACGTTAGGAAGAGCAACATTAATAATTTTATATTCTTAATCCTCACAAATTTTGAAAAGAAAAATTGGAGGGGAGTTTGATTAGTGATTGGGATTATTTAAATAATTTTGGAATTTATTTAAATTGGAATAAATCTGACTTAATTAAAGAGATAAAAAAAGAGGATTAAATTTGAGAGAGATTAGATATTATAGTTAGAGTATAATTGAGAATTATAAATCTTTTAAATAAAGAGTTAGGGCCAGCTAAACTTAGGAAAATAAAAGAAAGAGATTATTTTCTTCTGTGTGACTTCTCGGCGACGGGCGTAACTTCTCGGTGACCGACCGGCATGACAAGACGTTTTGGCGATCGGCGCGAAACGAGGTATGTAACAATTGTGTCCAAAGGAAAAAAAAAGAATTTTACGGTCGCAAGAGATGGAGAGAAGGGAGAAAGAGTTGTTGTTGGTTTGCGGCCAAAATTAAAGAATGTAAGAAAAAATAATAAAAGGAAAAGGGGGTTCCTCGGGCACAAAATCCATGTAAGAGAGAAAAAATATAAACTTATTTCGGGCGCAAAAATAGGAGAGAAAAAAGAGATTGTGAGAAAAAAAAAGTAAAAGAAAAAGAAAAGTTGAGAGACATTTTGCTGGCGTAAATTAATTGAGAGATAGGAGATGAATAGGAGAGAGAGAGAAGATATAGAGAGGAAGGAGAGAATCATGGAGAAATGAAAAAAAAAAGAAAAAAAAGGAAGAGATTTCATGGCCGCAAAAGAGAAAGAGATAAGGTGGAAAAAATAATAATAGCATTTGTTTGTTTATGATAAGAAAATTCATTTATTAAATTTCTCAATCAGGAAAAACAAAATGGAATATATAGAGGAAAATGATTGGGAATAATTTCGGGTCAAAATTCGGCATTGGTATAACCAACCAACGATCGAAAATAGAGTTAATTTTTTAACCAACTTGAGGTACATAGGGGGATTTTCATGGCGTCGGTTTTTCACGACATGGACCATGAACTGTTCTTCATTTTATAGAGATTACATTATATATTGTTTGCATCTCATAGATATCGTATGACATAGATAAAATAATCAAAAGTTGTCGAAAACATAATTTTTTGATGATGATAGAATTCGGTTCGGGTTCTGTTCTGCCCGGCCTATGTTCAATAAAATTCGGACCGAATTATAGTAGGAGCCGGACCGAGTTCCATGAACCTTGTCCGGGTTCCCATGGGCGTGGCCCAGGTCCCTTGCCCAAGTGAGATGCTAGATTAGATCATAGAACTGAACTGGGTTCCGGCTTACTCGGCCCGGGTTTCGAAGACTCATTGATAATGGATTGGAATCGAGCTAATATGGCCCAAGTTCTGATATAGAAATTGGAGAAAATGAAATAGATGAATTGATCCGCATTTGTCCTAGTGTGGGTCGGATTTTGAAGATTTTAAATATATTCTTAAATAATTATTTGGTTAATTGCATTGTTTAATAGCATTGATTGTTCATAACCATCCATCGATATGTATTGGTCCAGTCATTGTGATTGTTATGTTGATTGATGATAATTAATTATAATTGTAATATACTAATTGGTAATAATTGATTATGGATTCATGGCCTATTATTCAATTGTCCTAAATTGATAGATATGGATTATTGATATTGATTGTGCATCGTCCAAGTGACGATATGGAACATTGCTACAATTGAATTGTTAAAGTAATAATTGAGACCTTCATGGTCGATGGAGGCCCTCTTGGTCGATTGAGGCCCATTGGGTTGATAGAGGCTCACGGAGTCGATCATTGATGCATCATGGAACGATTGAGGTATTTATGGTCGATGGAGGCTCATGGAGTCGATTGTTAATGCATAATTGTTAACAGAGACCCTTATGATCGATTGAGACCTTCACGATCGATAGAGACCTTCATGGTCGATTGAGGCCTTTATAGTCGATGGAGGCCCTCGTGGTCGATGTAGATCCTTGCGATCGATAGAAGCCCATTTTGGTCCATGGAGACCGTTATGGTCGATGGATTCTTTCTTAATTGAACTGAATTATTAATTGAATTGAATTGTTAATTGAATTACATCGTTGATTGAATTACGCCTTAGTGGCTGATTCATAATTGAATTGTTTCTTAGTGGATGATGAAAAATTGAATAGATAAATTGTTAATAGATATGATAATTGATAATTGTTTATTGTGGCCTTCATCGACTTATGACTAATTGGTAATTGATTTAAGACAATTGAATCGAATTGAATGGATATTGGTCATCAATAATTTATGATATGGATAGTTACTTTGTTTGGTCAAATTGTTTTTGATTTATTGATTATCGTTAAATATTATCTATTCTACCCAATTATATATTGTTATGGATAATTGTTATTGGTAGTATTGATATTGATATTGATCATGATTCATATAATTATTTTTATGGGTGACCCTACGTACTGAATTATCTCATTGGGCTTTGCCCTTGTATTTGGATCCATACAGGTAATCGTGATGGCGATGGTGAACGGTTGGTGACTCCTTTGATGGGTGACATGCATATGGATATAATGTTTATTATTGTATAGACGTGGGTCCTAATAATAGTGATATTTGGGAGGTTGAGTGATAACTTGCTGATTTTTGGGTCAAACTTGAGATATTTCAATTTTTGATTCAACTCCCTAATTCACTCACTACTGCAATTTATACAGGTCAATTGTAGTAACCCTAAATGTCGTATCCACAGTGATTTGAAGTCCTAGACTACCTAAAAACAATTTAGACTAATCCTATTTAAAGTGGCAAAAACAGATTTTTTAAAGGAAGTGAAAACAGATTTTTTTAGGAAAACAAAAAGATAACTGTTTTGAGGTTTTTGAAAAGTTAACTAAACTGAGTTATAAATGCTAATCTAGAGTCTAAAAGGGTTTATCTATCAATGAGGAATGTCCTCCTAGGAATTGGGGTTCATCTAATTTAATTATGGATGGAAATGTATAAGTTATCATTTTCTAGTCAAATCCAATTCAACTTTCAATATGATTGTTTTCACAGCTCAATTAGACCAGAATTAAGCAATATATTGTCATATAATTGTTAGCCAAGTTAAATTAGAAGAGGATCCCCACTGAAAATCAAGTTATCACTATGTTCAATCCAAGTCAAAGATCCTTGTCAAAGAGGAATGGTACCTTGTCAAAGATCCTTCCATTGGCCACATTTTGAAAGTTTCTTTTCTGACTTCTCACAACAGCCTCTTCAATTTTTTTTTCTTTAGGTTCTGAACAGGAGTGTTCCTCAACTGAATTTCCTTCCACATTCTTGGAGTTTGAATTCTCTTGAGCTAGATTGGCCTCTACATTTTGCATTGGCTCTTCAACCAATCTTCCACTCCTAAGTTGAATGGCTTTGGCTTGTTCTTTAGGGTTCATCTCTGGCTGTCCAGAAAAAAAACAAAGGGGGTCTAGCTGAAGTGCTAGCCTGCTGAGCAAATTGATTTTCAATCATTTTTTGATTTGCACTCATGGTTTCCAATCTAGAATTGATTTTCAATATTTCCTCTCCTTGGCTGTCCTGCTTCTTCAAGATTATTTGTAGCATCTCCTTCATTTTAGTTTGGAATTGAGAAGCCTGACTTTGTGGAGGTTGCTCATAAGAGGTCCTTTGCATAGGAGCATTTGAAGGTTGAGTTGCATATGAAGGTGGCTGGTTTCTTGACAAAATCTTGGGTTGCCAATTAGAATTCTGCATTGGTGGACCTTGATAATGATTTTCCTTATAGGAAAAATAGGGATGGTTCCTGTTTTTTGGAGTATAGAATTCAGAAGGGGGCTTCACTCCATAATTCCCTACAACATTAACTTGGTCTATGGATTGCTCATGTTGCTGCATTATCAAGTTGCAACTCTTAGTGATATGGCACTGGTTTCCACATACATCACATCTTGATTCACAATTGGAAGACTTTCCTACATTAGTTGACAAATTCAGCTTCTACAATGCCCTTTTCAATCCTTCTTCAATCTGGACAGCAATGTAATTAACTTGAATTTCATTGGATGGCCTCCTTGTCCTATCATGTGTAAGGAAATGGTGGTTCTTGATCATGTTCTCAATTAATTGGTAGGCCTCGTCAATATTTTTGGAGGCAAAAATCCCTCCTGCAGCAGTGTCCAATGCCACTTTAGATGGAAAATTCAGACCCTTGTGGAAATAGTAGACCAACTGCCATTTCTCAAATCCATGGTGTGGACATGCCCTCAACAAGTTTTGGAGTCTTTGCCATGCATCACATATGCTCTCCTGATCCAATTGGTAAAACATGACAATCTGGTCCCTATAGTTATCAGTTTTGCTAGGTGGAAAGAATTCAGCTAGAAACAATTGAACTATGGACTCCCAAGTGGCAATCTCTTCTGGTTTGAGGGTCTTGTACCAAATCTTTGCCTTGTCCTTGAGTGAGAAGGGGAACAACTTCATGTAGACGCCATCCATGGGTGTATTGTTGAAGTGAACAATGCTGCAATTCTCCTTGAAGTTGTCAAGGTATGAAATTGGATCCTCATTCCTCAATCCAGCAAATTGGTATTGCCCTATCATTGTGATTAGTGCTGAATTCACTTCAAAGTTGGCCACATGTGCTCCATCCCCTTGTTCATTTCTGACATTGCTGGATGAATAATAATCCTTTAGTGTCCTTGAAGCTGCCATATTTTGGTCTGCAACCTCTTCAAATTCTAGATTAAGTGCCTCTTCTTCAAAAACTCCTCCTTCTTGCTTCTTCTCTTTGAAGTCTCCTCCTTCTATTAAATCTCCTTTCAGGTTCTGGTTGAGATAGATATAAGTCCTCTTGATGGTCCAAGTCCTGCATAAAGGAATTCAGAAGTATTAAATTCAAGAAAGAAAGGAAAACTAGACAAAAGTGGAAAATTGGGAATGATAACTTGCAAAAATAGAAAATTGGCCTAACAAATGGACTAAAAACTAATCTAAAATATCTAAGTTAGCCTAATTGACCTCAAATCCCCGGCAACGATGCCAAAAACTTGATAGTGATATTTGGGAGGTTGAGTGATAACTTGCTGATTTTTAGGTCAAACTTGAGATTTTTCAATTTTTGGTTCAACTCTCTAATTCACTTTCTACTGCAAGTATACAGGTCAATTGTAGTAACCCTAAATGTCGTATCCACAGTGATTTGAAGTCCTAGACTGCCTAAAAACAATTTAGACTAATCCTATTTAAAGTGGCAAAAATAGATTTTTTTAAAGGAAGTGAAAACAGATTTTTTTTAGGAAAGCAAAATGATAACTGTTTTGAGGTTTCTGAAAAGTTAACTAAACTGAGTTATAAATGCTAATCTAGAGTTTAAAAGGGTTTATCTATCAACGAGGAAGGTCCTCCTAGGAATTGGGGTTCATCTAATTTAATTATGGATGGAAATGTACAAGTTATCATTTTCTAGTCAAATCCAATTCAACTTTCAATATGATTGTTTTCACAGCTCAATTAGACCAGAACTAAACAATATATTGTCATATAATTGTTAGCCAAGTTGAATTAGAAGAGGATCCCCATTGAAAATCAAGTTATCACTATGTTCAATCCAAGTCACTTTGCTGATTTTTTGGCAATTCAATAAAACCTAAAACGATAACTTCTAAATTGCACTTTGAAAATGAAGGGAATATTTCAATCAGCTAAACAAGGATGAAATCAAATCCAGTATTAATGCAAATGCTCATTGGTTTATCTCTAAACTACAAGAGGATTTAAAATCAGCTTCTCAGCTGCAAATTCAAATGAAATCCACATTTTCATTAATGAATTAGATAGAAATCAACACCTAATACAAGTTTGGGAAATCAGAAATTGTCATTGCTCCTTGGCTCATCTTTGAATCTCAAGGAAGGCCTTAAAACCATCTCTCAATGGTGGATTAAAATGGGGCTTAATAATGGCAATCAGATTTCAGGAATTTCAGGAAATCAGAAATCAGCAACTCATTCAAATCAGGAAAAACCAAATGTGATTACAGATTTGAATCATAGGAATGTCAAAGCTTCTCAATCCATTTCTGAACAAGATTGGGATAGATGTTAACCTCTCAGTTGTTCAATTAATTCAATCCCTAATGACAATCAGATTCAAACAGCCCAGGAAAATCAGAAATCAGATTGTTCAAAAATCAGAAAAGCAGAAAATCAGCAACAATTACAAATTAGAACCTTAGGAATGTCATTGCATCTTGATCATTTCTGAACTAGAATGGAACCATAAGATAACCTCTCAGTTGTCAAAACAATTGGGGCTCCACAATGACAAAATAGGTTCTAAGAGTTCAGAAATCAGAAAGGCATTCAGAATTCAGATTTCAGAAAAATCAGATTTCAGAAAGTAGAAATCAAAATTCTATTTGGGTTTCTATCTAGAACTTGGCATTGATTCTTGATTTATTTCTGAATAAGGGTTAGACCAAATGATAACTTCTCAGTTATAAATACAAATAGGGTCTTCAAATGACAAGATCGGATTCATAACAGTTCAAATTCAGAATTGCAAAACCAGAAATTCAGAATTCAGAAATTAGTGTAGGAAGTTTGAACTTATCCCTAATCCATCCACAATTAATCTAGACTACTACCCTATCCTAGGAGAGCTAAATCATACTAAACAGATTAGAAAACTGATACAAATCATCCTGCAATTAGTTGATATGAAGGCTATCCACAGGATCAGATTTGCAGCAACTCTTCAGCTCCTTCCCTCTTTCTTCCTGTCCAGCCACCCTCCAAATGGAGGCCCTCCTCTTTCCTCCAGGTTTTCCAGCTTATATATGACTCTTGTCTACCCTTGGATGCAGATGAGAAGGTTCCCTTGTGCCTTGATCATGCCAAGTGTCCTGGTCTAGAAAATATCTGCAGTGACAGCTTTTTGGACAGCCAAAAAGTAAGTGGTCCCCCCTTTTTTTCCCTCTTTGTGCAGCCCTCTTTTCCCTGCTAGAAAATACAGAACAGCAAACATCAATGTCCTCTAATAAGAAATAAACAAATAAGGATTATGACAGCAAGTAAACTCAGCTCAATAATTAAAAGGAGTTTGGTGTTATACAAGAGTGGAAATCAATATGAAAAACTAATGGTTTTAGAACTCGGAAATGATAATTTTGCACTAATCATGGAAATTATCCAAATACAAGTGATTCAAGGCATTAGAGGCATCAAATGGATTAGGGTGGCAAGTGAGTGAAGTCAGAAATCAAATATAAATAAGATTATCATAGAAATGATAACTTGGGTGCCAAAACGATAACTTGATTGCCTTAAAAATGATAACTTGTCATAACTTTTGTTGTGGTTATCCAAATGTGATCAAATTTGAACAGCAATGATTTAGGACAATAATATAATGAATGCCTAAGGCCTTTGTGCAGATTTGACAGTTTTGCATGTCGAAATGATAGTTTTGCCCTTTAACGATAACTTGGCATTGGAAAAAATGATAACTTATTCAAATGGATTTATAATTTTGCACAAGTTGAGATATGATCATCCAAATATGATTCATTTATGATGGCAATGGATTTAGGGCAGAATAATCACTGTAATTCAGCTCAATTAAAATAATGACAACTTATGCATTTGTAATGATAACTTGCCCCAAAAATGATAACTTGGCATAGAATTTAATTATTAATGGGTTTTGGCATTTCAGAACCTCTATGCACAGGGAATTGAGTATAAAATGAGCAAGATCAACTAGTTATCACAATTCATGCATTTCAAACATAATTGGCCAAAAGTTGGCAATTTAGGGATTCGATAGGGGTGAAATACATCTAAAATGGATAAAAAACTATATTGATCAGCTAGTGATCACCTAACCCACAAGTTATTGAATATTGCATAAATGTCTTCCCCACATTGTAATAGAATATCGTAAATTAGTCTTCCGCTTATGTAAGTCAATTTGTTGACTAGTCAAAGTCAATGTATAGAATTGAGTGACGTTGCCGAGATAACGTTTTGCGCAGGTAAAAAAAATCTCGAGGCGTTACAAAGGTATTAGAGCCTAATGAGAGACACTTCTTAGTTGTCTCTAATAGAATAGGTTCAATGTGCACACGTCATGAGCAACCACCGCGCCATTAAGAAAGAGTCAAGTAAGTTTTCTAAACCATGAATTAGCTTATGTAACTAAATTGCAATATAGAATACAGTGCCTTCAAGCTATGGATAAAGTAAGGGATGACCTAAATTCTTAGTTGATGGAAATATAATAATTTTATTGATGATATAAGGAAACGCCTAAAGAGGTTATTCCGAAAGGAATAACCAAAGTTTTAAGGAGGTTATTCTAGATAGAATAACCCAAGTCCTAAGGAGGTTATCCCTAACGATATATGAGTAGAGTCAGATCATTATTATAGGACGTATCTTATTTATGCATATTGATACAGATCACATCAAGGATATATTTTGCAAAACGTGCCCTGTGGCCCAAGGAGTGGATCGCAATGGGCCAATCAACAGACTCAAGACCCAATGTCAAATAAGCAACAAGCTCAAGATCCTCTATTGAATAATGATCGAAGCAACGAGCATCATGAGAAACAACTTATGCAAAGATCACCACCACATGGATCCCACTCCATCCCTAGGAGTGATAATCTACCACCTCATCAAGATCGAAAGGATAGTATTGAGAGGTTTCTCGAGTTGCAGCCCCATCACTTTGATAGAAAGGCGACTTTGAGGATGCAAAGAGGTGGATAGAAGAATTAGAGCAGATTTTCCTGGAAATGGATTGTGGTGAGGATCACAAGATGATTTATGCCACCAAAAAGTGAGATTGGTGGAAAGCTATCAAGCTCGCGATATTCTCTGGTCACGATTACATCACCTGGGGAGAATTTAAGAAGACATTCGAGGATAGATACATTCCTGCCTATGAGCGAGGCAAGAAGCAAAAGAAATACCTCACGCTACAGCAGGGTAGTATGACCATCAAGCAATACCTAACCAAGTTTCTGAACTTGGAGAAGTACTCAACCCTACAACAATAAGAATTGGATCGAGTAAAACGCTGGATTGATGGTCTCAAACCAAGCTTTCGAGAAAGAAGTCACCTTTAAATTTGCTGAAGAGTTCGCCATCTATCTGGAAGATGGTGACAATGCAAGCGACAAGAACCAAAGACAAACACTTTCCAACCAGAAAATATGCAAGAAGCACTAAAGGTTTCGGAGGACAAGCAAATTGCAAACAATCAAGATCAAGATCGATCTCGAAAAAGAAATAAATCATATAAGGAAGAAGATCAAGATGGACCAATTGTGGGGTGCAAGAGACAAAGGCGGATTAGAGAGCCTTGTCCTTATTGTCAGCGACTACATTCGAGTGAATGCTATCGTAAGACTAGAGCTTGCCTCAACTGTGGGAAACAAGGACACTTTGTTCGGAATTGTTCGGAACCAAAGAGAAATCAATAAAGAAAAATGGTGAGGTTCCTACCCTACTTATGAGGCATAGTTATAGAATGAATGATAGATAATTGGAATGGGGGTTGAAATAAACATAAATAATTAGTTTCCCTCTTTTGAGTAAATCAGTAATGGTGACAATTGATAATGAACATGAATGCTTTTTTAATGTGCTTATTGACTAAATTTTAGATTGGTCAAATTCTCCTTCGTAAAATTTGAGGACGAATTTATTTTCAAGGAGGTTATGGTATAACGACCCAATTTTTGAAAATTTAATAAATGAATTTTTTATCATTTTATTTTGGAAAATATTGTTTTTAATATTATTATATTTAATAATTAAGAAAAGTAAAATAAAATTGGAGAGGAGTTTGATTAGTGATGGGATTATTTAAATAATTTCAGAATTTATTTAAATTGGAATAAATCTGACTTAATTAAAGAGATAAAAAAAGAGGATTAAATTTGAGAGAGGTTAGATATTATAGTTACAGTATAATTGAGAATTATAAATCTTTTAAATAAAGAGTTAGGGTCGGCTAAATTTGGGAAAATAAAAGATAGAGATTATTTTCTTCTGCGTGACTTCTCGACAATGGGCGTAACTTCTCGGCGACCGACTGGCATGACAAACGTTTTGGTGACCGGCGTAATTGTGTCCAAAAGAAAAAAAAAGAGAATTTTACGGCCGTAGGAGGAGTTTTACGGTAGCAAGAGATGGAGAGAAGGGAGAAAGAGTTGTTGTTGGTTTGCGGCCAAAATGAAAGGATGTAAGAAAAAAAATAATAAAAGGAAAAAGGGTTCCTCGGGCATAAAATCCATGCAAGAGAAAGAAAAATATATATAAACGTAGTTCGGGCGCAAAAATAGGAGAGAGAAAGAGATTGTGAGAAGAAAAAATGTAAAAGAAAAAGAAAAATTGAGAGACGTTTTGTGGGCGTAAATTAATTGAGAGAGAGGAGATGAATAAGGAGAGAGAGAAGATAGGCGAGGAAGGAGAGAATCATAGAGAAATGAAAAACAAAAGAAAAAAAAGGGAAGAGATTTCAGGGCCGCAAAAGAGAAAGAGATAAGGTGGAAAAGATAATAATAATAATAATATTTGTTTGATTATGATAAGAAAATTCATTTATTGAATTTCTCGGCCATGAAAAATAAAATGGAATATATAGAGGAAAAGGATTGGGAATAATTGCGGGTCGGCATTGGTGTAATCAACCAACGATCGAAAACAGAGTTAATTTTTCAACCAACTTTAGGTACGTAGGGGAATCCCCATGGCGTCGGTTTTTCACGACATAGACCCTGAACTCTTTTTCATTTTATAGAGATTACATTATATATTGTTTGCATCTCGTAGATATTGTATGACATAGATAACATGATTGGAAGTTGTCGAAAACACAATTTCCTAATGACGATAGAGGCTCGGGTTCTATTTTGCCCGGCCTGAGTTCAATAAAATTTGGACCGAATTATAGTAGGAGCCGGACCGAGTTCCATAAACCAGGTCCGAGTTCCCATAGGCGTGGCCCAGGTCCCTTACCCAAGTGCGACGCTAAATTAGATCATAGAACTGAACTGGGTTCCGACTTACTTAGCCCGAGTTTCGAAGACTCATTGATAATGGATTGGAATCGAGCCAATATGGCCCAAGTTCTGATATAGAAATTGGAGAAAGTGAAATAGATGAATTGATCCGCATTTGTCCTAGTGTGGGTCGAATTTCGAAGATTTTAAATATATTTTAAAATAATTATATGGTTAATTGCATTGATTAATTACATTGATTGTTCATAACCATCCATCGATATGTATTGGTCTAGTCATTGTGATTGTTATGTTGATTGATGATAATTAATTATAATTGTAATATGCTAATTGGTAACAATTGATTATGAATTCATGGCCTATCATTCAATTGTCATAAATTGATAGATAATGGGATTATTGATATTGATTGTGCATCGTCCAAGAGACGAAATGGAACATTGTTACAATTGAATTGTTAAAGTAATAATTGAGACCTTAATGGTCGATGGAGGCCGTTATGGCCGATGGATGCCCTCGTGGTGGATAAAGATCCTTGTGATCGATTGAGGCCCATTGAGTTGATAGAGGCTCATGGAGTCGATCATTGATGCATCATGGAACGATTGAGGTCTTTATGGTCGATGGAGGCTCATGGAGTCGATTGTTAATGCATAGTAGTTAATGGGGACCCTTATGATCGATTGAGACCTTCATGATCGGTAGAGACCCTCATGGTCAATTGAGGCCTTTATAATCGATAGAGGCCCTCGTGGTCGATGGAGGCCCTCGTGATCGATGGAGGCCCTCGTGGTCGATGGAGACCCATTTTGGTCGATGGAAATCGTTATGATCGATGGATGCTTTCTTAATTGAATTGAATTATTAATTGAATTGAATTGTTAATTGAATTGCATCGTTGATTGAATTGCGCCTTAGTGGCTGATTGATAATTGAATTGATCCTTAATGGACGATGAAAAATTGAATAGATAAATTGTTAATAGATATGATAATTGATAATTGTTTATTGTGACCTTCACCAACTTATGACCAATTGGTAATTGATTTAAGACATTAATTGAATTGAATAAAATGGATATTGATCATCAATAATTGATGATATGAATAGTTACTATGATTGGTCAAATTGTTTATGATATATTGATTATCATTGAATGTTATCTATTATAACCAATTATATACCGTTATGGATAATTGTTATTAGTAGTATTGATATTGATATTGACCATGGTTCATATAGTTATTTTTATGGGCGACCCTGCGTACTGAGTTATCTCATTGGGCTTTACCCCTGTATTTGGATCCATACAGGTAATCATGATGACAATGGTGAATGGTCGGTGGCTCATCTGACGAGTGACATGCACATGGATATAGGGTCCATTATTATATAGACATAGGTCCTAACCCACAGGTTATTGAATATTGTATAAATGTCTTCTGCACATTATAATATAATATTGTAAATTAGTCTTCCGCTTATGTAAGTCAGTTTGATGACTAATCAAAGTCAATGTATAGAATTGAGTGACGTTGCCGAGATAATCTTCTGGGCAGGAAAAAAAATCTCGGGGTGTTACATGTAGCATCAAACATGATATTAAACTTTTAACATTGGGTTGCCATGTCTTTTTTATTCTCACCTTGGATCTATTGGCACACAATTGGAGAATGGTTAGATCAAGAACATCACAACATATGAGAGAAATCTCATGCATCATAGGAGGAAGGTTAGAGTAAGAACTCCAAGGCCCTGGTTGGATTAGAACTTCTAGGTAGAATTTCGATAAGTTCTGATAAATACCAACAAAAGTTCTCGTGATTGTTCCAGTCAACAAGCAAAGTTCCGTAAAAAAAGTTTCGATCGATCGTGAAAACTTGTAATTTCTCGTCGCAGTTGCCTGAAAATCCATCAAATCAAAACAGAAGTTCTAGTAAGCACTAGAACTTCGTCCAAACACTAGGTTGAACATAAATGTCAATTCGACAAAGTTTCAAGAACTTACCGGAACTTCTATTTTTCAATCCAAACACAACCCAAGAGATGTGAGACGGGATACATTTATTTAATTCTAATAATTAAAATATTTTATTAATTAGTTACAATATTTTGTTTAGTACTATAATATAATAAAACTATAAAAGAATTCATATTATTTAACTAAATAATGTAAAAAAATTATATTTGTATTGTTTATTAAATAAATGAAATTAATGCAAAATCTTATATATAATATTATAATTATTATATTGTTAATTAATTTTTTAAATTGTTTTTAGGAAAAATATAAATAATCTAATTTACACTATCCTTGTATCTTAAGATATTATTTACGTAAATTATAATATTAATAACATATAAGAAATTTAATAAAAATTAATATTAATATATTACGGCACACTTAATTTTTTATAACATTTTAAATTAATAATTACCTCTCATATTTTTTATAAGTTGGTAATTATTTTTATAAATAAATAAATATATAATTATTTTTATTAATTATAATTTTATACCTCATAAAATAATAAATTATATTCTTAATTCTTTTTTTTATCCAAGTACTCATTAAAATTTATTTATCAAATTAACTTTTTAAAATTCCATCATTGTATTTTCATCCAAATAGTAAATTTAATTTTTTATCTAATCAATTAATTTTTAAGAACTAATAACAAGATAAAATAGCATATGGTTTAGTAATCCATGCCTAACCCTCAACTTCTTAACCGGACGGGAGCAGCAAATTCAACTTTTTTATTTGTTCCATCAATGATTAGAGTGGGATCCGCACGAACAAAAGAAGTGCGTTTGGCGAAAAAATGAGGAATAAGACCTCGGTCTTATTCCTCATCGAAACCATGCCCCTAAGAATTGACTTGATTGCCACATCAAGGTCAACATGCCTCGCCTAGTGCTTTGATTTTTATTGTCAACAAAATTACTGTGATTGTTTTAGGAACGTGAAAACATTGTTTATCATATAGGGAGGTTGAGCGGTATGATCGACATGAAAACACACGCTTTCCAAAACCCACTTTTTACTTCAGCAACCGTGTCATTATTTTTTAACATCCAGGCACAACTTGACTAATCTGATGTTTAAAATTTAAAAATGATTAAGTTGACGAATTTAAGAATCAAAATTGTAGTTATAAATTATTTCCATCATTTATGAGCCCACTCAATAACTCCATTCGAAAACCGAAGAATTTTTTAGACTTCCAAGTCCCAATCCCCTTTGTAATTATTGTCGTAGACGAGCTCCACAAATATTATTTTTACATAATTATACTTCTAATTAAAATATTAAGTTAATTTAGATGCTTATTTATAATTATGTTTGTACACTACAAGAAAAGTGAGTTTTTCCGACGGTCAATTTTCGACTGCAAGCAATCCGTCGCAAATTGCGATGAAATTTGAGACGGATGTCAATCCGTCATAATTTCCGACGGTCAAAACCGTCGGAAATATAAAAAATGAATTATGAAATATCTTATATTATTTTTTTTTGAGGGTTTGGAACATCAAAGTTTTCGACAGTCTAACCCGTCAGTAACATTATGTAATATATAGTGCAATCGGTATTTTATTGTTATACGTTCTGATGGTCTAGCCCGTCGAAAGTTCGGACAGTCCGAACCATCGATAATGAAAAAAAATATTGTAATCATATATATCATAATATATAATATTGTTAGTATTTTACTATTATAATTACCGACATTTTGGACCGTCGAAAGTTCAGACGGTCCGGACCATCGGTAATAAAAGAGGTAATTAAATATTGTAATCATATATATCATAATATATAATATTGTTAGTATTTTATTATTATAATTACCGACGGTTCGAACCGTCTGAAGTTCAGAAGGTTCGGATCGTCGGTAACGGAAAAAGAAAGTAATAAAATATCAAAAATTCTGACGATTGAAATCGTCGATAAAATAAAAATATTATTATATTATTACATTTTTCGACAATCAAAATTATCGGTAATTAAAAAATAATCCCACCCCATTCCTCATATTTTTTTTTCTTTTCCCGCTCTCCACTTTCTTTTTCCTTCTATTTATTCATTCACTCTACCTCCTATTTATTCATTCACTTCTATTTATTCTTCTCCGCTCTCCGTTCTCTCTACCTCCTCTCTCTCCCGGACCATGACGGAAGGATGACCCCTGGCGACCCCTCTCGCCGGTCGTCGGTGACCCCTCTCTCTCTCTCGCCCGTGGCCGGCAAGCCCTCTATCTCCCTCTCTCTCCCTCTCGTGGATGATCGAACCGCCTGGCCGTCAGGCGGCTTGATCCGGCCGTAATCGGCCGGATCGAGCCGTTCGGCCGTCGAGCAGCTCGATCCGATCACAATCGGTCAGATCGACCGCCGGGAGGCTCGATCGACTGCGGCGGTCCGATCGGCCGCCAGGCGGTTCGATCGGCCGCTGTCGGCCAGACCGACTGCTAGGCGGCTCGATCGGCCGCTGCCGACCAGACCTGCGCAGCCGGCCAAATCGGCTGCCTGGCGGCCTGATCCGGCCGCTGGCGATGGGCAAATTTTTTTATATTTTAAAAATTGTTTGCGACGGTCATAATTGCCGGAACGTATCGATGGTCAGCAACCGCCAAAATTAACAATGATCGCGGCCACCGGAACATTTCGACGGTCGCAACCGCCAAGAACATTTTGATGATCGCAATTGTCGAAAGTTTCGACGGTCGCAACCGTCGAAACGTTTCAAGCGGTTACAACCACCGGAAATTTCGACGATCGCAACCTCCGGAACTCTTCGACGATCGGAACCGTCGGAAGTTTCGACGGTCGCAATTGTTTGAACTTCCGACGGGTGTTTTTCGAACCATCGAAAATTATTTGCGACACCACCTTTTTCGACTAATCATTTCCGTCAATAAATTCGTTGAAAACCACTATTTCTGACAAATTTTCTCGATTTTCTGACGGTTTGGACCGTCGAAAAACACCATTTTTCTTGTAGTGGTATATAGTAATTAATACTAGAATTAAAACATAATGGTTATTAAATTATCGATAAAAGTTATAAGAAATAATATAAGATTATTAAGAATAAACTATAGAATTCATAAATAACATAATATATATATATGTTTTATTATGATTACATAAGTGTAATTATGGTAAAAACACTAAGTCATGACAAAAAATGTAATTGGCCTAGGGTTTCAAGCATGGTTATCAGGATCTCGATTCGGATAGTAAGATCTTACAATTCTCCAGATAGAAAATAATCCCGATTTTATCCGGAGGGTCCTAAACGTAGGATTTATATCGAATCTATAGTCGGGTCTTAAGATTAGTACGATCTTACGATCGATATTGGTACAAATTTATTTATTCGAATAAAAAAATAAAAGTAAACATAAAAGCCCATGAGAAAATGAGATAACTATTTTATTTATACAAAATGTATATGTTAATCTCACTTTTATGAATTTTAATGTCTTCTAATAAGTTTATGTTATGTCATGAATCTAATACTATATTATCTTTCATCAAAATTAATTTTTGTTAATGAACGTATACTAAGAATTATATTTCACTTTTATAAATATTATAGTTCATTAAGATCAAATATTATATATTATTATTTTGTTGTTTTTAAAAAATATATCATATTGTTTTTCATATGATATAAAAGAATATCTATTAGACTTGAAAACATGAATAAAGTATTAATGGTCAATGTTTAATTAACTTATATATAAACATAATATTTATGAATAAATATACTACTTTATTATTTTATATTAAAAATTAATTTTTTTATTCGTGGCAAGATCTTACTAGCCTTGATCCTCGAAGCCCCTTACGATCCTTCCGAGAAACATTTTTTGAATCACCATATGACTTAAGAAAATTTTGAAACAATATATAAGATTTTATGCTTTCACGGTCGAAAAATTAGTAGAGGTAAAAACTGAGCAAAACATACTAAAGATATTCGGAAATATCGACTATTTAAGGTTGAGTTATTAATGCGAAATTGACCTTCTGATTTAGATGATCATTTCTTCGTGATTCTTGAACCATAAATTCTAAAATTTTGTTTGGTGAATCCTACGGAAGTTAGCTTTCCATATCCACTTAGAATCAATTAAAAATCATTTTTATAGAGGAAGTTATGAATCTATCTTCATAGGTCGCTTGTTCTATCCTTAGTCAAATACATGTTCACATTATAAATTAGGGCACAATTAGGATACTTTGAATTAGGGCTTGAAATTTGGATATTCCAATGATACTTTACAATGGTTAGGTGAAAAGTGAAATTATCCAATTTGGACTTGTATATATGAGAAAATGAATTTTTCATTTCATATGACTTCTTTTCTCAAATTTTAGAAACATTGACAGAACATGAATCGATTATTTTTGTTAGAAGGGAATAAGTTAAATTCTATATTTTTTATGTCTAAATACAATAGAAGTCTAGTTTCTAGAAAAAATATGATCTTATTAAAAAGACAAATATTGAGAAAAAATAAATTATTATTTCAGTGACAGTCTATGAGAACACAACCCCTAGCTCAAATTGTCTAACATCTTATAATTTAATCATTAGGAATTAATTGATGATATTTATAGGTTACAAACCTTTGTAAGTCTAGTTTTTAATTCATCTAATTTTATAAGATTTTAGCTCATAGTTAAGAAGTTATGAATTATTTATTAATAGACACTTAATCTGAAATTCTAAGATAACACGTAATCAAATATGGAAAATTGAGTAGTTCCAAGTGTGAAATAGTGCATGAATATAAACACTTGAAATTAGATATTAGTATTTAGATGAGATTACATGTATTCTGAGGTGCATAAGTATTCATCCATCATGAGCATACATTGAAAAGTAAAAGGATATTATTGCTTGTAGGAAATCATCAAGTTACATGTGAAAGGGAGAAAACCTAATAAACTTCCTTGAAAAGATAAATTATAAGGTGAGTGGATAAATTTACAACATAGAAAAATGATATATGTTACTTTTTTATTTATAATAATATTTCAAGAAAGGGTTATTATTATTATTATTATTATTGTTGTTGTTGTTGTTGTTGTTGTTGTTGTTGTTGTTGTTGTTTTTGTTGTTGTTGTTGTTGTTGTTGTTGTTGTTGTTGTTGTTTTTGTTGTTGTTGTTGTTGTTGATATCTTCAGTCATGAAAAGTATTTATGATATATTTCAAGAACATATAAGATGAAGTAACCTATAACATGAAAATGTTCAAGGAATGAACTTAAAATAAGTTTTACTTGATATTGATATGATATTATGATCTGTGTATTTTAATATCATTAAACTTCATGCGTTCATTGGTCATGCTGATTGGAAAAGATCTTTAGGACCGTATGAATGCAGGATGTCGTTGGGGTATATAATGAGTGTCTTTGCCCTTTGAGGGTTTCTCTTTGTGCATGTATTGACCTATGTTATGGGCTGCATATTTAAGACTCATGATTATGAAGCTCTGCTTAGCTATATGACATATGAACATAAAGATATACGTATTGATTCATGACATGCTTTGGGTATTCGAGACTCGTGATTGTGAAGCTCTACTTAACTGAATGACATAAGATCATGGAAGGATATGTAGTGAGTCATGACACGCTTTGCATATCCGAGACTTGTGATTGTGAACTTCTGCCTAATTGTATGACACATGATTATGAAGGAATACATAGGCTCACGACATGATCTACGTCGAAATGCATGATTATGAAACTCTACTTAACTGTGTGAACATAATCATGGATGGATACACATTGACGATGTTGAGCATGTGGAATTACATATGTGTGAAGTTTAAATGTGAATACGAAATACTTTTATTTATGTAAAAATTCATATGATTTGACAACTTATAACATGTGTTATGCTTTAAATATTTTCTCATATGAAAAAATATAGTTAGTTAAATGTTATATGCATTCATATTTTTTTCTTATGTTGTACTTTTATTTCACTCATTGAGCAAAGATTGTTTCTCACATTACTCTTGTTGATTTTTTTTTAGATAATTCTAAGTTCATGAATTGAGTTGACTCAAAGCTTGATATATATATAGAAGAGGTCGAGCATTGAAACATTTTGATTTCCCCTTCACTTTGTTTTTGAAAGAATGCATGTATTATATAAGCATAAGTGTTTAAATAGATGTTAATAGAAATAATTTGTGAGGTGATATGACATTTAGCATTTGTAGTGTTATATGTTGGGTAGCATATGAAATAAAAATGATGAGATCATATAAATGATATATTTTATATCTTATGATTAAACTTTGATGAATATAATTGTATTTATTATTTATATCTATAAGTAACATCAAGTTAAATAAGGGAGGAGGTTTTGCCGGATTTATTTTAAATAGTTAGGACTACAGCTTAGTCACAAAGTTGTGTGACACTTATGTAGATAGTTTTTCAAGAAAATGAATCTTGTGCATTTTTTTCATATTATATAAATTGGGAGTTTGCTTTCTCTATGTATACATAAGTGGTACTTCATGATTTTCAGTTTTCATAAATGTTTTTGCCATGGAAGACCTTGATCTTGTAGACCCGAAAAGCACAAATTGGTGTATTAAATCGCAATAAAAATTTTAAGATCATTTAAAAAAAATGAGCACAAACAGTGTGTCATAGTAAAGAGCAACTAAACAGATGCAAACACAAGAAGACGAGATGTGTTTATGAGGTTCAGCCTAACTCTTTATCGTATGTTCCCATTTTGACTTCTCAACCTCGAGATCGCTGAAGATTCACTATTTTTTCTCTTTTCTTGTAGGGCGAGAATAACTCTTTCTACATCACACTATCTTTTTCACATGGTTTTTTAGTTGATGTTTGATAACGGTCGTCCGCTCCAAGGAATTGGTCATCTATTTCGAAGTGACTAGAGTCTCAGAGAGTAGTGGGTGTTCTATCAACTTCTTGGTCGTTTGACATTTGTCTCGGAGTGATCGTCTGTTCTAACATATCCTGAGTCTCGTTGATTGGTGGATGTTCTAACATCTTCTTAATCGTCCATTTCATCTTCCATTGATCCTCCATTTCGTGGAGCGGTTGTGCATTCCAAAGAGTCCCGAATCTCGGAGATTGGCAAATCATCTGTTTTGATGCCATTGGACATCTGATTTTCTAACCGGTCATTTGCTATATCGATATTTGCCTTTCAAGTTATCTTAATGGACGTCCGCTGGATTCATCGGGCTTTTGTTTTATCTACTACTTTTTAAGATGATTTTTCTTTCAAAAAAAATTAACCTTTTATGCTCAACACTTCAACTAATGTTAGTACATCATCTTTGTTAGAGCCTCCATAGCCCAGCCCACTAAGCCCAGATATAATCTATCATGAAAAGTATAAATGCAGACGTCTGTACTGTAGATCCCAACTTTTTCTTTTTATTTTTCACTGTGAGCTTCTTCTCCCAAAGCTAGGACTAGGTTCTTGTTCCCTTTCGATCTTGCAGATCTTCTCTTCTAGCTACTGATCTCCGAACTGATGTAGGGACAATCTGAGTTATGCAGCTTCAAATGTCTCTAGTTCTTCATAGCAGCCAGTAGGGGTGTTCACGGGTCGGGTTGGACCCGACCCGTGAACAAAAACCGACCCGACCCGACCAAATCTAGTTTGGTCAGACCGGATCGGGTCAGGCTGCCCATGGGGGCCAAATCTAACTCAACTCGACTCGGTTCAGGTCGGGTTGGGTCGGGTGGTCGGGTTATCCGACCACCCAATTTTTCTTTTTTTTTTTAATTTTTTCTTACTGATTTTATATTTTTTAAATATAAAAATTTATTGAATATTTATTTTAAAATATAAAATAAGTTTTATAATTATTTATGTATTTAAAATATTTTATTTTTAAAAATGTTTTAAAGCAAACATAGGTCTAGATTTAAATAAAAAATAGAAAAACAATTAAAAAATAAAAAAAAATTGGGTCATCGGGTCGGGTCGGGTCGACTTGGGGGTCTGACCCGACCACCAACCCGACCTGACCCAAACTAGGCCGGGTCGGGTCGGGTCATCGGGTTCACCGGGTCACCCTAGCAGCCAGGGATCCTTGCCTTCCTTCGTTTCTACTATTCATAACACGGTGAGATGCTAATACCCTGTCTCCCTCTCTCTTTCTTGTCAGCTTCTAACTTGTCTTCTTATGCAAGAACCAACAACAAAGGAAGAAGCTCATAGGACTAGAGGAAACGTATAGGAAAAGAAGAGATAAGAGAAATAAGGCAAAAGAACACAGAGGATTTCAAGCATCTCAAGTTCTAAGAACTCAAAAGAGTAACTGCAAAATGGCTCAGAGATCCTTCTCTTCCTAGCCTATCTTCTATTTTTAATTTTCTGTTACAAGTAATTAATTGAAATCTTGTTCTTAAATGCTTAATCTGCATTCCTTGGTTGCTAAAATTGTTACATGTCTAATATTCAAATGGGATTACTACATAGTCTTAGGATGATGAAGCCTTTGTATTATGTCCTGCTACGTAACAATCTTCCTTGTTTTCTGTCATTAAAACATTTGGGATATAGTCGTTGGACCAACAATCTCACATTTTTTTATGTTGGCAAACAAAATGAGGAGGAGATAAATAAATAACAAATTGTAAGTTACTCCCCCTTAATCATTGTCGATATGTATATGCAATATTATTAAGCATCACACAAATATCACGTGGGTTTTAAAATAAACATGAAAAAGTATTACCTTCAATGGCAACTTCAAGTCTTTCATAATCGCATTAACATTACGAAATTTTGTCTTTCATGACGACCTCAAGTCTTTCACAGTTGCATTAATATTATGAAAATTTATCCTTCTTGAAGATTTCAAGTCTTTCATAAATGTATTACTATTATGATGTTTTGGCTTTCATGACAACTCAAGTCGCATGACGACTTCACGTAACACTCTGAATTTTTAGAAAATAAAAATTAATTTTCGTAATTGAATAAATATGAAATTTATTTTCTTATTAGAGATAATTAAAGTAAAGTTTGAAAAGGAATAAAAAATATGTTAGGTAAGAAATATGAAGAGGAGAAAAGAAAAGTCCTAAGTGGAAAAAAAATTGGGATTTGGATTAAGATTAGGGATTCAATTTCAAATTTTAATTTAATCGTGAGATTAGTTGATAAGGGACTCCAAATGAGTGTTAAAATAGGTGTTTTAAGTTCAAAAGATAAAATAATATTATTTTTTATTTATTTCCAAAAATTCTTGAAAATTAAAAGGATAATTAAATTTTAGATTCTAAATAGGATTCCATAAGTCTCTCTCTGCGCACCTTTCTCCTTTCCTCTACTTGGACTTCTTCTCCAACTTTGGGACACATTTTCTCTATCCTCGGTGCACATGTCGAAGTGCTCTTGACATAAGAGGAATCTCGATTATTCCTTGAAGACACGGACGTCGAGTTGCAGCCAGACACCAAGTTTTGATTTCTGGAAAATTAGGCCAAAGTTCAGCCATTAAGGTAGTTATAGAGCAAAGGTATGCGTTGATGTCGGATTCATTTTTAGATATAATTTCTTAAAAGATCTGATCTAGTTTAAAAATAAGAATAGATGCCCACATGTTCTATGATAATCCAAGAATAGTTTCTTTTTTATTTTACATCGAACATATGTGGATTGATATAAAAGTTAGGGCAAAATTTTGGAAATTCAATGTCAAAATTCCTCTGTACAGGAACGTGACCCAAGCTGGAAGGATCTAGCCTAGGTTCTTCAACTAATAGACAAACTCGGCACAGCGTGAACCAAATCTAATCCGAAGTTGATTTAAAGTTGACCTAGGCTCCAAAAAATCTGACATGTTTCCTTCTCGACAAACGGCGCATATTTGATTCTCAACTTGGCCCGAGTTTTAGTTTACTCATACGCGGCCTGAGCCACCTCAGATCCAACCCAGGTTCTGACTTAAAAATGTTAAATGTTAGGTTTCTTCGGTACCCCACCCATTTGGTTTACGACTCGATGCAAGTAATGTTAAACCCGAGCGGGGTTTGCCTTAGCCCGGACCAAATTCTAATCAATTATTGGACTTGATTATTTTATTAATTCATTTAGCATGATGAAAAAGATATTAATTAGGTAAAAATATAAAAATTGAAAGATATGGGAATTTATTTTTTATTGCACACAATGCTTCCAAGTTGCGGTATGAAATCCTGATAGGAGAGCCAAAATAAGTGCTATGTGAAACTATAGGGGGTTGGAATTAAGTGCTATCCGGAAGTAAGTACTACACCTTATGAAGAAAAGGTGGGAGCCACATCTAAAATTCGTATGGGTTACGTCACTATAAGAAAACTGATGATTAGCGACGCAAAATAGCGTCTCTAAATATGGTGAGGCTAAATCGATGCCACTAGCATCGTTATGGCATCTCAGTTGAATCCCAAGTAAGAGATGCTACTTGCCTCCCAATAGCGTCTCATTAGCGTTTTCTTAACGTTTCACGAAATAGGCGCTAAAGTAGGGATAAATATGGCATTATAACTGAAGAATATAGGGATGCATTAATGTGGCATATCAAAATGAAAGTGTTGCTTCTTCATATGGCGAAATCTTATGTCCATGTCGGAAGTGCAAATATTATCAGTGGAAAGTAAGATATGATGTGCAGAAGGATTTATATTACAACGGTTTCTTACTGACATACACAAATTGGTTCTTTCGTGGTGAAGAAAGATGGGCTAAAGAGACATCTAATGTAGATACCATTGTGGGCGACTCGAACAATCCATACAGGGACATGATGCGAGATGCAATGCTAGGAGAAAATATTGGCAAAACATTGATTGAAGAAGATCCGAATTCTTCAGCTTCTAAATTTTATAATCTTCTCGAAGAAGCAGATGAACCTTTATGGGATGCATGCATGAAGCAAACTACACTTTATGCAGTGGCACAACTAATGAACTTAAAATTAGTATTTAATATGAGTGAAAGTTATTTTGACCGGATGCTTGCCATTGTTAAGAGTACGCTTCTAGCTTTAGAGAAATTACCAGGATATTTTTACAAGTGCAAAAGATTGATGAGAGATTTAGGGTTGGAATATCAGAAGATTGATGCATGTTGCGATCATTGCATGTTATATTACAAGAAAACTAACTCACTTATGAGTTGTTCTATTTGTGGCGAGCCCAGATACAAGCCGAAAAAATTCCCAAAGTTCGAAAAAAATATGGCAAATGCAATATTTAGATACTTTCCCATTGTTCCAAGATTACAACGACTATTTGATTCTGAAAAAATAGAGAAGGGGCACGTGATGATCGAAATTCAATTACACATCCTTCGGATGCGGAGGCATGGAAACGATTTGATGCACTTCATCCGGATTTTTTTGCAGAATCACGCAATGTTAGATTAGGACTTTGCACCGATGGCTTCAACCCATTTGGCGCATTAAGTACTGCTTATTCATGTTGGCCAATTTTTGTGACACCTTATAATTTGCCTCCAAGCATGTATATGAGACGAGAGAACATATTGCTTAATTACCTGTATGATCCTGGGTCCTCGATCTCTTAGTAAAAGTTTAGTTGTTTACTTAAGATCTTTTATTGATGAATTCAAGATATTGTGGGAGGATAGCGTGGTTACCTATGACAAATCTAAAAAACAAAATTTGATTATGAGAGCCGCATTAATGTGGATCATAAGTGATTTTCTAGCATATGGAATGTTGAGTGGTTGGAGCACAAAAGATAAATTTGTTTGTCCCATATGTGGAAAGAATACAAAATCATTTTATTTGGAAAATTGTAGGAAAGTTTACTGGTTTTATTGTCATAAGATGTTTTCGCCATTGGAGAATTCGATGCGTCGCGATCAAAACCCATTTAAAAAGAATATATCTGAGAACACTGTCTCCAAATCATTTGACGGGATAAGAATTACTGGAGCAATTAAACAAGCTTAGTGAAGTCTCATTCGAATTCAAGGACGGTAGTTACAAGCAAATTGGGTTTGGAAGTGAACATTATTGGGTGAAAAGAAGAATTTTTTGGGAGTTGCCTTATTAGTCTTCAAACTTGGTACGTCATAACTTGGACGTCATGCATGTGGAGAAGAACGTATTTGACAACATCTTCAACACTATTATGGATGTTAAAGAAAGAACAAAAGATAGCATACAAGCTCACGAAGACATGAAATTAATATGCAAAAGATCAAAGTTAGATATCATTCATCTTCAAAATGATAAATGCAAAAAGCCAAAAGCTACTTATGCCTTGAGCAATGATCAATGAAAAGTGGTTTTCAAGTGGGTCAAGCATTTGAAATTCCCCGACGGATATGTATCACTCGTTGTTTTAACTTGGACAATGGGAGGATACATAGGATGAAGAGTTATGATTGTCATATTTTTATGCAAAGGTTGCTTCCAATTATCTTTAAAGAACTTTTTCCAAAGGCCATATGTAAAGTTTTAACAGAATTATCTATATTCTTTAAAGAGCTTTGTGCATCCATTGTTCAGAAAGAATACATCTCTCGATTAGAGGCTTCTATTGTGATTACTGTGTGCAAGGCTGAGAAGATATTTGCACCTTCTTTCTTTGATGTGATGGAGCACTTGACTGTGCATCTACCATATGAAACAAAAGTTACGGGTCCGGTTCAGTATCGATGGATGTATCCTTTCGAAAGTGCATGTTATATTTGAAAAGGAAGGCGAAGAATAAGGCAAAAATTGAAGGCTCCATATGTGAAGCATATTTCATTGAGGAGGTGTCAAACTTCACTTCAAGGTACTTTGAGCCACACATATAATCACGACACACCCAAGTTCCAAGAAACGATGATGGTGGTGAAAGAGAAGTTAACATGAATATTCTATCCATCTTCAAATACCCATGTCGGCTTCTTGGTACAGGATGCAAAGTTGTCTTGAATGACAAAAATCTCACCGTCGTTGAGAATTATGTCCTTGTAAATTATAGCGAAGTGACGCCGTATCTCGAGTAAGATAATTCATTTTAATATATTTTATAATTTAAAGTTAATTGTTGCTATATAATTTCATTAATTGACAACTATGAATTCAGGAAATTCGAAGAATTATAGCGAGAAATCAATCCGTTAGTTTCAAACGATGAGTTATTGAAACTACGAGACGAACATTTTGCCGATTGATTGAGATGTGAAGTGAGAATTCTTTTTGCTTGCTCGTAATTGTTACTTAAGTTTGTAACTTTTAATAAAGTTTTTAGTTATTTTTCTTGTAATGGCTCAGTCATAGATTTAAAAATACGAGATCTAAGTCATGGCCCAAAGAAACATGTTTTTAGCTACTGCGACGTCTTAGTCAATGAATATTAGTTCCATACAGAAGAATATAGCCGACAACATTCAACTATTAATAGCGGCATATGTGTTCTAGGAAGCATGTATGGGGACAACGACTTTGATTATTATGGTGTTATAGAAGACATCGTAGAATTGTCTTCTTTGGGAAAATTTAATAAAGTCGTGGTGCTAAAATATCGTTGGTTCGATGCAGAGAAAGGAGTTCAGATCGATCAAAAGTTTAAATTGGTGGATATTAACCCTCGATTGAGACTTCAGTCATACGATCCATTCGTATTGGCGAAATAAACGCAACAAGTGTACTACACTAAGTATCCATCGAAAAGAATCAAGGATGAATGTTGGGCATTATGAAAGGTGAGAAGTAGACTATTCTTAAGAGAAACAATGGTAGATGATAATGAAACATCATTCATATACAACGATGTGCCCATAGATGATTACTATCAAGAAGATAGAGTGAATGAGACGATTAATGTGGCCGATGGAGTTGAGAATATTCAATTGATCGATGACGCTGAGTCAATGGAAGAGTTCAATTCAAATGACCTCTTGGAAGTGAACATTGATAATTTCATTGACGATGACTCGAACCAAGATTATTATAGCGACGATGAAGAATATGATGAAAATGAATCAGGATACAAAACAAGCGAATGAATCTCGTAGTTCTTCTAATGACACAAGCTTCTTACTTTTTTTTGTTATATATGGTTATCGATAATAAGAGAAGATTGTTACTTTTTTTCAGTCATAGTTACTAGATGTCGCGCATCTGGGCCATCTCGCTCTTCTAGGCGTTCACTCTATATGAGTCAGCCATCACAACCACCAGGTAATATATTTATTGTCAGTTGCATATTTATAGTTGATGATAATAGTTAAATTTATTTTTTAATAATATCAGTTGCTCCGCCATCGACGGGGCACGTAGCCGGATCATCACATAGTAGGCGATCCATTGGTGGGGCTGCTCCGCGTATCACTCTAGATATGTGTCACATTATAGGCGATACTAAATATTTTGCTTTTGCGACAGTTGCTCCACCATCGACGGAGCACATAGTCAGGACGTCTCGATCGAACGACGATGATCGGCATGTCATACCAGGTTATTTTTTGTATATACCATAATTTTAAATAGGAGGAAAATTTATGATGACAGTTGCTATGCCACCACCACCACAAGATTACCGGACGCTTCACCACATTCTAGCATTGGCGAGCGACATCTTACCCCAGGTGATATATTTATTATTATTGACATTATATTTCTTAATTAATTATATTAATTATTTTTTAATAATGTCAGTTGCTACGACGCCGATAACACAAGCACCTGGCTCGTCACAATCTGACGAGCGGACTGACACGGATCATGCTGCGGTAGACATCAATCGAGGTGAGAACATTATTGTACATATATCAATTATCACAACTTTAATTTGGTATGACACTAATGATTTATGTTGTATTAGGGCCCATAATGATGTTGGACCTTCTTAGCCTACCCCAGCTCTACCGAATGATGATTCCTCTTCGAGTGATGAAGAGGGTTACACGATAATGGGGTGGTCACTGTGAATAATATTGCTCGACCGTAAGTTAAATAAGTTGTACAAATTTTGTTATAGTTCTGGTTATTATTAAAAATTAATTTTTCTTTGTAATTGGCAGGACCACTTTCATACCCGCTAGTAGCGTACGGGATGTCAGTGCTCTCATTCTTTTTCACTTGCTGGAAGGGACAGGATCCTAGAAAGATGTCTCAATTTAAGTGCGGGATGACAACTTTCGAGCCTTTACGATAAGTTTTATATTTGGGTTACATAATTTATTTTATATTATTTTAAGATTATTAAACTTTAACGTATTTTATAGGAGTCAAATTAGTTTCATCCGGATCTTAGTTTAGGGATGATTCGGAGAGCTTTTGAAGAGGTCGCTGCGAAACGCTTTCAAAATCGATTATACAAGTTTCGCAAGATCGTCACGTCCGCGGGCCTCACTTTGGAGCAGGGCATACAAAGATGTCCAAGGCATATTAAGCGCTTGGTTTGGGAGTCCTTATGTAGGAAATGGTAAGAATGTTTTTTGTTAAATTATTTTTATTAAATTTATAGTTTTTGAAAGTCTAAGTATTTGATGTTCATAAAGGACGGATGATCGATGGCAAAGGAAGTCTGAAAAGACAAGAGTTAACTGACTTTCGAAGCCCGAGGCCCACATCCACACGGGGGTCGATGCGATTTGACGAGCATCGATGACGCATGATAATTTACATACAAATTCAATTTATCAAACTTTTGAGTTATACTTATGTTATAAAATTTGAAACTTTATTGTAGGAGAAGAAAAAATGTGGTCCCGTGGACTTTCGCGTGGTCTATGAGGCTACGCATAAGAGCTGAAAGAGAAGCAACTTGATCACACCCACTGCTCATAGGCTTTTGGTATGTCTTATCACATGTTGATTTGGTTGTTGACGTTAGTGCATTATTTTTAAAATGCGCAATGTTTAAATTTTTTAGGATGAGTATAATGCAAAAATGGCTGAAAAGTACGGAGATGATCCGAGTACTCAGCCACCAGATAATGTTTCTTGGAAGCGATGTCATGTTTTTAATTTGTGTTTTTTGATATATAATTTATATATTATATGATTGTATAATTTTTCTATTTCGTAGAGGATCCTACTGTTTGGGAGGAGGTGGCCGGCACAACATGAGGAGGATACTTGTGTGGCCTCGGCACAGGCTCAGGTACCTAGGAGGAGCATAGGATATGCAGGCAGCCCAACTACTCCGAGTGGTAAAAAAAACTTGCAATTAGCACCTCCATAGCGTCACATTAGCGTTGCACCAATTACTGATGCAATGTTAAATATATCATCCTTAGTGCCATATTAGCGTCCCATTGACGATGCAATAACCATGACGTTTGCGTCACTGCAACGCCGAAATAGCATTAACTAACGCATAACATTAGCGTCTCTTGGGCGCCGGAATAGCATCTCCACTGCAGTGCCACTTAAGCGTTGACTTGGCGATGCAATTCTGCTACTCCCAGCCGGACACGACGTGTCTTAATAATGTCGAGATAGCGTCAACCGTTGTCACTAGTAGCATCGCCTTTTTTGTTGGCTCTATTGCGATGCCATTAGCTACCAATATGCAGCGTCGCATATAGGTGGCACTAGTTGGACACTAAAGTGATGCTCTATGTCACGGAGGCACAATGGTGCCTCCCTAGTGTCGCGTTTCTTGGGTCACTATTCTTCGTTTTTCTTGTAGTGCATCTAGAATCCAAGCCTAACAAAAACATCGTATGAAAGTATCATGGTTATCCTTAAAAAAGGTTAAAGAGATTGCCTATAACAACACATATAGAAGTCTATAGCCACATGCTTGAAAAGTAAAAAAGAAATAATATAAAAAGAAATATGAACATAAACAAGTACAAGGACCATGAACATGAATATAAAATATGGATATGAGCACAAACAAAAATATGGAAAAGAATATGAATATGAAACATGAAGATGAATATGAACACAAATAGGAAAAGTAAAGAAAGACAATGTTTATTAAAGTATATGATTATTGGTCATGATTGGTTTTATGCTTATAGCTTGATTCATTTCTATCATGAATTTATATCATTTTATATTATCTCATATACTAAGTATTCATTACTCATGGAGATTATGTTTCCTTGTATTGAATCTCATAGATAGTTGAACATGAAAAGTTAGGGTGGAGACATATGCATCAGTAAAGTTCGTGGTGATGCAATGTGCACATGTGGACCAAGTCAATAAGACTTTTTTATTATAATAGTTAATTGAAAGTAAGTCTTTGAAGAACTAGTAGGAAAAGAAAAGATTGAAAGTAATTCGCTTTCACACTTTATTAAAAATAGTTAAATGTTATTTTGCATATGCATTATATAAGAAAAGTCAAACGAGAAGAAATTATAGGTAACATCGATTCAAAATAAAATCAATTTTCACATCGTAGGAGGGTGAAATTTCGGAACATTACAGTGGGTAACAGAGTTAAAATCCTAAATTTTCCTTAAGATAAAGTTAGTTGAAGGTTCATGCGCAAAGCATCACGAACGACTGCCATGCAATTCAAAGTAAGTTAAGTGAGGATATTTATTATCATCTTTAAAAATGCATTGGCATTGCACTTAATCAAGTTGATCCATTAAGTTAACTAATAGTAATCAATGAATTGGTTGCAAAATATCTTAATAAGAATCAATGGGATGACTATTATAAAAAGCCTCAACATAAGTGGTGAGTTACAAGGTTAGTGGGACTGACTTTTGAGATCAATGAGTTATAAGGTTACAAGGAATGATAGGACATTTTTTTGCATAAGAGAAGAAGTTCAAGACAACCATGAGGGTACTTAAGGTACTTTGCATAATTAGCTTATTTATCCAGTAACATTAGATGAATAGATGGATGATTGAGTAAAGTATATATTAATCAATATAAAGATGTTAATGCATTGGAAGTTACCAAAAATATTTTGTGAATTCTTACATGGTGCAAAATTCGAGAACAAATTTTTGTAAGAGGACGTAAGGACCAAGGAGTTATGAAGAAACTCCTAGAATGTACATGACAATAAAAATCAAATGAAATGATATGTTATGCCATGTATGTGATGAATGATATGATTGCATATTTTTATTGTATGGTACTTGCAAATGATGAATATGAAGTTAAGCAGGTATGACATAATGTTTATGATTCATGAATGTTTATGAAGAATGAATGTAAGTATGATGTAATGTCATGTAAGGTTTATTATATAGTTCATTACATGCATGTTTATATGTTATTGTTATTATGATGATGATGCATCACATGTAGTATCTGTGATAGCATAGCATGACATGCATGACCTTTACATACTTTAATTGGGAAACCCTGTACTCTTATCCGTGCAGACAACTAAGATTAAGCGATGGATGGAAACTCAAGCTCATGGAGAAGTGTTGCACATACTTAGAGTTAAATAAGTCTTATGGAAGGTTTTAGTCATTTGATGTCTTATGGAATATTAGTCTTTATGAGTAATTGAAAGTTTTTATTTATTATTATTTCTTTAAGTTGTCAAGTCTTCCGCTATTAAATGATGTATGACGAACAGGCTAACGGTGGGAAATTGTCCTAAATGACCAAAACTTTTAGGGTGAATTTCGGGTCATTACAGTCTCGACCAATCAGACCAAAGATAAAGATTGGGGTATTTTATTTGATCATCCTATCAAGATTTTATACTGCAATCCGAAAGCATCCATGTGCAATCAATAAACATCACTTCCCACATTTTTTAGATTTGTCTTGTTGTCTAATTAACTATCTTTTTTTTCAATTTATTGTGCATCAATGCAGGGACAAAATGATTATTTGACACAATAAAAATAATCATTACTTGGGTCAAGTTATAAGCCAAACATGTCGGGTATGAAGAAACGCCACTTTTAACATTTTCAATAAAAACCAAAGTTGGGTCGAGGTGGCTCGGGCCGAATCATAGAGGCAACTTATGTTCCTTTTTTATAATAGTAACCGAGGTGAGGTATGACATAAATCAAATCTCGGGCAGGTCAGTTGAGAAGCATCGATTGTTGGGGAGGAACTCGGATTGGGTTCTCTGCATCCTAGGATGGGTTTACACCAAATTTGGGTCGATTTGGTTAATGTCGTACTAGGATTATATATTAGCTGAAGAACTTGAGATGGGTTCTTCTAGCTTGGGCTGGTTCCTGTAAAGAGGAATTTCGGTGTCGAATTGCCAAAACTTCGTCCTAACATTTTTATCAATTCTTGCATACTTTCATTGTGAAATAAAAAATGGAATTTATTCTTGAATAATCAAAGAACATGTGGGTATCAATTTCTATTCTTAAACCAAATAAAATCTATTAAGAAACTATATCAAAAAATAAATCCAATATCAACCCGTACCTTTGCTCTAAAACTACTTTCATGGCCATATTTGGTCTAACTTTCTGACATCAAACCTTGGTTTCTAACTACAACCTTGACGTCCGTGTCTTCGGGGAACAATTGAGATTTTGGATGTCAAGAGCACTCCGGCATGTGCACCTAGAAGAGAGAAAATGTGGAAAAACTCAAGTGGAAGAGGGGAAAAAGGTGGGTGGAGAGAGATCCATGTCTATTTATAGGGAAAAGGCCTCCCCAATTATATTTATAATTCTTAATATCACAATCAAAACCATAATTATCTTTTTCTGAAATTTCAAAATTAAATAATTAATTATTATACTTTTTTTCTTGATTTTTCGTTTTAAAATAATAATAATTTATTTTCTTAATGTTTTAGCTTATAAACCCTAATTTAAGTCTCATAAGGAGTCCTAACTCAATCCTTAATCCTCACCTATATATCCATTCTTTAAATTATATATCCTACAACTTAATTATCCTTTTATTTCAAAAGTTTTTGGAATAAAATAATGACATAACATTATTTTATCTTTTGAATATTTTTTAATTTAGAACACTTATTGTAACTCTCATCTTGAGTCCTTTACCAACTAATCTCATGGTTAAAATTCGAAATTGAATCCCTAATCTTAATACTTCACATCTCCTCAGGGCTGCTTTATAACCCTTTGGATCTTCTTTTATTCTTTCTTTATTATGTAATTTTTCATGTGTCATCTTCATCCTTCATCTTTATCACATAATATTATCTTGACTTTCATTACATATCATGTCATACTTAGGAACACACACATCATAATAATGAGGAAATTTATTCCTAATCATCTTTAGGAATACACACACTTTATGATGAGGGACATTGTTCCTTGGAAAGTATATACACAGATGTAGGATTTTACTTCTTTAGCTTAGGTTCCCTTGAAGTACATACATAAGTCTAGAACTTTACTTTTCACCTTTACTTCATCATCATCATCATCTTAACCTTCTTTCTTTGTTATAAGATACTTTGAAATTAACTTCACTTTCATTCTTACTTTATCTTATAATACCTTTGATCTTAACATAGTTGGAAAATCATATCACATCATCACATTGGCTAGTTAGGCCACATCCTTGTGAACACGCACATCATAATAGTAATGGACTTTATTTCAAGGAATACACACTATAATAGTGATGGACTTTATTTCGAATACGCGCACTATAATAGTGAGGGACTTTATTCTAGGGAATACACATTTTTTGATGAGGGACTATTTCCTGAGAAGCACATACATAAATGCAGAACTTTACTTCGCGGGCTTAGATCCCCATGAAGTACATACAAAGGTGCAAGACTCTGCTTCTCACCATTGATGAGTGATGATGACATTCTTCTTCATCTTTAGGTGCATTATGCTTTGCGATACAACAATCATTCATATCAATCATTCTTCATCTTTTAGCCTAATTATGGCTGAGCATGTCTAAACGTGTGTCTAGATGATCGTCAATACATCAATCATTCTTCATCTTTTTGCCTAATTATGGCTGAGCATGTCTAAACGTGTGTCTAGATGATCGTTAATACATCAATCAATGTTTTATGAATAACATCATATATAAAATGTATGAAACATCAGAATGCATTATATATCAACAAATAAATATATTTTAAATTTATATAAAAATTTAAAGAAAATGCATAATATTAACATAACAATTATTGACATAAATAATAATATCCCAACTTTCCTTATTTGACAATTCTGACACATCATAAAAATTATAACTCAATAAGTAGATGTTTAGTTTGATTGATTCTATTTTTTTTTTTTGAAAACTATACTTTCATAGGAATATAAAATTCATGGATTTTATCTTTTTGACATTTAATTTCAAAAATTCATACAACTATCGAGAGCGATTCTTTACATAGTAATATGACAGCAAACACTAAAATATTAATAATTTAATTAACACTTGTTCTTTTCAAATGATTCAAATTTTCACATAAAGTAATGAACCTTTAACCTGTGAATAAATTTTAGACTCTAATTCAGTAATTCTAATTTATGATATTTTTTATAATTTCGTCTCACCGTTACCTGAGACAACATGACAGTAGTCCAATTTTTTGGTCATAACTATTTTTATACATCTGCAAATCAGATGAAACAAATTTCTATAGGGAGTAGATTTTGAGGGTTCTCCATCCATTTTTGGATAAGTAAAACCAACCCAAATAATTGTTTAAAAATAGTCACTAATTTAACAAATTATACAACATATATCATGCAACCCTCAATCAAAATCTCTATCAAGAACAAGGTGTTCTTGAAACTCTCGATCCAAACAAAACATCATTGAGAGGGGAGAGAGGAGTTTGGATCCTCTTTACGTACCTCTAGGTCTTCTTCTCCTTTTTCGAGAAAACTTGATCTTCTTTTTGTTGATCTTAAAACAAAACCACCATGAAGAATAGGGCTCTAAATCTTCTAGCCTTTGGCTTTTCTTGGTGGAGAAGAAAAAGAGATGAGGAGTTTACGGCCAGGTTTTTGAAGGATTAATAGGGTTGTTGGTCCTTTATATAGGATTTACATTAGTATTTTGGCCAAAAGGTCCAAATACCCTTGGCCCAAAATTTCAGGTTATTACGATGACCTTGAGGTTGGAACTAAGTGTCATAAGAAATGAACTATTACACATTATGAAGAAAAAGTGTGAACCTCCTATAGAATCCAATTTTAACCAAAGAATCACATGAAAGTATCTTAGATACCCTTAAAGAAAAAATTTAAAAAAAAAAGTTAAAAAGCAAGACTAGAACAATACAAGTAGAAGTTTGTAGGTACATGCATAAAAGGTAAAGAAGAAAGAACATGAAAAAAAAATGTAAACAAGTATATGAATATGAATAATTACAAGGATCATGAACATTGAGACAAAACATAGACATAGACATGGATAAGAATATGGAAAAATAAAAAAGAATGTTTATTGAAATATATCATTATCGGTCATTGACTTTATGATTGGTTTTATTTTTAAGTTTGATTTATTTTTATAATAGATTTATATACATTTGTATGATCTCACATATTGAATGTTCATTACTAATGAAATTTCTATTTCTCAGTATTTAAATCCCATGGGTAGTTGAACACGAAAAGTAAAAATGGAGGTGCTTGCAATAACAAATTTCATGGCGATGCAATGTGCACATGTGGACCAATTCAATAAGACTTTTTTATTTTAATTGCTAACTGAAAGTAAGTTAGAGTTTGTAGGACATGTAGTAGTTCACTTCCACACTTTCTAGACAAAGGAAAGAAATTATATGTAAGGGTGTTGGTCTAAAATAAGTCTATTTGAGCATTACACTTCAAGTCTTTCATGAATGTATGAATACTATGCATTCATTAAATGCGACAACTGGATCCTTTCAGTTTTATGAATGAAGAACGATTTTAAAGATATTATGAATTCATGTATGATACTAGTTCAAAATATTTTCGTAATAACTTAGACACTATTAAAATGCTATTTAAGATCTTTTCTACAGGGGTATTTTCACATGGAGTTATTACGTTAGTGCAAACCTAACAAAAAAATGTTATAATTCACAATATACTTTTTGTTTCATATTTTTTTGTCCTAAATTATGATTCTTTTTTTGTGCGATTCAATGGAAACTAGCTTATGCTAAATCTTAAAAAAATGGTAGAGAATAATAGTAGAAAGATGTGTGAACTAAGAAAATGCATATGATTATAAAGATCCATCATTGTTTCAAGATTCAATGATTGTTGATCTTAAAAATGAATCAAATCTTACATGTAATGACATTATGATATTACTAAAACATATCAATAAATATTCATAATTAAAAAAAAATTGGTGAAAGTGAATTAAATTTTTGATATAATAATTAGTGACAAATCCATCATCATATGGAATTTCTTTAACATTATTATCTTATTAAGGTACAGAAAAAATAGCAGAGGGTCACTATAATAAACCGAAATTTGGGCCAAGGATATTTGGGCCTTGTCACCAAAGCCCTAATGTAAATCATATATAAATGATCCAAAATCTTATTAATTCCTCAAAAAACCTAGTCGTCAACCCCTTTCTCTCTTTTTCTTCTCCATCAAGAAAAGACTAAGGCTTGGAGATCTATAGATTTATTCTTCATGCTGACTATGTTTTAAGATCATGAAGGAGAAGATCAAGATTTCTAGGAAGAGGACTAGAAGACCTAAAGGTTTCTAGATGAAGAAAAAAGATACAAGATGATTAGGAAAAAGGGATTTTAGATCTAAAATCCAAAGGTATATAAAGGGAATCCAAACCCTTTTGTCCCCTCCCAGTAATGTTTTGTTTGGATTGAGAGTTTCAACAATACCCTTCTTGATAGAAATTTTGATTGAGGGTTGCATGATTTATGTTGCATAATCTGTTAAATTCGTGATTATTTTATAACAATTATTTGAATAGGTTTTATTTGAATAGGTTTTACTTATACAAAAATTATAAATAATATATGGATGGAAAGCCTCCGAAGTCTAGTTTCAATATTAGTTTTATATGATTTGAAGATGTATACAAATTGTTATGATCCCAATATCGAACTATTGTTATGCTGTCTTGGATAATAGTGAGACGAAATTGTAAAAAGTATCATAAATTAGAAATACATATTAGGATTTGAAATTTATTTCCAAGTTAAAGGTTCATGTTATCTTTTTGTGGAAATTGAAATCATTTGAAAAGAACAAGTATAAGTTAAGTTATTAATATTTCAGTGGTTGCTACTAGAATATTACGCAGAGAATAGATTCTGGTAGTTATATGAATTTGTAAAAAAAAATCCTAAATATTGTTAATGAATGAAAAATTGCATTTTTTCATGTGTTCTATGATTTATAGATGCTAAGAGATAATACCTGAAATATTTATGATATTTTAGATTATTTTTATTGGAGTTTTAATCTAAAAAATCGAGAATTTTTTTGTGGAAGATCAGACTTCCAAGACGTCGGCACGACCGTGCCAACTCTCGGAACGACCGTGATCGAGACGCTGAGGCCAATTGTCAAAGGCATTGGCACGACCATGACATGTTCTGTCATGGCCATGACACGCCAAGAACAGTCATGACACTTCCAGTCACGACCGTAAGCAAGAAGAATAATGCAGGGGGAATAGCGTTCTATCACACCCATGACACTTACTTTCACGGCCTAATCGCGCCAAGCACAGCCGTGACTACACTAGTCACGATCGTGACAGAAGGGATATCGTTCTGACCAACCCATCACGATCGTGATCGTATGGCAAATAGGTTTTATGATATACTTAAAGCATTTTTATTATATCATTACTATGTACTAATGATTGATGATTGATGATGATTAATTGTGTATGAACGGCGATACAAGAAATGTATGCTCAGTCGTAATCAGGTTAGAGGATGAAAGATTGATGTGAATGCTTGATGTATTGATGACCCTAATAAAGTATAAAGTTGAAGGAAATGTCTGGGTACTCATTAATGTTAAGAAATAATGTCATTCACCTTAAGGTGATTGAGTTTTCTCAAGAAATAATGCCATCACCTGAAAGGGTACTTGAGATTTCCTAGGGGTCATTGGCCTAGTTGTAATGATGTTATCATGAGCCTTCAACTAAGCAAAGATGAAAGAGGAGGGTAAGAAGTAAATGCCTTTCACTTTGAGATTTTTCAGAGGAAAATGCCTTTCACTTTATGGTGATTGAGACCTCTTTGAGAAATAATGCCATCACCAAGAAGGGTGTTTGAAATTTCCCAATGCTCTATGAACTAATGTAATGATGTAAAGATGAAAGATAAGGGCAAAAAGTAAATATCCTTCACCTCATAGTGATTGAGACTTCTTTAGGAAATAATGTCATCACTTAAAGGGTGTTTGAGATTTTTCCAGTGCCTTATGGACAATTATAATAATGATGTAAAGATGAAAGATGTGGTAAGAAGTAAATGTCTTTTACCTTATAGTGATTAAGACTTCTTGGGGAATAATGTCATCACCAAAGGGTGTTTGAGGTTTCCCAAAAGTAAATATCTTTCGCTTTATGATGATCGAGAATTCTTTGAAAAATAATACCATCACCCAAAGGATGCTTGAGATTTTTCGGTGCCCGATTGATTGATGTAAAAGTGTTAAACTGTATTGATTATTAGGCAAAGAAGAAGTATGTCATATGATGAATGTAATGAAAATAAGTCATGAATGTAATGATGAGAAGTAGATGTCTTTCATCTCACGGTGATTGAGACTTCTCGAGAAATAATGTCATCACCTTAGAGGTGTTTGAGATTTTCCAATGTAAATATGGAAGATACCATATGATAATATTAATGTATGCAAGGTTATAATGTGTCCCAATGATATCATAGGGTAATAAAAGAAAGAAAGATGAATTGATGAATATCTAAAAGGTTGTAAAGTAATCGCGATGAAATGTAAAGTAAAGAATGAAAGAAAAAAAAGAGATAATGTCAAGTAATGAATAAGATTTTAGGTGTTATAAAGAAACTCCTAGAGTACATATGACAATGGAAATGAAATGTAATGATATGTTTATGTTATGTATGTTATGAATGATATAAATGCGTGTTCTTATGTTATTATACTTGCAGATGATGACTCTAAGGTAAGGCAGGTATGTCAAAATGATTATGTTTAAAAAATGACATGTTAAGAATGAACAATAAGCATGATGTATTGTCATATAAGGATCATGGTATAGTTCATGGCATGCATGTTAATATGTTATGTTATTATGATGATGATGCATCGCACGTAGTATCATGTGATAGGATAGCATGCAGGGACGAAGCGAGGAGAAAATACAAGGGGGGTCAATATCTTAACTCATAAAAAAATAACTTTATTAATAATACTAATTTTAAATTACAAAAATCATCTATAAGTGAGTCAATACTAAATTTTTCTGCAATTTCTTTCTCGATATAAATCATCAAACAATCAAAAAGAAATTCATCTTCAATCTTATTGCGAAGGTTATTTTTTATTATCTTCATTGCTGAAAAGGATCGTTCTGCAGTAGCTGTAGAAACTAGAAGAGTTAAAATAAGAGTCACTATTCGATATACATGAGGATAAATTTGTGATTTTCTTGTTTTCACCAACCATTGATTAAGATCAGTTATAGTTGATAATTCTTCAAAGCCAGAAAGTTGTCTAACATGACCAAAATGCTCAATTTGCATCCTCAGTTGTGACATCTCAAATTCAGAAAAATCTTTCGAATAAAATTTCTATAGCAGTTGATAAATATCATCAATTCTTAATGACAAGCGCATCTCTCTTGAATCAAGAGCTGAACTAAGAGTTAATAATTCTACATAATAAGCATAAGGACATGCACTTAAGACTAACGCTTGTAGTCCATTCCATTCTCCCCTCATATTACTTGCACCATCATAACCTTGACCTCTAATATTTTGAATATCAAGATTGTATTTGATAGTACCATAAAAATTTCATGTGTTAATGTTAGTGCAGCAGTATCTTTAACATGAATAAGGCCGAAAAGTGTTCTTTTACACACCCTTTCTGATCAACAAATCTTAAAACTAATTCCCACGTCTTTGTGATGTTTTGGTTCCATCATTATCTCGAAAAGCACATCATTGAAATCCAAGCCATTTAACTACATCAATTGAAGTTTTTAAGCGAATCATGTTCTCCTTAATTTGCTGAGATGTATACTGCTCCAATCTATTCTGAATGTGTGAAGATTGATCAATTAAATCCATCCAAGCTTTTTCAGCCTTTCGATGAGGTGAAGTATGATCTTTTCCTATATGAGCTAAAAATGCATAATTTTTACCATCTTTCACCTTTTTCCAATTTCAAAAACCATCTACTGTGAATGCATTTGATCCAGAAAGTCCATTTTGCTTATAAAATAAAAAACATGGAAGACAAAATGCTGCATCCTTAGATAGTGAATATTCCAACCATGATGAAAATTGTTTAAACCAATGTGATTGGAAACTTCTTTGATATTTTTCTCCAGATTTTGGATATTCCGAAAGAATACACTGATATGGACCTGCTGCAATATAAGCTCTTCGAATTTCGTCCCGTATATTAATAAGATACTCCCATATTTGTTTTCGCAAACCAGGATCATGCTCAAATGAATTGATATAAAAAGTGTTATTGATGTCGATTCTACGAGATTTAATAGGATTACTATCATGTTTTAATTGATCAGTATCTGTAAATGCATTTGATGCATTTGCTTGATCAATAGTCTTTCTTTTAAAGAATGCATCAATTGTCATTGATTTTTTCATCTATTTTAAAAAATATATAAATATAAGTAAAATATTTAAATAACTTAAAAAGTTGATATTTAGAAATACTATCAAGTTTTATATTGCACACCTTCAAATCCAAAAGAAAATCTTGCGCAAGGATAATCCTTAATTTTGTGCTCGATTAGTTGAAATTCTGCAAAAAAAAATCATATTAATTATCATTATTTAATACACAACTCAATATGCTTCACATCTAATTATATATATTCAATTAAGAAAAAATAATTAAAAAATAAACTCAGATGATTTATTGAACTAGTTCAAAATAAATAATGCATATAATAAGATAATTATCCAATTACACCGTATCTTTTATTATCATTTAAAATAAACTAAATAAAATTTTGAAAAAAATTATTGTCCCTGTGAAAAGTGGAAACAAGTATAAACACAAATGATTCATATTTAAGCATATTATTTTTGCAAAGAATAATAACATAATAGAGAAGTAAAAAAATAACAACTAAGTTCGAACATGAAATAGCCATAGAGGAAGGAAAATATTAGAGGAAATAAATATACATATCGTACAGTAGAAAGAAAAGAATATATAAAAAGAAATTATAAAATATTATTTGTACCAAAGATGCAACCGCTAGAGAATTGTTGAAGAGGGGAAATATGACGCCAGACCACCGCGAAATTGTTGAAGAGGGGAGATGTGAGGTTGTATTGTTTGATTTATTTCTTATATAGGGTTTAAAGTTCAATTCCACTCAAATTTATCTGATGGGTTTTTAATTGTGAAATTGGCCCATAAAATAAAGTAATACGTTCAGAACATAAACATCAAGGACTGGGGGGCCATCATAACTAATATTTTATATTATAATCTATATCATATATATTATAAAGTAAAATTTTAAAAAGTTGGGGGACCTTTACATACTCCAGCTAAAAAATTTTACACTCTGGATCCATGCAGGTAATTAAAATTAAGTGATGGAAGACAGCTCAAGCTCATGACGAAGTGTTGCACATGCTTAGGGTTAAATAAGTTTTAAGGTTCTATTTGAGCATTGAGTTAATGATGTCACGAAGGTTTAGGTATTTAATATTTTTTTGAAGTATCAGTTATGATATGATTAATAGAAAATTTTTATTTATTATGATTTTTTCTAATTGTTAAATCTTCCACGACTAAATGATGTATGGCGAATGAACGCGAAATTGCCCTAAATATTCAAAATTTTTAGGATAGATTTTCGGATTGTTACAGCCACATAAAGGATCTGTACGTAAAGCGTAAACCTCCATGAACCATCGTTGGGCAGGCGGTCCAAGGAAGATTGAACCATAAGTCTGGCCTTGCACGGGGCATCGAACAACATTGGTTCCATTTGTGTTCACTTTTTGTTGGCCCGTCTAAATCGAACCAAAGCTCACACAGCTTTCAAGCTCGAGAGAACGCCGCCCAAAATAGATACAATTTACTAGTAGTATCTCTTGCACTGCTACAGCTACCCAAGATTTAATATAATCAGCCAAATTTATATTTATTTTTAAAAATACATTAAAATAAAGGATAATTTAAGTGGAGAAGAAATAAAAGTTTGATTAAAAGAAAAAAATAAGGAAAAGAAAAAAAAATAAAATTAAGTTAGTTAAATAAGCGTTCGAAATTAATTAAATTCCTCAATAGATTTGTAATCTCTAATATTCTCCAAAAAAATAATAAACAAAGTAATAATAAAAGAAAATGAAAGAAAACTAACAACTATAAGAAGAGGCCCAACCCCATAAATGACCCAGCAGCCCAATACCTTAAGCTACCTTACACCTAAAGTATAAAACCCTCACTTTCACTTTTCCTCTCCCCTCTCTCCCAGCGGACCACTGTAGCAAAACCCCCTCACACCAGCTCACTCACTATCTCTCTCTGCCTCACGTCCACACACTAGCATTGGAGGCCACTCTCTCTCTCATATTCCTCCCATAAACTCTCCCTCACTCTCAGCCAATAGGAGCAAGAAGAGCAGCATCTTCTACCTACCTTCTCTCTCTTTCCCACTCCCTCACCCTTGTGACCATTCGGCTCAACCAGGAAAATAGCAAGGAAGGAGGTCTAGTGCTTGGTACTGAAACCAGGGGAGAGAAAAGAAGAAGGGGTTGTCAAAGGAAGAATGAAGAAGAAGAGAAGAAGAAGAAGAAAGAGAGAGGATTAGGATTCATAGAGTTTTAACCTAAACTTTAAAGGCATGTTGAGGGGATTTAATATCTCCTTCTCACTTTTAATGATGTATTGATGTTTGAAATTGGATTAAGGGATGACAAGACCAGACTAAGTCTTAGCAATGCATGATTAGGGGGTGTTCATGTTTGCTTTAGGATGACTCATATTTCATTATGATACTATTTCATTGCTAATCATGATTATGATTTAATGTTTCTTTTAATTATTGCTTATATGAAAGTGATTAGAAGGCTTAATGTTCATTATGGAAACCCCTATGTCCTTTACGATTAGTTTAGTGATTTACTAATCCTAAAATGAGTTGGGCATTGACTATATTTTCTCGTGGATGTGTTGATGTTGGTCATATATGATTGTAAATGGAAGAAAATGGGGAGAAAAAATAGGGGAAGCTCGGGTACTTCCCCTGGCACGACCATGACCCTCCTTAGAAGGACCCCTGCCTTAGTCAAAATCGACGGAGGGGAAAAGATTTAACGTTTTGTTATGATCGTGACTAAGGTCAGACACGGTCGTGACCAATGTGATTACGCCTGCCTTAGAATATTTCGAAGACAGGATGAGATTTATCGTTTTGTCACGACCATGACTAAGGTCAGGCACGGCCGTGACGAATGTGATAATGTTGTGCCTTAGAAAAATTTCTAAGGCCAGCACGACCGTGATCGTGCCTTCATAGGTGTGCATGTGTTGGCATGGGTGTGAGACAGAGTGGCACGACCGTGATCGGAGTACAGCACATGTATTGCTGATTATTTCACACAAAATGATTTGAAGTATGTATAACCTTAAATAGGATTAAAACATGTAACATGTATTGAATGACTGTATGTATTGGTGAATGTAGAATAAAAGACAGATTGATGAAAGTGTCTTATTGTTATCGTCGTATGTATGTGGGAGACCAAGACCCCTTTGAGGGAATAAGGTATGGCTCTCAGAGGAGACCAAGACCCCCTTAGAGGGAACAATGTGTGGCTTCTCATGGGACAAAAGATCCCAATAAAAGAATTAGGGGATGACCAAGACCCACTCTAGAGTGACAAGTGTGGCATTCCGGATACCAAGACCCCACTTAAGAGCGGACAAGCTGTGGCCTCCAACGGGACAAAAAGATCTCAGCCTAGTTAATTCAAGTTAAGATCGAGGAGTCAACATTGACTTCTCAATCATCAAAATAAGAAGCTATCTAAATGAAGATAGAAGACGAAAAGATGTAAGTCATTTAAAATTGACTATGATGGTATGACTTGGAACATAAAGACAACAACGACGACGATGACGACGACGATGATGATGATGATGATGATGATGTATGCACTTACGAGGATGCAAAGGAATATTCCATAGTCATATCATGTTAATGATGAAGATGATAAAAGTTAAGATAAATGAACAATATGACTTGACATAAAGATGATTATGATAATGCAAACACCTAAAAGGATGCTAATGTATGTTCCTTTGTTATATGATGTTATGAATAAAAATGTTAAAGTAAAGTTAGGTAAGTAATGATATGTCTTAGCATAATGATAAATATGTTATATGTTTATTTTATCTTCCATGATGGTTATTCACTTGTCATATAGCGTGCATATGTAGTCCGTAGCATGCACATGTTCTATATTTCCCTTATGATGAAATGTATATGAGATCATGTTAGAGGAACATAGCATGCATGAGCCTCAACATATTCTAACGAGAGAAATTTTCTGCACCCATAGATTCGTGCAGGTATGGATGAGGCTTAGGTTCGACGGTGAGAGCCTCAAGATGAAGACATTGCACATGTGACAGTCGGGCTATGACCCAAGTTATCTTATTTAATATTATGTTATGATGATGAACTCTTAGTGAGACAAGTATACACGTCCTATGGGCCTTTGAGTCATGTACTTTTGTATGAAATCATTTATGTGTCATGAACCCTCTGTGAGGTATTATGTTAGAGCCTATGTGACCCATATGTTAGATATGTATCTTACAATTTTATTTGCTTATGAAGTCTTTCCCTGTGTTTTATGCTATTGGATTCTATTACTATTATATTTTCCGCTGCAAGGTTTTAAGAAATTAGGTTAAAAGAATTGGGCAAAAGTAAAACCGCCTAGGGTCCAGTAACTATATTGGGCCCGAATTTTGGGGACGTTACATTTGGTATGAGAGTCAGGTTTTGACTAATATGTGTAATGTCTTAGGATTATAAGTCATAGGTTTGCTAAAATGTCTAAGTGTAAAGTCCATGTGCAATCGTCATGAGGTGCCACCGAGCTTAAAGGTACATGTTCTCTTATGTTTAGCTAAAGCTAATTATGTTCTATATTTATTTGAATGTGGATGTAGATGCCACCAATATGTGCAATTGCTAATGAGGATGGTGAAAGGAATGTCTTCCTGGATGAAGATCCTAAATGGTTAGATAGAAGTTTATGAATCTTCAATTATTTTTTATTTGAATCTCAAGTTCTAATCTATGATAGTAACAAGGGTTTTTAGTGATAGGAACAATGAGAGTAGTTTTATCTATACTTGGAATATTTTCATAAAAATTTTCAGTACTATTATAAGAGAGTAGAAAGAATTTTTAAGTGATAATGAATATAAGAGTAGTTATATCTATATTTGATTTTGTTTTGTAAGAACTCAGGTTCTTGGACACGAGAATTAAAAGATTAGAGAGGGTTTGCCCTACGAGAGTAAGTTTCCCCATTTTTTTATTTGATATTTATTAACAAATGGTGATAATTTCTTCCTAAGTGATTCCTTGGTAATAACAGTCTTCTCCATTGGTTGTTCCTCTATTTTGGATTACCATTGGTTATTCTAATTTCTATCATCATTTCTTTGCATTAGTTGTTACTCTATTTTGTTGGTTCATAGATCCAAAGGAACATTATGTTATGTTTCTAAAAGTTAATTTACTATTTTTATGTCAAAACTTAAATCTCATTTTTTTCCTAATCGAGTTTTATTCATCTGACGTTTAATTATTAGGTCTAACAAACAAAAGGATCTCTCTATGATTCGACCTTCAAGATACTAAAAGGCAGACCATATACTAGTGCATGGAGTTCTAAAATTGGAGTATAAATTGTAAAAAACTTATTTCGAATAAAGGTTGAGGTGGGGATGCCATCCGTTTTTACCTGAGAGTTAAGGATCAGGGCTGGCCCATGGCCCAAGCAATCAAAGTTCTTTCTTTAGGCCCCCAAATATTTGAGGCACCCTAATAATTAATTAATTATTTATTTATATTAATCATATTGAACATATAATTACAAATATCTAAAGTTATCAATAATAAATTATAACAATCAACAAATTTGATACATTTTTTTAGGCCTCATAATTGCTCCAATGTATATCACTTTTTTCTTGTTAATTGATTTCTTATTAATGAGGATCTTAATTGACTCTCTCTTTTTATAGGTTCATCTACTCAAATATTTTTTTATGATCCTTAAAATTTAGCAAGCAATCCAAAAATAATTATTTGATATCTTGTCTCCATTTCATAAAATATCACAATCTTCTTAATCTTTTTCCTAAGACATTTAAGTTCAAAATTTTGAAAGCACGTTAATTTAATTTTATTTATACTCCAACTTCTTTCTAAAATAATTAAGATCAAATCTCCGTTAGAATCATATTGCTTTATCTTTTTCAAACTTTCCTAATTCATTTGAGCACATCCAAGTCATATCATTCCAACTCTCTTCTCTATTTATTTTTTATTCAGGGTTAACAAATATACATATTATATATTTTTGTGAATATATATACCATATATATTTTTGAAAATGTTATCTAGAAAATATTATTCTGATTGTTCAAAATTTTAAAAAAGAATTGATTCTTTGTTGCCTTAGAATTGATTCTCTAGGGGACCCCTAGAGAAATTCTTTGTTATAAAATGTCTCAAGAAATTTCTTCCTTAGAATTTATTATTTGAGATCAACAATTCTCAATAAAGATTAAATGACTTAGCTACCTTATACTAAGTCAAGTGAGTCATAAAAATTATATTAATAATGTTGCATCTAAAAAAGTTTTAAAAAATAAATTTTAAGTAAAAAAAGTATTATATAAAAGGTCTCATCATATAATTTTGCTTTAGGCCTCTCGATGCCTTGAGCCGGCCTTGCTAAGGATACTTAACCATTTTCACGCACCCACGCTTGAACACTTTTTGTGCTTGGGTTTGAACTAGATTTACATTGATCCAACATTAATCTAAAATGTTTGAACACTTGTTCTTATACTATTTTTGAGACATTTGGGGTTTTAGTTTTAAATTTTAATATAATTCATATATTGTAAAACTCTAAGTTCTATATAATTCAACTGCAGCAATCACCTTATGCAATAACAAGAACAATTCACCTTGTGTCATCCTCGTACGAGACTTGGATTACCTCAAAAGATCATCTAGTAGGCTCCAATTTGAGAGCTTCGTCACCACAATCAATGAATTCAAACTTTAACACATAAAAAAGTAGTATTCAATTACCAATCACTCCATACATAACAATTGATTAATTATATAAACTACATAAATATAACATTATAAATAAAAATAAATATTCATCGGGGATTCCTCATTGAAGAAATGAACTCCTCTTCTATACTGTAATTCCTTGTACTCTGAGATGGTGAATTGGACATATCTCGAAGTAGAGGTACAATTTCTTTGCCACCTTCTATAGCCCTTTTCTCTCTTCCTTTTGTATTGGTCTTTTGCAAGTAACACAATTGAACCTCCACTTCCCTCATTGTGGGTCTTTCACTTCCTTTTAACTTGAGACACATTTCTGCAAGTTGTACAACTATATCAAGTTCTTCTTTGGTCCCTTCCTCCATGACTCTATCTTCCATAAGTTCAAATTCTTGTTTATCTTGCAATGCTTGAAGAAATCGCATCACCAAATTCCTTTCTTCCCCATCTTGACCACTTGAAACTGGCTTTTCTCCTGTTATTAGTTCTAAAAGAATGACGCCAAAACTATAAACATCACTTTTTTCAATTAGTTTCCATGTTTGATGGTACTCCGGATCTAGGTAACCAAACGTTCCTTGTATAGCTGTGGATATATGCGTTTGGTCAAGTGGGATTAATCTTGAAACTCCAAAGTCAGATACCTTTGCTGTGTAATAGTCATCCAAGAGTATATTTGAGGACTTCACATCCCTGTGAAAAATAGATATAGATGCTGAAGAGTGTAAATACTCAAGTGCTCCTGCGGCTTCTGCTGCAATTCTTAGTCGATCTATCCATGATAGTGTCGACCTTCGATTTGGGCTATGTAGGTGATAAAAAAGAGTCCCATTGGAGATAAATTCATATACTAACAAGGGAACTTCACTCTCTAAGCAACATCCAAAAAGTTTCACTATATTCCTATGATTGATCTGAGATAATATGGTAATTTCATTTAGGAATCCGTCAATTTCACTCTTCCGCTTGATTTTTGATCGTTTGATTGCAACGACACGTTGATCTAATAGGATTCCTTTATAAACAGTTCCATGACCACCTTGGCCAAGAATTCTTGAGGCATCAAAATTATTAGTGGCCTTCTCTAGTTCTTGTAAGGAAAATATTTTGATCTTGTCAGTAGCCCCTTCATTAGATGCGATGAGTTGTTGAAGCAATAATCCATGATTTTCTCGAAAGTGTCTTTTTCTTATTCTCTTTTGTCTTATTTTTTTCCATTTCCTTGTAGCAAAAAATAAGGTTATAGCTAGTAGTAGTGTACTAACTCCAATGCTTACACCCATAATCGCATCTGCATATATTTTCAAAAACCATATAATATTATTTTCTTAAGATAAGCATATTCTATGCATCAATAAATCAATTTCCAATGCTTACCTAAAAGAATGCCTGAGGTGCAAGTGTAGCTCCCAATAGTATTGACACAATGACCATGGCAGCCATATTCTCCAGGGTTCTCACATTCATTAATATCTGACACAATTAGCAGATCAAAGTTAAATTTGACAAAATGATGGGCTCTTTTATCACTGTACGCTTGTAAACATTTTTTTAGTATATTTTTCACTTAACTCACCTAAACTATATATTATAAGACATTAAAATTTTAGTATCGATAATAACAGTACAATATATAAAAAATAACGATGGATCAAATTATGGTTAAAAGAATGCACATATTGGACATTTTTTTTATCCTATTTGATAAAAGGAGAAGTGCTAATTTTGTTTAACTCAATTGCTTCTCTTCCCTAACTTTTAGCGTCATTTTTTTTCCTCTTACAGCCCTTTTTCTGTTAAATCTCACAAACAATTTTGGCAGTTCGCAAAGAATATGGTAAAAAAAAAAGCAAGGAAAAGTAAATGTCCAGTGAATCACAAGCTCTACAAACTATAAGAAATGAGGAACTAAAGGGAAATTACCTTTGCATCCATCATCATCCGCCAGGTATGGATTGCCTTGAAAACCGTCCGGGCATTTGCAAATATATCCCCTAAGGACGCGGCCGTCGGTTCTAATGGTTGTATCGACACAAGTATGGATAGGGCTGCGGCATGCGAACTTGCTTTTGTTCTGCTTGGCCACGTCGCAGGTTTGGTACTCAATCAACCATTGCACGACGGCTCGGTCTTGCTGGATCACGAACGTTCCCAGAATATGGGATTGCCCATCTTGGTAGTTGCGATCGACTAAGAGTTCCATCTGCCCTTCCTGCAAATTGACGCTCTTCACTTGTCCCTGCTGATCGCGGCTCATGTCGAAGAGTAGAATCGGAGGATTCGAGGTTCTGTTGCATGAAAGAGCGAACGATGGGCCTCTGCAGCAGTCGTCATCTAACCCAAACGGAAAGGGGACTGCGACGTCCCCGCACTCTCGCTCACACGTTGGCGATGGAGCAGTGTTCACAAATAGATCATCTGTTGTTTAATTATCAACTGATTAGAGGCACATGAAGCTTCCATTATGCTTTCGTTCTAAAGTATTAATCAGGGCAGGGGAGAAAGAGCACATACCACGGCAGCCAGTAGGCAGGTAGGGGTTCCCTATTAAATCATTCCGGCAAGCGCACCAGTAGCCATAAAGATTATTATTCCCGGAATTGAAGCTGTCGGAACAGTAGCTACTTGGGCTGCGGCAAGCGTAGCTCTTCATGTCCATCACTGCCGCTTTGCAGGAGAGCTGATCATTTATGCCCCAGTTCAGAGAAACTTGACCGTCCCAGCCGATGGTAGCCGTGACGATGGAAGAATTATCCGCCTGGGTGTGATCGTTCATGCGGGACAAATTAAAACCCATGGACCGCGCATCCACCCATATTTTAGCGTGGCAGGAAGGCTGGCCGGGGCACGTGGTTCTGCAGGTCGCAATGATTTCATTGCTTTCTAGATCCACCAGAGAGCCGAAAGCGTTGCAACCATCCACCGAGAAATCCTTCGCCGCCTGGGACCTCTGGAAGAAGAATGGGGAGCCCGCCAGAGCTGTCCACGGGGTGTAGGAGGAACGAACGTCGGCACCCATTACAGCGACTGGAGCTTTTACTCTAACATACGACATTATGTAGATGCTGTCGACGACCTCAACGGCGCTGGATGTGCTGCGAAGGAAGAGCTTGGGTGGATCGGTGGTAGTATTCATGCAGGTGAGTTCAAAACCAGGCCTGAAGCAGCCATGGCCGATGCCAAAAGGGTACGCGAAGGTAATATTGCCGCAGCTCGTTGGGCAGTAGGAAGGAAGATGGAATGTTACGCTTGTCGTCGTAGGAGTAGTGGAATTATCATCCGCTCTTGTCGCAGCGACAAGTACGGACGCAAGCACGACCAGCAACAATGGCCGCCGTATCCCCATGCGAAGGCAAGTCATCGCCATTTTTTTTTTCTTCTAGTGAGGAAAACAAATCAATTGCTCACAGTTAGTCGAAGACATATGACAGAACAAGGAAGTGATAAAACACAGTGCAACATAATTAATTTTATACTGTTCTACGGATTCAATTGCACGGTCGCCTTTCGACGACATCATGAAGATTTTATTATAACAAATTATATTATATTTAGTTAAGTAATGGTTGGCGTATCGCGATGTGGCTCGTCTCCGTCATTTTTTATTCAGAAAATGAAATGATTAGCTTTTCCCATGCAGTTAATCAAAGGCATGTGCAGGGACGGACCCACTGTACGTAGAAGTTTAGCAAAAGCAAAGGGGTGAAGGAGGCTGCTTGGGGTTCTCCTCACTTACTTAAGGTTTAGAGTTTGTCTCTATTTGAATACAACAAATTTTTGTTGATGAGAATTTTCCATTAATCGAATTAATTGGATTCAATAACGAGCCGACATTAGTGTATTTTTTAATATGAACCATCGGCACAATTTTACGGATACTGACTAAAGAAGTCATGTTAGTCGAATTAATTTGTTGTAAGTTATTTGTGGAATACATGAATTTTGTAAGTTATTTATCCTAAGACATGTTCCTTCATATTATTAACACATCTCATTTATTTTCTGCATAAGATGCTTATTTTAATATGCACTTAAAAATAAAGCATGTTGTTGTTGGGCCAAATTGGTAGCATCAAACACGATATAAAAATTTTAATATCGGATTACCATGTCTTTTTATTCTCACGTTAGATCTATTGGCATCGCGACATTTGAGAGAAATCACACATCATAGGAGGAAGGTTAGAGCAAGAACTTGAAGAGACATAAGGCAAAGCGAAGATCGATGAAAAGTAGAAAGATAAGTTGAAGGATGCTGAAGTTGAACGTACCATGAAAGCATAGGAACCAGCCCTCTGATTTTAGCTAATTCTTCAAACACAAAATGGTGGTTTAATTCTCGAAGTGAAACTAGGGCACCATACATGAGTTTGAAACTTTGAATGAAGGGCACGTCACACTAGTTCCAACCCATTGATTTAGGTGAAACTCGGGAGTATTATCTTTTCTTTTTGTTTTCATTCTTTTTCAATTCGTTTTTGTTATTTTCTTTTCAATCTTTTTTTTTCTTTTATCATTTTCTCTTTCTCCCTTGCTTATATAAAATATTTTATTTAATAAATAAAAATATTTATAATAAAAGATTAATGTAATATTATTTATTATTCTCATTTTATATAAAAAATATTTCATTAAATATAATTTATTAATAATGATTTTTAATATTTAAATAATATATTTTTTAATAATTTTTTCTAAAACTTAATTTATATTTTTTATTTATATAAATTAATAAAAATATATTTTATATTTATAATAACTATTTTTATTCAAATACTCGTTCATTCTCGTTATTACTTTTTACTCTATCCAAGTATTTCGTCAATTTGTCAATTAAGAAATTTGGAAAGAACTAGTTAACCCCTATAAAAGCAAACCACCATGACCCACTTAGTCAGATGCAGTTTGAAACCCGTGACCATAATTGTGGGGGGGGATGGTGGGGGGTGCACGTCATATGTGGGTCAGCCTTTGGACATGTGATGGAGGCTTTTTCTACGACAGACTTCAACCCCCCTTCAAGTTTCAATGACTCTTCAAAGTGATCAATGATGAAGCAATATTATTGATTTCAGTCTTTTATGGCGGCTCCAAGTGATCCTCTCCAATTGGAAAAGATTCTCTTCGTTGAGACTCATGACTCATCCATGATCCATCCATCCGTCATCTCTTCGATTTGTTTAAAGTTTGAACTCTTTATTTTAAAAGAGATCCTTGCTTTTCTCAGAATTTGTAGTTAAGTAGGGGCAAATGTAGACATCTAGTAGGGGTACCCGTCAAAAAGGATAAACATTGTAGGAAAGGGCAAAATGATAAATTTTTCTGCTTGCAAAAATTTTATTTACATTGTAAAAAAGAAACTTTCATTTTTCAAACTAGAACAGATGTTAAGAACTAAATGTAGGGAAAAAAAGAATTCCAGCTAAATACAAAAAAGAAGGATACACAGCTTTTGTAAGGAAGTGACTAACATTTTATGAGTAGATCATCATGAATTTTTTTTTGGGTTAATTTCTTTAACCCGCCCCCCTAAACTATAACTTTTTTTCATCTAACCTTAGACTATCAATTTACAAATTTTAATCTCCAAACTTTTTAAAATTTGACACTTAAGTCTTTCAGCTTACTTTAATCTAAATTTTGTTAAGTTTTTTTTCTAATAACTATGAATGACATTTTTGGCCCTTACTTTGTAATATGAAAATAATATAAAAAAGTGAAAATATTAACTCAAGAATAGTATTGCATAGAAACATTATTACCAATTAACATTTTTATCTATATTGATTATTTTATATTTAAAAATTATTTTTATTGCAATATGAAACTAAAGGTAAACATGACACTTCATAATTAAATTTAATAAAATTTAGTTTAAATTTAACTGAAGGATCTAAGTACTGAAGGATCTAATTAAATTTAGAAAAGTTTGAGGATTAAAATTTGAAAATTTATAGTTTAGAGTTAAATACGAAAAAAATATTATAGTTCAGGAGGTGTTAAAAAAATAAACCCTTTTTTTTCATCGAAACACATTAATATTCATAATTTTTAGCACCACACTAATTTGATGCCGAGAACAGTATAACTAAATCTTTATCAAAATGATATTCTAGAAATCGCATTTGAAACTACTAATATGCACCACGGAGCCCAAAATAACAATCATCCTCGGTCGACCATCATGAAATTTTGTTGACATGAGAAGCGATGCTGACTGCCGAGGTCTTCGTCTTCGTCCGATTTTATTTTTTGTATACAAGTAGGGCGTATTCCCCTCGTTCACGCAAGTTATTGTCATCTTTTTCTTCTTTTGGTGGAAAGTGGAACGAACAAAAAAGGGATCAAACCATGCAGCTGCACGCAGTTGATTATAATTCACAAGTTTATGAACTAATTCCGAACTGATAGTGCTAGCAATTCATTAATTTATCATCACACAAATATTAGAGGCGGACCCAAGGTCTTTGAAAATTCTAATATTATGCATATTATTAATATATCAATTTTAATTGATTGGATTGTTTTATGTATGTTTATTATTATGCTGTTAAAGAATAAATAATAATTTGGTATTGTGGTTATCACATTAAAAAAAAAGGTTGATGTGATAGAGGGTTCCATTCTTCTTTGCCTCACTTCCTTTTAATTTGGTCCCTATTATTTTATCCCGGGTCTATGACGGCGGCGGCTTCAAAATAAATATTAAAACGTACTACTTTCATCAACTTCAATTCTTTCATTATTTGTATTAACATTAAGAAATTTTGTCTTTCACGACGACTTGAAGTCTTTCATAAATGTAATCATACTATGAAGTTTTGCCATTTGAGACGACAGGACTCAAGTCGCATGTCATCTTCACGTAACATCCCAAATTGTTAGAAACTAAAAATTAATTTTCGTGATTGAATAAATTTGAAATTTATTTTCTTATTAGAGATAATTAAAGTAAAGTTGAGAAGAAATAAAAAGTATAGTTAGGTAAAAAAAAAATAGGAAGAGGAGAAAAGATAAGTCATAACCGAACAAAATTGGGATTTGGATTAAAATTAGAGATTCAATTTCAAATTTGAATCTAATCTTGAGATTAGTTGATAAAGGACATTTTCCAAATGAGAGTTAAAATATGTGTTTTAAGTTCAAAAATATTTAAAACATAAATAATTTATATTATATTGTTTTTTCAAAAAATTCATGAAAAATAAAAGGACCATTAATTTCTAAGATATATAAATTAAAGGAAATATAATTATAAGAGAATTATGGATCAAGTTTGAAATGAGATTTAATTAGGACGTCGAAAAACTCTAAAATTCGTCCTTTGCATTGTAACACGATTCACCGGTCTCAAACACCAAAGCACCCATTTTTCTATCTCCTAGGGCTTCCGTTTATAATTCTAGGTGCCCCAAAGGTTTTGGTAAATTTTCGGATTGATCGGGAATCTTTTTACGTCAAAATAATAAAATTTGGAATAGACTTTGATTGGATTTTGAAATCATCTAAAATTTCTTCAAATTTGAGTAAATATGTTTCCTAATTATCCCTGAGACTATGATAAAATTTGGAGTCGATTTGCAATTAAATTCTCAAGAAAAGTCAAAGAAGTCTCTCTTCTTAATGCTCCATAAGAGCTCCGTAACGGTCCGTTTCATGACTCTTACAGTGTTCAAATCGAATTAAAAGTGTGATTTTAATGATATGTAACTTTTCTGCTCGCGGCCCGTAACTGAGGCAAGTTTCTACGTGAAATTTGACATTTTAATGGGCCATTACAGCATTTCATGGCCCCGATGTTATGATAGTTATATAGCTATCACACCCCATTTTATTCATTTCAACCTTGGCAACCTCCACTAAATTTTACTTTCTGACTTCGTTTAATTTCGATTTGAGTGTTATTTTTTTCAGTAGCTTTGTATTCAATTATTTTGTTTTTTTATGCAATAAAACATGTAATTTGGGTAGTTTTCTATTTTTATAAAATTGAAACAAATAAGACCATAAAATGATGCATGTTATATAAAAATGAATCAAAATATGATTAAATGCATGACTAATTATATGTCATATTTTGCATGCATCAATGCATGATGAACTCAAACATAAAATTAGTTAAAGAAGTAAAAGATAAAAGCTAAAAAAAATATGGAAATCATGTTTGTTGATTGCACACGGATGCTTTCAGATTGCGATATAAAATTTTGACAAAAGGGTCATACCCTTAAATTTGGTCTTGGTCTAATCGATGATGACTCTATACGAGGTTGGAATTAAGCGTCATGCGAAACTAAGTGCTACATCTTATGAAAAAAAGTGGGAGCTAAGTAAGGCAATGCATATCGCAACATGTCGACACTAATGTAGCACTGAAGTTTATTAATGCACATTTGGCTATTCATGCACGCAGTAATAGGGTCATGATAGTGGCGAGAAAGTGCCAACTTGGTATCTCGTTATTGTAATGTGAAAACGATGCTCGATCAAGGCAAGGAAGAGGTGACTTGCGTCGAATTTTTTTGACATAAACGATTAAAGCTTTTTAATTTCCATTGCTACTGTTGCATCACTATTGGTGCCTATTTAGCATCGGCCACCGTAAGATGCTAAATGTCATCTTTATTCAACGGATTTCTTGTAGTTTTACCTCTAGAACAGGCTGCATGGGGCATTTGGCAGAAATCCTATTGACAAATGCCCTCATTGTCAAATATTCTAATTTGAAGTGATGATTACAATCACGTAATAGTATTTTCAAGTATGAAAAATGATATTAAATCAATTGTCACTTTGTCATCCACATATAGACTAGGACTACCTCAAAAAAAATCATCTCTTAAAACCCTCGAAGATTCATGACATCAAACAATGAATTCAACTTTGAGCATGTCATGTAAGCAACAATAAATGGCAATTACTTCATACAAACATACAACTTGTACATAAAAATTTAAAGTATACAACCATAAGTTAATAATAGAAAGAAAAATAAATTTTCTTTTTTTTCATAAAGATTCATCGTGGGTTCTTCATTGAAGACACAAACTCCACTTCTAGGCTATAATTTCTTGTACTTTGACTTAGAGAACTAGACATATCTTGAAGTAGAGGCACAATTTCTTGTTCATATTGTTCAACTTTTTTCTCTCTTCCTTTTGTGTTGGCCTTTTGCAAGTTACGCAATTCAAATTCCACTTCCCTCATTGTGGGTCTTTCGTTTCCTTTTAACTTGATACACATTTCTATAAGTTTCATAACTTTATCAAGCTCTTCTATCGTTGCCTCCTCCATAACTCTATCTTCCATAAGTTCAAATTTTGTATTCTCTCTCAATGCTTGAAGAAATCGCATTATCAAATTCCTTTCTTCCCCATTTTGTCCTAATGAAATTGGCATTTCTCCTGTTACCAATTCCAAAAGAATGACTCCAAAGCTATACACATCACTTTTCTCTGTGAATTGCCATGTTTGATGGTACTCTGGATCTAGGTATCCTATTGTACCTTGTACAGATGTGAATATACGAGTTTGATCATGAGCAATTAACCATGAAGCTCCAAAATCAGATACTTTTGCCGTGTAATAGTCATCTAAAAATATGTTTGAAGATTTCACATCCCTATGAAAAATAGATATGGAAGCTGACGAGTGCAAATACTCAAGTGCTCCTGCGGCTTCTGCTGCAATTCTTAGTCGATCCATCCACGACAATGTTGACTTGCGATCAGGGCTATGCAGGTGATAAAGAAGTGTTCCATTTGAGATGAATTCGTATACTAATAAGGGGACTTCAGTTTCTAGAGAACATCCAAAGAGTTTCACTATGTTCCTATGGTTTATTGAGATAAAATGGTAACTTCATTTAGGAATTGAACAATCTCACTTTTCTCCTTGATTTTTGATTGTTTAATTGCAACAACTCGTTGATCCGATAAGATTCCTTTGTAAATCGTTCCATGCCCACCTTGTCCAAGAATTCTTGAAACATCAAAATTATTGGTGGCCTTTTCAACTTCTTTTAAGGAAAATATTTTAATTTTCTCGGCACTATTTTCATCAATGCAATAAATTGTTTAAGTAATAAGTCATGATTTTCTCGGAAGTGTCTTTCTCTTGTTCTCTTTTGGCTTATCTTATTCCATTTCCTAGTAGCAAAAAATGAGATTATAGCCACCAGAAGAGTGCCAAAGCCAACGCTCACAATAATAATGAGACCTGCATATGTTTTCACTAATTTGTAACATTATTCCTAACTTATGAATATTTAAAACGTCACTAAACCAATCTCGAATGCTTACCTAAAAGAACTTTGGAGGCGCGAGTAAAGCTCCCAACAGTATTGATGCAATGACCATGGCAGCCATACTTTTCAGGCATCTCGCATTCATTGATATCTGACATATAAGTAACAAATCGTAAGTAAGTTTTATGAAATATTTGACTGCCACCCTTATATTATTAATGTCTTCCATGATGTCCATAGTATTTTTGTTTTTTAATGTGATTTTTTTATTTAAAACTCTTTACCTATATTTTTTTTTGTAGCAACCCTGAAATTTGATATCAAACTATCTACCCTGGCTCGAAATTTTACTTAACCCCAAACAATATTTTATACCAATTTTTTTATTTATGCTTAATTCTGATAATATGTTTTCCATCTTTAAGGAATAAAAGTAAGAAACAAGAAGAAAGATAAAATTGGGGCCTCTCAGGCTCCCAGCCCTTCCACTTCTTGAGGAGAGTGTAGAGGCATTAATTGTCTGTTAAATTGCTTTTTCTTCTTTTATTCTTCAGTGGTAAAAATATAATATAAACAAAATTATTTGGGGTTGAAGTGAATGTGTGAAAAGTTAAAGAAGTGGTAATTGCTAGAAGCTACTTGGAGAAAAATCTATAGATTAAGGGAAACAAAAAAACCTTTTTTGTATAAGATTTTACACAACATTTTCCGAAGAAAGAGAAGATAATCATATTAGTTAATACTTATTTTATTTTTAGATTTCAATTTTCTTTTGTACACGTCCTTTTCTAGTGTTCTATCTAATTTTGAAAATTGATATTACTTATTTTAAGCTAATAAAATTAGATTATTTATAAAACGTAAGCGCTTATGTAATGTTATATGACATGACCTTAATATGTTAAGCGTGGACTCTTTTATAGTTTTCATCATATATTATAAGATATTAAAAGTTTAGGAGACATATACAGCCGTAAAAAAGCAGAAATAGGATTGATCATAAAGGTATGCTATATAAAAAAAATAGTAATTGATGAAATTATAGTTAAAATAAATCACATAAATTTTCGTACTCTTGCAATTTATTTTTCCTTCTGATCGATGAGGGATGCAATTTCAGTTTCCTCATGTACTATTATTTCTTCTTATTCAGAATCACATATATGCCATAGTAAAGAGAAAAAGCTCCAATACTATTTACGGATGTGTGTATTGTCTGTTTAATTAAACGAATTTAAATCATCACTTAAATAAATTATTATTACTTAAATTATTGATAATATCACATCATAGTATTTCGTAAGACTAGTAATATGAATAATAGTTAAAACAGTTAAAAAATAAATTATCAAAATATCTCTAAAATTTATTTTAGATTTTAGTCACATATTATAAATAAATAAATAGAAAGTGAATATAGATAAAAACATATGAGACAAAATTAATAGTTGTTTTTTTTATTAGATAAGGAGTTTCATAGGTTTAATGCAAGAAAATTAAAAACTGAAAATAAAAAAATTACATAAAATTCGAATTCGGGACCTCTTTATCTTTGAGTGCACCACTACGTTGCACACTAGTTCTCAAAATTAATAGTTGTTTGTAAAATATTATAAATAATAAAAAGGATGAAATTAAATGATACTTATTTATTAATAAAATATTTAAATTAAAATTTTTATTAAATAAATATTTTGCATCAAGTGATAATTTAGAATGCCTAACTGTCCTATTTCTTCGATTTCGATTATCAATGAATTGGTAATAAATATTACTAAAATAATTAAAGGTACTAATAATCAATCACAATGAAATCCTAAGAATTTTAAATAATTTTTAACTTCTAGCATTTTTCTTTTTAGTGCAGTCCCCCTCAAGAGGAAAAAAGTTTACTAGAACCGAAGAAAAAGTACCTTTGCATCCATCTGCACCATCAAGGTAGGGATTGCCTTCGAAGCCACGGGGACATTTGCAAAAATACCCCGTGCGGGGAAGGCTTATGCCCTTGTCGGTTTCCATGTTTGTTTCGACGCATTCACTGGGCATGCGGCATGCGAAATTGGTGCTGTTCTGCTTGGCTACGGCGCAGTTCGCGTACTCGATGACCCATTGCACGACGGCTCGGTCTTGTAGGAACACGAATGGCTTATGCCATACAGGTCCCCCTAGCATGCTTTTTTTCGTAGTGGGGGTCGTGTTCAACTGAAAGTTCCATTCGCCCTTCCTGCAAATTGATACTCTTCACTTGGGCCTTTTTATCGCCGCTGATGTTGAAATGTAGAATCGTTTCGTCGCATGAAAGAGCGAACGATAGGCTTCTGTAGCAGCCCACTTCTAACCCGAACGGAAAGGGAATGGCGACGCTTCCGCAGTTTCTCGTGCAATTGGGCAGGGGAGCAGTTTTTACAGACAGATCTGTTGCGCAATTATCAAAGTGGTTGGAGGCAAGACTTCATTTAACAAACAAAACAATATGAAAGAGAGAGAGAGAGAGAGGGAGCGAGAGAGAAACCAAATCTTTGCTCTGTTTTCCTAAAAGTTAATTTGAATGAAATAATAATCAATTAACTATTAAATCATTGATGAGGGGAGAGTCTAGAATGTTGAAGTAGTTGGAGTATAGCGCGCTCTGCGGAGCTGTCCACGAGGTGTAGGAGAAGTTTTCGTTGGCACCCAAGATGGCAATCGGGGCCTTCACAAATAAATAGACAGACGTGGCGTAAATGTTGTCGACGACCTCGACGTATTTGGTTCCCTTGCCCAAGAAGAGGTTGGAAGAATTCTTGGACGTAGTATTAATGCAGGTGAGCTCAAAACCAGGCCGGAAGCAGCCTTCGCCGACGCCAAAAGGGTACTCGAATGTTATATTACCACATCTCGTCGAACAATTGAAAGGAATGGGGGATGTTACGCTTGTCGTAGTGGTACTAGTGGAATTATCATCTGCTCTTGTTGCAGCGACGAGTATTGGCACAAGCACCAACATTAGCAATGGCCGCCGTATCCCCACGGCCACGTCAGGGCTCGTCTTCGCCATTTTTTTATTGTTTTGGTGCAGGTGCAACCAACAAAAAACAGGACCAAACCAAGCAGCTGCACGCAGTTGATTTTTCAGAAGTATATGGTAGAATCGAACAAGGAATTGATTCCGAACTGATAGTTCTAACAATTCCGAATTTATTAAGCATCACACACAGATATCACCGCGGTTTCAAAATAAATATTAAAAATATCACTTTCAACGACGACTTCGAAGTCTATTATAATTATATTAACATTATAAAATTATTAAGAATAAAAAATTATTGATATTGTTCATGATTTGAATTTTTAGGAAAATTGATAATACATTAATTTTAAAGTCAAATATCGTTAAATTCTTATTAAAAAGATATTTTCTTGTTGCACATGTAAAAAAGAGTATTAAGAATATAAAATCTTCCATTTACTCTTTCTAACAACTTAACCTTTTAAGAAGATAGTTAACACATCATTAACATGATCAATACTTCAAAAAAACATTTTTTTTCTTAATTGTTGTTCATATGATGGACTTACTTTTCCTAATGACTTATAAAGTTTTAGAGAAAATTGATTAACATATCAATTTCATATCATGAGTTAAAACATATTATAAATTATTTTTCTACATTAATTATTATCCAACCCACACGTGCCTTACACTTTTAGAAAGATTTTACTTATTCTTAATAGAAATTTTGTCTTTCATGACGACTTCAAGTCTTTCGTAGTTACATTAATATTATTAATATTTATCCTTCACGAAGACTTAAAGTCTTTCATAAATGTATTAATGTTGTCAAGTTTTGTCTTTCGTGACGACTCAAGTGACATGACGACTTCAAGTCTTTCGTCAATGTATGAAATGCGCCAATTCGATCACTTTCAGTGTATCGATTTCAAAGATATATCATGAATTCAGAATTAAATGATATATGGTACTAGTTCGAAGTAGTTTAGTAAGAACACTTAGACACACGGACGGACAACCAACACCCCACCCACCCACCCTCCTTAATTAAAGAAACTAATAAGTTTAGTCAATATTTAGTTATATTTATTTCAAATACATATATAATATTTAAAATTTATCAAATTGACTTTTTTATTTTTATTTTTTATTTTATAATTATTTAACTAATCTTTTATTTTTTTTAATATTGTTCTGGCCCTTTAAATTTTTTCTGAATTCGTCTTTTTTTAGACAATTAAAATGCAATTTAAGATTTTATTTACAGGAGTATTTTTCACGTGGAGTTATTATGTTAGTAAAAACCTAAAAACAAAATGTTATAATTCACAATATACTTTTTGTTTGGCTGTTTTGTAAAGGGATTTATGTCCTAAATTATCATTTTTTGGAGTTATTTTCATAAATCACATCTAAACTATCACGATTTTTTACATCTAATTTTAAATTATGAACTTATTTTTTTATCCCTAAACTATCATACTTTTTCAATTTAGTCCTCCCACCCAATTCTGTTATATTTTCTGTTAAATTTTTTATTTGTAAAAAGATTAAATTATCCCTCCCTCCATTATACATCAAAATTTTAAATAAATATAAAAAATAAAAATAAAAGAAAAAATATTGGAAAAACTTGATTTTTAGGGTCGGATTGAGGGGGGCGACCGGTGCGAGGAACATTTTTTTCTTTTTTTCTTTTTTCTATTTATTATTTGATGTATTATGAAGGGAAGAATAATTTAGTCTTTTTATAAATGAGAAAAACTAAAACTAATAGAAAATGTAACAGAAGTGGACAAGAGGACTAAAGTGAAAAAGTTGCAATAGTTTAATAATACGAAAAAATAAATTCGTAGTTTGAAATTAGATCTTTGAAAAATATGATAGTTTAGGGGTGATTTATGAAAATAACTCTTCTTTTTTGTTGTCACTATTCAATGGAAATTAGCTTATGTTAAATTTTTTAAAAAAATGCTCCAAAATAATAGTAATGATGTGTGAACTAAGAAAATGCATATAAATATAAAGGTTCATCATTGTCTCAAGATTCAATTGTTGTTTATCTTAAAAATAAATCAAATCTTATGTGTAATGCCATTATGATATTACTAAAGCATAAGATTAATAGTTTTTTAATATAATAATTAGTAACAAATCTCTAGTATAGCTGATGGAGACTTTATATGATAGATTTCTCATACCACCTAAATGTCATTCAATTACGAGTGTCGTAACTCGTCGATTTAGATTAATACTCTTCAAAATATTTCTCAAAGTACTGTCATAGATACGACTAATAAAAGACAATAAAAGAACAATTGAAAGAATTAAAATGATCAGATATAAAATGCCTATTCTGTGGTAGATTGATCAACTAACATAGGTTCTTCGAGTGGCAAGGATTGAGCCAACATTTTGATAGATTAGAATTGAATTGATATCCTTCAATCTTGACCAATATAAAGGTGGATCTCTCAATCGTGTATAAACATAAGATAGAAATTTTAATCTTTACGACGAATTCAATCTTAAACAATCGATGACATTGCAGACTCTCATCTCACAATGTTATAGGGTGGACCTCTTGGCCTCTACAATTCAGAAGAACAATTTAAAGGAAACAATATTATCAATGATTCAGGAAAGAACCATATTTTCTCTTGAACAAGACAAATCATATAAAAAGACCTATCGATCTATTTGAATTTAAAACATGCATGAACCGATCACTTCCTATTCCCGGATGACCGATTAAGCACAAGTAAGCTAAAATGCAAAAGTTTTCATGAGGTTGGGTTTTGCAATAAAAAGGATTGATTTCATGAAATACTCTCACTATAAACTCATATAAAAATTTTCAAGCAATAAATTCAGATGGTAAATATAAGAGTAGAAATGTACTAGCTTCCCTCTCCCCAAGCTTACAACCAATACTGTCTTCAGTGTTGATTATGCTAGGACCCGATGGATGTACTATCTCAAGTAGATGATCAATGGTTTGCTGAGTATCACTTAGTGTAATGAATATAGAGTCATGAGATGTCTCTATGTTCTTAATCCTCTTTGAAATATTGAGACTATGTTGTTCATCCATGTTCAACTGATCTATGAGTGCCTAAATGTCTTCTCTTTGTTTAGCACTTTCTTCTACTAGTTGGTCCACCTATTCGTAATGATGTCAATCTTGTTCACGAAATTGATTAGTTCAACTCTTGGGTGGTGTGGTGCAGAGGATGAGGATGATGTTGTTGATCTCCTTGGATGGCTAGGTCTTGCAAAAAACAAAAATAAAGAAAAATAGCTAAATTTCTATCAACCAAGGATAATATGGACACTTCGTGGCTTCTTCCTACAGCTTTCACATCATGTTGTTTTGTTTTCTTTTCTACGTTTATATTTTTCATTATCATATATTTCTTTTCCTACGGATTTGATTTTCAACACTGAGGACAGTATTAAGTTCAAGCTTGGGGGAGTTTGCATTTTCATGCATCATGCCTATCATCTTATATTGCAATGCATGCATACGTTCTTATCATGCTATTTGCATATTTGATTTGCATCATCTCAAAAATCTATAGAAATTAAAAATTTTATATTGTTCTTTCTCATGACTGAATATTTTCTTATTTTCAAACATTATTCAAGGACATCCTGCTAATTAACGAAATTCAAATCATTATTATTTTATCTTTTATCACCTTAGTATTGGATATTTAGAATGTGAAAGTTGCTAAGTAAAACTATGAAATTTAGACGACAAATTTTTGTTCATGCTCTTTTTTTTTTAATTTTTCTTTAGTCTTGATAATAGTTGCCTCTTTGTTGAACGTATAAGTGTTTATTGAGATTATAGTAAAAAAATGTGGAAAATGATAAAAGAGGGTTAGTTGAACCCCCCCAAAAAAATAAAAAAATACAAAAGTGTTATTCATAACATTAGTGTGTCCGGGTGATTAGATCCGTAGGGGATTCTTATCTAGCGACCTAAGGGCATCTGCTTTGGAATTGTCGATCGAAAGCCCGTTACATGGACTACCTTATGCAATATGGAGAAGCACATAAGTACCAAAAGAAAAAAAAAGTGAATGAAAATATAAAATTGCACTTATGTTTTCAAGATTGAGACTCTTATTTGAGAGATTGTATATTTTCTTGCATGAACTGAACTTGGATGAGTTTAAATATGTCTAATATTCAAAACTTCTACAAGGCGGGGTAATTGGAATGATGGAAAGTATAAAAACTAGTGCTAAGAAAAATAGTTGACTAACAGGATGGAAGCGATGATTGACCTTCTTGGTTGGAGCTTTGCTTTGAACATTGCTTGATGACAAGCAAATATCTAAGTTTGGGAGAGTTTTATGCGTGCAAAATCTAACATAAAATTAGACTTGCATGATTTCGAATTATTTTTCTAATAGCATGCATCATTTTATGGATTTATTTACATTAATTTTATGGAAATTAAAATCTATCCAAATGTTATATTTTATTATCTAGAAAGCAAGAAAATTGAATTACGAAGCCAATGAAGAAAACCGCGTTCAAATCCGAGTTAAAATAGGGTTAGAATGCGAAAAACAATGAAGCAAAACTGAAATGACACTTTAACGGGACGTGAAGGAATTTTAACTGGCCGTGAAAAGGGTTGTGAACTTATTAACAGACCATTAAAATGTGATTTTTCAGCCATCTCGAGTCACGGCCATGAACAGGCTTTCACGAGCCGTGAAATCCACAATTTTAACGCTGTAAGGGCCGTGAAAACCCTATAATAGGCCTATTATCACCCAAGGAGTTTTGAAAGAATTTGAAGTGCACAAGGATTTCTACTCATATTATATGATCCTAGAATGATTTGGAAATATATTATCACCCAAATTTTGAAGTCTGACAAGGCTAAAATTTCAGAACTAATTCAAATTCGCATTTTCCTTATTTCACATAGAAAAGGTTTTCATTTCTTCTCCAATCACATGAAAACCTAAATCCCTATAAATAGAGGCCTTCTACAACCGGAAGAGAGCATGCTAGGGCCTGCAACCTGTTCTTCAAAGTCAAAAACATGAGAAGACTCTGAAGGATTATTGAGAAGACTCCTGCTGAATCGACTCTAGACGAGAATTCTACAGCAATTCATTGACGATTTTCGAAGAGTTTTATCTATTTTACTTAATGTTGGGATGATATTAAAAATTTATTTTCCTATCGTTAGTTCTTCTGTAGTTTAGAATCTTAGTTCTTGCTTCTATAATTTAGAGTTCGTTATTTTTCTAGTCTGTAATAGTTCGTAAAGGCAAACTGTTAAACCTTATTTCATAATTGATTATAGTTTAGTTTTCTCTCGAATATGCATGCTATTTTTAATGCTTTCTCAGATATTAATTGCCTTTTATACTTAGCTATCATCCTTGTAGGAGTAGTTACTTTTGATTGCATGATTTTCTGTGGAATTGATTTTTGACTTTTAAGTCCAAGCATTGCATATCACAACTCATATGATCCTTGGCAGAATATTAGCTGTGCGGTTTATTAATCATTACCATGATATGGGTGTAATAATTTAGAGACTACATTTTAATGCATCTTAATCTCAAGTTTGATTAAAATATGATTAATGAGAGAGTAGTCTTATTCTAATTTGAATTAAGATAGGTTGACTGATCCTAGACGGAAATCAATAATTTGAGTAGACTCTAATCCGTCATTAGAAATTAACTTATAATATTTGGTCAATTCAGTTTGTCTATAATTTTCTTTATCATCCTAAGCCCTATGCTTCAATAGATTATATTAGATTAATTTACTTTTAGTCTCTACTTTTCGACAATTTTATTTTGTACACATCTTTTATCCAAACCATGTTGTCTCGTATTAACCTCTGAAATTAGTTTAGTTAAGTAAGTTAATTTATCGTGGGTTTGACACTCTACTCTTACACTTTATTACTTGAGAGACTAGTGCACTTACTAGCATTTAATTGCTATCAATTCTCGCATTATAGTCGAAGTTCAACTTTTGTGCAGGTGAGGATTTCATATCAGAAAGAAACAAGGAACATTGCTCGACAATAGCCGTGATATAGTTTCCTACTAAAACAGGGGTGCATTCACGAACGAGCTCGCGAAGAATGTTCCTCAAAAGGAAGGATCCAGATTAATCTCAATATTATTCAAGAGGCTCCAAATGATATACAACTCATCCTTGGAGATGAAATTCATGGCTGGGTCACATAGTCATGCCAAAACAATATTGGTAAGAGAAGATGCAGGTAAAGGAAAATTGGATTCTTAACACCACAAGAAAAATGTCAATTTGCGACCGAAAGTTTTCGACGGACACGAGTACTTTGTATTTTCCGACGGCCTTTGTGATGGATAGAAAAAAAATCTTTCAAAATATCGAGGGACAAAATATCCTTCACTACTATAGACGAAAAATATTCCTCGGTACGTTATCGACGGAAATATCCTTCTAAATTATCGAGAGATTTAAATTTGTCGATAATTTCAAAGGTCAGACCCGTCGGTTATTATATTTATAATAATATATATGTGATATAATATAAGTATATGTTTAATATTTTAAGATTAAAATTACTAACGGGTTTAGCCTTCGGAATTACTAATGGATATTTATCTGTTGGTAATTTCGAAGGCTCCACCCATCGATAATTAATTTTAATAATAATATATATGTAATATATTTTTAAAGAGTCATATCCTGATGAATATTAAAAATAATCATTATGTTAAAATTTTAGTGCATATTAAAATTAATCAATTTCATATTCTAAATTTATTTATAATCTATATTCTATAACTATAAATATATTAAAAGGAAAATGAGTAAAAAGATAAAAAATAAAGATATTTTATAAGAAATTAAAAAATAATGTTAACTTATTTAATCATAATATTTATTAATGCATTAAGGAAATAATATATAAACATGTTGAAAGATAGATATGTATCATAAAAAGTGATAATAAATATTCTTATTTATTTACCGACATATTTCAAATCCTTCGGTAATTGCGAAGGAAATACCCGTCGATAACCAAATAATAATTTATTATAAATGTTTATAATATAATACATTTATATCTTCCAATTATTTATATTGTTTATAATATAATAAAATATTATTAATATTTTTAGTCATGTATATTAAGACATATAATATTATTAATGTTAATAATAAGATGTTATATATAATTATTGTAATGAATAATATTATTTTAATTACCGTCAGGTTCCTTCGGAATTACCGACGAATTTTACTTCGGTAACTCAGAAGGATTTATCCTTTAGTAATTAAAATAATAATTTATTATTAATGTTAATAATTAATATAATACATATCTCTCTTCCATTTACTTAAAATATTCATAATATAATATGGTATTTTTAATGTTTATAATCATATATATATTAATAATATAATATTATTACTGTTTAATAATAATATTATATGTAAATTGATAATAAATGGTATTATTTTAATTACCGATGGATAATTCCTTCATATCAAATCCATTGATAATTTTGAAGGAATTATCCTTTGGTAATTAAAATCATAATTTATTAATGTTTATAATCATATATATATGAATACATATAATATTATTAATTTTAATAATAATAGTACATATAAATATCGATAATAAATGATATTATTTTAATTATCGACGTGTTATGCCTTCGAAATTACCGACGGATATCAAATCACTCGATAATTTGGAAGGATTTATCCTTCAGTAGTTAAAATAAGAATGTATTATCAATGTTTATATATATATAATACATATCTATTGATATAATATATGTATTAATATATATGATTATAAACATTAGTAATATAATGTTATATTATAAATATTTTAAGTAAATGGAAGAGAGATATGTATTATATTATAAACATTAATAATATATTACTATTTTATGTATCGAAGGATAATGCCTTCGAAATTATTGAAGGATTTAGCGTCCAACGGTAATTTCGAAGGAACTACCCGTCGGTAATATAAATAATATTATTTATTATCAATTTATATATATAACACTATTATTAAACATTAATAATAGTATATACATTGATATAAATTATATGTATTAATATATATGATTACAGACATTATTATATAAACATGAGTATGAAGATACAAATGTATTTTATGATATTTCATTTGGTACACTTTTTAAAGTGTCATGTGTGAAAGTTTATCATGATTTATAAAATTAGTTAATTAAAAAAATTAAAGACATTTATGAAAAAATAAATACGTATAATATTATTAAATGCTTGAAAAAATATTTCTATGTCATAAACATTAATCATAAATTATTATTTTAATTACCGTGAGGTTTAGCGATTGTCAGTGGAATAATTTCTCGAGTGAACTTTTTATAAAGAAAATAATAGTCATCGAACTTTAACTTCGAAATATTGCGATCGTTAAACTTAAATTATTATAACAATAAGGTTATCCAACTTATGCTTCTAAAATCAGCAATCATCGAACGTAGGTTGTCGTAGCTTTATGATTCAAAACTGAGATGGTCATCCAACTTTACTCTTATAACTACAAGGTCATCTAACTTTATTTTAAAAACAATACAATTGTAACTCCAGAGATTCCATCAAGATTAAAAGAAAAGAAAACAAAAACTAAAAAGGGGAAAAGATAAAATATGGATGATATTTGAGGAGTTTGTTTCCAACCATAACTCTGAATCTCCTCCTATAAATATGAGGCCAAATCAAACAAATCAACCCCTTATTTTTCCCCACAAGCCGGCCCTAATTTCTTCTCATTTTCATGTGTCTCTCTCCCCAGCCGGGTCTGCCATTGTCGCCAGAGCCAAGAAAGAAGAACTCAGCTCGGGTTGATGATGACCCAGCCCGAGTAGTATGAAGTTGCGCTCGGCTGCGACTTTTGCCGAGCGATCGACTGATTCGTCAATTCAGCCGACCGACCTGCTAATTATGAACCCGGCCCGAGTATGACCTACACCCGGCCCGGGCCATGTCTTTATTTTCTCGGATGATGCCCTTATGAACTCGGCCCAGGTTCATCCCTACTCGGCATGGGTTCCGAAGTGATTAAGTTGATTTTTATAATTCTTAAAAAATACCTGATTACATATTTAATTTAGATCTTGATGATGATGATAATGATGCTATTAATGTTCCTGATTCATGTGCGTAAACTTGATCTAAATCGTGATATGATTATGTTATTTACGCCCATAATAATGATGATGTCTATTATGACCTTATGATGACGTAATTTAGATCGAATCAAATCTATGACGATACTGATCCATATCCATCGATCTTGATCTAACACATGACGATGATGATTATTAAGATGTTCATATATTTCTGATTTCTCTCCATGAACCTATCTTGTAGCTCTGAGTAAATCTTATATAATGATGATGATTAGGACCCTTGATCAGTATGATTCATTGATCCTTTCTTACGATGATCAAATCTTAATCATGATTCTTATATCCTAATAAAGATAAAGTAAAAGTTGCAAGATAAAAGATGAAAAATATTAAATGGAGAGCTCTTTTTATGATGGACTGGTGACGATCAGGTATGGGCTGACACTGGTCAGTTATGAACTAACTTCAATTAGTTATGGGCTGCTATGGTTAGTTATTGGCTGGCTTTGCCAGTTATGATGATGATGATGGGCGGGTTGAGGCAGGCCTCCCTGTGGGTTGAAATATACTCCATTATAAGTCAAAGATGAATAATAAGATGATGAAGAAGATGAAGCATATTAATAATGATATCTCTTCATGATGATTAGTAGCTCTTGCCACGCTTATGATGATCTTTTCATGATCTCATGATCTATTATTAATATGACCTAAAGAAGATGATACAATTCATGATTTTCTATCTTCATACAATTATCTCTTATAAATCTCTATATGATGATGACTCATTCTATGATGATTTATTATGATCTATTCCGATCTTTTGATCTTATGATCCCAAGAAAATAACATCTTGATCTATGAATTTCTTGTGATCTTAGCGATCTCGTATCCATATGACACGTTACAAGAATCCTTTTATTTATATCATGATGATGCCTATGTTGTTTCTATATGATGATGATGATGTCCTTATGATTCTTGTCTAGTATCATGATCTTATGATTATTTTTATCTTACTTCCATACTGAGTTGCAAAACTCATAGGGAGGTTTATCTCCTGCATGTTCTTAAATGCAGGACCAGATCTTAATGATTGATGAAGGTAGCCAACGGTGACAGATCGAGCTCGTAGGTGGTTGCACATGGGTATATTGAATCCTTTAGTTTGATGTACTACCTTTCCTTTGGACTCGCATGAAGTTCTTTATAGTCTTCCGCTTTTATCAATGTCAAGTTGACCAACCAAAATCTTTTTTTTTGTCAATATGATGTACACGTAAGGATGACCCGTAGCGTCCTCCAAGCGTATGGCGGGGTGCGATTTGGGGGCGTTACAGTTAGGTATCAGAGCCTAAAGTTAGGGCATTCTCATGTCATAATGTATGATGTCATGGTCCATGTGCAAAGTGCCACGAGCAGTCACCGCGCTACCTGATGTAAATCCAAGTAAGTTACGTCTTCCACTTAGAAGCTAAATGATTATGATGACGACTCTTATGCTTATATAGGATCTTAATTATCCTTAGGATTATTTTTCTACATAATCCAAATTCATGATGAAGTACTCTATGAATATAGAATGTTCCTAGGATGTGACAATTGACATGCCTCATATGGCTTCTTCATGTTTTTTTCATATCACTCTTACATTGTCGATTCTGCCAAGATGATGAAGTACTGATCCAATGATTTGATCAAATACCTATTCTTGATCTCATGTGTGATCCCCTTTTATATCATTGAATTGATTATCAATCAAAGAAATATTCTCTTTATGATGACGTTTAGGGAAGGGTCACATCAGACGTAGGTCATGGTGAAAGTTATTAATCTAAATTGATCTTATAAAGATGATGATTAATATGATTTCATTATCAATCTTATCAAATCATATGATGATGTCACTACCCACAATAATGGACAACGCTCTTAGTGAGCTTATTGATCCTTTGCACGACATAAACTATTTTGAGGATGAAGACTTTATAAAAATAACTTCATACCATAAAGTATGTCCCAGTGGTACAAATGACGATGGAAGATAAGATGTTTTCTTCACATCGATTAAAAATTCTTAGGAGGATTATGATGGGATTTTAGTGTCAATTAATTTTCCTCCTAGCATGTATAAGTACTATGTAAGAAGAAGAAGATAGTTACTAGTACCTAAGTGAACCAAAAGTTATAATTAGAGGTTGGGTGTCATATCGACCTCCATTCAAGTATGACCCTGATTTCGAAGGTCTCATAATAAATGAACTAATGAGGCCAAATTTAGTACCTTTAAGACAAGGGGTTTATAAGACCGAGGGTCTCATTTTTAGAATGTTCCACTTCTTTTGTAAAGAAGAATGATGACTCTATGAGTTTAGAGATTGATTAACAAGTTGTTAAATAAAACAACCATCAAGACATAAGTATATATTTCCATGTATAGATGACCTATTTAAGGTCAGGATGTTCTCCAAAGTTGACCTATGAAGTGAGTAATAGTAGCTTTGGATTGCTGAAAAATATGCAATGAAGATGATTCTTTTGTCAATGTGTGATCACTATAAATTTTAATGATGCCACTGAACTAATGAACACTCCTTGAACTTATATGGACCTATGAACATGGTGTTCAAGCTATCACCGGAGCAATATAAGGAACATATGTGAATTTGTACTGATGATACTAAGATAGCATAAATTCACATGAAGAAAAAAGAAGAATTATGATTGAAGACGTATAAGATGAAACATCTAACTTAGGAACTCAAATGAACTCAGATGAGTTGTGGTAATTACCTTTATAAATTCTGAAAGAATTTTGAGATTGTAGTATTATCATCAAATGAAATACTACTTATATGAAGTCCCTAAAAGATCTTGAGTCCCTCATAGATTATCATCATGGTAAGATAAATTCTATTTTACATGCACTCAAACAAAAGAAGGAAGACTCGTTAGGTTTCAATGAGACTGCGTGAATATGAAATGATGAGAGAACTAAGCATGTGGAATCCAAAATGATGAAGTATTAAAAAGAGTAATACTGGACAAATAACATAAGCCTAGGTTACGGTCCATTTGAGAATAAGTCTTATAAGAAGAAGTGTTAGAGGAATGTTATAAGTCCGGGGTGCGATCCATTTGGGATTGTGTCTTATAAGGAAAAGTACTAGATGAATGTCACAAGTGTGGGTTACGATTCATTTGGGAAGTACATAGATGTATAAGGATGAACAAATAGCAATGACATGAAAAATGAAGATATAAAAGTATGTTCTAAGTACTCAGCATTCAATGTGGAAAAAGTAGAGCATAAAAAATCTTATAAAAAGATGATGCATGACGCTATAAAGTTTTACGTAAAGATGACCTTACCTAGGAAGATAGTCCTATCTAATGATGCCAATGCTAAGATCTTTATGATCATGTACAATGATTATATGATTTATAATCAATTGTGCCCATTAAGATGATGACTGCTAATGATGATGGATTATGTTCACACTTTCTGATTATCATCGATTTTGTAAATCAATGTACTTGATTTTTAATGACCCTTATGATAATTTTCTCCCACCATGCTAGGCTATGCCATTGTTGATCTTAATGATCCACATGATGACCATCCTATAATAAATGAATGATCTTATAATGATGATATATCTTTTGATGCCGAATAATCAACCTTCTTGATTTTTCTCATGATGTCCCTTGGTTGTATAATCAACCATACTATATGCTACCTTGATGACCCTAAATCTTATGGTCAGCGATGATCATGTCATATGCTCATGATTATGATGATCACTGTTATGGAATTAATCATGAGATAAGGTTTTATTTTCCACTCATCGTTTCTTATTGATTCTATGTCATTGTTCATGATGACTTCTATTGTTAAGAAGGATTATGTCATTTGCAAGATTTCCTTGGAGACCTTGTATAGGATACCATACTGCTTACATACATATAGGAATGAGGTAGGTGAAAAGAAGTTTCTAAATGCCAAAGAACTGAGATAGACAAAAAGAACATATCAAGAAAGTTGAATGACAACTCAGGCATGATAAAAATTTTATGCTAAGAAAGACTGATGTAGATGGATTTTTTTAAACCTAATGATAAAGTGGTATGAAAGGTATATTCAAACAAGTTTTTTTCCCTATTAAGAAGGTGTTTGATCCATATCACTCATTTGATAAAAAAAATTGAAATATGCCCAAATGATGCCATGTCATGATATCCTCAAGTTTTCTCATGATGATTGAAGCTAATTTTGCTCCTAAAAGTCTTAATTGGTCTCTTGTGACCAAAAGTTAAGATGTTAGGATAAGAAAGATATATGATGAAAAAAGGATTGTCATGACATATGTAAAGAAGAGTTTACAATCTCGTATGGGACAATTCTCTAATTGCAATCTGGATGATTTAGATGGCAACACATTATTGTGTTGATTGTAGTAGATTTTATTTCCCAATTATAGCAAGGGCAAAATGAAAAAAATGAACCATATGATGAAGGAAGCATGAAAGAAAATGTTATATAATGAAAGGACCTTTGCTCTAAGGTATATTATGGTCAAAGGACACATTGTCCCAATGCATATGATGATGGAAGGACTATATTCTTAAGATGATGAAGATGAAACGATGATGAACAAATGTCTTTCTAAGTGTGAGATGTATCATCGCACAAATGACCAAGAAGTTTCTTTCTTGTTGGTAAGCCCTAACCCGATGACTAAATTCGAGGACGAATTTTATTTTAAAGGGTTTATGTTGTAACACCCGAGATTCTATCAGGATTAAAGAAAAGAAAATAAAAAACTAAAAAGGGGAAAAGATAAAATCTGGATGAGATTTGAGGAGGAGTTTGTTTCCAACCATAACTCTAAATCTCCTCCTATAAATATGACGTCAAATTAGCCCTTTATTTTTTCCCACAAGCCGGCCCTAATTTCATCTTGTTTTCGTGCATCTCTCTCCCCCTATCTCACGCCGAGCCGCTGCTGCCAATAAGAGGGCAATTGGGAGATGTGAACATCGAAGACAATAGGCTTGGACAGAGAGAAACGTCTGGAGAAAGAGGAGGAAGAAGAAGAAGAATAGAGTAAACAGTTTCTTGGACAGAAACTTACAAGGTATGGAACTAGGGAAGATTCTTTCTAGAATCATGATTTTAGATTGAAGCATGTCATAGTTTATTCCTAGTCAAAGTCCTTTGATTTATGATGACTCTGGATGTCGGCCGTCATCGGAAAAGCCGAACGAAACGTGAACCGCACACATGCACAGTTTTTGCATAAGAGGAACACGGCCCGGGTTCACTAGAACCTGGCCCGGGCAAGTTCATACTCGAACCGAGTTCGATAGAACTCGGCCGGGTCCGTCATTGTCGCGAGAGCGAAGCTCTGCAATGAAGAAGAACTTGGCCCAGGTTGATGACGACCCGATAGTAGTTCCATGATGAAGTCGCGCTCGGTCGCAACTTTTGCCGAGCGGTCGACCGATTCATCGATTCGACCGACCAACCTACTAATTACGAACCCGGCCCAGGTATGACCTACACCCGGCCCAGGCCATGTCTTTATTTCCTCCGATGATTCCCTTACGAACTCGACCCTGGTTCCGAAGCGATTAAGTTGATTTTTATAATCCTTAGATCTCTGATTACGTACTTAATTCAGATCTTGATAATGATGATAATGATGCTATTAATGCTCCTGATTCATGTGCATAAAATCTAAATCGTGATATGATTATGTTATTTATGCTCATAATAATGATTATGTCTATTATGACCTTATGATGACGTAATTTAGATCCAATCAAATCTATGACGACACTGATCCATATCCATTGATCTTGATCTAACTTATGACGATGATGATGATTATGATGTTCATATATTTTTTATTTTTCTCCATGATCCTATCTTGTAGCTCTGAGTAAGTCTTATATAATGATGATGATTAGAACCATTGATCAGTATGATTCGTTGATCCTTTCTTATGATGATCAAATCTTAATCATGATTCTTATATCCTAATAAATATAAAGTAAAAGTTGCAAGATAAAAGATGAAAAACATTAGATGGAGAGCTCTTTTCATGATGGATTGATGACGACCAAGTATGAGCTGACTTCGGTTAGTTATGGACTGACTTCAGTCAGTTATGGGATGACTACGTTCAGTTATGTGTCGATTTTGCCAGTTATGATGATGATGATGGACGGGTTGAGGCAGACCTCTCTATGGGTTGAAATATATCCCACTATAAGTCAAAGATGAATAATAAGATGATAAAGAAGATAAAGCATATTAATAATGAAATCTCTTCATGATGATTAGTGGCTCTTGCCACACTTATAATGATCTTTTCATGATCTTTTGATCTATTATTAATATGACCTAAAGAAGATGATACAATTCATGATTTTCTATCTTCATACAATTATCTCTCATGGATCTTTATATGATGGTGACCTCATAATCATGATGATCGACTCTTGTCATTCTATGATGATTTATTATGATCTATCATGATCTTTTGATCTTATGATCGCAAGAAGATAATATCTTGATTTATGAATTTCTTATGATCTTAGTGATCTCCTATCCATATGACACGTTACAAGAATCCTTTTATTTGTATCATGATGATGCCTTTGTTGTTTCTATATGATGATGATGATGCCCTTATGATTCTTGTCTAGTATCATGATCTTATGATTATTTCTATCTTACTTCCATACTGAGTTGCAAAACTCATAGAGAGGTTTCTCCCCTGTATGTTCTTAAATGCAGGACCAGATCCCAATGATGAAGGTGGCCAACGGTGATGGATCAAGCTCATAGGTGGTTACACATGGATATATTGAGTCCTTTAGTTTGATGTACTAGCTTTCCTTTGGACTCACATGAAGTTCTTTATCACTCTTCCGACTTTATCGATGTCGAGTTGACCAGTCAAAGTCTTTTTTTATCAATATGATGTATACGTAAGGATGATCCGTAGCATCCTCTAAACGTATTCTGTCACGTGGCAGGGTGCGATTTGAGAGCGTTACAACAATCATCCATTTATATTGTCAATTGACGAGAGGTCATCCATTTACTTTTGCTTTTGCGATGGTCACCTATTTTTATAATTTATTATTAATATTAATAACATAACACATATGAGTTTAGTTTTATAATATTTAAAGAGTCATATTGTGATTTATAAAAAAATAATCATTATGTTAAAATTTTAGTTCACATTAATTAAAGATTCATTTATATATAATTATTTATTGAAATTTAATTATCAATACATAAATATACGATAAAATATATATAAATATTGATAAAAATATTATTATTGTAATTACCAATGGGTGCTTCCTTCGGAATTTACCCATGGATTGCATCCCCTTCATTAATTTCGAAGGATATACCCTTCGGTAACTACAATAATATTTTTTATGAATGTTTATAATATAATACATATCCATCTTCCAAATATTTATAATATAATAGTATGATTATTAATAATTTTAGTCGTATATGTTAATATATATAATATTTAATAATAAAATTCTTCTTATATAAACATTGATAAAAATATTATTATTTTATTTATCGAAGGGTACTTTTACCGACGGATATTATATCCTTTGATAATTAGAAAGGATATACCCAATGCTAACTCTAATATCCCCCCCCCCCCCCCCCCGGCAATTTCCCCCCTCCGCCTTCTCGTTCCTGTGCCTTCTCTCTCCCTATATTTCCCCCGATTCGGCGCGGGGGCAGCCGATCTGGCGTGCGGACAGTGGGTCGCGTCCATGGCCGCCTCCCCATCCCCCTCTCCCTCTCTCTCTATATCTCAATTTTGGACATTTGCTCTAGATCGGCTGCTAGAGTCGATCCGATTGCATGCGGCCTATTTTTTAATATTTTTCAAAAGTTTTTGACATATGTATCCATCTCAATCCGTCGGTGCCTGCGACGAGTGTCTCCCATCGAAGGCTTCGACGGGTCGCATCCACTGAAGCCTTGGACGGGTGACACCCGTCGTAGGCTTCGACGGGTGAGCGACCCGTGGAAGGCTTCGGCGGGTCAAGCCTGCCGAAGGTTTCGACAGGTTGAACCCGTCAAAGGTTTCGATGGGAGAGCGCCCATCGAAGACTTCGGCAGGTCACACCCGCTGAAGCCTCCTCCGATCCCGTCGAACACATTGAAGGTTTCGACGAGAGAGCTTCCGTCGGAACTATCAACAAGTTTTCTTGTCGAAACCCATCGGAATCGGCGAAGGGGCCAACACTACCTCCTTCGATCCCGGTAGCACAATTAGGAACTTTCGATGGTAAAATCCATCGAAAATTTCGAAGGATGACCTTTCCTTCAGAACTTTCGACGGATTCTGCCCGTCAAAAATTTTGAAAGTGTGTTATCCATCGTAGACATCTGTCGAAACTTTCGAAGGGACATTTGAGTAATTTTTTCCGACGACAAAATTTCTAACAAACTGCTATCATTATGGGCACAATTTCTAACAAAATTTCTAACAAAATTTCAAAATGGACGAGAATTGTTGTATGCATCAAGATAAAGTTTGTCCAATTCATTTAACTATTAGAGTCATCTTCCTATAAGTAATAGTTTACAATGGAAAAATGACATCTTTGAAGAGCTTAGTGACTAATCTTGAATCTGTTACTACCATGTGAACTGTTTCAATCCATTTGGAGACATAATCCACTGCTAATAAGATGAATTTATATTTGAATGAACTACGAAAAAGCCCCATATAATCGATTCCTCAAAAGTCGAAAATCTCCACTTTGAGTATTGATTGTTGAGGTGCTTCATTTCTCTAGCTAATATTTCCAGTTCATTGGCAATTGTTGCAGGATCTGACAAAGGTCTATGCATCCCTAAACAAAGGCCAATAGAAATCGACTTGAAGTACATTTGAAGTAGTCTTGAGATGTCCTCTGTGATCACCAAAAGGGGATGAATGGCATTCTTTAAGTATAGCATTTTGTTCTTCCTCTGAAACACATCGGCGAAACATGTCATCCATACATTTTTTTTTTGAAGAGAAAGGGCTTGTCCCTAAAGTAATGTTTAATGTCTGAAAAGACTGCAAGCAAACAAAAACAAAAAATTTCATATAATTTCAATACATTGAACTGAGAATCGATTTATGTATTGATAAGTACTATTAATAATTATCTAGAAAAAGGATTTTTCTATTGATAAGAAAGATCAAGTCACAAAACTTTGGATGTTAGATAATTGCAGCAAACCAAGGAAGTTCTTCATTTTAATTGAAAATAAATTATCATCTAGAAAGGAGTCACTAATAAGTTGAGTTTCATCGCAATGGCCTTCTTCCTTAGGTAGGTGAAAGCGAGAGAAGTGATCAACAACTTGATTCTCTGCCCCTTTCTTATTTTTGACTTCCAAGTCAAATTCCTAGAGTAGAAGATCCACCTTATGACTCTAGGCTTAGCATCCTTCTTAGAAATTAGGTGTCGGATTGCTTGATGATCCGTATATAGAATAATTTTTAAACCAACTAGATATCACTTGAACTTATCAATTGCAAACAGTACAGCCAAGAACTCTTTCTAAGTTTTGGCATAGTTGATTTGAACTTCATCGAGACTGTAGTTTTCATAATATATGACATGTTACTTCTTGTCTTTTCTTTGTCCTAGTACAACTCCAACAGCTTGATCACTATCATCACACATAAGTTCAAAGGGTAAGGACCAATCAGATGGATGGCTGAATGATTGGAGCGATATGAGTGCCTTCTTCAATGTGTGAAAATCTTCGAGGTATTCTTCATCAAATATAAAATCAGCTTCTTTCGACAAGAGTTTTGTTAGTGGTTTTCAATAAGCGAAAAATCTTTGATAAATCATACATAAAATCTTGCATGCCCGAGAAAGCTTCTAACTCCCTTAATATTTGATGGTGGAGGGAGCTCTCTATCACTTCTATCTTAGCTTTGTCTACTTCAATACCATTATCAGACACAATGTGGCCAAGCACTCCTTCCTGCACCATGAGATGTCTCTTTTCCCGATTGAGAATTAGATTGGTCTCGGCATACCTTGTAACACTTTGCACAAGTTGTCCAAATAGTTATCAAATGATGTTCCATAAAAAGAGAAATCGTCCATAAAAACTTTCATAATCTCCTTTATGAAATCGAAAAATGGACATCATACACCTCTGAAAACTTGCCATTCTTCAATTAGCAAAAATTCCATATGGACAAGTAAATGTAGTATTCTCTTGATCAGCTGAATGTATAAGAATCTGCAGGAATCTAGAGAACCCGTCTACATAGCAAAAAATAGAAATAATTTGCAAGTCTCTCCAACATCTTATCAATGAAGGAGAGAGGGAAATGATCTTCTCATGACTTTATTTAGCTTCCTGAAATCAATGCACATTCTCTTGCCTATCATAGTACGAGCAAATATGAGCTTATTAGAATCGATTTTTATCACGGTCATGCCGCCTTTCTTCGGCACGACTTGAACTCGGCTTACCCACTGACTACCTGAAATAGGGAATATGATGCCCTCATCCAATAGCTTAATAACTTCTTTCTTGACAATATTCTTTATGGCTGAATTCAATCTTCTTTGTCCTTCAATGGTTGGTTTGAAGTCCTCCATATGAATGCGATGCATACAAATAGAGGGATTAATCTCTTTAAGATCATCAAGGGTGTACCCTATGACATGCCTATATGACTACAGCTTTGAGAGCAACTTCTGAAGTTATTTTGAGTCCAAATTTGCATTGATAATAATTGAGTATGTGAAATCTTCTCCTAAAAATTCATATTTAAGATTTTGGGGGAGTTTCTTAAGCTAAAATTTTGGTTGTTTTTACAACTTCAGCTCATTCTCAGGGCTCATGAGTTTAGCTTCTTCAATGCTGCTGGGAGTTTCAGCTTGTGAGGATGCAAAATAATTGAACACAAAATCAACATAAAAGTTAGGTTGAATTTTGATTTTCCTAAGAATCATGCCTAATGAAATAAAAAACTAAAACTTTTACATATTAATGTTTCTATAATCTAGAACTACGTAATCATAAAAGAGTTGTGAATTTTCTTAACTAGATGTGCAATCAAACATAATATAAGATAACTAGTTGTGATGAATTGAATTGATTTACTACATAGAATGTGTAAATGACATAATATTTATGTTAGTATGGTTGTATAAGTTATTTTGACATCTATGACCTTAGAGTAATATGGACCTATACTCTTGCTATATGGTTAAATGAATAATAAGAAAAAGAAATGGGGAAACACCTTGTGTGATCGCTTATGTCAGGTATGTGTGGTTTCTGATGCGTAAAAATGATGTAGCAAAATAAATGTGCTAGCAAGTGCACTAATCGCTCAACTAATATAGTAAATAGGAGTAAGAAGTGTCGAACCCATGAGGAATATTATTAATTTAATATTTGAATTTATAAATTAATAAGAGAGGAAGAACATAGATTTTGAAGATAAGTTTTGTAATTAATAAATAAAATAAAGAAAATAAAATAATAAAATAAGATAATGGTGTTGAAGTTAGGCCTTAGGATGAAAATAGATTAGAAAAAATATTTGAATCATAAAATATAAATTTAATATTTAAAGATGGATTAGAGCCTCCTTATACTAATTTAACATGATTAACTTGCGGTCTCCACAATTGACATCCCCTCAACCTAAGCATGCAAAACTATCTTAATTTAATAAGAATTGAAGTCTCCACAACTGGCGTCCCAACAAATCATATTAAAATTAAGATGCATTAAGTTGAATTCTTTAAACTATTAATCACTCCACAAACTGGTATAGATTAACAGATCATGCAAACTTGATTCTCCACACACTAGTTATCAAATTTATGTCAATTATTAATTTTTAAATAAAATCAATCAATTTAATTAATTAATTCTAAAATCAAATAGTCCATAAACTGGTAATTACTCAACTCAAAAATCCAAATAATTAAATCAAAATCACTAAGCACAATTAACTAATTGATAACAAAAGATTAAAACAAATAATATAGGGTCCGAATAGTTTCTCTTAAATTAATAATCTCCTAAAATAATAATCCTAAAAACATGGAGTTCATCCTAGAAATATTGGAAAAATAATAAAAATAATAAAGAAAATCGGAAGAACTACACCCAAAGAGATAAAAAGGTTGAAGCTTCGGATCATGGGCAGACAGTCGGGTAGCCTTTTGGATTTGATCAGAGTCACGTCAACCTCTAGCCATCGCACCTCTCTCCTCTCGGTCGTAGCTTGCAGACTCACGACTCCACAGTGGAAGAACCTAGACTTTAAAGCACGAATTGGATTGATGGTATTTTTGTCTATTTATAGGTGCCGATGGGTCTTCATGTTGATCACGGGCGTAAATCGTACGATCGAATTTAACTTGGTGGAGACAAACTTTAAGTCTTTCAAATCTCGCCCTAACGTTGGTTAATGATAAAATATTATTCATATGGCACTAGTGATAAACTTATCAATCGATAACAACTCAAGAAGTGATTAAGGATAATTGCGTTTCATCGCTTTTGTGCATGTGAAACTCCTCTTGAATTTGATTTACAACAAATATTTCCTTAATTCTCCACTTTGCGCCCATAATTCTTTTCATGGTTGGATTTTACGATCGACAATCTCCATACATCTTGGTTGATGAAGGTGTTTTGCACCCAATGATATCGGCATTACTCCCAAAAGTATAGAGTGGGGCACCTAATTACTCCCATAACAAATCGCCATTGATATTTTATGCCCAATATGAATCTAACTCCTTAGATTTCACTCCTTTGAAAATTTTACTCCTTATAAATTTGGTCCCTTTGCACATATAATTCTCGTTTGCGACTATGCTTCATCTCAACCGACAATTTTTCCTATCAATTAATTAAAATAATGAAGTTAATCCGCTCATAGTTATAATAATTCAAGAATTAATAGATAGAATCAATAAATTTTGAATTACGACTAAAATAAAATTTAAAATGATGCATGCAATGATTAAATTATAGAAAAATTAATTAAAATAATAGACTAATATATGTTATACTTTGCATGCACCAATTTTTCCTATCCTATGTCTTCACCTCTTTTGAATTCGGTGTGACATTGATTGTCATATATATTGAATATGTTTTGGATATGTTCTTATGAAAAGTATATTAGAATGATTGATCGGTTTGATTGTGCATTGAAAAGCATACGTGATAAGTTATGGATTGATTTTATAAAATGCATTTATATTCCGTTTGAATGAGTATTTGATATGATTCATCTTTTGATATTCTAGATACAATTATCATGTGATGATTTATACATCTGCATTTGGTTGCATATGTTTGCATTTGCATATGATGGTTGGAGTTAAGTGCTACATCGATAGGAGTCATCTCTAAAGTTCAATCCATCATTTTGTTTACAGAAATGGGATGAGATATGCTGGAGCTAAGTGCTACATCATAAGAAATTACTATAGGAGCCACCTTTAGAATCCGAAACCACATCTAGAGTTCACCTATCTCTATATGATCTATTCCCCAAAAGAGATGAATTAGAATAGAGTTAAATGCCACATCGGTTATCATGATGGAAGCCACCCGTAGAGTCCACCTACTGACTATACAAACTGGTCAGATATTGATTGCAAATTGAATATGATGCTTCTAATTATGTAATTATCAAATGTATGAAAATACCTATTTTGATATTATTGTTATTGCATATTTTTTCATGTCTTTCCGAATTGATTAGTTGGTAATACATAGGCTATGAGTTATCAATTTATTGAACTATTCGCTCTATTGTTTCCAATATTTTTCAAATTCATATAGTTGTTTGGTGATTGTGGATGGTGATAGTGAAGGGTTATATAACATATTTTGTGGTAAGATATTGAGAAGAAGTGTATCTCTCATGTCCTTTTATTAGAATGTCGAAGGGTTTGATTATGTGTAATGCATATGTATTCTTTTATTTCTTGAAAGTAAAGTCATTTTATGAAATATAAAACTTAAGAATTATTGCTATGCTCAGAATGATCAAAAGTTGTATAATTTTTTCAATGATATTTTTATTCATATGTTATATAAAAAAATTACACCACATTTTAACAATTTTTCTCAATTTAATTTGATCGTCCGTAGTGAGCTACCAACTCTTTTTAAATTGGAGTCATGAAATTTATAGTTATAGGCTAGGATTTTAACTTCTATTATACCTTGAACTCATCATGAGTTAATCCCGGCAATCTTTCGTTAATTAACCCCCTACTAATTATCCAAATTTAATTAAATTCGTATTTAATTACTTATTTCATAACATCTCCTTAACAATTTCGCTCTCTCAAGTTCCATCATATCTATTCCACCTTCCTCTCTATTTTTTATAAAATTTAGAAATTACTTAATTCCATAAATAAAACACTGATTTTCAAATCTATTTTCCAAAATAAAATATCCCTTTTATTTATTTTCTAAAATTTGGGCCGTTACAAGGAAGTAGTTGTAGAAAAGGATGAAAATGACGAAGGAGATAGAACGAAAGCAGCAGTGAAGTGGTAAGAACATAAATGAGAGATGAAAAAACGTGACGGGAGAAACTTTCCGGTGAAAGCAAAAATAAATAAATAAAATTAACTATTAACAAGACAAAAAAAGTCGATGTTTAAAGATAACAAGGACCGGGATTGAGCCTTCTGGTTAGAAAACTTTTTGGGACTCGTCGAGGAAGAAGACAACAGGTAAAGTAGACTTCATCAGATAAACTTGACATCATCATTTTATGGTCGCTCTTTGCAGGACAAACGACAGAAAGATCAGGTGAACAACCAAATCCATGATACAATGATGGGAATCTTAATTCTTTTACGTCAATAACCTATGATCCAGTGATATATTATATCTTCTACTTTTCATAGATTATTGAATCATACTAATGAAATAAAGTATATACTTAAGTGCAAATATTCTAATCTTTTGTATAATTTTATTAACTTTTAAGTTTTAGTTGAATTATTCTTCTAGGTTAAGAAAATACCAACAAATTTTTTTTCTCTAAAAGACCATATAGCTAATTATGTGATGAAAATAATATGAATTTGACATTTTTTAATCAAAATTTCTTTTGGATATCCCTATGTAATGAAAACTATGGATACGTATGATATTAAGAATCGATTAACTCAGCTAGCATGCATATGTTACGGGACAAAACTTCTAAGCTGACTAATTGAATTTTCTTATATCTAATTGAATTTTTCTCGATTTTTATTTTCTACTATTTGAATATTTGTTGATTCGTTTTTGCTTACAGATGCATCTAATATTCATATTGGACATTCATATTCAAAGCATCAATTGAAGAAACCATTGATATTGTCCATTTGGAGTTCGATAGTAATCCTAATAAATATCATTGAATTGATATCAACTATTTTTAGAATGATCCTAATTTTCAAAAGGCAAATATTTATCCCGTTGATAGGGATGGCACCATGTTCATGGTGGATTTTGGACATTATTAATGCGTTTAATAGTATAAAAATATAGTTAAAATTTATAATCAATCACTAACCAACTGCTATTTGGGCCATCGTAACAATGAATAATGTCACGAGGCCAACTTCCCCTTTGAGGTTCACATAATAAGCCCCTTATGGCAAACTATCTTATGTGCTGGTTCCTAAATATATATATATATAAATATAAATAAATAAATATATAAATATAAATATATACTCTGTGACGCGCAAAACAGTAGTTGATCCGTAATATGCATAGTATACTAATTGTCCTCTATGTATAAACCAATAAATCAAGTTTAATATAATTATATTATATTTTAAAATAAAAGGTAATATATAACAAAATAATACAAAATGGTGAATATGAAAAAAATTGAAACTTTTTGTAAGAAAATTTTTCGTATTTAACTCTTAATTTTCGTATGTTTCATTCCATCATTTTTTTAGTTTCTTCTTACAAGAAAATTGTAGATTTTTTCAACGTAATATAAATTTTGATGTATGGATACGTAAATCATACACATACACATATATGGTATTATCAATAGTGTCACTATGTCATATCTCAACATTAAGTTCAACGATTTTACATGGGGCAGATGATCACTAGTTCATGCACTCACCAGAGAAGACAATGAAAAGTCGCCTTTGTAATTCGGCCCTTTCTAATCTTCATCATGGTTCGATCTTGGACCATTGACATGGGAGATGAGATGAGATCGAACGGCTTATATTAAAGCAGATTCATATGAATGTATTCATTAAGGCTATCCGAAAAGTAAAAAAAATTCAAGATTCATGGTTCAGACTATTTTCACCAAGTTGTTTGTTGCTTGACAAGGATCTAAAAATCAGACTCAATTTTAAACCAAGATGCGAACAAATATTCCATTGTCTTGGTTTAATTTAAACCAGGTCTTAACTGAGATAAGGTCCAAAAAACTAGGACGCCCAGGTCCTGACCAGATTTATAATATTATATATTTTACAATATTTATATTAGTTTAAATCATATTACTAATCTTATATATTGATGTAATTTATTATTTAACAGTTATTTTATAGTTAATTCGTACGAATAAATTTTAAATAAATAGTTTTCTTCTAAGAACATAAAATTATGTATCTTTACCCTACAAAAAAAAAGTGACTATTCATATTTGAATAAAACTTCATTTGTCCATGGATACAGGCTTGTAAAGAATGAACACTATAAATCTTTCACTACAAGAAAATCGCGATTTTCCGACGGATAATTTTCGTCGGTTCTAAATCCGTCGCTATTTGCGACGGATTTTTCGACGGTTCCGTTTCCGACGAATTTTTCGACGGTTATGACCGTCGAAAATAATTTATATTATTATTTAATTTTTCGACGATTAGGAACGTCGATATTTTCGACGGATCTCCATCCGTCATAATTTCCGACGACTTTTCCGACGGGTACGACCGTCAGAAATAAAAAAATTAAATTATATTTTTTTAATATTATTATTAAATTTTTTCGACGGATTTTCCGACGGTCACGACCGTCGAAAATTAAAAAATTAATTATATAATTTATTATATTATTATTTAATTTTTCGACGATTAGGAACGTCGATATTTTCGACGGATATCCATCCGTCGCAATTTCCGACGACTTTTTCGACGGTTAGGACCGTCGGAAATAAAAAATTAAATTATATATTTTTAATATTATTATTAAATTTTTTCGACGGATTTTCTGACGGTTGTGACCGTCGGAAATAAAAAAAATTAATTATATAATTTATTATATTATTATTAAATTTTTCGACGGTTAGGAACGTCGATATTTCCGACGGATATCCATCCGTCGCAAAATCCGCCGCAATTTCCGAAGGTCGTAACCGTCGGTAAATGTATAATAATATCATATATAAGAATATTTTATTAATATAACTAGCGACGGTCCAAACCGTCGCAATTACTGACGGTTTTGACCGTCGGTAAAGATTACCGACGGTTCAAACCGTCGGTAAAATAAAAAATAAATATTATATATAACTAAATAAAATAAAAATTTTTATTATTTATATTTTCGACGGCCGAAACCGTCGGTAATTATAATTTCGTTATCCCGCTTTCTTTCCACTTTTTTCCTTTATATATTTTCCCTCCTTCCTCTTCTCTCTCCCTCCTCCCTCCACTCCTTTCTCTCTCCCTCCTCTCCTCTCTCCCTCTCCCGGCAGCGAGCACCAGATCGGCCTCTTCCGCGCGTCGGACGTCGGCGACCCTCCCACGCCGGACGCCGACGACCCTCTCTCGCGCTGGCGTATCTCTCTCTCGCTCCGCGCCGGCATCTCTCTCTATGCTGTCGGCCGGATCCGGCCGTGGCCGTTCGGATCTAGCCTCCAGCGGCCGGATCCAGCCTCCAGCGGCCGATTCGGCTGTTGGAGGCTGGATCTGGCCTCCAGCGCCCGGATCCGGCCGCCTGGCGCAGGATCGGCCGCCAGGCGGGCCGAATCCGGCCTCTTGGCGCCGGATCGGCGCCAGGCCGGCCGGATCCGGCCTCCTGGCGCCGGATCGGCTGCCAGGCGGGCCGGATCCAGCCTCCAGGTGGGCCGGATCCGGTCGCTTGGCGGCGGATGCGGCCGCCTGGCGCCGGATCCGGCCGCCTGGCATCGGATCCGGCCTCCAGCGGCAGGATCCGAACGCCAGGCGACCGGATCCGGCCGCTAATTTTTTTTATATTTAAAAAATTATTTGCGACGGTTGCGACCGTCAAAAGATCGACGGTTGCGACGCCCTCTAAAGTTTCGACAGTTGGGATTGTCGAAAAGTTGCGATGGCTCGGACTGCCGGTCTTTTTCGACGGTTTTAACCGTCGGAAATTTCGACGGCTCGGACCGCCGACCTTTTTCGACGGTTGCAACCGTCGGAAATATTGACGGTTCGGACCGCCGGCCTTTTCCGGCGGTTGCAACCGTCGGAAATGGTTCTAACCGCCGGGGACTTTTTCGGCGGTTGCAATCGTCGGAAAATTTTGACTGGTCGAACCGCCGGGGACTGTTCCGACGGTCAGAACCGTCGATATTTTCGACGAATTTTTTTTAACCGTCGCAAATCTGTTTGCGACGAGCGTTTTTTCGACGGATCGATTCCGACTGAAAAACCGTCGGTAATTGCGTTACCGACAGTTTTCGGATTGATTACCGACGGTTCGGACCGTCGGTAATCCGCGTTTTTCTAGTAGTGTTCGTTATCATTTCTCTTTGCTTGGTATCCACAACAAGCCGGTTTGTGATCTTGTGTTTGCTTACGTATTGTCAAATGAAGAGATGATCATTGCCACATGAGAAAGCAAGAGAGAGAGAGAGAGGCAACGCTGAGGAACTAGCTAGCCCGTGTAAATGTTAGGGACGCGCTAGCCATGTCATGTGCATCTAAATTTTCAGGCATATTAGGCGGGGCGTGGCTATCTTAAGCAATGTTGTATAATTTTGAATCAGGTTGAACCGGATAATAACAAATATTATAAAAATATATTCAAATAAATACTAATAATATTATTCATAAATAAGTAATATAAATTATACATATCAAAGTATTATAATAATAATAAATTTAATAAATAAAAGAACAAAATAATTATTCGAATAATTTTTTACTTTAATTTTGAATATAAAAATTAATACATAAACTCATAATTTATGAACTTCACTATTAATATTTATTTATGACACATAAAAAATTCTAAAATATAGACAAAATAAATTATTGTCTAACATTTTGTTTTATTATGGGATATTTTTTATTTCAATATTCAATAATGGTGTTGACGATAACTAAACAAAGTAAATAAAATAATTTTAGCATCACATACTTTATTGTAGCAGAGTGCGTCGTACATTGTGTAAAGTTCAAGAATTACCAGGTTCAAAATCTCATATAAGCTGTTATTATTCGAATTTTTAAAGGAGTTGTTATTATTCAAAACTGCCGATTTGACTGTTCAACTACGGACTTGACCAATCCGGCTTAATCCTCAATTAATTATTCAAATTTAATTAAATATTAATTTAACTAATTATTTCCTAATTATCTCAAATACAATTATATTCAAATTCTTTTTTTATCTCTAATCCATGGCTTCTTTTATTTATTCTTTTTATCAAAATTTTGGAATTATTTAATATAATAAATTTTTATTCCTTAATTTTTTATTAAAATAATAATAAATATTATATTAATGACTGAAACATTTTAAGCTATAAGACTCTCAATCTTATCCTCTTTCATAGTCCTTTATTTTTTAGGCTTTTATTTGGATCCCAAATCAAATTAAAATCTCTCAATCTAATTATAATTCCTACTCCAAGTAGAATTAGTCTTTCCTTCACCTCATGACCTTTTCTAATTATCTTTATATTCCTTTTCAAATTCTCCCTTAATCCATTTTAATCCATTAATATTTATAATCTAATTAGAAAATACTATATTGCCCCTATTAAAATCTTGTTGTGTTAAATTATGCAAGTACTTCATCTTTAGAAGATGAAGAAGAATATGGATTATGTAACAATTTTTATAATGACATCATTAACATTATGTTATAACTATTTTTAGTATAATACAGATTAATTCATTTGATATCATTGATTAAGTACTTTAAGATTCTCATAACATTTTTCATATATATTTAGCGATGCATCCACATGATAGTCGTCGGACCTACAATTGCCATCCAATGGAGTAAGAAAACAATTGCTTCAAATTTCATATACATATTCAATCACTCATATCCAATCTCATTACCTTCCTGTGAGTGTTACTTTCATTTGTAATAGAATTCTTAGGTACAAAATTTTGACCAAAAAATTTTAGTGTTACATTTTCCTTTTTCATCAGAGCCTCTAGATAATATGAATTGGTTCTCGAAGTTATGTCAACGCAGGAAGATGTGACATAAGACATAATCGTATTACAAATTATTATTTAAAAATATTACATTGTAAAATATTATTTTCATTTCATAGCTTTATTATAAAGTTAAATATGTTTTACAAGTATTTCTTATATACAAACATTTTGGTTCCTAAGAGAAAAAAGCTAGGGAAAAGAAAGGCCTGTCCTCTTGGACAAGAAAGAGAAAGATCACATGTTCCTAAATCTCTTACCTTCTGGGTTGTGGAGAGACAAGCTTTATGGATGCTCCATCTTATATACATAAACCTTCTAGAATTTGTTATGAGGCAAATGTTATTAGAGAATTTCATGTATGTATATGATGTCAATTGTTTGTGTACTTAATGGCTTAAAAAATTGTACAATTACTTTTAAATATTTATTTGAAGGCTATTGTTTGGTGGGATGCTCACCACAACAAATAAATATGGAAAGCATTAAATTCTAAATGATTAAAAATATTTTTCTTCGCACTTACTAAATTCACGGGATGTGGGGCTAAGGTCCAACATGAATATGTGAAACTATATGGACAGAGGAATTATCAAAATAATCAACTAATGGAAGTTAGGGTCAATTGGTAAGTAGCGTGTCCTCGCTTAAGGAGTTCTCGAGTTTGAAACCTTTTGTATGTATAATATTTCCATTGGTAGCATCACTTGTCATAATTAGGCATACGTCAAATGATAATGGATTTGAATTTTTATCCGATCACTCCAAATACTATGGTGGTAATTTACTCAGGAATATAAATTAAAGTGTGAAAAGACGAAGATGAATTGATGATCCAACCAATGAGCTTGCATGCACGTTGGAGCTTGTATATCCACATCCACTACAACAAAAAGAATGATATATTATATTTTCTTTCCTTAATTATCGTATTACAATTTTATATAATAAATGTTACTAATATTTTTCTTGCTTTTTATATATTTATTATAATTTCAAGAAAAAAGAGTCGGATAAAAAATTAACTCAAGATGAAAGTTTCTTAATAAATGCTTAAAAATCAAATTCGTCATTTACTCGAAAGACATACATAAGGCAATATGTTCAAAATATTCAATTAATTGTTTATAATTCAACATATTATGTTATTGACAAATTTTAGGAAGGATTCAAAAGTAAAGAAGCATAGCATATTACAATTGTACACAACGTGACGTCGATGAGTATGTGAGAACTTTGACTAGATCTCAAATCATATACTACTTATGTCAATATTGAATTTGCATGAAGATGAGTATCTAACTATCTGAGTCAAGAGGTGCAACGACTTTTAAAAGAAAGCAATAGTATACAAAAAAAGTGCTTTATGAACATTGCACAAAATATGGAACAACAAATACAAAAATAACTTCAATAGCAAAAACAATAGATTTTGAAAAGACAAAATAGTAAATGAAAATGGTGATGATACAAATGATGCGTGGCAAAGATGATAATGAGGAGGAGGATGAGCGATAGTATTTTTTGTATAACAATTTCAAAATTTGTAGAATATTTTAACATTCAAAGTTTGCAGAATATTCTAACTTAATATTGTAAATTTAAATGTAAATAATTATAATTTTGTACAATTAATTTTTTTAAAAAATAATCAATACACATTTATAATAAATTATAATTTTAAAATTTATTATACATTTTAATAAACAAATATAATTCGTGTAAATAATTATTAAATAAATTATTTTTATTGAATTATTTATTATTCGACGAATTGATTTCCCTTCAGAATTTTCAACGAGTTTTACTTCAAAATGTGCAACGAGTAAAATCGTAAAAAAAATTCAAAGGGCAAATGTCCTTTGTAAGTTTCGACAAATTTGCTCTCGAGCTTGCGATGGGTGTGTCACTATTTGAAACTCTCGACGAGTCATCCTTTGCAACTTGTTAAGTAATTTTAAGTGTGAAAAACTCATGATCATTTTTTGATGCCATCATCCATATATAAGACTAGTCTAAATCAAAATTTCATTTGTAATGCTCCAATCTAAAAGTTTCATCACACCGAACAACAAACTCAAACTTTAGCACATCAATAAATGGAAAAAAACTTCATACAAGCACACAACTCACACATGACAATTGATCAAATAATTAATAACTACAAAAGGATAACAATTGAAAGAATAAACATTCATCTTGGGTGTCTCATTGAAGAAATAAATTCCATTTCTTGGCTATAGTTACTTGTTCCTTGACTTGGTGGACAATAGATATCTTGAAATAAAGGCATGATTTCTTTACCATCCTCAGTAACCCTTTTCTCTCTTCCTTTTGTGTTGGACTTCTGCAAACTTCGTAGTTGAATCTCCACTTCCCTCATTGTGGGTCTTTCGCTCCCTTTTAACTTGAGGCACATTTCAGCAAGTTTTGAAACCTTATCAAGCTCTTCTCTCGTCCCTTCCATCAAAACTCGATTCTCTATAAGTTCAAAGTGTCGATTCTCCGTCAATGCTTGAAGAAATTGCATTATCAAATTTCTTTCTTCCTCATTTTCAATAGACAAGATTGGAGTTTCCCCTGTTAGCAATTCCAAAAGAATGACTCCAAAACTATACACATCACTTTTCTCTGTTAGCTGCCATGTTTGATAGTACTCTGGATCTAGGTAACCAAGTGTGCCTTGTATAGCTGTGAATATATGAGTTTGATCAAGTGGAATTAACCTTGAAGCCCCAAAGTCAGATACCTTCGCAGTATAATAGTCATCCAAGAGTATATTTGAAGACTTCATGTCCCTATGAAATATAGATATGGATGCTGAAGAGTGCAAATACTCGAGCGCTCCTGCGGCTTCTGCTGCAATTCTTAGTCGATCTGCCCAAGACAATGTAGATTTGCAATTTGGATTGTGTAGGTGATGAAAGAGTGTGCTGTTTGAGATAAATTCATATACTAACAAAGGAACTTCTGTCTCTAGGCAACATCCAAAAAGCTTCACTACATTCCTATGGTTGATCTGAGATAAAATGGTGATCTCATTTAGGAAATCATCAATCTCACTCTTCTCCTTAATTTTTGATCGCTTAATTGCAACAACACGTTGATCTGATAGGATTCCTTTGTAAACTGTTCCATGACCACCTTGGCCAAGAATTCTTGAAGCATCAAATTTGTTAGTAGATTTTTCGAGTTCTTTTAATGAAAATATTTTAATTTTCTCAGTATTATCTTCATTAGATGCAATGAGTTGTTCGAATAATAATCCATGGTTTTCTCGAAAGTGCCTTTCTTTTTTTCTCATGTGTCTTATCTTATTCCATTTCCATGTAGCAAACAATGATGTTGTAGCGAGTAGTAGTATACCAAGCCCGATGCTTGCACCAATAATGACACCTGTATAATTTTCAATAATTTATCATATTATTATCTTATCATATGGCTATTTCAACAATAATATGTTTTATAAGTTGAATGCTTACCTAATACAAGACCAGAGGTGCAAGTGTAGCTCCCAATAGTATTAACGCAATGACCATAACAACCATATCTTTTAGGATTCTGACATTCGTCAATATCTAAGAAAACAATGAATTATGAAATAAAATCAATTTAAATGAAATGTTAAATCCACATAAACACTCCTAAAATTTTTATATCAGCTAATTGATCATTGGATGTTGTTAGCATTAGAGTTTTTGTTATCTCCCATTAATTATTAACATTTTCAAAGTAAAAAGATTCCAGCACATAGTGAACCAATGTTATTGTTGTGCGGGGCCGATGTAAAGAAGAGCAAAGGCAAAACTACGAGGCTATGCAGCCATTGAAGGCAACACATAATGAACCAATGTTATTGTTGTGCAGGGACGCTTCATCCTAAAAATAAAAAGGATTCCACCAAGAAATGACACATCCTTTCCTTAAGAGAGGATACTTATTGTGACACTTGTCCTTCACTAACCATTATGGCATAGGTTATATCATTTTGCATGGAATACACATAAAAGTGAAAGCTCTTCCAACTTTATGAAGGATGAAATAAAAATAATCAAAAGATAAATATTAAATGATAATGAACAATGATGAACTTATTTTTCTTTTTAAAGTGAAAAATGAATTATCACATGATGATTATGATTTATCCAAGATGTGACATTTATCATGATCAAAGATTGACCCTATTAATTACTCTCATTCACATGTATGTTACTCTGTCCAAAGATGGACTTGAAGGCCTTATTATTACATATATCACATGAACTACCCTTAGTTGTTCCTATTATATGTTGTTATTTTTATGAAAATAAAAAGCTAAATGCTTTGTTATCGATGCTTATAATAGAAGGATCTATCTTATGACTTATTTATGATGTTGTTATATCACACCTTGTGCTTAGGAAGGATTGTATCTCCTGTGTTGATCCTCCTAGATACATGATATTTTCCTTGGTTGGTTGATACGTGTGTGCGATGATATTAGTCAAGTCGTGTGTGCATCGATGCACTTATTATATTATGATGACTTTGGATGCTTAATATGTGATATATAATGCACCTAGGATGATGTTGTTTATGTTATGTATTTGAAAGTATTGATATTTCGATGATGCATCACTCTCCTTAATCGTCTCGGTAAATAAAATTATCATGGTGTATGATAATGTAACACCCGCGAAAAGAAGCTCCATCATATGGCATTGGTCACAATTTGATTCCTTCTATGTATTTTGACTCCTTTCTCAAATTTGACAATTTTAGTGTAGTGTACTACTAATTCTTACTCTCGTAAACAACCCTAAATTTTGACTAAGTATAATTAAGTCAATTGAAAAAAACCTTAGGAAACCTTAGGCTAAACTCTATAAAAAACTCACAAACCTTCCCCCTTATCCTTTTTTTTTCTCTCGCGTGACAACTACAACCCTAGAGGACGAAGAAAGAGAACAAGGAGAAATAAGAGGACAAAGAAGAAAAAGGACATGGACAAGGGGAAGGGAATCAACATCAATGTGAAAACAAGACTTTAGGTATGTAAATGGGATCCAAAATCCTCTATCCTCTTTCATGATCTTCTTGGATTGAGAATTTGAAGACACCATGTCTTCATTATTGGATTGTGATTGAGGGATGGATGAACGTATTGATGAGATCTGTGTTTATGATATGATCTATTGTGTTATTATATTTCATGACTTAGATTTAGAGTTTTGTATGATTTTAGGGAAAACCCTAAAATATATATGTTCATGATTGATATTATTCAAAACTAAGTTAAAAACATGTTTATATGTCTATGATTCATGCTTAATATGTATTATCAATGATGTAGATGTTTTCCCCTTGATTTGATATAAAAAACATGGATTTCCAAGGTCAATGTTGAGTTTTCAGTACGTTGGCATGGCCATGCCAAGTCCTAGCACAACCATGATTGAACCGAGCTCGAATGGTCTTGAAAAGGGTTCGACCATGCTCATGATGGTTTTGTTACAGCTACGGCGATGCCAGGATAGTGACTGATCGCAACACGTCCGTGTTTGAGAGGTGGAGAAATTTGGTTAACTGTGAGCTCTCGACCACACTTGTGATGGAGTCAAGTATGACCGTGAGTTGATGTCAATGAAAAAATACCACTGCCATGCCCGCGAAGAAGGGGTTTCATGGCCGTGACCATGCACTAGCATGGGCATGACTAATGTGTCACGATCATGACCAATGTAGAACGCAATGTGTGATATTATAAAGATATTTTTCAAAGTATGAATGATTGTTGATTATATATGATCCCTACATACATGACATGAAGGTTTAGCCGTACTTGGATTAAAAGATGAAGAACAATTGATGTGATTGTTTAATATATTGAAAAAGAATAATGCATCCTAAAGTTGAAGAATAAGTCTTGTGACTCATCAAAGTAATGGTGGGAAGCAAAGTCCTACACTAGTGTATGTATTCTTATGAATAAAGTCTCACTATTATGATGTGCATACTTCCAAAGATGTGAACTAGCTAGCCAATGTGATGATGTTGACATGATTCCTCAACTACGTTAAGATAAAAAATGTTATAAGATAAAGTATGAATAAAAGTGAAGTTTAACTTCAAAGCATTTTATGATAAAGAAAGATGATGAGAAAGTAAAGTTCTATATCTATGTATGTACTTCAAGAGCACCAAGTCCTAAGAGTTAAAGTCCTACATCTGCGTATATGCTTCACAAGAGACCAAGTATCTTGTAAAAAAGTATGTATATTCCTAAAAATAATTAGGAATTCAGTCCCTTTGATTTATGTGTTCCTTAAGATACATGAAATGAAAGTCAAAATGGTGATGTTATGCAATGAAGATGAATGATGAAGAATACCACTTTAAATCATCACATGATAAAAAAAAATGAAAGAAGGTCCAAAGGGTTATAAGGCAATCTTGTGAAAATGTAAGGTAAAGAATGAAATATGCTAAGCAACAAGCAAAGTTTAAAAGTTATAAAGAAACTCTTTGGATGTACATGACATGATAATGAAATGCAATGATAAGTTATGTGTCACGTATGTTTATGAATGCGATGAATACATATTCCTATTTTATGATACTTGCATATAATGGTTCTAAAGTGAAGCAGATATGTCAAAATATTTATGTTTTAAGGAATGTTATGTTAATAATGAATGATAAAAATGGTATAATGTCATGTAAGGATTATATAGTTCATGTCATGCATGTTTATATATTATTATTATTATTATTATTATTATTATTATTATTATTATTATTATTATTATTATTAATGCATCACCTGTAGAATCATGTGACAGGTTATCATGACATACATGTTCTTTATATATTCTAATTAGGAAATCATACACTCTACATCCGGTCATATAATAAAGAATTAAGGATGACATTTCAAACTCATGAAAGAAATGTTGCACATGCTTAGAGTCAATAAGTTTTTTTTAAAAAAAGTCTTAATGAACATGTAATAAAGTATTTATGCATTTGAAGCCTTATAAATTATTAATCGATAATTATGTTATACAATTAGAATGAAATTTTTATTTATTATGATTTTCACTAAAATATTAGCTTTTCACAATAAATGATTAAGGCTATGTTTGACAAGGCTAAAAAGAGCGTTTGATGTAGAGTTGAATGGTTTAAATGCTATTTCTTTTGTTTGATAAAATACATAATTAAGTAGAGTTTAGAATTTTGAATGAAAATATTGAAAATATACTTCTACTAGTTTTTAGCGTTTAACATTTAAAGGTTTATATTTTTTTTTAATTTTATCCTTATTCAAATGCATTATTTTTTCGAGCTATCTTATTATTTTATTATTTTAATTATATAACCATTCAACTATAGTCCTTTTATATTCATATTTAATTAATTACAAATTATTTATTTATTTATTAATAATGGATATATAAATTAATTTAATAATTAATATTTTCATATCATGTATGAACTATATAAAATTTATTGTGAATATAATTTTTTATATATTATAATAAAAAATTACTTGTGAAAATTTGTAGAGCAATCAAATTGAATAATTTATTGTATATTTAATCATGTCATTTTATATTCATCAGCTAATTCTATCTTTAAGTTTGTCAAATGTTTATTTATTAATATTCTAAATAAACTGCTAATCGCTAATCATCATTCGCTATTCGTTATTTAAATTGTTATCCGCTATAAAAGTGCTATCGCACGGATTAACAAATCTCTATTAATGTCAAATAGAGATTAAAGTGTATGGTGAATGATGTCAAAATTTATCTAAATGATAAAAATATTTTAGGATGAATTTCGTTGTCATCTTAAGAGAAATAAATTATGCCTTGTGAATTAAGAGCCAAAAAGAAAGTACCTTTGCATCCATCTGCATCAGAAAGGTAGGGATCGCCTTCAAAGCCATCCGGACATTTGCAAATATATCCCGTACGATAACGACCTTGGTTGGTTGTAATGTTTGTCTCGACGCATATACTGTTGGCGGCGCGGCATGCGAATCTGCTCCCGTTCTGCCTGGCCACGTCGCAGGTTTCGTACTCGATGGCCCACTTCAAGACGGCTCGGTCTTGTAGGAACATGAACGGCTTGTGCCATGCCCTTCCTCCAATACGATATTTCTCGCTGCCGGAGTCGCCTTCAATTGAAACTTCCATTTGCCCTTCCCCCAACGTGATGTTGTTCACTTGGGCGCTCACAGAGTCGCTCATATTGAAGAGTAGAACCGGAGGATTCGACGTTTCGTTGCATGAAAGAGCGAACGATGGGTCTCTATAGCAACTGGCATCCAAACCAAAGGGGAAGGGGACGTCGACGTCTCCGCATCTTCTCGTGCAATTGGAAGATGGAACGAGGTTTACCGATGAAATAACGTCTACCCACGGGTCATCTGTTGTTTCGTAATCAAGTGGGCGTGCATGCATGTAACAAACAAGGTGAGAGAGAGAGAGATAGAGAGAGTAGACAAATCGAAACATGAAAGCTTTCGCTCTGCTTCATTCCAAAAATTAAGTTGAATGAAATAATCAATCAGTTAACCCTTAAACTATTAACAGGGGAGACAAAGCACGTACCAGGACAGCCATTAGGGATGTACGGGTTGCCTACAGAATCATTCTGACAAGCGCAATAGTAGCCGTACGAGACGTTACTCCAGGAACTGATCAAGTTATCAAGACAGTGGCTAGTTTGGCTGAGGCAAGCGTAGCTCTTCTTTTCATTCTCCGCCGCTTTGCAGGAAGGCTGTATGCCCCAGCTCAGAGAAACTTGACCTCCCAAACCGATGGTGGCGTTGGCGAGGGAAGCATTAACATCTGCCTCAGCGAGATTTGGGCGAGACAGTAGAATACCGAGAGAGCGCACATCCTTGTCTATTTTAACGTAGCATGAAGGCTGATTGGCACACGTGGTATTGCAGGTCGCAAGGGTTTCATTGCTTACTAGATCGACCAGAGAGGCAATCGCGCTGCAACCTGCTACAGAAAAATAGTTCGAGCCCCCTTCTAGGAAGAATGGCGAGTTCGCTAGAGCTGCCCACGAGGTGTAGGTGGAGTTATCATTGACATCCATTATGGCGACTGGAGATTTAACAGAGAAGTAATCCAAGATATCGATATTGTCGACGACCTCGACGGAGCTGGATGTGTTGCCAAGGAAGAGCTTGGGTGGATCGGTGGTGGTATTGCAGATGAGCTCAAAGCCAGGCATGAAGCAGCCATGATCGATACCAAAAGGATAGTCGAAGGTTTTCTTGCCACAGCTCGTTGGGCAGTAAGATGGAAGGGGGAATGTTATGCCGGTAGTGGCAGTTGAATTATCATCTGCTGTTGTTGTAGCGACGAGTATCGACACAAGCACCACCATCAACAATGGCTGCCGAATCCGCATGTTTGGGCCCTTCTCCGCGGTTTCTTCTACTTTTTTTTTCTTTTTTGTTGGTGAAAAACAAATCCTGCTGCATACAGTCAATAATTCACAGGCAAATGGTAGAACAAGGAATAAATTTATAGTGCGCTCTGCTACTTAATTGAATCATTCATCATCACGCATTTACATATCATGGCGACTTTTAAATTAATATTAAAAAGAACATCGGTACAAGAGTTTTATAACTTCTCACGAACACGTTACAGAATTCATAATCATTAATTGTTTAGGCCCACAGAATCATTCAAATTTCGTTTTACCGACGGTAATTTCAAGCCTTCAAACATCTTTCCGTCGACAACGTCACTGACAAACCTGTTAATTGGATGATATCGGTATCGATGATGTAGTATGAATTCATGATTATATAATATGACCAGTTCCCTCTCTGCTTTGCTCGTTTGTTCGTGATCCTGTGGGCGAGTAGAAAGGAGAAAGAGAATGCGGGGTCTGGTTCAGGAAGTGGAATCGTGCGGTTAATGCTGTGGCTGTTGTGTGTAAAAGCGGGGCCGACGATTTAGACTAGGACAACTTTCTCGCGCCACGCGCGACTTTCTTATTTATTTATATGATAAAAATTTATAAGTTCTTAATTAACAAAGATAATGTTTTGAAAGAAACAACTTATAATTCAAATAGAAAGATAAGAAACAAAATGTAACTAAAGTAAAATTTCATACTCGAGTAACAGGTTCTGGTGGTCCAGAAACCCAAGCAAGTATTAAATATAAAATATCTCAATTTTATTTATGTTATTTAATTATGAAATTTTATAAAGTTATATATTTTTTTAGTTAACTTTTTTTATCTAATATTGCTATAACTTTCAGTAATCAAAGCTAACTAAGTTTTTTTATTATTTAAATTATAATTTGCACTTCATCATGATCATGAATAATTAACTTTATCTCAATTTTATTTATGTTATTTAAATTATAATTCCCACTTCATCATGAATAATTAAGATTCAATTATTCTCCTATTTCAAATATATCAAATTATAAATAAATAAATTGATATATTTATTATATTTTATTTAATTTCAAATATATCTATGTCTGTTACTTGTGAAATTTGAAATTTATGAGTCCAAATATTTATAATTAATATAAATTTAATTATAAAAATAATATAAACTATTTAATAATAAGAATTATTTTCATATTTCACCCTGAAATATCATAATTTTTCACATCTAAATTTAAACTACGAATTTATTTTTTTAGATTCCTAAACTATCTTGATTTTTTTTAATTTAATCCTTTCGACTTCTGTCAACTTTTTTGTTAGCTTTATTTTTTATTTTTATAAAAATTCAAAATTACCCCATCAAGAGAACCCCCCTCCCCCTCTCCCCCGTCTTTCCCTCTTTCTCTACTTTTCTTATTTTTTTATTTGATGTTGAATAAGTAATTTTAACTTTTTATACAACAACAACAACAACAACAACAAAGTCTTATCCCACTAGGTGGGGTCGGCTACATGGATCATACGATTATAAATGAAAAAAAAAAGTTGACAGAAGTCGAGGGAAAGATGAAATTAAAAAAATTATGATAGTTTAGGGATCCAAAAAAGAGTTTATAGTTTGGAGTTAGATGTAAAAAATTACGATAGTTTAGGAATGATTTATGAAAATAACCCTAATAATAAAGGAATAATATAATGATATATATATATATGATTGTTATTAAAAAAATTATATGACTATTTATTTGATATTATATAATTTGTTAGAATTACATGATACATATAATTTGTGAACACACTAAAATAATTCCTTCCGTCGCCACTAGATGTGGTAATTCAAAAGATGATCATTCCCTAGCATATCCTAGCATCGGCCCAACCTCTCAGCTCATATGCCTTAGTTAGGGATTATAATTCGGACGGGAATCACCATTGTCCAAGGTTGTCCGAACCGAACCCATTACAATCATAATATGAGGGAGAGGGAGTGCGAGAAAACAAACACAAAGTGCACGGGTGGTTCTTGATGAGGTTCGATCACACCTTAACCTACGTCTCCACTCCAATTTCTCGACATAATATTATGATTGTAATTTAGTTTGATTTGCATTGATTTAAAAGGTTTAGCGAATTGATTTTCAGCTTCCGCGACGCATTTAGTGAAATCAGTATTTTTTGGCTTAAACATCAATCCTCCTCTTGGTGCCTTTTGGGATCCTACATTTGGTATCAGAATGGGTTGCTCTAGTTTTAAGATCACATCATTTTAAGATTTAATCATTTTAAGACTTAATTATCTTGTTCCAAGATTTAACCATCTTTAGAGCTATGACATCAAGTGGATTTAGTTTTTTCGAAGGTCAATTAACCGTTCGTCCTCTGCTTTTTAATGCATCAAATTTTTGTTATTGGAAAATTAAGATTCAAGCATACATATGTTCCGTTGACATTGACATGCGGGACATTGTTAAAAAAGGTTATTATTTACATGATAAATTGCCTTCTGAATATATCGAAAGACAAAAAAAATTTCAAAACTTGATTAGAAAGTCAAAAATATTTTTTATTGTGCTTTGGATTCAACGAAATTTAATCGGATTTTCAATTGTGAAAGTGCAAATAAGATTTGGAAGAAACTTATCACTACTTATGAAGGAACGAATAAAGTTAAAAAATCTATATTAAATATTCTAAATCATCAGTATGATTTTTTCAAAATGCATGATAATGAATTCATAAATGATATGGTTGTACGATTTAACGATATTATAAATGGCTTAACCTCCTTGGGCGAGTCAAGAACTGACCTCCAAAAGGTGAAAAAGTTTCTCAGTTCTCTCTCCTCCAAATGGTATACAAAGAGGACCGTGATTGAAGAAAAAGACTTGAATAGTCTAGATTTCGATGATCTTATTGATTCACTTCTAACTTATGAGATCTCAATCCAAGTAGATTAAGAAGAAAAAGCTCCAAGAAAAAAATATTGGCATTGAAAGCAAACGAAATGGAAGAAGATTCAAGTGAAGCTAGACGAAAAGAGACTCGCACACTATACAAGAAAGCTTGACAAATATCTCAAATTGATGAAATCTAAACAAAAGAGTGAGAAGCCAAAGACAAGATTATGTAAACATCACAAAGAAAGAAACTTCTAACTTAGATAATGAAGAGGAGAAGAAGAAAAAGTATGCAAGTGAAGCAAGTGACTCATCAAGCTATTCGAGTGAAGATGCATACCTATGCTTAATGGTACATAATGATGATGTAACTTCTAACTCCTCTAATTTAGACAATGATGAAGAAGATATTTCTTTTGATGTGCACAAATAATTTTCCTCTCTTATAAAAATGTATCTTGCACTTACAAAGGAAAATGAAAAATTACTACATGAGTTTATTAAATTAAAAGAACAAAATGATATATATTTTGTGGAAAACAAAAACTTGAAAAATGAATTGATACTTTAAAAATTACACATGCATGTGAAATTATAAAACTAGCATGTTTTTTAGAAAAAGTAAAGAAGGAAAATACTTTTTTAAAAAATTCACGAAATAATGATAAGACTAACTCTTATGCGAAGGAAAATAATTCTAAGAAATACTTTGGAAATATTTATTGGAGACCTAAACATTCTTATGGAAAATTCTTAAATTCACATATTACTTGTTTTGCATGTGGATTTCAAGGTCATTATGCATATCAATGCAAAGTTAGAAAACAATTTCAACATGAAATGATATGAGTCCCAAAAGGAACCTTGACTAATAAAATAGGATCCAAAGAAGTTTGGGCACCAAAGGTTACATAATTATTTTTCAGATATGTCTCACATGTAAAGAAAAGGATAAGTGGAATTAAAAATGTGAAGGCATGAAGGTTACGGTAAAAATATCATTTACTTTTTTATTTCACTCAAAATTTCAAAATCACTAATTCTTTGAAAGAAAAAAAAGTAACATATAAAATAGAAAAAGAAAATTGATCGTAGTGATAGGAGGGAGCATGTTAAAATCTTTCAATTTTATTTTGACATATCATTTGATATCATTGTTGCATTAAAGTTTTATGCAAAATTTTGATTCTTAATACATTTTTTTGAGATTTGTGGTTTTCATGACCTTTAGATCAATTTAATTTAATTTTGCCATTATAAAATAGCCATAAATTTAGTGGGACTTATTTTTGCCTATCACATATTTTATATATAAAACAACTTTTTGTGACTTTACGTGTTTCCTATATTGAAAAAGGAGAGATTAACATTTTTAAAAGATGACATGATTAAGGGGAGTTACATATTGTTTCTTATATGCTTTATGTGCAAATTATTTTTTGATAAAACAAAAGGAGGAGAAATATGATATGAATATAAATTTATATGGAGAGTACCTTACAATTAGTACTTAGGTGAATATCTATCATTGTAAGAAAAACTAAGTTTTAAGAGGAGTAAAATTGATTTTACAAGATTTTATCGTAACCTATGTATTTTTCGTATTTCTCGATTTGTCTTGATAAAAAAGGGGAAGATTGTTAGAGCAAAGTTTTAATACTATATAAAACTATATTTTGATGATACAAATATCGAAAGATTAAAGTTAAATATTGAAAAAGTTTAAATAAAAAAAGATAACTTTATGCATTAAACTTTGATTAAATAATTGACTATGCTCTTATTATATTATTAATAAATGATGAATATCAAAGTTGTAGAGAATCATGTTAGCTATCCATAGAATCCAAGATTATCTCATTTGGATAATTGAGCAAAACGTTATGATCAAAATAGTGCAGGGTGGTCAACTTACCGGTCGAAGTTATGAAGACCGGTCGAAATAGTCCGGTCGATTGGCCAATGCATGAGCTGCCTAAATTCACGTCGAGACTATACAAGTCGACAGATCGGTCGACGTACCGACCGACCGATCAACTCAATGGACGAAAATCAAAATGTCGAAACTATGCCGATCGACTTACCAGTCGATAGTTCGATCAACCGATCAACTATGGCAATTGAGCAAATCAGTGCAACGGTCATATAGACCGATCGACCGGTTCATTAATACAATCGATGGGTCCACGACTGACATGAATAGTAATGGCTACTTTTCAAAGAGAAAAATGTGAAAAAATTTCTTGACGAAATTTTCACACATACAAGCCTATAAAAGGAGTGTTAAAGCCAGAAGCAAAGGCATCCATCAAAGCATTGAAGAAAAACTTCAATTTATCAAAAAAGATCTTTCCCTTGAAGTTATAATTCTAGTTTCTCTATTTATTTCTTCTCTTTTTGTGAGCATATTATTGTAAAAGAAAGAAATAATTGTTCAGAAAAATTGAGAGAGGTACTGTCACTACAAGAAAATCGCGATTTTCCGACGGAAAATTTTCAACGGTTCTAAATTCGTCGCAATTTGCGACGGATTTTTTGACGGTTTCATTTTCGACGGTTATGACCGTCGGAAATAATTTATATTATTATTTAATTTTTCGACGATTAGGAACGTCGATATTTTTGATGGATATCCATCCGTCGCAATTTTCGACGATTTTTCCGATGGTTATGACCGTCGGAAATAAAAAAATTAAATTATGTATTTTTTATATTATTATTAAATGTTTTCGACGGATTTTTCGACGATTATGATCGTCGGAAATAATTTATATTATTATTTAATTTTTCGACGATTAGGAACGTCGATATTTTCGACGGATATCCATCCGTCGCAATTTCCAACGACTTTTCCGACGGTCATGACCGTCGGAAATAAAAAAAATTAAATTATGTATTTTTTATATTATTATTAAATGTTTTCGATGGTTATGACCGTCGAAAATAATTTATATTATTATTTAATTTTTTGACGATTAGGAACGTCGATATTTTCGACGGATATCCATCCGTCGTAATTTCCGATGACTTTTCTGACGGTTATGACTGTCGGAAATAAAAAAATTAAATTATGTATTTTTTTATATTATTATTAAATGTTTTCGACGGTCAAGACCGTCGGAAATAAAAAAATTAATTATATAATTTATTATATTATTATTTAATATTTCGACAATTCGGACCGTCGATATTACCGACGGATATCCAACCGTCGCAAAATACGTCGCAATTACCGACGGTCAAAACCGTCGGTAAAATAAAAAATAAATATTATATATAACTAAATATATTTTTGATGATCATAACCGTCGATAATTATAAAAATATTTAATATTTACGTTTTCGACGGTCGTAACCGTCGGTAATTAAAATTTCGTTATCCCGCTTTTTTTCCCTTTTCCCGCTTTCTTTCTACTTTTTCCCTTTATATATATTCCTCATCCATCTTCTCTCTCTCCCACTTCCCTCTTCTCTCTCTCCCTCCTCCCTCCACTCCTCTCTCTCTCCCTCCTCTCCTCTCTCTCTCTCTCGGCCGCGAGCACCTCCTCCCGCCCGTCGGACGCCGGCGACCATCCCACGTCGGACGCCGGCGACCCTCCCACGCCGGACGCCGGCGACCCTCTCCCGCTCCGCGCCGGCGTCTCTCTCTCTCTCTGCTGTCGGCCGGTCGGAGGCCGGATCCGGCCGTGGCCGTTCGGATCAGCCGCCAGGCAGCCGGTTCCGGCCTCCAGCGGCCGCCAGGCGGTCGGATCCGGCCGCCTGGCGCCGGATCCGAACGACAGGCGGCTGGATCCGGCCGCTAATTTTTTTATATTTAAAAAATTATTTGCGACTGTTGCGACCATCTAAAGATCGACGGTTGCGACGTCCGTCCAAAGTTTCGACAGTTTGCGACCGTCAAAAAGTTGCGACGGCTTGAACCGTCGGCCTTTTTCGGCGGTTGCAACCATCGGAAATATCGACGGTTCTAACCGCCGGGACTTTTTCGGCGGTTGCAACCGTCGAAAATATCGACGGTTCAAACCGCAGAGCACTTTTCCGGCGGTTGAAACCGTCGAAAAATTTTGACGGGTCGAACTGTCGGGGACTTTTCCGACGGCCAGAACCGTCGATATTTGCGACGGATTTTTTTGAACCGTCGCAAATCCATTTGCGACGAGCATTTTTCCGACGGATCGATTCCGACTGAAAAACCGTCGGTAATTACGTTACCGACGGTTTTTGGGCTGATTACCGACGGTCCGGACTGTCGGTAATCCGTGTTTTTCTAGTAGTGTGTGTAAAAGAGGTTCCATATGTTTCCTCTTGAACGAGATAAAAAATTAGTTTCATAGGAGGAGAGATTTTCTTGCCTCCCGAAGCAGAGAAAATGTGGTTAATGTAAAGAGCATTATCTTTTGCTCCATTTGGAATTAAGGAAGAGTTTAGTGAAATCTCTGACGGTCTCAAGATCGAGAAATCGGAGTGGAGACATAGACCAAGGTGTGACCGAACCTCGTCAACAATCACCTGTGCACTTTGTGTTTGCATTCTCTCTCTCCCTCTCTCTCATATTATGATTGTGATTTAGTTTGATTTGCATTGATTTAAAAAGTTTAATCGATTTTAAGCTTCCGTGATGCATTTAGTGAAATCGGTATTTTTGTCTTAAACACCAATTCACCTTCTCCACCTCTTGGTGCCCTTTGGGATCCTACAAAATATGGGAAGTGCGAATCTGAATTAGTTTTAAAATTTTGACCTTGTCAAACTCTAAAATTTGATCCATAATATATTTCTAAATCATCTTAAGATCATATAATATGAGTAAGAATCCTTGTGGACTTGAAATTCTTTCAAAAATTTATCTAAAACTTGAAACTACACTTCGTCATGGCCTGTTACAGTGATTTAACAACTTAAACGATGTTCGAATCGGCTTAGGAATAGGTTTTCACGGCCCTTATAGTGCAGAAAACACGGATTTCATGGCCCGTAATGAGCTGGTCATGGCCGTGATATATTCGGGCAACTTTTTGTGCTTGCAAACATGCATTTTAATGGCCCACTATTTTGATTTCATGGCTCCTAGGTGGCACAGTCGTTTACTCCTTTGGCAGCCTCATTATTTTTCACTTTCTGATTTCGTTTTAACTCATATTTGAACGTGATTTTTTCCGTTGGCTTCATAATTCAATTTTCTTACTTCTTAGATAATATAATACAAATTTGGGCAGATTTTTATTTTTGTAAAATTAATGTAAATAAGCTCATAAAATGATGCATGCTATTAGAAAATGATTCAAAATAAGATTAAATGCAATACTAAATATGTGTTATATTTTGCATGCATTAAACTCCCCCAAGCTTAGATATTTGTTTACCCCTCAAGCAATGGTCAAGTCAAAGCTCCAACTAAGAAGGTCAATCATCGCTTCCACCATGTTAGTCAACTCTTTTTCTTAGCACTAGATTTTATACATCGATCGTCAAAGTATCTCTCCATCATTCCAATAACCCAGTCTTGTAGAATTTCTATATATTAGACATACTTAAACTCATTCAAGTTTAGCTCATGCAAAAAAGTATACAGTCTATCAAATAACAGTTTCAATGTTGAAAACATACATACTGAGCTTATGTATTTTCGTTTTAAAACTCCTTCATTTTAAAACTTTTGACATTTTCATTCACTTTTTTTGTTGATTTAGTACTTATGTGCTTCTCCATATTGCACAAGATGGTCCATGTAACGGGCTTTCGATCGGTGGATCCTAGAACAGTTACCCTTAAGTCGCTAGGCAAGAATCCCATACGGATCTAATCATACAGACACACCAAGGTTCCGAATAGCATTTTTGTCCTTCTTTATTTTGTTTTGTTGGGGTTCAACTAATCCTCTTTTAACTTTTTGCACATGTTTTTCTATAAGCTAAATAAACAATTAAACATTCAATAAAGAGGCAAGACTAAAGAAAAGTAAAAAAAAAGGAGCACGAACAAGAATTTGTCGTCCAAATATTCATAGTTCTATTTAGCAATATTCACATTTCAAATACTCAATACTAAGGTGATAAAAGATAAAATAATAGTGCTTTGAATTTCGTTAATTAGCAGGATGTCCTTGAATGATGTTTGAAAATAAGAAAGTATTAAGACATGAGAAAGAATGATATAAAATTTTAATTTCTATAGATTTTCGATATGATGCAAATCAAATATGTAAAGAATAGATAAAACATGAGAATAACATATGCACGTAGTGAAATATAAAAAGATAAGCATAATGCATGAAAATGCAAACTCTCTCAAGATTGAACTTAACACTGTCCTCAGTGTTGAAAATCAAATTCGAAAAAGGGAGCATAAAAATAATACAGAAATCATAAAGCGAGGAATTGAAAAGAACCTGATATATCCCAATCTGATGGATGTAGAAGCTGTAGAGAGAAGCCAATGTATGATTCAGATGTCAAATCTGGTGAAGTTGTTGATGTCGTATAGCCTTTATAATCGGTTATATGTGTTGCTTAATTCTAGAAAGTCAAGGCATATAATTCCTTTAGAATGCGTAAGTGGCCTTCATTTGGAAATGATGTGAACACAACTACTCCTCCGAATAACTAATTTGAGATGGGAGCCTTCTTCAATGGTTAATGGCTCTTCAGTGCATCAATGGTGACGAACGACGACCTTCATCCGGGATGGCATGTTGTAGAAGTGCTAGTAATGATCGTGAAAGACGAGTAACGACCCGTGAGAATCTTGTTATGGGATGTGTTAGAAAGGTAACGGACCTCATGTTGTGTTGTTCATGCCTCTTGCAATGTGTATGAAAATCAATTCAATTGTTACCACTGATCATGAAAATGAAGTAACGGCCCGTGAAACTTTGTCTTCTTTCTCGAGTTGATAGATCGCTAAATTATTATAGAGAGAAGGAGATGCTCGGCGGCATGATACAGTGATTTAATGACTTAAACAGTGTTCGAATCTGCTTAGGAATAGATTTTCACGATGTGTGAGAGGTTTTTCACAGTCCTTACAGTGCAGAAAATATGAATTTCATGGCCCATGATGAGCTGGTCACGACCGTGGTATATTCGGGCAATTTTTTGTGCTTGCAAACGCACATTTGAACGACCCACTATTTTGATTTCATGGCTCTTTCACGGCCCATGAAACACATTTTACGACCCGTGACAGTCGTTCTAATTTCATGGCTCCTTCACAGCCCGTAAAACACTTTTCACGGCCCGTGATACCATTCACTCCCTTGGCAGCCTCACTATTTTTCACTTTCTGATTCTATTTTAACTCTGATTTGAATGCGATTTTCTCCGTTGGCTTCATAATTCAATTTTCTGGCTTCATAGATAATAAAATACAACATTTGGGTCAATTTTCATTTTTGCAAAATCAATATAAATAAGCTTATAAAATTATGCATGCTATTAGAAAATGATTCGAAATAAGCTTAAATGTAATACTAAATATTTGTTATATTTTGCATGCATCACCGATCGATCAGCTCAACGGGCAAAAATCCAAATGTCAAGATTGACCGGTCGATAGTCCGATCAATCGACGAGTTGTTGACACTGAAGAAATCGTGCAACGGTCATATAAACCAATTGACCGATCCATTAGTTTGGTCGACCGATCCCGGGCTGAGATGAATAGTAATGGCTATTTTTCAAGGAGAAAATTGTGGAATAATTTTTTGACGAATTTTCCACATGTAGAAGGCTATAAAAGGAGTGCCAAAGCCTGAGGAAAATTCAACCATCAAAGTGTTGAAGAAACTTCAAGTTATCAAAAGAATATAATTCTCTTAAAGTTATCATTTTTGTTTCTTTTCTTTCTCTCTTCTCTACTTGTGAGCATGATATTGTAAAAGAGAGAAACTATTATTAGAAAAACTAAGTGAGCTCCTGTGTAAAAGAAGTTCCATATCTTACTTCTTGAGCAAGAGAAAAGATAAACTTCTTAGGATGAGATGTTGCCTTACCTCTCGAAGCGGAGGAAATGTGGTTTGATGTAAAGGGTTCTTCCTTCCGCCATTTGGAACTAAGAAAGATTTTAATGGAATCTCCGACGGTCTTGAGGTCGAGAAGTTAGAGCGAGGACGTATGCCAAGGTGTAGCCGAACCTCGACAACAACCACCTTGTGTTACTGCGATTGCATTCTCTCCCTTTCCTTCTCTTTATGCACGTGATGTGATTTGATTTGCATTGATTTAAAGATTGTTGAATCGATTTTAAACTTTCACAACGTATTTTGTGAAATCGATATTTTATTTTTGAACACCAATTCACCTCCTTTTACTGCCTTGGGATCCTACAATTGATATTAGATCCTACAATTGATATTAGAACGAGGTTGCTCTTGTTTTCAAGATTTAATCATCTTTAGATCTATGACATTGAGTGAATTTATTTTTTCGAAGGACAATCAATTAATCGTCCTCCTCTTTTCAATGCGTCAAATTTTACTTATTACAAAATTAGGATAAAAACATACATATGTTCTATTGATATTGACATGTGGGATATTATTGGAAAAATGTTATTATTTATATGAAAAGTTACCTTCAGAATATATCGAAAGAGAAATTTTTTTTTTCAAAATTTGATTAGAAAGCTAAAAATATTTTTTTATTGTGCTTTATATTCAATAGAGTTTAATCGGATTTCTAATTATGAAAGTGCAAATGATATTTGGAAGAAACTCATTACTATTTATGAAGGAACGAATAAAGTTAAAGAATATAAATTAAATATTTTAAATCATCAATATGATTCCTTTAAAATGCATGATAATGAATTTATTAATGATATGGTTGTACGATTTAACGATATTGTGAATGGCTTAGCCTCCTTAGGAGAGCCAAGAACTAATTTTCCAAAAGTGAAAAAGTTTCTCGAGTTTCTCTCCTCCAAATGGCATACAAAAAGGATCGTGATTGAAGAAAAATACTTGAATAGTCTGAATTTTGATTATCTAATTGGTTCACTATTAACCTATGAGATCGGAATATAGGAAGAAGTAGAAGCAAATGCTCCCAAAAAGAAGACATTGACATTGAAAGCAAACGAAAAGGAAGAAGAATCAAGTGAAGAGGAAATGGATGAAAAGAGACTCGCATGCTACATAAGAAAACTAGATAAGTATCTCAAGTTGGTGAAAAAAAAAGAGAAAAATGAGAAGCCAACCATAATATTACACAAACATCACCCAGAAAGATATTCAAATCTCGCAAAGAATGACAAATCTCAAAAAGGGAAAAAGAAAAAAATATGAAGAGTCAAGTGAAACAAGTGACTTATCAAGCTCTTGTAATGACGAAGCATACCTATGCTTAATAGTACACAACGATGAGATAATTTTTAACCCTTCAAATTCAAATAATGACTCATCAAGCTTTTCCGAAGAAGACCTTTCTTTCGATGTGAATAAAGAATGTTCCTCTTTTATATAAAGGTATTTTTTACTTAAAGAGGAAAATGAAAATATTAATAGAGTTTGAGAAATTAAAAAAAAGAAAAGGATACATATTTTGTGAAAAATGAAAACAAGAAAAATGAAATTGATTCTTTGAAAATTACACATGCATGTGAAATTGTAAAACTAGCATGTTCTTTAGAAAAAGTAAAGCAGGAAAATATTTTTTTGAAAAATACACAAAATAGTGATAAGGCTAGCTCTTGTGCAAAGAAAAATAATTCTACGAAATACTTTGGACATACTTATTGGAAATGTAAACATTCTTGTGATAAACCCTTAAAAAATTCACACATTACTTGTTTTGCATGTGGATTTCATGGTAATTATGCATATTAATGCAAAGTTAGAAAACAATTTCAACATGGGATGATATGAGTTCCAAAAAGAACCTTGACTAAAAAAATTGGGCCCAAAGCAGTCTAAGTATCAAAAGCCAAATGATTGTTTTTCAGGCATGGCTCACATGTAAAGCAAAGGACAAGATTTAAAAATGTGGAGGCACGAAGGTCATGGTAAAAGTATTATTTACAAACTTGAAATATTTTTTTTTGTGGAGATTCACTTTATTATCATGATTATTAAAGTTTTTTTTGTTAGTTAAACTATGACCCATCATAATGTTATCATTTTTCTTTGGAAGAAAAGGAAAACAAATGAAGGACTATAAACAAAAATAAAAAAAATGGACATATTAATAGGGGGAGCTTGTTCAAAATTTGGAAATATTATATCATCTACCCACTTTGAATATGTTTTTGTCATCCTTATTTTACAAAACTCAAATTTGACATATAATTTGTCTCAAAGTTTTCTATAATATTTTGATTCTTAATACAATTTTTTTATACTTATGGCTTTCATAACCTCTAAATCAATTTTTTTTGTTTTCATTTTGCCATTATAAAATAGCCATAAACTTAGGGTAAGTTATTTTTTTTTTGCATATTTTATAACTCTTTATGATGTACTACTTTATATGTTTATTATATAACAAAAGGGAAGAATAAAGTTTTTAAAGATAACATGATTAAGGGGGAGTTATATATTATTTTTTATGTGCTTCATCTGCAAAGTACTTTTTGGTGAAACAAAAGAGGGAGAAATATAAGAGAAATATGATATGAATATAAATTTATATGAAGAGTACCTTACAATTAGTACTTATGTGCATATCCATCATTGTAAGGAAATCTTAATTTTAGGGGGAAAAAAATTGATGTTACAAGATTTTACATTTTTTTCGTAACTTATATACTTTCATATTTCTTGATCTGTCTTCATAAAAAAGGGAGAGATTGTTGGAGTAAAGTTATAGTCCATATAATTATATTTTGATGATACAAACCTCGAAAGATAAAAGTTATACGCTGAAAAAAGTTTTAATAGAAATGGACAACTTTATGCACTAAACTTTGATTGAATATTCGACTATGGTCTCATTAGATTATGATGAATAATGAATATCAAAATTGTAAAGAATATTATTAACTATCCATAGAATCCAAGATTATCTTATTTGGATAATTATGCACAATATTATGCTCAAAATAGTGTAGGGTGGTCAACCTGTAAAGATCGATCGAGCCTATACCGGTGAACCGACAAAGTTTATCCAGCTCAATGACAAGACTACGCCGGTCGATGCACCAGCCGACCGATCAGCTCAAAGGGCAAAAATCCAAAATGTCAAGACTATACTAGTTGACTAATCGACCGATAGTCCGATCGACCAGAGTGCGGTCGATTTGTCCCAAGCTGAGATAAACAATAATGACTATTTTTCAAGGAGAAAATTGTGGAACAATTTTTGGATGAATTTTCTACGTGTAGAAGTCTATAAAAGGAGTGCCAAAGGCTGAGAAAAATTGAACCATCTAAGTGTTGAAGAAAAACTTCAAGTTATCAAAAGAACATCATTCTCTTGAAGTTATGATTATAGTTTCTTTTCTTTCTCTCTTTTCTACTTGTGAGCATGATATAGTAAAAGAGAGAAAAATATTATCAGAAAAATTGAGTGAGCTCCTGTGTAAAAGAGGTTCCATATCTTACCTCTTGAGCGAGAGAAAAGATAAGCATCCTAGGAGGGAGGTGTGCTTTACCTCTTGAAGTGGAGAAAAGGTGGTTTGATGTAAAGGGTTCTTCCTTGCCCCATTTGGAACTAAGGAAGATTTTAGTGAAATCTCCGACGATCTCGAGGTCGAAAAGTCGGAGCGGGGACGTAGGTTAAGGTATGGTCGAACCTCTTCAACAACTACCTTGTGTTACTGTATTTGCATTCTCTCCCTCTCCTTCTCTTTATGCATGTGATGTGATTTGATTTGTATTGATTTAAAGATTGTTGAATCGATTTTAAACTTCCGCAATGCATTTTGTAAAATCTATATTTTCATTTTTAAACACCAATTCAACCCCCTCTTGGTGCCTTGGGATCCTACATGTCACGAGTAGGTCCGACAACATACAATATGATAACATAAAAATTGTAGTTCAATATGAGTAGCATAAATGTAGTCATAAGGATACAAGTTCGTTAAAAACATGACGGAAACATGATATCAAAATTATAAAATCATAATATTATAACAAAGGCAAGGGCCCAATAATACCATAATAAAATTCAAAGTCTACAACTCAAATGAAACTTAGTCTCTCATGAGTGGGAATACTATATGTTGAATATGACAGATACGACCGTAATGGGCCTTGCAAGTGTGCAATCACACAAATAGTGCACTCTTGCACTATAAAAGAAGTGTTCTCCGTCCTCATGATCCAGTTTTCAACGATTCTTCTTCCGTTGTAAGGTATGCAGACAATACAACTATTTGATTATTATCAATTCCTTCAATTGGTATTAGAGCTGAAAATAACTTTTCTAGTTTTGTAATTTTGGACTGAGAAATTTTTTTGTGCGTTTGGTTATAGGATCATAACCAAAGAATGAAATTCATTTGTTGTCATTTTCGTACAAAATTTGCCTTGAACTTTATGTACACTTAGTTTTTATTATTTTCCAAATCTTGAGAAAAAAAGGTGCTACCATATTGAATTGCGCCTGCGAGGCGCTACAGGCTCTAGGCGCGCGTCATGGTCAACAGCGCGGCACGCGTATGTCATGGGGTTATTTTTCGTCGACCGATCCATGAGATGTCTAGATGTGCACAACATCTAGACAAGAAATATTGAGCACTTTGTGAAAGCTTTCTTATGACACTTTCTTAAAGCCACAGTTTTTGGGACGCTTGGTTTTGAGCAGACACTTCAGCGGGGGAGTTTGTAACAAACGGGCATTTAGGCAGAATGCTCAATCTCTTGGGATGTTTTGTGGATTGCCACAGAATGCTTGAGACACAATGCTAAGTTTTGGAAAGCTTTGAAATTTTTGTTGAATAAATAGGATGATTACAAAGGCTTCGAGGGAGCACTAGCTGTTCTCTCCTTGTCTTGGTAATATGGCTTGCCTCCTTGTGACTTGGGCTTCTCTCTCCCCTACCATTGCTCTTGCTCGAGGGATTTAGTGGTGGAACGCTCATTTTGGCATAATCCACGAGCGATTCGGTAGCGGCGACTAGCGCGTAAAGGTTGGAGCAATCTCACTGCTCCAACTCCGTCCTAGCCCAAGGCTTCAAACCTTTGACGAAGACTGCTAGCAATGCGTCTTCGTCCAGTTAAGAGTTCTGTAGGCGAAGCTCGGTGAACACTTTCACATACTCCTTCAATGTACCCTTTTGGCTAATATTGAATAACGCAATCTTGGTCTCCAAATCCTACTTGGCCAGGCAAAAATAGTTGGTAAGCTGCATTTTAAAGTCATCCCACGCCTCAATGGGATCGATGATACCACATTCCACATCATCGCAGTGGCATCGCCATCATAAGATCATCACATCTTGCAAGTAGAAGGATGCGATATTTACCATCCTCACTTTGAGGTCACGTCCAAGGCCTTCATGTATGTCGGATGTTCAACAAAAAGTCATCGATCTCCTTTGCCATCTTCTCGCATTTATAGGGCCTCGACTTTGACACATCGATTATTGCTTCATGTGGGGCGGACGTCTCGGGATGTCTCCCATCTCCATAGAGTCGCTTGATCTCTTCTCAGAGGGTATTGAGCTCTTGTTCCATCTCGAACCTCCTATTTGAGAGTCCATTGTCCAAGGACTTTCGTATGTCCATAATTGTCGCCTCCATGGACTCGAGCATACAACGACGCAATTTCATCCCACACCATTATGATGTCCATTGTCTTCTTCAACTCCTGCTCGTGCTTTGCGAGTTGGTCTTGCATCTCGCCAACGTCCAATTGGAACTGGTCGAGGCGTTGCTCAAAGGCAGTCATGACATCCTCCAATTGGGCACACCCTCCCTCTGGGCGGCCCTTCTCTGGTGCGGCAGACTCTTGGGTCATCTCCGAGTTTGACGTAATTCCTCCTTGATCATCGAACTCCAACCTGAGCAGTCTTAGGAAAGTGGGTTTAATACCACTTGTCATAGGGTAATTCTCGGACAAGAGACCTCGTGAGACGACTAGACGAATGGGAACCTAGCCGAGCCTATTTTGAGTCTGCAACATAAGTTTTATGGTTGAGACGACTATGTCGATAGTCTCTCTTATATACATTCGATCACGAACATGACACTCATCATGGGTTCGTAGAATTAGCGCATTGACACACTAACGCAGGCGCTTAATGTGCGTATGACGGGTATCGAGAAAGGTCATTGATGTGGGTTGTCACCCGTACATTCAAATCCAGACACTAGAATTAAGAAAGGTTGCTTGTATTAAATATGGTGAAACATAACATACATCTGGGCTAGGAAGGCACTTGTGAACTTCTTCCTAATGTATCATAGGTAGATGAGTCTTATTATAAAATGGGAAATGTAAAAGACATACCCTACGAATGGCAAGACCATTTATAAGGATGGCTTTACAAGATAATACTCTAAGGGAGGATAATTTGGTACTTCGCAATATTATGCAGGAGCTGCATGCATTGCTAAGCGGTAGAGAGATTTAAGTTGAACGGCACTAGTGCACGAGACTTCATGAGTTGTGTCATGGGTAAACGCCCATGACACGCTGCGGGCCATGACACGCTGCGGGCCATGGCCCGCAGTGCGGTGCCATGTGGTATGTGCGAGTAGGCCATGGCCCGTTGCGTGACATCACGTGGAGCGACGCACGCGTGGGCCTTGGCTCGCTGCGCGACTTCTCCTAGTGCAACATGCACGGGCCGGTGGCTAGCTGTGCATTTTGGGCCAGGGCGGCCCAATTGACATTTTTTGAAAAAATATAGCTTTAGAAAACCAGGAAAATAGTAGAAAATGAGAAAAACATGGTTCGTGGATTGACAAAATTTCTGATTTTTTTTTAAAAAAATGTGTGATATATGTATGACATAAATATATGCATTTTTGTTATGATGCATTTTATTTGTGTTGTTATGTCATGATAAATATATATGAGAAATTACAGTAGTTATCATTTATGAATCATGTTGATTAGAAAATTTATCAAAAGTTTTCTGCAAATTTTTAGAATATTTAAATATGCATATTTGGTAGTTATGCATATATATATATATATATATATATTGCATATCTGGTAGTTATGCATATATGTTTTTCTAAGTATAAGTGAAATATACCTAAGTTGAAGATTAATAAAAAAAAATGAGCATTTCATGATTGCTTATGTGTTTTGTGTTTATGTGATGAATTGTTATGGAAATAAAAATTTTGTTTAAAAAATTATAATGTAATGTAAATTAGAAATAATATTTAGATATTTTTTTTTGCAAATTGTATGACATATAATTTATGCATATTAATGTTATTATGCATATTTATTATTTCAATGAAGTAACATGTTAGTCGTCATATATTATATGTGATTATGAATTTAGAGTAAATTCATTCATATATGTTATTACATGATATTTTAAGTGAAGTATGTCACACTTAAGTTAAATTTCCATATGTTTTTTTTATTCATGCAAACAATTATGTGACATTACTTAAAGTGTAATTAACTATGACAATTATTTAAATGGACATGATAATTGAAATATGCACATTATTAGTTCATTATGTGAATTGAACTATATAATAAGAATTTATTTTCTTTATGTAATAACATACACATATATTTACATATTAGACATAAATGTTACATACATATTAGGCATAATATGTGTTATGTGAATTTATAAGTAGTTAATTTACATAGTTATGTTAAATTATGCACAAAATATTTTTGTCACATTTATTTAAGTGTTCATGTGAAATATGTGCTGCATTTATGATAAATTAATTTTTTTTAAGAAAAGAAATATGTGCATACATATTTTTTGTTACACATGAAATGATTTGCATAGTTTTATGAAAGTAGATGCAATAAATATGTTGATATGCATGATATTATAAAATTATATATGTACATGATTGAGAATTATGTGACATAGATATTAAAGTATGCATGTGACAATATTCATGTGATTATTTTGAATGCTTATTATCATGCTTATGTTAATTACGAGAGTGTGACAAATAATAATCATTTATATGTAAATGAATTGTATGATTATTTGTGTGTGTACTATACATTCATATATGATGATTTATGCTATATTTTATCTTGGATGCATAAATATTTGTGATTATGAATGTCACATGTTTCGTAAAATTTTGGATTGAAAAAAATCACGTATTTGTCTAAGTTTAGAAAAATTATGAAACATAAATAGTCCAAATAGGACTAAGGCATCTAAATTATATGATAGTTATGATAGTAATTTTTTGTTGAGTAGTGTGTGACATGTACATGTCTAGGTACGTACTATAATATATTGTAAGTGAGAAATTTTCCATCATAAAATGGCCATTAATTTTAAAATGGTCAAATTATTTCTCAATAATATATATTCGCTCAAACATCCATGTTACTCATTTTTTTCATAAAAATACCTTCCATGCATACTCCAGACAACACACGTCTTATCATGCACGATTTCAATTTCTTCGTATTTGTATACTTATGTATTTGGTACCACTTGCATTGCAAATACTATGCAATACCAGTGAATCTTTCTTTCGCCCTCATATTCCTCAGTTCTAAGTTAGTTAATTTGCTAGTCATGGCTCTACAAGCTGCATACACTTTTAGCCTTTGAATATCTCATTAAAGTAGTAACACTAACCCATTACCTTGAAATACAGTTAAGAGTCTAAGGGCAATCTCCAAACTTGCTCAATCCTTATAGACTCACACTCTGACGAATATGATAAGTTATTTGTTAAGTCTTGTGGTCGACTAAGCATACAAGGTACATAACCAAGATTGGGATGGAGACTCCTACAAAAGAAGAGTATGTCATAAACTCATAACATCGCATAGGCTAGAGTCCAAACACCTACCCATGATGTCTGACCTGAGTTCTCCCACTAGTCGTCCAAAAACTGACTCACGAGGTCTCAAATCTGGCTTATCTTATCAAACTACACAAAGTTATGTATAAAGTCGTGTAATCCTTTCAAACATATTAGGACGATTTTATATCATATATATGGATATAAATCATTACCTCTCTGCTCGCTAAACACTAAGCACCAGAGGTAATTATCTGTGTGACTAATAATTTCATGCATGATTGACATACTCTACACGCATTATCGTTAACTAACTGTAGAATAAAATTCAACATAATTTTATTCATCACAAGAAGATATAGAATATATCATCGCATAATCCTTGCTCATATATAATCGTCAATCAAACATGCTTAATAAGTATCACATGTATTCAAAAATATTATCTTCTTCACAATGTCATGTCATATTAGACATCAATGTATTTTCCTTTACAATGGTTCATCCATTTATCAAGTTGACATATTTATTGCAACAAAGGGTATACTTGACCATTGTCAATACAGTAGTAAGAAGAACTTACTTAAATGGAGAGCTGATAGTGATATTATGGAGTGTAGTGATAACTTGCTGAAATTTTAGTCAGATTTGAAAATTTTCAATTTTTTATTTAACTCCCTAAACTCACTCTCTACTGCAAGTGCATAGGTCAATGTAGTAGACTCAAGTGTCGTATCCATAGTGATTTGAAGGCTAAAGACTTCCTAAACTAACCTAGACTAGCATTAGACTAAGTGGTAAAAATAGGAAATTAAAGAAAAGTGAAAACATATTTTTCAAAGTGGCAAAATGATAACTATTTTTGGTGTTTTGATAATAGAAATGAACTGAGATCTAATTACTGAATTGAGGACTAAAAGGGGTTTATCAATCAATGGGAAGGTTCTTCTAGGGGTTGGGGTTCATCTAATTCAGCTATGGATGGAATGAAGAATTTTAATAATTTTAAATCAAATCTGATTCAACCTAAAGTATGGCTGCTCTCATAGCTTAATTAATCCAAAAATAATCATTATATTCTCATATAAATGTTAACTAGGTTGAATTAGATAAGGATCCTCACTGAATATCAAGTTATCATTAAGCACATGCACAAGTGCCTCACTGATTTTGCCATTTCCTTTTATTTTGGCAATTTCATTTTGGCACATAACCAAACAAGCATTCACATATCAAGTAATCAGGAATGTAATGAATCCAATCCTAAGGCTAGTGCTTCTTGGTTTATCTCCAAACAACAAGGGGATTTTAAATCAGCCTCTCAGCTGCAAATTGAAATGAAATCCACATTAGCACTAATGGATTGGGTAAAATCAGCACATATCACACATGGGAATTTAGCACATACTATTGCTTCTTGGTCCATCTCTGAACATCAAGAAAACCCTAAGTTCACTTCTCAATGGATGATGGAATCAGGAGTCTTACAATAGCAAGGCAGATTCCACAAAATTCAAGAAATCAAAATTTGAAAATTCAAAAATCAGCACTACAATCTGCAACAATTCAGGGATTAAAACCTTAGAAATACCATTGTCTCTTGATTCAGTTCTGAACAAGAATGAAACCATAAAGCAAACTCTCAGTTGTTAATGCAATTAGGGCTCCACAATGATAAAAATAGATCCGATGAATTTAGGAATCAGAAATGGAAAACAGATTTCAAAATTAAGTGAATCAGATTACTAATTAGGGATTGAACCTAGAAACTTGCCATTGGTTCTTGATTCATTTCTGAACAAAGAGTAGATCAAAGGATAACCTCTCAGTTGTAAATATAAGTAGGACCTCACAATGTCAAGATTAGATCCATTGAAATCAGAAAATGCAAAAATTAGAAATCAGAATTTCAGAAACAGAAATCAAAACTTGATATTAGTGCAGGAAATCAAATTGGTTATTCATCCATCACAACTAAATTAGACTACTACGCTATCCTAGGAAACTGAGATTTAGCTCATTATAATTACAAGAATTGATACAAAACAGATGAGGAAAATAGTGCAAAGCATTCTGAAATAAGAAACAAAGAATCTATCCCTAGGAAATCAGTGTGCAGCCCTCTTCTACAGCTCTTCCTCAGCTTCCTGGTCCAGAAGCCCTCGAAATGGAGGCTCCCCCCTCTTGATCCAAGTTTCTCCAGCTTATATATGACTCTTGTCCTCCCTTGAATGCAGACTAGAATGTTCCATTCCCCTCTGATTATGTCAAGTGCCCTGGTCCAGAAATAATGACAGGTGCAGCAGCTCTTGGACAGCCAAAAAGCAAGTGGTCCCCCTCCTTTTCCAGCCTGATTCAGCCTTGTAACACCTGTTAGGAGAGCCAAAACAGCCAGCATCAAAGTCCTTAAATAGAAATTAAACAAGTGTGGATTAAGACAGCAAACATATCAGCTGAATAATCAAGTATGGATAAGGTTTACACCAAAATGATAACTTACTGTCCGGGCTGATAACTTATGCACAAAAAAATGATAACTTGTCCAAATTAGATTGTGGCTATCTAAATGTGATTAATTCAGGGTGGCAAGGGATTTAGGACAGCAATTAAACAATTATCTAATGCTGTTATGTAGAAATAATAACCTTACACACTAAAATGATAATTTTGCCCCAAAAATGATAACTTTGCACAAAGAATGATAACTTTTGAAATGGGATGACTACTTTGCACAAATTGAACAATGAACATCCAAATATGATTAATTCATAATGTCAAGGAATTTAGGGCAAGATAATCACTAGAAATCAGTTCAATTAGTAAAATGATAACTTCATGACTTAGAATGATAACTTGCCCAAAAAGTGATAACTTGGCATAGAATTGATAACTTTATGGATTTTAGCAATTCAGAACCTCTATGCACATGGAATTAAGTATAAAATGAGGATGGTCAGCTGGTTATCACAATCCATTGCATTCCATGCATAATTGACCAAAAGTAAGGCAAAATGAGGGCTCGATATGGGTGAAATAAATAGAAAATGGAATAAAAACCTAATATGATCAGCTAGTGATCAAACTCTCCCAAGCTTAGCCTTTTGCTTGTCCTCAAGGAAAGCATTCAAATATTAAGAACAAACTTAAATTAAACAGTTCACAAATGAATTAAAATTCAGCTGCTTATAGTCCAATGAGTTTTCCACTTTGCCAACACCTCATTCTTTCCAAAACTCAATTTCTAGTTAAGGAATCACAAAGGCTAAAGCAAATTTAAGCCATGAAAGAAGTACTAAAAGTAACAAATTTGAATTTCATGAATTGTCACCTTTACTAAAAGCTTGAACTACAAATCTCTTCATGAACAAATTTTTCGCTGCTTAAACAGGTTTGAAAACTTGACTTTTATTCATGAGGATGCAATAAACATGTTTGAACCTGATTTTTATTCATGCTGGTCACAAGATAAAAATTCTAGCTTTATTCAAGAGATGTTTCTTTTTGAAATTCCACTCACTTTATTGATGCATGCATGCAATGCAAAAATGCAACTTTTCACTTTTCACTTTTCCTTTTTCTCATTTTTCTTTTTTCTTTTCTGTTCATGAAGTGAGCAATAGTTCAAACTCCTATAAGGTTTAGATTCCTTGGTCCAAAAAGTCAAGTTTTCCTATTTAATATAGCAGCAAGAGCCTTGACTCTCTTCTAGACATCTTCTACTTTCAAAACAATCAATAGGTGTCAGTTAGTGTTACCCACAAAAAGAAAAAAATTTAGCTGAAATTTTGATTCAAATGCACCTGAATTAATAGACTGATTAAAGCAAAAAGACTAATGGCCAAATTGACCACTTGGTATTGGAGTGTAGTAACTGTTATATTAAAGGATTTCACCCATTTTAGAATTAAAATGAAGGCAAGAATTAAATTGAGCACAATCAGTGATAATCAGTGATAACTTGTCAAAACTAATGATAACCGAGTGAAAACAGTGATAACTTGTTCAAAACAGTGATAACCTGGTAATAAATGATGATATAAGCATTAAAATAGATTGAAAACATGGTGTAAAATTTAGAAAAGCACTAGGTTTCTTCCCCCAACCTTACTCTCAGCACTGTCCTCACTGGTGAAAATTATAGGCAAGGGAGAGGGTTGGGAGGGTATTGAATTTTTAAAATTGTGCATTGCTTCATTTCGTTCCTTCATGTCAACCAGAGGCTATGGGTGATCCATACTTCCTGGTTTGACTTCAATTCTGTAGAGAAGTAAAAGAAAATCAGTGAGATCTGCAATATCATATTTTTGGAATCAATAAAGTGCACAAGTTGGCATTTTATATGAAGTTTGAGAAATGCACTGAAATTTGGCACTAGGAGATTTGGATAACTGATATGAGTGATCATTCAAGTATCATTATGATAATTAAAGCATGTATTAGTAAATAATATCAGTTATCATTATGGTATTTCAGTGAGAAAAAATAGAATTTGGTTTAGGAGTACTCCCTAGGTGAAAGGGTGAAGGTGGTTCTGATTCCTCTCTGAATTATTCCTGCAAAACAAAGAAAATTAGATATAAAATGACTTGGGTTACCTTCCAAGAAGTGCCCTACTTTAGTGTCTTAGGCTAGACATTGTTATAACTCTTGATATCAAGGAGGTTTAAATAGTATGATATGATCAAGTAGAGATCTCAATTTGTGGACAGCTTCACTAATCAAGTATGTATTTCTTAATTTGTCAATGATTGACCTTTGTTTTTCAGTTTGATTCCCTCCTCCATTGTACCAGAAATCTCCTAACTTCTCATCTCTAGAATCCTCATGTATGATATATGAATCCCCTAGACTAGGAAGAGGTTTCAGCTCCAATTTAGAGACAAATCTTTGTGGGAATGGCACCTTATCAAAAATCCTACCCTTGACTTCGTTATGAGGGTTCTTGTCCTGGTTTCCCACCACAACTTCTTCAATTGGCTCTTCAGTAGTTTTGGACTTTGGATTTGCTTGGGCTGGATTGTCCTCAACATTCTTCATTGACTCTTCAATAATCCTCCCACTTCTGAGCTGGACAGCTTGGACTTGCTCCTTGGGATTGACTTCTGGTTGTCCTGGGAAAAACATTGATGGCCTAGTTGAGGTGCTGACTTGTTGGGCAAATTGGTTTTCAAGAACCTTTTGATGAGCACTCAAGGTTTCATATCTTGTAGCCAACTTCTACATTGCCTCCTCTTGCTTCTCATACTTATTCAGAATTTGTTGTAACATCTCCTCCAATTTTGACATTTGAGTGGCTTGAACTTGTGGTGGCTCATACGGAGGTCTTTGCATTTGAACTTGTGGAGGCTGATATGGAGGTGGTTGAGTCTTTGGCAAAATTTTGGGTTGCCAATTTGAATTCTGCATAGGTGGAGCTTGGTAATGATTGGCCTTGTAGGAAAAGTAGGGGTGGTTCCTATTTTCTAGAGTATAGAACTCAGCAGGGGGCTTCACTCCAAAATTCCCCGCAACATTCACTTTGTCAATAGATTGTTCATATTGCTACATAATAAGATTGCAACTCTCTACGACATGGCATTGGTTTCCACACACATCACACCTAGTTTCAGTGTTGGAAACTTTGTTGACATTAAGTGTTAAGTTCAGTTTCTCTAGGACCTTGTGCAACACTTCTTCAATCTGGACAGCAATATTGTTGACTTGATTATCATTTGATGGCCTTTTTGTCCTATCATGAGTGAGGAAATGATGGTTCTTGGCAATGTTCTCTATCAATTGGTAGGCTTCATCAATGTTTTTGGATGCAAAGATCCCTCTTGCAGCAATGTCTAATGCAACCTTGGATGGATAATTCAGACCCTTGTGGAAATAGTTGACCAATTGCCATTTTTCAAACTCATGGTGTGAACATGCCCTCAACAAGCTTTGGAGTCTTTGCCATGCATCACATATGTTCTCTTGATCCAATTGGTAAAACCTGATAATCTGATCCCTATAGTTATCAGTTTTGCTAAGTGGAAAGAATTCAGCTAGAAACAATTGAACTATGGACTCCCAAGTGGCAATCTCTTTAGGTTTGAGTGTCTTGTACCAAGTCTTGACCCTGTCCTTGAGTGAAAAGAGAAATAGCCTCATGTAGACAACATTTATGGGGGTATTGTTGAAGTGGACAATGCTACATATCTCCATGAAGTTGTCAATGTATATGGCTGGGTCTTCAGTCCCCAATCTAGCAAATTGATATTGCCTTATCATTGTGACCAATGCTAGGTTCACTTAAAAATTAGCCACAGGTGCTAGGGCTCCATCCCCAGGCTAATTTCTGACATTGCTGGGTGAATAATAGTCCCTAAGTGTCCTAGTAGCAGTCATGTTTTGATTAATAGCCCCTTCTAAATCTGGATTGTTTGTCTCTCCTTCAAAAATCCTCCTTCTTGCTTCTTCTCTTTGTAATCTCCTCCTTCTGTTAAATCTCCTTTCAGGTTCAGGCTTTGATAGATATAAGTCCTCTTGATTGTCCAAGTCCTGCATAAATGAATTCAGAAGTATCAAATTCAAAAAAGAAAAAAATTAGACAGAAATTCAAAATTCAGAATGATAACTTGCAAAAACTGAAAACTAGGCTAGTATATGGACTGATAACTAATCTAAACTATCTAAGTTAATCTAATTAGTCTCAAATCCCCGGCAACGGCGCCAAAAACTTGATAGTGATATCATGGAGTGTAGTGATAACTTGCTGAAATTTTGATCAGATTTGAAATTTTCCAATTTTTGATTTAACTCCCTAAACTCACTCTATACTGCAAGTGCATAGGTTAATGTAGTAGACTCAAGTGTCTTATCCACAGTGATTTGAAGGCTAAAGACTCCATAAACTAACCTAGATTAGCCCTAGACTAAGTGGTAAAAATAAGAAATTAAAGAAAAGTGAAAAGAAATTTTTCAAAGTGACAAAATGATAACTGTTTTTGGTGTTTTGATAATAGAAATGAACTGAGATCTAATTACTGAATTGATGACTAATATTTCTCAAGGATAACATTATAATACCAAAATAAAAGCATGAAATAATAGAAAATCATTATTTTGGGTGATCAGAAGAGTACTTCAGAGGTAAACTATAATTATAAATTCTAATAGTTACATGATAGTTTCCAAAATAGAAACCATCGATTGGTTAATTCTTTTACTTATTTTTTTCTCTTTCTTTAACATGTACACAACCTTTTTTATTCATAAATTTTGATTAATTATTAAATATTTTTTATGTTAATAAAATTACTTTAATATTATTGCAACAAAAGTATTTGAATAGAATTATAAGACATTAATGTGATAATTGATAACTCTTTTGTTGTGGTTCACCATATTATCAAATAATGGGGTTTTAACAGTGATAATAAGAATATCCGTATATAAATAGCAATGACGGAAATTTTTAATGGTATGATCCAATGCGTATAAATGTAACACATATATATATATATAATATTATATATATATATATTTATATATATATATATATATGTGTGTGTGTAAAACTGATGTACATATGTCAATTCCAATATTCTTTTTCTTTCATCAATGTTATACATCTTTTATGTGTTTTTTCTTTTATTTTTAACGTATGGTTGGGAAAGATGCATGCCTTCGCCCTAAATTGGACCCTTTCAAGTATCATTTGATTATCTTTGTCTTTCTTTACCGTTTTGTAAGTTCGCTCTGACTTATTATTATTCTCCGTATCTTGATTTATCATCGTAAACTCTTTACTGATTTTTAAAATTATGCTTCAGCATTTTGATAGCTCAGTTATTTTTTTTTTCCTTGCAAATATCTTTTCATGGATAAACTTTGTTGTTTTTATCATCTCACATCTCCCTGTTCTCTTACTATATTTAGTTTCTTAACTTTTATCTTAATCTTTTCAGTGATTTGATTCTTACAAAATAAGTTGAGCCTCATTTGATGGGTATCCTACGTTAGATATGTGATAGATATCAGGTAAGAATTTCGAAACAATAGTAGAGTCCTTTTGTATAAATAATATTTTTCTTTCTTACAAGGCACTATACATTATGTAACGTAGCACATTTTTAAAAATAAATAAATAAGATAACAATAAAATAAGAATAAGAATAAAATCTTTGTATTAATGCACCATTGCACCCAATTAACACCTGAGATATGTAACTCTCTTTTCCTTCATAAAATCTGAGATTTCAAAAGTTGAAATTCCCACAAAATTTATGGCCATTAAAATCTCATTTGACTTCTCTCTCCTTCCCTTCATCCCTCATTTTGCTTCATAATTTTCTTGGGTTCTGATCTCACGACATAGTTTGGCCAGAGGAAGTAGGAGCCTCTGCAGGTGCTATGGACACGAGAGCACAAGAAGGGAGAGGGAGACAACTAGTACGTCATCGTTTGAAGATCCAACCAACTTGTCTATAAGAGGTGTGTGTGTTTTTGTGATCTAATTCATAGATTAATTTTTTGAAATGATTAAGCGTGTCTTAAGGATCTATTTAGATATTGAATCCATGTTAAAAAGAATAGGAATCGTGTATGTGATTTTTTTATAAAATCTTAGAACAGTTTTTTTTTTTATGATTTTATGTTTGAATTGAATAATCTAATAACGGACGAAATATGTTCTGTATGATGTATCTTAGGGTCGAATTATGCACGTCAGTTAGTAAAATAATAGATTATCAAGCATGGACAATCACGTCCATTCTTATAGATCTAACCATTGTGAGTCAAATTATTTTCTTTGATCCTTGTATTTCTGCTCGAATAGGAAAGAAAAATAAAACATAAGATGATGCCCTTGATTAATCAGAAAGCACCTTCTGCCACGTATGTATCGTTTGGCAGGTGCATTAAATGCACCAGTGCCGACTATGTTTGCTAAACTAATGTAATAAAAGTGCACTGAGTATGGTGCATATCTTAACTATATGTATGCATGATCTTGAAGCAGATGCACTTCGAAATTTCTCACAGGTCGTCGAGGCAGTTATTTTGCATCTTTGACGATTTATACTATTGCCGAATTCGTCTGTATAATATTTATCTTTGTTCGAGATCTCTGAATTGCGTATTCAAAAGCTAATCTTGTTGATTTATAATGTGAGATCAAATGAATGTTCGTTTCCCCTTACATGCTGGATGAACTGGATGATCGCTCAATTTTCGAACGTTCGATATGTGGACATGAAGATTTTGACTTTAATCTAAACTCCTTAATTTGTTAAGATTTTATCCACCTAATTAATACCTACTTACGTTAACATGAAAAGATGATTCGGAGTTACCCTGCTCCCTACGACCTTGATCGATCCAAGTTATCAAAAGACAGGTCCATGATTTGTAAGGAGGATTATCAACTGTCTATCTAGATGGGAGTTTCTCCCCTACAGGTGTTTCTGCTTTACACGATTGATCCCCCACTAGTCCATCATGGTCGAAATAACTGCACTTATGTGCCTACGATGATATTCCCTAAAAGAATAAGAGCTCTTCTAAAGTATGAATACGATGAAAGAATATGAATGATCAAAAGATGAATGAAAGGACTTTGTCCTTATGAACATGAATATGAATAAGAACTATAAATATGAACAATGAATAAGAAATTAAACATGGAAAAGAAAGAAAAGGAAAAAACATGAACTATGATTCTTTTTATCGACTCATATATTATGATTCACTCTTATATTTGATTTCCATATTTACCTCATACTTATTCTGATGGAATTAATCTATGATTTATACGAACTCCAACTTAGCTTTATGGTAACGATTAAGCTTGCTCTCTTGTGTGATCCTCATAAGTACTTGATGTGGATGCATGCCGAGTTGATGTGTGTGCGGCGACTACAGCTTGGTGGTATGTACACATGGTTATCGTAGGATTTAGATGGAGTCTTTATCTATCAGCATATAAATTTGTATTTTCATTTAGATGGAACCTATAGAGTTATACTATGGCATAGAGCTTTATATGTCTCATGTGAGACATTGATGTATCTCCTATTCATTTATCTTACGCATTTCTTCATATTATTATTGTAATATTTTATTATTTAAGTCTTTCGCTTACATGTCATATTATTTGATCATTTGGATCAATAAAAAAGTCAAAGAAAGATCAAGAAAGTAACGACTGAAAGAAAATTTTACCACGTGACGGGGTCGAATTTCGGGTTGTTACACATTATGTATGTGTGTATTACATAGATACATAGCTGATGCATATGTGCACTTATTCATTTCTTTCATAGCGAGGATACATATCTTATTGTCTATTATTTTTCTACATGTAATTGTGCATGATGCATACCTTGTTCCTACAATTAATTACAAGATTCTCTATCCAATAATTTTATTTGCATGCATTCAATTTATTTCCTTTCATGACCCATTGTCCGTACAAATTCTTGGAAATCATTACATTAATTATAATAGTTGATAGTGGGCAACTAATCATAATCGTTTTAACCCTTTATACTATATTATAGTATGGTTATGTGGGCAATATCTACTTATTTTATTATCTTTGCCTAATTTCTTTGTCTTTTTATAAGTCTCATCCATTAACTTTTATTCTTACACTCTTACTATGTCATGTTAACCTCTTTTGTGATTTTTAAATTTATGCTTTAGCAATTTGATAGATTTACTTTTGTCCTGCAAATATCTTTTCATGGATAAAGTTTGTTGTTGTTTTTTATCATCTGACATCTACACTATCTCTTGCTATTTCTTTCTTACAATCTTTTTATGCTATTTTTTTAGGGTTTTAATCAATTACGAAATAACTTGAACCTCATTTGATGGGCACCCAACTTTAGTCGTGTATCTATTGTGCAAGAATTTGGAAGCATTGATAGAGTCCTTTTATCGTTTGTTACCCGTGATGAAAATGTACAAAATGTTTCATACATACATACATACATATAAAAAAAAGGAAATGTTATTTAGTTGTACATACTTTTTAGAAAAGGAAGAGTATTTATTTTAATTATATTCAAACCGATAAAAAAGGAAAAATTAGTCTTAATTTGACTCAAATTATAATATTTATTTTAAATTGTTTTTTATTCCTCAAATTATAATAATCATTTTAAATTACTCATATATTAGACCATTTTTAAATTCTGAAAATAAAAAAATTATCTTTTAAAAAGTAATATTATTTACTTGTACATACTTTTATGAAAGGGAATGTTATTTATTTTAATTATACTCAAACCGATAAAAAAGAAAAATTAATCTTAATTTGACTCAAATTGAAATCTTCGTCTTAAATTATTTTTAGTCCTAAAATAAAAAAATATCTTTTAAAAATAAAATATTATTTACCTGCACATTGTATTTTAGAAAGAAAATATTATTTTTTGAATCATACTCAAAATGATAAGAAAAGAAAGATTACTATTAATTTGACTCAAATTGAAATATTTATTTTATATCATTTTTTATTTATAAAAATTAAAAATATATCTTTTAAAATAGTATGCTTCTAATCAAATTAATGTAATAAATTTTATCTTCTTATTTTTTGTTACCATATATCAAAAATAGATAATTTATTTTTTAAAATTTAAATTAGATTTGTATATATATTGACTTATATAAAAATTGACATATTTCGTGGTGTTATGATGCCACTTGTCATACTCTCATTCTTTTACCTCTCAAATTATTTGTAAGAAACTCAAAGAGAATAAAATAATATAATATCATTTTTATTAAAGAATTAAATATATTCTTGTTATATCTGCTATTTTACTTCAAGAGAATAAATTTGAAAATATAATATTTTATAAGTAAACGATTTTTTATAGATAGTTTATGTTTAATATCATAATAAAAACAAAACTATTGATATAATAACATGTGTAAAAATTAAAAACAATAAAATATAGTTGAAAAAGTTTTTAAAACAACAATATAAATATTCTTTTGTTTGAAAGAACATTTTTTTGATTGAAAGAATATTTATATTCTAATTTTGAGGTTAAAAACAATGATTTCACATATTTTAGGTGTTTTTCACATTTTTTTTAAAAATTGAGTGAAATAATAGTTGATGTTTGATTATATTTCAAGTAATCCTGAGATTTTAGAAATTCTAATTATTTTTACTCGCCGTCTCAATGAAAATAAAAATGATCTATAAATGAAAGGCTTGAACAAATTATGAGGCTTCTTTTGGAAATAGAATCGGAGTTCCTCTAAAGTTTTTCGTGAATAGTAGAATTGATATATTAGTTATGTGTGTTTAGATGGAGTAGAACGTAATGATGATAAATCACGATGTACTAAGAAAAAATAGATATCATAGATTAATTTTTAGTAAGTGTTTGAACTAAAAATAGTTGTTATATATAAAATTTATTAAATAATATTTTTTGAATTTTTAAACAATATATTATTTAAATATAAAAGATCATTTTAAAATAAATTATATTTAATAAAATATAAATTTTCAATAAAATTATAAGTAATAAATAATATTTTATTATCAATATTTTATATTTAATAAATAAATTATTTTATAAGAGAAATGTGCGTGAGCGAGAATAAGAAAAGAAAAGAAAAAAGTGATATTAAAAAGTGTTTTAGCAAAAAAATAAAAAAGAAGTTGTTCTGCTGTGGAACCGGAGCGCTCGAATCGAGAAAAAAAAACTAAAAAAGGAAAGAAAAGAACGTACCTTTGCATCCAACTTCAAGATATGGATTGCCCTCAAAGCCATCCAGGCATTTGCACATGTATCCCCTTTGATGATGAACCTGGTCGATCGTGATGTTCGTATCAACGCATTTACTGTTAGCACCGCGGCATGCGAAACTGCTGCTGTTCTTGGCGGCCACGTCGCAGGTCTCAAACTCAACCGCCCACTTCAAGATGGCCCGGTCTTGTAGGAATATACAGTGGCATATGAAAGCAAATCATGATTGGAGAGTGAAACCCGGATTCTAAAGATCAAGGGAAAATCAAATAGATTCCCTCTCTCTGGTATCCTCTCTCCTCTCTCCTTCTAGCCTATTTTCTTTCTTTGCGCGCCTGCGAAGAGAAAAAATCTTTCCCCCCACCGTTTCCAATAGCAAGTAGGATTGGAACCTCCTTTTTCTCCTTATCTTGTTCCATGATTTCTACGCCTTCTCATAATTTCTTTAACCAAACAATTTGCAGGCAGCAATCTGCCATAGGAGGAAAGCGCGCAGAGAGAGTAGGGAGGACACGACCGTTAGCATTTCCAATGAATCGAAGCAAGGAACAATCGCGAAACAAGGTGGGTGAAATATGAAATAACCTTGCATGACTTTGGGATAAATCTAATACCTCCTCGTCACGATCTGGTCAAGTTAATGAATGAAAGATATGAAAAAGATCTAACACAGATATGATTCTTTTCTAATTTTATGATTGCATGATTGATTTCTTGTAGGTATTTGACTATTATTCATATTGATCTGCCCGAATGATTGTTAGGGCATAGTAATTAATCTATGGTAATTATATGTTAATATTTTACTTGATTTTCGTGTTAAAATATCGACTGGAATGCCGTAGTCACGATCGTGCTACTCTTCTGGCATGCTCGTGCCACCACCGTCATGGTCGTGCCATCGCTTGAAGAACCTATCTAAATAACCGGTCGGCCGCCATCCCAAGTTGTCACGGCCGTGCCACCCTTATAGCATGCCTGTGTCGTGACAATTCTCGGCCGAGCAACTAGCACAGAAATGATCGACCGATCCCTTCGAATCGATCGACCGCTTTCATACAATTATGATCGTGCCTCGTGAACAGCACGTCCGTGCCATCCCATGTGTACCCCTTCACTAGCACGCATGTGCCTCGTGCACGGCATGCCTGTGCCACCCACAGTTCATTAGCACGCCCGTGTCGACTCCCCTGCACGCCTGTGCCACTAGGCAGGCACGGCCGTGCCAAGCCCCGTAATGTCTGTGTAGCTCTTCATTGATTTGTGTTTTGCTGATTTGATCACCGTCTATTCCTTTTCATGATTGATCATTACAACAACAACAACAAAGTCTTATCCCACTAGGTGGGGTCGGCTATATGGATCATACGACGTCATTCCGCTCTATTAGGAACCAAACCTTTCGGTATATTATTCACCAATAGATCTTGCTCTATTAGTTCGCCAAGTGTACGCCTTGGCCTCCCTCTTTTTCTTTTAATCGGACTCCAGATTATTTGATCTACTCTTCTTACTGGCACATCTAATGATCTTCTCTGAACATGACCAAACCATCTCAAACGAGTCTCTACCATTTTCTCACTAATAGGAGCCACTCCGACTCGTTCACGTATATGGTCATTCCTAATCTTATCTAATCTTGTATGACCACACATCCATCTCAACATTCTCATTTCGACTACCCCCACTTTACGTTCATGTTGTCCCTTCATAGCCCAACATTCACTATCATATAACACTACCGGTCTTATAGCAGTACGATAGAATTTTTCTTTAACTTTATTGGGTACTTTTCTATCACAAAGAACTCGAGTGACTTTCCTCCACTTGTACCAACCAGCTTGAATTCTATGATTAACATCGTCATCAATCTCACCATCTTGTCTTACAATTGATCCTAAATATTTAAACTTTGTCACTTGAAGAATTATATCCTTCCCTAGCCTAACTTCCAAATCATCTCTAAGTTGTTTATTTGTGAAATTGCTATGCATATATTCTGTTTTATTCCTACTTAAACGAAAACCCTTTGACTCCAACGTATTTCTCCATATTTCCAATTTTGTATTAATCTCTTCTCTTGAATCCGCTAAAAGTACTATATCATTCGCAAATAGCATGCACTTAGGTACCTCCTCTGCGATACTCTCGGTTATAGCATCGATAACTAAGTTAAATAGATACGGGCTTAAAGCTAATCCTTGATGTATGCCAATTCCTATAGGAAATTCATTTGTCTCACTTTCGAGTGTCCTAACCCTAGTCAATGCCCCATCGTACATATCTTGTATTACCTTAATGTAGGCAACACTCACTATCTTCTTTTGCAAGGCTTTCCAAAGTACATCCCTTGATTGATCATTGTTACAATTAAATTGATTACATGTGTCACTGAAATCCTGTGCCAAGCCCCATAATGTCTGTGTAGGTCTTCATTGATTTGTGTTTTGCTGATCTGATCACCGTCTGTTCCTTTTCATGATTGATCATTGTTACAATTAAATTGATTACATGTGTCAATGAAATCCCTCCTCGAATTAAGATGTGAATCCTTTTATCGATTTTACTCTCCTATTGGTTTAATTATCTTCATTGTATGAAGAACAAAGATAACGTTTCTAAAGTGATTTATAAGTTAAGATGGAAGATGAATAATGTGTTGTCAGTCCAAGCCAAGTACTTCAAGATAAGGGTCGCTCCCTTGGTCACGATTTGATCACCCATTGACCCGCAAAAGGTTGTATCATTTGATCAGCATACTCAAAGAATCTAAAGGCACCCAAAGTCACCAGATTTCTAAGCATGATACATGATTAAGAAGTATGGATAAGTAAAGCAAGCATGATTCAAGATTAAAAAGTATGTACAAGTAAAACAAGTAAAGCAAGCATGAATGTCAAGTCAAGTATGGTTATTATTTATGTCATGATTATTAAGTCTGCTATGAATTCTAAGCTATCCGTTGACATGTGATCTTACTATTTTCGCTCTCTATTGATTTTCAAATTTATGTCAAGTCAATAAGTTTCATCACATGTTCATTTGGTTATTGATGTTAGTGCACTATTTTTTAAATGCGTAATGTTTAAATTTTTTAGGATGAGTATAATGCAAAAATGACTGAAAACTACAGAGATAATCCGAGTACTCAGCCACCAGGTAATGTTTCTTGGAAGGGATGTTATGTTTTAAAGTTATGTTCTTTTTTATATATAATTTATATATTATATGATTGTATAATTTTTTTATTTCGTAAAAGACCCTATTGTTTAGGAGGAGGTGGCCGGCACGACACGTGGAGGATACTTGCGTGGCCTCGGTATAGCTGCTTAGGTACCTAGGAGGAGCGGAGGAGATGCAGATGGTCCATCTACTCCGAGCTCATCAGCTGCACCTGATATAATGCAGTTATCGCAGCAGCTATCGGAGCAGATATCATAGCAGGTGTCGCAACAATTGTCGCAACAGTTGGCTCCACTATTGTAAGCGATTCAGGGATTGATCACGACGCATAATCCATCCCCGTGAGGCCATAGACCGAGCACGTCTGGATCGAACGTCCAGAATGATAACAATAACTCCCAAACCTATTATAGAAACAAACTATGGATAGCTATGCTTTTGTCAATTATAGCTTATTATTAGATATATGCATAGTTCGTTAGTTCAGTTAATTACTTTTCATATTCTTATCTTAACTATTATGTCTGTGATGTTTCATATTATGCTTGTGATGAATATCAATGTATCAACACATTTATATGCATTATATAATTGTATGGTTTGATAAGGGAAAAAATGTGGCTGTTATGGGTCAAAAAAATTTGCAATTAGCGCCTCCATAGCGTCACATTAGCGTCGTAGCAATTATCGATGCTATGTTAAATATATCGTACTTAGCGCCATATTAGCATCCCATTGGTGATGCAACAACCATGATGTTTGCGTCACTGTAGCGCCGAAATAGTGTCAACTAATGCATAATTTTAGTGTCTCTTTGGCGCCGAAATAGCACCTCAACTGTAGCGCCACTTGAGCGTCGACTTAGCGACGCATCTATATTGCTCCCAACCAGACACCACGCTAGTAGCGTCAATCGTTGGCGCTAGTAACGTCTCCTTTTATGTTGGCTCTATTGCAACGCTATTAGCCACCACTATGCGGCGTCGCATATAAGCATCGCTAGTTGGATGCTAAAGTGACGCTCTATGTCACGGAGACGCAATAGCGTCGCCCTAGCGTCGCATTTCTTGCGTCGCTATTCTTCGATTTTCTTGTAGTGAAAACTCATGATATTAAATCATCCATATCTAAGACTAGTCCAACTCAAAATTTCATTTGCAATGCTCCAATATAGAAGTTTCATGACATCGAATAACAAACTCAAATTTTAACACATCAATAAATGGAAAAATAGTTCATACAACCACACAACTCACACATGACAATTGATCAAATGATTAATAACTACAAAAGGATAACAATTGAAAGAATAAATATTCATCTTGGGTGTCTCGTTGAAGAAATAAATTCCATTTCTAGGCTATAGTTGCTTGTTCCTTGACTTGGTGGATAATAGATATCTTGAAATAGAAGCACGACTTCTTTACCATCCTTAGAAACCCTTTTTCTCTCTTCCTTTTGTGTTGGACTTTTGCAAACTTCGTAGTTGAACCTCCACTTCCCTCATTGTGGATCTTTTGCTCCCTTTTAACTTGAGGCACATTTTAGCAAGTTTTGAAACTTTATCAAGCTCTCTCGTCCCTTCCATCAAAACTCGATTCTCTATAAGTTCAAAGTGTAGATTCTCCGTCAATGCTTGAAGAAATTGCACTATCAAATTTCTTTCTTCCTCGTCTTCATTTGATAAGATTGGAGTTTCCCCTATTAGCAATTCCAAAAGAATGGCTCCAAAGCTATACACATCACTTTTCTTTGTTAGCTGCCATGTTCGATGGTACTCTGGATCTAGGTAACCAAGTGTGCCTTGTATAGCTATGAACAAATGAGTTTGATCAAGTAGAATTAACCTTGAAGCCCCAAAGTCAGATACCTTCACTGCATAATAGTCATCCAAGAGTATATTTGAAGACTTCATGTCCCTATGAAAAATAGATATGGAAGCTAAAGAGAGCAAATACTCGAGCGCTCTTGGGGCTTCTGCTGCAATTCTTAGTCAATCTGCCCAGGACAATGTTGATTTGCAATTTAGATTGTGTAGGTGATGAAAGAGTGTGTCGTTTGAGATAAATTCATATACTAATAAGGGAACTTCTGTCTCTAGGAAACATCCAAAAAGCTTCACTACATTCCTATGGTTGATGTGAGATAAAATGGTGATCTCATTTAGGAAATCGTCGATCTCCCTCTTCTCCTTAATTTTTTATCGCTTAATTGCAACAACACGTTGATCTGATAGGATTCCTTTGTAAATTGTTCCATGGCCACCTTGGCCAAGAATTCTTGAAGCATCAAAGTTGTTAGTAGATTTCTCGAGTTCTTTTAATGAAAATATTTTAATTTTCTCAGTATTATCTTCATTAGATGCAATGAGTTGTTCGAGCAATAATCCATGTTTTTCTCGAAAGTGCCTTTTCTTTGTTCTCTTGTGTCTTATCTTATTCCACTTCCACGTAGCAAACGATGACGTTATAGCTAGTAGTAGTATACCAAGCCCGATGCTTGCACCAATAATGACACCTGTACAATTTTCACTAATTTATCATATTATTATCTTATCATATGTCTATTTCAACAATAATATGTTTTATAAGTTGAATGCTTACCTAATAGAAGACCAGAGGTGCAAGTGTAGCTCCCAGTAGTATTAACGCAATGACCATAACAACCATATCTTTTAGGACTCTAGCATTCATCAATAACTAAGAAAACAATTAATGAAATAACATTAATTTAAATGAAATGTCCAATCCACATAGTCACTCCTAAAATTTTGATATCTACAAATTGATCATTGAATGTTGTTACCATTAGAGTTTTTGTTATCTCCCATTAATTATAAACATTTTTAAAGTAAACCCTAAATTTTATTGCAACATACTTATCTTCCTCAAACTTTCCAATATTTCCAATCACCTCCAAATAAATTTTTTGTATTATTTTATATTCTATTACTTTTGATATTACCTTTTTACCTTTTAAGAACAAAAAGTAAAACAAATCATAAAAATAAAATGAAATTTAGGCCTCTCCATTGTTTGCGGAGGCAAGTGGTTCTATGAAAAATAATGTATAGCTTATATAGAAAAGAAACTATTGATATCCACATAACACTCTCCAAAACAAAAAAAAGATGATTATTGATTGGCTAATACTTCTATTTTTTTCTCTTCCTTTAACATGTTCACATAACCTTTTGATTAGTAAGCATTGATATTTATTGTTTTCTATGTTTAAGTTAATGAAATTTCATTAATAATACAACACAAGTATTTCCATGTTTTTATAAAACATTTATATGAGAATTAATAACTCTCTTATATTCTTTCACTTATTATAAGTTATTAAGATTTTGATACCCGTAATAAGGGTATCATATAAAAAGGTAAGAATAAATAAAATTAACTTTAAAAATGCATATAAATTCCAAACCACTTTTCTAATTTGATAGAAATCTTGAATTCTGAATTTATATAACTTGATAGATTTATGACTCTAATTTTTTGCATGATATTTTCTCTTGAATTCTTGTTAAATCATCAAAAGCTATCTTGACAATTCACAAGTGCTGAAAAATGTAAAAACTAATAAGTATTACACAATATGCTTGTTATTTTCATTTATTATTTTGATCATTGTAATTTGCTCGATTTGGAAAATTTTTCTAGACATGCTATTATCTCTTGTTCTTCCAAATCTCCTATATAGGGTAAAAAAAGAATGTCCACTATTTACAAATTTTTACCAGTGGGTTGCAATGCACCAAGAATTTAAGGCAATTTGTTTCTTCACCCTTAAACCTGTATAAGTCCATGTATCAATGATATAAAACAAAATAATTGCATTCATCAAACAACACAACATTATGAATTTATTTAATATTCTTAAGTATCAAAACAACTAATATATTTCATAAGTATGACAAAATTTAAGTAGTATGCATAACTAATACCTAGCTAACAACAATTGTGACTTCTTAAGTTAAAAAAAATAAAAAAATATACTAAAGTTTTTGACAAAATAATTTCAACTTCTTAAGTTATAAAAAAACTAAATTGTAATAAAGTTGTATACAAATAAATATTCAAGTATATTAATTGGAAACCTCCCATTCTAATTGACTATTAATTAAAAGAATTCTTAATGTTTAATATTTTTTATACAAATTGAATAGATGTACATAATTAAATAGGGTTTTTTGAAATCTTAAAGGCTTATGTAAACTCTATAAATATTTGTGCGCTTTCTAAAATCAATTAATGAGTAATGTACATTTCTATCTAGTTTTGCATAAAACCTCAGAATTTTCAGAAAAAAAGATTGCTGAATTCAAGTTCGGATGTCCGACCTTGATAGTCTGAATGATTGAACTTCAGCTAGAAGGGGTTGAGAAGTCAAATTTGATGTCTCCTTTTTTTCATTTCTAACTCATGGGGAATGATGAATCCTTTCATATTCACCGCTTTTGGGAACCAGGGGACACATCTCAATTTTCTTCCTATTTACTGCAATTTCACTTCCAATTTTCTTTTCTTTCCTTCATTCCTTCACACCATTTCATGTCCAACTTGTTGGTGTTAGTTCCTTACTATGGTCACAACGGCGCAAGGGGAGGATTTTGGAGGTGCTGACAATGTGACAAACACAAGAGGAAGAGAAAGGGGCAAGCAAAGCTAATCGAAATGTCAAAGTAATGGGAAAATGACTAAAAAGATATGTTTAATGATATCTAAGTCACAGGGTGTGATTCCCAAGGGATATGATATGTTTCAAGAGTTTTTTTAATAGGGGTTCATGCTACTACTTTGGTAGTATAAATGTCTAGTAGTACTTATTGTGATAGATGGATTTATTGGCTTTGTAATTTACATTTTCGAATATTTTATGCTAAAAGTTATTCATATCTTGATTATGATCCATGATTTATAATGTTTTTGTTGGATTCTAAGCATATTTAGGACCTAATATTAGGGCTATAGTTCTTAGGTTTAATGTTAATTTCTTGGATTCAAATTAGTGAACCTAAGTAGGCTTTGATATGATGTTTGGGATGTCATATATATCTACACACACATGCACGATTATCCATATGAAAGTCGTGATGCATGCATAAGTTATCCTTTATGATGATTATGTTCTTGTTGTGAATTGACTTTAACAAATGCTCTTATGATGATTTATGAATCGATAAGTAAGAATGGACATATGATGAATGCCATTAGCTATATCGATGTAAAGGAGAGCAAAGGCAAAACTACGAAGCTACGTGGCCAATTAAGGCAACACATAGTGAACCAATGTTATTGTTGTGCGGGGCCACTTCATCCTAAAAAATAAAAAGGATTCCACCAAGAAATGACACATCCTTTTCTTAAGAGAGGGTACTTGTTATGACACTTATCCTTCACTAACCATTATGGCATAGGTTATATCATTTTGCATGGAATACACATAAAAGTGAAGATCTCTTCCAACTTTATGAAAGATGAAATAAAAATAATCAAATATTAAATGATAATGAACAATGAACAATGATGAACTTATTTTTCTTTATAAAGTGCAATCACCACATGATCATTATGATTTACCACAGATGTGACATTTATCATGATCAAAGATTGACCCTTTAATTACTCTCATTTACATGTATGTTACTCTGTCCAAAGATGGACTTGAAAGCCTTATCATTATATATATGTCATGAACTACCCTTAGTTGTTCCTATTATATGTTGTTAATTTTATGAAAATAAAAAGCTAAATGCTTTGTTATTGATGCTATAATAGAAGGACATATCTTATGACTTATTTATGATGTTATTACGTCACACCTTGTGCTTAGGGAGGGAGGATTGTCTCTCTTGCGTTGATCCACCTATATACATGATATTTTCCTTGGTTGGTTGATATGTGTGTGGGATGATATTAGTCAAGTTGTGTGTGCATCGATGCCTTTACTTATTAGCACAGACTTTGGATGCTTATTATGTGATATATGATGCACCTAGGATGATGATGTTTATGTTATGTATTTGAAAGTATTGATGTTTTGATTATGTGTCACTCTCCTTAATCATCTCGGTAAATAAAATTATCACGATGTATGATAATGTAACACCCGCAAAAAGAAGCTCCATCACATGGCAATGGTCGAGCACAATTTGATTCATTCTATGTATTTTGACTCCTTTCTCAAATTTAATAATTTTAGTGCAATGTACTACTAATTCTTACTCTCGTAAACAACCTTAAATTTTGTCTGTGTAATTAAGTCAACTAAAGAAAACTTTAGGAAACCTTAGGCTAAACTCTATTAAAAGCTCAACCCTCCCTCTTATCCTTTTTTTATTTCTCTCTCATGCGATGACTACAACCCTAGAGGATGGAGAAAGAGAACAAGGAAAAATAGAAGGATGAAGAAGAAAAGGATATGGACAAGGGGAAGGGGATCAACATCAATGCGGAAGAACAAGACTCTAGGTATGTACAGGGGATCCAAAATCCTCTTTCCTCTTTCAATGATCTTCATATTGATGAGAATTTAAAGACACCATGTCTTCATATTGGATTGTGATTGAAGGACGGATGAACGTATTAATGAGATCTATGTGTTTATGATATGATCTATTGTGTTATTATATTTTATGACTTAGGTCTAGAGTTTTATATGATTTTAGAGAAAACTCTAAAAAATATATGTTCATGATTAATATTATTCAAAATTAGGTTAAGAACATGTTTATATGTCTATGATTCATGCTTAAGATGTATTATTAATGATGTAGATGTTTGCCCCTTGATTTGATATCATAAACATGGATTTTCAATGTCAATGTCGAGTTTTCGGTACGTTGGCTCGGCCAAGCCAAGCCCTAGCACAATCATGATCGAACCAAGCTTTGAATGGTCTTGAAAAGGGTTCGACCATGCTCATGATGGTTCTATCACAGCTGTGATGGAACCAGGCATGATCGTGACTGACCGCAACACGTCCGTGAGAGAGAGGTGGAGAAATTTGGTTAAGTGCGAGCTCTCGGCCACACCTGTGATGGAGTCAAGTATGACCGTGAGTGGATGCCAATGGAAAAAATAGCACGGCACGACCGTGACCAATGCAGAAGCAATTTATGGATGATTGATGATTGTATATGATCCCTATATACATTAAATGCATGTTTGGTCATACTTAAATTAAAAGATGAAGAACAATTGATGTGATTGTTTAATGTATTGAAAACGAATAATGCACCCTAAAGTTGAAGAATAGGTCCTTGTCACTTATCAAAAGTAATGGTGAAAGCAAAGTCCTGCACTTATATATTTCTTTCAAGGGGAACTAATTCATTAGAAAATCATTTATGTATGTGCTTCTAAGTGGACAAAATTATTCTTATGAATAAAGTCTCTTACTATTATGATGTGCGTGTTTTAAAAAATGTGACCTAACTATCTGACATGATTCTTCAGTTATGCTAAGATCAAAGATGCTATAAGAGAGAGTTTGAATAAAAGTAAAGTTTAACTTCAAAGCATCTTATGACAAATAAAGATGATGAGAAAGTAAAGATGGAAAGTAAAGTCTTATACTACTTCAAGGGCACCAAGTCCCAAGAATTAAAGTCCTACATCTATGTATATGCTTCACAAGAGACAAAGTACCTCATAAAAAAGTATGTGTATTCCTAAAAATAATTAGGAATTCAGTCCCTCGCTATTATGATTTGTGTGTTCCGTAAGATGTGTCTTATGACTGAATGAAAGTCAAGATGATGATGTTATGTGATGAAGATGAATGATGAATAATACCACTTCAAATCATCACATGATAAAGAAAAAAGAAAGAAAGAAGGTCCAAAGGGTTATAAACAACCCTATGAAAATGTAAGGTAAAGAATGAAAGATGTTAAGCAACAATTAAGGTTTAAAAAGTTATAAAGAAACTCTTAGGATGTACATGGCATGATAATGAAATGCAATGATAAGTTATGTGTCATGTATGCTTATGAATGTGATGAATGCATATTCATATTTTATGATACTTGCAGATAATGGTCCTAAAGTGAAGCGGATATGTCAAAATATTTATGTTTTAAGGAATGTTATGTTAAGAATGAATGTATAGTTCATGTCATGTGTGTTATATGTAAGGATTATATAGTTCATGTCATGTGTGTTATATGTTTGTATTATTATTATGATAATTGATGCATCACATGTAGAATCATGTAATAGATCATCATGACATATATGATCTTTACATATTCTAATTAGGAAATCATGCACTTTGCATCCATGCATATAATCAAGAATAAAGGATGATATTTCAAGCTCATGATAGAAGTATTGCACATGCTTAAAGTCAATAAGTATTTTTTAAAAAAGTCTTGATGAACATAAAATAAAGTATTTATGCATTTGAAGTCTTATGAAATATTAATTGAAGATTATGTTATACGATATAGAATGAAATTTTTATTTATTATGATTTTCACTAAAATATTAGTCTTTAACTGTAAATGATTTAAGTATATGGCGAATGGCGCCAAAATTTTTCTAAATGATCAAAATTTTTAAGATGAATTTTGTTGCAATCTTAACATAAATAAATTGTGTCTCACTACAAGAAAATTGGCGATTAGCGATACAATGTAGCGCCTCCAAAAACTCTGATGCTATAACTAGCACCTCCATTGCGTCTACTTAGCGTCACGAGAATCAGACGCCACTTGCCTCTCGATAGCGTCTCATTCGCGTCTTCTTAGCTACTCAGCGAGTTGACGTTAACTGTAGCGCAATCGAGATGCTACGTAAACGCTATTATTTCGCGCCACGAACCGCAAATGCGTGGCAGCACCTAGCGCCGTTCTGGCGTCGACCACTTTAGGAACGAAACTAGCGTCTCACGTCTAAAGACTCTAAAGCGACGCTATATGGCGTCTCAATCAAAGGAGACGCTAATGAGACGCTACTGTATATATTTAAACACTATATTATATATACTATATGTCAATCAATAAATTCATTAAATATTATATTAGTATTAATTACACGATTATCAACATATTATCAATAGCATAATATCAACATATATATATGTATTAATTATACGATTATATATATATATGTATTTTTACATGATAAGAGTGTTCCTAAATATATAATTTGTTACCTATATTATTTATATTATCTATACATATAATATATATAATATCTTAATTATGCATATATCTTAATTATGCGTCTTCTTAGCTATTCAGTGGTTTGACGTTAACTCTCTAGCGCAATCGAGACGCTACGTAGACGCCATTATTTCGCGCCACGAACCGCAAATGCGCGGCAAATGAGACGCTAGTGTTGCGTCTAAAGTGGTCGACGGCAGAACGGCAGCACCTAGCGCCGTTCTGTCATCGACCACTTTAGACGCGACACTAGCGTCTCATGTCTGGAGACTCTAAAGCGACGCTATATGACGTCTCAAACAAATGAGACACTACTGTATATATTTAAACACTATATTATATATACTATATGTCAATAAATAAATTCATTAAATATTATATTAGTATTAATTACACGATTATAAACATATTATCAATAGCATAATATCGACATATATATGTATTAATTACATGATTATATATATATGTATTTTTACATGATAAGAGTGTTCCTAAATATATAATTTGTTACCTATTTTATTTATGTTATCTATACATATAATATATATAATATCTTAATTATGCATATATTATTATTATATAATTAATCATGGGATTACGATGGTTGATTAAGTGAATGATATTTTAGCGTCACAGTAGACACTCAATAGCGTCCACCTAGCGTTTAACGAACGCCGTAGCTTGTGTCGACGCTATGATGCCACTATGGGCGTCTCTCTAACGTCGCATGTTCGAGATGCCATATTATTTTAGACGCTAGTTCGGCGCTACGGTGTCGCTAAATGAATCTAGCGACTCAATGGCGTCTGTATTGCGCCTCCTAAGTCGACTTTTTACCCCTCGCTCAATCGGACACATATAGACATATAAATACGCGTATATGCTGATACTTATATATAATAAGTACATATATACATATTATTATAACCTAATCTGACACATATAAACAAATACACATATATATTCACTTCGAATACGTATACATATACATGTAATCTATATATATATGACTCGCACATGTATAGACATATACATGCACATATAGACGAAACACATTGTTGTAACTTAATCTCTCACACGTAGACATATATATATGTACGCATATATTACATATGTATATATATACACATACAATTCTGTTATATACACATATACATACATATTTATAATTTTCTATACATGCATGATAGATTATCGGAAGAAAATAAAACAATTGGAACGGGGCATAATGCGATGAGACATTACATTGATAAATAAAATTTCATACATACTAAAAAAATTTGAAAAAAACTTTTAATGAGCGTCTCAATGGCGTCGCGATTTTGAGACGCTACAAATTTGAGACGCCCCGACGATGCTATGGTGTCGCTACGTTATCTTACCGACACATTAGCTTCTCTATAGCGCCGTTCTAGCTGAATTGTGATAGTGTCGGCGCCTACATGACGTCTACGTAGCGTCTCGTTTCCTTGCGACGCAAAAAATTACTTAATCCCTAACCCCTCTTCTTCATTTTCACTTTTACTATTTACCATCGTCCCGCCCGACGCGCCCCGACGCCCGACCTCCGACGCCCTCCACTGCCGCCTCCGCCCTTCGCCCGATGTCCGACGCCCGACGACTGCCCTCCACCGCTGCCGCCACCCTTCGCCTCCTCCTCCTCCTCCCTCCCCGACGCCCGCCCTCCACCGCCGCTGCCAACCTTCGGCTCCGCCGCCCTCCGCGTTCGACTACTGCCCTTCGCCTCCTCATCCTCCTTCCTCCGCCACCACTGCCCTCCACTGCCACCGCAGGGTGCCTCCGTCGCGGTTCGCCTCCGCCGCCGCATCGTCCACCCTCCGCCTCCACCGCCGCCCTTCGCGTCCACCGCCACCTCGTCCGCCCTCCGCCGCGTCCTCCTTCCACCGCCGCCTCTGTCTGCATTCGCCACCACTGCCCTCCGCCTCCACCGCCGTCTCGGCCGCCCTCCGCTCTTCACCTCCGCCGCCCTCCACCTCCACCGCCACCGACGTCCGCCTCCGCTGCCACGGCCCACCGCCTCCACCGCCGTCTCGGCCGCCCTCCGCCCTTCGCCGTCCTCCAGTTAAGAAGGTACTAGCCCGCCACCATGTAAATTAAGTTAATTATTAATGCATGTAGTTAAATTAAGTTAATTATTCATGTTAAGTTAAGTATTACTTATTCATGTTATTATCATGTTAAATTAAGTAGTACTTAAGTTAATTATCATCTCTTTGGATCAAGTTAGTATTTAAGTATAATATTAAGTATCATCTCTTAGGAATTAAGTTAAGTATTACTTATTTATGTTATGAATTAAGTTAAGTAGTACTTAAGTTAATTATCATCTCTTTGGATCAAGTTAGTATTACTTATTAAGTATCATCTCTTAGGAATTAAGTTAAGTATTACTTAAGTTAAGTATTACTTATTCATGTTATGAATTAAGTTAAGTAGTACTTAAGTTAAGTATTACTTAAGTTAAGTTAACTTATGTTAATTGTGAAGTTAACTTATGAACTAATTCATGTACTTCCACATTCTTGGTGATAAAATGAGATTATGGTTCGACGATGAAGTACTTGAAACATGTGATTTTGGACTTAATTCGTAAGTTCAAAATCACATGTTTCAAGTAAACGATTTGATTACTTGGCTTAATGTTCTCCGTTACAGAAATGATAAAGCCAGATCGTAGTTGGATTCGTTGTTGGAAGGATAAACATGGCGTCATAACTGAAGAATATAAGGATTGTGTTGATGAATTCATTAATGTGGAATATCAAAATGAAGGTGTTTCTTCTTCATATGGCGAAATCTTATGTCCATGCCGGAAGTGCAAATGTTATCAGTGGAAAGTAAGATATGATGTGCAGAAGGATTTATATTACAACGGTTTCTTACTTACATACACCAATTGGTTTTTTCATGGCGAAGAAAGATGGGCTAAAGAAACAAGTAATGTAGATACCGTTGTGGGCGACTCGAGCAATTCGTACAAGGACATGATACGAGATGCAATGTTAGAAGAAAATGTTGGCGAAACATCGATTGAAGAAGACCCGAATCGTTCGGCTTCTAAGTTTTATAATCTTCTAAGTTTCTTTCTTTTCTTTCAGTCATGGTTACTAAGGATTGAGCATCTGGGTCATCTCGCTCTTTCAGGCGTTCACTCCAGATGAGTCAGTCATCACAACCACCAGGTAATATATTTATTGTGAGCTGCTTATTTATAGTTGATTATAATAGCTAAATTCCTTTTTTAATAATATCAGTTCCTCCGCCGTCGACGGGGCACGTAGTCGGATCGTCACATAGTAGGCGATCCATTAGTGGGTCTGCTCATCGTATCACTCCAGGTACGTGACACATTGTAGGCAATACACAGTAGGAGATAGAGTTTTTTAAATATTTTACTTTTGTGACAGTTGCTCCACCGTCGATGGGGAACATAGTCGGTACGTCTCGATCGCATGACCACGATCATCATGTCACACCAGGTTATTTTTTGTATATTACTTAATTTTATGTAGGAGACAAATTTTATGTATTTTCTTGTGATGGCAGTTGCTACGCCACCGCCAAGAATACCAGACGCTTCACCACAATCTAGCGTTGGCGAGCGACATCTTACGCCAGGTGATATATTTATTGTTATTAACATTTCTCAATTAATTATATTAATTATTTTTTAATAATGTCAGTTGCAACGCTGCCGATAGCACAAGCACCTGACTCAATTCATTCAGACGAGCGGACTGCTACTGATCATACGGTACACATCAATCGAGGTGAGAACATTACTGTACATCTATCAAATATCACAATTTTAATTTGGTATGACACTAATGATTTATTATGTATTAGGGCACGTAGCTGATGTCGGACCTTCACAGCCTACCCTAGCTATATGATCACTAGCTGATTACTATAGGTTTTTATCCCATTTTAGATGCATTTCACCCCTATCGAATCCCTATTATGCCCAACTTTTGACCAATTATGTTTGAAATGCATAGATTGTGATAACTAGTTGATCTTTCTCATTTTATACTTAATTCCATGTGTATAGATGTTCTGAAATGCCAAAATCCATAAATATTTCAATTCTATGCCAAGTTATCATTTTTAGGAAAAGTTATCACTCATATATGTCAAGTTATCATTATTTTGAGTGAACTGATTTTCTTGCCCTAAATCCATTATTATCATGAATGAATCATATTTGGATGATCATATCTCAACTTGTGCAAAATTTTAAGTCCATTTGAACAAGTTATCATTTTTCCGATGCCAAGTTATCGTTAAAGGGCAAAACTATCATTTTGACATGCAAAACTATCAATTCTGCACAAAAGCCTTAGGCAATCATTATATTATTGTCCTAACTCATTGTTGTTCAAATTTGATCACATTTGGATAACCACAACAAAAGTTATGATAAGTTATCATTTTTAAGAAAATCAAATTATCGTTTTGGCACCCAAATTATCATTTCTATGAAATCTTATTCATATTTGATTTCTGACTTCACTCACTTGTCACTCTAATCCATTTGATGCCTCCAATGCCTTGAACCACTTGTATTTAGATAATTTCCATGATTAGTGCAAAATTATCATTTCCGGATTCCAAAACCATTAGTTTTTCATATCGATTTCCATTCTTACACAACACCAAACTCCTTTTGATTATTGAGCTGAGTTTACTTGCTGTCATAATCCTTATTTGTTTATTTCTTATTAGAGGTCTTTGATGTTTTCTGTTGTGGATTTTCTAGTAGGGAAATGGAGTATGAATTAACCCAAAAAGGTGGGGGGACCACTCCTTTGCTGTCCAAAAGCTACTGCAGTCAGCTGGAATGCAGGGACCATTGGACAGATGGCTGAAATCAAGGGAATAGAACTTTCTGATGCTGATCAAATGGTGGACATGACACATATATAAGCTGAAAAAACCCTGAAATGGAGGGGGGTCAGCCATTGCAGGATTGGAGAGAAGGTAGCAAGGGTTTGGAGCTAGACTGAGCAGGAAGGAGCTGAAGGAGAGCAAATTACTGCCAATACCCATCAAGCCAGGATGAACTACATATGTTCTTCACTCTATCTTGTATCTAATTCTGTAAATATGAGGAGCTAAATCCTATGTCTCCTATGATAGGATAGTAGTCTAGATTAATTGTGGATGGATATGGACATTGTTTATTTTCTGCACTGATTTCATAATTTCTGATTTTCTGATTCTTTATTCTGCATTCAGAACTCATCTATTTCTATCCTATTCTTGGCATTGTATGATATTTCTTATATCTACAACTGAGAGGTTGTTTTATGATCTGTTCTTGATTAAAAAATGAAACAAGAATCAATGACAACTTCTAGGTCCAAATTTGATTTCCTGAATCTGATTTTTTCTGAATTCTGATTTTTGAATTGCCCAAATCTATTTTCATCATTTTGGAGCCCTAATTGATTTATAACTAAGAGGTTACTTATGGTTTCCTTCTTGTTTTGAAATGAATCAAGGGATAATAGTGTTTGCAAAGTTTTAAACCCTGAATTGTAGCAACTTTTCATTACTGATTTGCAAATTTGATTTTTCAAATCTGTTTTCCTGATTTTGTGGAATCTGCCATATCATTGTTAAACCTTTGCTTTAACCTACCACTGAGAGACGGTCTTGTGGCTTCCTTGATGTTCAGAGATAAACCAAGAAGCAATTGCATGTGCTGAATTCCCTCATATGAATTAAGTGCTGATTTTTATCCAATCCATTAATGGAAATGTTAATTTCATTTGAATTTGCAACTGAGAGGCTGACTTTAAATCCTCTTGTAGTTTAGAGATAAATCAAGGAGCATTTGCACTAATATTGGATTGATTTCATTCCTGTTTAGCTGATTGAAGCATTCCCTTCATTTTCAAAGTGCAATCTAGAAGTTATCATTCAAAATTTTATTGAATTGCAAAAAAAAAAAAAATCAGCAATTGGCTTGAATTGAACCTAATTATAACTTGGTTTTCAGTGAGGATCCTTTTCTAATTCAACTTGGCTAACAATCATATGATAATATATTATTTAGTTATGGTCTAATTGAGCTGTGAAAACAGCCATATTGAAACAGATTTGACTAAAAAGTGATAACTTGTTCATTTCCATCCATAATTAAATTAGATGTACCCCAACTCCTAGGAGGACCTTCCTCGTTGATAGATAAACCCCTTTAGACTCTAGAATAGCATTTACAATTCAGTTTAATTAACTTTTCAGAAATCTACAACAAGTTATCATTCTGCATTCCTGAAAAAAAATCTGTTTTCACTTCCTTTAAAAATCTATTTTTGCCACTTTAAATAGGATTAATCTAAATTCTAGGGTTACTACAATTGACTTGTGCACTGCAGTAGAGAGTGAATTAGGGAGTTGAAATAAAAATTAAAAAAATTGACTTGCACTAAACCTCCCAATTTTGTTATCAAGTTTTTGGCACCGTTGCCAGGGATTTGAGGTCAATTAAACTAACTTAGATAGTTTAGATTAGTTTTAGATTAGTTTTTAGTCTATTTATTAGGCCAATTTTCAGTTTTGGCAAGTTATCATTCCCAATTTTCCATTCTTGTCTAGTTTTCTTTCTTTTCTCAATTTGATACTTCTAAATTCATTTATGCAGGATTTGGACAATCAAGAGGAACATTACCAATCAGATCCTGAGCCTAAAAGAAGATTTTTAAGAAGAAGGAGATTGCAAAGGCTTGAAGCAAGGAGAAGGATATTTGAAGAGGAGCAAGGCAATATGGCTGCACCAAGGACTTTGAAGGATCGCTACTCACCTAGCAATGTCAGGAATCACATTAGAGATGGAGGCCTAGCACCTGTGGCAAACTTTGAAGTGAATCCAGCACTTATTACTATGATTAGGCAGCATCAATTTTCTGAATTTGGGACAGAAGATCTAGCCTCACATTTGAACAATTTTAAGGAGATATGCAGCACAGTACATTTCAATAACACTCCAATGAACTCTGTCTACATGAGGCTATTCCCTTTTTCACTCAAAGACAAGGCCAAAATCTGGTATAAGACTCTCAAACCTAAAGAATTGGCCACTTGGGAGTCCATTATGCAACTATTTCTATCAGATTTTTTCCCTCCTTCCAAGATTGACAATTTCAGGGATCAAATAGTCAGGTTCTATCAATTGGACCAGAAAAATATTTGTGAGGCATGGCAAAGACTTCAGGGGCTGTTGACTTATACTTGTGTTATCAAATTTGAAATTTTATTGTAGGAGGAGAAAGAAGGCGGTCCTGTAGACTTTTGTGTGGTCTATGAGGTCACGCATAAGAGCCGAAAGATAAACGATCTAGTCACGCCCACTGCTCGTAGGCTTCTGGTAAGTCTCATGATATGGTCATTTGGCTGTTGCCGTTAGTGCACTATTTTTGAAATATAAAATGTTTAAATTTTATAGGATGAGTATAATGCGAAAATGACTGAAAAGTATGGAGATGATCCGAGTACTCAACCACCAGGTAATGTTTCATCGTTGGTTTAGTCATGTTTTTAATTTACGTGTTTCTTGATATATAATTTATATATTATATGATTGTATAATTTTTTTATTTCGTAGAGGACCCTGCTGTTTGGGAGGAGGTGGCCGGCACGACACGAGGGGGATACTTGCGTGGCCTCGGCACAGCCGCTCAGATACCTAGGAGGATCGGAGGATATCCAAGAGGTGCATCTGCTCCGAGCTCATCCGTTGCACCTGATATGACGCAGCTATCACAGCAGTTATCGCAGCAGTTATTGGTGCAGATATCGCAGCAGGTGTCGCAGCAGTTGTCGCAGCAGTTGGCTCCTCTATTGCAGGCGATTTAGGGATTGATCCCGACGCAGAATCCATCCCCGCGAGACCATGGACCGAGCACGTCTGGGTCGAACATCCGGAATGATAATAATAACTCCCAAGCCTAGGATAGAAAACAAACTATGCATTTGTTACTTATAGACTTAAACATACATATAGTTTGTTAGTTCGGTTTAGTAGTTTTCGTATTCTTATGTTATATATTATACCTATGATAGTTTTATATTGCCTGTGATGCTTTTATATTACCTGTGATGAATATCAAGGGGCGGGTAAAAAAAAATGTGCAAGTAGCGACTCCATAGCGTCTCATTGGCGTCTCAACGCATGTCGACGCTAATTTAAATATATCGCACTTAGCGCTATTTTAGCATCTCATTAGCGACACGAGCATGATCATATTTGCATCAATATAGCGCCTTCCTAGCGCCTACAGTAGCGACGCGTGGGCGCTAGAATAGCGCCTCAGGTCTAGCGCCCCTTGCGCGTCGACTTAGTGACGCAGTCCTGCTTCGCACAGCCGCAAACATCGCGTCTTAATAACGTCAATATAGCGCCAACATGTGGCGCTAGTTGTGTCTCATTATCTTTGACTCTAGTGCGTCGTCCCTAGCCACCGATTTTCAGCGTCTCAATTTTGCGATGCTAGTTGGACGATAAGGAGACGCTCTTCACAACAGAGACGTAATAGCGCCTCCCCGTCTTCAACCTTGAGTCGCTATTTGCCAATTTTCTTATAGTGCCTTGTGAAGTAAGAGCTCCAACAACCATAGGCTGTGTTTGTTTAAGAACTTTTTGACTGAACTTCACAAAGTTCTGCCAAACGGGTGCTTATTTTTCAATGGGGCTCATCGGAACAAAAGTCTTGGTCAAAGATAAAAGTTTCAAAAAATTTTGGCAAAAATGTTTCGCGGATCGGCTGGAACTTCTCGTCTTTGTCGAGAACTGCCTCGGTACCTTAATAATTAGGGGGAACATGTGTCCAATCAATTTAGAAGTTCTGACTCGACAAGAATTGTCGTCCAAATGAGTTGTCAGAATAAAAATGTCACATGACAAAGTTCCTAGAACTTATTAGAACTAAATAGACATCCAACACTAAAAGAAGTAAACAAAAAGAAAAAGAAAGTACCTTTGCGTCCATCTCCATCAGAAAGTTAGGGACCGCCTTCAAAGCCATCCGGACATTTGCAAATATATCCCGTACAATAACGACCTTGGTTGGTTGTAATGTTTGTCTCGACGCATATACTGTTGGCGGCACGGCATGCGAATCCGCTCCCGTTTTGCCTGGCCACGTCGCAGGTTTCGTACTCGATGGCCCACTTCAAGACGGCTCGGTCTTGTAGGAACATGAACGGCTTGTGCCATGCCCTTCCTCCAATACGATATTTCTCACTATCGGAGTCGCCTTCAATTGAAACTTCCATTTGCCCTTCCCCCAATGTGATGTTGTTCACTTGGGCGCTCACAGAGTCGCTCATATTGAAGAGTAGAACCGGGGGATTCGACGTTTCGTTGCATGAAAGAGCGAACGATGGGTCTCTATAGCAATTCGCATCCAACCAAAAGGGGAAGGGGACGTCGACGTCTTCGCATCTTGTCGTACAATTGGAAGATGGAACGAGGTTTACCGATGAAGAAGTAACGTCTACCCACGGGTCATCTGTTGTTTTATAATCAAGTGGACGTGCATGCATGTAACAAACAAGGTGAGAGAGAGATAGAGGGAGATAAAGAGAATAGACAATCCAAACATGAAAGCTTTCGCTCTGTTTCGCTCCAAAAATTAAGTTGAATGAAATTATCAATTAATTAACTCTTAAATTACAGGATGCCTACGGAATGATTTTTGACAGACTCAATAGTAGTCGTACGAGACGTTACTCCATCAAGTTATCAATACAGTGGCTAGTTTGGCTGAGGCAAGCGTAGCTCTTCCTTTCATTCTTCGCGGCTTTGCAGGAAGGTTGTATGCCCCAGCTCAGAGAAACTTTACATTCCCAATTGATGGTGGCGTTGACGAGGGAAGCATTAATGTAACGCCCGCAAAATTCGCCCCCAATATAGTTGCCGAACTTTTAACGGCGTCACTTTTACTTGACCTAATTTCATAAAATTTTGCAGCGAAAATATGATATAATAAAACTTAAGACAATAACATCATAAACAGCGGAAGACTTCATAGATAACTAAAACAAAAATCCAAGATAACATAATCTGACCCATAGGCCTAATAGACTCTAACGTATACCCAACAATGGGTTCTTATAACATAATGACTTCAAGTAAAATACATGACTCCATAAGGCCCATAAGTTATACATGAAAGACTCTTACAAGAGTTCAACATAATGATATAATATAAGTAAGATAACTTGGGGCGTAGCCCGACTCTGTCCATGTGCAATGTCTTCGTCAAGAGACCCTCATCGCCGAACCTAAGTCTCATCCATATCTGCAAGGATCCATGGGGTGCAGAAAATTTCTCCCGTTAGAGTATGTTGAGGCTCATGCATGCTATGACCTTATAACATAATCTCTACATGTCATGGCATATGCATATCATCATCATGGAACATAAGTCATATGCATGCTATGAGCTACTTATGTATACTACATGGCATGTGAGCATATTATCATGGCAATATAAGATAACATGTAACATCATAATATTTAAGTCAAGCATATAATAACTTATCATTATGTTAATGCATATTATGATCTTATCTTACATTACTTTATCATCTTTCATCAAGTCATAATATGATGTGACAAGTGGACATTTATATCGCATTCTCATACGTGCATACTTTATCATACTTCTTTAACATCTTCACTTTATGTCCCAAGTCATTCATCATTTATCTTTTCATCTTTCATTTTTACTTAGATACTTTCTTATCTTATTGATTGGAAAGACCATGTTGAGTTCATGGAAAATATGGCTAGCTAGGCCATAATTGGGTTCGTGGGAGGCCAACAGGGATGCCACACTTAAGGGTGGAGCTCGCCCCCTGGTTCCACGTAGGCCCAATAGAGACGCCACACTCAAGGGTGGAACTCGTCTCAGTTTATGGAAACGCCACGCTCAAGGGTGGAACTCGTTTCCCTGAGAAATGCCACGCTTAAGGGTGGAACTCATTTTCCCTCCTCGATTGCAACAAGTCACCTTCACGTCAATCCATCTTTTACTTGTTTTCATCAATACATACAATCATTCATACATGTTGTTTTAACCCTATTTAAGGTCATACATACTCCAAATCATATTATATGTGGACATTCAATCATAACCAATCACCTTCCAAAACGAACGACCGTTTCAGGTAAGGTTGATCATTGGGAGAGTATCGGTCGACTGGTTGGGTTATCGGTCGACCGTTATGGTCCAATCGGACGATCGAAATCAGACTTCGGTTCGTCCGCTAATCACAAAATGTGATACTCTTCTAAATTAGACGACCGCTGGATAATCGGTCGACCGTTACTGGTCCTTTCGGACGTCCGAAATAAATTTCGGATCGTCCGGTAATCACAGAATGTGTCAACTGTTTTGACTACACATATCGGGTGACCGTTAGTATATCGGTCGATCAGTACTTGACTTTTCGGACGGCCGAAACAAGGTGCTCCGATGTCTGCTAATCATAGAATATGTCGAACATTTCGACAACACATATCGGACGACCGTTAGTATATCGGTCGACCGTTACATTGCTATCGGACGACCGAAATAGGGTGTCTGATCGACCGCTAATCACAGAATGTTTCGACCCTTCCAAAATGGGCGACCATTATAAAACCGGTCGACCGTTGGACAGAGTCCTACACTACAATAGTCTCTAGAACGGTCGATCGACCATTCTGGGCAGACAGAAACTCGACTTCTACATCTTTTTTTCTTCCTAATCATGCATACATTGACATATTGAACACATACTTGCTTCCAAACATCATCTAGGACATTTTTTAACATTCTTAACATTCTAATCATGAAATATAATGAGGTTTTCACATGAAGCATCTAATCATGCTATCTAAGTTCATACATGTACATAAGCATAAAACTATTTCATTTGAGCTAGCATAAGTAACATCATATTTCCAAACATGATTAACATTAGAACATAAAGCTTCATAAAACATGGCACATACAAGCACTAATATGCATAAGCCTTAATCATTCATTTCAAAAACACAAGTTGGTTCTTCATGCCCTAATCCATTCACACATACATCATTAAGAAGGTGCTTAAGAGTTTGGATCCCCTTAACATACCTTATTGGCTAAGCTTGATTACCTAATCACTTCTTTCCTTAGCTTGCCCAACTCCTTCCTCCTAGCTTTTCTCTTAATCTCCCATGTTCTACTGTAGCAAGTGGAGGGAGAGATTAAGTGAGTTGCTTACTATAGTTTAATAGAGAGAGAGATATAGCTCACTGTAGCTCTCCTTGGAGGTGTGCTTCCGAGAGAACGAAAAGAGAGAGGGAGTGAGTGGGTAATGGAGTGTTACTGTAGCTAGTAGAGGGGTTTTGGGTGTTTGCTTTCGGCTGGGGTGGAGATAAAGCCATTAGGTCACTGTAGCTGGTAGGTATATTAGCATGGGTGGGCTTCTGGGCCATGTGCGGGAGTGGGCTTCACTATAGCTTTCTCTTTTTATTATTTACGTACAGCATATTACAATTAACATCTGACGGAGTGCGATTTGGGCGAGACAATAGAATACCAAGAGAGCGCACATCTTTTCTATTTTGACGTAGCAGGAAGGCTGATGATCACACGTGGTATTGCAAGTCGCAAGGGTTTCATTGCTTACTAGATCCACAAGAGAAGCAACCGCGCTGCAACCTGCTACAGAAAAATAGTTCGAGCCCGCTTCTAGGAAGAATGGCGAGTTCGCTAGAGCTGCCCACGAGGTGTAGGTGGAGTTATCATTGACATCCATTATGGCGACTAGAGATTTGATAGATAAATAATCCAAGTCAACGACCTCGATGGAGCTGGATGTGCTGCCAAGGAAGAGCTTGGGTGGATCGGTGGTGGTGTTGCAGATGAGATCAAAGTCAGGCATGAAGCAGCCATGACCGATACCAAAAGGATAGTCGAAGGTTTTCTTGCCACAGCTCCTTGGGCAGTAAGATGGAAGGGAGAATGTCACGCCGGTAGTGGCAGTTGAATTATCATCTGCTCTTGTTGCAGCGACGACTATCGACACAAGCATCGCCATCAACAATGGCCGCCGAATCCGCATGTTTAGGCAAATGATTCACAGGCAAATGATAGAACAAGGAATAAATTTATAATGCACACTGCTACCATTACTAAATCATTCATCATCACGCAATTGCATATAATGACGACTTTTAAATTAATATTACAAAGGACATTCGTTGCGGGTGTATTGGGATGGCAAAATTTAAATTTTTATTAGTTAAAATTAATCGGTTAGATAAAAAAATTTGAATTTTACGTTTGGACGAAAAATATAATTATAAGAATGTGGGATGTGGATCATTACTTAGATTAGACAACTTTATGGTGCCACGCGCGAATTTCTTATTTATTTATTTATTTATTTATTTATGTACTTAACTAAGGAAGATAATATTTTGAAAGAACAACTTATAAGTCAAATAGAAATATAATAAACAAAATGTAACTATGTGATACAATATTCTAATCAAAAGCGGTGGTTAGAGTGACAGGTGGTCGAGCAAGGCAGCAAGCCAAGCAAGTATTAAATATAAACTAGTGTGATGGCTCGCGTGATATGCAGATGATGCGAAATTTGACGAATTATATGTTAATAAAATATTTAAATGTTAATTTGATACTTTAAAATTATTTAAATATAATAAGTATAAATAGAGAAATATTTTATTAGTCTATCTTATTCATGTGTCTCATTTATTTTACTCTCTTTTTAGAAACTAATATTATAATTTAAGTTTGGGATATTAATCTAGTATATGAATTTCATGATAAATATAATCATATATTATATTTGTTTCAATCACTACTCTAATTATCTGAAAACATGATAAATTTTAAATACATGATGAATACTTGATAATAGATTTATGCAAATGTTAAATTATTTCTATTTTTTTATCAAACATTTATCAATTTTTTTGCGTTTAATATGTCCTAGATAGTTATACATTATACAAAAATTATATCTTTTAAAATTATTTGTGTTGCTTGAATTTTTAAATCATGCATGAAATTATATTTTTTGTAATAAAATATATGCAACTTCGCATGTAATGAAAAAAGTGTCCAATAAAACCTTTGGATATTGATGTAGGTATAGAGTCTAACTATTATTCATGATGAACTATTAGTGTTTTTATCCCTAAAATAAAATGGTTATAGTCTTATTTCAAAGTAAAAACTAAAGTTCATCACATAAACATATCTACACACTTAGTTTTTATAAATAATTTTATCTATGAAATATAATATAATTAACATAAAAAATTATAAACCATTTTAAAATAAAAATATGTTATGTGTTATTTAATTTAAGTAATAAAAGACCATTCGTCGCATGAAATAATTTTCTACACGATAATGTTGTGAATGAAACGCGCGTTACTCTCGTGCTATAAGAGTTTGGATGAAACATGTGTTATTTGCATTGATAGACTTTGATAGAGAAGATGCTCTATGTCATTTCTTATATATAATCATAGAATAGTTGAAAGGCTTATAAAAAGATGACATAAATTTAATAGTAATGAAAAAATAATGTAGTATGATTATGAATTCTTGGCTAAAATATCTTTTTATAATATATTATGACTTATATTTATGCTATTTGAGATTGATTAGAATTCTTGACTTTAATTACTTATTATAATAAATAAATACTCTTATCTTAGATAGTTATGAATTATTCTCTCCATACTCTCTATTTAATATAAAGATACATATAGATGGATATAGTTATCATATAATTATGATATTTCATAACTTATATATATATATATATATTCTACCAATACCACTAATTTTTAGTTATTTCATGCCACCAATATCTCATCTTATAACATCTTCAAAATGAAATATTTAATTAATTGATAATTAAATATTATTATTCTATCCATAAGTTATCCATTTCTTCAATAAAATTATAAAATTATATGTTATATTTAATTCATTAAAATTAAATGTTATTATGTTATGAATCTTGTAACCAACTCTCAAATAATCGTTAAAAACTACAATCACAAATTAAGATATGAAATTTTAATTAATTAAAATTAAATTCATAGTTATTAACTTATTATAAACATATAGATAATATAATTTCATAATTATTACATAATTATCATATTTAATAATCATAATTGTCCATTATTATTTACTTATAACTAATATAATATTTTTAGGGACATTTGCTAAGAGATAGTTAAGTAAAGTGCGAACTTCTCCTCGTATACTATTTTCCTTTTAATATAATAGTATGTGGCCCACAAGCTGTATAGAAAGTGTGAAAATCAAATTCATAGCACAATATCAGTGATATATTTATTTAAATTTTATATTTTTACTTAGATAAATAATTGCATTTTTATATTTTAATTAAGTAATATTATGTATTTTTAATTATTTTAATTAAATTAAAGATGTTAGAACAATTAATAAAATAAATAACCCTTTACATGTGCATATTTTAACCAATCCATGCCATAAGTTTAGGATCTTATATAAAATTGATAATTAATTTAAAGTTGATAATTACATATTTTCCCTAAAACTAATAATGCAAACACCTTTAAGGATTTTGAAAGTAGGTTATCGTGGCATTATTGTTTTTTATACTCAACACTTGTCCATGAAATTTAGAGCTAAAAATATATATATAAACATTAAATATAAATATGTCATATAAAAATTTTAAAAATATTATATATAATTTAAAAATAAATGTTTGACTAAATAATTTGATTTAGTTATTAATATTTTACAATATTATATTTCTTAAACTAAATATGCAAAAATAGTTCTTTGGCAAATGAAAATTTGTAAAAGACAATGCATAATGACTCACTCGTAGAAGACGAATCCGTATTTTTTTAGGTTTTCTCTTACAGAAATTGACAATTAAATTATAACTAAACATCTCACATTAATTTTTTAATAAAAGATATCCCTTGGTTATTGGGCAATTTTTAAATAGAAATAATTTGCTAACAATTAAAATTTTCTAATAAATAAGAAATGTCTTGGTGATTCAACAATTTATAAATTGAATAATCAGATTTTAATGAAAAAAATTTAGCCATGCAGAAGCATTTTTGTGTCACGTAAATGCATTGTTATGCAATTTTCCCAGTACAAACAACAAATTATGGAGAGTAAAAACACAAGGGATAAAATAGACATACATACAAAGAAGTACAAAATATTAACAAATATCATAATGGTTATTGGGCAATCATAATGGAAGTATAAAATAGACATGCATTGATTCTTTTATACAAAAAAATAATAAAACAATTCATATGTCTATGAAAGCAATCCACATTTAGTCCTTAAGCTTTTTATTTTTAGACTGCAAACACTTAAAAATAAGGATCACGTCAATAAAAGAAATTAATTATATGATAAAAATAAATCAACTTGACTAATAGGGGATACTACAATTGTTGTCGCTGATAAACAAATTTGTCTCTGCTTTATGCACTAACTTAAAAACAAAACAAAAGGATCACTAGAAAACAAAGATAAGTAAAATATAAATAAATTTCTCATAACTAAAACTATATTTTCAATGGTTCTATTTGGAAACAAAAAAAAATTTAAAAATAAGGCATTAAATAGATACAAAATTATTGCTATAATATTTAAAAAGTAAAATATCAAATATGATACAAAACGATTGCTAGAGTATCTAAATAGTCGAGAGAGAGGAGTTTTAGGTGAAGAGGAGAGAAATGTGAAGAGACATCCTATTCGAGTTGATTTTTTTTGGATATTTATAGGGTGAGATTATAAGAATAATGAAGGTAGTTGCTAAATGGTATAACCACTATCCACTAATTTTTATATTTAGTAACCGTCCAAAAAAGTTATGATCTATTAATTTTTTTATTATATCATGGTAACTGGTTTTAGATAATTATATAACTTTGTAACTAACTTTCATAGTTAGTCATCAGAAATTAGTTACAAATCTATGTAATATTTTAATTAATTATGTAACTGTAGTTTTATCTATACTATGAAACTAGATATTAATTTTGTAATGATCATTGTACTATATAATAATATAAATATTTTAATTAATTAATACTTCTATAGAATTTATTTATACGTACTAATGCAAAAAGTCAACTTCTTTTAATATAATATATAATGATATAGAAAATATACATTGTAATTATTATATAACCCTGTAGATAATGTAGTTATTATACCCATATAAATAATAAAACTATATAATTAGTTATCATATTTTATAAACATAACTGTTCAATAATTCTTTTGCTTAATCATTAATAGTTTTTAGGGACACTTGTCATCATATACTTATGCCAAGTGTCATTCTCTCCTTGTTCACTATCTTCCTTTTAAAATATATAGATATCTCAACTTTATTTATATTATTTAATTATGAAATTTTATAAAGTTATATATCTCGTACTTAACTTTTTTTTATTTGTATCTCAACTTTATTTATGTTAGATCTTCTTCTCTGGCCACATTTTTCAGGATAACTAGGGCAGGTAATGGCAACCCCGTTGAGTACTTCGCTTATCACGACTCCACCGAACACCCTGGACCGCGCCAACATTACCTCGGCCACCTATACATCCCGGCCAGGTTTTGAGGGCAATCAATACCCTTCTCATCTATCCAAGACAATTTTTTCGATTTCTTATCATGTCTCATCGTTTGAAGTTCCTTGTCGTCGATCTCGTCGCAACACAAAGCCCATTGTTGACGATGCTTAAGCACCTCAACCAAAAGGTCCACCCAGCACCTGGGCAAAATCAATTAGAATTTCGTGATGCTAAATAATGAAAACGCTATCAGAATATCTTCTTCTTCGACATCACATCCTCTTCATATGCTTGCATGCAAATCATGGTGACCTTAAATATCATAGATGATATTATATTATCACTAGGGAACTCTCTCACACACTACAAGAAACTTAAAATTTTTCGATGAATAATTTTCGACGGCCACAAAACCTTCGCCATTTGCGATGAATAGGAATTCGTCAAAATTTCTGACGGTTGGAGCCGTAAAAATAAAAAATATATATTATATTATTTTTAAATTTTTTGATAGTTCAGAATGTCAAATTTTTTTACGGATGCCTATCCGTCGAATGTTCCGACGGTCGAACTCGTCGGTAGTAAAAAAAATAAATAGTATATAATATATAATATTATTGAAGACATAATATAATTATTATTTTATTATTATAATTACCGACGATTCAGACCGTCAGAAGTTTCGACGGTCTGGACCGTCGATAATTATAAAAATAATTAAATATTATAATCATACATATCATAATATATAATATGATTAGTACTTTATTTATTAATAACCGACGGTTGGGACCGTCGATACTTTCGACGAATCAAATTATCGATACTTTCGACAGTCTTGACCATCGCTAATTAAAAATAATTAAATATTAGATAATATATAACATCATCTAATATATAATTTAGTTATTATTATACTATTATAATTTAGTTCGGATTGTCAAAAGTTTCAACAATCTGATTAATTATAAAAATAATTAAATATTATAATCATATATATTATAATATATAATATAATTAATATTTTATTTATTTAGTTACCGATGGTTCGGAACGTCGGTATTTTCGATGGTCTGAGCCGTATAATTGCACCCTCCCTACCATTTTTTCTTATATTTCTCCTCTCTCTCCTTCCCTCACATCCTCTCCCCTCTGGCTCTCTCCCTCTCCGGCAGTAGTTCTTCTCCGGCTCAGCTCCCTCCAACAAGGCTTCCTTCCGGTTCCCTCCTTTTCGATTTCCTTCTCTCCGTTCAGTGACAGAACTACGCAGTAATTAGGGGGGGCCTTGGCCCCTCCTAATTTTTTGTATTATGTTATATATGTAATAATATATTATATATAATCTTTTAAAATAACTATGATTGGCAACTCCTAACTTTTTGAGACATACTATATATAATAATACTATTATTTGTATAGTTTTAGTATTTTGATTTATCAATTTATGTGGTGTCTTGTTTTTGTTTAGTAAATAATAGGCCTAGGAAAAATTCTGAACTTTTACATCTCTTGCACTCCCCATTTTTTTCTAGAAAGAAAATTACCATTGTTCTTGATTGATTCGATTTAACTGTGTAGAAAAAGAATCAATAATGCAACAATGTTTGGGGGTGTCAATTGCATCATTGGTTAAAGCGGTTACTTAGCACGTCATCTGTTGGCATGACCTAAGAATGCACAGTGGCACAATTGGTACTAAATGTGATGCTCTACTACTTCTTTTGGCACCACAAGGGATGAAATCGAAAACTCAATCGTTTAAATTCAAATTCAAATCTTCAACGAAAATCAACGTTCCAAAAATCAACTAACACTGAAAATTTCCAAAAATTTCTGCATGACGTATGCGTAAATTTGTTCATGCGTCAAATACAACATTTATCCATATTTATTCACATCATAGGCAATTTATAAAATTTGCTATGTATATCACTAGCAATTTATAATTATCAAAGAATATGGGACTCGAGCCCAAAAAGTTTCGTCTCAAAACTATTACACCAACAAAACATATTGAATGCTTTCCAAAATTCATTAAGGGTCACAAGCCCTTATCCAATTCCATGATAGGGACTCGTCCATATCGTCTCATCCATAAACCATGGAGCCTCAACTCCCATCAATTAATTTATATTCACAATAAATCATGGGCCACAATCCAAAACCAGGCGGTGTCAAGATAAATAAAAAAATCATAATAGTCAGTTTAAAAAGAAACGATAAGAGTCAAAAGGGCAACATTAAGACAGATACATTCCTCGTGAAATCTCACACACTATCCCTTTTCCAATACCCATTTCCAAACAACCGTACAGTATATGTATTTCTTTCCTGTAAACATTAAAAGAGAAAGGGGTGAACATGGATTAAGCTCAGTGAGTTAAAACGACTATCTCAAGTATGAAAACCATTGCGAAAATCAACATCTTATTTTCAAAAAATATTTAAATCCACTCTTCTTCAAAAGGAATTCATTCACATAATGATCATGCAAAATGAATGTCATGTATGCACATGCATGGTGAAATCATACATATATAATATATAAGTTGGGGAGTCATCATCAAACACGGATATTCATACCACTCGTCAATCGAGTGCTTCTTCACACACCCCTCATGTCACTATATCGCCACAAGGTGGTTGTTCTAATTCCGTCCCTCGTGTCACTATATCGCCACAGGACGTTGAACCGTTCCTCGTGTCACTATATCGACACAGAGCTTATTCCTTTTCTTTTTTCATTCCATCCCTCGTGTATCTATATCGCCACAGGATGATTGTTCTAATTCCACCCTTCGTGTCACTATATCGACACAGAGTGTTGAACCTGCTCCTCGTGTCACTATATCGACACAGAGCAAACCGGACCCCAATCGGTCTACTCGGAGTTGGCTAATCCTCCGAGGTGAAAATACTCCGCCTTATGCGGGTTTTTACATGAAGTGCACATGATGCATGAATGCATATTCAAAGCGAAGGTTTGGAGTTGAAGTCATCACGCTGAAACATTTCATTTCAAAATCGAATATTTTATTCAGAAAAACAATAGAAACTTTTATCAAAATCGATAGGCTTCTAAAATTAAACATCACAATTCATATGATGGCACATATATGAAGCACACAAATCTATGAATATGCATGAAGGAAACTATCACGAAAATACATTTCACATCGGGTGGAATAATGTCGTCACTCCGAAGAGTTTAGCAATTCATATCAATTGAGATAAGTTCCCTCACATTGGATTCTTTAAGTCTCAACTAACTTTCATCCGAATCTATTCAAAGGGGATAAATACTTATTACATCCATTTAAACTTTATTTAAAAACATAATCTTATCATTTAAGACATTTATAACTTCTAGATATCATTTATCTTTTAATTCATTAATCACTTCATAATAATTCTTTCTAATGACATCTTGGTACCTAGAGTTATAATTTATAATTTTCTTGCCTAAGTTTATAATTAGTGAACTATAACCATCAAATAAATTAATTTTCATAAATCGATCATCACTATAAATTTTCAGCATTCTTATCGATAGGGAAAAATAAATCACCAACTAATAGCACCCTACTCAAAGCTCATCGGACAACCACCTATCATGTCCAATTAAGCATATAATAATTCGGATTAGACCCTATTAACAATTCTAATCAATTATGAAATTAAATCATATAAATAGTTTCAGTCACCAATCATATCCTTACTACAATAAACGAGGCCATCCCGCTCTCTAAATCGAAATCATACCCGCCTAACTTCGAATGTCGTCTTCTTCATTAGTAGCATAATAAAATTAATTAAAAATCAGTTTCATATATAAAATCAAATTTGTTGTGCATTTTCATTCGCTTACCAATACACATTGAGAAAAAGTCGTCAAAAATATCGCCCGACGATCGAAACTCAAAATCGACGAACCTACAAGTAATTTGTGATTAAAATTTTGACGGACAGCAACTCAATATGTTTCTTTCTCATGTGTACACTTACCAGGACATCATGGTAAAGTCAGTCGGAGCCCCCCATCAGCTCGTCGAAAAAGTTCGTCGGAAAGCCCTAATTCGGTCCCCTATGTGATTTGTAACAAAAACATGGTTAAAACCCCTCCAAATGATCCTAATCGACCTGAGAACGATGTACAACTCACCAAGAGAAGGATCAGTGCGAATCGTCGCCGACGGATTTTTCGACCTCCTCATGTTTTTCCTTCGCTGGGTCGCGCACAGTGGACCGATCATCTCATACTATATATCAAAATATTCGTCTCCTCGTGCTCTTTCCAACGGTACCTCACACGTGAAAAATGATGGCTGGACGAAGGAGATCGGAGCGTCGAAAAGGGTGGCGGCCGAAGACGTGCTACAGTGCGCACTGTAGCAAGTCGGGAATGGGGAAGGAGACGACACTTTTCTTTTCTTTTTTTTTTAGAGTTTTCCCATCCTGCACAATGTCCAAAATGCCCTCCCTTTTTAATTTAATTACACCTTTTTTTTTTGTTAAAACCGGGACGTTACACTAAATGTGTCAACTCCACCGGGCTACAAGACATCCATATACATAGAAAGTGAGGTTTCACATGTCATTAGGATTAAGTTCGGCAAACTTTCTTTGAGACTTTATCTATAATAGGCTATAAGAAACTTCCTAAATAGAAAATTAGACGCACACTTAATGTCCACTTGATTTCATCTAATCCCACTCCCTTTTTTGTCCTCATCACGTAAAATGATGCACATTTTTTCTTTTAATCCAATATCATTTAATATGCTTCTATACATCCATTTATTCACTAATTAAAGTTATTGATTCATGACTTAAAGTCCATAGGTTACCTCATGGCATTTTTTCGCATGATCACCATGAAGGTAAAAATATTTTAGTGTTTTATACGTTATCATCAAAGTTTACTAATTAGTTGAAGGGGAAGAGTTCATATAAAATTTCATGCGTTAAAGTTCGAACTATTTCCATTGGATCATCCAAGCTCGACATAACTTTATGCTTTGGGAATGGATAAATGCCAAGTCGATCTAATATTGAGCTTGTGATATGCATTAGCACCTCTTCTTCTTTCACTATTCTTTCAATTTTTTTATAATTTATAACTTTTATGATTAGTATCTCAATACTACATTAATTCATTACATTATTTAATTCTTTGATATTCTCATTATTAAATATCATAATAATTGCATAATTTAATATTTTATTAATTTATTACATCATTTTATTTTTTGCATTGTCACTTTGTATTCTCATTACTAAACATCATTTAATTAATTATATAATTTAATGGTTAAATATTAACTCTTTAAATTCCATTATTTCTGTTATTTATAATAGTAAATAATCATATATAAATGGTTTATTAATTAATATGTATTAAATTTAAGATCAAGATTAAATTTTCATAAATTATAAGTTGGCTTTTTATATTTTTTATGTTTTTAATCTTAAAATATAAAAAATATATAAATGCATCTTTATGTTTATTAAAAATTTAACATCATGAATAAATTTTCTCGAATTGCATATTGAATCTTATATTCCATTATATTTTTTGTCATAACGGAAAGCACAATATTAAAATAATACTGAAAACATTTTCAATTAAAATAATAGTTATTCTATTGTTATGAAAGGCATAATATTTTTTTATAGTCATATTAAATATTTTAAAATATAAACTTAACTAACATTTATCTTAATCCATATTTTAAGATATCTATAGATATATTTTATGTTAAAATAATAGTTCGTATATATTATAAATTTCAATAAAAATATATAAGTATATTTTTTATATATTTAAATTATTATTTTTAAACATATTTAAATTGCACGAAGAGCTAGGCGGTTACATAGTTATATCATAACGCTTATGCTTCAATGTAATAAAATAATATATAAATGTTTAACATATGCATATTATTATTTTAAAGAAAACATAAGTTTGTTTTATTTTTGGGAGGAGATTTGCTTGTGGTGAGATGATAGATGTGGTGTAAAAAAATATGCTGTCAACGTCATGAGATTTCAACTCATTACACGAAGCTAAGTTTAGCTTGTTTCCTTCTTCTTCGATAGGCATGACATATTTTTTGGACAAGGTTAAATGTTCGGAAACTTGATTAAATTATTCTAATTAAATGGAAATTGCAGAATGGACCTCATCATAGTGTAAATATTATATAATATGACAACTATTTCCTTGTCAATCATGCCTAGAGAAATATGGAAAATGTGGTGTTAATCATAAGTCAATGTGAAACATTAATGTTGGATTATTATAAGAGAGAAAATGCATGAATTATTCAGTTTAAATAAATGATCGATCAAATATGAAAACGACTATTAGCAATGAACAAGAAGGAAAACTAAAGGTTGAACGATATGGGGACGAAATTGAATACATATCATTCATCTTCATAATTGCATTATTTGCTGCAACTAATAGCAGCCCAAAAAAGAGAAAATTACAGGTTAGACCTAACAACTAAAAAACATAATTCATCAAGCCTTTAAAGCATAACTGGTGTAAGTAATTTCTAGCCTTATAAATTAAGTTTTGAAGCTTCGCTCCGTCAACCTTTGTGTAAAATATTTAAATTTGAAGTGAAAACTATAGTGCAAAATCATATTATGTAATAATAGAATTTAAGCATTAAAACATATGAAACTAATCAATTTCAACTCGTGTTGTCTACGTACAAGAATAGGACAAAAATAATAAAATTTTAGGAACTTGAGTTTAAGTTTTATGTCACATCAAATTGTGATTCAAGTTTTGACATATCAAATGAGCAATGATGAATGAGAAACCACTTCATACAACACACAACTTGCTCATTACAATTGTTTAAATTTTATAAAATACATAAATATAACAATAGAAACAACAATATCTATAAACATTCAACGTGGTTGCCTCATTGAAGAAATAAACTCAATTTCTAGGCTAAAATTACTTGTACCATGGCTTGGAGGATAAGATTTATCTTGAAGTAGAGGCATAGATTCTTTACCATCTTGTGCAACCCTTTTTTCTCTTCCTTTTGTGTTTTCCATTAGCAAGCTTCGTAGTTCAATCTCCGCCTCCTTCATTGTGGGTCTTTCACTCCCTTTTAACTTTACACTCATTTCTACAAGTTTCATAAATTTAGCATGCTCATCTCTCGTCCCTTCCTCCATAACTCTATCCTCTATAAGTTCAAAGTGTCGATTCTCTTTCAATGCTTGAAGAAATTGCATTACCAATTTTCTTTCTTCCCCATTTTGAGCAGAGAAGATTGGTTCTTTCCCTGTTAGAAGTTCCAAGAGAATAACTCCGAAGCTATACACATCACTTTTCTCTGTTAATTGCCATGTTTGATGATATTCTGGATCTACGTAACCAAGAGTACCCTGTATAGCTGTGAATATATGAGTCTGATCTAGCGGAATTAATTTTGAAGCTCCAAAGTCGGATACTTTTGCTGTATAATAATCATCCAGGAGTATATTTGAGGATTTCATGTCTCGATGAAAAATAGATATGGAAGCTGAAGAATGCAAATACTCAAGTGCTCCCGCAGCTTCCGCTGTAATTCTTAAACGATTTCTCCATGATAGTGTTGACTTGCGATTTGGATTTGTGTAGGTGATGAAAAAGGGTTCCATTTGAGATAAATTCATATACTAACAATGGGACTTCAGTCTCTAAGCAACATCCAAAAAGTTTTACTACATTTCTATGATTGATTTGAGATAGAATGGTAATCTCATTTAGAAAATCATCAATCTCATTCTTCTCCTTAATTTTTTATCTTTTGATTGCAACAACACGTTGGTCTAACAAGATTCCTTTATAAATTGTTCCGTGCCCACCTTGGCCAATAATTTTTGAAGTATCAAAATTGTCGGTGGCCTTCTCAAGTTCTTTTAGGGAAAATATTTTAACTTTTTCTGCTGTATCTTTGTTAGATGGAATGAGTTGTTCAAGCAATAATCCATGATTTCACGAAAGTGTCTTTCTCTTATTCTCTTTTTATTTATCTTCTTCCATTTCCATATAACAAAAAATGAGGCTACAGCTAGTAGTAGTGTGCCAAAGCTGCTACTCACACCAATAATGACTCCTGCATAATTTTTAATAACTTTAAATAATATTATCTTAACATATGGCCACTCCTATATTAATAAAATAAATCAGTTTCAAATGCTTACCTGATAGAGTACGAGAACTGCAAGTGTAGCTCCCAAAAGAGTTAACACAATGGCCATAGCAATCATATTTTTTAGGATTTTGGCATTCATCGATATCTAGGAAATCGTCAAGGGGCCAAAGGTAAGTGTGATGAAATATTGAACTCATATTGTCACTACTGAAATTTTAATATGTTTTTATTGATCATCATATTCTTTTTAGAATTTTTTTCTGATATTTTTTCTTACCTCCTCCGAAATCTTCTCATATATAATTCCATTTCACTTAAAACAAAATTTATTTTTTATATATTTTATTACTTTCAATATTACTTTTGTGACTTTTATGAATAAAAGATAAAGAAAAATAAAATAAAGTTTTCGGAGGAGACAATGACAAGGAATATAAACTATTTTTATGTTTTTTTTCATTTTGTCCTATTATTTATTTCTCTAGGATAACATTATAATACCACAATAAAAATATAAAATAATAGAAAATTATTTTGGGTCATAAAGAACTCCATAGGTAAAATATTATTAATCAATTCTAATAGTTATATAAAATTTTCCAAAACAAGAAAAAAACATTGATTGGTTAATTATTTAACATGTATATAAACTGTTAGTGAAAAAACACAAGTTTTTTTACTCATATATATGTATGAGTCTGCGCGTGCGTGTGTCAGTTTCGATATTCTTTTCTTTCATCAATGTTATATATCTTTTGTGCGCTTTTTCTTTTATTTTTAAAGTATGGTTGTTCGCTTTCTCCCTACAATTAATTGGACACTTTCAAGTATCATTTGATTATCTTTGTCTTTCTTCACCAATTTGTAAGTTTGCTCTGACTTATTATTATTCTACGCATCTTGATTTATCATCGTAAACTCTTTAATGTTTTATAACATTATGCCTCAGCAATTTTCTAGCTCAGTTATTTTTTTTCTTGCAAATATCTTTCCAAGGATGAAATTTTTTGTTTTTAGCATCTCACATCTCCCTCTTATCTTACTATCTTTATTTTCTGATAACTTTTATCTTAATCTTTTCAGGTTTTTGATCTATTACAAAATAAATTGAGCCTCATTTGTTGTGTATCCTACATTAGATATGTGATAGATATCGAGTAAGAATTTTGAAACAATAATAATGTCACTATACATTATGAAAATAACAGTCACTATTTTTATTATTTTCCTTTCTTACAAGGCACTATACATTATGTATGTGTGTGTTACATAGATACATAGCTGATGCATATGTGCACTTATTCAGTTCTTTCATAGCCAGGCTACATATCTTTTTTTCTATTTTTTTTCTAAATGTGATTGGGCATGATACCTTGTTCCTACAATTGATTACAACATTCTCTATCCAATAATTTTATTTGCATGCATTCAATTTATTTCCTTTCATGATCCATTGTCCTTACAAATTCTTAAAAATCATTACATTAACTATAATATTTGATAGTGGACAACTAATCATACTCATTTTAACCCTTTACACTACATTATAGTATGCCTTTGATGGAAATCTATACTCATTTGATTATCTTTGCCTAATTTCTTTGTCTTTTTATAAGTCTCGTCCATTAAATTTTATTCTTACACTCTTACGATCTCATGGTAAACTCTTTTGTGATTTTTAAATTTATGCTTTAGCAATTTGATAGATTTACATTTTTCATGCAAATATCTTTCCATAGATAAAGTTTGTTATTGTTTTTTTATCATCTGGCATCTACATTATCTCTTGCTATTTCTTTGGTATAACTTTTTTATGCTATTTTTTCAGGGTTTTAATCAATTACGAAATAACTTGAACCTCAATTGATGGGCACTCAACTTTAGTCATGTGTATCTATGTGCAAGGATTTGGAAGCATTAGTAGAGTCCTTTTATCATTTGTTACCCGTGATGTTTCTTAACATTTATGAAAATCTACAAATTGTTTTGCTTTGTTAAAGAAACTCTACATACATACATATGAAAAAAAGGAATTATTAGTTACTTGTACATACTTTTTAGAAAGGGAAGATTATTTATTTAAATTATATTCAAACTGAAAAAAAAGGAAAGATTAATCTTAATTTGACTCAAATTGAAATCTTCATTTTGAATTGTTTTTAATTCCTAAAATAAAAAATTATAAAAAAAGAAACATTACTTATTTGAACATAATTTTTTATAAAGAAAATACTATTTATTTCAATCACACTCAATTGATAAAAAGGAAAGATTAGTATTAATTTGACATAATTGAATTATTTATTTTAAATATTTTTTATTTCTTAAAATAAAAAATTATCATTAAAAAAGTAATATCATTTACTTGAACAAACTTTTATGAAAGGGAAGCTTATTTATTTTGATTATACTCAAACTGATAAAAAGGGAAAGATTAATCTTAATTTGACTCAAATTGAAATCTTCATTTCAAATTATTTTTAGTTCTCAAAACAAAAATATTATCCTTTAAAAATATAATATTATTTAGCTGCACATCATATTTTAGAAATAAAATATTATTTTTTGAATTATACTCAAATTGATAAGAAAATAAAGATTAATATTAATTTAGCTCAAATTGAAATATTTATTTTAAATCATTTTTAATTCCAAAAATATAAAAATATCTTTTATAATAGTATGCTTCTAACCAAATGAATATAATAAACTTTATCTTCTTATTTTCTCCATTACTATATATGACAAATATATACTTTTTATTTTTTTAAAAAATTAAATTATATTTGTATATATATTAATTTATATAAAAAATTGACATATCGTGTTGTCATGATCCCGCTTGTCACACTCTCATATTTTTACCTCTCCATTTATATTTAATAATAATAATAATAATAATAATAATAATAATAATAATAATAATAATAATAATAATAATAATAATATATTGCGCTATACTTCCTCATTTGTAAGAACTCAAAGAGAATGAAATAATATAATATAATTTTTATTAAAAAATTAAATGTATTCTTGTTTTATGTGCTATTTGACTTTAAGAGAATAAATTTTAAAATATAATATTTTATAACTAAAATATTTTTTATAGATAGTTGATGTTTAATATCATAATAAAAATAAAACTATAGATATAATAACATGAGTAAAAGTTTAAAAAATGAAATATGGTTGAAAAAGTTATAAAACGACAATATAAATATTCTTTAGTTTGAAAGAATATTTCTAATTTTGAGATTAAAAACAATGTTTTCACATTTTTTTTAAAAATTTTACTCAAAAAATAGTTGACGTTTGATTATATTTCTCCTTAGACTTTCGAAACTCTATCTATTTTTACTCATCGTCTCAATGGAAATAAAAATGCCCTATAAATGAAAGGCTTGAACAAACTATAAGACTCCGTTTGGAGTTGGAATGGGAGTTCTTCCGAAAGTTCTTTGTGAATATTCGAATTGACATATTAATTGGATATATTTGAAAGGAGTGAAACTTAATGATGGTAAACAAGGTGATAAGAAAACTTAGTTACCATGGTATAATTTTTAGTAGATGTTTGAATTAAAAATAATTATTATATATAATATAATTTATTAAATAATAAAAATAAAAGTATAATATTTTGTAAAAAATTATTAAAAATATAAAATATTATTTTTAATAAAATATTAAAAAAATTAATGAAATTATAAGTAATAAATAATATTATATTAAGATTTTATATTTAATAAGTAAATTATTTTATAAGAGAAATGTATTAGAAAGAGAAAAGAGGAAAAGAAAAGGAAAAAATGAAATTAAAAAAGTGACTTCAGAAAAAAAAAAAAAGAAATTGTTCTATTGTGGAATGGAGCCAGGGTCATGTGGTGTCCTGCTTCCTACGTTTAATTTTGTCTCAGAATTACAGTCACGCAGCCGCGTTTGTTGAAATTAATTAGGTGTAACGGGGGTGTGGTTTCACTTTTGCCAAAGGCGGTCTAAGAGAAAAAAAAAAAAAGGAAAGAAAAGAACGTACCTTTGCATCCAACCTCAAGATATGGATTGCCCTCAAACCCATCCAGGCACTTGCACATGTATCCCCTCTGGTGATGACCCTGGCCGATCGTGATGTTCGTATCAACGCATTTACTGTTAGCACCGCGGCATGCGAAACTGCTGCTGTTCTTGGCGGCCACGTCGCAGGTCTCAAATTCAACCGCCCACTTCAAGATGGCCCGGTCTTGTAGGAACATGAACGGCTTATGCCATGCCCTTCCTCCTACGTGATATTGTTCATCGCGGAAGAAACTGTCGACTGCAACTTCTATCGCCCCTTCCTGCAAATTGATGCTGTTCACCTGCGTTTCGTAATTGTCGCTCACGTTGAAGAGCAGAACTGGAGGATACAACGTTTCATTGCACGTAAGAGCGAACGAGGGGTCTCTGTAGCAGCCCTCCCCTAACCCAAACGGAAAGTCCACGCTGACGTTTCCGCATTTATTCTGACAGTTCTTTGATGGAGCGACGTTTACCAACACATCTGTCGTTTAATTATCAAGTGGTTTAGAGTTAATTACGTACGATGTGCATTCATGCTTTTTCTCTGCTATCATTCTAATAAAATAATTTTAATGAAATAATACAATGAATGAACTCTTAGCTCAACAATTAGGGGAGAGTGGGAGCACATACCAGTACTGCAGCCATGTGGCAGGTATGGGTTTCCTGCCATATTATTCTGACACGAGCACCAGTAGCCATAAGACATATTACTCCAAGAATCGAAGTTGTCATAGCAAACGGTATCTGGGCTGAGGCAAGCGTAGGTCTTGCTATCTTTCTCTGCCTCTTTGCAGGTGGGATGATCATTCATGCCCCAGCTTAGAGAAACATAACCTCCCAAGCCGATGGAGGCGTTGACAGGCTGAGTGTGACCCTTTGTGCGAGACAATCGAATACCGAAAGACCGCACATCCCTGTTGATTACATCGCTGCAGCCTGTCTGGACGGCGCACGTGGAATTGCATGTCGCAATGGTTTCATTGTTTGCTAGATCTACCAGAGAGCCAGCGGCGCTGCAACCTTGGACAAAAAAATAGTTCGTCAACGCTTGGAAGAAGAATGGCGTGTTCACCAGGGCTGACCACGGGGTATAGGAGAAATTAGAGTTGACATTCATTTTGGCGATTGGAGGTTTGACTTTTATATATGTCAGGATGCCAATATTGTCGAGGACCTCAAGGGCGCTTGATGTGTTGCCAAGGAAGAGCTTGGGTGGGCTGACGGTAGTATTGCAGATGAGATCAAAACCAGGCTTGAAGCAGCCATGACCGATACCAAAAGGATACTGGAAGGTGATGTTGCCGCAGCTCGTTGGGCAGTGGGAAGGAAGGGGGAACGTTACGCTTGTAGTATCATTACCATCTGCTCTTGTTGCGACGACGAGTACTGACACGAGCACCACCAGCAAGAGTAGAGGCCGTATCCCCATTTCTAGGCTCGTCCCCGCCAGTTTTTTCTTCTTCCTTTTTTTCTTGGTGAAAAGAAAACAAACCAGCCGAGGCGCAGTTACAGTATAACAAGGACTAATTTGTAAACGGATGCTGCTACTTAATTAATTGCGGCTTCACTTGAGGTGATCAATCTAAAAAATATTACTTTTTAACGAGGACTTCAAGTAATTCATAAATAAATATATTAATCTTATAGATTGTCAATTTTTTTAAAATAAATAAACAAATATTCAATAGAAAATAAGCTCGTGCTGAAAAGTCATAAAAATGCGACAAAAAAATAGAGTAAAAAAATGACGTGTTAAACTGAAATGAAGATAAATAGTCAAATACCTATCATTTTCTCAACGTTCAATGATTTCCATCATAAAAATAAATCACATCAATTGTGAATACTGTCATTATACTATTAATGAAGTATATAGATTGTCAAACCACAAAAATCTACGGTCAAATATATAAATAGTTTTGGTCTCCGAGGAACATATAAGTAATTGGAAATATTCGGTAAAATAGATGATTCACAACTTATGTTATTTATAGTAAGTTTGAATTGCTTTATTCAACACAAGAAATAAAGGCAAAATGCACCACCATCTTATGGAGCAAGTACGACCACGAATATGTCAACCAGCCGCAGCAACATGTTCCCATGCTGATCCAATTCCACACAGCCAATTTGTCTTTTATGTTTGTCTCAAAACCGCTCCTGTCATACAATGGGAGCATGCAACTAATTTCCCATACTGGTAGAGACACAATTTAAATATATTTTAAAATATAATTTTACTTGTCTATTACGATTTATAAAATATAATTATATGTTATTCTTGTAATATACAATATATCTATAAATATCTTACAATTTTAAAGGAAGTCAGTGAAATTTAGTAATTTACAAGTTATAGTATTTAAATTGAACTATAAGGAATATTTTATCTTTCATAATACTAAAATAAGTATTATACAAAATGTACCTAAAAAAAGTATTCTATAGAATCTACGATCATGCACGTGTTTTAGAAAAAGAAACTATATTAAATTTTGCTAACTATTGATAAACATAATTAATAAATGTTTTATCTAAAGTAACAACATATATTTAAAGAATAATATTGATCGTTTCCAATATATCTCTTATTCTTTGAAATCTGCCCATTATTTAAAAAGAGCTTCTGACTTCATGAAAGCGAAACTGATGATTCATATCAATGTGCATTCTGACATTTGTGTTTGATATAGCTTGGAATTTTAGTATGACTCCAATTATACACACACATATATTATATTATAATGTCCTATATTTTACTAAATGCAATATATACTTATTATCTTAAAAAACTAAATTCATATTAGCTAGAATATTAAAGAGATAAGAGATATTTTTTTCCGTCACTATTGAACAGCTTTTACATTTTATTTTCAAATAAAATCAAACATATACATATGAAGACCTAATATTGATTAATTTGCATATTTTCCTTTCATTAATTTAAAATATTTTCCATTATTAATAAGAAAAAGTAATTGAATTCAAAGATTCAACTTGTAATTTATGAAAATGTAATCATGATGATAAATATTTAATCATCATTAATTATTCATATACAAATATTTAATAATGAACAAAAGATAGAGTGGAATATAGCGAGTCATGATTTAATTTCTGAAAGTCTAAGATGACGCACGAAGTTTAGAAAAAAAATAAAATTATATAGGTAATATTATATATTGACCCCTTCCGGAAGACCCCTTGGCTCCAAATTTTTTAGCCAGCATATATTACATGTAAGGAATTTATAAAAAAACTAAAATAGGTAGTATTTTAAATATATTAACGCCCCTCCCCGAAAAATTATTTCTTAATTAGATCGATACATATTATACGTGTATCGTATAATATAATACTACATGTGGAGTTGAATATAGCGTTCCGACAGAATGGGAAGGATAAGTCATGACACAATTGCACGTTCTAATAATTAAATAAAGAATTGGGTGAAGTGGTAATATTTTTAGTTCAATCTAATGGGAAGGTCTCCAATTAGTTTTTCTTGGTGCAGAAATATTTTTATCAAAACCTCATCTGCTACTGTTAGATACGTGTCGCCGGACGATCTAGTTAGATTAGTTAAATTCGATGATAGCCAATTACCTAAATAATAAGCTCTTTAACGCCGTGCGAATTAGATCGTTGACACGATTTTCTAACCGGCTAAAAAAAGAATTAGACTGAAGTACATGTTCGGACCAACTTAGGTCATAAGCTCGCTATTGATCATCCGAAATTGATTAAGAACTTTAAGCATGCACGAGTCATTCGTGCAAGTTGCAATTGATAGGTAGGACGTGATCCATTTAACAGCAATACTATAAATAATATTGTGAGATTTGCTCCTGGAATATATCGTGATTTGATTAATTAGCTAGTGAGATTGTACATGACTAACAAAAAAAAACTATTTGGTTGTAAAGCTTATTAATTTTCATCGTCTAATTACAAATACAAATTGGTGCAAAGAAGTTGACAAAGTGACTGGTCATATACAATCATTTGGTCGAGCGATAGCATTGGCATTTAATTAAATATGAAAAGAAATCATTTGCACAACGTGCATATTGTAAATTTATAATTTGTGTATGTTTACGATTAAAACAAATCAAATATTAATAAATTAGGTGCGTAATGCATGTATATATATTCTTACGATTTATGCGCATAATTAAGCATCAGTTTTGGAATGCCTTAATTATCTTTCATATTTTTAAACTCTATTGGAATTGTCTTTGTTCTACTTCTAGTTTGCTCTATTAGTCTAAATAAAAATAAAACAATTTTTTTTGTACCGCGGCCAAGTTAGATCAAAAGCATCAAAATATATATATATATATATATATATATATATATATATATATATATATATGCAAAATGATACATCCTTCTAAAAATTTAGCTTAATAATCCTCTAACACTCATATTTTTTAAACATCCCTAAAAGTTGATAAATTTACTATTCATATGAGATGATTAGGAGGCTATATCCTCTTAATTTAAGAGATATAGCATTGCTCATATAATATATATAATCACATGTTACAAAACACGAAATAATTATGAAGTATATTACATTTTAAACTCGTGTAGTTCAAAGACTTAAAATGAATAATATCTTATCTAATATAAGGGTGTTAAGAACAGTATCAAATTAAATTTCGCTAACTTGAATAAAGAGATAGAACACAACGATTTTAAGAAACATTTTGAATTTATTATTCGAAGTATATTAATTAACATTTCATTTTCTAGTAAATGCAAGCATATAAGCTAATGGACACGACTCTCTATTAGAAACGGTTAGTTTCTTACTAATAGAATTATCATGATTAAATAAAATAACTAATTACGGAAAGTAACATATCGGCTAAATAAAATACAATCTCGATGTTATAACACGTTTCCAAGTCAATAAAAGAATGTTATAATAAAAGTTCATTTTTTTTTTGGCAAAGGATTACTATTAATAATTCTTTTATGGAATTAAATTGGCGCAATAAAATAACATAAGTACAGAATTATCACATGAATATTCATCCATACAAAATTTGCGATTTTTTGTAGTTAAAAGCTGTAAAAAAAATCTGAAGAAAATAGCTGCATATCCAAAATTAATTTCCAGTTGCATCAATAATCTCTAATTTGAATATATTTGTATCCTATTTAATACATAAATAAAAGCTAATTCAAGTCTTCTTTATTTGACCGGATCACTTATTTCGAACTCAAAGTTATAATTGCAAGCATTTTGGATCTCTTTACATAATAAAAAATACTAATCTATTTTTTTCTATCTTGCTAAAGATATTTTAACTCGATCTAGAAACCGAAAATATATTAATGGTTTACTCCCAATTTCAAAACTTTGACTTCATTTGGCATTTTAATAAGGGAAGAATATATTAGAATGGTAAAATACGTTGAAGTTAAAATAGAACGAGTTACTGTAAAAATTATGTGTTGATATGAATTGTTTAGTTTATTCTATTCTTTATTTGGATATAAAATTTAATGCATCGATTAGGGAACGTTAATTTAGAGAACAATTATTATCCTTAGATAGATCAATATTATTTTTAATTTTATGTAGAAAGAAATAAAAAGTATGAGGTATAATTATTTTTAACTCGTAAATATATAATCACCGATTTACTGGACTAATCTTTTCACTTATGTGATGCACCCCATATTTTTGAAAATTATATTCAAATATAGATTTGTTCACAGCCCCAAAACAGCAAAGAGAGGCAAACTCTTACCGGTTTGTGTATCATTCAAGCCTAAAAATGTTTTCTTATTTTTCCAATGTTAATAATGAACGCTGTACAAAGTCATTATTTTTTAGGAAAAACGATTGAAAATTGTTTTCTTTTCTTTCAATTTTAAGGGGATACTTAGATAATTCTGCCCGGGTTAATTGATTTTCAGAGCAAAATGACCAATCCATTATTTTTATTTAAATCTACGCTAAGTTATTTTATTGAAAAAAAAATAACTTTCATTTTTTTCTAATAGTTAGTGTCACAATATATTTTTTTAAAAAATATTAAGTTATATGGTGAATTCATTAAATAACCAAATGCTGTAAATATACTCAATATTGTTTGCAATGTAAATATAAAATATATAAATAAAAAGCACAATGGCGTTCTCTTATGGGAGTAATTAGTAATTATATTATATATAATTATTTTTTAATAAATGATATAAAATAAAAATCCTTGTATAAATTTTGTTGATAGATGATAACATTAATTTTCACTTGTTTTTACGAGAAAAGTTAACCATAATGATATATTTATTCATTTTAGTATCAAGTGTATATAATATCCATTTTACCATTTTTATCCATTTTATTATCAACGTCTTAATATTTTTCAATATAATTTTCCCTTATTATTTGCTAAATTATCATTAATATGTATAAATAACCAAATGTTGTAAATATGCTCAGTATTAATTGTTAACTGAAATATAAGTATATATAAATAGAAAGCTCTTCTGGAGTAACTAATATAATTATTATCAAGTATATTATGTATGTAAATTAATTGCTTAATAAGAAATGTAAATTGAAAATTGTTGTATAATAATAATTATTTACTTTTAAGAAAAAAAAGATACACATAATGATATATTTATTCATTTTATTCTCAAGTACAGGTAGTATCCATTTTTATCAATATGTCCACAATGCAACAAATTCAATATTTCTTTAAAGTTCACAGTTATTTAAAAAAATTATCACATACCAACTTTCTAAAAAAATATTACGAGAATATGAGAAAAAAAATGAATTTTCGTGTTTTGTCCAATATAAAAATTTTAACATAGATTTATTAAAGAATTTAGAATTGATTTTTTTACCCAACCAGTTAAAGTTTAGGTCATAAATTTTTTCAATACAATTTTTCCTCCACCTCCTCCGCGAGCGAGGACGCATCCTAGTCCCAAGGTGCAGCGTCCTAAGGCGCAGCCACCTGATTTTATGTATTTAAATGCACATGAAACCAAAGCATATCTTTGGCAAACACATCGACGACTAGAGCTTGGAACCCAAGTAGCAAAATCCTCAAGTAGCACGCTATTAGAAATTTTAGAGATGAAGTTTTACGCCATTTCATTTTTAACCTTTGGATATTGTCGTTGATTTATTTTTGAATTTTAACACTTTGTGTCCTCATAATTCTTCTCCCTTTCATTCTAGTCTCATCTTTTCTTTGAGGAGTGGCGAAAGATAAAAAAATAAATAGAATGTCGAAAAAGGTGTGAGTAATTAGGGGTGGCTCGAGTCAATGAACCTAACAATTCTCGACCTGAATCAACATATGTTAGGTTAGATAGGATCATTGGTTGAGTCAACCCTTTGAGCTTAAAAACTTGACCTATGTTGAGTTGGGTCAGATCTGTGGTCAGGATGACATGCTCATTGGTTGAGTTAGCTAAGAGTTGAAATATTTCAACCCGAGTCAATCAAGACATACAATAACTTTTTTTTATTTTTCATTTAATTTTATGTTTATATTCTAATTAGAATATAAAATATATTAAAATAAAATATTTTACGTATGAAATAATACAACTATTAAAAATATATTTTATATTTTAAAATCAATAATAAATAAATTTATATTAAGTAATTAGTTAAAAAAGGGAAAAATGAAAAATGTGGCTGGATTATTCACGTTGAACTGGATTGAGTTGGATCGATTTGGTAGCTCGTCTTTTCGTAAACTCGTCTCAAACTAATTTCATCAAAGTTGATTGGAATAGGTTGAATTTGGAATCGGATCGGATCTACTCGTGTCAAGAGTTGCAACATATGATAGAAAATTTTCTAGGACACGTCAAATTCCTTGGCCTCTCAAATTCTTTTAGTAATGGGTATATCTAGTACTATTTTAGGAACATCTCAAATTTACTCTAACTTGACTTAATTGCAAACAAGCAAGTTCTCATGTGATTACTTGATGCAATTTTGATACTCTTTTTAGAAAGGGGATGCAGGTATCCCCACTTGAAACATTTTATCAAGCAAGTTTTAAAATTTTGTTACTTCCAACGTATACAACTTAGGTTGTAAGTGTACAATGTTCCTTATAGAATATTATGAGATAGAATCATACAGAGAATGTTTCTTTGAGCCCTTGCCAGGGCACACGGGTCCTACTATTATATCTTGATTCTGTATTCCTATGCATTTTGACGTAAAACGGGTGTAGATCAATAGTTTTATTTATTAAATTTATAAAATAATTATATATTAATTTAAAATATATGTTAAATAGTAAAAATGATTAAAATTAAATCATTAAATTATTCGATGATCGTGATCATATGTCATATTAATAATGATCAATTCAATGATTATAATTATTTAATCTTAATGATATTTTTATTATTAAATTATCAAAATAAATATATATTATTTAATCTAATAACTATATAATTAATTTAATTATGAATTATAATTTTTAAATTAATTAAATGATAAAAAAATAAACGTTATATATCGAAATGTATCTTTAATGCAATGCACTTTTGGAGGGTATACGGCTCAACTTCTACAGACGGTCGATAAATAGTGGGACGCAGGCACGATCGATTACCATGCCAACCAACCATTTTGCTTCTTCCTGATGCCACCCACTCTACCACCATCTTGAGACTAAATGTAGTCATGGACATTGTTTTTCTATTAATTTAATTGAATTCTTAGTTAGTTATAAATGGCTGTGTGACCATCTATTTGTTCATGCAAATCATGTGACAATGTTAGTGAGTACAATTTATAGGGTGTTCCCGGTAAAGTCACTCCAACTTTATTTTGTAATTCGTACGTGTCATCTTGCCGAAAATAAATTAAATATACTTCTCTCGTACGTGTGATCTCAGTTGGCTGATCGCCGCCGACCAGATTCGCCTCGCCGACCATTTCCATCCACTGCCAACCTGATCTGTGACTCGCCTACAAGATCTGCAAGTCGCTGACCTCGTGCACGCCTCCAACGTGCAGCGTGACCCCTCGTCGACCTCGAGCGCAGATGCGACCCTGCGGACCTCGCGCAGCGGTGACCTCCGAACCCGTGACCCCGCCGACCTCACGCAACGACACCCCCCTCGTCAACCTTGAGCGCAGCTGCGACCTTGCCGACCTCGCGCAGCGGCGACCCCCTCGTTGACCTCGAGCGCAACTGCAACGCCGCGGACCTCGCGCAGCGGTGAACTTGTGAACCCGCACCCCTTTCCGACCTAGAACGCAGCGGCGACCCCGCCGACCTCGCGCAGCAGTGCCCCTCCCCCCTCCTACCTCGCACACCGCGACCTCGTCGAACCCCTCACAACGCTGAATCTCCGTATGTCACCGCTGAGCCTGCCTTTGTGTCATTTAAGTTACTTCCGACATGGCAGATGACACGGCGGACAACGGGCATCCACATAGGCAATTTTTTGGTAGACATCATAAAGTTGAATGAGCTTTCAGTTACAAAATAAAATTGAATGACAACACCCTATAACTTGAGTAACGATCGTTGAAATTTACTCCAACTTTAGTGGATGCGATAGGAAAAACTAAAATTGTATGATCTATGGAATCGGCCGATAAGAAGATTTAGTAGTTCAACAGTTATAACCAGTAACATACTAATATTGAGCTGACCGATTAATGTGTTTGTTAACATTTAGCATTATCAATTCTTTATTAACGTTCATTGCTGAAACTATCGTTATATATATACTACGCATCAAAGTTTACGTTAGCTGCATTAGGCTTAGTTCACACACACTCCGTAAATCGACTCACACAGGCTGTGAGGTTTGCAGCCTTTCTAGTTCTAAAATTTTGGATACGTAATTTACTTAAAAGAACGAAGATTACGAAAAATAATTCATATGCATGCAATTAAAACTATACTAAATAAAATGCCAATTTTCATGCATTTGATCCGAGGATGCTAAGATTTTTCTCAATTCTAGATGTTCGGGACTATAAGCATCTTACTAATTCGAAATTGAGGTGAAGGAATAGAACGATATTCTGATTAGATGACTATGTCATAGTTCTAAATATCAATCTCTAACTACTAGGACTTGTAAAAGTAGTAAGCAGTCATGTTATAACTAGGTGGGTGATTAGTTGAGGACCATTGTGAATACCGATGCGGTTAGATGTTAAGAAAAGAAATAAATTTTAAATAATTTTATTTTTTTGTGGTGACAGGAGCAGAAAAACAACTATATGGAGCCATGTAAGCAGTTCAACTATAAAACTGTTTCCGGAAGCCCTAAAGACAGGAAATTTTGAAAACTAAGATTAAGAATATCACTCTTGCTAGAACAAAATAAAGTCAAAGAGAAAATTAATAGGTACAAGGAATTTACCGAAATTTTTATACTTTCATGAGAAATATTTCTGCACGCCAATGCTTCTCTATGTAATTGATTGTGTATTTGAACATTAAAGATCTCATTGTTTCCATAAATAATGCAGATTTAAAACATTAAATGAATTGTATAATATTTTTATGACAACTAAAAAATATTATCAATTAAAGGATTCCTTTGGTGGTCTTGTGGCAGCATCATAATGTTGAGGAAGCCACATGGGAGACTGAACAAGATATGCGTGAGCGATATCCGTATTTGTTTGGTCAATAAGGTACGGCAAATTTTGAGGACGAAATTTTTTTTAAGGGGGGTAGAATATAATATTCCTAAGTTAATCATGCATTATTAGATGTATGAATGTGATGCTATATTATCTTATTAATAAGCTTTATGAATGTGATGTTAAGACCTACACTTCAATGTCAACTATTGGAGTGCGAAAGCGATGAAAATTTACTTAAGGCAGGAAAATGTGATTTTTAAAAAAAGTGAAAATTTGAAAAATTAAAGTTCTGATAATTGTTCCTATATATGAAAGAATTCTAAAAGTGATTTTTAAGAATTTTTAGGAGGTGCGTGAGTTAGGTAAAACGTAGACACAAAATCGAAAAATTTGTGAACTCACGATTTTTGTTCTTCGGATAAAAATTTAGATTTTGATTTCTTAATTATTTATTTTTATAAATATTTTATTTGAATCCAAATGGGGGGTAGTTTCTTATTTTCATGTAATGTCTTAAATAAATAAATAAATAAATGAAGAAATGCAAAAGTCATTTTACTTCGAGTGAATAAGTGATTATATGTGAATAAGTGATACTTCGAGGGCATTTTTGGAAGAATCCAATTGACCACCTGAAGTCGATTTCTCCCTTCCTTCTAATACTTATCTTTTCACCTTTTACTACCTTCCTCTGTCCTATTCACCATCCTTGGCCGAATTGCAAAGGTAGAAGAAACCATACTACATGATTGAAGGAAATTAGAGAAAGAGAAAGGGCAACTAAGGTTTTAAATTTTGGAAAGTTCCTATTTCATTTTCTTTGGATTTTAACTATATAATTTCTAATTAGGGTGACTCTGAACCCTTCTCATCTATTCATTTTCGGACTTTACTTGAACATGGGGCAAAACTCATGTTGTTCATGGGTAAGGTTAACCTTTGCTATGTTCAATTGATTCACGAATCTTTAACTACATAATTTCATACATTCGAGTGATTAAAAAATTATGAAACTTATTCTGATTGATCCTATATGAGTCTAGCTTTGGAATCAAGTTAATATGATTTCTGTAGATAAAGTTATACTCTTATCTTTAAGGTACTATCACTCTGTCCGTCGAAATTGTTACCTGAATTTGTAAATTATGTATTAAATACAATATGTCGTGGAATTATTTAACAATTTAGGGTGTTATAGAAATTGATGTTACGTTTCATTGAGAATTAGAATCACTAGAAAATGATATGTTTAGCGAAAGTTATAAATATTTTACCGAGCCTTACTCAGTCTGTCAGGATGGAGCTTATGGCAGATTATACTAGTATTGGTTAAATTTATTGTGCTCAGTATAAATAGATTATACTAATATTGGTTAAATTTATTGTGCTCAGTACACTAGTATTGGTTAAATTTATTGTGCTCAGCACCCTAGGATGTCTACTATTTGGTAAAATTAAAAGTACTAGAACAGGAAATGTTTACTATTTTATATAAATCATAAAAGTAAGATTACTTAGTCTGTCAGGACATAGAAATAACATAAAAGTTAGGCTGAATGTTGATTTTTATGAGAGCAAACCATAATGAAATAGGAAATTAAACTTTTACAAATTAATGTTTCTATAATATGAATTTAAAGAAAATTAGAATGATGACATTTGATTATGTATACCAAAAGATATGGATTTTTCTTTACTATGTGTGCAATCTGTCATAATATTAGGTCAATCCTTATGTTTAATAGTTACTTAAGTTATAAGAGTAAATATTTAAGGTTCATATACCATTGCAATTAATTATATTTCATATGTGATAAACTTGTGCTCATATCATAGTAGTAATGTGTTTTTTACTATATAGGAGTAGGAGAGTAAAGTAATGAAAAGGGAAAAGAAAAACATTTTGTTAGCCTTTATAGATAAGTTGTTTTCTCATACTTTATGTATTCATCTCCTTTGAATTCGATGTGACATCGATTACTATATGTATCGAATATGTTTTGGAATGCTATGAATTGATTTCGAGAAATGCAATTATGAAAAGTATATGTGATATGATCTGAATGGATTACGATGAGTGCAATCTTGTTTCTTCTGAAATGATATTAGATATGATTCATCTTCTAATATTCAGAAGATGTTAGTTATGTGATGAATCATGCATCAACATTCATTTGCATTTGCATATATGCTAATTAGAGCTAAGTGCTACATCGCTGATCACGATGGGAGCCACCTCTAGAGTCCAATCCATCATTCTGTTATCCAATAATGGGATGAGATACACTGGAGCTAAGTGTCATGCGGAGCTAAGTGCCACATCGTGAGTAGTCGTGATGGGGACAACCTCTAGAATCCGTAGGGACAATCTCTAGAGTCCACCTATCGTTATATGATTTGTTTCCCGAAAGGGATGAGGTAGAATGGAGCTAAGTGCTACATCGCTGATCACGGTGGGAGCCACCTCTAGAGTCCACCTACTGATCACTAGCCAGTTGGTGATCCGTGCATACATATAAGAGTGCTGCATTGCATACACATATTTGATATGTTTAAGTGACAACGAATATAAATTGAGTGTAATGATTTTGATTGGGATGTTATATATGTATTTAGTAAATGTATGAAGATATTGACTTTGATATTATGATTAATGCATATATGTTTATATCTCCCCGAATTTATTAGATGGTAACACATAGCTTATGAGTTCTCGGCTTACAGAGCTATTATTTGCTCACAATATTGTTGTGCATTTTTTCAGATCAGTAGAACTTTTGGAATTGCGAGAGACCACCTTAGCAGGGTATGGATCCTTTTTGCTGCTAAGGTATTCATAAGTCATATGCCCCACCGCGCGTGTTAGCTAGAAGACTTGTAGCTCTCATATTCCTCTGTTGGAATATGGAGAGAGTTTGATATGTGCTATGTATGAAAAATAATTTTGTATATTGTAAAATGTAAATCATTTATGACTATATGGTGGTGTAAACCTTAGAGTTGTCATATGCTCGGAATGATCAATATAAACTGTGTGGTTTGCTTATATGTGTTATCATTTTCTTGTATTATCTAGAGAAGTTATGCACAATTTTTCTTAAAAAAAATATTTGATCGTCTGTAATCAGTCGTGAGCTCTGGTTTAAATCACCGTTTAAATCGGGATATGACAATTATGATATCAGAGCAATAGGTCCTACCTTTTTGTTAAGATTGCATGATCTTGTCTAGGATGACATGGTTATGATCTAAATTTGTTTAAGTTTTAGGATGTTGTCTTACATTTGTTTAGGTCTAAGAAATGATCTTTCATATTAGAAGTATACATGTGCTTGATTTAATTAGGATCATGACGACAAGAGGGGAGAGCTCATCCCAAAATCAAAATGCGGAACAAGATCCTCGGTTGGAGGGTGTCTTGCAAGCCTTGCAAGAAATGAGTAATATCATGAGGATGCAAAATGAATAGAATACAAGAAACAATGAACCTAGGACTGAACAAGTTGAAGGTTATCGTAAATGTACAGCAGAGCAGTTTAAGAAACTTGGTCCTCCTACTTTCAAAGGTATTGGTGACCCAACAGAGGCCGAGAATTGGATAAACAAACTGGAATAGATATTTGCTGCCTTAGGTTGTGAGGATCTAGAAAAGATAGTATTTGCCCAGTTTATGCTTGAAGGTAATGCCGGAGCACTGGTGGAAGGTAACTAAGCCTATAGTTTTGGCTCACAACCCGAACTTAACGTGGAAGAAATTTATTTAAAATTTCATAAACTAAGCCTAGAGTATAATAAATTTCATAATTTCTTTTTTTATTTTTTTCGACGGTCTGGACCGATAAAAGTTCTGACGGATTGCTATCCTTCTCAAAATTCGTCGTAAATTCCAAAGGATTTTTTTTTGTCAGAAATGGACCGTCGAAAAATCTCAATTTTCTTGTAGTGGAACTGATAAAGTTAAAGAATAAAGATTAAATATTTTAAATCGTCAATATGATTATTTCAAAATGTTTGAACATGAATTCATTAATGATATGGTTGTTCGTTTCAACGATATTATGAATGGCTTAACCTCATTGGGCAAGTCAAGAACTAACCCCCAAAAAGTAAAAAAGTTTATCAAGTCGCTCACCTCCAAATGGTATGCAAAGAGGACCGAAATTGAAGAAAGAGACTTGAATAGTTTGGATTTCGATGATCTAATCCGTTCACTATTAATTTATGAGATCGGAATCCAAGAAGACGAAGAAGTAAAAGCTCCCAAAAAGAAGAATTTGCATTAAAAGCAAACGAAAAAGAAGACTCAAGTGAAGAAGAAGTGGACGAAAAGAGACTCAAAAGTTACACAAGAAAGTTTGACAAATATTTCAAGTTGGTAAAATCCAAAGAAAAGAATGAGAAGCCAATCAAACGATCACACAAAGAAAATACATCTCAGAAAGGTAAGAAGAAAAAAATATGAAGAGTCAAGTGAAACAAGTGACTCATTAAGCTCCTCCAGTGATGAAGCATACTTATGCTTAATGACACACAACAATGAGATAATTTCAAACTCTTCAATTTCAAATATTGATTCATCGAGCTCTTTCGAAGAAATCCTTTATTTAGATGTGAATAAAGAACTTTTCTCCCTTATAAAAATGTGTTTTTCACTTAAAGAGGAAAATGAAAAATTACGACATGAGATTGAAAATTTAAAAGAAGAAAAGTATACATGCATTATGGAAAAAGAAAGTTTCAAAAATAAAATTGAAACTTTGGAAATTACACATGCATATGAAATCGTAAAACTAGCATGTTCTTTAGAAAAAGTAAAGAAGGAAATTGATCTTTTGAAAAATTCACAAAATAAGACTATTTCTCATGAAACAAAAAATAATCTTAGGGGCTATTTTGGAAATAAAAACTCTGATTGAAAGTCTAATCATTCCTATGATAGAAAATAACATATTACATGTTTTGCATGCAGATTTTATGGCCATTATGCTTATCAATGCAAAGTAAGAAAACCTTCAGGGATGATATGGATTTCAAACGAAAATTTGACTAACAAAAATGGACCCAAAGAAGTTTGGGTACTAAAGTTTAAATGATTATTTTTCAAGTGTGCCTCACACGCAAAAGGACATATGGAATTGGAAATGTGAGGACACAAAGGTTATGGTAAAAGTATCATCTATTTTTTTATTTCACTAAAAAATTCAAAATTACTATTTCTTTAAAAAGAGAGAACATATAAATAAAAATTGGTAATAGTGATAAGGGGAGCATGCTAAAATTTATTTTAACATATTATGGATATAATTGTTGTATCAAAGTTTTGTGCCATATTTTAATTCTTAATATATTTTTCTTTGAATTTCATCAAATTGTTTCCATTTTACCATTATAAAATAGTCATAAATTTAAGGGGAATTATTTTTTACATACTAACTCTTTATGCTGTAATATTTTACATGTTTATTATATGATGAAAAGGGGAAGAATAAATTTTTTTAAAAAGATAACATGATTAAGGGGGAGTTATATATAGTTTCTTATATGCTTCATATATAAATTATTCTTTTTGATGAAACAAAATGGGGAGAAATATAGGAGAAATATGATCTGAATATCACTTTATATGAAGAATTCCTTACAATTTATACTTATGTGAATATCTATCATTGTAAGGAAAGTTAAGTGTTAGGGAGAGTAAAATTGATTTTATAAGAATTTACAACTTTTTCGCAACTTATATATTTTTTATATTTCTTGATTTGTCTTCATAAAAAAGGGGAAGATTGTTGAATCTAAGTTTTAATAATATATAAAATTATATTTTGATGATACAAACTTCGAAAGATTAAAGTTAAAATGCTGAAAAAATTTAAAGAAAAAGAGAAACAATTTTATGCACTACACTTTGGTTAAATAATTGACTATGATCTTATTAGATTCTGCATGAATCATAAATATCAAAGTTGTAAAGAATCCTGTTAGCCATCCGTAGAATACAAGATTATCTAATTTATATAACTGTGCAAAAAGTTATGCTCAAAATAGTGCAAGTCGGTCAACTTGCCGATCGACAGAGTGAAGGCCGATCGAGACAACACCGGTCGACCGATCCAAGATGTCGGTCGATGGTCAATGCATGCACTGCCCAGCTTCAATGATGAGACTATATCAGTCAACTTCAAGATGATATCGGTCGATGTACCGATCAATCGACTAGCTACGGGCAGTGAAAAAAATCAGTACAACGGTCATATATACAAGTCGATTGGTCCATAAATGCGGTCGACCGGTCCATTGCTGAAACGAACAGTAACGACTATATTTCAAGAGAAAAAATATGGAATAAATTCTGGATGAATTTTTCACATGCTGAACGATATAAAAGGAGTGTCAAAGCTAGAAGCAAAGGAACCCATCCAAGCATTGAAGCAAAACTTTAATAAATAAAAATAGATCTTTTTTCTTTGAAGTTATCATTTAGAGCTTTCTTTCTTTCTCTCTTCTTTTCTTGTGAGTGTTCTATTGTAAAAGAGAGAAACTATTTTTTAGAAAGATTGTGAGAGCTCCAGTGTGAAAGAGGTTCCAAATCTTACATCTTGAGTGAGAAAAAATATCACCTTCCTAGGATGAGAGATTTGCCTTGCCTCTTGAAGTAGAGAAAATGTGATTGTGTAAAAGGCTTTCTTCCTTGCCCCATTTGGAACAAAGGAAATGATTTTAGTGGAATCTCAATGGTCTCGAGGTCGAGAAGTCGAAGCGAGGATGGAGGCCAAAGTGTGGCCTAACCTCGTCAACAACCACCCGTGTACATTGTGTTTGATCTCTCTTTCTCTCTCATATTGTATTTGATGTGATCTGAATTGTTTTGATTTAAAAGGATTAACGAATTGATTTTAAGGTTCCGTGACACATTTTGTGAAATCGACACTTTCGATTTTAAGACCAATTCAACACCTCTCTTGGTGCCTTGGGATCTTACAATTGGTATTAGAGCGAGTTGCTCTTGTTTTAAGATATAATCATTTTTAGATCAAATCATTTTAAGATTTAATAATCTTGTTTTAAGATTTAATCATCTTAAGAGTTATGACATCAAGTGGATTTAGTTTTGCCGAAGGACAAACAATTAGTCGTCTGCCATTTTTAATGCATCAAATTTTTCTTATTGGAAAATTAGGATTCAAGCCTACATATGTTCTATTGATATAAATATGTGGGACATAATTGAAGAAGGCAATTATCTACATGAAAAATTACCTTAAGATTTTGACGAAAGACAATTTTTTTTTCAAAATTGGGCTGGAAAGCAAAAAACATTTTCTATTATGCTTTGGATTCAACGGAATTCAATCAGATTTCTAGTTGTGAAAGTGCAACCAAAATTTGGAAGAAACTTATTGCTACATATAAAGAAACTGATAAAGTTAAAGAATCAAGAAACTGATAAAGTTAAAGAATCAAGATTAAATATTTTAAATCATCGATATGATTCTTTCAAAATGCTTGAACATGAATTCATTAATGATATGGTTGTTCGTTTCAATGATATTGTGAATGGCTTAGCCTCCTTGGGCGAGCTAAGAACTAACCCTCAAAAAGTAAAAAGGTTTCTCAAGTCGTTCACCTCCAAATGGCATACAAAGATGACCGTGATTGAAGAAAAATACTTGAATAGTCTGGATTTCGATGATCTAATCGGTTCACTATTAACCTATGAGATCAAAATTCAATAAGAAGAAGAAGCAAAATCTCCCAAAAAGAAGACATTGACATTAAAAGCAAACGAAAAAGAAGAAGACTCAAGTGAAGAGGAAGTGGATGAAAAGATACTCGAACGCTACACAAGAAAGCTTGACAAATATCTCAAGTTGGTAAAATTCAAAGAAAAGAATGAGAAGCCAATCAGAAGATAATACAAAAAAAATACATCTCAAAAAGGCGAGAAGAAAAAAATATGAAGAGTCAAGTGAAAAAAGTGACTCATTAAGCTCCTTTAGTGATGAAGCATATCTATGCTTAATGACACACAACGATGAGGTAATTTCTAACCCTTCAATTTCAATTATTGACTCATCGAGCTCTTCCGAAGAAAACCTTTCTTTAGATGTGAATAAAGAACTTTCCTCCCTTATAAAAAGTATTTTTCACTTAAGGAGGAAAATGAGAAATTACAATATGAGATTGAAAATTTAAAAGAAAAAAGTATACATGTATTATGAAAAATGAAAGTTTAAAAAATGAAATTGAAACTTTGAAAATTATACATGCATGCAAAATTGTGAAACTAACATGTTCTCTAGAAAAAAACTAAAGAAGGAAAATAATCTTTTGAAAAATTCACAAAATAAGACTATTTCTCATGAAACAAAAAATAATTCGGGACCATTTTGGAAATAAAAACTCCTATTGGAAGTCTAATCATTCTATGATAGAAAATCGCATATTACATGTTTTGCATGCGAATTTTATGGCTATTATGCTTATCAATGCAAAATAAAAAAATCTTCACAACATGAGATGATATGGGTTCCAAAATGAACTTTGACTAACAAAAATTGATCCAAAGAAATTTGAGTACTAAAGTTTAAATGATTGTTTTTCAGGGGTGCCTCACACGCAAAGCAAAAGACATATGGAATTGGAAATGTGAAGGTACAAATGTTATGGTAAAACTATCATCTATTTTTTTATTTCACTAAAAAATTCATAAATACTATTTATTTGAAAAGAGAGAACATATAAATGAAAATTGGTAATAGTGATAGGAGGAGCATGCTAAACTTTATTTTAACATATCATGAACATAATTGTTGTATCAAAGTTTTATGCCATATTTTGATTCTTAATATATTTTTCTTTGGGTTTCATCAAATTGTTTCCATTTTATCATTATAAAATAGTCATAAATTTAGGGGGAGCTATTTTTTACATACTAACTCTTTATGATGTAATATTTTACATATTTATTATATGACAAAAAGGGAAGAATAATTTTTTTTAAAAGATAACATGATTAAGGGGGAGTTACATATGGTTTCTTATATGCTTCATATACAAATTATTCTTTTTTATGAAACAAATGGAGGAGAAATATGATCTGAATATCACTTTATATAAAGAGTTCCTTACAATTTATACTTATGTGAATATCTATCATTGTGAGGAAAGTTAAGTGTTAGGGGGAGTAAAATTGATTTTATAAGATTTTACAACTTTTTCACAACTTATACATTTTTTATATTTCTCGATTTGTCTTAATAAAAAATGGGAAGATTGTTGGATCTAAGTTTTAATAACATATAAAATTATATTTTGATGATACAAACCTCGAAAGATTAAAGTTAAAATGCTGAAAAAGTTAAAAAAAAGAGAGACAATTTTATGCACTACACTTTGATTAAATAATTGACTATGATCTTATTATATTTTGGATGAATCATAAATATCAAAGCTGTAAAAAATCCTGTTAACTATCCATAGAATACAAGAATATCTAATTTGGATAATTGTGCAAAAAGTTATGTTCAAAATAGTGCAGGTTGGTCAATCTGTCGGTCGACAGAATAAAGGCCAGTCGAGACAACACCGGTCGACAGAATGAAGACTGGTCGAGAAACACCGGTCGGATCAATGCATGCACTGCTCAGCTTCAATGATGAGACTATACCAGTCGACACCGAGATGATATCAGTCGATGTATCGATCGACCGACCAGTTGGGTCAGTGAACAAAATCAGCGCAACGATCATATAGACTAGTCGACTGGATCATAAATGCAGTCAATCGGTCCATTGCTAGAATGAACAGTAACAATTATATTTCAAGAAGTAAAATGTGGAATGAATTCTGGATGAATTTTCCAAATGTTGAAGCCTATAAAAGGAGTGCCAAAGTCAGAAGCAAAGGCACCCATCAAAGCATTGAAACAAAACTACAAGAAATCAAAAGAAGATCATTTTCTTTGAAGTTATCATTTAGAGTTTTTTTTTACTTTCTCTCTTCTTTTTTTGTGAGTGTTCTATTATAAAAGAGAGAAACTATTTTTCAGAAAGATTGCGAGAGCTCCTGTGTGAAAGAGGTTCCAAATCTTACCTCTTGAGTGAGAGAAAAGATTAGCTGTCTAGGATGAAAGGTTTGCCTTGCCTGTCGAAGCAGAGAAAATGTGGTTGTGTAAGGAGCATTCTTCCTTCCTCCATTTGGAACAAAAGAAGTGATTTTAGGGGAATCTCTAGGGTCTCGAGGTCGAGAAGTCAGAGCGGGGACGTAATCCAATGTGTGGTCGAATCTCGTCAACAACCACCCACGTGCATTGTGTTTGATCTCTCTTTCTCTCTCTCCCATATTGTGTTTGATGTGATCTGAATTGCTTTGATTAAAAAGGATTAGCGAATTGATTTTAAACCTTCGTGGCACATTTTGCGAAATCGATATTTTCGGTTTTAATACCAATTCACCCCCCTTCTTAGTGCCTTGGAATCCTACAATGTTGAGTCGGGTCAGATCTTTGGTCGGGATGACATGCTCATTGGTTGGGTTAGCTAAGGGCTGAAATATTTCAGCCCAAGTCAACCCAACCATACAATAACTTTTTTATTTTTTCATTTAATTTTATGTTTATATTCTATTTAGGATATAAAATATATTAAAATAAAATATTTTACATATGAAATAATACAACTATTAAAAAATTATTTTGTATTTTAAAATCAATAATAAATAAATTTATATTAAGTAATTAGTTAAAAAGAGAGAAAAATGAAAAATGTGGCTCGATAATTATCGTTGAACTAGATTGGGTTGGATCGATTTGATAGCTCATCTTTTAGTAAACTCGACTCAAACCAATTTCCTCAAAGTTGATTGGAATAGGTTGGATTTGGAATCAGATCAAATCTAAGCTGACTCATGTCAAGAGTTGCAAAATATTCTAGGACACGTGTCAAATTCCTTGGCCTCTCAAATCCTTTTGGTAATGGGTATATCTAGTACTATTTTAGGAACATCTCAAATTTACTCTAACCTGACTTAATTGCAAACAAACAAGTTCTCATGTGAGTAGTTGATGCAATTTTGATACTCTTTTTAGAAAGGGGATGCAGGTATCCCCACTTGAAACATTTTTCCAAGCAAGTTTTAAAATTTTGTTACTTCCAACTTATACAACGTAAGTCGTAAGTGTACAATGTTCCTTATAGTATATTACGAGATAGCATCATACAAAGAATGTTTCTTTGAGTTCTTGCTAGCGCACATATATGGACATGGGTCCTACTATTATATCTCGATTTCGTATTCCTATGCATTTTGACATAAAACGAGTGTAGAACAATAGTTTTACTTATTAAATTTATAAAATAATTATATATTAATTTAAAATTGTGTTAAATAGTAAAAGTGATTAAAATTAAGATCATTAAACTATTCGATGATCGTGATCACAAGTCATATTAATAAATATGATCAATTCAATGATTAAAATTATTTAATGTTAATGATAATTTTTATTATCAAATTATCAAAATAAATATATATTATTTCATCTAATAACTATATAATTAATTTAATTATGAATTATAATTTTTAAATTAATTAAATGATAAAAATAAACGTCATATATTGAAATGTATCTTTAATGCAATGCACTTTTGGAGGGTATACGACTCAACTTCTATAGATTGTCGATAAACTATAGATTGTCGATAAAACAGTCGGACTCAAACACGATCGATTACCATACCAACCAAACCATTTTGCTTCTTCTTGTCGCCACCGACTCCACCATCATCTTGAGACTAAATGTAGTCATGGAAATTATTTTTCTATTAATTTAAATGAATTCTTAGTTAGTTATTAAATGGGCTGTGTGACCATCTATTTGTTCATGCAAATCATGTGACAACTTTAGCGAGTAAATTTTAGAGATTGTCACCCAACTTATAGGGCGTTCCTAGTAAAGTCACCTAACTTTGTTTTGTAACTAAAAGGGCATCCAATTTTATAAATCTTTCACTCGCGGTCATCGCGACCGGTTGTTGCCCGTTTACTAGTAGATTGTCTATGTGGATGCCCCGCTGTCCAACATGTCATTTGCCACGCCGGAAATAACTTAAATGTACTTCTCTCGTATGTGTCATCTCGGCTGAATGATCGTCGTCGATCAAATTCGTGCCTTGCGCAGCAGCGCCCCTCCCCCCACCTCGCACATCGCGACCCCGCCGACCCCCTCATGTCGCCGAGCATGATGCCTCATCTCCGTGTGTCACTGCTGAGCCTGCCTTCGTATCATTTAAGTTATTTCCGACATGGCAGATGACACGTCGAACAACGGGCGTCCACATAGGTAATCTATTGTTAAACGGACAACAACCGATCGCGATGACCGTGAGTGAAATATTCACAAAGTTAGATGACCTTTCATTTACAAAATAAAGTTGGATGACCTTACTGTGAACACCCTATAACTTGGGTGACCATTACTTCTACTTAAGTGGATGCGATGAGGAAAACTCAAATTGTATGATCTATTGAGTCGACCGATAAAAATGATTTAGTAGTTCAACAGTTACAACCAATAACATACTAATATTGAGCTGACCGATTACTGTGTTTGTGAACATTTGGCATTATCAATTCTTTATTAATGTTCATTGCTTGAAACTATCGTTATATATATACTGCGCATCAAAGTTGACATTAGCTGCATTAGGCTTAGTTCACACAAACTCCGTAAATTGACTCACACAGGCTGTGAGGCTGCAAATCCTATGTTTTGATGATAACAAATTAAATGAACATAAAAGTTACTAATCTATGCTCAAGTGATGATAATGCAGGTGTAGGATTGATATGACCACATTTGCAGAAGAAATCGACAAATTAAAATCGCAAGAAAAAATTTTCACACACGTCCAGTCGACCCACCGGTCGACCGACCATAAGCACCGGTCGATTGATATTCAGTGGAAGGAAAGACAAGATTACACCGGTCGACGTCGAGACTATACCGGTCGATATATCGGTCGACGACAATTATACTGGTCGACATCGAGACATTACCGATCAATGTATCGGTCGAAGGACCGATCGACCGGACAAGCATCAAATCGCAAAAATGAGACAACGGTCACATAGACCGGTCGACCGGTCCATCCCAGTGGTCAACCGACCTCTCAGTCAAATGAACAATAATGACTAGTATTTTGAAGAGAAATTTGTGGGAGATCTTTTGAACGTATTCTCACCTCTAGGAGCCTATAAAAGGAGTGCCAAAGCCTGAAGGAAAATCATCCAAGCAAGTAAGAACATCCTAGAGCTCCTCCCAAGTTTCTTCCCTTTTTTTTCTTAGCCTTGAGTGTGAGAAAGATTTTGTAAAAGAAAAGAGTTAGAGGGAACATTTACTTTCTGATCTAGTAAAATTGAGAGCTCCTTGTATAAGAGGTGTGCTTTGCCTCTTGAGCAGAGAAGAAGACGTGATTGTGTAAAAGAGGGTTGTTCTCTCCCTACAAGAAAAGAGAAAGATAGTGAATCTCCGGCGGTCTCGAGGTCGAGAAGTCGGAGCGGGGACGTAGGCCAAAGAGTTGAGGCCGAACCTCGTCATCATATTGTGTCTTCTTGCGTTTGTTCTTTGTCTTTCATTTACGCCTTATGTATATTTGCTTGTGATCATTTTTATTGATTTTTTCGAAAGTAAATTTTTATTTTTACACCAATTCACCCCCTCTTGGTGCTTTTGATCCTACAATTGGTATAAGAGCCAAGTTGCTCTAGCTTTAAGATTTAAAATATCTTTAGAGCTATAGCATCAAGTGGTTTCAGTTTTTCCGAAGGTCAATTTATAAATCGTCCTCCACTTTTTAATGCATCAAATTCTACATATTGGAAAATTAGGATGCAAGTCTATGTTTGTTCTATTGATATTGATATGTGGGATATTATTAAAAAAGGTTTTGATCTAAGTAAAAAAACTCCTTTTGAATATACCGAAGGAGAAAGACTTTTAGTAAAACTAGAAAAGCTAAAAATATTTTTTATTGTGATTTGGATCCAACTGAGTTTAATCGGATTTCTAGTTGTGAAAGTGCTAACGAGATTTGGAAGAAACTTATTATTATTCATGAAGGAACGGATAAAGTTAAGGAGTCTAGATTAAACATTTTAAATCATCAATATGACTCTTTCAAAATGCTTGAAAATGAATCTATAAATGAGATGGTGGTTCGCTTTAAGGATATTATAAATGGCTTAGCCTCTTTGGGCGAGCCAAGGACTAACCCTCAAAAAGTGAAAAAGTTTCTCAGGTTTCTCTCCTTCAAATGGCATACAAAGAGGATGATGATTGAAGAAAATGACTTAAATAAGTTAGACTTTGATGATCTTATATGTTCGCTCTTAACCTATGAGATCGGAATCAAGGAAGATGAAGAAGCAAATACTCCAAAAAGGAAAACATTGGTATTAAAGGCAAATAAAGATGAGGAAGATACAAGTGAAGAGGATGAGGATCTTGATGAAAAGAAGCTTTCCCTATATGCAAAGAAGCTTGACAAATATCTCAGATTTGCTAAGCAAAAGAAGAAAGACTTCACCAAGAGAAGATCGTTATCAAGTAAAAGTCAAATAACTTGTTTTGAATGCAAAAAGATTGGACACTACAAAAATAAATGTCCAAATTTGGTCAAAAAGGAGAAAGATGGAGAAAGCCCAAAAAGGAAGAAAAATGCATTCCAAACCACTTGGGATGAAAGCGAAGATGAAGAGAATGACTCCAACACCTCTTTTAGTGATGATGAAGAAGTCTACATATGTCTAATGGCTAATAGTCATGATGTATCATCTAACTCCTCTAACTCTAGTTATAGTAAATCTTTCAATGTGCATAAGGAGTTTAGAGTTCTAATTAATAAATATGGATGCCTAAAAAAGAAACACGATGAGATAAAAATAGAGCTTGAAAATTTGCAAAAGAAAAATAAGAATGTTAAAGCATGTGAAAAGTGTGATATATTGAATGAAGAAAGCTCTAGTTTAGAATTCTCAATTGAAGAATTGAAAACGGAAAATAGTGCACTAAAATCATTATGTAAAAGACAAATTGTAGAAATTGCATGCTTGAACAAAGAAATTAATAAATTGAAAAGAACAATGACAAAAGAATTTTGTTTGTTAAAGCATCGCGTGATTACACGAGATCATTTTTAATATTATTTATTTTCATTGTGGATATGAAGGGCATTATTCTTATGATTGCAGAATCAGGAATGGAATAAGTAAAGGAATGAAGAAAATTTGGGTCCCAAAAAGGACCATGACTAACCAAAATGGACCCAAACAAGTTTGGGTACCAAAAGGATGAAACTCCTAATTTCTTTTTTGTAGGAAGCTTCTAAGTACAATGAAGGTAAATGGTAATTAGATAGTGGATGCTCAAGACATATTTCCGGCGATGCCTCAAATTTCATCAATTTGGAAAAAAAATGGAGGAAAAGTCACCTTTGGAGACAACAACAAAGGAAGAGTAATTGATATAGGTAATATTTGTGAGAATGACAAAGTGTATTTAGAAAATGTTTGGCTTGTTGAAAATTTAAAACATAATCTAATTAGCATAAGTCAACTATGCGATAAAAATTATTTAGTCAAATTTGAAAAGGACAAATGTTTAATACTAGATGAAAACAACAAAGTTTTACACATGACTTTTAGGTACAACAATGTATATAAAATTGATTTTGATAACTTGAAAAATGAAAAATGTTTTAGTGTCATGCATGATGACATAAACTCGTGGCATAGAAGATTAGGACATGCAAATTATAAATTGCTAAATAAACTTTCAAATCATGAATTTGTTAGAGGCTTGCCTAAGATCAAATTTGAGAAAAACAATGTTTGTGATTCATGTTTAAAAGGTAAACAAACCAAAAATTCTTTTAAATTAAAAAGAGTTATTAGTACACATAGGACCTTGGAACTTTTACATCTTGACTTATTTGGACCTATCGATATGACAAGCTTAGGAGGAAAAAGATATGTATTTGTAATTGTTGATGATTTCTCCCGTTTCACTTGGACGATTTTTTTCGCTAGTGAAGATGAAACGCTAAACATATTTTCCAAATTTGCAAAAAGAGTTCAAAACTAATTTGAACAAAAGATTTAAAAAATTAGAAGTGATCATGGAGGAGAATTTGAAAATCATAAATTTGAATTATTTTGCGAAAAAAATGGAATTACCTATAATTTTTCCACTCCTAGAACACCTCAACAAAATGAAGTAGTAGAAAGAAAAAATAGAACTATACAACAAATGACTAGAAAAATTTTAAATGAAAGTAAGTTACCAAGATATTTTTGGGCGGAAGCTGTAAACACATCATGCTATGTTCTCAATAGAATTATACTTAGACATCTTGAAAAGAAAATATGTTTTGAAATGCTATTTGGTAAGAAACCAAATATCTCCTATTTTAAAGTTTTTGGATATAAATGTTATATTTTGAATATCAAAGATAAACTATGCAAATTTGATGATAAATGTGATGATGATATTTTTCTTGGTTATTCTAGTAAAGTAAATCCTATAGAGAGTATAACAAAGGAACATTAGTTGTTGAAGAGTCTATTAATATTAAGTTCAATGAAACTAATGATTTTTTGAGCAAACAAGCACATGATGATGATGAAGAAATAGTTGAACTATAAAGAAAACTTGAAGTTGTGGACATAGAGGAAGCAAAAGCTTACACCCCAAAGGTGGAAGAAATGGAAGTACCTCAAAGAGAAGAGAATCAAATCATCATAAGAAATTGAAGACATGCCTCATCACACCCACTTAATCAAGTTATAGGTAATATAAATGAAGGCATAAAAATTAGAAATTCTTTAAAAAATCTATGTGCTTTTTCGGCTTTCCTTGCAAATTTTGAGCCCAATAATATAGACGAAGCACTTGAAGATCTAAATTGGATAAATGCAATGCATGAGAAATTAAATAATTTTGAAAGAAATCAAGTTTGGAAACTTGTAGAAAGACCCAAGGACCATCCTATCGTTGGAACCAAATGGGTCTTTCGAAACAAGTTAGATGAAAATGGTGTCATTGTGAGGAACAAGGCTAGATTAGTGGCCAAGGCTTACTCACAAATTGAAGGGATTGATTTTGATGAAACTTTTGCTCCTGTTGCTAGACTTGAGGCAATTCGAATGCTTTTAGCTTTTGCATGCTATAAAGGTTTCAAACTTTTTCAAATGGATGTTAAATCGGCTTTCTTGAATGATTTTATAAATGAGGAAGTTTATGTTAAACAACCTCAAGGTTTTAAAAATCCAGATTTTCCCCATCATGTTTTCAAACTCTCAAAAGTTCTTTATGGATTGAAACAAGCCCTTCGAGCTTGGTATGAAAGATTGAGTTCATTTTTAATTGAAAATGATTTTCAAAAAGGGAAAGTTGACACCACATTGTTCTTAAAATATTTTAAAAATGATATTTTAATAGTTCATATTTATGTTGATGATATTGTTTATGGTGCTACTAATGAATGCTTATGTAAAGAGTTTGAAACTCTTATGCAACAAGAATTTGAAATGAGTCTTGTAGGAGAGCTCACTTTCTTTTTAGGCCTACAAGTAAAATAATCCAAGGAAGGCATTTTCTGAATCAAGAAAAATATACAAGGGAACTACTCAAAAGATTTGGAATGAACGAATGCAAGCCGAGCACAACTCCTATGAGCACTACTATAAAATTAGATAAAGATGAAAAATGCAAGTCCATTGATAAAAAAAGGTATACATATATAATTGGTAGTTTGCTCTATTTGACGGCATCTAGACCAGACATAATGTTTAGTGTGTGTTTGTGTGTAGGTTTCAATCCGCCCCCAAAGAATCGCACTTAATCGCTGTAAAAAGAATAATGCGCTATTTAAAGTATACAAGTGAATTAGGCATTTGGTATGATAAAAATTCCTCATTTGAATTGCATGCCTACACCGATGCGGATTTTGCCGGATGTAAAGTTGATAGAAAAAGCACTAGTGTGATGTGTTGTTTTCTTGGTAGTTCTCTCATTTCATGGGCTAGTAAGAAACAAAACTCCATCGCACTTTCTATCACCGAGGTCGAATATATAGCCGTCGATAGTTGTTGTACACAAATACTATGGATAAAACAACAATTGCTTGATTATAGTGTAAACTGTTCAAATGTACCCATGAAGTGCGATAACACAAGTGCTATAGAAATGACCAAAAATCCAATTCAACACTCTAGGATTAAACACATTGACTTACGGTATCATTTAATTAGAGAGCATGTGTCCCTTAAGAACATTGCCATTGAACATGTGTCCACTGAAGTTCAACTTGCAGACATATTTACAAAACCCTTAAGTGAAGAACGATTTTGCATGCATAGAAGGGAATTATGAATGATTAACTCTTGATTGCATATCAATTCAAAGTAAAAATGACTTGGTTATACAATATCACTTTTGACATGAATTGAACATTAAAAATGTTGCACAACACTTACATTTGTATGATTTCTCTGGAATATGATTTTTATGATTTTAAATGATTTTAAATGGTTCAAAGTTTGAAAAATACATGGATCGGTCGATCTACTGAAAGGATCGACTGGAAGGACCGGTCGAACGCTGTAAAACTTCAAATACGCAATGACAACGATCGGTCGACCGATATGATACAATTGGTCGACCGGTATATGACTATGTCCGACTGACATCGATCGACCGCTAGATTATTTATTTGGAAAAGAACTATTCTGTCGACCGCTGGGCAGAATCGATCGACCGGTATATGTCAAAATCGTGACATATAAGAAATCAACCACTCAAATTGGTCGACCAAATTTTCCTTCCAAGCGACCGTTGCCCCTGCGAACCCTCCTCGTTCGACAACCGTCGACCAAACTCCGCCCAGCCATCCTCCGGCGAACCCTGCAGCCGCCATCAACTCCAGCGACCAGCCGCCTCCGCCGGCCGAACACCTTCTCTGTCTCGACCGCCACCTCCGCCTGTCTTGAACCCTCTTTCTTCGAGTCCAGCAACCAGCCGCCTCCGCCTCTCGACCGCCACCTTCGCCGGCCACCTCTCGTCTCGACCGTCTTACTCTTCTGGTTGCCCTCTTTCTCTCTCCCCATCACCTGTTCGGTCGACACCATCGTCGTCCGCCACTGCAATCTCTGCCTCTTCCTCTGCTCTCTCTCTTTAGACATCTCTTCGGCCCCTCTTTCGTTCGAACTCCGGCCACCCTCGTCCTACTCTCGGTTGTCCTCCCTGTCTCTTCACTACATCACAGCCTCGATCTCCATCTCTCTGTCGCTCAACCAAGTCACCGATACCAGCCTCTTCCGATCTCTTCCGACCACCATTGTTGAATCCATGGCCGATGATGATGAGTGTTCATGGTGGATAGTCTTTCAGCGTCGTCGTGGCTTCCATAGCTCCGGCGGTACCATTCATATCCTCTCACGTGAACTTGAGCCAGAACCCAAACCCGAGCCCGTCCGACGTGGATGTGGCAGTAGGCGATCCCGTGGACGTACTCGTCAGCCATCTTGCCCGAGCCCACTGTGTTTGATGGTCATCTTTCTGTCACTAGGGACGTCTCTGTTAGTTTCGAAACCTTGTACGCCTCTCGTGAAGTTCGGCGTATCTATACCATTGATTGGGATGCTCTGAACATTCTCAATGTTCAGGAGATGTACGCAACCATCGGTTGGCTACCACTTCTCTCTCTCACAGAGCGTGTGTATCCTCGTCTTGTTCATCATTTTTATGCGAACATGACAATCACTCGTGAGGACATCATCACCTATGTCCTCGGTATGCCCATTCGCTTTGATCCGGACCATCTTTGTCGCATCTTTGGCGTTGTGTGCCCCTTACCTGGCTTTTATTCATTTGTCACTCATGGCTGGCCTTCCGATTATCTTCCGATCGCAGATGGCATTCGTACAATTTTTGCTGGACAAGACGTCCAGTATACCGTCAAAATGGCCTATCGACATCTTCATCCAATCATGAAAATGGCTCATCACATTCTTAGTCGCATGATCACTCCTCGAGCCGGGCACTATACATATGTCACTCATTTTGATCTCTTCTTTCTTCACTATCTCTGCATTCGTGATGCCTCATTTCTTCATTTTGGCCATTATGTCTTCTATCACATGGACTACAACTTCCAGAAGATCTTTTCTGCTGTTCGTGGTCGACACCACTTATATTTTGGTGCCTGGATCACGAAGATTTTACTCCATTTTGATGTCGAGATCGCTGCAGATGAGAAGTACATTCGACCTCGTCTCACTGACGTCATTAGTTCAGAAACTTTGCACCAGAAAGGTCTTAAGTTTAGTGCGCAGGCATCGATGGATTCTGACGATAGAGATGAGGCCACAGATAGAGAGCTAGCACCGATGGACAATCAGGACGCACCGGAGGCTGGCCCCAGCTTCCCTCCACCTTCGGCGCCCGCTGAGCATATTGGACCTTCCTAGCACGCTACCTCGGATTCCTATGGCACATATGATTTCACGGCTCTTTCAAAACAGGTGGCTGCCATAGACCATCGTGTGACTCAGATGGATCGACGTGTTCAATGGATGAAACGTGACTCTCGCTACCTTGTTGGATCGCTACAGGCCTACTATGTCTCGCAGGGATTTATTCCGCCTGTAGCTCGTGAGGATGATAGTCCCGATGAGGAGTAATTGAGTTGTTTCCCTCTTTGATGATGTCAAAAGGGGGAGAAGATTAGGACGATGTTATGATGCTATGACGACTTTGTGATGTTATGTGTCTTATATTGTTTACATTTGTGTCGTGCACCATTTTGTAGTGACTATAGTCACATTTGTTAGTGCATGAACACATGATGTACTATTAACTATGAATGTAATGTAATGACTTTTTTCTTCATGATGAAATGCCTTTTGATTTCACTTTTGATTTCATATCTCGCCATATGTTCATATTGTCCCAAGGAATTATGAAAATATAAATGCCACCTATTTAGGGGGAGAAAATGTGAAGTGTGCATAAATGTAGGGGGAGCTTGTTCACTACTTTCTATCTAAACTTACATTTTCATTTTCTTTCTTTCTCTTTCTCCTTATTGTCCAATTAATTTGCCATCATAAAAAAGGGGGAGATTGTTGAATCCTATATTTTGATGATAACAAATTAAATGGACATAAAAGTTACTAATCTATGCTCAAGTGATGATAATGTAGGTGTAGGATGGATATGACCACATTCGCAGAAGAAATCAGCAAATTAAAATTACAAAAAAAAATTTTCACACACGACCGGTCGACCGACCATAAGCACCGGTCGACTGATATTCAGTGGAAGGAAAGACGAGATTACATCGGTCGACGTCGAAACTATATCAGTCGACAGCAATTATACCGATCGACGTCGAGATATTACCGATCGATGTATCGGTCGAAGGATCGGTCGATCAGACAAGCATCAAAATGCGAAAATGAGACAACGATCACATAGACCGATTGACCGGCCCATCCCAGCGGTCAACTGGCCTCTCAGTCAAATGAACAGTAACGGCTAGTATTTTGAGGAGAAATTTGTGGGAGACCTTTTGAACATATTCTCACCTCTAGGAGCCTATAAAAGGAGTGCCAAAGCCTGAAAGAAAATCATCCAAGCAAGCAAGAACATCCTAGAGCTCCTCCCAAGTTTTTTAGCATAAAATTGCAAGTTTCTTCCTTTTTCTTTTCTTAGCCTTGAGTGTGAGAAAGATTTTATAAAAGAAAAGAGTTAGAAGGAACATTTATTTTCTGATCTAGTAAGATTGAGAGCTCCTTGTATAAGATGTGTGCCTTGCCTCTTGAGTGGAGAAGAAGACATGATTGTGTAAAAGAAGGTTGTTCTCTCCCTACAAGAAAAGAGAAAGATAGTAAATCTCCGGCAGTCTCGAGGTCGAGAAGTCGGAGTGGGGACGTAGGCCAAAGAGTTGAGGCCGAACCTCATCATCATATTGTGTCTCCTTGCGTTTGTTCTTTATCTTTCATTTACGCCTTATCTATATTTGCTTGTGATCATTTTTATTGATTTTTCCGAAAATAAATTTTTGAGAAGATTTTTTTATACCAATTCACCCCCCCCCTCTTGGTGCTTTTGATCATACAATCCTCATTCCCCTTCATCTCCCCATAGAAACCAGCAGCCATTTCCCATTCCTTTCCTCACCCTTCACACCATCAGCCACCCCTTACTAGCATACCATTCTTCCCTAATCTTGGAACTCATAAGTGGTGCTTTAGGATCTCAAGGAAGGAGAGAGGAAAAACAAGGAAGGTTTGGAGGTTCAGCCATGTGGAGAGGAGCTCAATAGAAGAAGAAGAAGAAGAAGAAGAAGAAGAAGAAGAAGAAGAAGAAGAAGAAGAAGAAGAAGAAGAAGAAGAAGAAGAAGAAGAAGAAGAAGAAGAAGAAGAAGAAGAAGAAGAAGAAGAAGAATTAGAAGAAGAATTAGAAGATGATAAAAAACATATTTATGTAATGGGTGAACCCATTTCAATGCATCTAATCCATGGATTGGAAGTTTAAACTTATTTATTAGATTGATGTTGCATTAATGGATTATTTATTAGAGTGATGGACCTCATGAGTTTTTCTGCCCTAATTGTCATTGAGTGTGTGACCACTTAGTGATAGTTGATGTACGATGATAATTAGGTGTTCCAAAGATTAGAATCATGTTCATTCATAATTTGTTCATATTTGGTGTGTCATGTTCCAATGCATTTTTTGATAGGTTATTATGGTCTAAAAGTCATGTAAAATATATGTTTTGGCTAGATATTGAAGCCTATATTTCATAGGTTTTGGTTTTAGCTCAATTGGAGATGTGTATAGGAAGATATGGTTAGAAAATTGACCCCGATCAATTGACTTGTAAAATGCACTAAAATTCGTCTATAATGAATTGGAATATGAAATTTATGAAATAGGTAGATGATCAACTAAAGAAGGTTGATTCATCTCAAAAGGAGTACAAGAATAAAATCTGAGAAATTTATATGTTATTTCTCTATGGGTTTAATGTGAAGACAAATTAGAATAAATCAATTTAGTTAATTAGAAAGTAAGTTGTGAATTTTGAACCAATAGGGTATTGAATCTGTCTACCGTTGAAAATAAGTATGTAAATAGGGTGAACCCAAATGCCATCTCATTCTAACCATTCTTAGGATGAGAATGTGATTTGTATTCATTGATTGATTTTTATCGGTCCTATCGAATGTTTTCGTCATTTTTACTAATAGTGGTTATGAGTTATGGATTTTATATGAAATGTGGGAGTTCATGCAAGGGTTTAAGAATGTCAAGTTTTAAATTGGACATGGCTTTATGTTTTCGGATTTATTACATGTTTGTGGACCCTAATTACATGCAACTTGTAGGGTAGACCTAGAATGATTATAGGAATGATTCCTTTTGCGAATGAAAACTTAGAATCATCATTTTCGTGATTTTCAATCATAGATTGGTCAACCAGCCAAGCGATCGGTTGAGTTTTTCGTAGTCGCCTACCTAAGAGAATGTGGTCTTTGTATAGATTGGTCAATCCCATGGTCGACTGATCAAGGGTCATCTCTCGATTGGCCACACGGTTAAAAATGTCTCTCAGGATCGATCCATTAGTCGGTAGACTGGATGGGTCGTCCGGTCATGTTTTCCTCTCAACCAATGTAGTAACCAGTTGCTTTTCTCGACTAGCCAACAATGGACTTTTGATTTTTGAGATGCAATTTGTAAAGTACTAATTGGTTGTTAACTAGCTTATGCTATGATATGCCATGCTATGTAATTATGTGGATATGATTGCCATGATATTTATTGACTCACCTAGAATCCATTATTGCATGCAAAATAATTAAATGAATCCTTGTGTTGAATTAGACTTATTGTCGTTTAAACTTATCCTTTGGCAAATCAAATTATTATTATATTATTAGAATCAGATCCGAATGCGGGTGATCAAATTGGCACACCTTTGGGGGTCAATTGGGTGCGATGCGACCAAGCTTGGCCAGCCATCACGGTGATGAGAAATCCAAGTGCCACAATGCATCAAATTGTTCACCTGATATTGATTGTTAATATTTGCTAACTCTAACATCGGTAAAAAAACTACTTGAATGATGAAATGTCTATAAATTATTATTGTTATCGTTTATGGGCATTAAATGTTAATACAATCATTTATCGGCTAGCATTGATTGATCTCGACATTGAGCATTTATCGTGGAAAATGCAATCGGACTTATTATTGTTGAATGACATTGAATTGGACATTGATGTTTTATTGGCATGATTTATTTTATTGTTATACCATGTTTTATCATTTTATCGTAAGTTATCATTTTATTTGTGCCCCTTACATATAACTAATGGGATGTGGGCCTCCCCTGCATCTGGGTTCGTGCAACTATGCGGGATTAAGATGGGTGGTGGCGTGCTCACGATAACGGGATTTGCACATAGTGGTGGTCTTTTTGTTGGGTCTTTTATTTTTGTTAGTGAGTATGGCATTGTACTAGCCATGGGCTTTATGGTTGTGAACCACTATTGTCATCATGTGTCATGTCATTTTGAAGTAGGAATGTTATGGATGATGTTGTATGTTGTGATGATTTTGAGTTGTGTACTCTATTTGACTTTTCGCTATTGTGCACTTATTTATGGGTTATTGCTCGTGGATTTATGGATTATGTGTACTTAAGACTTTGAGTTTTTATGTGATTTAATCAGGCTTTCCACTATTGTTTTTAACATATGCTTCTGCTATGTGTCATCATGAATTATAGATGGACATTTCATTCCTAGTATTACAGTGGATATTTCGTTGCTAGATGTTATACTATGTTGGGCTTTATCAATTAATGTCTCCTATTAATAATACACTTCGGATGATCATTATTATGTTAATGGTTTTTTTCTCACATTTTGAACGTGTTTCCGTTGCAATCTTATTGAAATCCCAATCGCATTATGTAGTGTAGCGCCGCTCGGGACCCACTTGCGACACGTACCGTGGATTTGATCTCGGAAGTGTTATAGATGACATCGATGAACACACTTACGAAGTCCTCCAATCGTAGAACCAGAAAGAAGCTGGCCATTTGGTAGATCGATGTTGCGAGCTCCAAGCATAGGTGATGCAGTCGTTGGCCATGGGGTTGTCCAGAAAGGGGACTCGATCATCGCTAGTGGCATAGCACCAAACCTTTTCAGCCTCAACGGCGAGGCAGAGTTGTTGAAATGTGATTCAAAAAAATATTATCCACATTATTTTGTATTTTGAAAAAAAAGAAAATTAATTATGGAGTTAGTGGATAGTTATGGTTACGTGGTAGTCATGGTTACGTAGTAATGTAATTAGTGGTAGTAGTGTGTTAGTGGTGGAGTGTGTTCGTGATCTCCCACGTTTTTAGGCATGATCTCTATGTTGTTATCTTGCATCTCAAGTTGTAAGCCTATTTATAGGCCATCTTATTTTTTTATTTTTAATATAGCAATATAGCATACAATAATATTTCCTTTTTCTCCAAAAATTGTTCCATGATTACTCGGTTATGTGCTGAATTATTTTCATAGTTTATCTTCTAATTTCCAACAAGTTTGGTATCAAAGCCAGGTTGCAAAACACTCGGGCAGGAGAAGACATCATTTTGCAGACTTGGAATTGTTAGCAAGTGAAATTAATCAGTGCTTCAACAAGCATGTGTAGAGCAAATTATGACTGCGAATGGTGGTAGTGTAAGTTTCTCCCAACTTTTGATTCCTATTTTCAAAGGTGATAATTATGAATTTTGAAATATCAAAATGAAGACTTTGTTTATGTCACAAGACCTTTGAGATTTGGTTGAGAATGGATATGCAGATCCAGATGAAGAAGGAAAATTGAAGGAAAACAAAAAGAAAGATGCAAAGGCATTGTTTCTTATTCAGCAGGTTGTGCATGAGACTATTTTTTGCAGAATTACAGGTGCAGTTACCTCAAAGTAAGCATGGGGTGTATTACAAAAAGAGTATCATAGTTAAATTGCAAACTCTTTGTCGAGATTTTGAGATGTTGTTTATGAAATCAAATGAGACTATTCAAGAATTTTTGTCAAGAGTAACTATTGTGGTTAGTCAAATGAGATCTTATGGAGAAAAGATTGATGATAAAATTGTTGTTGCTAAAGTTTTGAGAAGTTTGACCTCAAAATTTGATTATGTAGTTGTTGCAATTGAAGAGTCTAAAGATTTATCTATGCTCTCTTTTGATGAACTAATGGGTTCTTTGCAAGCACATGGAGCAAGAATGAGCGGATTTGTAAAAAAAAGCTAAAGAAAAAGCTTTTCAAGCCAAAGTAGAAGCACCTCGATTTGATTGCAATAGAGGTCGTGGTCTTGACGAATTTCGTGGAAGAGGCCGAGAAAGAGGCCATGGTAGAGGAAGATTTGATGGACAAAATGAGCAAAGACAACAATCAAATGGGTGCAAAAGCAAAGTTCAATGCTACTACTATAAGAAGCATGGGCATATTGAGGCAAATTGTTGGACCAAGGCAAAGAAATTAGCAAATTTTGTTGAAGAGAAAGAAGAGGAAAGTAAGTTATTTATGGTATATTTTCATTTTATTGATATAAATGAAATATGGTTTTTAAACAGTGGGTGTTCTAATGATATGACTAGAATGAGATCATTGTTTAAAGTACTTGACGAGTCAAAGAAAAGGTAGCTCAGTTTTGGAGATGATAAACCTATACAAGTTGAAGGAGAAGGTACAATTGCTATTCGGCAGAATGATGGTAAAGAAAAAATTCTCCATGTTGTTTTTTATGTTCCTAGTTTGAAGAATAATCTTTTAAGCATTGGTCAATTGATGGCAAGTGATTATTCTATTTTGTTTGATGATGATGTTTGCTTGGTCAAAGATAAAAAATCTGGACAGATTATTGCAAAAGTTTCTATGGCAACCACCCTACATCAGGCGCAGAGCTTCACTGATGTCAAAGCAAAAGCCCTATGTCAGGCGCTGTTGCAGCCCTGACATCAGGCGATAGAGCTGCCCTGCCTGGCGCAGGACTTTTGCGACACAGCCTTGCGCCCCTGACATTGTGTCAGGGCGCACGGCTGTTGAACCCAACAAATTTGCGTTTGCAGGTAGCGCAAACGTGTTGCAGCCCTAGCGCATGTGCACTTTATTTTTTTAATAAATATTTTTCAATAGAAAAGAATAATAAAATAATTAATTTGAATGTATATTTTTAGGAAAAGAATTCAAGCTTTGCGTTATCCCGACATAGATTCGTGTTACTTCTTCTTTCTTATTTAATTATAGGAAATTTTTATTTGAATGATAAATCATCTCTTAATTATTATATTTTAAATTTATTTGAAAATTGTGACAAGTTAATTCTTCACTATTGTGCTATTTTTTAAAGTTTATATCTATATTTCACATTTGTATATTTAATGTTTTATTTTTTATTATATCATGTAGTTTCATTCCTAATTCAATTACTCGGACAATTGATATGATAGTGAAAGATTTTATGCAAACTACCTATATATATTGGAAAAAAGTGTTACAAAAAACTCATGAAAGGATGTGAAATGTGTTTAAGGTATTATTTAACAATTAAGGTCAATAACGTGATTTGCATGCAAGAAACTTTTGTAATGTTTTAACATTAATTTGATTATTTTCAGGCAAGATATGTGTGGGAGCAATCAGACCTTCTCATCAAGGAAGCATTTATTAAGAAGTGTGGTGATCTCTACTCTCCCACACTATATCATGCAAAGGTTTTAGAACATCATGGATGAAAGGAGATATTTCGAATGGCATGGTTGGTTTGTGGATAGAAAATGAGTGGCAACAAAAATCAAAAGCTCCACAACAAAATAGACTCACTAAGAAAGAGGGTGGAATCACAAAGCATAGTTCATACCTATGATAGAACATCGGATAAGACTTGCATATTAGCTACACTATTTGAATATTTAATTTTTTGAAGTTGTTCATTATGTTCTAGACATATGTTTTATTTTCTTTTTGTAAGCACAAAAGTTAGGCAGGAAACCAACAGACTATGGAGTTTTTTAGCATCATAAGCGTTGAGGCAAAGAAAAATTAGTGAATATGTTGATGGAAAATAAAAAAAAGTTTGTGTAAGTTTTTATACAAAAAATCATTTATTCATCGACCTTCTATATTTTTTTTTCTTTTTTTAACATACTATGTTTGTACTGAATTCAGGAATATTACAATGCATCTCTCAACACCAAATATGGTTCATATGTTAGCTCTCAACCAGAATTTGATGCTGTTACGTGGATTGATGCAGTAGGAGCTCCAACAAAAGGAAGAGTATATGGATTTAGTGTCAGAAAATATGCTCAATCACTAGTAAATAATTTAAGTTATGATATATCAAAGCACATGGATGACTCATCTTCAAATGTTGCTACTGAGAATGATTTGCAATGTATAAGAGAAGAAGTGCGTGAAGAAGTGCGACAAGAATTGCAACAAGAATTAGATGATCTCATTAAAAAAGTGAATGCTAAAATGGAAGAACGTGTGCGTGCACTTGTATTACAAATTATAATCGATCCTAAAGAAAGGTTCACAAGTTTTTCCTAACAATAATTCTCTTACAGAAATAAAACTAAAACTTAATGTAAATATAGTTTTTCCTAACAATAACTTAGTTTTTCCTAACAAGAATTTGAGCGTGGTTTTCTCCATTGGCTTCGTAATTTAGTTTTCTTGCTTCCTAGATAATAAAATATAAAATTTGGATAGATTTTCATTTTTAAAAAAATTAATGTAAATAAGCCTATAAAATGATGCATGCTATTAGAAAATGATTCGAAATGAGATTAAATGTGTTACTAAATATATGTTGTATTTTACATGCATCAAGGAACTAAAACTTAAGTTAAATCCCTAACTAACTGCCCAACGCCCTTCTTTTGTCGACCGACCTCGACGTCGACGCGTTGCTTCCACCCCCGACGCCGATGCTGATGCACTTGCTCCGCCGACCCTGACGCCTGATGCCCTGCTTCCGGCGACCGACCCTGACGCTAGCTTCTCCGAGCCTAACCCCGACTTTGATTCCAATGATTTCGATGTTGTCGCCCTGCACTTGCTCCCTTGCCGTAGGCTGCCCTGCACTTGTTCCACTGGCGCGGCCCTACTTCTCGGGCAGCCACCCTGCTGCTCCGGCTGCTGCTCTACTGCTCTGATACATTGCCGCTGCCATCGCCCTACACTTTGCCCATCACTCTGAGGGTGAAAGGTAGAACTATGTGCAGCCTTGTGCCAAAAGCATGTTGCAATCCTCTTTAGAGTCTTGCTGTGAATCTCGGGTCCCTATTCAATACAATGAAAATAGAGATTCCAAGTAACTGGATAATTTCATTTACATGCCACTGTACCATTCAAGTAGCTAACTGTCTCACATTATATGATAAGAAGTGAGCTGACTTGATCAATCTGTCCAGACGCAAATAACATCGTGTCCTTTCTTTGTCTTTGGGAGACCTACAATGAAATCCATTGTGATCTCCTCCCATTTCCACTGAGGTATGGGTAGTGGATTCAGCAGTCCTATTGGCTTCTGGGCTCAAGCTTCACCTGTTGACAGACTAAGCATTTGAAAATAAATTCCGCCGCCTCTCTTCTCATATCCTTCCACTAAAATGTTCTCTAAAGGTTCTTGAACATCTTGGTAGTTCTTGGGTGAATAATAAATTATGAGTTGTGACACTCAGTCAGAATTTCTTCTTTCAGTTTCTTATTTTCAGGTACGCATAGTCTGCCTTGGAACCTGATAGTTCCATGTTCATCAGTATTGTAATCTAGGTGTCCCTTCTTACACAGAGCTTTCATATCTGGTCCCCCTTATGTGCCTGTGTAATCTTTGTCACCAACTCAAGCTGAATGATGTAGTGCATCATCAGCTTTCCTTGTGTGCTTTCTTCAACTAGAGTCCTTTTGAGTTGACCTTCCCTGGATGGTAGAGAATACCAATCTCTAAGTGTTTGGGTTAGGGAAAACACCTGTGTTCCCTTATGAATTGTCGATGGATGTGGAGAAATAATATCGATTTTTGCATGGAAAGCAATCAACACAAGTAATAATGTCTCAAAAATACAATATTCAGAAGGTGGATGGATGTGAAGAAATAATAGAAATTGCACTTCACTAATGCAGTATGTGCTCAGGCATGAGAATATAGTAAAACATGAGATAAATGCATGCTGAACATATATAAAAAGTATATATAATTTCTCCACATCACCCTTTTCTGTCATAGTCGTGATCGACCAGGTCGCGCCCTTGACAAGAGGAGTCACAGGTGTGACAGAACTATGGCCCTGTCAACCCTTCCGTCATGCGTATCACGACAGTGATAGAAGGCCTAGTTCCATGTCCATCTGTAGTCCTTTTGTCACGGGCGTGACGATATTCGTCACGACCATGACAGAATTTGATAGCGCCGCCTCAGCCATATTTTTTCTCGATTATTTTTCTCGGATTTGATCAAATCATTTGGGGAAAAGAATCTTAAATATTATAAATGATTCATCCATCTTTTGCAGGCAATAAAGTATCATAAATCAAATCAAAACATGTAAAATCATGTTATTAAAAATCTAGGGTTCTTCCCTCAAGGCATACCAAAAATTCGTAATCATTAACCCTATATTATAGATGTAATCATGACATAAGAAAAAATCGTAAATCTCATAAATATATAAAAAAACTCAATCAAATCCCTAATAGGACAAGATTCTTTATTATTCTCAATCCAATCATCAAAACATTGAGAGGGGAGAGAGGGGTTGGATCCCCTTTACATACCTTAATCCTCCTAATTGATCATCCTATTCTTTCTTCCTCTTCTTCCTCTTCTTCTTCTTCCTCCTCTTTGTTCTTCAAAATCTCCTTTCGAATTCAATTGAGAAAAAGAGAAAATAAGAGGGTTTAGACTTTTTATATAGGGGAGTCATCATATTGGGTCCAAAAGCCCATCATGCCCTTATATAAAAATTAATATTGTTACACAAGTATTTTAAGTATTTTTTTTATGATAGTTACTATGCCACTGCTAAGATTTCCGGATGCTTCACTATATTCTAGTGTTAATGAGCGACATCTTACCGTAGTTGATATTAATAGTGTCAGTTGCTACACTTCCGATAGCACAAGCACCCGACTTGTCACATTTTGGCAAGTGGATTGCCGTGGATCAGGCATCGATAGACATCATTCAAGGTCAGAACTTTACTATACATATATCAATTATCATTAGTTTAATTGGTATTGCACTAATGATTATTTTTGTACTAGGGCCCGTCGATGATGTCGAACCTTCTCAGCCTACTTTATATATATAATTAGTTGTAGCGGGTAATAATTGCTCTTCGACTGATAAAGAGGAATTACACGATAATGGGGTAGTCACCATCAACAACATTGCTCCGTTGTAAGTTAAATAAGTTCTAGAATTATTATTATTATTTTTCTTATCATTGAAAATTAATTCTTCTTTGTAAATTGCAGGACTACTTTCATATCCACTAGTACCATGACGGATGCCAGTGCTCTTGTTCTTTCCCACTTGCCGGATGGGGCAGAATTGTGAAAAGATGTCCCAGTTTCTGTGTGGGTTGATATCTTTCGGACGTTTATGGTATGATCTTTTTGGATTATAGAATTTGTTTTATATTATTTTTTAATTACTAACTTTTATAACATTGTTCAGGAGCCAAGTCAATTTCACCCGGTTCTTAGTTTGGGTATGATCCAGAGAGCTTTTGAGGAGGTGACTGCAAAATACCTTCAAAATTGATAGTATAAGTTTTGCAAGGTCGACACGTCCGCTTGCCCTACTTTGGAGCAGGGTATACAAAGATGTCCAAGGAATATTAGGCGTCCAATTTGGGAGTCATTTATGTAGGAAGTGGTAAGTAAGTTTACATTTGAATTATTTTTATTAAATTTATAAATTTTCAAAGTCTAAGTATTTGATGTTCATACAGGATGGATGAACAATGGCAAAGAAAGTTAGAAAAGGCAAGAGTTAATCGATTTTTGAAGCCCGAGGCCCACATCCACGTAGGCGGATCGATGTGATTTGATGAGCATCGCTTGCGCATGGTACTGTAGATATAGAATCGAATAATCAAACTTTTACCTTATACTTGTTTTATAAAATTTGAAACTTTATTGCAGGAGTAGAAATAAGATGGTCTTACGGACTTTCGCGTGGTCAACGAGGCCATGCATAAGAGCTAGAAGACCAACAAGCTGGTCACTGCTCTGCTAAGTTCCATCACATGTACATTGATTGGTCATGTTAGTGCAAATAATTTTTTAAATGCACAATGTTTAAATTTTTTAGGATGCATATAATGAAAAGATGGCTCCCAGTACTCAGCCACCAAGTTACGTATCTAAAAAATTATTCATGTTTTTCATTTATATATCACCTTTATGCGTATATGTGTTTTTTATGTTATATAATATATATAATCTATAATATTTATATGATTGTATAAATTTTTCTATTTCGTAGAGGATGCTTACGTGGCTCGGCCGCTCGAAATATATGCAGGCGGCCCATCTACTCTGAGCTCATCCGTTGCACCTGAGATGGCGCCGCTATCACAGTAGACATCGCAACTGATATTGTAGAAGGTATCACAACATTTTGCTCCTTTGTTGCAGGTGATTTAGATGATGATCCCGTCGTAGAATCAATCCCCATGAGGCCAAGGACCGATCACATCGGCATCGAATGTCCGGAATGATAATAACGACTCCCAAACTTAGGATAGAAACTTTTGCATGATATTAGATATATTTTTGTTAGTTCAAATTATTAGTTATGCATTTGTTATTAGATATACGTGGAGTAGTTATACTTTTGTTAGTTCAATTTTTTTTCTTTTCATATTGTTATCTTTAATATGATGCCTGTGATGAATGATGAATGCATTTATATGCATTGTATAATTGTATGGTGTGGGAATGGAAGAAAGTATGGTTGTAACAGAGCAAAATTGTCTACAATTAACGCCTATTTAGTGTCTCGATGGTGACACATGCATTGTCGACGCTATTTTAAATATATTGTCATTCACGTCACGTTAGCATCACATTAGCGTTGACATGATTAGCATCTCATTAGCATCATCATCGAGACCCCATTAAGAAATCACATTGGCGCCATAATAGCATTGAACTAGCGTCGACTTAGGTATAACTGTACCGTCACATGAGCGTCGGAATAGCGTCACATATTTCTACGCCTCTTTAACGACGAAACTCAACTACTCACAATGACACTTTTTGCATCATCTTAACATCGGGTTAGCTTCGACTGTTGATGCTAGTTGTGTCGCCTTTGGATTTGGCGCTATTGTGACACTAATAGACCGATTTCGGGTAGTCTCATATTTTCGACGCTATGTCAATGGTAAAGTGACGCTATTATTTTTAGACACACATTAGCGCCCCAATAGCATCAGTCGTTATTTGACAATTTTCTTGTAGTGAAAATGGCAAGTATCAAATGCACAATATAGAACACTCATTACAAGAAAGTATATTTCACACTAAAATGCATAATATGATCTCACACACTATCCCTTTTTTTCATTATTACCCATTACAAATTAAGCATGTAGTATATTTAATCTTTCCCTGCAAACATTACAAGAAAATGGATTAAGCATGATGGAATCTCAATGAGTTAAATTGCTACCTCAAACATTTTAAAACATATAATGAAAAATGAACATGATGCACGAAAAATCATGCATTAGTTTAGGTCATTTGATTAACACTTTAGAATATTTTTTATGTTTAGAAAGAGGAGTTTTGATTTATTTTCATATAATTTGATTAACACATTAGTTTACTGCAAACATGTAAGTCTGAAAATTGTTCATGACAGGATATGAGAAAATGTCAAAATCAAGGCAAGAAAAAGTCTAAAATAGCTCAGAAGACTATTACAACCGTGACAATTCTTATCATGGCCGTGACAGAAAGATCAACAATTAGAAAAATTGGTTGTCACTGTCACGGCTGTGATAGTTTGTGTCGTGGCCGTGACAGAGACATTTTTCAGCAAAAATTTTTCTAAGTATTTTTCAACCTTGACAGCTTTCTGTCACGATCGTGACCGGTCGGTTAGGCCATTTTAAAGTCATTTTTATCCATTTTTTGGATATATTTTCAGTGTTTTTCTTTGGGGGACGAGAAAATTTATAAAAGGAGGCAGAAGAGGACTTGGAAAAACATCCTTAGAGCATAGTTTTGAAGCCTAGAAAGAGGAGAAGTGCGAGGACAACAGCGAAGCTCTGTCGGAAACTTGAGACAGGACACGCTTAGCCTATGCTAGAGTTTTGTTTTCTTTTTCCTACAATTTTATTCCAGATTTGATGTTGTTATTATCATATTTATTCTTTTATTAGGGCATTCCTAGTTGAATCCTATTTATGAATTGGATTCTTCTTAATATTAGTTTAATTTGAATCTTTAATAGCATTGCAATTTCATGTTTATTGCTTTCCTTTAATTCCATGATTTGTGATTTGTTTGCTATCTGAAAAGAAGTGCTTATTTTCATAATAGTTTTTAAGATTGATCTTATTCATTGCATGCCACAATTAGGGAAATCGAAAGAGACCTAATTTGTATAGTTATTAAGGTGACTTGAGAAAGCTCTTAATATTAATTTCATTTTAATACATCTTATGATTTAATTAAGTAAATTAAAAATCGAAAGGATTGATTTATTTTAATTATTCATAAGATAGTAGTTAAAGCTTGAAACATTGGTTAACTGATTATGGGAATTCACTTTATTATTGATTCAATTAATTCTAAGTTGAAAAAATTCATTACATTTAGTGGCGATAATTAGGTGCCTTAATCATCAAATTATTATTTCTCCAAGTGATCATTTTCTTTATTTTTTATTATTTTCTTCTGAAATCATATATTTTCTTAATTTCTCAATTAACAAGATTAAAATAAAATCTAAATTATTAACCATCCTCGTGGGAACGATAACTCTACTCATTCATTTTATTACTTGAGCGACTAGTGCACTTGCTAGCATTTGCTATCAATTCTAGGCGCATCATAACATCTTTTATGTTAAAAAAATTATAATCTTTCCATTTAGTAAAGGAAAACACAATGCGATAACGATCACACAAATGAATGGCCATGCCTAGTAAAATGATATATATAATATAGTTGGAAAATCATCATCAAATATGAATATCCAAGCACTCCTCAACGGAGTACTCAATCTCACTCATATTCAATTGTCATAAGGTGATTGTTCTAATTCTGTACACAAGACTGAACCACTCCTCGTATCCCATTGTCACCCACAGCTTGTTCCTTTTTTTCATTCCATTCCTCATGTCAATATACCATCACAAGATGATTGTTGTAATTCCATCCTTCATGCCATTGTATCAAGGCCACTATATCGACACTCGAACCTACTATTGTGTCACTATATCGACTTAAAATAAACCTAATCGGTCTATTCGAAGTTTATCAATTTTTTAAGATGAAAGTACTCCGCCTTATGTGGGTTTTTACATGTAGTGCATATGATATACGAATGCATATTCATATTTGAGAGTTAAGTTCCATGTCACAAAATAATGTATTATCCAACATCTCAACAAGAAAATTCAATGCACAAGTAAATCGTTTATCATAGCCGAGAACATTTTTTCAAATATAAAATATAAATATCACAATGTCATATGATTGAAGAAAACTAACGATAAATCTATTCCATATCAGTTAGAACAATGCACTCACTTTGAAGAGTTCATCATTTCTATCATTTAATGTATGTTCTCGCACCTTGGATTTATTAAGTCAACATCAGATTTATGAGTTCATAATTTCTATCATTCAATGTGCAGAATGGACCTCAGCATAGTGTAAATGTTATATAATATGACAACTAGATCCTTGTCAATCATGCCTAGAGAAATATGGAAAATGTGGTGTTAGTCATAAGTCAATGTGAAACATTAATATAGGGTTATTATAAGGGAAAAAATGCATGAATTATTCAGTTTAACTAAATGGATCGACCAAATATGAATATGAGTATTAGCAATTTAAGTTATAAGAGGAAGAAAGGGAGTGCCAAAATTCAATGAACAAGAAAGAAAACTAAAAGTTGAACAATATGGGGACAAAATTGAATACATATCATTCATCTTCATCATTGCATTATTTGCTGCAACTAATAGGAGCCCAAAAAAGAGAAAAATGCATCTATAAATATTAACTAGTGTAAGTAGTTTCTAGGCTTATAAATTAAGTTTTGAAGCTTCATCTTGCTCCATCAAACTTTGTGTCAAATAATTCAATTTGAATTGAAAACTATAGTGCTAAATCATATGATGTAATAAGTTTTAAGCATTAGAACTTATGAAACTAATAAATTTCAACTCGTGTTGTCTATGTCACATCAAATAGTGATTCAAGTTTTAACATATTAAATTAGCAATGATGAATGAGAAAGCACTTCATACAAGCACACAACTTCATTACAGTTGTTTAAATTTTATAAAGTGCATAAATATAACAATATATAGAAACAAAAATATGTATAAATATTCATCGTGGGTGTCTCATTGAAGAAATAAACTCCATTTCTAGGCTATAATTACTTGTACCGTGGTTTGGAGGATAAGATGTATCTTGAAGTAGAGGCATAATTTCTTTACCATCTTGCGCAATCATTTTCTCTCTTCCTTTTGTGTTAGCCTTCAGCAAGCTTCGTAGTTCAATTTCCACCTCCCTTATTGTGGGTCTTTCACTCCCTTTTAACTTTACGCACAGTTCTAAAAGTTTCATAAATTTATCATGCTCATCTCTCGTCCCTTCCTCCATAACTCTATCATCTATAAGTTCAAAGTGTCGATTATCTTTCAATGCTTGAAGAAATTGCATTACCAAATTTCCTTCTTCCTCATTTTGGGTAGACAAGATTGGTTTTTTCCCTGTTAATAGTTCCAAAAGAATCACTCCGAAGCTATACACATCACTTTTCTCTGTTAATTTCCATGTTTGATGATACTCTGGATCTAAGTATCCAAGGGTACCTTGTATCGCTGTGAATATATGGGTTTGATCTATTGGAATTAATCTTGAAGTTCCAAAGTCGGATACTTTTGCTGTATAATAGTCATCCAGGAGTATATTTAAGGATTTCATATCCCGGTGAAAAATAGATATGGAAGCCGAAGAATGCAAATACTCAAGTGCTCCTGCAGTTTCTGCTGCAATTCTTAGTCGATTTCTCCATGATAATGTTGACTTGCGATTTGGACTATGTAGATGATAAAAAAGGGTTCCATTTGAGATAAATTCATATACTAACAATGGGACATCAGTCTCTAAGCAACATCCAAAAAGCTTCACTACATTTCTATGGTTGATTTGAGATAGAATGATAACCTCATTTAGAAAACCATCAATCTCGCTCTTCTTCTTAATTTTTGATTTTTTGATTGCAACAACACGTTGGTCTAATAAGATTCCTTTATAAACTGTTCCGTGCCCACCTTGGCCAATAATTCTTGAAGTATCAAAATGATCAGTAGCCTTCTCAAGTTCTTTTAGGGAAAATATTTTAACTTTCTCTGCTGTGTCTTTGTTGGAAGCAATGAGTTGTTCAAGCAATAATCCATGATTTTCACGAAAGTGCCTTTCTCTTATTCTCTTTTTATTTATCTTCTTCCATTTCCATATAACAAAAAATGAGGCTACAACTAGTAGTAGTGTGCCAAAGCTGCTACTCACACCAATAATGACTCCTGCATAATTTTCAGTAACTTTAAATAATATTATCTTAACATATGGCTACTCCTACATTAATAAACTAAATCAATTTCAAATGCTTACCAGATAGAGTACGAGAAGTGCATGAGTAGCTCCCAACAGAGTTAACACAATGGCCATAGCAATCATATTTGTTAGGATTTTGGCATTCGTCGATATCTAACAAATCATTAAGGGGCCAAAGGTAAGTGTGATGAAATATTGAACTCATATTGTCACTCCTAAATTTTAAATACTTTTTTATTGATCATCATATTATTTCTAGAATTTTTTTGCAGTACCTCCTTTGAAATCTTGCCAGTAGTTCCATTTCACTTCAAATAGTAATTATTATTTTTATATATTTTATTACTTTCAATATTACTTTTGTACCTTTTTATGACTGAAAGATAAAGAAAAATAAAATAAAATTGTCAGAAGAAACAATGACAAGGAATATAAACTATTTTTATGTTATTTTTTCATTTTTTCCATAATTTATTTCTCAAGGATAAGATTATAATACCAAAATAAAATATGAAATAATAGAAAATTATTATTTTGGGTTATCAGAATAACTTAAGAGGTAAACAGTTATTATAAATTCTAATAGTTACATAACACTTTCCAAAACAGAAAAAAATCATCAATTGGTTAATTCTTTTACTTATTTTTTTTTCTCTTTCTTTAACATGTACACAACCTTTTTTATTCATAAATTTTGATTAATTATTAATAATTTTTTATTTTAACAAAATTACTTTAATATTATTGCAACAAAAATATTTCAATAGAATTATAAGACATTAATGTGATAATTGATAATTCTTTTGTTGAGGTTCACAGTATTATCAATAGTGGGGTTTTAATAGTGAAATAAGAATATCCGTATATAAATAGCAATTATGGAAATATGTAGTGGTTGCATATAAATGTAATATATATACATGTGTGTGTGTGTAAAACTGATGTACATATGTCAGTTCCAATATTCTTTTCTTTCATCAATGTTACATATCTTTTATGTGCTTTTTCTTTTATTTTAGAGTATGGTTGGGTAAGATGCATGCTTTCTCCCTAAATCGGACCCTTTGAAGTACATTTGATTATCTTTGTCTTTCTTCATCATTTTGTAAGTTTCGCTCTGAGTTATTATTATTCTCCGTATCTTCATTTGTCATCGTAAACTATTACTGATTTTTAAAATTATGATTCAGCAATTTGATAGCTCAGCTATTTTTTTCTTGCAAATATCGTTTCATGGATAAACTTTGTTGTTTTAGCATCTCACATCTCCCTCTTCTCTTACTATCTTTATTTTCTTATCTTTTTATCTTAATCTTTGCAAGGTTTTCATCTATTACAAAATAAGTTGAGCCTCATTTGATGGGTATCCTACATTAGATATGTGATAGATGTCGGGTAACAATTTTGAAACAATAATAAAATTCCTTTTATATTTCTGTTATTCGTGATGTTTCCTAACATCGACAAAATTTACATAATATTTTCCTTTCGTACATGGCACTATACATTATGTATGTGTGTGTTACATAGATACATAGGTGATGCATATGTGCACTTATTCAGTTCTTTCACAAAGAGGCTACATATCTTTTTTTTTTCTAAATGTGGTTGTGCATGATGCATACATTGTTCCGACAATTAATTACAACATTCTCTATCCAATAATTTTATTTGCATATATGCATTCAATTTATTTCCTTTGATGACCCATTGTCCCTACAAATTTTATTACATTAATTATAATATTTGATAGTGGACAACTAATCATACTCATTTTAACACTTTATACTATGTTATAGTATGGCTTTGAGGGAAATCTTTACTCATTTGATTATCTTTACCTAATTTCTTTGTCCTTTTATAAGTGTCGTCCATTAAATTTTATTCTTACACTCTTACTTTGTCATGGTAAACTCTTTTGTGATTTTTAAATTTATGCTTTAGAAATTTGATAGATTTACTTTTGTCCTGCAAATATCTTTACATGGATAAAGTTTGTTGTTGTTTTTTATCATCTGGCATCTACATTATCTCTTGCTATTTTTTTTCTTATAACTTTTTTATGCTAATTATTTTAGGGTTTTAATCAATTCTGAAATAACTTGAACCTCATTTGATGGGCACTCGACATCTACATTATCTCTATCGTGCAAGAATTTGGAAACATTGGTAGGGTCCTTTTATTGTTTGTTACCCGTGATGTTTCCTAACATTGATGAAAATCTACAAAATGTTTTCCTCTGTTGAAGACACTATACACACATACATACATATAAAAAAGTGAATTATTATTTACTTGTACATTCTATTTAGAAAGGGAAGATTATTGATTTTAGTTATATTCAAACTGATAAAAAAAAGGAAACATAATCTTAATTTGACTCAAATTGAATCTTCATTTTAAATTGTTTTTATTCCTAACATAACTAATTATCTTTTAAAAAGGAAATATTGTAAACTTGAACATGATTTTTTCAAAAAAAAAAAATATTTATTTCAATCACACACAATTGATAAAAAGGAAAGATTAATATCAATTTGACTCAAATTGAATTATTTATTATAAACCATTTTTTAATTATGAAAATAAAAAAATTATCTTTTAAAAAGTAATTATTATTTACTTGTACATACTTTTATGAAAGGGAAGATTATTTATTTTAATTATACTTGAATGGATAAAAAGAAAAGATTAATCTTAATTTGATTCAAATTGAAATCTTTATTTTAAATTATTTTTAGTTGCTAAAATTTTAAAAAATTAAAAAGATAACTACCTACACATTATATTTTAGAAGAAAATAATATTTATTTTAATCATACTCAAATTGATAAGAAAAGAAAGACTAATATTAATTTGATTCAAATTGAAATATTTATTTTAAATCATTTTTTAATTCCAAAAATAAAAATATCTTTTTAAATAGTATGCTTATAATCAAATTAATGTAATAAATTTTATATTCTTATATTTTTGTTACCATATATCACAAATAGACAATTTTTAGTTTTTTTTAATTTTAATTGTATATATATATTAACTTATATAAAAAATGACATATGTCATTGTGTTATGATGCCACTTACCTCTCCTTCTTTGTATATAATAAATAATATATATATGTATACTCATGCTTTTACCTCTCCTTTTTATGTTATATATATATATATATATATATATACATATATATGTATATATGTAGCTCTGTTGATGTTTAATATCATAATAACAATAAAACTATTGATATAATAACATGAGTAAAGATAAAAAATGAAATATGGTTGAAAATGTTTTGAAAACGACAATATAAATATTCTTTTGTTTGAAAGAATATGTATATTCTAATTCTGAGGTTAGAAATAATTGTTTCACATTTTTTTTATAAAACTTTTAATGAATAATAGTTGATGTTTGATTATATTCTTCCAGTAATAGTGAGCCTTTTGAAACTCCCTAATTATTTTTACTCGTCATCTCAATAGAAAAAAATGTTTTATAAATGAAAGGCTTGAACAAACTATAGGATTGCAGTTTGAAATGAAATCGGAGTTCCTCCCAAGTTCTTCGTGAATAGTTTAATTAATAAATTAGTTTGGTGTATTTGGAAGGACTGGAACGGTATAATGATGAAGCACGTGTGACAGAAAAAAGTAAATGTGATGAGTTAATTTTTAGTGGGTATTTAAATTAAAAAAGTTATTATATATTATAAAATTTTATTAAATAATAAAAAGAAAATCATAGATCATTTTTATTTTGAAATTGTTTTTTAAAAAATATATTATTTAACTATAGAAGATCATTTTTAAATAAGTTATATTTAATAAAATATTAGAATTTTTAGCAAAATGATAAGTAATAGATAATATTATATTAATATTTTATTATCAATATTTTATATTTAATAAATAAATTATTTTATAAGAGAAATATATGAAAGATTAATATAATATTATTTTAATAAATAACTTTTGCATTATCATTTTCTTTTATAATCTTTTTTATATAAGTTAATTTATTTTGTTATATATAAAATATAAATAATAAAAGATTAATATAATATTATTTATTAGTTCATTATAAATTTAAATACTTCATTAAATATAAATTATTAAAAATTGAATTTTTATATTTAAATAATATATTTTTTGACATATTGTTTTACATACTTTTTTAAATTTATATTATGTATTTTAATTTTTTAATAATATTATAATCTATATTTGTAATACATATTTTTAATTCAATTACTCACTAAAATTAATCAATTACATTTACTTTTTCCTATCACATTAACTTCTTTATTCCTCGTCATGAAATTTCACTCCATCCAAACATAACTCTAAAGGGTCATTTGGAAACGAAACTGCGGTTCCTCCTAAGCTCCCGATGCATAGTTGAATTAACACATTAATTCGGGTTGTGTTTGATTAGAGTGAAATTTGATGATAAGGAATAAGGTGATAGATGTGATAGAAAAAAGTAGATGTGATTGATGAATTTTTATTTAATTTTAAATTAAAAATAATTATTATAATTATGAAGTATAATTTTATTATTAATTAAAATAAATTTATAAAATAAAAAAAATTATGGGAAAAAAATTGTTTAAAAACATATTATTTAAACATAAAAAAATGTTCTTTAAATTAATTATATTTAATGAAATATTAAATTTTTTTAATAAAATAACAAGTAGTAAATAATATTATATTAAAATTATATTATATTTATTAACTAATTTATTTAATAAAAGATATGTCATGATAGAAAAGAAAAAGAAAAAAAATGAATTAAAAAAAAAAGAAAACGTCATGTCAAAATCAAAAGACAATAAAAAAAAGAATGGTGTCGCTCCCAGTTGCACCATATTTGCTCCACTCCAAAATGGTTTTAGAGCGGTATTTGACGGAATAAGGAAGCGTCCTCATCAGGTTTCGCAAACAAATAGGTAATTAATATATCAATTCACCTATTCACGAGAAAACAAATGACTCCTTAATTCACCTCGAAATTAGAGTGAGGCAACCAGAACGTGGTTCCAATTGAGTTCAAGGAGAGAAGAGAACGTACCTTTGCATCCAACCTCAAGATATGGATTGCCCTCAAACCCATCCAGGCACTTGCACATGTATCCCCTCTGGTGATGACCCTGGTCGATCGTGATGTTCGTATCAACGCATTTACTGTTAGCACCGCGGCATGCGAAACTGCTGCTGTTCTTGGCGGCCACGTCGCAGGTCTCAAACTCAACCGCCCACTTCAAGATGGCCTGGTCTTGTAGGAACATGAACGGCTTCTGCCATGTCCTTCCTCCTACGTGATATTTTTCATCGCGGAAGAAAGTGTCTACTGCAACTTCTACCTCCCCTGCCTGCAAATTGATCCTGTTCACCTGTGCTTCGTAAGTGTCGCTCACGGTGAAGAGCAGAACTGGCGGATGCAACGTTTCATTGCATGTAAGAGCGAACGACGGGTCTCTGTAGCAGTCCTCCCCTAACCCAAACGGAAAGTCCACACTGACGTTCCCGCATTGGTTCTGACAGTTCTTCGATGGAGCGACGTGTACCAACACATCTGTCGTTTAATTATCAAGTGGTTTAGAGTTACGTACGAGGTGCATTCGTGCTTTTGCTCTGTTATCATTCTAAAAATATAGTTTCAATGAAAAAAATACAATGAATAAACTCTTAGCTCATTAATTAGGGGAGACGGAGCACATACCAGTACCGCAGCCATGAGGCAGGTATGGGTTGCCTGCCAAATTATTCTGACACGAGCACCAGTAGCCATAAGACATATTACTTAAAGAATCGAAGTTGTCATAGCAAACGGTATCTGGGCTGAGGCAAGCGTAGGTCTTGCTATCTTTCTCTGCCTCTTTGCAGGAAGGATGATCATTCATGCCCCAGCTCAGAGAAACATAAGATCCCCAGCCGATGGAGGCGTTGACGATGGAAGGCTGAGTTTGATCCTTTGTGCGAGACAATCGAATACCGAAAGACCGCACATCCCTGTTGATTACAAGGTTGCAGGCGGTCTGGTCGGCGCACGTGGACTTACATGTCGCAATGGTTTTATTGCTTGCTAGATCTACCAGAGAGCCAACTGCGCTGCAACCTTGGACCAAAAAATAGTAAACCGAAGCTTGGAAGAAGAATGGCGAGTTCACCAGAGCTGACCACGCGGTATAGGAGAAATTGGCGTTGACATCCATTGTGGCGATTGGAGGTTTGACTCTTATATACTTCATGATGTCAATATTGTCGAGGACCTCGACGGCGATTGATGTGTTGCCAAGGAAGAGCTTGGGTGGGTTGACGGTAGTATTGCAGATGAGATCAAAACCAGGCTTGAAGCAGCCATGACCGATACCAAAAGGATACTCGAAGGTGATGTTGCCGCAGATCGTTGGGCAGTGGGAAGGAAGGGGGAACGTTACGCTTGTACTATCATTACCATCTGCTCTTGTTGCGACGACGAGTACTGACACGAGCATCACCAGCAACAGTAGCGGCCGTATCCCCATTTCTAGGCTCGTCTCAACCATTTTTTTTTCTTCTTCCTTTTTTTCTTGGTGAAAAGAAAACAAACCAGCCGAGGCGCAGTTAAGATATTCACATGCATACGGTATAACAAGGACTTAATTTGTAACGCATGCTTCTAGTTAGTTAATTCATTTAGCACCCACACACCTACTCATTGAGTCTTCACTTGAGGTGATCAATCGAAAAAATATTACTTTTTAACGAGGACTTCAATCAAGTCTTTCAGAAATAAATAAAACAATCTTACTTTTTAACGAGGACTTCAATCAAGTCTTTCAGAAATAAATAAAATAATCTTATAGATTGTCATGCTTTTTAAGTAAATAAATAAATATTCAATAGAAAATGAGCTCTTGATGAAGCCATAAAAATGCGACAAAAAATTAGAGTAAAAAACTGACGTGCTATCTGAAATGAAGATAAATAGTCAAATGCCCATCATTTTCTCTACGCTCAATGATTGTTCCATCTTAAAAATAAATCATATCGATCCACTGTGAATGCAGTCATTGTGCTAATAATAAAGTATATAGATTGAGTTCCACAATTAAATCATTTTTTTTCAAAGCGTGCAATTTCTTATGTACAATTTAGTAACTAATGTCTCATATGATATTTGATTACAATAATTGAGAATAAAGATTACGTGGGACAAAAAATATTCATATATAGGGAAGAGAGTTAGAAGTAAGGAAAGTAGAGGATGAGGAAATAAAAAGATCTTGTCCGTGAGATGATATATAACGTCCCTAAATCGATCGCACGTCATACGGCGAAGATTCATTTGAAGACGCTACAAACGTTATGACTTTAATTATTTCTTTGACTAAAACTCGATCGAGAATACAAACACGTCAACAATAAAATTAAAAAGAAATAGAAAATAAATAATAGCGGAAGTTGAAAAGTTATTACCCGATCTCAAAGTAGAATATAATCAGAATTTCATCAAAGTTCTTATTTGCAGAAAGAATAAAACTAGATGCTAGGCCCTTTTTCGGTTCATGTGTTTTATCGTCTTCTGAGTTTTGTTGTAGCACACTAACTCAACACCATCACTGATCTGATCCTATGAAAATCAAACACTGACACTATAAGAAAACTAGCAATTAGCGACACCAAATAATGTCTCGAAATATGGTGACGCTAAATCGATGCCACTAGCGTCGTTATGGCATCTCAGTTGAGTCCCAAGTAAAAGATGCTACTTGCCTCCCAATAGCATCTTATTAGCATTTTCTTAGCGTTTCAAAAAATAGGTGCTAAAGTAGGCGCCATTGAGATGCCAGATAGCCGTTATTATTGCGCGCCATGAAGCGAAAATGCGCAAGAAAACCTAGTATTGTTCTCGACAGCCTTCGACACGAAGCTCGCGTTGCACCAACTGAGATGCTATTGAGACTTTATGAAGACGCTAACTGGCGTCACATCCATGACGACTCTATGTAGATGCCAATGTAATTGCTTGGCATATCTGTATATGTTAATTAAGAAATAGATAACACGACGCTAAGTAGATGCCAATGTGATTACTTGGCATACCTGTATATGTTAATTCAGAAATAGATAACTATATATAAGCTATCTATATTTATATCTCTATATGTTATCTATTTTGAGGCAACCCTATATATTATATATACTATATGTTAATCAATAAATAAATTAAATATTGTATATACCTTCAACATATATATGTATTTCTACATGATTACATATATATGTTTACATCATAGTAGTGTTCCTAAATATATAATTTGTCACCTATATTATATATGTTATTTATCCATACAATATATATCATATCTTAATTATACATATATTATTTTTATATTCTTAATTCTTAATTATGATGGTTGAATTAAGAGATATGGCTCGTTAAAAATTATCTCATTTTAGCGTCTCCGTGGAGGCACAATAGCGTCTACCTAGCACCACAGTAGAACCGCAATCTTGGTCGACGCCAGGTAGACACTATTGGCATGTCTATAGCGTCGCCTTGCTAAGACGCGAAAATGACTAAGATGCTTCTTCGACGCTATTGTGCCCCTAATACACTTTAGTGACTCAATAGCGTCTGTATTGCGCCACATTAGCCGACTTTTTATCACACTCGCTTAATCGGGCACATATAGATACACGAGTATACTTATACTTATATCTAACAAGTACACATATACATATTATTATTACTTAATCTCGCACATATAAACATATACATACATATATATACTTGGAATACATATACATATACACGTTATCTATATATGTCCCGCACATATATAGACATACAAACACGTATATACTTATAATACATATAGATAAACACATTATTGTGACTTAATCTCTCACACGTAGACATATACATACGCATATATTGAATATATATATATACACACACACACAATTTTGTTATATGCACATATACATATAGACTTATAATTTTATATACATCCATGAATAATTATATATTCATTCCATAATTTTTAGATTGTGGAAAGGAAACAAAACAATTGGAAAGGAGCACAATGCGATGAGATGCTATCTTGATAAATAAAATTACATACATATAATAGAAAATTAGAAATAGAAAAATCATTAGTGGCGCCATGGCGTTTCAATGCTGAGACGCTAGATCAGCGTCGATACTACTACGACGCTATTGTGTCGCTACCATTTCTTAGCGACGCATTAGTCTCTCTATAGCGCCGCATTTGATGACTTTTTATTACCCTTACTTAATCGGGCACATATTGAATCATTAATTTACATATATAACTCGTGCACATATACATATTATTATCACTTAATCTCGCACATATAATGTTAAATTAGGAAGAAAATTCGATATAGCATCCCTACAACCACGAAATAGCGTCTCAATGTTGGCGCCTATGTAGCGTCTAAGTATCGTCGCGTTTAAATGAGGTGCTAAACACTTACCTTAAATCACTAACCCCTCTTCTTCATTTTCAATATTTACTATTACCACTTGCCATTTTCACCACGACCGACGACGCTGACGGTCGACACCCTCCGCTCCGACGCTTGACGTTTGACGCCCGTTGCTCCAATGCCCGACCACGAGCCCTCGTCGAACTCGCCATCTCCGCCACTGCTCCGACGCCTGTCGTTCGATGCCCAACGCCCGACCCCGAGCCCTCGTCGAACTCGTCGTCTCCGCCCCCCTCTCTGACGCTCGATGCCCGACCCCGCTCTTGTCGAACTCGTCGTCTCCACGCTGTGCCCTGCGCAAACCTCCGCCGCCATTCGCCTCCGCCTCCTCCGCTGCCATTCGCCTCCGCCGCAAATTGACTCCTCCGCCTCCGCCGCCTCCGCTTGCGCCTCCTCCATCGCCAATCGACTCCTCTGCCTCCTCCCCCGCCATTCGCCTCCGTCGCTAATCGACTCCTCCGCCTCCTCTGCCTCCACCACCCTCCACCTCTTCTGCCGTCCTCCGCCCTCCGCTTCCTTCACCCGTCGACTGTGCTCCTCTGTCCGGTGTCGGACGTCGCCCGCCGCCTACCTCCACCGCCGCCCGCCGCCATCCTTCTCTAGTTAAGAAGGTATGAGCCCACCACCATCAATGTTAAGTTAATTACTAATGCATGTTATGTTAATTACTAATGCATGTTAAGTTAAATACTACTAAATTATTTGAAAGTAGTGTTGTTAAGTTAATTATTAGTAAATTACTAGTGCATGTTAACTTAATTCTAGTTAAGTTAATCTAATTCATGTTAAGTGAATTACTAGTTAAGTAGTTGAAACTAATCTGAGGACTAGTTATTACTATTTTTTAATCTAATATCATGTTATGTTAGGGTAAATGCATGAGCAAAACAAATTTGTTCAACTATTAGGCGTTATTAGAAATGAAATACTGATAGATTCTTTTTCATAATTCTAGTACCTCTTTTTTATCATGTTCTCATAAATTTTACTAAGGATGTACTTCCACATTCTTGGTAATCAAATGAGATTATGAAATGATAATGAAGTACTTGAAACATGTGATTTTAGATTTCGTAACTTTAAAATCACATGTTTCAAGTACATGAATTTATTGACATATGACTTAATATTGTCTATTACAGAAATGACAAAGTCAGATCGTAGTTGGATTCGTCGTTGAAAGGATAAACGTGGCATCATAACTGAATAATATAAGGATGGTGTTGATGAATTCATTAATGTAGCATATCAGTTCCTCCGCTGTCGACGGGGCACGCAGCTGGATCATCACATAGTAGGTGATCCATTGGTCGGTCTGCTCCGCGTATCACTCCAGGTACATGTCACATTGTAGGCGATATATAGTAGGAGATAGAGTTTTCTAAATATTTTGCTTTTGTGACGGATGATAGGGCACATAGTCGGGACATCTCGATTGCACAATGACGATCGGCATGTCACACCAAGTTATTTTCTGTATATTTCATAATTTAAAATAGGAGGTAAATTTTATGTATTTTCTTATGATGACAGTTGCTAAGCCACCGCCACCGCCAAGATTATTGGATGCTTCATCACATTCTAGCGTTGGCAAGCAACATCTTACCCTAAGTGATATATTTATTATTATTGACATTATATTTCTCAATTAATTATATTAATTATTTTTAATAATATCAATTGCTACGCCGACGATAGCACAAGCACTTGGCTCGTCACAATCTGACGAGCGGACTGTCACGGATCATGCTGCGGTAGACATCACTCGAGGTGAGAACATTAGTGTAGATATATCAATTATCACAGCTTTAATTTGATATGTTACTAATGATTTATTTTATATTCGGGCCCGTAGATGATTTTGGACCTTCTCAGCCTACCCCAACTGTATCGGATGATGATTCCTCTTCGAGTGATGAAGATGGATTATACGATAATGGGGTGGTCACAGTGAATAATATTGCTCGACCGTAAGTTAAATAAGTTGTACAAATTTTATTATAGTTTTGGTTATCATTGAAAATTAATTCTTCTTTGTAATTGGCAGAGCACTTTCATACCTAGTGCTCTCGTTCTTTCTCACTTGTCGAAAGGGGCAGGATCCTAGAAAGATGTCTGAATTCAAGTGCGGGATGACATCTTTTGAGCCTTTGCGGTACGATCTTCTATTTGAGTTACATAGTTTGTTTTATATTATTTTAAAATTATTAAGTTTTAACGTATTTTGTAGGAGACAAATCAGTTTCATCCAGATCTTAGTTTGTGAACGATCCGAAGAGCTTTTGAGGAGGTCGCTGTGAAACGCCTTCGAAATTGATTATACAAGTTTCGCAAGATCATAACGTCCATCGGCCTCACTTTGGAGCAGAGCATACAAAAATGCCCAAGGCATATTAGGCGCTCAGTTTGGAAGTCCTTATGTAGGAAGTGGTAGGTATGTTTACTTTTAAATTATTTTTATTAAATTTATAGTTTTTTAAAGTCTAAGTATTTGATGTTCATAAAGGACGGATGAACGATGGTAAAGAAAGTCGAAAAAGGCAAGAGTTAACTAACTTTCGAAGCCCGAGGTCCATATCCACATAGGAGGTCGATGCGATTTGACGAGCATGATGGCGCATGGTAATTTACGTATAAATTCAATTTATCAAACTTTTGACTTATACTTATATTATAAAATTTGAAACTTTATCGTAGGAGGAGAAAGAAGGCGGTCCAGTGGACTTTCGCGTGGTCTATGAGGCCACGCATAAGAGACGAAAGACAAACGACTTGGTCACGCCCACTACTCGTAGGCTTCTGGTAAGTCTCATCACATGTTCATTTGGTTTTTGATGTTAGTGCACTATCTTTGAAATGCGCAATGTTAAAATTTTTTAGGATGAGTATAACGCAAAAATGGCTGAAAAGTACGAAGATGATCTGAGTACTCAGCCACTAGGTAATATTTCTTGGAAGGGATGTTATGTTTTAAATTTATGTGTTTTTTGATATATAATTTATATATTATATGATTGTATAATTTTTCTATTTCGTAGAGGATCCTGCTATTTGGGAGGAGGTGGTCGGCACGGCATAAGGATGTTACTTGCGTGGCATCGGCACTGTCGCTCAGGTACCTAGGAGGAGCGGAGTATATGAGGCGGCCCATCTGCTCCGAGCTCATCGGCTGCACTTGATATAACGCAGCTATCACAGCAGCTATCGCAACAGCTATCAGAGCAGATATCGCAGCAGGTGTCGCAATAGTTGGCTTTGCTATTGTAGGTGATTCAGGGATTGATCCTGATGCAGAATCCATCCTCACAAGGCCATGGACTGAGCACGTCCGAATCGAATGTCCGAAACGATAACAATAACTTCCAAACCTAGGATAGAAATAAACTATGGATAGCTATGATTTTGTCACTTATAGACTTATTATTAGATATATGTATGGTTTGTTAGTTCATTTTATTACTTTTCATATTATTATCTTAAATATTATGCCTATGATGCTTTCATATTATGTCTATGATGAATATCAATGTATCAATGCATTTATATGCATTATATAATTGTACGGTTTGGGAAGGGAAAAAATATTGTTGTTATTGGTAAAAAAAATTTGCAGTTAACGCCTCCATAGCGTCCCATCAGCGTCGCATCAATTATCAACTCTATGTTAAATATATCATCCTTAGCGTCATATTCGCGTCCCATTGGCGACGCAAAAACCATATGTTTGCATAACTGCAGCGCCAAAATAGCGTCAACTAACGCATAATGTTAGCGTCTCTTGGGCGCCGAAATAACGCCTCAACTGTAGCACCACTTGAGCGTCGACTTAGCGACGCATCTATACTGCTCCCAACCGGACACCACACATTTTAATAACGTCGAGATAGTGTCAACCTTTGGCACTAGTAGCATCTCATTTTTTATTGGCTCTATTGCGACGCCATTAGCCAACGATATGCGGCGTCGCATACAAGTGGCGCTAGTTGGATGCTAAAGTGACGCTCTCTGTCACGGAGACATAATAGCGCCTCTCTAGCGTCGCGTTTCTTCGGTCGATATTGTTCGATTTTCTTGTAGTGAGGAGAGGAGGTCCTCCCATAAGCTTTACAACCTAATAGGGAGCCAGTAAGAGTATACAATGCATAACCTTTAAATAGAATAAATCAAAATTGGTGAAATAACTTATCTTGATAAAAAATTGAGCATGGAGTCATTAGAACAATAATGATTAATAAATAATGATAAGCAATAAGATCATGATGATACATGATAAACTTAGAATCAAGAGGAAGCTCATTAATCATGACAAAATCATAACGATACTTGACTTGATATCATACTTGCATTACTTGGACATGTTTCTTAATCTTGAACCATACTTATAAATGAGGTAACTTTAGGTGCCTTTATATTCTTGGGTTATGTTGAGCAAAATAATACAGTCTTGTGTGGGTCAATAGGTGATCAAATCATGACCAAGGGAGCGACCCTTATTTTGAGGCACTTGGCATAGGCTGACAACCCAATATTCATCTTCTATCATCACTTATTAATCACTTTAGAATCTTGTCATTTTTTATTCTTCATACGATGGAAATAATTGAATCAATAGAAGAGTAAATCAGTAAGAGGATTCATATGATAAAATGAGAGTGGATCTCAATGAAATCATGTATTTAATTCAATCATAATCATGATTAAACAAAAGGAAAGCAAATAGTATTTAGATCAAAATCAAGGATTATTAATAAACCAAATAACCGACCGATTCAGTGGATCGGTCGACCAGTCTGTAGCCTGGCACGGGTGTGACAATGGGGTGGCACTATCATGCCAATCTCCTATAGGAATAATGGGGGCTGGCATGGGCGTGCCCGTAAGGCGTCACGGGTGCCTGGGCATGAGGTCGATCGATTCGACTGGGTTTATAGTTAGCCAAATTCACTCAGCCAAATCATGGCACTGACGTACCTATAAGGTGGCATGGGCGTACCTGGGTGTGAGGGCGGTTGACCGTGTCTATGATTAGTTGAATTCATTCAACTAACTTACGACATGGGCATGCCGATAGGATGGCACAAGCGTGCCGAAGGAATGACACGGTCGTGTTGGCTAAGTGGCACAAGCGTATCGGCGGTGGCACGGCCGTGAAGGGAAGGTCACGAACGTGATGAGGGGTGGTGGTTCGACCGATTTCGATACGAAAAATCATGCAAAAATTAAAATTATAATCCTAGATGAATCACTACATCACAACAATCATCAAAGCAAGATAATGGCAATCATAAACAATTTCTACAAGCAATCAATCATACAATTTCACAATAAAAAAAAGAACAGATCGGTACTTGACTTTCATTCGTTTGATCTTGATGATAGTCGTTCATTAACGATGATCAATCGTAATAGAGTCCCAATCGGATCTATTTATAATTATATAAGGTGATTTCGATTCACTCATTTGGTTTTCGCGTTTGTACGTGCAAATTTGTTTGGATCAACGAAGTCATGTTCCTATTTGCTGCTCTTGTGCGTGTAGCTCCTCTACGGGTCGTGAACCTCCTGTAAATAGATTCAGACCAGAGGAGATCCATGAGGAGGAGGTTGTACGTGAAGAGAGTGTGGCGAAAGAGAAAGAAATGATGTTGGCTACCCTTGACTTTTGAGAACGCCAGAGAGTTCTTTTTCACTGTGCAGGAACGATACGCGAGAAGGGAAAAGAAACATAGGATATCAGAGAGAAGAACCAACATTATTTTCCAATTGCTTCTCTTATATCCGAATTTCACTCCCACGATCCCCATTACCTCTCTCTTAATTACTTCCCTACAATCTGGGATTAGTCATTTGACTTCTCTTATGGCCGTTACGTTTCCTGTATTTATTTATTTATTTATTTATTTACGGATGTTACGTGAGATTTGACGGTTGAGATCGATTTTTTGTCGAACATCAAATTTACGATCAAATATATGAATAGTTTTGTTCTCCGAGGAATATATAAATCGTTGGAAATATTTCGATCAATTAGATGATTCACAACTTATGATATTTATAGTAAGTTGAATTGCTTTATTCATCACAAGTAATAAATACAAGATGCAGAACCATTTTATCTTCTGCTTTTGATGGAATTAGTATACACGAGTATCTCAACAGCCGCAGCAACATGTTCCCATGCTGATGCAATTCCGCACAGCCGATTTGTCTTTTATGTTTGTCCCTAAACCGCTCCTGTCATATGATGGGAACATCAACTAATTTCCCATACTGGTGGAGACAAAATTTAAATATAATTTTACATGTCTATTATGATTCATAAAAAATAACTTTTATTTTTGTAATATACAATATATCTATAAATATCTTATAATTTTAATGAAAGTTAAAATTACAGTTTATAGTATTTAAATTGAACTATAAAGAATATTTTATCTTTCATAATACTAAAATAAGTATTCTGTAATGTACCAAAAAAAGTATTCTATAGAATCTATGTTCATGAATGTGTTTTAGAAAAAAAACTATATTAAAATTTTGCTAACTATTGATAATCCTAATTAATAAATATTTTATCTAAAGTAATAACATATATTTAAAAAATAATATTAATTAGTTTTTAAGATAAATTTCACTAAATATACTACAACTTTAACGCTTTCCATTGGTACCTCCAACTTTATGTATATAAAATATTTTTCATCTATTGACTTATTTCATTAATTACCCTTTTATCCAAAGATAGCTCATTTCCCCTTAGCACCGCACATTTTTCTCTTCACATGCTCACACGACAAATACACTTTTCTAGCATCCTAATATAATAAATATAAATAATAAAATATTATTGTACTAATAACATAATAATAAATATGAAAAAATAAAAAAAAAGAGGAAGTGAGGCTGCTAGAGGAAAAGGGGGAGGTGGGCGGCGCCCCCTTGTTGGCAGCCTTACATCTCACCGAGGGCGACGAAGCCGTCGCCGCTTCTGCCTCCGGAGAACTGCTGCAGTGGAGTGCGAACCACCACGATCTCGTCCCCATGTTGTACTCTAGGAGTGTTCACGGGTACCTGACCCGTGAACAAACTCGATTCGACCTGTGAACTGCTGCAGTGGTCGGGTCGGGTCCCCTCATTTTTTTGGCTGCGACCCGACCCGATTATCTGAGTACATTTTTTTTAAAATTTTCATTTTTTTAATATAAAAGTATTTATTATTTTATTTTTAATATAAAATAAAGTATTTTTAAATACCAAAAATATTGTTTTAAATATCTATATACTTTTTTACATTTAAAATAATTTATTTCATATTTTTTAAAATTTTAAATAATATAAAACTATATATTTAACTAAAAAAAATCGGATCATCGGATCGTGTCGGGTTGAAATTTTCCAATCCGAACTCGACTCGACCCTTGCATGATCGGGTCGAGTCAAATTTTTTAATTCACCGGATCGACCCCAAGTTCTCCGTTGAGAAGGATAAAGTTTAGAAAGAGGGGACCGGTGGTACATCGAGGGCGACGAAGCCCCCGAGTTCCTATGCCTTACATCTCGCACTATGATAATGTGCCGAATACTTCCTATGCTCTATCGTCCGAGAGGTACGACTTCCCGAGAGACGCCACCAAGTTCTCCGTTGTGTCAGTGGCGCTGCGCTCATTCTGCTTTCCCATCCCCCGCGCTCGTTCTCCTTTCCCATCCCCCGGGTCTCCTTCACGAAGAGCTCGATCTCGCCCTCATTCACGCCTACATCGAGTTCCACAGCGACAATCTCAACCTCATTTACGTCTACAAGTGGTTCATGGTGGAGCTGAAACTTAGGGGTTCGCTTCATTCGTTGCCGATCGAATAAAATATATTCGGATCATGCCCAAAACTGCGAAGTCAACTTCCATAACATCTTCACCAGTGAAGTCAATTATGGATATCGTAGCCTATCCTTCTCCTCCCCTCTCGCCTACGATTTCTCTGTTCTCCTCACCAAGAACCGTTGGGGTCGTCGCATCCGACTATCTTAAGATCACCATATTGGAGCCTCAAAAGGAGCAGGAGGTTGCTAATTCCCTCATCTCAAAACTTTCGGGACATCGTCACCCTCGCCGAGCAAAGAACAAATGAAGGCACTTCTGCTGGACACTTTCCGATCTTTTTATTATTATTAGTATTTATTATTAGAAATGATACGCGTGGAGGAGACAGAAATGTGAGTATGGTGTCCACGTAGGCGGGTGACCAGGAAACGGATTATTGCGAGTAAAAAGAGAAATTGGTATAGGCAGTTTGTATACAAAATAAAGTTGAAGGATGAAGGATAAAGTTGAGAAAGAGGATGAAGTTGATGAATATTTAGTGAAATTTATTTATGGTTTTAAATATATTTCTTATATTTGAATTCTGCCCATTTAAAATTTGCTTCTGATTTGTTCATCGAAGCAAAACTGATGATTCACATCGATGTGCATTCTGACATTTGTGTTTGATATAGCTTGGATATATTTTAGTATGACTCCAATTATATTATAGTTTCCTATATTTTACTCAATACAATATGTACTTATTATCTTAAAAAACTAATTCATATTAGCTAGAATATTAAAGAGATAAGAGACCATTTTCCATCACTAATTAATAGTTTTTACATTTTATTTTCAAATAAAATCAAGCATATACATATGAAGACCTAATATTGATTAATTTGCATATTTTCCTTTAATTAAATTTAAAATATTTTCCATTATTAATGAGAAAACATAATCGAATTTAATGATTCAACTTGTAATTTGTGAAAATGTAATCATGATGATAAAAATTTAGTACTCATTAATTAAAAATGCATTCATATACAAATTTATAATTATGAATAAAAGATAGAGTGGAATATAGAGAGTCATGATTTAATTTCTGAAAATCTAAGATGATGCACGAAATTTATAAAAAAAAATATATATATATATAGGTAATATTATATATTGACTCCTTCCAAAGCCCCCCTTGGCTCCAAATTTTTTAGCCAGCATATATTACATGTATAAAATTTATAAAAATATATATATTGGTAATATTTTATATATATTGGCGCCCCTCCCCCAAAAATTGTTGGGAAGGCCCCTTCCTAAATTTTTTAGCCACCATATATTATGAATAGGAAATTTATAAAAAAATAAATATATATAAGTTGTTATATCAACCCTAATCTCACATCTACACCATACGAATACGAAAGTGATAATGAATTTATATGTAACTATCTTCTTTACTTATTAAGATATATTTTAAATTCATACAGACCAATAGCGTAAAGCAAAATATTTTAATTGAGTCCAGATGACTATAAAATGAAATGATATCAGAACCGACATCACGTGAAAAACATAAGTCATGGCTCATCTTAGACTCTTCAATGGATACGTTAAATCTCTAAAAAAAAGATTGTAATGACCTCCTCAAAAGTTTTCCCCGGCTCCGTTAGACCGTGGATCTTCGAGCTCTTTTATATGGACATGGATTCTACTATTATCTTGATTTTGTATTCCATAAGTAAATCATTTTACTTAGAACAAGTATAAAACATTAGTTTTACTTATTAAATTTATAAAATAATTATATATTAATTTAAAGTATATGTTAAATAATAAATATGACTAAAGTTAATATCATCAAATTATTTAATTATCATGATCAAACCATATTAAGAAATATGATCACTTCAATTGTTGTAATTTATTTAGTCTAAATGATATATTTTTATTATCAAATTATGCAAATGAATATATAGTATTTCATATAATAAGTATATAATCAATTTAATCATAAATTATAATATTTAGATTAGTTAAATGATAAAAAATAAACTTTTTGCATCGAAATGTAAAATGAGGTACTCTAGGCACTCATTAACCTCTTTCTTTAATGCAAAGCACTTTTGGAGGGTATAGTGCTTGAACAACTTCTCTGGACTCTCGATAAATAGTGGGACGCAGGCATGATCGATTACCATGCCAACCAAACCATTTTGCTTCTGTGGCCACTGACTCCACCACCATCTGAGACTAAATCTAGTAGTCGTGTGGCCATCTATTTGTTCATGCAAATCATGTGACAACTTTAGTGGATGCGATGAGAAAAACTAAAATTGTATGATCTATTGAGTCGACCGATAAGAACGTGAGCTTACCAATTACTGTGTTTGTTAACATTTAGCATTATCAATTATTTAATGTTCATTGTTTGAAACTATCGTTATGTACTGCATGCCTATCAAAGTTGACGTTAGCATTAGGCTTAGCTCACACTCTGTAAATCGACTCACACAGGCTGAGGTTTGCAGCCTTTCTAGTTCTAAAATTTTGGATATATAATTTACTTCAAAGAACGAAGATTATGAAAAATAATGCATATGCATGCAACTAAAACTATACCAAATAAAATGCCAATTTTCATGCATCTGATTTGAGGACCTAAGATTCTTCTCGGTTATAGATGTTCAGGTCTATAAGCATCTTACTAACTCGAAATTGACGTCAAAGGATAGTCATAGAACGACTAATGTGATCGTTCTAAGGATCAATCTCTTAACTACTAGGACTTGTAAAACGATAAGCAACTAGGTGGGTGATTAGTTGAGGACCATTGTGAATACTCATGCGGTTAGATGGTAAAAAAAGAAATAAATTTTAAATTTTTTTTTTGTGGTGATGGAAGCAGATAAAGGACTATGTGGAGCCATGTAAATAGTTCAACTATAAATCTGTTTCAGGAATCCCTAAAGACAGCAAATTTTGAGAACTATGATTAAGGATATGACTCTTGTTAGAACAAAATAAAGTCAAAAGAAAATTAATAGGTACAAGGACTTTACCAAAATTTTTATACTTTTGATGCATGCATTTTACAACATATAATTAGGCTTGCATTTAGACCTATTTTGTATAATTTGCTTATGGCATGCATCTATTTTATATTTATTTCTTTAAATTCTTTGAAATAGACATCTACCTCTAAGTTGGTGTATTTTACAAGAATGATTGATGATAAATAGAGAAAAAAGAGAATAAAAGAAGAAGCACGTAAAACAAAGTTAATTCATCTTTCGAAAAATCAATTCTTGTATCTCACGAGTCGTTACTTTTCTCTTCATGGCCATGAAAAAGTGTTTTGACACCCCATCTGTTCGCCGCTCGCTAAAGAGAAGGATTTCACGGACCGTGAAATATATCTCACGGCTGTGAAGACTCAGTTTCACACCATAGCACTAACATTCACGGCTCTAAACAAAACCATCCCTCGAAGAGAGAACATTTTTCACGGGCCGTTAAATATCTCTCACGGTCGTGAAAGATGATTTTCACGCATCCTCTAGCATTTCATGGACCAAGCAGACTTTGCATTCAACAAAGAAAACTTACGGGCGGTGATGACTTTCTCACGGGCGTCAAGGTAGAAGTTCACGGATCCCGCACGTTTCACGACTCCTCCAGCAATTTGAAAAAGGAAATGTCATCACGCGCAGTGAAGCGGGCCGTTACGAGATGGTGTTAACGGAGCCTTCACGAATGTCACAGAAAGGTTGGAGGAAGTTCTTATCACAAAACGGGCCATTAATATTATGTTACGGGCTATGACGTACCATAAGTCATGCGCAACAACCAGAAAAGCCTGATTCACGATCGTGAAACCTGTCTCACGACCCGTGATGGCTGCAAACAACTCTGACTTCTACTTTGATTGAGCTATGAAGACCTATTCAAGGGGTGTGACGGACATCGATTTCGACATATAACATATTTTTGAAAGAATTCTCAACACATAAAGACTCCAACTCTTACGATATGTCCCAAGGATCAATTGGAAACAAATTAGATTAGAAATTTCAAATTTTTACAAAGCAAAAATTTTAGAATCAATAGGACTCTGAATTTACCTTTTTTAGGTTTCCATTCCTCTCAAACTGCATGAAACTTAAGCCTCTATAAAAAGGGACATCTGTAGTCTAAAATAATCATGTCAGGGCCTGCAACCGAAGCTTTCAAACTAAAAATGAAGGAGCACTTCTGAAGAATAGAAGATGATTGTGCAGTAGTTCATCATTGTTTCTGAAGAGTACTCCTTGTTCTACATATTATTGGGATGATATTTTAAATTTTCATGTTCTTCCTATCTTAGCACTCTGGTTTATTAGTTTTTATTTTATCTTTCTATTTTTATTGCAAGAATTTTATAGTAAGAACAAGTTTCCGAATTTATGTTAATTGAATAATAGTTAAGTTTAATTTTTATGAACATGGTTGTTATGCTTAATACTTTCCTTCATATTTTAATGATTTTTAGGTTGACTATTTACTAGGAAGAATAATCAATTCTTAATTCATAGTTTTCTATCAGAATTGATTATTAACTTTTATGTTGAAACAATGCATGTCATAGTCTAATAAAACTAGGTGGAATATTAGATTGTGTGGTCTGCTTAATTGACTCAGGTGGACGATTAAATAGTTTAGGAATTACAGCATATCACATCTTGATTTCAATATAACTCCGGGCAGAGTACTTTTAGATTATTATTATTTTAAGATAGTTGATTTACCCGATTAGCGTGATCATATCTTTGGTGTTCCTAATCTATCTAAAAAATGAATTCGAATTTATTATTACAATCAATTTTACAGAAGTTACAGATTATTCTAATCATCGTAGATCATCCTAAGGACCTACACATCGTTAGTTTTAAATTTTTAACTTTATGTTATTTTATTTTCTACACATTTTTATCTCAAATTGTATGTCATCTCTTATTAGCCTCTGGATTATGATAGATAAGTAAAATAGTTCCTCGTGGGTTCAACGCTCTACTCATTACACTTTATTACTTGAGCGACTAGTGCACTTACTAACTAAACTGTTAATAATTTTCGCATCAACTTTCATGAAAAATATTTGATTGATTGTGATTTGAACATTAAAGATTTGATTGCATAAATAATGAATATTTAAAACATGAAATGAAGTTTATAATATTGTTAACTATCATAAAAATATTATCAATTAAATGATCCAAGTACATTGTTGGTGACATAAATATATTATCTTTCAAGAAAAAGGTTAGACATAGAATTAAGTCAACCACTTCATAAGAACAAAATGACAAATAAAAATGGTCTTGGTAAAAGAACTGCAAACTTATTTCATTATTCTGAAGTATCGTAGTACCAAATTAATGATTCTCCATATATAGGGTAAATTTTTAACTTTAACCTTTTCTCCAACTCTATTTTTTACTTTACTTTACCATCATACTACACTTCAACTATTAACTTATTTTATCAAATTCCCTTTCGTCTAGGTATAGTCCATTATCCAATCATTTGACAAACGTGATAAGTTATTTAAAAACATAAATATAAAAATAATAAAATAATATAAAAATAGTGATATAATATTTTTTAAAAAGAAGATGCTCGACCCCACACTCAGATGGAACGGAGGGAGAGTGGAAGGGGTGGTGCCACCGCCCTCCACTCTTCTCTGCATCCAAGAGAAGAGGAGGAGAGGGTGGCACCACTTCCCCGCGTGGCCGTGAGCACCTAGCCTTTGTGCATGATCTTTGCAGCACTACGCAAGAATATGAGCTGCCATGTGACCAGCACATTTTATGGAGCAATCCGAATAATTGGTAGACTTTGATTAGGGGCAGAGAAGATAACAATAACATGAACAATCTGAGATTTGCCTAAAGAATTTTGGAGGCGTCGAGTCAAGAACTTGACACAAAATCAAATATGAAAATGGAGAATTTTTTACTATTAAATTTCATATTGTGGTATACAATCTTCCGTAGAACCTTTAATTCAGATTTCAAACGGTGGTTTTATGTGTGAGAGATAAAGAGAGCTCATGGCAGGTTCCCCGGTGTTGACGAGGCTGTCATCGGAGTGCTTTCGTAGCATGACAAATAGCACGACGAACTGGATAGCAGAGATGAGGACCAACGCCACCAGGACGAAACCTCGAAGCCGACGGTTGATAACCTTGAGGTGTTTCCTCACCCTGAGGTGCTCCCTGAGCACAACGGTGATGTAATACCATAAAAAAATAATGTAAAAGACCAAATTAACCTAAAAAGCAAAGGCATCCAAGGGCAAAAGTTGTCATTTGTTAAAGAGTTTTAAATTGGACTAGAATGCCCTCAAAAGCATGGTCGTTAGAGGGGCATTGTGGTATTTTGGAGTGAGACAAGAAATATAACCCTAATACCCTTCCTTATTCCTCATTCCCCTCCATTTCTCCACAAAAACTATCAACCATTTCCCATTCCTCCCCCTTCACACCACCAACAACCCTTTACTAGCATCCACCATTCTTCCCCTATCTTGGAGCTCATCAAATGATGCTTTAGGAGCTCAAGGAAGGAGAGAGGAAGAGCAAGGAAGGCTTGGAAGTTCAGCCATGTGAAGAGGAATTCAATAGAAGGAGGAGGAGAAAGAAGAGCGATTGGATTTAAAGGGTTTTGGACAAAAACCCTAGGTATGTAATGTATGAACCCATTTCAATCCATCTAATCCATGGATTGGAAGTTTAAACTTATTTATTAGATTGATGTTGCATGAATTGATTATTTATTAGAGTGATGTACCTCATAAGTTTTTCTACCTTAATTGTTATTGAGTGTGTGTCCACTTAATGATAGTTGATGTAAGATGATAATTAGGAGTTTCAAAGATTAGAATAATGTTCATTCATAATTTGTCTAGATTTGTTGTGTCATGTTCCAACACATTTTTGGATAGGTTATTATGGTTTAAAAATAGTGTGTAATATATGGTTGGATAGATATTGAAGTCGAGATTTATGATTGGATAGATATGTAGGATCCCAAGGCACCACGGGGAATAAATTGGTGTGAAAACTCGAAAATAATAATTTCACGAAAATCATTGTGGAAGCTTAAAATCGATTCATTAATATTCAAAGCATCACAAAAGTAATCATATCACATTCATAATAATATAAGAAGAGGAAGAGAGAAAGATAAACACAAAGTGCACGGTGGTTTGACAAGGTTTGGCCACACCTTGACCTACGTACCCGATCTGACTTCTCAACCTCAAGATTATCGAAGATTCCACTAAACACCCTTCTTTCGTTCCAAATGGGGCAAGTAAGAAACCCTTTGCACCACACCACATTTTCTCCACTTTGAGAGGTAAGGCGCATCTCGCTTCCTAGGAAACTTGTCTTTTCTCTAGCTCGAGAGATAAGATAGAACCTCTTTATAAGAGCTCACGCTCAATTTTCTAATAAAATGTTTCTCTCTTTTACAATATAAAAATCACAAGAAGAGAAGAGAGAAAGAAATAAAATTTTTACAACTTGGAGCTCAAATAGACTTCTTAAATGTTCTTTCCACTTTTTTCTCAGAATTCTTGATGTTTCCCTTGAGTGCTTGATGAATTCAGCACCCCTTGGTCTTCTTTTATAATATGGCCTCTATGGATAATATGGTCGTTGCTTTTTGATTTGACCAAAACTAATCGTTACTGTTCATTTCAACCGAGGACCTGTCAATCGCATTGATGGATCGGTCGACCGGTCTATATGACTGTTGCGCTATTTCCTCAATGACAGCGGCTAATCGATTGACAGCTCTATCGACTAATATAGTCTCGACTTTCTTGGAGTTCGTCTCTGCGCTGATCAGTCGATTGATATATCGACCGGACTATCGACCGGTGTAGTCTTGACATTGAACTAGCCATTTTGTGTATTAGCCGTTTGATCGGTGCTTCGATCGGTAGGTTGACTGATGCATGCAAAATATAACATATAATTAACCATGTATTTAATCACATTTCGATTCATTTTCATATAGCATGCATCATTTTTCTGACATTATTTTCTTTAATTTTGTAAAAATAAAAATCTACTCAAATTATATGTTTTATTGCAGAAAAAACAAGAGAATTGAGTCAGAAAATCACAAAAATAAATGTCATTCAAATCGGAGTTAATACGGAGCTAGAAAGTGGAAATTAATGAAGGCTGCCAGTGCTGAAATGAATATAACGAACCGTGAGAGATATGTAATGGCCCGTTAAATCCTTAGTTTTGTCCAAGGGATGAAAATTGAATATAACGTGTCATGAGAAATTTATAACGACCCTTTAAATACCTAGTTTCATCCAAAAAGCTTGTCCGAGTTACGAGCCATGAAATCCAAGTTATGGGCGTTAAAATCACACTTCTACTTCGATTTGGATACTGTGAGGGCCATGAAATCAGTGTTATAGCTGTGAAAACTAATATTTAGGCCGTTACAGAGCTATTATGGGCTGTTACGAAGACTATTTTCGATATTTCTTCGATTTTTCTTAGGAATTTTAAGTCTAAATCGAACTCAAACTTTAATCTAAGCCTCAGGGATGATTAAGAAACATATTTGCTCAGATTTGAAGGAGTTTTGGATGGTTTTAAAGACCTATAAAAGTCTATTTTGAATTTACTTATTTTAATCTGAAAAGATTTCGAGTCAAACTGAAACTCAATCAGAATCTTTGGGACACCTAAAGGCTATAAATAGAGGTCCTATGAGATAGAAAATGTGTGCTTGTGGTGCTTGGAGGTCCTTGAGACCTGAGAGTCGTGCTACATTGCAGAGGAAGAATTTCAGAGTTCTTAGATATTTGTTCGGGAGAAACTGTGGAGCAACTCAATGCGTGTACTTTGCAAAAATCTAGAGATCATCGGAGTCTATGAATTCTATCTTCTAATTATTGTTTGGATGCTCTTTACTCATATTTCATTATTTCTACCTTTTACGTAATAGAGATATTTATTCTATTGAGAAAACTGCATGAACTCGATTGTTAGATTTGAATTAATATAGTTATTTTAGTTTCTTTTGATTATGATTGTTGTGCGTAATACTTTTTACTACGATTATTATATTATGAAATAAGACTACAAATTAGATTTGAGATGGTTAATTTTAGAATTTGATAATTTCCAATAAATCATTCTTTAACTTGATAGTTGAGGCAATCATAACACAAATCTTATAACTCATCGTTTGTGCTTGATTTTGTGCGGTCTATCAGTTTTTACCCAGCAAGGATAACTGTTAGTTTAAGACTTATAATTAATGCATCTTAATATCATTCTTAACTGAAGATTAACTCAGCGTTTGTGATCCTAAGTTTTACAAGACTTAACATAGTTTGACTTACTCAGCGTAAAGGTCAATAATTTAAGTGATCACAATCCGTCTCCAAAACTGAAACTATTGATCATTATTATAATTCAATCATCATCGTGATTTCTGCTAGTTAATCATTATCTTTAATCATCCATAATCCTTAGGCTCAACACCAATGTATTTTATTTTCTATTATTTAATTTTATGCAAATTTATTTTCTCCTTTTATATCACAACACCACTCTCTTCTCTTAGGAGATTATTAAGATAGATTATATTTAACTAGTTTCTTGTGGGTTCGACACTCTACTCTCCACTTTATTACTTGATATAACTAGTGCACTTGTTAGCAAATTTATTTGTTACAAATTTAATGCATCATGTTTTTGACGCCGTAAATCATTATTGGGCGCCCTGTATCGCAAGTTGACCGCCCTGCATTATTTTGAGCATAACTTTCTGCATGGTTATCCAAATGAGATGATTTTTTATTTTATGAAAAGCTAGCAGAATTTTCTACAACTTTGTTATTGACCTCTTAATATCTCATGGGAACATAGACAAATATTAATCGAAAGTTTAATGCGTGAAACAACTCATTTCTATTTAAACTTTTTCGGCATATAATTCTAATCTTTTGAAATTTGCATCATCAAAATATAATTATATAGGGTATGAAACTTTGCTGCAACAATATCCCCTTTTTTATGAAGACAAACTGAGAAATATGTAAGTTGTGCTGAAAAAGAATAAAATCAATTTTACTTCCCCTAAAACTAAGCTTTAGATATGTACATAAGTACTAATTGTAAGATACTTTTCATTTAGAGTTATAGAGTCCATATAATAAATTTGGGATTATATATATTTTTCCCTCTTTTGTTTCATCAAAAAGTAATTTGAACACGAAGCATATAAAAAACAATATGTAACTCCCCTTCAATCATGTTATCTTCTTAAAAATTTATTCTCCCCATTCTCTTCCTAAAGTCATGACGACTTTACAATGGCAAAATATGAAATCAAATGAGTAACATATCTAAAAAAATTAAGGGATAAAAAACATTTCATAAAACTTAGAGACAACTATGATATGTCAAATTTAAATTGAATAATATCAAGTAATCAAGCATTTGACAATAAGTCATATTCAAAGTGAATAGAGGATTGATATTTCAAGCTTTTGAACAAACTCCCCCTATCATTATGACCAATTTTCTCTCTTTCTATCTTCCTTTTCTTTCAAAGAAACAATAACAATATACCATTGTTAATGAGGATTCAAAAACTTAACAATGAGGATTTTAAACTTAAAACAAGGAGCCATGATAATAATGTAATTTTACAAAATAAGTTCATGCTCATGGAAGCCAATGAATTGATATTTTTAATAGTTTGTCCAAATTTTAGGTAATGTTTCAAAAGTTTTACTTCTTTCGATTGCAAACTCACAAAAAATCTCAAATGTCTAAATGAAGTCTAGTAACAGTATAATTAATTTCATAACACAAAATAAGCTTGTGCACAAAATATAATACTAGTAAACAATTTCATAACACAAACAAATGTGACATCAAGTTAGGTCTATATATTTGTAAATTCAAAATGATACTTTTACTTGCCATTTGCTTTACATGTGAGGCATACCTGAAAAACAATTATTTAGCCTTTGCTACCCAAACTTCTTGGGGTCCAATTTTGTTAGTCAAGGTTCTTTTTGGAATCCATACTATTCCATGTTGAAATGGCTTTCCTACTTTACACGAATATGCATAATGACTATGAAATCCACATGCAAAACAAGTAATATGTGATTTTTTTAAAGATTTATCATAAGAATGTTTAGATTTCCAATAAGAATTTTTATATCCAAAGTATTTTGTAGAATTCTTTGCATGGGGAATAACCTTATTTTGTATATTTTTCAAAGAAGTATTTTCCTTCCTTACTTCTTCTAACGAACATGTCAACTTTAAAACTTCACATGCATATTTAACTTCCAAAAACTCAATTTTATTTTACAAATTATCATTTTCCATAAAACATGTATTCTTTTCTTCTTTTAATTTCTCAAACTCATGTAGTAAATTTTCATTTTCCCTTTGAAGTGCAAGATGCCTTTTATAAAAGAAGAAAATTCTTTGTGCTTATCAAATGAAATATCTTTTTCATCATTATCTGAATTTGAAGATTTAGAAGTTACCTCATTGTTATGTACCATTAGGCATATGTATGCATTCTCACTACAAGAGCTTGATGCATTTGACTCTTCATATTTTTTCTTCTTCTCTTTCTGAAATGTTTCTTCTTTGTCCTTCTTTGTGAGACTTAAGTGTCTTTCTTGATGATGTTTATGTAACTTTTTGGTTGGCTTGTCATTCTTCTCTTTATTTTTCACTAACTTAAAATATTTGTCAAACTTTCTTGTATAGCGTGTGAGTATCTTTTTATTCACTTCTTTTTCACTTGAGTCTTCTTCCTTTTTGTTTGACTTCAATGCCAATGTTTTCTTTTGGGGAGCATTAGCTTCTTCATCTTCCTGAATTCCGATCTCATAGGTTAAGAATGAACCAATAAGATCATCAAAATCTTACTTGCTCAAGTCTTTTTTTTCAATTACAGTCCTCCGTGTATGCTAGGAGAGAGACTTGAGAATTTTTTTCACTATTTGAGAGTTAGTTCTTGGCTCATCCAAGGAGGCTAAGTCATTCACAATATCTTTAAACCTTACAATCATCTCATTTATAGATTCATTTTCATGCATCTTGAAAGAATCATATTGATGATTTAAAATATTTAATCTAAATTCCTTAACTTTATCCATTCCTTCATAAGTAATATTGAGTTTCTTCCAAATATCATTAACACTTTGACAACTAAAAATCTGATTAAATTCCGTTGGATCTAAAGAATAACAAAAAATATTTTTAATTGTCCAATCAAGTTTTACAAAAGATCTTTCTCTTTCGATATATTGTAAAGGTGATTTTACATTTAAATCAAAAACATTTTTAACAATATCCCACATGTTAATATCAATAGAACATATGTATGCTTGCATCCTAATTTTCCAATATGCAAAATTTGATGCATTAAAAAGTGAAGAACGACTGATTGATTGACCTTCTAAAAAACTAAATTCATTTGATGCTATAGCTCTAAAGACGATTAAATCTTAAAATAAGAGCAACCTACTCTGATACCAATTGTAGGATCCCAAGACACCAAGAGGAGGATGGATTGGTGTTAAAACTCAAAAATACCAATTTCATAAAAATTGTTGCGGAAGTTTAAAATCGATTCGTTAATATTCAAAGCAATAGAAAAGTAATCATCTCACATGCATGATAAGATAAGAAGAAGAGGAAGAGAGCAAGACAAACGCAAAGTGCGCGGTGGTTTGTTGATGAGATTTGGCTACAGCTACCCTATGTACCCGCTCTAACTTCTCAACCTCGAGACTACTGAAGATTGCACTAAACACCCTTTCTTCATTCCAAATGGGGCAAGGAAGAAACCTTTTACACCACACCATCTTTTCTCAGCTTTGAGAGGTAAGACACACCTCTCTTCTTAGGAAGCTTATCTTTTCTCTAGATTGAGAGGTATGATAGTACCTCTTTTACACAGGAGCTCACACTCAATTTTCTAATAAAAGGTTTCTCTCTTTTACGATATGAAACTCACAAGAAGACAAGAGAGAAAGAAATAAAATATTCGCAACTTGGAGCTCAAATGGACTTCTCACTTTTCCTTAAAAGTTGATGTTTTCCTTGAGTGCTTGGCCTATATGGATAATATGGCCGTTACACTTTGATTTGGCCACGTTACTGTTCATTTCGGCCGTGGATCAGTCGATCACATTGATGGACCAGCCGACTGGTCTATATGACCGTTGCACGATTTCCTCGGTGATCGCATTGATGGACCGGTCGACCGGTCTATGGACTAGTTCATCGACCGGTATAGTCTCGACTTTCCTGGACTTTGTCTCTATGTTGATCGATCGATCAGTCTATCAACTGGACTATCGACTTGTGTAGTCTCGACATTGAACTAGGCATTTTGTGTATTGGCCGGTCGACCGGTATGTTTGATCAGTCGACCGATGCTTCGACTGGTAGGTTGACCGCCCTGCACCGTAGGTTGATCATCTTGCACTATTTTAAGCATAACTTTTTGTATGATTATCCAAATGAGATGATTTTTTATTCTGTGGAAAGCTAATAAAATTCTCTACAACTTTATATTCACTCAACGTAAATCTCATGGGAACATAGACAATAATTAATCAAAAGTTTAATGCATGAAATAACTCATTTTATTTAAACTTTTTTAGAATATAACTCTAATCCTTGGAGGTTTGTATCATCAAAATAGAATTATATAGGGCATGAACCTTTGTTCCAACAAGATAGGTTATTACTGGTTATGGTTATGAGTTATGGATTTTATATGAAATATGGGAGTTCATGTAAGGGTTTAAGAATGTAAAGTTTTAAATAGAATGTGACTTTGTTTTCCCAAATTTATTCATGCTTATGGAGCCTAAATACATGGAACTTGTAGAGTAGACATAGAATGATTATAAGAATGATTGCTTTTGCGGATGAAAATTCAGAATGATCATTTTCGTTATTTTTAGTCATAGACTAATCAACTAGCCAAACAACCAATCATGTTTTTCGTAGGCGCATGTCTAAGGAGATGGATTTTTATCATTAGAATGGTCCACCAATAGAGTAGAGTGGTCGACTGCTCCTTAGGCAATAAATGGCTTGTGGTCTATATAAAGATCGATTGATCCCATGATCGACCGATCGAGGGTCATCTCTCGACCAGCCACACAGTTAAAAACCTTTGTCAGGATTGGTCGATTAGTCGGTCAACCAGATGGATCATCCGATCATGTTTTCCTCTCAACAAATCAAGTACTCATTCACTTTTTCTCGACCGGCCTAGGATCGACTTCTGATTTTTGAGATGTAATTTGTAAAGTACTGCTTGGTCATTATCTAGCTTTATGCTATGCTATGCTATGTAATTATGTGGACATGACATTGATTGACTCACCTATATTTCGTTATTGCATACAAAGTCATAGGATTAAATGAATCCTTGTATTCAATTGGGCGAGTGTGGCCCGGCTTGGTCAACCATCATGGTGACGAGGAACTCAAGTACCACAATGCATCAAATGGTTACCTAATATTGATGTTAATGTTTGCTAACTCTAAAATCGATAAAATGAACACTTGAATCATGAAATGGCTAGAAATCATTATTATTATTATCATTCATGGGCATTGAATGTTAATGCATCGTTTATCGACTAGACATTGATTGATCTTGACATTGGGCATTTATCAGGGCTATTGCAATCAGGCTTGTTATTGAATGCAATTGAATTGTCATTGATATTTTATTGTTATATCATGTTTTGTCACTTTATGTTAAGTTATTATTTTATTTATGGTCCTTACATACAACTAATGGGAGGGCCTCCCCTGCATCTAGGTTCGTACAACTATGTAGGGTTAACATGGGTGGTGGCGTGCTCATGATGACACGATGTTGCACATGACGATGGTTGTTTTGTTGGATCTTTTATTATTGTTACTGAGGTATGGCATTGTACTAGCCATGGGCTTTATGATTATAAACCATTATTTTCATCTTGTGTCTTGTCATTTTGGAGTAGGAACGTTATGGATTTATGTCGTATCTTGTACTCTATTGGGCTTTTTGCTATTGTGCACTTATTTATAGGTTATTGCTCATGGATTAATGGATTATGATGTACTTAAAGACTTTGAATTTTTATGTGATTGAGTTGGGCTTTCCACTATTCTTTTTTCAATATATGCTTCTGCTATGCATCGTCATGAATTATAGATCCATGAATATATTTTGGACATTTAAATTTTAGTATTACAGTGGATATTTCGTTGCTAGATGTTATATTGTGTTGGGCTTTATCAATTGTGTCTCGATTAATAGTACACTTCCGCGATCATTATTATGTTCATGGGCCTTTCTCGACGTTTTGAAGGTGTTTTCTGTTGTGATCCTATTCAATTCCCGATCGAATCGTGTAGTGTCCCATCGCTCGGGACCCGCTCGCAACATGTATCATGGGGCTGATCTCGGGGTCGCTATAGGCCGTGCTATAAAACTAGGCCTGGCCTAGTAAGTCGGATCGGTGTTTGGCCTTCGGAATGGCCCGCATGTCACCTCGACCACTTTGACCTGATCAAATTCGGTCCAAACTTGGGTTCAATTGCAAGACCCATCGGGTTTGATTGACCTGGTTAGATCAAGAAAAAAGATTAGGACAAAAAAATAATTTATTGTAGGACATTGCTTATATATAAATACACATACATATATATATATTCTTAAAATTTATGCTCCAACATTTTTTTCCATTTTCGTTATATCATTGCTTTGATTTATAATTATGATTTTCTTTTTGTCTTTTATGCTATAACTATTTAATTGGTACTTTCTATATTATATTATTTGGCTTATTAAATAATTTTATTTTACTTTATTATATTTTAATGTATTTATTATGCATGTTACAAGGAAATAATAATAAGAGAAATTTTTTAATATATTCTATTATATTTTTATTAATATATATTATTCGATCCGACCAATTCAACCTGATCCAATCATCAATATGGGTCGATGGCCGGTTGATTTTTATAGGTTACAGGTGACGTCGAACTCCACCTAGAACACGCTGACGAAGTCCTCTAGCTGTAGAATCTTCTGGTGGCAGCGAGAACAGCACGCGGACCAGGAAGAAGCTAGCCACGCAATAAAGTGATGAAGCAAGATCCAGGGCATAGGTGATGCAGTCGTTGGCCAGAAAGGGGACCTGATCATCGCTGGTGGCATACAACCAATGTAACGCCCGAGAGATTTTAAAAAATAAAGAGAATAAAAAGAGGAAAGATAAAATCCGAATAGAAGGAGATAAAGAAGGGAAAAGATAAAACAGTAATCAGATCTTGAAGTCCCAATTGATCTCAAACTCCTCTCCTATAAATATGAGATCAAAATGGATTGTGCAGCCCTTTTTCCCTATTTGCAATCCGACCTAGATTTCTCCTATTTTTGTGCCCTTCTTGTTTTCTCGTCCCTAATCTGTTGCCGTCCAACAAGAGAGCTGTCCGAGGACTTGGACACCGGGGAACTCGTGCCGGACCAAGAGCAGCGGGCAGAGGAAGAAGAGGAAGAGGAAAGGGAAGAGGAAGAAGAAGAACGAACTGAACAGAAGCTGCAAGGTAGGAGACTAGGATAAATTCGTCATAGAATCATGATTTTAGGCTTAAAGCATGTTCTAGTTGATCTCTAGTTATAGCACTATGATTTATGATGTTGCTTGATGCCGACCATCGTCGAAAAGATGATCGAAAATCCCTATTTTTTGTCATGACATCGTTGCGTAATGCAGACTTGGCTGGGGTTTCTTGTAACTCGTCCTAGGCAGGTCCATTCTAGGATCGAGTTCGTCGGAACTCGGCACGAGTCCGCCATTGTCGGGAGCGAGAAGCTCTGCGACGAAGAAGAACCAGGCCCGGGTTGATGATCACCTAGCCTAGGCAATTGAGGTCTTGTTAGGCTGCAACATTTGTCGAGCGGTCAACCGATTCATCGAATCGACCGAACAATCTGCCAAAGCACGAACCCGGCTTCATTGAAGTGTCCTCGAAGTGTATTCTGCCACGTGGCGGAGTGCAATTTAGGGGTGTAGGGAGTTAGGTATCAGAGCCTAAAGTCAGGGCATTCTTATGTCCTATTGTATGATGTCAATGGTCCATGCGCATGTGCCACGAGGAGTCACCGTGCCACCTGAAGTCAAGTAAGTTTTATTTCTTTTCATAAGATGTATGATATTTCTAAATGCTATGATGCATAATGATGTAAATGTCTCCACGACGTGCTCTTGCTATCCAAGGTTAGGGTCAAAGCTGACCTCGATGTAGGGTAGGATTGCAAATCAGCAACCAGAAGGAACGGACTAGAATGAGGTCCAAATCAGTCAAGCTCGTGAGGCAGAGCCGACCATTCAGTCTCCACCGGTGCAGCCCCCTGACACGAACACCTACCATTCAGGCTACACCAGCATTGATGCCACCAGTTCAGTCTTTCTACGTACAGCCTTCGCCTATTCCGCCAGTGCCCTCTAAGGACACTATTCAAATATTCATGAAATTGCGTCCTCTAGAGTATGATGGCTTCGATGAATTTGACAAGGCTGAGAGGTGGTTGAGAACTATAAAGGAAAAACTATGTTAGATGAATTGTGGTGAAGACAAGAAGGTCCTATTTGCCACAAGCTACTTAACTGAAAATGCCTTATACTAGTCGAGGATTGTTGTGGACACAAAGTATGAAGGTGGAACATTTCTGTGACGCATTTGAGGCACGGTACTTCCCTGAATATAACGTGCCCAAAAGGAGAGAGAGTTCTTACAGCTGAGCAAAGACCAGATGATAGTGGCTCAGTACCATGTTCAGTTTGTTTGTTGGAGAGGTATAACACTCTCAAGATGAGCGATAGACAGAAGGTAGATCATTCGGAAGACTTTGATAGGTCTTTAAAACTATCCAAAACTCCTTCAAATTTGAGTAAATATATTTTCTAATCTTTCCTGAGCCTTAGAATAAAATTTGGGTTCGATTTGGACTTAAAATTTTCAAGAAAAGTCGAAGAAATCTCAAAAATAACCTTGGTAACAGTCCATAATAGCTCTGTAATGGCCCTAACAATGCTTTTCACGGCCCGTAACACTGATTTCACGACCCTAATAGTGTCCAAGTCAAAGTAAAAATTCAAATTTTAATAGCCCGTAACATCCTGCTGATGGCCCATAACTCGAACAAGTTTCTGATCCAAATCTAGGCATTTTAATGGGTCATAATGGGCTATTCACGCTCCTACTGTAACGATCATATAACGACCCTTTATATTCAATTCAGCCCTGACAGTCTTCACAAATTTGCGATATTTGGCTCCATTTAACTCTGATTTGAGTGCCGTTTATTTCTGTAACTTTGTGACTCAATTCTCTTACTTTTTTTGCAATAAAATACAAAATTTGGATAGATTTCTATTTTTACAAAATTAAAGCAAATAGGGTCAAAAAATTATGCATGCTATATGAAAAGGAATCGAAATGTGATTAAATGCATGGCTAATTATATGTTTTATTTTGTATGCATCAAGCTCCTCCAATTTTAGATACTTGTTTGTCCTCAAGCAATGTTCAAAGTAAAGCTCCAACCAAAATGATTAATCATTCGCTTCCACCCAACTAGTCTTCTTAGCACTATATTTTATACCATAGTAACACAACTTTGTGAAATTTCTGAATGAAAGACATTTTTAAACTCCTCCAAATTCAGTTCTGAATAATAAGAAAATAATTCTTGTAAATAAAAAATCAATGTCAAATACACAAGTGTAACATGAGCTTTTATTCATTTATTACTTTTATATTCCTTCACATAGAAACTTTTCATCATCATTATTTTTTTTTCACCTTTATTTTTTTATTAATTTGATATTCATGTGTTTGTCATATTGCACAAGGTGGTCCATGTAACAGGCTTTTGATCAATGAATCCCAGAATAGTTGCCCTTACATCGTTAGTCAAGAATTCCCTACGGCTGCGTTTGGTACGGGAATATTGAGAGAACTTTTGTTCTCGAGAACTAATTGATGTGATAGAAAAGTTTGGGTTGGTATTTGGATGAAAAAGTGTAATGATGGGGATTTAAAAAGTTGATGTGATTGATAAGTTTTAGTGGGTGTTTGGACAAAAAGCAAGAACTAAGAATATAATTTATTATTTTATAAGGTATAAAATTATAGTAAATAAGAATATATTATTAATAGTATAATTTACGTAAATCATTATATTATTAATATTATTTTTATTTATTTTGATTAAATATTTTAAATATTATTAATATTATAATTTACATATATTTTAAGATCCAAATATAATATATATATTTTTAAAAATAATTGAATAGTTTAATTAATAAAATATTTATTAATTATTAGAACTAATTATTTTATAGTTTTTAATTAATAACATTTAATAAATTATTTTATAATATCCCTAATAATGTAATAATATATTATAAATTATATATACATACATTACAAAATAATTAAAAAAATAGATGAAATTAAAAAAAAGTCACAGATTGCGGCGTTGAAAAAAAATCAAATGTTCTTGCCTTTGGTGAAATGTTCCCGCGGATGGTCACGTGACGGAAAAATTTTTTGTTCCCGTCACGTATTGCGTTTGGGAACATTTCGCGATGTTCTCGTGAAATATTCCCTTCCAAATGCAGCCTACAGATCTAATTATCCGAACACACCCAGTTTCTAGATAACACCTTTTTGTACCTTTTCATACTTTTTGGGCCTCAACTAGCCCTCTTTTATATATGATGATAATTTTATATGTATTTATTTATTAGTAAGCTCTACATTTGAGTGTTCAATAGGGTATAATCATTATCAAGCTAATATACATAATATGAAAAAAATAAGAGTATGAACGGGATTTGTCGTAAAAAATTCATAGTTTCACTAAGCAACTTTCTTCAAACCATTACCGAATACGAATGCGATAAATGATAAAATAATAATGCTTCAAATTTCGTTAATTAACTTGATGTCTTTGAATAATTTTGAAAAATAAGTAAATAATAAGACATGAGAAAATAACATGCAATTTTCAATTATGAAAAACATTTTTTTCTAATTTTTTTAATATGAGATGCAAACAAATATGCAAATAAAATATGTAGAGAAAGCATGTTTGCAATGAAATATAAAAAGATAGACATTGTGCATGCAATTGCAAACTCCCCCAAGCTTGAGCTCAACATTGTCTCCAGTGTTGAAAATCAAACTATAGGAATCCAAATATATGATAATGAAAAATATAAATGTATAAAAGGAAATGAAACAACATGTTTTGTCTCGAGTCGATGGATGTTAAAGTTGTAAAAAGAATCCTGGTGTCTTTGGCCGATATAAATTTGAACGTCTCTAACTTCTACTTTTCTTCAATTTCGAGGAGGTAATTTTGTTTTCTCTTTCTTCATTCATCTTATTTTCTTCTTCTTCTTCTTGTCTCTACTTTCTTTCATGCTCATAATGGCGTGAAAGGAAAGTAACGGCCTGTAAGGTGATGTCATCGGATCGTATTGAAGACTTCATGGGCTGTCTGTGCAATTTAATGGGTCATGATATGCAAATCACGACCTGGCAGTGGTAATCTCGAAGAGGATTTGCAAATCGTGGTCACACGATTACGACCACCAAAAGAAGAGCACGGTCTATGATATTCGACTAATGGCCCTCATAGAAGTAGTGTTATGAAGATGGTGTTATGAACGACGGGTAACGGACCTACAAACACATATAGTCGAGATAATAATAAAAATAAGGGTCATTATATGAAGTTTATGGGTCATGATATCATATGGCTTTGACGTTAGGGTCGTAACATGAAAGTGTAATGGATCGGGTGGCTTTGGCATTAGGGGCATACTATGATTTTAACGGGTCATGATTCACATGTAACGACCTATGAAATAAGAAAAGTTCTCCTGACTCATGAAAGTTGAAGCCCCGTGAACCGTGAAATTTGCCATCTTCTCAGGGATGACCAGGCAACTTATGGCCGTTAACGGTGGGTATCGACTCGTGATGTGTAGAATAAAAATTTTGGAAGGCACTAACATTTATGACTCATAAAATAGCCCTTGAACTCTACATCGGGTTAACCATAATCATTACGGGCCGTGACATGGTGGTTACGAACCATTATGCTGATCCGTGCATGGTACAAGTACCTAAGTCCCGTGAAGATGAAGGAGTTCCATTAATACCCACTGTGAGACTCGTGAAAGTGCATTTTATGACTCGTGAGATATGGCTTAACGGAAATATGGAGGTGTTCACATAATGTCAAGGGTCATGACATTAGACTTACGGCCCATAAAGCTTAACAAAATTTTACCAAGCCACTAATATAAAAGTTCAAAATATGGATCACTGTGAGATCCGTGATAAAATGATTACGCCCCGTGAAATTAAAGACTCAATAAATTTTTGGGTGATGAAATAGAGTTACGGGTCGTGATGCTATAGTAACGACCCGTTATATCCAAGGAATACTCATGACATGGAAATAACAATCCGTGAAAATTGAAATAAATGTGAAATTTGACTTGTGATCTGTAGAGACTTATTAAAAACTAGAAAAATAAAAAAATAATGAAAGAAAATTGAAGAGACTAAACAACTACAAACTAACTAATCTAACATGAACTAAATTAATCTAAACTAAATTATGGGAAAGATCTAAACTATAAGTTTAAAGATTGAGAATGAGTAGTTCTAAGTTTAAAGTCACTAGCTCAACTTTGATATGGCATATGCTGAGACTAATAAAAAATTATCAATAAGAATAATATAAGTAAATATGAAATTAAGGAACGATCTCACTTGGTTTAATTAATGGGATCGAGAATGCTTGTCATTGTGAGGCTCAGCACATGCGATGTTGGGTTGATGCCTATGTTTTCGATTTGATGTCATCATCTGGTGATGGCGATTCTTCATGTAAAATAGTCTTTGATGTGAAATTTGAGAGGTACTATGTTGATGAGCATGGATCATTGAGTGATTCATCGATCGCCACTGGACTGTTGTATTTGGAGAAGATCATGTTGATGTCAGCGAAGTACTTTTCTCCTTTAAAGATTTCATAGATTTCATGAAGGAAATGTGGATTGTTGTGCAGCCAATAGTTGGTACTTTGACGATCTATTTCGGTGGTGGCTGAATTGGAGACATCGGAGTAGAAATGATGAGAATTTCCAAAGGCTGGCCCCTCCTTTGAACTTTTCCATCTTTCATGATTTTTTTGCTTGTCTCTTTAACAAGCCACTGAGTTGTCGCTGTCCTTATTGAAAAATTTGCTTCTGGGTGCCATCTTCTTTGATATAAATTTTGATAGTGGCACGGGCATAAGATGCCCTTCGGGCTCTCGTCGACGTGCCTCAAATTTTCAAAATTTAGAGAATTTAATTTTGCAACTTCATTCTTTAATGCATGTAGCTTCGCTTCCAACGCCTCAAACTTGAGCTTGGTGTCGAATAGTCGAAGTGAATCATTGACTTCAATTTCCTCTTGAATTTTGGATAATTAAGACTCCAAATTCTGGTTGTGTTGGTCTTGCATTGTTAAACTTCTTTCAATTGTTGTGTCAAATTGACTAATCATCTCTACGAAGTCAGAAAGTTGATGATTCGAATTCGAGAATTGCTGTTATATCCTCATCTGACTTCTTGTTGTGCTGCCCCATGTTATGAATTTGTCTCTCCAAATTTTTTATTTTATAATTATGAGTGCAGAGCTTTTTCAGCACAGAATCCAACACCTATGTGAATGCGGTTGATGGGTCTCGAAATATATCTTCCTTCTTTTCTTGTTGAGGCTTCTTCTTTATGCTTTGCCTTGATGATGATGCCTCGATTTAAACCACATCTTGTTGAACAGCTATGTTGCTTCCCTCAACTTGTTGGTTCATTGTCATTTTGTTCTTCGTTCATTGAGGTGTCAAGATGTGCTCATGATGATCAAGTTGTGTACAAAGTATGTCACTTGAAAAACTTACACAACACTAAAGGAAAAAGAGAAGTAAAACAGAAAATTAAAATTCTCAAAGTAGCTTATACAAGATAGAATAAGAGTTATGAATATAGATCCCGGCGGCGGTGTCAAAAACTTGATGCGTAAAATTTGTAACAAATAAATTTCTAGCAAGTGCACTAGTCATATCAATTAATAAAGTTTAAAGTAGAGTTGTCGATTCCATGAGGAACTAGTTAAAACTAATCTATCTCAATAATCTACTAGGAGAAGAAAAAAGTTTTTTTATGTGAAAACAAAAAATTAAAGGTGCAAAAAATAAATGATAAGCAAAATAAAATAAATTGGTGTTGAGCCTTGAGAATTATAGATGATTAATGTAAAGATAAACATATAAGATCCTCTATAATAATTGATTTATAACAGAAAATAACAGATTCGGTTCTTATGATGGATTAGAAGTATCTAAAGTATCGACCTCTCAAGACGAGTAAATCAAACTACCTTAACTTCTAATAAAACTAATAACCGCAAATGACAAGTCAATTATTAATTTTACAGAGAATTAAGATACATGAGTATGTATCTCCTACACTATTATTCACCCAAAAATCTGGACAAAATAATAGACCGCACGAAATTTAGCACAAACGACGAGTTACCGAACATGTGTGGTGTATGCTTCTACTTAAAAGTAAAAGATCAATTATCAAAGTAAAAATAATTCCTGAAACTAATCACCCACATACAAGTTTGTAATCTAATCTTAGAAATAAAATTATTTATCAAAAGGCAATGAACTCAACATGAATAATCAAAAGAAACTGAAAAGTTTAATCAACTCAACTAATAACATAGTTCAAACAATTTTTCTTTTTGAAAATAAAATAAAATCTATATTACAAAAATAATAAACCATGAAAAATTAAGTAAAAGGGCATCTAAATAAAAGATAGAACAAGAATTCTCAGCCTTCTGGACCTCTGGACCGTTGCACAACACAAACGATGAATTGCTTCACAATCTTCTCCTTTAGTTAATCTTCAAGCCTTGAATTTTGTCCTCTACAATATGGCACGGCTCATAGGTCTCAAGCACCACAAGCACACATTTTTCTATCTCCTATGGCCTCTATTTATAGCCACTAGGTGCCTCAAGAGTTCTGGTAGATTTTCGATTTGATTAGAAGTCTTTTCATGTTAAAATAAGTAAATTCGGAATAGACTTTGATTGGTCTTTAAAATCATCCAAAACTCCTTCAAATTCGAGTAAATATATTTCTTAATCATTCCTGAGGCTTAGGATAAAGTTTGAGTTCAAAGTGGTCTTTAAATTCCCAAGAAAAGTCGAAAAAATCTCGCAAATAACCTTGGTAACGGCCCATAATAGCTTTGTAATGGCCCTAACAGTGCTTTTTATGGCCCGTAACACTGATTTTACGGTCCTAACAGTGTTCAAGTCGGAGTAAAAATTTAGATTTTAATGGCCCGTAACTCGGACAAGTTTATGGTCCAAATCTAAGCATTTTAACGGGCCGTAAGGGGCTGGTCACTTCCCTACTGTTACAGTCTAGTTAATTCAGCCCTCATAGTCTCTACTAATTTATGATTTCAGACACCGTTTTAACTCTGATTTGAGTGTCATTTGTTGCTATGGCTCGTGACTCAATTCTCTTATTTTTTCTAAAGTAAAACACAAAAAATTTGGGTAGATTTCTTTTATTTTTATAAAATTAAAGCAAATAGGATCAAAAGATGATGCATGCTATATGAAAAGGAATCGAAATGTGATTAAATGCACGACTAATTATATGTTGTATTTTGCATGCATCACTAACCATCAGTAACAACCCCAACACTAGCCCCAACGTCAGCAGCCCCAACAGCCTCAGCAGCAGTCGCAGGGTGCTGGTGCCCGTCCACACTATAGGAGATTTCACATTGGGAATGCAGGATGAAGGCTGGGTCTGCCTGCACTGTGGCCGGCACGGGCACTTCATTCGAGACTCCCCTACTAAGAATAAAGATGATTCCACCTCAGCTCCATGTGTCATCAGAGGTGGAAACAATGTGGTACGAGAAAGAGTCTTCCACCTAGAAGAAATGCCGAGGTCATCAGAGGCACACTATTTATAGTCGATCTCCCTACTACTGTCTTATTTGATTCGGTGCATCGCACTCCTTTATATTTAGAGACTATGATATTGCTTTAAGTTTACCTCTACGTGATATAAGTCGTCTTATGGAGATGATCACTTCTATGGGTATGCTCCATGCCACCAAGTACCGATAGTGACACAAGGAAAAAAGTTCTCAACAGACTTGATAATAATTCCTTTGACTGACTACGATGTGATTATTGGTATGAATTGGCTATCCTACCATGACGTAGTCGTCCTATGTAAGCAAAAGAAAGTAATCATCGATACCCAAGGCAAACACAAAGCTACAGTTCGAGGTACTACAGGTAGGGAAGGAAAAGTTAATATAACTGCTATGAAGGCACAAAAGATGATATAGAAAGGATGCAGAGGTTTTTTAGCAAGTGTGATGAAGACGGATGGCCCAGCAACCCAACTACAATAGCTAGATGTAGTTCCCGTTCAGGCACCGGCCAATATGCATGAACTGAAGAAGCAAATCCAAGAACTTTAGACAAGGGGTTTATTAGGCCAATTGTATCTCCTTGGGGTGCTCCAGTGATTTTTGTAAAGAAGAATGACGATTCTCTAAGATTGTGTATCGACTATAGAATGTTCAACAAGGCAACAGTAAAAAATAAGTACTGACTAACACGGATTGACGACCTCTTTGATCAGTTTTCCAATGCGCAGTATTCTCCAAGATTGATTTACGAAATGGCTACCATCAACTTAGAATTGCTGATGAAGATGTACAAAAGACAGCTTTCACTACAAGAAAATTGGCAATTAGCGACTCAAGGTTGGAGACGCTAGGGAGGCGCTATTACGTCTCTGTTGTGAAGAGCGTCTCCTTCGCGTCTAACTAGTGCCGCAAAATTGAGACGTTCTGGAACTCGGTGGCTAGTGGCGTCGCACTAGAGTCAAAGATGTTGAGACGCAACTAGCGCCACATATGGACGCTATATCGAAGGTATTAAGATGCGATGTTTGCGACTGCGTGAAGCAGGACCGCATCGCTAAGTCGACGCGCAAGGGGTGGTAGACGTGAGACGCTCTTCCGACACGCATGTGTGGCTAATGTAGGCGCTAGATTGACGCAAATATGATTGTGCATTTGTCACCAATGAGACGCTAAGATGGCGCTAAGTGCGATATATTTAAATTAGCGTCGACATGCATTTAGACGCCAATGAGACGCTATGGTGTCGCTATTTGCACATTTTTTTTACCCGCCCCAGCCTCATTTTTTCCCTTCCCATGCCATACAATTTATAATGCATCTCAAAATGCATTCATATTCATCATAGGTAATATAAAAGCATCACAGGCAATATAAAAGCATCACAGGCAATATAAAATCATCACAGGCAATATAAAACTATCACAGGCATAATATATAACATAAGAATATGAAAACTACTAAACCGAACTAACAAACTATATGTATGTTTAAGTCTATAAGTAACAAATGCATAGTTTGTTTTCTATCCTAGCTTTGGGAGTTATTGTTATCATTCCAGATGTTCGACCCGGACGTGCTCGGTCCATGGCATCGCGGGGATGGATTCTGCATCTGGATCAATCTCTGAATCGCCTGCAATAGAGGACCCAACTGCTGCGACACCTGCTGCGACACTTGCTGCGATACCTGCTCCGATAATTGCTGTGATAGCTGCGTCAGATCAAGTGCAGCGGATGAGCTCGGAGCAGATGCACCTCCTGCATATCCTCCAATCCTCCTAGGTATCTGAGTGGCTGTGCCGAGGTCATGCAAGTATCCCCTCGTGTCGTGCCGGCCACCTCTTCCCAAACAGTAGGGTCCTCTACGAAATAGAAAAATTATAAAATCATATAATATATAAATTATATATCAAGGATCACGTAAATTAAAAACATGACTAAACCAATGAAGAAACATTACCTGGTGGCTGAGTACTCGAATCATCTCCATACATTTCAGCCATTTTTTGCATTATACTCATCCTAAAAAAATTAAACGTTGTTTATTTCAAAAATAGTGCACTAACGGCAACAACCAAATGACCATATCATGAGACTTACCAGAAGCCTACGAGCAGTGGGCGTGACTAAGTCGTTTGTCTTTCGACTCTTATGCGTGGCCTCATAGACCACACGAAAGTCTACGGAACCGCCTTCTTTCTCCTCCTACAATAAAGTTTCAAATTTGATAACATAAGTATAAGTCAAAAGTTTGATTAATGAAATTTATATGTAAATTACCATGCGCCGTCGATGCTCGTCAAATCGCATCGATCCCCCTGTGTGGATGTGGGCCTCGGGCTTCGAAAGATGGTTAACTCTTGCCTTTTCCGACTTCCTTTGCCATCGTTCATCCATCCTTTGTGAACATCAAATACTTACACTTTCAAAAAACTATAATTTTCATAAAAATAATGTAAAAGTATACATACTTACCACTTCCTAGAGAGGGACTCCTAAACCGAGTGCCTAATATGTCTTGGGCATCTTTGTATGCCCTGCTCCAAAGTGAGGCCGGCAGACGTGACGACCTTGCGAAACTTGTATAATCGATTTCAGAGGCGTTTCGCAGCGACCTCCTCAAAAGCTCTCCGGATCATCCTTAAACTAAGATCCGAATGAAACTGATTTGCCTCCTACAAATAGAACGTTAAAACTTAGTAATTTTAAAATAAATATAAATTGAATTATGTAATCCAAATAGAAGATCGTACCGTAAAGGCTCGAAAGATGTCATCTCGCACTTAAATTGGGACATCTTTCCAGGATCCTGCCCCTTCTGGCAAGTGGGAAATAACGAGAGCACTGACATCCCGCACGGTACTAGCGGGTAAGAAAGTGGTCCTGCCAATTACAAAGAAGAATTAATTTTCAATGATAACTAAAACTATAATAAAATTTGTACAACTTATTTAACTTACGGTCGAGCAATATTATTCACAGTGACCACCCCATTATCGTGTAACCCCTCTTCATCACTCGAAGAGGAATCATCATCCGGTATAGCTGGGGTAGGCTGTGAATGTCCGACATTAGCTACGGGCCCTAATACATAATAAATCATTAGTGTCATACCAAATTAAAATTGTGATAATTGATAGATGTACAGTAATGTTCTCACCTCGATTGATGTGTAACGCATGATCAGTAGCAGTCCGCTCGTCTGAATGAATTGAGTCAGGTGCTTTTGCTATCGGCGGCGTAGCAACTGACATTATTAAAAAATAATTAATATAATTAATTGAGAAATATCAATAAAAATAAATATATCACCTGGCGTAAGATGTCCGCCAACGCTAGATTGTAGTGAAGCATCTGGTATTCTCGACGGTGGCGGTGGGGTAGCAACTGCCATCACAAGAAAATACATAAAATTTAGCTCCTACATAAAATTAAGTAATATACAAAAAATAACCTGGTGTGACATGACGATCGTGATCGTGCGATCGAGACGTACCAACTATGTTCCCCATCGACGGTGGAGCAACTATCACAAAAGCAAAATATTTAAAAAACTCTATCTCCAACTGTCTATTGCCTACAATGTGTCACGTACCTGGAGTGATACGCTCAGCAGACCCACCAATGGATCGCCTACTATGTGACGATCCGACTTCGCACCCCGTCGGCGGCGAAGGAACTGATATTATAAAAAATAAATTTAACTATTATAATCAACTATAAATAAGCAGCTCACAATAAATATATTACCTGGTGGTTGTGATGGCTGACTCATCTGGAGTGAACGCCTGAAAGAGCGAAATGACCCAGATGCTCGACCCCTAGTAACCATGACTGAAAAAAAAGAAAGAAACTTCTCTTATTATCGGTAACCATATATAACTTTTAAAAAAAGTAAAATGCTTATGTTATTAGTATAACTACATGATTCATTCACTTATTTCGTATTCTGATTCATTTTCATCATCTTCATCATCGTCGCTATAATCTTGGTTCGAGTCATCATCAATGAAATTATCGAAGTTCACATTCAAGTGGTCATTTGAATTGAACTCTTCCATTGGCTCAGCGTCATCGACCAATTGAAAATTCTCAACTCCATCGGCCACATCAATCGTCTCATTCACTCTATCTTCTTGATAGTAATCATCCATGGGCACATCGTTGTGTACGGATGATGTTTCATTCTCATCTACCATTGTTTCTGCTAAGAATAGTCTACTCCTCACCTTGCATGACGCCCACCATTCATCCTTGGTTCATTTTTATGGATACTTAGTGTAGTACACTTGTTGTGCTTGTTCCGCCAATACGAATGGATCGTATGACTGAAGTCTCGATCGAGGGTTAATATCCACCAATTTAAACTTTTGATCGATCCGAACACCTTTCTCTGTATCGAACCAACGACATTTTAGCACCATGACTTTGTTAGATTTTCCCAAATAAGATAATTCTAGGATGTCTTCTATAACACCATAGTAATCAAAGTCATCGTGCATAAATCTCTCATCAACCGTTTGCACTTGTAAAAATTTCCCGATAATTTCTCAAAAACTGGAAGCATACTTTTAATAATGGCAAGCATCGGGTCAAAACAACTTTCGCTCATATTAAATTCTGATTTTAAGTTCATTAGTTGTGCCACTGCAGAAAGTGTAGTTTGCTTCACACATCCATCCCATAAAGGTTCATCTGCCTCTTCGAGAAGATTATAAAACTTAGAAGCCGAAGGATTCGGATCTTCTTCAATCGATGTTTCGCCAACATTTTCTCCTAACATTGCATCTCGTATCATGTCCCTGTACGGATTGCTCGAGTCGCCCACAACGGTATCTACATTACTTGTTTCTTTAGCCCATCTTTCTTCGTCATGAAAGAACCAATTGGTGTATGTAAGTAAGAAACCGTTGTAATATAAATCCTTCTGCACATCATATTTTACTTTCCACTGATAACATTTGCACTTCCGGCATGGACATAAGATTTCGCCATATGAAAAAGCAACACCTTTATTTTGATATGCCACATTAATGAATTCATCAACACCATCCTTATATTCTTCAGTTATGACGTCATGTTTATCCTGGTGACGCTAAAGAGGCGCAATGGAGGCCTAGTGGCATCTTTATAGCGTCACACACTTTTGAGGCGCTACATGGCGTCACTAATCGCCAATTTTCTTGTGTTTTCGATTTAGGTACAGTCACTATGAATTTTTAGTGATACCTTTTGGACTAACAAACGCCCCTACAACCTTCATGGATCTCATGAATCGAGTGTTCAGACCGTACTTGGATCAGTTTATCATTGTCTTCGTAGATGATATTCTAATCTATTCAGAGAATCTAGAACAGCACAAGGAACATTTGAATATTGTTTTGGAGAAGTTAAGGCAACACAAGCTGTATGGAAAGTTATCGAAGTGTGAGTTGGATAGATTATGTTTCTTGGAAACATAATCTCGAAGAAGGTAATTTCTGTGGATCCTTCCAAAGTAAAAGGGGTATCCCATTGGCCAAGGTCAAAGCATGCTATATAAATCTATAGTTTTCTTGGATTGGCAAGTTATTACCGCAGGTTCATAAAGGACTTTTCAAAGATTACATCCCCCTTGATGAACCTAACGAAAAAGAGTGTGAAGTATATCTAGACACAGTAATATAAAGACAATTTCCAAGAACTAAAGGCCAAGTTGACCACTAAACCTATACTCACAATTCCGAAAGTACAGATGGGTATGTGGTGTATAGTGATGCTTCTAGTATGGGATTGGGATGCGTGCTCATGCAACATGGAAAAGTAGTCGCATATGCATCTAGGCAGTTGAAGAAGCATGAGGTGAACTACCCAATCCACGATCTTGAATGGACAACGGTAGTATTCGCATTGAAGATTTGGAGACAACCTTTATAGAGTACAATTTGAGGTGTTCACCGATCATAAGATTATCAAGTACGTCTTCTCTCAGCGAGAGCTTAATATGTGACAACCAAGATGGATGGAATTCTTGAAGGATTACGAGTTCACCATTAATTACCACCCTGGTAAGGCGAACTCAGTTGCAGATGCACTCAGCCGCAAGTGGGAAAGATCATTAGCTCACATGATGATTGGTGTATATAAGATGATAAAGGAGTTGAGCTTATGGAACGCAAGACCCGGAAGGAATGGAGAAGTATTGATGATGCACCAGATACAACTGAATCTGATGGATAGAATTATTAAGGCTCAAGCTCAAGATCTGGAACATGCAAAGATGTTGGAAGATTCCAGAAAAAGAAAAAGATATCAAACTCTCAGCGGATGGTGGGTCCCAAGTGATGAACCTCTCAAAAGAGAAATGATGGATGAATGTCATAAGTCTGAATTTGCGATACATCCGGGCAACACTAAGATGTACAAAGATGTGCAAAGAACCTTTTGGTGGAACGACATGAAGTGAGAGATAGCAGAATGTTTCAAAGTGCGTAATCCACCAATACGTAAAAGTGGAACATCATAAGTCTTATGGAAAGATTACGTCTCTTGCTATCCCATAATGGAAATGGAAAGATATCTTCATGAACTTCATAACTTGTTTACCCCGTACCCAAAAGGGGCATGATGCTATATGGGTGATAGTTGATCGCTTAACAAAGTCTGCACACTTCTTATCCATCAAAATCAAACAATCGATGTAAAGCCTTATGAATCTATATGTTCACGAGATTATCAGACTTCATGGAATCCCTACATCTATTGTATCAGATAGGGATCCAAGATTTACAGTAAGATTCTAAAAGAGCCTACAACATTCTTTTGGAACGAGGCTGAATTATAATATGACATTTCATCTAAAAATGAATGGTTAGACTGAGAGGACCATCCAAATGATTGAAGATATGTTAAGAACTTGTGCCTTTGATTGGCAGGGCAATTGAGATAATCACCTACCACTTATCGAATTTGCATATAATAACAACTACCATTCCAGCATTGGCATCGCTCCCTTTGAAGTTATGGGAGGCCCTGCCATTCACCTGCATGCTAGAATGAGGTAGGTGAAAGGAAGTTCTTAGATGCTAAAGAGCTGAAGCAAACAAAAGAATATTTAGCAAGAGTCGAATTGATACAATAGAGGATGAAGGCAGCTCAAGCATGACAAAAATTCTATGCAGATAAAGGACGACGTGAACAGAACTTTCAGACAGGTGATCAAGTACTCCTGAAGGTTTTCCCAATCAAAGGAGTAATGAGGTTTCTCCAATCAATAAAAAAGGAAAGCTCAGTCCAAGATATGGTGATCCTTTTGAGATACTCGAGTTAGTTGGAGAAGGTGCTTGCAGACTAGTATTACCTCCATCATATGGGCGAGAATGCTCCGAATGTATAAGCATGATGATGCAAATATTATAAAGTATGAAAAACCCAATCTGAAAGATGACCTAACTTATGAGGAGCGACCCATCCAGATTCTAGAGGCCAAGGTTCAGCGTCACAACAATAAGGATGTACCAGGTCAAGATGGCTTGGAGCCATCACCAAGGTGACGAAGCAACCTAGGAATTCAAGTCTAAGATGCAGAAGGAATTTCCTACACTATTTGGTAAGTCCTAACCTTTGATTAAATGCGAAGACGAATTTTATTTTAAGAGATTTACGATATGACGCTTGAGAGATTTTCAAAAAAATAAAAGGATAAAAAGAGGAAAGATAAAATACGAATAGGAGGAGATAAATAAGGGAAAAGATAAAACAGTAATAAGATCTTGAAGTCCCAATTGATCTCAAAATCTTCTCCTATAAATATGAGATCAAAATGAATTGCGCAGCCCCTTTTCCCTTTTTGCAATCTGACGTAGATTTCTCCAATTTTTGTGCGCTTCTTGCTTTCTCATCCCTGATCTGCTGCCGTCCAATAGGAGAGCTATCCGAGGACTTGGACAACGGGGAACTCGTGCCGGGACCGAGAGGAGTAGGTAGAGGAAGAGAAAGAAGAAGAACGAACTAGTTTCTGGATAGAAATTGCAAGGTATGGAACTAGCATAAATTCATCATAAAATTATGATTTTAGGCTTGAAGCATGATCTAGTTGATCCCTAATTATAGCACTATGATTTATGATGTTGCTTGATGTCGGCCATTGCCGGAAAGATGATCAAAAATTCCTATTTTTCGTCATGATGTCGCTGCGTAGTGCAGACCCGCCCCGGGTTTCCTATAACTTGACCTGGGCAGGTCCATACTCAGATCGAGTTCGTCGAAACTCGGCACGAGTTTGCCATTGTCGAGAGCGAGAAGTTTTGTGATGAAGAAGAATCTGGCCCAACATGATCACCTGGTCTACACGACGAGGTCACATTAGGCTGTGACTTTTGCCGCGCATGATGCATGCAAAATACAACATATTTTAGTTAATTATTTTAATTAAATTTTCTATAATTTGATCATGGCATGCATCATTTTTAGTCACTTTTAATCATAATTCTGGATTTATCAATTTTAATTATTAAATTCTCTGAATATTTTAATTGTGGATGGATTAACTAAATTTTGATAAATATTTTGCAGGAAAAATCGAGATTTAAATGGATTGTGCTGTATCGGCCGAAATTCTGAAGAATTTATCATTACGGCCGAGATTAGGATAAAAGATATCATTTTGGCCGAGATATGGAGGGGGTAATGATAAGAAGTCTTTCCTTACGGCCGAAATTTGGAGGGCGTAATGGCATGAAGATGAAGGGTGTAACAATCAATCGAGTTTATCTTTGGGCGTAACAAGATAAAAATGATTTTATCTTTTGGGCGTAACAAGATAAGTTCATTCATTACGGCCGAGATTTGGAGGGGGTAATGACAATTGAAATCATCCGTTTTGGCCGATATATGAAGGTGTAAAGATAAAATTGTTTGGGCGTAAAGATAAAAGGATTTTTATCTTTTGGGAGTAATGGAAAGGAGTAAAGATAAAATATCTTTGGGCGTAATGATAAAATGATTTATCTTTGGCCGAGTTTATCTTATAATTTTAAAGTCAACCGTACGATGTTACGGCCGAGATCAAATTGAAGGCCGTCCGTAACCTATAAATACGTGAAGAATCCGTCGTTTCAATGTGTGCTCTGAAGTTCAGGTTTCTTCCACGGCGAGTCGTGAGCTCTGCAGGCTACGACCAAAAGGAGAGAGGTGCGACGGCTGGAAGTTGATCGCGACCCTGATGAAGTCCGAGAGACTGCCCGACTGTCTGCCCGTGATCCGAAGCTTCGACTTTTGTCCTATTTGGGTGTAATTCTTCCAATTATTATTATTTTGTTATTATCTCTCCAGAATTTCTAGGATGAACTCCATATTTTTATTTATTTCATTTTAGGAGATTATTATTGAAGGGAAACTATTTGGACCCTATATTATTTGTTTTAATCTTTTCTGATCAATTAGTTAATTGTGCTTAATGCTTATGATTTAATTATTTGGATTTCTGAGTTGAGTACTTACCAGTTTGTGGATTATTTAATTTCAGAATTCATTAATTAAATTAATTGATTTTATGTGAAATTAATAATTGACATAAATTTGATAACTAGTGTGTGGAGAATCAAGTTTATGTGGTCTGTTAATCTAACCAGTTTGTGGAGTGATTAATAGTCTAGGATTTTCATATTAATGCATCTTAATTCTAATCTTATCTGACGAATACCAGTTTGTGGGACTTTAGGTTTGATTAAATTTAAGATAGTTTGATTTACCGGATTAAATAGTAGAATTACCAGTTTGTGGACTCTGTGATGTTAATCTTGTAAATTAATAACTTGAGAAAATTCCTAATCCATCTTTAAAGATTAAATTTATCTTTTATGGTTCAAATATTTATCCTGATCTATTTTCATCCTAAGGCCTAACTTCAACATCATTATCTTATCTTTATCTTATTTTCTTTATTTTATTTCATAAAACTTCTTTCCAAAAATTCACGTTTTTCCTCTCTTATTAATTTATAAATCCAGATATTGAATTAATAATATTCCTCGTGGGTTCGACACTCTTACTCCTTTTTACTATATTACTTGAGCGACTAGTGCACTTGCTAGCAAATTTTATTGTTACAATTACAACGCATCAAGTTTTTTGCGCCGTTGCCGGGGAATATTTTATTAATTAATTTCTGATTTTTATGAATTATTAGGAGATGTAAATAATTCTCTGTGCATATGTATTAATTGTTTTAATTATTTTTGTGAATAAACTGACATTTTTTCTTTTGCAGACAAAGGTCACGATAATTTTTTTTAATTTGTCTACTTTCGGTTTAAAATCTGACACCAATTGAATTTTCTGAATTACACTGTCAACTATGGATTTACGACTTTAATTTAATGTGTCGGCTTTATTAATTTTACGGCCTCGCAATGAATGATTTCTGAATTCTAAACTTTCAATCTTTACGGCCGTAATATTTTTTCTCCGAACGTTGTTTTACGCCATGAGTAATGGATATTGATTTGACCTTGTTACGCCCGGTTTATCGATGGTTTAAATTTTTTACGCCCTATTCGAATCAGTTCGACTTTCGTTCTCGGCCGTAACACTTTAATTGTTTGAACTTTTCATATGGATTTGATCTGTTATTTTACGACCGTAAGGAATCGACTTAATTGAGTTTCGGCCGTAATGATTATTTGTCGCCTTCGTATTTCAATTGCTGTTACGACCGAGACCTAGATAGCTTTTTGTTTTACGGCCGTAGAAATTGAAATATTCTGAATGTGCACGTTTGATCAATTGTGTTTTGACTTTAATGAACCCGTAAGAAATCTTTACGCCAACAAGCTTTTAACTGACAAACTCTTATCCAATTTTACGGCTGGTATTTCACTTCATCCGGACTTCTTTCTTTTACGGCTGAGAATTCCTTTTTGATTTGACCTCTTTCAGCTTTAATAATTTTGAAAAATCTTTTACACCGCAAAAGTCTTTGCTTATATTTTGCGGCTGGCAAATTTAATCTGAGTTTTACGACTGAAACTTCACGATCAAATTGTTTTGCAGCCGATAAATTTCTGAATCCTCTTTGAACGTTGGTTAAATCTCTCGTGTTAATCATTTTGTGCCTTGGATTTTCGTCTCGGTAATCCTGTTGTGCATGTATTGCGGCCAAGAATTGTTTCTTACTCTGGTTTTACGGCCGATATTTTCTGAACATTTTTTTACGCCATCTTACGACCTTTTCGGCCAATTTATTTGTGAATTTTTCTTTCTCGGCCATCAAGGATCACGTTCGACTTAATTTTCATCGATTTACGGTCGATATGAATTATCTTCTTCCTCGGCCGTAATGATTCATTTGGCGACGTTTTGTTCAATTTTTATTTCGGCCGAGATAATTCATCGCCGTGCTAATTTTTACGCCATCTTGCGATTTTATTTAGGCCATAATCCAACGAGTTTTACGCCTTCACGTTGATTAATCACTTTCGACACTGTTCTATGGTTTTTACGGCCGAACGAGCCTCGGATTCCTAATCTAATTTCGGCCGTAAATCTATTTCTGTATTACGGCCGATTAATCTTATTTCCCCTCTGAAAATAATTTTTGCTAATGTCTGATTATTAACTTTACGGACGCAATTAGTTCTGATTCATTTTGTGCCGTTTGTTACATCATCGTTAATTCTTCCAAGTTTTACGGCAGAACGAGTGCTTGATTTTATGATTATCTATTTGATTTACTTTCAATCGAGTTATTTGGCATTTGAATTGGTTTGTAGTGCGTTTGGCGGCCATAATTAGGTTTCTGATAAATTCTTTTCGGAAATAAATTTTAATGACGAATTCTCAATTCTTAAGGCCGAAAGACTTTCTATTTGTTAAAATCTCATTTTTTTTGTGACCTATTATCTGTATTTTTTTTCTTGTATATATTTGTATTTTATTCTTTTATCGCTCTTACTGAAAATTAGTTGTTGCAGGACTTAAGTGAAAATTTAATCACAACTAAGTTAATCCTTTGGATAAATTTATATGTCACACATTCTGATCAGATGTTAATTTTTTTATTTTATTTAATTTTTTTTTCTGACACTTGGTTGTTGCAGTGACGAATTGAATATTTAATCACAACCAAAGATTTTACTAATTTACATTTTTTTAATTAAGTTAAATTTTTTTATTTTATTATTTTTATTTAATTAGTTATTTGATTGGCATTTTAATAGTTTAAGGAGTCATCTAATCGATATTTCTTTTTGTGCACGGAGAGGAACTCGACTAATCATTTCTTCGGATACGTGGACCGAGCGATACATGAATTAACACGTCGGGTTCATCTCGGACATGACAAGGCGAAAGGAAACATCACCTTGGAATCGGCCGATCGCTGCGCTGCTTGAATTTGATGTGACCCTTCACTGCGCATCATGAGGGAAAGGTAAGTTTACGCCCGTAATTGTATCTATAAATTCTTACACCTCGTGTTTGTGCAGACCAAAAGCGCCGCGCCAATTCCTTACGGCCGAAGTTCCAAAGCTCTTACTCTTACGGCTGATCTTCATCTCTTACGGCCGAAGTCTCACCATTACGCCCTGTGCGTTACGGCCAAGCTTCCACACCGAGCCAACTCTTTACGGCCGAGCCTTCTTCCTTACGGCCGAAATTTCAATGCCAGTCTCACCATTACGGCCAGTTTCTTACGGTCGAGATTGCACGGCTGAGATCTTGATCAACAAAATTTTGCGGCCAAGCTTTTACGGCCGAGACTCTCCATTATCGGCCGAAATCTCCTCTCACCGACACCATTTGCGGCCGACACCTTCATCGATATATATATTGAGGCCGAGCATCTCTTCACCGACAATAAATCCGGGTGTATCTTTTCCCTTTTCTTTATTTTCATTTCTTTAGTTGTTCCATATTATCTTTACACTTTCCCTTGCTGGCTTAACACTGAGGACAGTGTCTAGTTCAAGCTTGGGGGAGTTTGCATTTCACGCATTGCATGTTTCTTTCTTTTTATTTGCTTATGTTTGCATCTATTTATAAAAAATTCCAAACTCATCTTTCTTTTAATCATAATTCCGAATTTATCAATTTTAATTATTAAATTCTCTGAATATTTTAATTGTGGATGGATTAACTAAATTTTGATAAATATTTTGCATGCATCAAACTCCCCCAAGCTTAAAATCTTGCTTGTCCTCAAGCAAAAATTCAAAGCAAGGCTCAAGAAAGTTCCATCATAGCCTCCACATTGTCAACTGACTAATTTTCTCACACAGTTCTTCTGCACACCTACTACTCAGCATCTTATCATTTTCCATGCACTTAGCTTCATAGAGGTTCTGAATGCTACACAAATTTAAACAATCTCAAATTCAGCCTTGTGAAAAAAATAAATTGTCTATCAAATAATAGCATTAATATTGAACACATAAGTACTAATTGAGCTTAAAACTTTTTCTTTTTCTTTTCATTTTTCAACTTTATTTTTAATCATTTAAAAGTTCTAATCTTCAAGCAGGATTGCACAAGGAAGTCCATGTAGCGGGCTTTAGACTGATGACTCCCAGACCAGATGACCTTAGGGCACCAGGTGATAAAGCACCCCTCGAGTTTACTTGCCCGAACAACCAAGGTTCTGAATGAAGAGTTCGAACTTAGCCATGGTTCAGTACTCCTGTGCTTCTCCATATTCCACAAGATGGTTCATGTAGCAGGTTTTCGATCGACAGATCCCAGAGCAGTTGCCCTTAGGTCGCCAGGCATGAACCGCTACGGATCTAATTACCTGAACACACATTGGTTCCGGATAACACTTTTGTACCTACACATAACTTTATTCAACTTTTTTTTTATTATTATTATTATTTGTTGGGGTTTAACTAACCCTTCTTTTTTTTTAAGCTCAAAAAGTACTTGATATGGTCAATAAGAAGGCTACTACTATCAAGACTTAAAAGAAATAAAAAGGCATGAATATGATTTTGTCGTCTAGTCATTCATAATTCTACTTAGCATAGGCACATAGTCCATAAGTTTGATACTAAAATAGCAAGTGATAAGAAAGAAAAGTATTCAAATTTCATCAATTAACAATATGTCTTTGAACTTCTACTAAAAGATAATTAACACAGTAAGACAAGAGTTTGTTAGATGGTAGCAAAAATAAATGCATGCAATGGTATTTTTTAGAAAATTTTTAATTTATTTTGGAATTTTTTATAAATAGATGCAAACATAAGCAAATAAAAAGAAAGAAACATGCAATGCGTGAAATGCAAACTCCCCCAAGCTTGAACTAGACACTGTCCTCAGTGTTAAGCCAGCAAGGGAAAGAGTAAAGATAATATGGAACAGCTAAAGAAATGAAAATAAAGAAAAGGGAAAAGATACACCCGGATTTATTGTCGGTGAAGAGATGCTCGGCCTCAATATATATATCGATGAAGGTGTCGGCCGCAAATGGTGTCGGTGAGAGGAGATTTCGGCCGATAATGGAGAGTCTCGGCCGTAAAAGCTTGGCCGCAAAATTTTGTTGATCAAGATCTCAGCCGTGCAATCTCGACCGTAAGAAACTGGCCGTAATGGTGAGACTGGCATTGAAATTTCGGCCGTAAGGAAGAAGGCTCGGCCGTAAAGAGTTGGCTCGGTGTGGAAGCTTGGCCGTAACGCACAGGGCGTAATGGTGAGACTTCGGCCGTAAGAGATGAAGATCAGCCGTAAGAGTAAGAGCTTTGGAACTTCGGCCGTAAGGAACTGGCGCGGCGCTTTTGGTCTGCACAAACACGAGGTGTAAGAATTTATAGATACAATTACGGGCATAAACTTACCTTTCCCTCATGATGCGCAGTGAAGGGGCACATCAAATTCAAGCAGCGCAGCGATCGGCCGATTCCAAGGTGATTTTTCCTTTCGCCTTGTCATGTCCGAGATGAACCCGACGTGTTAATTCATGTATCGCTCGGTCCACGTATCCGAAGAAATGATTAGTCGAGTTCCTCTCCGTGCACAAAAAGAAATATCGATTAGATGACTCCTTAAACTATTAAAATGTCAATCAAATAACTAATTAAATAAAAATAATAAAATAAAAAAAACTTAACTTAATTAAAAAAATGTAAATTAGTAAAATCTTTGGTTGTGATTAAATATTCAATTCGTCACTGCAACAACCAAGTGTCAGAAAAAAAAAATTAACATCTGATCAGAATGTGTGACATATAAATTTATCCAAAGGATTAACTTAGTTGTGATTAAATTTTCACTTAAGTCCTGCAACAACTAATTTTCAGTAAGAGCGATAAAAGAATAAAATACAAATATATACAAGAAAAAAAATACAGATAATAGGTCACAAAAAAAAATGAGATTTTAACAAATAGAAAGTCTTTCGGCCTTAAGAATTGAGAATTCGTCATTAAAATTTATTTTCGAAAAGAATTTATCAGAAACCTAATTATGGCCGCCAAACGCACTACAAACCAATTCAAATGCCAAATAACTCGATTGAAAGTAAATCAAATAGATAATCATAAAATCAAGCACTCGTTCTGTCGTAAAACTTGGAAGAATTAATGATGATGTAACAAACGGCACAAAACGAATCAGAACTAATTTGCGTCCGTAAAGTTAAAAATCAGACATTAGCAAAAATTATTTTCAGAGGGGAAATAAGATTAATCGGCCGCAATACAGAAATAGATTTACGGCCGAAATTAGATTAGGAATCCGAGGCTCGTTCGGCCGCAAAAACCATAGAACAGTGTCGAAAGTGATTAATCAACGTGAAGGCGTAAAACTCATTGGATTATGGCCGAAATAAAATCGCAAGATGGCGTAAAAATTAGCACGGCGATGAATTATCTCGGCCGAAATAAAAATTGAACAAAACGTCGCCAAATGAATCATTACGGCCGAGGAAGAGGATAATTCATATCGACCGTAAATCGATGAAAATTAAGTCGAACGTGATCCTTGATGGCCGAGAAAGAAAAATTCACAAATAAACTGGCCGAAAAGGTCGTAAGATGGCGTAAAAAAAATGTTCAGAAAATATCGGGCGTAAAACCAGAGTAAGAAATAATTCTCGGCCGCAATACATGCACAACAGGATTACCGAGACGAAAATCCAAGGCACAAAATGATTAACACGAGAGATTTAACCAACGTTCAAAGAGGATTCAGAAATTTATCGGCCGCAAAACAATTTGATCGTGAAGTTTCAGTCGTAAAACTCAGATTAAATTTGCCAGCCGCAAAATATAAGCAAAGACTTTTGCGGTGTAAAAGATTTTTCGAAATTATTAAAGCTGAAAGAGGTCAAATCAAAAAGGAATTCTCGACCGTAAAAGAAAGAAGTCCGGATGAAGTGAAATACCAGCCGTAAAATTGGATAAGAGTTTGTCAGTTAAAAGCTTGCTGGCGTAAAGAATTCTTATGGGTTCATTAAAGTCAAAATGCAATTGATCAAACGTGCACATTCAGAATATTTCAATTTCTACGGCCGTAAAACAAAAAGCTATCCAGGTCTCGGTCGTACCAGCAATTGAAATACGAAGGCGACAAATAATCATTACGGCCGAAACTGAATTAAGTCGATTCCTTACGGTCGTAAAACAACAGATCAAATTCATATGAAAAGTTCAAACAATTAAAGTGTTACGACCGAGAACGAAAGTCGAACTGATTCGAATAGGGCGTAAAAAATTTAAACCATCGATAAACCGGGTGTAACAAGGTCAAATCAATATCCATTACTCATGGCGTAAAACAACGTTCGGAGAAAAAATATTACGACCGTAAAGATTGAAAGTTTAGAATTCAGAAATCATTCATTGCGAGGCCGTAAAATTAATAAAGCCGACACATTAAATTGAAGTCGTAAATCCATAAGTTGACAGTGTAATTCAGAAAATTCAATCGGCGTCGGATTTTAAACCGAAAGTAGACAAATTAAAAAAAAATTATCGTGACCTTTGTCTGCAAAAGAAAAAATGTCAGTTTATTCACAAAAATAATTAAAACAATTAATACATATGCACAGAGAATTATTTACAATTTATTTACATCTCCTAATAATTCATAAAAATCAGAAATTAATTAATAAAATATTCCCCGGCAACGGCGCCAAAAACTTGATGCGTTGTAATTGTAACAATAAAATTTGCTAGCAAGTGCACTAGTCGCTCAAGTAATATAGTAAAAAGGAGTAAGAGTGTCGAACCCACGAGGAATATTATTAATTCAATATCTAGATTTATAAATTAATAAGAGAGGAAAAACATGAATTTTTGGAAAGAAGTTTTATGAAATAAAATAAAGAAAATAAGATAAAGATAAGATAATGGTGTTGAAGTTAGGCCTTAGGATGAAAATAGATCAGGATAAATATTTGAACCATAAAAGATAAATTTAATCTTTAAAGATGGATTAGGAATTTTCTCAAGTTATTAATTTACAAGATTAACATCACAGAGTCCACTAACTGGTAATTCTGCTATTTAATCCGGTAAATCAAACTATCTTAAATTTAATCAAACCTAAAGTCCCACAAACTGGTATTCGTCAGATAAGATTAGAATTAAGATGCATTAATATGAAAATCTTAGACTATTAATCACTCCACAAACTGGTTAGATTAACAGACCACATAAACTTGATTCTCCACACACTAGTTATCAAATTTATGTCAATTATTAATTTCACATAAAATCAATTAATTTAATTAATGAATTCTGAAATTAAATAATCCACAAACTGGTAAGTACTCAACTCAGAAATTCAAATAATTAAATCAAAAGCATTAAGCACAATTAACTAATTGATCAGAAAAGATTAAAACAAATAATATAGGGTCCAAATAGTTTTCCTTCAATAATAATCTCCTAAAATGAAATAAATAAAAATATGGAGTTCATCCTAGAAATTCTGGAGAGATAATAAGAAAATAATAATAATTGGAAGAATTACACCCAAATAGGACAAAAATCGAAGCTTCGGATCACGGGCAGACAGTCGGGCAGTCTCTCGGACTTGATCAGGGTCGCGATCAACTTTCAGCCGTCGCACCTCTCTCCTTTTGATCGTAGCCTGCAGAGCTCACGACTCGCCGTGGAAGAAACCTGAACTTCAGAGCACACATTGAAACGACGGATTCTTCACGTATTTATAGGTTGCGGACGGCCTTCAATTTGATCTCGGCCGTAACATCGTACGGTTGACTTTAAAATTATAAGATAAACTCTGCCAAGATAAATCATTTTATCATTACGCCCAAAGATAAATCTTTCTTATTTTTACTCCCTTAGAGTCTCGGCTGTAAGGAAAATATTTTATCTTTACTCCTTTCCATTACTCCCAAAAGATAAAAATCCTTTTATCTTTACGCCCAAACAATTTTATCTTTACACCTTCATATATCGGCCAAAACGGATGATTTCAATTGCCATTACCCCCTCCAAATCTCAGCCATAAGGAATGAACTTATCTTGTTACGCCCAAAAGATAAAATCATTTTTATCTTGTTACGCCCAAAGATAAACTCGATTGATTGTTACACCCTTCATCTTCATGCCATTACACCCTCCAAATTTCGGCCGTAAGGAAAGACTTCTTATCATTACCCCCTCCATATCTCGGCCAAAATGATATCTTTTATCCTAATCTCGGCCGTAATGATAAATTCTTCGGAATTTCGGCCGATACAGCACAATCCATTTAAATCTCGATTTTTCCTGCAAAATATTTATCAAAATTTAGTTAATCCATCCACAATTAAAATATTCAAAGAATTTAATAATTAAAATTGATAAATCCAGAATTATGATTAAAAGTGACTAAAAATGATGCATGCCATGATCAAATTATAGAAAATTTAATTAAAATAATTAACTAAAATATGTTGTATTTTGCATGCATCAGCGCAGTCAACCGATTCGTCGAATCGGCCGACCGATCTGCCAAAGCACGAACCCGGCCCGAGTCATGTCCTGATTTTTTTGAGTTGATGTCCTTACGAACTCAGCCCAGATTTCACCCAACTCGGCCCGATTTTTGACACGACTTATGTTGATTTTATGATGTTTAGATCCCTAATTTATGTATTTACTCCATATCATAATGATGATGATGATTATGTCGTTAATACACTCAATTTACTCTCCATGATCCTATCTTGTGGTCTTGACTTAAAGTTCTTATTAAACTAATTAAAAGCTGCAAGATAAACAACAAAAATCATTAAATAGAGAGCTCTTTTATGATGGACCGGTGACGATCGGGTTATGGGCTGACTTCGGGCTGACTACGGTTGGTTATGGGCTGGCTTTGTCAGTTATGATGATGATGATGATGGACGGGTTGAAATATATCCCAAATAAGTTAAAGATGAATAATAAGATGATGAAGAAGATAAAAACATATGAATAAATAATATTTCTTATGATGACTAGATTTTGCCATTTTTATGATGATTTACTTATGATCTTCTCTTATTCATATGTCACTTTACATGATTCTTTTATTCTTATGATGATCATGATTTCTTTCTATTATATGATGATGATATTCCATAATTCTTGTCTAACATCATGATTTTATGATTATTTTTATCTTACTTTCATACTGAATTGTAAAACTCATAGTGAGGTTCTTCCCTACATATTCTTAAATACTGGACCAGGTCATAATGATGAAGATAGCCAACGGTGACCGATCAAGCTTGTAAGTGGCTACGCATGGGTGTCTTGAGTACTTTAGATTATGGGATAAATTTTCTTTTCCGGATATTAGTTTGATGTATTAATTTTCCTTTGGACTCATATGAAGTTCTTTATCAATCTTTCACATTTGATGATGTCATACTCTTTCTATTATTTAACGATGATTAATATTTCGCTTTTATTGCTATTGAGTTGACTAGTCAAAGTCTCATTTTTTTGTCAATATGATGTATACGTAAGGATGATCCATAGCATTCTCGAAGCGTATTCTGTCACGTGATGCAGTGCAATTTGGAGCATTACAACTAAGCCTTGTAGGCAGCCTCGATGACAAAGCAGGGTGACACAAAAATGGCGAGGATGCGGAATGATCATCCAAGATGCACAGTGTAGGAATGGCGGACGCAATCCCTCTCGAAGGGGAACTTGTCGAGGAAGAGGAAGCGATGCCTTTTTTTAATTCTCATTTTATTTTTTATATTTATTTATTTTTAAATAATTTTTCATGTAACGATTATGCTTGATCGAAAGGATATTTAGTTAAATAAATTAATAATTAAATCATAATTTGATTATAAAGTAAAACATTTAATCAAATTTACTCCATTTATTTTTCTAATGACAGAGGTAATATTATAAAATTATTGAGAGTCTCATCATGGTGGCACAAAGTACACGCTGAACACCTATATTTAGTAAACAAGTATTTGTTTGAAAGACAATTAATTTACTGGTAAAAGATCTGTCATTCTAAGAAGTCAAATTGAACTAGGAGACGTTTTTTGGTCGGGAATAATAATAATAATAATAATAATAATAATAATAATAATAATAATAATCATAATAATAATAATAATAATAATAATAATAATAATGTATTTATCTCTATTATGATTATGATCGAGCAATTAGTTTATTATGTAAATCATATAATCTATCGAATCACCCCTGCGATTTGACAGTAAACTATGCATGCACATCTCATTCTTCTAACCAATGGACTGCATATTTGCCGTTCGTCAATATTGAGTTTCTGTCTTTTTTCCTGTTATGTTCATGCATTCGCAGAAGATTTCTTCGTATCGAGAAAACGTTGAACCCAAGATTTTGTAAATAATGATCAACTTTGGTTCATGAATTGGAGAGAAAAGAAGATGCATTAACTTGAATTTTCTTTTTGAATGAAAAAATGCAGGACAGAGAAATTGTAGAAGCACATCTGATGAATCTTATTTGCAAATTCATGCACCATACATTACAGCTATGTTGAAATTAGTTGAAATGCACTTCTTCTCATTCTTTCTGTAATAATTTAACCCAAACGCTATTTTTTTCCCAATTGAAGTCAAATCCCGTTCTTAATATTACGATGGTGTAGCCGAAGAACTCACGAAGTTTGTAGCTTCCAAGATCCCTCATTATTTCGCCTCCCTCTTCTCTGTCCCCCCCCCCCCCCCCCCCCCCCCCCCCCCCCTCCCTCTCTCCTCGATCTCTCTGACTTCATCTCTCCTATCCGAGGTTATGTCCAACGATAAGAAGGAGAGCAGCACTGCGGCCAAGGAGAAGAAGAGATCGTTCCCTTGGTTGTCCACGTGCTCCACGAATGCCTCCTCCGTCCTCGACCCAGGTGCACTACGACCAGTGGCGGCCAGCACTAAGAGCAGTTCCTCGCCAACGTTCACATCGTCCGGCATCTGCAAGAAAATTAAGAGGACAGCCGCGGAGGCACCGGCGGCAACGGTGCCAGCTCCTGACATGGAAGCGACCAAGGCCGCTTTAAGAAAGAACGTTCCGCAAAGGATTCGTACGCACAAGGATAAGAAACCTCCTTTGAAGGTACGTGAGAGTTAATTAAAGCTCAATTTCCACTGTTCTCGCTTCAATTCCTCTAGTTTACCTTACTGAAGCAATTAAATTAGTTCAATCATCGCCTAATATACAAATGTGATTAACGTTTGTACTGCCTCTTTTCATCAGCGTTATATTATTACATGTCAAAATTTTTATTCACCAATTCCTAATTTGGTGAAACAATGAGAAATAAATATTTTTGTAAACAAATTTTCATCTCAAAGCATCTTTGAGTTATTGTAGAACGAAAATTAATTATTATTTATAATAGGACGATCGCAATTTTAGCAAAAAATGAATTAGTCCCTGCTTTATTGTCCCTCTTTGTCATCTCTTGTATGTGATTATCTTTTTTTCTCTTGTTGACTCTCCTTTTTTTTCCTTTAAACATTTTTTTCTTGTATGTTTTCCAAATTTTCTTGTCTTTCTGTCGCATTTGCTCTAATGTTTTCCTCTCCTTTGCTTCTATCTTTTTCCCTCACCCCTACTTACATATGTTTATCTCTCTTTAAATTCTTCTATTTTCATCTCACCAAAACTCGTTTCACCGTCTCATATACTCTCTTCTCCCTACTTACATATCTTTATCTCTCGTTTCTTTTCCTTTCCTCTTCCCTTTCCTATTTCTCTCTCGCTTTTTTTTTTCCTTTCTCATTCGCTCGTTTATTTAAAAGAGGATAAATGCATACATTAATTAGTGTACTTGAGCTTATGAACAAGGTGATATTTAATCAAAATTCTACACATATACATCTACAAAATCGACTGTAAACACAATTAGTAACAAATATCTAATCCATTAATGATGTTTGTCACCAAGCAGACTCGCTTAATTCAGATTTTAAATCTTTTTAAGGCGAACAAGTAATTTAACGATCATGTATATGGTTACTTGATCGTCATAATGGAAATAGTAGAATTGAGATTTTTTTTAGCTTAGAGTAATACGCATCGGCATATATTTTAACATCTCATTAATTGATATCTGGATTAATTTGATATTGGGAGGGAAGAGAAATGTTGCTAATACACGTGAATGAAGTAATGAACTAGACATGTCGACAAGGCAATGAAAGTGGAAAACTTCCATATAAATCAGTTTTCTTTCTTTCTTCGTGTTACATTTTTTTCTATTTGTTTTCTTTCTGCCAAGTCGTCCACTACTTTTAAGAAATCAAAGGGAGAAAGAGGGCGAGAGAAACTGGGATCTGATCCAAAAGGAAACATAAAAATGTAAAGATTATAATAGTGTATTAACACAACTTATATATATAACTATATAAGCCATAATTAACTCGAATAATTAGATGATTGACCAAGCTTAATAATTAATTCACCATAAGTAATAAAACAAAATTGTCAAAGCATCAAGAAGTACTACAGGTGCTAACAGAACCCAGACTTCAGGGCATATTCTTTTTATTTGCATAATATAAGGTGAATTGAAAATATAGTTCTTTCTCATCGATGATTATTTGAAATAATAACAGTTAATTATCCAAGTAACGATGAAAATTTCTAAATCGATATGTAAGTTTCTAGAATTTCTTAATTTATTAATTTGGCACTAAGGATAAAAGAAATCATTATTGGCGCGTAAGTATGCTATTTGGCACGTACTCGAGTTCACTCGAGCTGTGTATTCAGGTTGTTTACGTTGCACAATTTGAATTAGATATAAGTTTCATCTTTTCCGCTACGTGTTGCAGAATGCAGTTTAATATTGTGCAATAACATTTGTTTTTCCGAACCTGTTCTCCCTTCTATCAATTGCATGCAGACCAACAAACATGACGGCCGAGAAGAAGTTAACGAGGGACGAAAGAAATCGAACTCCAACTCAAACCTTCTTGTGATATCATTCCAATGCAGCGCCCGTCACCATCCGGCTCCGATAATCACTTCTTCGGATCCGGTTCATATCAGTTTCAGAGCCAGTTCACCAACTGAGACAACTCGGCATGCCGTCCGGCCAGCAGTCGGCAGGGCCCCAAGAACTGTTGCACCCATGTTCGTGTTGTGGGTCATGATCGCGACGTTGGCTGTCATGGTGCTCGCGGGCCGGACCACGGCCGTGATTTGGTTCTGTTGTTCCTTTTGTCTCTTGCGATGGCACCGGCAGACGGTGGTAAATCTGGAGTCCGACCATTCGGGCGATCTTGGTATTGTTTCCGGCGAGCACAAGAAGAGGGTTGTCTTGGAAGGTCTGCTCGAGAGGAATGGCAAGAGGCCGTCCCTGGTTGCATCTAATGGAGCGAACCAAAACTCTCCGTTGCAATAATTCATATTTCTTTTCTATGTGTTAGGTTCATCTTTTGCTTACATTTTTGGGAAAGGAAGAGTCTCAATATCTTTAATCGATAATTGAATATGTAACACCTTCCATCCCCTTAAGCGACACAAAGGGTTGGTGAAATGGTAAAAATAAATCATTCAAATTTAAATTCAAAATCTAAAAAAAAATTCGACGTTAAAAAAAGAAATATGACATATGAATAAATTCATCTATAAATCATATACAACATTTAATAAATTCCATCATAAAAAATAAATTACAAGAAATACTTATTACTGACCGTAAGTAAGAGAAATGCTGCTAAATTTATAGTGCAAAATAATAAATGAGACTCAAACCCAAAAGTACATGTATCCACAAATTTATTTAAACTCAAAACATGCTATGACACATGAAAACCAACAAACAATTTGAATACTTCATTGAGGATTTCAAGCTCATATACAAAATCATGATAGGGTATCGCCCATATTATCTCCTCCATAAACAATGGAGTCTCAGCTCCCGATATACTCATACAAACATACAACTCATATCCAAATACTCATGTATCTTATCCCAAAAACATAGGTCTCAGAAAATCCAAATAGAAGAGTCAAAAGTTTAAAATTCAGAAAGTAAAATGGTAAGTATCAAATGTAGAATATAAAGTGCTCCTCACTTGATCTCACGCACTATCCCTTTTTTCATTATTACCCATTACCAATCAAGCATGCATATTCACTACAAAAAAATGGGCTATTGGCGACGCAAAATAGCGTCTCAAATCATCCGACGCTATAGAGACGTCACTAGCGCCTTTATGGCGTCTACCTTGCGTCTCAATAACAAGACGCTATTTGCCTCTCGATAGCGTCTCATTAGCGTGTTCTTAACTATACAAGAAATAGATGCTATAAATGGCGCAATGGAGACGCGACGTAGACGCCACCATTGCACGCCGCAAAGCGAAAAAGCGCGGGAGAATCTAACACCGTTCTCACGTCGACAACCAGCAACACTATGCTCGTGTCTCATCGTTTGCGGCTCTAACGAGACACTATCTGGCATCACACGCTCACGCGACGCTATGTAGCTACGGATGTCATTACTTCACAACTATTCCTAGCTTATCTATATTTATATCGCTATTTGTAAGGATTAAATGGGTGTCCACCTCCTTTAAAGGAGGTGGAGACCCCTGCCTAGTCCAGACACCATCCGATCTGGAATGGATGGTCCAGATGGAGGCGGAGCGGTCTAGGCCGAGTTATTCCGCGATGGCCATCCGGACACCATCCGACGGGAGCCTCTTCTCTCTCCGTCGGTGACACCCCGCCATGGCCGAGTTCCTCCGCGATGGCCACCTCTTCTCTCTCCATAGGCGACGCCTCTCCTCCGTCGTCGCCGCCGAACTCCGCCCATGGTGAACACATGTTCGAGCATCGGCCCTTCACGACCGTGATGCCTACCTCGGTGACGCCCGCTTCGGCCCCCCGCAACGACGACCGACACCGATCTTCTCGAGCGACGTCCCTCCATGACCGTGCCCTATACCTACGCGACGACGACCGATACCGATATTCTCAAGCGACGTCCCTCCACGACCGTGCCCTAGATATCATACACGCCGTTGACCTATCGATCTCCTCGCACACACCCATATAGAGTTGCTCGTCATTGACAAAGTTGCCTGGACAGACTTGCTTGCCGTTGAGAAAGTCGTTGACCGACAAGAAGACAGAGGTTTGAGAGTAAACTAAACCCCTTGTATTGAACTTGTTATTTGTGTGATTATTGGTCAATTATTGAACTCATTACACATCTGATTATATGTATATGTTATGTCTAATTATAGGTACCCTATATTCTAATTGTAGCGATGACACATCCTAAATGTTATTGTCAAGAAAAAGCAGTGATAAAGACCTCTTGGACCACACATAATTCGGGTAGAAGATTCTACGGTTGTCCATTTTACGGAGCGAGCATCGAATACTTTTGATGAATGAATTATTATGTGTAATGTTTACTAATTTAAAGATATTTTTATATTGTAGCAAAGATGAGCATGCCAGTACTTTATGTGGATGGATCCTCCGTTTGATGAAAGGCCTACCAAAGTGATAAATGGATTATTGCGTAAACTTGATCGAAATGAAGTTCTTAATCTGGCCGAAGATGAAGACATTGTCCAAGCCGATGGAATGTCGTTATTTTGGAAAGTCGTTGTTTTGATTAGTATTCTTGTAGCTATAATGTTTGTGTTTATGTGACACGGTGGCCATATTAGTATTGTTGTTTTGCAATTTCACTTGTGTTATAGACTTTCTGGCATGTATGGAACCTAATCACATTTGTGTAATATATGGAACCTATTTGCCTTGTGAATGTATCATTTGTGTAAGAACACTAATTGCATTGTGTGTAACATGTTTTAAGTTAGTTATCATTATGTCTGTTAGTTCTCGAATTTTATGTGTTGTCCTATTAGTTATAAAGATGGATTGTTAGTTATCGGATTTTATGTGTTGTCCTACTAGTATGTTAAGTGAATTAAAAGGATCATGACTGTGTGTCTGTATGCAGTTAGATCCTTTGATGTTATGCCTCTACCAACTTCCTTCACCTTGTTTGTAAGTGGGAATTTTTCTTGATCATTACTTTTGTTTCAACATTATCAATTTATTAAAAGTGCACCCGAATGTTCGTGCGCTGAATCCAGCTCTGTACCACTACTGCAGACACCGCCTTTTCCCTTCCAAGATTTATCTTGGTTCAAGTTCTGAAACTGAATTCTCGTTGGCCGAAATTGATGGTGACTTGCTCAATGGCCGATCCATTTCGATATAAAATGCAAGTTTTGAAGGTGTTTCGAGTGACGTAGGATCGCTGCTCAGCATAACATTGACCGTAGACATCACATTAAATTGATTTAATATGAATTTTGATCATTGACATTGTTGTATAATTAATGTGTGAAGAGTTATATCTATGTGGTCTCTTAATCTATATTAGTTTGTGGCATGATTAATAATTTAAGGAATTTAATTTAATGCATATTAATTTTAATCTGATTTGATGGTATACCAATTTGTGGAGACTTCAATTTTCATTAAATTAAAATAGTTTAGAGTACTTAATTAGGTTGACGGGATGTTAGTTTATGGAGACTATAATTTAATCATGTTAAGTTAATAATTTAGAGAGACTCTAATCAATCTTAAAAGAGTCAAATTATGTTTTTATTCACATTTTTTTGCTAATTTATTTTCATCCTAAACCCTAACTTCATCAACCCTAACTACCTCTAAACTATCGCAATATTTTAAATCTAACCCCAAACTACGAACTTCATATTTTGAGTCCCTAAACTATAACAACTTTTTTAATTTTATCCTTTCGTCCAATTCTGTCAAATTCTCGATTATCTTTTATTTTTGTATTTATGAAAAGTCTATTATACCTCTATCTTAAGTGTTAATCTATTTTTGCATAAAATAATATATAATAATAGATATAAAAATAATTTTAAAAAAAGAAAAAAAAGGCAAGAGGAGAACGCTCCCCCCCCCCCCCCCCCGCCGGCAATGGCTCGCGGCGGTGAGCTCGCTCAGGGGGGCATTGGCCCCTCGTGTCTCCCTCATCGGGCCCCTCGCCCTCGCTCCGTGTCACGAGAGCAATGGGGGCCTGCGCCCCGCGGCGAGAGAGACGCGGGGGAGAAAAAAGGGGGCCGCCCCCCTTGCGCCCCCTTTCACATCACTCGGGGGGTGGGGGGGATGCTCTTGTCCTTTTTTATATTTATTATTATATATTATTTTAAGTAAAAATGGATTAACACTTAAAGTAAGGGTATAATAGACTTTTTACAAATGCGAAAAATAAAAAATAACCGAGAAGATGATGGAGTTAGACGGAAGGATCAAATTAAAAAAATCATGATAGTTTAGGAAGCCAAACAATGAAGTTCGTAGTTTGGGGTTAAATCTAAAAAATCGTGATAATTTAGGAGTGGTGAAGGAAATAACCCTATTATATTATTATCTTATTTTCAGTGTTTATTTTATAATTAGAATAATTATTTTCAAAACTATAATTTTTCTCTTTTATTAATTATAAAAATTAAATCTTTGATTAATAATATTTGTCGTAGATTCGACATATTTTTACTTCTATTTTATATTACTTGATCAACAAGTAGTACACTTGTGAGCGAATATAATTTAGCTACATAATTATTGGAGCCGTTGTTACAAACTATTATTTTTATTAATTTATTATTTTTTATTAGAAGATGTAAATAAATTTCTGTTAATAATTTCATGTAAATAAATTTTATATAAATATGTTTTTCTGTAATTATTTTTCTCTAGTTTGCTGTAAATAATTTTTAGTTATTTATATAATAAACTGAGTTTTCTTTTTGGCAGATGGAGGTCAGGGCTAGTCATTTTCGTATTAAAATAGATTTTTTGATGGTTTTTTACTGTAAATTCGTATTCATTTTGGTGGTGTAATTTTTCTGAAATCATACTGGGAATTTTCGAATGTGATGAGTATGCGGTATGTCGGAGGATATTTATGCAAACTTGATTCCAAAAAATATATCTCGTGCAAGATTAAGTTGATTTGGTTTTCTTGAGATAAGTCCGACTCCAATTTAATTTGCATTTCTTAAAATTTGTTTGGCACAATCTTCTTCTGTCGGATTTTTTTATCTTCAAAGTTTCTCTATTTTAATTCACGCCTATTTTCATCTGGAAATTGCCGATAAAATTTTATTTCATGTCGTAATTATTTCGCAGTCTTTTTTAAATTTCCACTTAAATTATTAGTCTATTACTATTTTCAGGAGGGATGGTCCTGCATGGGAACTAAATGATCAAACAAAATATTGGATATAATCGAAGTTGGGGCACTAAAATCAAATTATTGTCCAATAAGTAATATTTTGGTTCAAATTAGATTGAAATGCTACCTTTATGTCCAATCTTTTTTTCAAGAATAGTGATTATGGTTGAAGAAATAATTAAAAATTTATCTACAATCAAAATCGAGCTCGATAACACATCACTCCTCAACATCAATTATCAAATCATATGACAACACATATTATACACACCATGCACTGAATGCAAAAAAATATGGAGTCTACCGCAGTCGCCACGTGTTATGTAATATATGCAAAAAAAATTGTTTATATGTAATATATGCAAAAAAATTGTTTATATGCAAAAAAAATATTGCATTTCATAACACACCATATTTCTAAATGCAACAAAATATTATACACACCACAAACCATACACATATTATACATACCACACACCATACACATATTATACACACCATACATCATCAAGGCCACCCGAACTGCAATCGTCGCCCACACACCAACATGTCGTGTGTCATCATTATATACATGTGGAGATCATACAGGGAAGTAAGCCCAACCATTAGCATAAAGCTAAGTGTGAGTTCGTATAAATTATCTGTTCCGTAAGAATCTAGCTTGAAGGAATCATATAGTCAATGTAAGAGCCATCATAAATAGAGAATGTCGATAAAAGAGAAATCATAGTTCATGTCTTTTTTCATTTCATTTCTTTTTCATGTTCATTGTTCTGGTTAAGGACAAAATTCTTCCTTTCATCTTTTGGTCATTCATGTTCTTTCATCATTTTGGAGGAGCTCTTTATTCTATCTTTCAAGGAAAACCATTTCAGGCATGCAAATGTGCAGTTACCTAGACTATAGTGAACCAGTGGAGGATCAGTGCCACGGCCAGTCCCATGAAGCAAGATGATCTCGCACAAGACGGAAACATCGCTAAGAGAGAAGTCTAAATAGACAATGGAAATCATTTATCGTTCATGGAGCATAGCTTCATTCCATCTTTTAAGTTCATATCATTCGATTTCAAATCAACGCAGCCGTCGGTTTTAGCTCTTTTCGGCGATCATCCAAAGAGGGAGTAGACGCCCATTTATCATTGTTCTTCGATCAACCGAAAGAAAGCGATCGACCGTTCTGTATCCATTGATTGTTCATTTCATAAGAATTGATAATGGTTCATCAACGTTCTTCATGGTAGTTCATAAGAGTCATGATCATCTTTATTCATGGAGAATCTTAAATCAACTTGATAAAACATTCACAAAAGGATAAATATGATTCTATGGAGCATAATTAACATCACAGATAGATCAGGTATCAAATACGTAAATTAGGTTTCATAAATCATGAAGTCATCATTATAATGTTCAGAACCCTGGTCGAGTATAAGTGGAACTCGGTAGAGTTCCGATGAAATCAATATCGAAAAAATTTGAGCAGAACCTGCGCGGGGTCTGTGTCATACCCGGGTCGAGTTGGGATGTGATCGATTTGAGATGATTGTCTTCTTCCCAACAAACTTGGGCTAGGTCCTATTGAACCCGGGGTCTGGTTGCTAGTGTACGCAACGCTCGAAGCTCACGTTAGTGATGGATCTGGGCTGAGTCTTAGGTAAACTCGATCCGAGTTTTTCAATTCGGGCCGAGTTATCGGTAACCTGGGCCAGGTTCTTATTCTGCAAAAATATTGTGTTTTGATCGTTCGGTTTTCTAGTGGTTCCAGGCTTCAAACATCGATGGTTCAAGTTCGAAATCATAAGGTAGACATCGCATAGCGTCTAATTTGTACCAGATAAATTTAAGCATGCATCATCGAAGTGAATTTGAATCTAATGCGCATGTAATCGTATAAGTCCCTACATCTAACTTATCATGAATTTAAGTGTTACGACTCCTAGGCATACAACTATTTTTTGCCGAATCACAACCTTAGAAACATGCTTCGATTCGTCCAGAACTCAACCTATGAAGAAGATCCCGAACACACATTGACGCCTATGCTCCCAATTCGTCGGTACGTCCTCGTGATGGTTCGCGCCTCAGCTCGCCTGCCACTGCTCTCCAACGTCATCTGCCGCGCCGTGCACATTGACGGGGAAGAGGAGAACAGAGTGTGAGAGTGAGAAGAGGGAAAGCGGGTGAGAGAGTGGGGGAAGGGAATTTTAAGGTGGCCATTTCGCCCCATGCTCTTCCCCTCCGTGGAGGGGAGAGGGAAGGAGGGTTCAGCCGTTGCTATTCGTCTTCTTTTTTTTTATGCTGTGCGTTACAAAATGAGCAAAAAAAGCTTATAAATCATAATTATTTATCCCCTCTTCTTAAAAAAGTTAGAGGTCATTTAGTCAATTAATATTTTAACTATTTTAATTAGTTAGCTTATTGGTGTTTTAATTGTTTTAGTTCATTCGTAGCTAACTAGTCCTAGTTTCATGGAGTTAATTAATTAATTTGTTGCTGCGCGCTTTTGTGCGAGGAGGGACAAAATGATCTTCCGACATGGCCTCGAGGATTTCATCAATTCACTTGTTGTCCTGCCAAGCTTCAACACTGACGTCCGAGCCTTCATTGACCAATACCTCCAAGCAACATGGACATAGACTGCTCACTGCATCAAACTAATGAGAACCATGGTACACCATGGTTTCAGACATCAGGCATCGTTGACTGCGAAGAACAACGAGACAAAATAATATGATGAACGACAAGAAAAGTCAGGGCGTGAATCTGCTCTTCTGAGGACATAGGCTTCGAATCCAGCAGCTTGAACCACTACAAGAAAATGATTAATTTATGATGGATATTTTCTGAATGACATGAATTCTTCGTACTTTTTTACGACAATTGCGATACATAGCAAAATCCTTTCGAATTACCGATTACCAAAAAGTCATTTACTACTATGGACAAAAAAACTCTGTCATACATTACTGACGGGTATAGCCTTCGGAATTACCGAAGTATTTAAATTTGTCGATAATTTCGAAGGTTAGACCCTTCGGTAACTATATTTATAACAATATATATGTAATATAATATAAGTATATATTCAGTATTTTATTATTAAATTATTATTTTATTATCGAAGGATAGTGGCTTCGAAAATACTGAAGGATTTAACATCCGTCGGTAATTCCGAAGGACTTTACCCGTTAGTAATTAAAATAATATCATTTATTATAAATATTTATATATATAATAATAATATTAAACATTAATAATAGTATATGTATTGATATTAATTATATGTATTAATATATATGATTATAAACATTATTAATATAATATTATATTATAAATATTTTAAGTAAATGGAAGAGAGATATCTATTACATTATAAATATTAGTAAAATATTATTATTTTATTTACCGAAAGATAGTGCCTTCGAAAGTACCGAGGGATTTTGTATCCGTCGATAATTTCGAAGGACATTACCCAGGTAACTACCGACGTATAATGTCTTCGAAGTTATTGTAGGATTAACATCCATCGGTAATTTCGAAGGAAATATCCATCGGTAATTAAAATAATATCATTTATTCTCCATATTTATATATATATTAATATTATTAATCATTAATAATAGTATATGTATTGATATTAATTATATGTATTCATATATATGATTATAAACATTTGTATTAGAATATTATATTATAAATAATCTAAGTAAATGGAAGAGGGATATGTATTATATTATAGAAATTAATAATATATTATTATTTTATTTACCGAAGGATAATACCTTCGAAATTAATGAAGGATTTAGCATACGTCGATAATTTTGAATGACTTTACTCATCGGTAATTACCGAAGGATAATGCCTTCAAAATTACCGAAGGATTAAGATCCGTCAGTAATTTTGAAGGAAATAATTGTCGATAATTAAAATAGTATAATTTATTTTCAATATTATATATATATATAATTATTATTCCATTTGCATAAAATATTCATAATATAATATGATAGTTTTAATGTTTACAATCATATATATTAATACATATAATATTAATAATGTTAATAATAACATTTTATATATAAGTATTGATAATAAATAATATTATTTTAATTACTGATAGGTAACCTCCTTCCAAATTATCGATAGATTTCAGATCCTTCGATAGTTCCAAAGGAGCTATCCTTCGGTAATTAAAATCATAATTTATTATTAATGTTTATAATTAATATAATACATTAAAAATCTCTCTTCCATTTATTTAAAATGTTAACAATATAATATGATATTATTAATGTTTCTAATCATATATATTAATACACATAATATTATTAATGTTAATAATAAGATTTTATATGTATTAGTAATGTGAACATATACTATTAATGATTCTAATCATAGATATATTTTAAGTATTTCAATTAATTTTATTCAAAATTCTATGACTTCTATAAATTTTATGAATATTAATGTTTTTAGTCATATATGTTAATATAATGTTTAATAAAAAAATTCTTATATAAACAATTATAAAAATAATATTATTTTATTTATTGAAGGGTACTGCCCTTAGAATTACCAATAAATGTCAAATCCTTCGCTAATTTCGAAAGATATACCCGTCGATAACTCAAATATTTTTCCGATCCAATTTTTCCCCCTCCACCTTCTCCTCCCTACGTCCCCTCTCTCCCTATATTTTCCACCCTCCTCCTAATCCACCTTCTTGTTCTCCTCCCTCTTTTTCTCTCCTCCTCTCCCTCTCTCTCCCGTGACGGCGACTCCCGCGATGATTCCGGCCGCTCTCCCCCACTCCCTCTCCTTGTCCCTCTCTCTCGATTCCGGTAGCCAATGCGGCCGGATCCACCGCACAAGCTGTCGAATCCGACTCCAAGCGTGGGATCCGGCTCGTAGGCAGCTGAATCCAGATCGCAGGCCTGGATCTGACGCGCGGACGACAAATCGCGTCTGTGGCCTCTTCCCCTTCCCCATTCCCCTCCTCTCTCTCTCTCTATCTCGATTCTAGCCGCTTGCTCTGGATCGGTTGCCAGTGTCGATCCGACAGCACACGGCCTATTTTTTTTATTTTTTTAAAACTTATCGATTGACGTATCCGTCGCACTCCGTCAGTGCCTACGACGGGAGAACGCCTACGAAGCGTTCAACGGGTGGCACCCGCCGAAGACTTCGACGGCTTTCACCCGTCGAAGGTTTCCACAGGTATTCTTCCATTGGAACTATCGATGGGATCTCCCGTCAAAATCCATCAAAACTTGCGAAGGGGCTAACACTCCTTCCTCCGGCCTCGGCCGGCACCGGCAGCCGAATTAGGAGCTTTAGATGGCAAAATCCGTTGGATTCGAAGGATGACATTTCCTTCGGAACTTTCAACATATTTTAGCCTTCAAAAATTTCGAAGGCCATTTTTCCGTCGCAGACATCCATCAAAACCTCCAAAGGGATGTTTGAGGACCGACGATAAAATTTTCAACTAATCCCTATCCGTCGAAAAATCCGTCTCAAAGGCATATTTGTGATGGATTTCGAAGGTTTGCGATGGATAAATCCGTCGCAAAATCGTAATATTATTGTAGTGAACCTAAAAAAAGGTGTCATCAATACCTGAGACAATATAGCACCACCTTTTCAAAGATGCGCCTTCCGATATTTCAACTTAGGATCCGAATCATGGACTTTCACACCTTCAATATTCATCAAGATGAAATTTACGCCAAGCAGTCTTTAACAAGATTCATGCCGGAGAGTGCCAACGTCACTTCACTTACCCGCATGCCAACTATTAGATCCTCTATCAACTTCATGGCGCTGCAAACTTGCGCAATATCCTCTGCAAACTGACAACATGCATGCACTAAAATAACGAGAATATCAACACATGTCACGGACGTGTCCTAGAAACATCATTTGTGCATAATCATACATTTAATTAACATACTAAGTTAGTTTGGATGTCCATTTAGTGATATTTGTATATAGTAATTAATATTTCGATTAGTGCATAATGATTACTTAATTATCGATAAACTTTACAAAGTAATTATATAGGGTTATTAGGAATAAATTATAAAATTTCTAGACATTATAATACATATGTTTAAATAGGATTAAGTAAGCTTAATTAGGGTTAAAACACTTATTTATGACAAAAAAAATATGATTGGCCATCACTTAAGTTCCAAGCAGCTGAAGCAGACAGGTGAGAGCTGCTCAAATAGATATTTTTCCAAACCGCCATAAGACCTCCAAAAATTTTGAAAAAAATATATAAGTCACTTAACATTATATTTTCATCGTAGAAAAATTACCAGAGGAAGAACTCAGCGAACCGACCTGGGGAAAATCGGGAACGTCGGCTGTTCCAAGTGAGTTTTGATCCGGAAATTTTTCCTCTGATTGAGAGAATCATTACATGGTAATAAACGAACCATAAATTATGAACTTTTGTATGACTCTTCCATTCGAATCTACCTTTCCATGGCCTCTGGAAGCACCTAAAAAAGATTTTTATAGAGGAAGTTATGAACTTACCTTCGTAAGTCACTCATCCTGTCCCGAGTATGATACAAGTTCCATTTGTAAATTAGAGTACGGTTATAATAAGTTCATTAGGGTTTGAAATTTGTATATTCTTAAATAGACATTCCAAGGGTTCGGTGAGAGGTGGAATCATCCTATTTGAACTTGTATTTTGGGAGAAATGAATTTTTCATTTCATAGTGATGCTTCTGTCAGATTCTAGGACATTGACATATTGCGACCCGAATTAACTATTTTTATTATAAGTCTATATAGCGAGTTAAATTCTCTAATTTTTATGACAAAACACTAATGGAGTCTAGTTTTCAGGAAAATTATGCTCTAGTTAAATGGACAAGTATGAAGAAACATATAAATCAATATTTGAGGGACACACAGTCTGCCAGGGCACAAACCCTAGGTCAGATTGCTTGGGATGTTCTGACTTACTCACTTGGATTTCGATAATGATATTTGGGGATTGAAAACCTTAGTGTGTCTAGTTTTTAATTAATCTAGAATCATAAGATTTTCCCATGTGGTTAAGAAGTTATGAATTATTGATTGACAGACACTCAGTTTGAAATTCTGAAATAGCTCCTAATTAAGCTTTAGAGAATTAAAAAGTTCTAAGTGTGGAATAGCTTATGAATACAAATGTCTGAAGTTAGAAAAAGGTCATGTGTATTATGTGATTATTAAACTCCATATGTTCATTAGCCATGTGTATTATGTGATTATTAAACTCCATATGTTCATTAGCCATAGCTTTAGAGAATTAAAAAGTTCTAAGTTGATAATGATATGTGATTATGACATGTGTATTTTGATATTATTAAACTCCATATGTTCATTAGCCATGTTGTTTGAAAAAGGTCTTTGGGATTGTATTCGATATACATGAAGCCTTTGAAGCATATATTGGGTGTCTTTGCCCTTTCGAGGCTGCTCTGCGTGCACGTATTGACCCATGATCGCTCTGCGTATCTGAGAATCATGATTGGATGGCACACAATCATGATTGGGATACATATTGACCCATGATTTGCTCTGCGTATCTGAGACTCTTGATTGTGAAGCTCTACTTAACTGTATGATACACAATCATAGAAGGATACATATTGACTCATGATTTACTCTGCGTATCCGTGACTCTTGATTATGAAGCTCTGCTTAACTGTATGACACATGATCATAGAGGGATACGTATTGACTCATGATGAGTATGTGCAATGACACGTGTGTGGAGTTTAATTATGAAAATGATGATATTTTGAGTTACTTTTACTTATATGAAATTTCGTATGATTTGACAAGTTATGTTATATGTGCTATGCTTTAAAGGTTTTATCATATGGAGAATGTGGTTATTTAATGTTATATACACTCGTATTGTTCCCCCTATGTTGTACTTTTATTCCACTCATTGAGCAAATGATTGTTGCTCATAATACCCATTTTAAATTTTTCAGATACTCGTAAGTTCTCGAGTTGAGTCGACTTGGAGCTTGTTTTTGTTGCATATAGATAAGAGGTCGAGTCGTATTGTTTTTGTTGCTCATAAAATCCATTTTGTTTTTTTGGAAGCATGCATATGTAATAGATAGTCTTAGATATGTTGTAATTAAGTTGGTGAGAAACTTTTTGTAAGATTGTATAAGACTTGATCCTGTGGGGTTATATGTGAGATGGTTTGTGAAAAAAAAATATAATGACAATATGTGAATGTCCTATCTTATAGCTTTTTATTAAACTTTGATGATTATATATGTGTGTTTGTATGTATTGACAAATAACATAAGATAAGTAAGGGAGGAGGTTTTGCCGATTTTATTTTTGGAATTGCTAAACATAGCTACGAGTATGATAATTGGGATTAAAACTTAGTTTTATTTACTACAGAGTTGGGTGTGACAACACATGTTGTAACATCCGGCGTAACGCCCTCAGATCACACTCCGTCACGTGGCAGAATACGCTTCGAGGAACATTATGGCCAACATCATATTGACCAAAAAGAAGACTTTAACTAGGTAAGAACAACATCATATGCAGAAGAGTGACATCATGAAGAAATAATAAAGAGAAATAACATCATTATGAATATGTGAAAACTAATGAAGGAATCAACTTATGAGTCCTAAGAAAACTCATTTAATACATCATGTATATAATAAGACAAGAGAACTGACATAAATGAAAAGACTCATGACACCCGTATGCTGCCACCACGAGTTTCATTTTTCACCGTTGGTCACCTTCATCATTAAGATATGATATTGCACGTATGAAAATGCAGGGGAGAAATCTCCTTATGAGTTTTACAACTCAGTATAGAAGTAAAATAAAGACAATCATAAGATCATGATACTAGACAAAAATCATATGGACATCATCATCATATAGTAAATAAAACTATGAACATAAAAGATTCATAAATTAAAGTGTCATCTTCTTAAGATTATGAGATCAAGGATCAAGTTAGATCATAATAAATCTCATTAAAGTGGAAAGTGTCGAACATGTAAATGATCATGAGAATCATTATGAATTATCATGAAATGAATCATCCTTGTTGGAGCATATTAATAAATAGATTAGGAGATAATGAAAAGATCATCATAAGAGTGGCAAAAGCCAATAATCATAAGAGATTTCATTACTAATATGCTTTATCTTCTTCATCATCCTATTATTCATCTTTGACTTATAATGGGGTATATTTCAACCCACGGGGAGGCCTGCCTCAACCCGTCATCATCATCATAACTGATAAGACAAATCCAAAACTGATCATAGTCAACCCATAAATGATCGGAGTCAGCTCATAATTGATTGAATTCAACTCATACCTAGCCGTCTCCAGTCCATTATCATAAGAGCTCTCCATTTAACATTTTTCATCTTTTATCTTACAGCTTTTAATTTATCTTGATTAGGATTCAGAGGATGATAAGGATCATCATAATCAAGGGTCCTAATCATCATTGACTTAATCAAAGCTACAAGATAGGATCATGGAGATAAGTCAGAGTTGAATGAATATCATAATCATCATCATAAAATAGATTAGAATCGATGGATATCAATCAGTGTCGTCATAGATATGATTGGATCTAAATTAAATCATCATAACAAGAGTCATAAGATCATAGGGTCATAATAGACATCATCATTATAATCATATGGTGTATAATCATCGTAAACATCATTAAAGAGTAGATCAAACGACACGAATATGGAACCAATAAGCTTCAAATCATCATAAAAAGAGTCTGAACCCAGGCTTAGTATAGGCAGAACTCGGGTTGAGTTCATAAGAATCATTTCGATAAAAACTTAAGTTCATAAATGTCATTTCGATAGAAAAGTACATGAGTATTGAATAATGGCTTAAGTTCAAAAACTTCAATAAAAACTTTGAATGTTCGGGCAAGTAAACTTGAGAGGTGTCTTATCACCTATTATCCTAAGGTCATATAGTCTAGGAAAGTCTGCTACATGGACTTCCTTGTGCAATCCTGCTTGAAGATTAGAGCATGAAAATGTAGAATTCCAAAGGGCACCAAGAGGGAGGGGGCGATGAATTGGTGTTCAATCCAAAAATATCGATTTCACAAAAATCATCGCGGAAGCTTAAAAACGATTTTTAAAACCTTTGCAATTCAAATTATAAACATAATATGAGAGGGAGAGTGAGTGAGAGAAATTAAACACAATGAACACGAGTGATTGTTGACGAGGTTCGGCCACACATTGGCCTACGTCCCCGCTCCAACTTTCCGATCACGAGACCGCCGGAGATTCCACTAAGCACTTCCTTTGTTCCAAATGGGACAAGGAAGAATGCCCTTTACATCAACCATATTTTCTCTGCTTCGAGAGGCAAGGCAACCTCTTCTACTAGGAAGCTAATCTTTTTTCTCGCTCAAGAGGTAAGATTTAAAACCGCTTTTACACAGGAGCTCTCACAATATTTTTGAAAAATAATTTATCTCTTTTATAATAGAACACTCACAATAAGAGAAGAGAGAAAGAAAGAAAGCTCTCAATGATAACTTCAAGAGAAATTATCTTCTTTTGATTTTTTGAACTTTTGCTTCAATGCTTGGATACACTACAAGAAAATCGCGATTTTTCGATGGATAATTTCTGACGGTTCTAAATCCGTCACAATTTGCGACGGATTTTTCGACGGTTCTATTTTCGCCGGATTTTTCAACGGTTATGACCGTCGGAAATGATTTATATTATTATTTAATTTTTTGACGATTAAGAGCGTTGATATTTACGACAGATATCCATCAGTCAAAATTTTCGATGACTTTTCCGACGGTTACGACCTTCAGAAATAAAAAAATTAAATTATGTATTTTTTATATTATTATTAAATTTTTTCGACGAATTTTCTGACGGTCACGACCGTCGAAAATAAAAAAAATAAATTATGTAATTTATTATATTATTATTAAATTTTTTTGACGGATTTTTTGACGGTTATGACCGTTGGAAAATGAAAATTAAATTATGTTTTTTTTTATATTATTATTTAATTTTTCGACGATTAGGAACGTCGATATTTTCGATGGATATCCATCCGTCGCAAAATCCGCCGCAATTTCCGAAGGTCGTAACCATCGGTAAATGTATAATAATATCATATAAGGAGTATTTTATTAATATAACTAGCGATGGCCCAAACCGTCGCAATTACCGACAGTTTTGACCGTCGGTAAAGATTACCGACGGTTCAAACCGTCAGTAAAATAAAAAATAAACATTATATATAACTAAATATATTTTCGACGGTCACAACCGTCGTAATCATAAAAATAGTTAATATTTACATTTTCGACGGCCGAAACCGTCGATAATTAAACTTTCGTTATCCCGCTTTTTTCCCTTTTCTCGCTTTCTTTCCACTTTTTCCCTTTATATTCCTCCTCCTCCCTCTTCTCTCTCTCCCTCCTCCCTCCACTCCTCTCTCTCTCCCTCTCTCCTCTCTCTCTCCCGGCCACGAGCACCCTCTCCCGCGACAAACGCCGGCGACCCTCCCGCGCCGGCGACCCTCTCCCGTGCCGGCGTCTCTCTCTCCCTCTTTCTCTCTCCGGCCAGAGGCCGTTGTCGGCCGGATCTCTCCGCTGGCATTCGGATCGGCAGCCGAGCATTTAGATTCGGTCACCTGGCGGCGGATCCGACCTCCAGTGGCCGGATCAGCCGCCGAGCGTTTGGATACGGCCGCCTGGCGGCGGATCCGGCCCCCAGCGGGCGGCCGGATCGGCGCCGGGCGGCCGGATCGGCCGCGGGCGGCCAGATTTGGCAGCGGCAGGAGCTGGCCGCGGCCCGATTCGGCCGCTAATTTTTTTTATATTTAAAAAATTATTTGCGATGGTTGCAACCGCCGAAAGATCGACGTTTGCGACGCCCGTCGAAAATTTCGACCGTTGCGATCGTCGAAAAGTTGGGACGGTTCGAACCGCCGGCCTTTTTCGACGGTTCGAATCGCCGGGGACTATTCCGACGGTTGCAACCGTCAGAAAATTTTGACGGTTCTAACCGTCGGGGACTATTCCGACAGTCAGAACTGTCGATATTTTTGATGAATTATTTTCAACCGTCGCAAATCGATTTGCGACGAGCATTTTTCTGACGGATCGATTCCGACTAAAAATCGTCGGTAATTGCGTTACCGATGTTTTTTGGGTTGATTACCGACGGTCCGAACCGTCGGTAATCAGCATTTTTCTAGTAGTGATAGGTGTCTTTGCTTCTGGCTTTGACACTCCTTTTATAGGCTCTGGCATGTGAAAATTTTGTCCAGAATTTATTCCACATTTTCTCCTTGAAATATTGGCATTACTGTTCATTACAGTAATGGACCGGTCGACTGCATTTATGGACCAATCGACCGGTCCATATGACCATTGCACTCATTTCTTCAACTTCTGCCCATGGTCGGTCGACCGGACTATCGACCAGTAAGTCGATCGGTATTGTCTCGACATCAACCGGTTTTGAATCGGTCGACCGACCTTCTTTACGTCGACTGGCAAGTTGACTGATGTGCGTTATTTTGAGCATAACTTTTTGCACAGTTATCCAAATTAAATAATCTTAGATTATATGGATAGCTAACATGATTTTCTACAATTGTGATATTCAAGATTCATCCAGAATCTAATAAGACCAGTGTAAATTATTTAATCAAAGTGTAGTGCACAAAGTTATCCATTTTATTTAAAGTTTTTTAGCATTTAACTTTAATCTTTTGAGGTTTGTATCTTTAAAATATAATTTTATATGACATTTTTTGACCCAACAATCTTCCCCTTTTTGATGAAGGCAAATCAAAAAATATATAAGTTGCGAAAAAGTTGTAAAAATCTTAGAAAATCAATTTTACTCCCCCTAATACATAACTTTCCTTACTATGGTAGATATTCACATAAATATTAATTTTAAGGTACTCTTCGTATAAAGTGATATTCAGATCATATTTCTCCTATATTTCTCCCCTTTTTGTTTCATCAAAAAGAATAATTTGTATATGATGCATATAAGAAACCATATGTAAGTTCCCCTAAATCATTTTTTTTTAATTTATTCTTCCCCCTTTTGTCATATAATAGACATGTAAAATATTGCATCATAAAGAGTTAGAGTTAGTACGTAGAAAATAACTCCCCCTAAATTTATGATTATTTTATAATGGCAAAATGAAAATAATTTGATGAAATCCAAAGATACATTTATGAATCAAAATATGGCATAAAACTTTGATATACCAATGATATTCATGATATGTCAAAAATAAAGTTGAAAAGTTTTAACATGCTCCCCTATCACTATAACTAATTTTCTTTTGTTCCTTTCTTTTCTTTCAAAGAAATAGTAATTTTGAAATTTTTGAGTGAAATCAAAAGAATAGGCTTAACACTTAAAAATGCAAGAGTATACACAATGATACTTTTACCATAACCTTTTTGCCTTCACATTTCCATTCATCCTTTGCCTTACATGTGAGGCACACCTGAAAAATAATTAAGTGACTTTTGGTACCCAAATTTCTTTGGGTCCTATTTTTTTAGACAATGTTCCTTTCGGAACCCATATTATTCTATGTTGATATTGTTTCTTAACTTTGCATTGATATGCATAATGACCATAAAATTCACATGTAAAATATTTGAAATGTGATTTTCTACCATATGAATGATTGGATTTACAATAAGAATTTTCATGTACATGATTCCTAAGATTATTTTTCGTTATATGAGAAATAGTCTTATCGCTATTTTGTGTATTTTTTAAAGAGGCATTTTCTTATTTTACTTTTTCTAATGAACATGCTAGTTTTACAATTTCACATGCATGTGTAATTTCTAAAATTTCAATTTCATTTTTGAGAATTTTATTTTCCATAAAACATGTATCCTCTTCTACTTTCAATTTTTTAATCTCATGTAGTAATTTCTCATTTTTAATTAAACATGCATTCTTTTCATTCTTTAAATTTTCAAAATCATTTTTCATAATATGAAGATCATTCATCAAGATTTCATTTTGAGCTAGACAAACATCTCTTTCCCTTTTCAAAATATCAAGGCCATTTTTCATAATTCGAAAATAATCCATCAATATTTCATTCTTCTTTTTAAGAGTGAGATGTTTTTCGATTAAGGAAGAAAATTCCTTGTGCACATCAAAATTGATATTATCATCCTCATCATCATTATCACGGTTAGCACAAGAGCAATAAGAGGTGTTGGAGGATACATCATCATCCTCACTTTTTGCCATGAAACATAATTCAATGTTTTCGTCGGATGTCTTGGATATAGAATTAGCACTGTCTTCGTTGTCATCATTCGATGTGCCTTTTTTTATCAAAATTGCTCCTTTCATACTATCTAACAAAACTTGCCAAATTTCATGAGATGTAGAACAACTAAAAATTATATTTAAATTTTCTACATCTAAAGCACAATAAAATGCATCTCGAGCTTTAGAATCAAGTTTGGCGAGCGAAACTTGAAAATCATTATATTCGAAAATTGAAAGATCAATAAAAATACCATTTATAACATTATTAGGCCTTTCAAAATCATTTTCAACAATTTCTCATAAATCATAATCAAGTGAACATAAATAGGCTTGCGAAAGAGAAATTGATCGACCCTCTTGAAATTAGGTGCCATGCTCTTAAAGATTGTTAAATCATAAAACAAGACGATTAAATCTTGAAATGATCAGATTTAAAAATGATTAGATCTTAAAACAAGAGCAACCCGCTCTGATATCAATTGTAGGATCCCAAAGGGCACCAAGAAGGGGGGCCGTGAATTGGTGTTCAATTCGAAAATATCGATTTCATGAAAATCATCGCGGAAGCTTAAAATTAATTTTTAAAAACTTTGCAATTTAGATTATAAACACAATATGAGAAGGAAAGAGAGTGAGAGCAATCAAACACAATGAACACGAGTGGTTGTTGACGAGGTTCGGCCACACCTTAACTTACGTCCCCACTATGACTTCTCGACCTCGAGACTGCCGGAGATTCTACTAAGCACTTCTTTTGTTTCAAATGGCACAAGGAAGAACGCCCTTTGCATCAACCACATTTTCTCCGCTTTGAGAGGTAAGGCAACCTCTTCTCCTAGAAAGCTAATCTTTTCTCTCGCTCAAGAGGTAAGGTTTGAAACCTCTTTTACACAGGAGCTTTCACAATCTTTCTGAAAAATAGTTTCTCTCTTTTAAAATAGAACACTCACAAGAAGAGAAGAGAAAAAAGAAAGAAAGCTCTAAATGATAACTTCGAGAGAAATGATCTTCTTTTGATTTTTTAAAGTTTTGCTTAAATGCTTGGATAGGTGCCTTTGCTTCTGGCTTTGGCTCTCCTTTTATAGGCTCTGACATGCGAAAAATTCATCCAGAATTTATTCCATAATTTTCTTCTTGAAATGTAGTCATTACTATTCATTACAGCAATGCTATATGATTGTTGCGTTCATTTCTTCAACTTCTGCCCATGGTCGGACGATCGGTAAGTCGACCGGTATTATCTCAGCATCAACCAATTTTGGATCGATCGACCGGCATTCCCCTTTGGTCGACCGATTTTATCGACCGACCTTCTTTGCGTCGACCGGCAAGTTGATCAACATGCACTATTTTGAGCATAACATTTTGCACAATTATCCAAATTAGATAATTTTGAATTCTATGAATAGCTAACATGATTCTCAATAACTTTTATATTCATGATTCATCCAAAATCTAATAATACTAGTGTTAATTATTTAATCAGAGTGTAGTGCATAAAGTTATCCATTTTATTTAAACTTTTTTAGCATTTAACTTTAATCTTTCGAGGTTTGTATTATCAAAATATAATTTTATATGGCATTAAAACTTTTCCCAACACAAAATAATTTAAAATAAAAGTGTGCTGCAAAAAGTTAAAAAAAAAAGAGTGAAGAAAGTATGAGTTCAATTGGTACTTATGTGTTCAATATTAATGTTATTATTTAGTAGGCTACTTAATTTTCTACAAGGCTAGATTTGAAATTGTTTAAAAGTGTTGCTTTAAATTTGTAGTATGGTGGCCATGATGGAAACCCTATTTCATGAGTCTTGCTTTAAATTTTGCTTGCAGACAAGCAAGACTTTAATATTGGAAAAGTTTGATAAATGCAAAATACAACATATTTTATTATATTTTTTTGTGAAGCTTTCTATAATTTAATCATGTCATGCATAATTTTACATCACTTTTATTTGTATTGGGCATATTAACTTAAATTATGATTACTGTGAAGGAACATTTGAATATTAGATTAATTAAAGTCAAGCAGATTAATTAAGAAGGCGTGATTTCATAGACATACAAAGGAGCAACTTTATTATGTTGGAAATTAGTTGTATGTTGTGCCCTTCAATTCCACTCAAGGTGCTAAAATCATCAAGTACAAGGTGCAATTGATTATAAGGTGCTAAAATCATCAAGTGAAAGGAGTGATTTTCACATGCCTAAGGTGCGATTACTATCAAGTCACAAGGTGCAATTCTCGATTAAATTGTTTCCTAGCTGTTTGATAATTCAACTTGACACAAGGAGTGAAATTCATCAAAATACAAGGAGTGAAATTCATTAAGTATATGGTTTAATTTTATTAATGACGCTAAATATCATTGTCTCAAGGGTGCTATTTTCACCCATCACATATTATCATGGGTACTATTTATCAGATGACCGTGGGTGTGTGCTTGGAGGTTTCTAACTCGCCATATGCAAATTTTGTCTAACTTAAGTTAGTTGATCCTCACGGTTAGAGAAACAAGGCGTGAAAACCAAAGATAAATTATGTACCGTGGAATTTAAATTGGACTCACCGTGATTTACGTGGAACTCATCTTCGCACCTATAAATACGCCTTCTTGAAGCAAGTACAAGAAGGTTTGCCCTGAAGTCCAAGTTTTCTGCATTGCACATTTTTGCAAATGTGAGTGCAAAGTTTGCGGCCGAAGGTTTAAGATGGTGCAGCCAGTCACGTTACTATCCGAAGTTATCCGAAGTTCAGTGGTTCGCTGTTTGTGTACACGTGCTATCATATGGGAATAATTCTTCCTATTATTTTTATTTTATTCTCTCTCTAGAAATTTAGTATGAACTCCATATTTTTAAATATTTTATTTTAGGAGATTATTGTTGAAGGGAATTATTTGCACCTTATTTTATTTATTTTAATCTTTTCTGATCAATTATTTAATTGTGCTTAATATTTTTAATTTAGTTGATTGGAGTTTTTAGTTAATTAATTTCTAGTTTGTGGGGTATTTTATTTAATAATTATTTAATTAATTAAATTAACTGATTTATTATGAAACGTGATAATTGACATAGGTGTAATAACTATGTGTGAGGATCATTGTGGTATGTTAATCTCTACCAATTTGTGGAGTGACTAATAGTTTAAGAAATTCAATTTAATGTATCTTAATTTTAATCTAATTTGATGGGAAACCATTTTTGAAGACATCAATTCTTTTTAAATTATGATAGTTTAATCTACTTGAATGAGTTGAAGGGTTATTAGTTTGTGGAGACCGCAATTATCTATGTACGGTTAATAATTTAGTGAAGCACTAATTCATATTAAAAAAACTAAATTTCTCTCTTATTATTAACATATTTTCCTAATTTATTTTCTTCCTAAGGCTTAACTTTAGCACCCGTATATTATATTATTATCTTACTTTTTAGTATTTATTTTATAATTAAAATTTTTTTTTCAAAACTATATTTTTCCTCTAATTTATAAAATAAAATATTTAATTAATAATATTTCTCATAAGTTCAACACTCTTTACTCCTATTTCTATATTACTTGAGACATTAGTGTACTTACTGGAAAGTTTAATTTAGATACATCATCATATCAAATTTGATGGTTGTCTACTCTAAGCCGAAAGTTTCGTACGTCCCATTTTCTAATCAAACGTACGATAGCTTTGTAGGTCTTTGTGGTCCCTAGATTTTCAATCAAGGTTTTTACACCCAGTTCACCTCCAAAGTACATTGTCACACATATCTATAAAATATTAATAATAGGAAGCATTGAAGTATCATTCAAGTTTTCTATTGACATGTTCCATGTACAAACTTAGGAATACAAATCCATTCTCATAATCATCATAAAGTTGGCATAAAGTCCATTCCATAAAAACTAGTAAACGCATTCACTAGAATACACCAATCACAGAAATAACATATATAATCAACATAGGCACATGGAGTCACTAATAATCGCTTTTTACTCATGTCATCATGTAAGATTTCCTTGTTTGGATTTTAACATGCTTATCAACCAAGAGAAGCCGTCTCATTAACAAGTCATCATATGTCATTCACGTATCATTCCAAGCATAAAATCCTATTTGACAAAAATGTTTTACAAAGCAAATACTTCGAAATCAATTGTACTCTGAATTTTTCATATTTTATATTGAAAAAGGTTCATTTCTTCTCCGATCATATGAAGCCCGAACCCCTATAAACAAGGATGACTCACAGTGAGAAACAACTTACGCTAAGCCACAAACATTAGAACACTTTTTCAAGGTTCACTCGGAAGAAAGATCGAGCATAGTCGCACTCTCTATTCTAATTTATGTTGGGTCATTGTTTTTATCTTTACATATTTTATGTAATAGTTTAATTTTGTTAGACAAATTCTGAACATCTTCCATGTTTATTGAGCATATATTGTTTAGTTTCTAAGAAAATAATTGCAAAGTGCATTACTTTTTTTGTGGTATTGTTTGGACTAATCAATAACTATTGAGACATTTTTTGATAATTTAAGTTTTATGTAGAATTAATCTTTTACTTTTAAGTACAAACAATTTATGTCCTATCTTAGTAGAGTCAAAAGGGAATGGTAGGATTTGTGATCTATTGAATAGATCTCAGAATCGGTTGTTCGTTAATTTAAGAATACATCTTCTTGCATCTTAATTTGAGAAGATTTTAGGGTAGATTCGGAGGGAGTATTCTTAGTTTTTTTTTGGAAAAAGATAGTTGATTTTATCTCAGAACGGGGGATTCATAATTTCAATATTCTTAATCCATTTAGAAGTTGAGTCGGACTCAACGGTGCGTGATGTGTGTGACTTGAGTGAAATCCACATCACAAAAAATTTTTGAATAAGTTTTAAAATTTAAAAATCCTTAGCACACACAATGAGACTACAAGCGCACAACAACTAGTGTAGAACTTAAAAGTCGATCCACAGGGACAAAGCTGAAACAGTTCACACTCGATCGAAACTGTTTAGAAGGAAAAGCTTAAGTCTATGGATGTTATTCAAAGCGAGAAAAATATTACAAACTAAAAATTACAGCAATAAGTGTACACTAATTTTTATGGGTTTTTTTATGTAAGTGTGGACAAAGACCAACTTAAATAAACACTAGGTCTTAAGGGATAGTTTAAGGACTTTCGTTTCATAAACCAACGTAAAACTCAAAAAGTAGCATCAGATGCCCCCATGAGGCATTCTCACTCTCGTGGCGGATGCCATCCAACGGCCACTCTCGTGCTTGCCGGTCGTTGAACTCACTCACATGGGACCATCGCTCAAAAACATAACTGCCATGCTTTTGCGAGAATGGGATGTTCTAAAGTGTTGAATTCCCAGATGGGGGTATGCACTAGTATACCCCACCTCCAAACTTTAAGAAAATAGACAAGACTCTAGGTAACCTTTTATGCCAAGCTTGACACTAGCCATCAGTGACCCCTTGAACATAACTCGATTGTCGCCCTACCTCTCGGCATCCAAGCGACAATTGATGGATATATTATCCTCTCGGACGAACACTATGAAGTCAAAGATGGTTCGGATGAAAAGAAAACGTCAACAAGCAAATGACCATGGGGTACTTTGGTCCACCTCTCGGCCTCACCACGAACTGACCACTAACACCTCCTTAGAAAACAACCCAACCGCTGCCTCACATCTCAACACGCATGTAGCTGGTGAATAGAGTGCCCTCTCAAGCGGAAGATGCCAACATCGAAATGACTTAGTCGAAGTTCTGAAAAAAAGGTGATCATCTCTCGAAAATAAAAAAATAAGGGACTGAACCTTGGCAAATGGCGATTCCTCGATATATTCTAACACCGGCCCAACCTCTCGGCTCGCATGCTTTAGTTAGGGACTGCGAACACCCTCTCGGGCGAGAATCACCTCATCAAAGGATGTCCAAACTAAACTTTCAAGTTTAAATAAAATCATAAAATAGATTGTTGAAAGGCTAACCCACATTGTGCCTTGTTAAATAAACTCAGTTAAAGCTTCTCACCACTCAGTCTTGAAGCTTGAGCTGGAGAAAAAGTAACCCTTTCAGGCTAAGGCGTAAAGGATGATTCAATCAATAAAAACACATCCTGTAATAAAGACAACATCATAAAACCATAATGAAATAGTAAGGATGGGATAAAAGGTAAATGGTTGCATAATAACTCAAGTTCAAAAATCAAAAGTGTTTAGAAATAGATGTATCCATCACAAATACTCCAGCCACTAGCTGATTATTTTAGTTACACACTAGAAACCAGAAAAAAAAAAAACAAAAGAAGAAAGGAAAAAAGAAAAGAAAAGAAGAAGGTAACCTCCTCTTCCAACTTCCTTCAACAAAAAAAAATGGAATGCCTCCAAGCTTCAAATTCGAGGGTCGGGAACTCCTTCCATGGTTAGCCTCCATGCTCTTTTATAGACTTGTGGTTTGCTGCCACCTGTCCACTCCTCTACCTGCTCCTTTGTCTTGTTGTGCTCATTTTTTGAGCCGAAGGAATATGCTTGTGGTCCCTCTTTACTTCTCTCTCTTAGTTTCCACCTTTACAACTTTTTCAACTCCTTTGGCTTGTTAGAGGAAGCTGCAAGATAATCTTCTTTTTTCTAATGCAAGAGAATCTGCCAGGCTGACATGGAAAGATATTTTCCTCAAACTATTTGCAAGATATGCCTTCTTTTTTTCTGCTCTCGAATCCGTCTAAGCGTCCGAGTAGGGGCATCCACCTGTATACCCTTATGCATTGCGTAAGTAGGGGCATATACCTGCATGCACCGATGTGATGTCTGTTGGGATTTCTAGATGGAAAATAATTAAAATAAGTAATGCAATTTTAGAAATGCAAATATTTAGAAGATGAATGTGGAGAAATCACAAAAGTTGTATTTTGATAATATAGCATTGTATGAAATTAATATTAGTCTCGAAGGCCATTGTTTATTGAATTGAAAGTCATTAATTTATTTTTTCCTTACTAATGAGGCCATTGAATATTATTAATTGATAATTGCTATAGATATAGAGTGCTCTATTGACCTTAACTTGACCTATTGTTAGAATTGATTAAATTTCTTATTATATTGGCTCTCATTAATTCTATCTCTTTTCAATTGATTGATTGTATGTTAGATCCTATGTACTGAATATTTTATACTCATAGATTTTTTTGTACGTAAATCTATGTAGGTGAGAGCAATAGATGATGGTCAGATGAATTGCACATGAGAAATAATATTTTGCTTAACATATACATACTATTATTTGAAAGAAAACATGAGTTTGTTTTATTTTTAGGATGAGATTTACTATTGGTGAGATGATAGACGTAGAGACCAAACACCCAAGTGTAAAAAAAAATTGTTGCCATTGCCATAAGGCTATGGGTCATTACACAATTCTTACTTTAGATTGTTTCATTCTTTTGCCCAAAGCATGACATATTTTTTTACAAGGTTAAGGTTCAAGAACTTGATTAATTATTCTAATTCAATGAAAAGTGGAGAATGAGCCTCATCATAGTAAAAATGTTATATACATTATATGGCAACTATTACCAAATTGTCAATCATGCCTAAGGAAATATGGAAACTATGGTGTTAGTCATAAGTCAACGTGGAACATCTTTTTTTACTAGGCAAGAAATTTATCATTACCCTAGAGTTATTATAAGGGAGAAAATGCACGAATTTGTTTAACTAAATGGATCGTTCAAATATGAATATGAGTATTAGCAATTTAAGTTACAAGAGGAGGAACTCAAGTGTGAAAAGTCAATGAACAAGATTAAAAACTAAAGGTCAAGAAATAAGTGGAGGAAATTGCACCGCATATCATTTATCTTCATCATGACATTATTTTTTGCAACTAATAGGAACCCATAAAGAGAATAAAATAGGATACACATAACAAGTAAAAAATATAATTCATCAAAACCTTTAAAGCATAACTGGTGTAAGTACTTTCTAAGCTTATAGGTTAAGTTTTGAAGCTTCATTTTGCTACATCAACCTTTGTGTCAAATATTTCAATTATAGGTGAAAAAGATAGTGTCAAATCACATTATCTAATAACAATAATAATAAATTCCAAGTTCATTAAGACTTACAAAACTAATCAATTTCAACTCGTCTTATCTATGTATAAGAGTAGGACTACATCAACAAAATAATTTTACATCAAATAGTGGTTCAAGTTTTAACACACCAAATGAGAAACGTTTAATGAGAAACCTCATACAAGCACATAACTCTCATTACAATTGTTTAAATATAATACTAGATACAATAATATGAATAAACATTCATCTTGGGTGCCTCATTGAAGAAATAAACTCCATTTCTAGACTATAATTACTTGTACCATGACTTGGAGAATAAGATGTATCTTGAAGTAGAGGCATAGTGTCTTTACCATCTTGTGCAACCCTTTTCTCTCTTCCTTTCGTGTTGGCCTTTTGCATGCATCGTAGTTCAATCTCCACCTCCCTCATTGTGGGTCTTTCGCTCCCTTTTAACTTTAGGCACATTTCTACAAGTTTCACAACTTTATCAAGCTCATCTCTTGTAGCTTCCACCATAACTCTATCCTCTATAAGTTCAAAGTGTTCATTCTCTTTCAATGCTCGAAGAAATTGCATTACCAAATTTCCTTCTTCCATATTTTGGGAAGACAAGATTGGTTTTTTCCCTGTTAACAGTTCCAAAAGAATCACTCCGAAGCTATACACATCACTTTTCTCTGTTAATTGTCATGTTTGATGATACTCTGGATCTAGGTATCCAACGGTACCCTGTATAACTGTGAATATATGAGTTTGATCTATTGGAATCAATCTTGAAGCTCCAAAGTCGGATACTTTTGCTGTATAATAGTCATCCAGGAGTATATTTAAGGATTTCATGTCCCGGTGAAAAATAGATATGGAAGCCGAAGAATGCAAATACTCAAGTGCTCCTGCGATTTCCGCTGCAATTCTTAGTCGATTTCTCCATGATAATGTTGACTTTTGATCTGGACTATGTAGGTGATGAAAAAGAGTTCCATTTGAGATAAACTCATATACTAACAATGGGACTTCAGTTTCTAAGCAACATCCAAAAAGCTTCACTACATTTCTATGATTGATTTGAGATAGAATGATAACCTCATTTAGGAAACCAGCAATCTCGCTCTTCTTCTTAATTTTTGATTTTTTGATTGCGACAACGCGTTGGTCTAATAGGATTCCTTTATAAACTGTTCCATGCCCACCTTGCCCAATAATTCTTGAAGTATCAAAATGGTCGGTAGCCTTCTCAAGTTCTTTTAGGGAAAATATTTTAACTTTTTCTGTAGTATCTTTGTTAGATGCAATGAGTTGTTCAAGCAATAATCCGTGATTTTCACGAAAGTGTCTTTCTCTTATTCTCCTTTGATTTATCTTATTCCATTTCCACATAGCAAAAGACGAGGCTATAGCTAGTATTAGTGTGCCAAAGCCACTGCTTACACCAATAATGACTCCTGCATAATTTTTAGTAATTTTAAATAATATTATCTTAATATATGCATTTTCCTACATAAATAAAATAAATCAATCTCAAATGCTTACCTAATAGAGTACCCGAAGTGCAAGTGTAGCTTCCAACAGAATTAACACAATGACCATAACAATCATATTTTTTAGGATTTTGACATTCGTCGATATCTAACAAATCATCAAGGGGCAAAGGTAAGTGTGATGAAATATTGAACTCATATTGTCACTGCTAAAATTTTAAGATGTTTTTACTGATCATAAACTTTCACCATACTCTGAAATCTTGTCAAACAATTCCAATGATCACTTCAAACAAATTTTCTGTTTTAGATATTTTCTTACTTTTCATATTACTTTTGTACCTTTTATGAAAGAAAGATAAATAAAAATAAAATAAAATTTATGGAGGAGACAATGACATGGAATATAAACTATTTCTGTGTTATTTTTCTTCATTTTTTCTATTATTTATTTGTCAAGGATAACATTATAATATGAGAATAAAAATTTGAAATAATAGAAAAATTTTATTTTGGGTGATCAGTAACACCGGAGGTAAATTGTTGTTACTAATTCTAATGGTTACATAACACTTCCCAAAACAAAAGGTCACTTATTGGTTAATTCTTTACTTTTTTAATCTTTCGTTAACATGTACACAACCTTTTTTCACTCATAAGTTTTCATTAACTATTATTTATCTTTATGTTAAAATTACTTTAATAATGCAATACAAGTATTTTAATATAATAATAAGACATTACTGTGAGAATTGATAACTCTTTTGTGTGGTTCGCCATATGGGGTTTTAGGAGTGCTAATAAGAATAGGAATATATAAATAGTAATGATCAAAACGTTCAGTGGTATGATGCAGTGCCAGAGTTGACGTATACTCATTTTTCCTTTGGTAAACTTGTAAAGTCTATGTACCAAATAAATATAATGTACATATTATGTAAAACTGATGTACATATGTCAGATTCAATCTTCTCTTGTTTATTCAAGGTTATGTATCTTTTGTATAACTTTTCCTTTTATTTTAAAGCATGGTTGGGCAAGATCCATTGTATTCAGTAACTCTCCACCATTATATAAATAACCAAGTATCATTTGATTATCTTTATCTTTCTTCGCCATTTTGTAAGTTCACTCCACTTATGTTTATTCTCCTTATCTTGCTTTGTCATTGTAAACCCTTTAGTGATTTTTAAAAATTATGCTTTAGGTATTTGATAACTCAGTTATTTTTGTCCTCAAATATTTTTTCATGGATAAAATTTGTTGTTTTTGTCATCTCATGTCTACCTTTTAAGTTACTATATTTATTTAATTATAACTTTCTATCTTAAATTATTTAGGGTTTTGATCTATTACAAAATAAGATTATTGAAACAATGATAGATTCCTTTTACTTCTGTTATTCATGATGTTTTCTAACATTGTCAAAATCTACCTAATATTTTCGTTTCTTACAAGACACTGTACATTATGTATGTGTGTGTTACATTGATATAAACGTGATGCATATATGTCAGTTATTCAATCTTCTCTTCTTTCATCAAGGCTACATATCTTTTTTTTTTGCTATTTTCTCTTTTTTTTTCTAAATGTGATAGTGCAATATGCATACGTAATTACGTATACGTTGTTCCTACAATTAATCACAGCATTCTCTCTCCAATAATTTTCTTTCATGACTCATTGTCCCTACAAATTCTTTAAGGCACATATCACAAATTTTATTTATAATTATATTATTTGATAGTGGTCAAGTAATCATACTCATTTTAGCCCTTTATATTATATAACCCTCCGCCAATATATGAATCATCAAGTATTATTTGATTATATTCGTCTTTCTTTATCTTTTTGTAAGTCCCCTCCATTAAGCTTTATTCTCCTTATCTTACTTCGTCATAGTAAACTCTTTTGTGTTAAATTTTGTACTTTATCAATTTAATAGCTTTGCTTTTGTCCTGCAAATATCTTTTCATGGATAAAGTTTGTTGTTATTGAATCGTCTCACATCTACTTTTTCTCTTGCTATTTTTTTCTTATAACTTATGTTAAATTTTGTAGGGTTATAATCAATTACGAAATGACTTGAACTTCATTTGACGGGCACCCAACTTTAGTCATGTGATATCTATCGTACAATTATTCTATTTGCAATAAAATTATTTGCATGCATTCTATTTATTTCCTCTCCTGACCCACTGTTCCTATAAAATTCCTGAAGGCAAATAAGACTATTTCAGTTATAATATTTAATAGTGGGCCACTAATCATATTCCTTCATTTTTTGTAACTCTCCTCCATTATATAAATCATCGGTATTATTTTATTACCTGTCTTTTTTATCCATTCTGTAAGCCTCCATTCAGTTTTATTTTCTTTATCTTTCTTTTTAGCATAAACTCTTGTTGATCTTTAAATCTACGCTTTTATCAATTTGATAGCTCAATTATTTGTCCTACGAATATCTTTTCATTAATAAAGTTTGGATAGAGTTTTTTTTTTTCATCATCTCACATCTACCTTTTCACACTACATTTATTTTCTCATAACCTTTTATGTAAAATTTTGTAGGGTTTTGATCAATGGCGGAATAACTTGAAGTTCACATGTGATATCTATGTTTCCTAACATTGATGGAAAACTGCATAATGTTTCCTTTCTTACAAGACACAATTATCTATTGTTCAAATGAGAGTCTAAACACAACAGTTGATGAAGGATGCTACCTTTATGCATAATTCTCTAAAAGGTGTTTAATAAAAAATATTCTGTAGGATCATGATAATTTTTTTACGTCGTGAGATTCAATATATACACACACACACAGAATATATATATATATATATATATATATATATATATATATATATATATATCATGAGTAAGAAGGACACATGTGAACCATTCGTCATAGAGTTTCTCATATGTTGAAGATAAGCATGAGGAGTAAACATTCTCACATATATTATTAAAGTTTTTGTAAACCCCAAATGTTTGAGAAGATGCCAAAAAATCTTAATTATATGTCGGTAGCTGACTAAAATGTTATTTTTTTATAGAAACATAGCCATTTTCTTTTTTTTTTCATATTTAATCTAAACCAATTTGTTGGAGTGAAATACATCACTTTTCAGTTTTTCAACAAATATATTTCATTAATATTACAAAATATAAGGTAATAAATATAAATACTGGATAGCTGACAAGACATTCATTTTTTTCACTTAAACTCTTATTACTTTAAAGAGAAATTTTCTATAACAATCCTGATGTGGTATATTAATCCTTATTTGTAAGAAAATCAAAGAGCATAAAATAACATAATATTGTATTATTTGAAAATCAAATATATTCTTGTTCTTTCTACTAACTAATTTGTAGTGAATAAATTTTAAAGACGTAATATTTTATAACTATTTTTTTTATTATAGATAGTTGATGTTTGTAATAACAGGAATAAACTACATATATAATAATATATGGCTTCAAATTAAAAAAAATACGGTTGAAACGGTTTTAAAAAGTGAGAATATAATTTTTTTTTGTTTTGACAATGAGGTTAAAAACAATTATTTCACACTTTTTTATATGCATTTCACATTTCTTTAAATTTAAAATAGTTTTATTCTAATTGATGTTTGATTATAATATTTTAATGTTTTACTCGCCCCTAAAGGGTTGTTTGGTAAATAACTAATGGCAGGATGGAGTGGTGCGGCGTGATGAGTGATGGAGTGGTGACGTATGATGTGTCAATAAAAAGTTTATATTTGGATAATAAATTATATATGATGTGGGATAGGATAATGAAAGTTTTTTGTATAAAAGTGATTTTTATCCTTCATTATATATTTAAAGTATTTATAATTATTAATTATGGGTGAGCATGAACCGGGACGACCGGATCGTCCTCGTGGCATCGGCTCGGAAATTTTGAATTTTTTTGACCCGATGGATAATTAAGTCAGGACCGGGTCTCATTTCTTTGTGACCTGACCTGGTCGGATCGAGACCAAATTCGGATTTTACGTCCTGATCCAATTGAATATATTTATATTAGTATTAAAATATTTTTAAATAGTATATTTATATTTATTTTGAATTTAATTTTATAATTACTAAAAAAATTATTTACTAAAAAGTGATTATTATCCTTTAAAATAAAAAAATAATAGGCATTCATATTAGAAAAAAGATAATATATCAATGAGTAAGTGAGAGAGAGAGGTGGTTTAATTTAGTAAGAAGATAAATAATTTTATTTGGTAATAAAAAAAGGAAAGATATTAATTTGATTTAAAATAATTTATTTATCGTCGTTTCATCAATTTGATAGAATAAAAAAATATGATATTTAAAAGACTTAACTATTTCATCTCATCACTCTTAACTTAAATAAAAAAAATAAACCAAACATTTAACTAATTTGATTGCGTCCTATTCTATTCCACCCCTTTATATCTCCGTAAGTACGGAGCCTTTGCAACTCTCTACTTAGCTTCACTCGCCCTCAAGGAAATAAAATGATTTATGAAAGAAAGGCTTGAACAAATTAAGTATGAGAGAGATGGGCCAAGAAAATAACGTACCGTTGCATCCAACCACAAGATATGGATTGCCCTCAAAGCCATCCAGGCATTTGCACATGTATCCCGTCTTGTGACGTCCCTGGTCGATCGTGATGTTCGTATCGACGCATTTACTGTTCGCACCGCGGCATGCGAAATTGCTTCTGTTTTTCGCGGCCACGTCGCAGGTCTCAAACTCAACCGCCCACTTCAAGATGGCCCGGTCTTGTAGGAACATGAACGGCTTATGCCATGCCCTTCCTCCTACGTGATATTGGTCATCGCGGAAGAAGGTGTCGACCGCAACTTCCATTTCCCCTGCCTGCAAATCGATGCTCTTCACCTGGGCTCCGTAAGTGTCGCTGACGTTGAAGAGCAGAACTGGCGGGTGCAACGTTTCGTCGCATGTAAGAGCGAACGACGGGTCTCTGTAGCAGCCCTCCCCTAACCCGAACGGAAAGTCCACGCTGACGTTTCCGCATTTATTCTGACAGTTCTTTGATGGATCGACGTTTACCAACACACCTGCCATTTAATTATCAAGTGGTTTAGAGTTACGGACGACGCGCTTTCAAGCTTTCGTTCTGCTATCATTCTAAAAAAAACAAGAATTTCAATGAAATAATACAATGAACTCTTAGATGATTAATTAGGGGAGGCAGACGGATCACATACCACTACCGCAGCCATGAGGCAGGTATGGGTTGTCTACCAAATTATTCTGACACGAGCACCAGTAGCCATACGACGTATTAGTCCAAGAATCGAAGTTGTCAAAACAGTCGGTATCTGGGCTGAGGCAAGCGTAGGTCTTGCTATCTTTCTCTGCCTCTTCGCAGGAGGGATGATTATTTATGCCCCAGCTCAGAGAAAAATGACTTCCCCTGCCGACGGAGGCGTTGACAATGGAAGGCTGAGTGTGATCCTTTGTTCGAGACAAGCGAATACCGAAAGATCGCACATCCCTGCCGATTACAACGCTGCAGCCTGTCTGGTCGGCGCACGTGGAATTGCATGTCGCAATGGTTTCATTGCTTGCTAGATCTACCAGAGAGCCAACGGCGCTGCATCCTTGGACATAAAGATAGTTCGTCGACGCTTGGACGAAGAATGGCGAGTTCGCCAGAGCTGACCACATGGTAGAGGAGAAACTGGCGTCGACATCCATTTTGGCGATTGGTGGTTTGACTTTAGTATACTCCATGATGTCAATTTTTTCGAGGACCTCGACGGCGCTTGATGTGTTACCAAGGAACAGCTTGGGTGGGTCGATGGTAGTATTGCAGATGAGATCAAAACCAGGCATGAAGCAGCCAAGACCGATACCAAAAGGATACTCGAAGGTGATGTTGCCGCAGCTCGTTGGGCAGTGGGAAGGAAGGGGGAACGTAACACTTGTAGTAACAGTGGAATCCATATCTGCTATTGTTGTGACGACGAGAACTGACACGAGCATCACCAGCAACATTAGTGGCCGTGTCCCCATTTCTAGGCTCGTCTCTACAATATTTTTTTTTCTTCCTTTATTTTCCTGGCGACAAGAAAACGAACCAGCCGAGGAACAGTTAGAAAATATTCACAAACATACAGTAGAACAAGGACTTAATTTATAACGCGGATGCTGCTACTTAATTTATCCATTTATCACCCACACACCTACTCACTGCGGCATATATGGACACTTGATCATACATTTAATTAATCCATACACTTGAAATTTTTTTTAGATTGATCGCACACCCGCACACCTCTCCACTTGAGGTGATCAATCCACAAAAATATTACTTTTCAACGAGGACTTCAAGTCTTTCAGAAATAAATAAATTACTCTTATAGATCGTCATGATTTTTAAGTAAATAATTCAATAGAAAATTAACAAGTTCGTCCTGAAGTCATAAAAGGCGACAAAAAAATAGAGTAAACAATTTCAATCGAAATTCAATGGAAATTCAATCGAAAACAAGTCCATGCTGAAGTCACAAAAACGCGACAAAGAAAGAGTCAAAAAATGGCTTGTTAAACTGAAATGAAGATAAACACCCATCATTTTCTCAATGCTCCATATGATATTTCATTTCAACAATTATATTATCATATGAAAGTAACGAAAGTAGAGGATCAGAAAATAAAAAATGTTATCCTTTTGAAATGAGATCTGACGTGTAAATAGGATTTTTGTCAAACCTGCCATCGGCAAAAAAAATCTGAATTCTCATTTTTTGTCACCAAGACATGTATAAATAATTGGAAATATTTACGGTGTACAACTTATTCTCACGAAGATGATTGATAGAAAGTTGAATGCCTTTAACATCACAAGAAATAAAGAAAAAACACACTATCATTTTTTAACTCCCCTAAAACACCCTTGCCATACAACGAGATCCAATATGAGGGGCCCTAGTAATTATATAATATTCTGATTAAATTAATATTGACTTTTGCTGATTTTATCAGAAAGATAATAAAAAAAATTAAAAATAATAATTAAATTATCACTAAGTGCTAAAGTTGAAAAGAATACCTAATATAAACCATAACGTCAATAGCATGAAGAGCTAAAACGAAAGTATAATAAAGTAAAGACAACTCCATGAATCTATGAAAGAAATAGCTAACGGCATTGGAAATAATATCCTAATATCATTTTATGTGCGCATGACCATCATGAACGGTAGGAGTCGCTTGGGTTCATCTTTGAGTATTCTGTTTATTTGTAGAATTAATGTAGGAGAAATAATAATATACATGAATGGTAAACCAATTGATAGATAACTAATAATATAGAAGCACGAGGTCAATGTAAATAAAAATGTATGACATCTTTAAGAATCAATGAAGAAGACCATTGATAAGGTCAAAAATAAATACGATCATAATCATCAATGGATAAAATCAACGGAGAGAAATCAATGTTGTGCTCTGATTAGGATAAATGTGATTCTCTGAGTAAGGATCCATGTAACCACATCTTACAATGCAATCCTCTATATCACTGATTCATTTATACAATGATATCTTTTTATTTGCGATATAATTTAGGAATAATTTGATTACAATGAGGTGCTATGTGCATTATGATTGGAGATTATGCACACCATGACAATCATTCTCCTTAAAGAGGAGAGTATCCTACAGGTGCAACGGGGACATATTTGAATTCATGTTCCAACAATGCGATGGTATATTATGCAATGATCTCTTATAAATCCGCACCCAAGCTTTTTATCTTTAATTAATTAATTAAGTTATCATCTTTGCCCAATTGGAACTTCTTATCAAACTATGTAATGACAACATTCTGCATCATATTAGTAAAAATTAGATAGATGATAGATAACGGATTGTCAATATTATAATAATAAAATAAAAACATGAAATGACAAATGTTGAAGTGGAACCAGGATTGGGTTGGGATTGACCTAGGGTAGGTTATGTGCACTCAATGAACTCGGCCCAAACATGGCTTGCGCTAGAAGAAAGCTGACAACTTATAGTGACACATGCTTTGCGGCGCTAATGTGTGGTTGGATATAATAGCGTCAATTTAGCGTCGACATGGCGCCAATATAATGAGACACCCTGAATCAGTAGTCTTTAGCATCGTAATGGCGTCAAAGACATAGACGACTCAACTAGCGTCACTTGTCAATGCTAAACTGATGTTAAGATGACAAGAAAAGTATCATTGGGAGCAGTTGAACTGCATTGCTAAACCGACGCTATCGCGGCGCAGACATTTGCGATGTGATACCGACGCTAACATGATGCTACATTTATACCTAAAGCAACGATACTTCGACGCTAAGGTGATGGTACTTAGATGCTAAATTGAGACGTTGAGTGGGCCCTATGGTGGCTCCAATGTGATGTCTTCATGGGTCTCTAATGCGACGCTAATGAGACGGTAAACGTGGCAATGCTAATGTGTTGCTATCGCGATGCTAATAAATATATATTTAAAATAGCGTCAACATTGCTTGAGTAGCTAATGACACGCCAAAGAGATGCTAATTGCAGAAAATTTTGCCCCATTACAACCATATTTTCTCCCATTCCCACACCATTCAATTATACAATGCATCATAGTCATCATATCAACAATAGGAAAAATAATAAACTGAACAAATAAAAGTATAACTGTTGCGCGGATATCTAATAACAAAAGTATAACTAATAATACAAACTTACAAAAGTATAATCATAGTATATCATGCAAAAGTTTCTATCCTAAGTTTGGGAGTCGTCATTGTCATTTCGAACATTCGATAACAACGCGCTCGGTCCTTGATCTCGTGGGGATTGATTTTGTGGCTGGATCATCGTCTGAATTGCCTACAAGATAGGAGCTAAATATTACGATAGCTGCTACGACATCTACTGCGATATCTGATACAATAGTTGCATCACATCAGGTGCAGCGGATGAGCTTGGAGCATATCAATCACCTATAGGTCCTCCTCTCCTCCTATGTACCTGAGCGACTGTGCCTAGGCCACGCAGGTATCCTCCTCGTGTCATGCCGGACACCTCCCCAAACATTAGTGTCATCTACAAGCTAGAAAAATTATACAATCATATAAATATTATAGATAATATAAATTATATAACATCAAAAAATACATAAAACATATAAGGTGTTATATAAATTAAAAACATGAATTGTTTTCGAGATACATTACCTGATGGCTGAATACTTGAATCATCTCCGTAATTCTCAGCCATCTTCTCATTATGCGCATCCTAAAAAATTTAAACATTGCGCATTTAGAAAATCATTTGCACTAATGTTACCAACTCAATGAACAAGTGATGAGACACCCTAGAGCAGTGAGTGTGACCAACTCATTGGTATTCCGGCTCTTGTGCGTGGCCTCGTAGACCACGCAAAAGTCGCCACGTCTGCCTTATTTCTCCTCCTGCAATAAAGTTTCAAATTTTATAAAATAAGTCTAAGATAAAAGTTTAATTATTCAATTTTATATATACATTACTATGCGTCGTCGATGCTCGTCAAATCAAATCAACTAGCCTATGTGGATGTGGGCCTTGGGATTTGAAAATCTATTAACTCTTGCGTTTTTCATCTTTCTTTGCCATTGTTCGTCCATTATGTATGAACATCAAATACTTAGACTTTGAAAAACTATAAGTTTAATAAAAATAATTAAAATGTAAACTTACATACCATTTCCTATATAATGACTCCCAAACTGGGCATCTAATATGCCTTGGTCGTCATTGTATTCCCTGGTCCAAACTAAGACCGGCGGATGTGACAACCTTGCGAAACTTATAAAATCAATTTCGGAGGCATTTCACAACCACCTCCTCAAAAGCTCTCCGGATCGTCCCCAAACTAAGATTCAGAAGAAACTCATTTAACTCTTAAACAATATTATAAAACTTAGTAATTTAAAAAAATATAATAGTTGGTTAGAATGAGGTTCTATGTGCATTATGATGGGTGATTATGCACACGATGACAATCATTCTACTTAAAGAGGAGAGTATCCTATTTCGTTACACGATGGGAAGAAATCATGCAACGGGAACATACCTGACTTCATGTCCCAACAATGCGATGTTATGTTATGCAACGATCTCTCGTTAATTCATAACATGGGCACCCAATCTTTTATATTTAATTAATTAATTAAGTTATCATCTTTGTATGATTTGGACTTCTTATCAAACTATGTATTAACAATGCTCTGAATGATATTAGTAAAAATCAGATGGATGATAGATAACGGATTGTCAATAATATAATAATAAATAAAAACATAAAATGACATATTTTGAAGTGGAACTAGGGTCGGATTGGGATTGACCTAAGGCAGGTTTTGTGCACCCAATGGACTCGGTCCGAACATGGCTTGGGTGCTTTGGTATGGGAATCTCACACCAAGTGTATGGGATACTCAGCTCGGGTTTTGCTATTCCGACTGTGATAGAACTCGGCTTGGCACAATGGGTGCCCGGGTCGAGTTTTGACAAACGTGACTCTACAACTGACCCGAATTATTGAAAGCCTGATCTAAGGTAAACGACTCCGGCGAAACTACAATGGTCTCTCAATTTTTGAGATGGCTTCGCCATAATGAACCTCGATATTAGAAACAAAGCAATTACATGGCGCACTACAAGAAAATCACCTATTTGCGACGGCCAATTTTTTATGGACAGAATTACTTCGCATTTTTCCGACGGCATTTACGATGAATTGAGAAAACATTCTGAAATATCAAAGGTTATCTCTGGAGAGATAGTTCTCTAATAGACTGAGGGATAAGTAATTCGACTCAGTCACATATAGATCATGAATGTTTGGAGTCCATAAAAATTACTTCGCTACTACGGATGGCAAATTCCCGTCGGTAAATTACTGACATGCCTACCCTTCATAATTATTGACATATTTAAATCCGTCAATAATACCAAAGTGATTACCCATCGGTAATCAATTTTATAATAGTATATATGCAATATAATATTAATATATGCTTAATATTTTATTATTTTATCTACCCCGGGCCTAGCCTTTAGAATTACCGATGATTTTATATCCGTCGATAATTCTGAATGCTAGCCCCATCACTAATTAATTTTATAATAATATATATAATATAAATATATGCTTACTATTTTATTATTTTAATTATCGATGAGTTTAGCCTTCATAATTACTGACAGATTTAAATTTGTCGATAATTCTGAAGGCTAGGCCCGTTGATAATTAAAATAATAATTTATTATTAATGTTTATAATATAATATCATACATATTTCTCTTTCTAATTTACTTTTATTCTTTTCTTGATTTATTAATAAAATAATATATTAAATAAATTATCATTATTTTTCATTTTCACATAATTATCTTTAACATTTTATATTTTTACTCATCCTTTAATATATTTATAGATATAGAATATAGATTATAAATATTTTAGGAAATAAAATAGATACATTTTAACAAAATTAAAATAAGTTAACTTCCTACCCAAGAGATAACTAATTTTAATCATAATATAAATTAGTTTTAATCATAAGTATAAATTTATGGATTACCTCTTATTCATAAAAAAATATTTAAAAAATTACATTTAAAAATTTTGAATGATAAGTATTCTAAGTTCTAACGATTCACTTATTCTTTATCAAATTATATCTAATCATATTATTAAGATTTGCAAACATATTGATTAACATTAGTACTATATATACATTAACATTATGAAATAAAGATATATAATATTAAGATACATGTGTCTTTTGTAATATGCCATTTTCTATACTTTTAAAGGGTCATTTGTGATTTATAAAAAAATTCATCATTATTTATTAAATTAGTTATAAATTTAATCTATTAAGTTACTTTTTTATTAATTGTGAAATGTCAATTTAATCTTTATTATCTTATAAAATGAAATACTTATTAAAAATTAAAATAAACAAATATGGATAATTTTATAGAAAACATATCATGTCTTCTATAATGTGTCTTTTTATATATTTGGTGATTTATATTAAAAATAATCATTATGTTAAAATTGTAGTGCATATTAAACTTTATCTATTTTATATTCTATATTTATTTATAATCTATATTCTATATCTATAAATATGAAAAAAATTAGTAAAAAGATTGAAAAAAATTAAAGATGTTTTATGAGAAAGTTAGAAATAATGATAACTTATTTAATCATATTATTTATTAATGCATTAAGAACAGAATATAAGTAAAGGTAGAAAGGTAGATATGTATTATAAACATTCATAATAAATAATATTATTTTAATTAGTGACAGGTAAATCCTTCAAAATTACCGACGGATTTGAATCACTCGTCGGTAATTAAAATAAAGAATTTATATATGAATGTTTATAATATAATACATACTATCTTCCATTATACAATATTTATAATATAATATAATATTATTGATGTTTATAATCATATATATATTTATACATATAATTAATATTACTACATATAAATATTTTTAATGTTTAATCATAATATTTTATATATAAACATTGCTAATAAATAAAATTATTTTATTTAGTGACGGACGGATCCTTCATAATTACGACGGATGTCAATCCGTCGATAATTTCAAAGGAACTACCCGTCGATAATTTAAATAATATTATTTAAATAAATGTTTATAATATAATATAATATAATTAATGTTTAATAATAATATTTTATATTTAAATATTAATAATAAATAATATTATTTTAATTACTCATGAGATAATCCTTCGAAATTACCGATAGATTTGTATTCGTATCGTCAGTAATTTCGAAGGAACTACCTATCAGTAATTAAAATAATATTATTTAAATCAATGCTTATAATGTAATACATAATATCTTTTGTTATTTATTTATAATATAATATAATATAATATTATTATTACTTAATAACCATATTTTATATATTGATAATAAATAATATTATTTTAATAACTGACAAAATTCTTTTATTAAATATTGTACTATCAAAGGATAAATCCATCGGTATGTTTAATTTATTACCGCCCATGTGTCACCCCTGACCGTAGGGAATGCGCCCCGAGCGGGCGTGGCCACGGGCGCGAGTAGGCGAGTACAGCCAGGACGACTCCTACTCCTAGTAGGAAAAGGAGTTGGACGACACTCCGAGATCCGACGATTAGGGAGGACTTCTGGAGATTGAAGGCTTGGACTGCTATCGTGAGTATGAGGACGAGTGTATGGAGAAGTGCAAGGGTACATGGATTCCTACTGCGAGTAGGAGTGTGGCCGGAATTCTTCCTATGGCAAGTAAGACTTGGGATGACTCTTGGATGGCCAGATGAAGTCCCTAAACCGAGTGGCATTAGGAGTTGGAGACCGGGACCAAGGAGGAAGCTTGGAGTAGGGCTGGACGAGGGAGAGCTCAAAGTCCGAGCGGGACTTGAACTAGTCTCTCCTAGGGCACGGCGGGCGCACGACGGATGCCAGGTGGGCGCACGGCCATTCCTAGTTCAACTAGGAACCTGGTCTGGCCGAGAGTGTTCAAGGCTTCAAGGGATTCAGATTTCCACTCCTATTCTCTAGAGGTTTTTCTAGAGAAGGGCTTGTATGCCTAATAGGGTTAGGTCCGTAGTTAGAGTAGGAGTTGGTGCTCAATGGAGAGAAGAACCTCTAATTAGCTTTTCGGAAAATTTCCAAACAAACAATTTCAACTGACCCTATAAAAGGATATGTACTCCTAGGCTTGTAAACACATCTGAATAATTTGAGATTGCTCAATAATATTCTCTAGTTTTCCTCTAAACTCAGAGCCTCTCTCTCTTCTTCCTAAGCAATTGTTTCATTGTGCATCTAGGTCGTGTCCGGGACACGTCCGAAAGGGGCCTGATCGGAGAGCAAGCAAGGTTTGGCCGAGCCGCATGTCTAGTGTTTCAGGACAGAAGCGTAAGGGTGTGACAACAAGGTATCAGAGCCTGAGTTTTGACTATGTCGGGAGAGGAAGAAGGCACGTCGAGTAAGATCCGTTCGTCGAAGGCCGAAGACACGGCGTGAGGTCGAGTCCAAGGTGCGTACAGTGGGGAAAAGAAGAAGAATACTCGAGCAAAGTCTAGAGACCCAAGCAACCATCTTAAGAAGAATATGGAGGCGCTAAAGCAAAGTCTTCGGGAGATGGACGAGGCGGTCCGTAGCTTAGAAGTAGTGGAGGGCGAGCATAGCTTGGCACTGGAGTAGGGAGTAGCCGCGCACCAGGAGCTGGTTGACCACGTTGCTGCCATAGGAGAAGCTATGGATGCACGACTCAAGGCTTTCGAGAGAGATCTGTTGCTGCTCAAAGGCCTACTCTTCGACGCAGGAGGGTTGCGGTCGAGAACCTTGGTGCCCAAGTTCTTGGGACCGGAATCGAAGAAATATGATGGTGTGCGAGAGGTGACGTCCATCGATGATTTTCTTTGGTGTCTTGAAATGGGTTTCAAGATGAGCAAAATCGTGGTCGAGATGGACGAGATTGACATGGCCGTGCGCTATCTAGTGGATAGTGCACTCTTGTGGGGCATCGGATGGAGGAAGATGACGGGGCTGCGATAGAGCCTTGGGCAGACTTCAAGGCAGAATTGAAGAGGCAATCTTCCCTAGAAATACACAAAAAGTGGCCATGAATAAGCTGACCTCTCTCAAGCAAACGAGTTCCGTGAGGGAATATATCGAAAAGTTCCAGCCGATTATGTTGGAGATGCCCGGGAGCATGGAGGAGTCAATGTAGCTGTTCTTTCTCCTTCGGGAATTGAAACCATGGGCGGTTCAAGAGTTGAGACGACAAAAGATAATGACCATGAATGAAGCATTGATCACTGTTGAAGCTTTGGTGAAGTTTTTAGCAAACTGAGATCCTAGCGCGCAATTTAAGGATAATGGCAAGTCGAGCAAGGACGAAGCCCGAACAAGTGGCAAGAAGAATGATAAGCGGGACAAGAAGGCGATGACATGATGTCAAAAAGATGGCAAATGCTTCATCTGTGGAGGGCCGCACTACGCGATGAGGTGTGACAAAAAGACAAGCCTCTCGACCATAGCGTCTACTCAGGACATCGAGCAGGGTGCTGCACACATGGGGTCTATAATGGTCTTGACGACTGCTATCGCAACACTTCCGACGAAGGATGTAAAGAAGGCCATGAAGAGCCTAATGTTCGTGGAGGTCGCAGTGAATGGCCACACTTTGACCGCTCTGGTAGATATTGGAGCCACGCACAACTTCTTGGCTTCAGGGGAAGCGGCACGACTTGGCATAGCGTATGTCAAGGAGCCAAGCTCGATTAAGACCGTGAACACTGTCTCCCAACCGATCCTTGGTACGGCCAAGGATGTCCATGACAAGGTGGGAGATTGGGTGGAACGCTCACCATGACAATCGTCAATATGGACGACGATAAGTTCATCCTCGATATGGAGTTCTTGGATGCATTCCAGGAGGTAAAACTTTCCCAAGAGGGGTTACATTTTTTAGCTCAGGAAGCATTGCACGAAGTTATCGTGATGAGAGCCAGCGTGAAGTCCAAGATGCTTTCGGCGATGCAACTTAATAAGGGCATGCGTTGGAATGAAGTCACGTACTTGATAGCCTTGAAGCTAAACGAAGTTGGCATTAAGGTTCACGACGTCCTGGATGAAGTGGAAAGGCTTCTGGAGCAATAAAAGAATGTAATGCCAGCAGAATTGCTGAGTAGACTTCCTCCTCATCGAGATATCGATCACGCCATCAACCTAGTACCAGGTGCTAAGCCTCCGACTATGGGGCCGTGTCGCATGGCACCTCCGGAGCTGGAGGAGCTTCGGAAATAACTGAGCGAGTTGCTAAAAGCTGGGTTCATCAGGCCTTCGAAGGCACCCTATGGGGCGCCGATCCTATTTCAGAGGAAGCAAGATGGGTCGATACAGATGTGCATCGATTACAAGGCTCTCAACAAGATTACCGTGGGAAATAAGTACCCGATCCTGCTGATCGAAGATCTCTTCGACCGACTCGGAAAAGCGATGTTCTTCTTCAAGTTGGACTCGAGGTCCAGCTACTGGCAGATGAGGATTGCGGAAGGGGACGAGGCCAAAACTACATGTGTGATGAGGTATGGATCATACGAATTCTTGGTGATGCCCTTCGGCCACACAAACGCACCGGCAACCTTTTGTACGATAATGAACAAGATATTTCATTCATTGTTGGACAAGTGCGTGGTGGTCTATTTGGACAACATCGTGGTATACTCAGAAATACTCGTAGAATATGTGCAGCATCTCGGTGAGGTGTTCAGGTTGCTACGAGAGAACGAGCTATTTGTCAAGTTGGAGAAATGCTCGTTCGCCCAGCCAGAAGTGATGTTCCTTGGGCACCACATCAAAGCCGGGAAGATCAACATGGAAAGGTGAAGGTCCAAGCTATTCTCTATTGGAGCCGCCAACAAGCGTTCTGGAGATGCAGTCATTTTTCGGGCTCGCCAACTACTACTGGAGGTTCATCGAAGGATACTCGTGGCGGGCCGCGCCCCTCACCGACCATCTGAAGAAAAACACGAAATGGGTATGGTTAGAGAAGTGCACGAAGGCATTTGAGGACCTGAAAAGCCGCAATGGCAGAGGAGCTATGCTTGCGTCAATCGGACTATGGACGATCGTTTGAGGGATGCATGGTGGCTTTCGAGAGCTGAAAGCTGAATGAGGCCGAACAACGATACCCGATCCATGATAAGGAGATGACCGCGGTGATGCACTACTTGCGCACTAATCACCTCTTACTATGCTCATAATTATTATAGTTAAACCCACAAAATTACATAAAATCTGATCGTACTTAAAGCACTTTTCACTTATTATTATAAGAAATTTTGAATGAGTAAAAGAGGGACTAACTACTTTTCAAATTTTGAATGCTGAACAGGGAGGAAATAAAAAAAGGAGGAGGAGAAACTGGAAAGTAGGACAGAGGATGGCAGAGGGAAGAAGGTGGAAGAAAAAAAGAAGATTGATGTTGTCAAAATTCATGGAACTAAAGAGGATTTTTGGTTCCCTTGTGATGATATTTTGTTGATGCTACTCTTTTGATTCTATGATGCCGCGCATTTGACTTCTCATTTTTATTCACTTGATACACTGCAATCTTATTATTTATACTTAGTTCCAATTGGATCAAGAAATCGATTGTCTCTTCTTTAAACTAGTTTTATCCGAGAGGAGGAATTAGTTACATTACTTGATGTGTTTCCAGTGATAATTGATTTAGTATTCATATATAGATCGAGAGATCTATCATAACAACTATTGTGAGGTGAGAGCCCTCGAAAGTTGCAAGGAATGTCAGATGTATTTCAATTTATCTGATTAGGATAAAAGAATGAGTTACTAGAGATCGAGAGCTCATCCTCTTCTTCTGATTAAAGATGAGAATCTGATTAATCAGTAGTCCTAATCTAGTATTTAACGACTACTCTCCTTCCGGCTCAAAGAGAGGTCGATGAGCCGGATGACAGAGTAATTAATTCGCACTCCAAGGCTAAAAGATCATTCGAGTCATAAGTTGAAGATTAAAATGCAATAGCATCAATAGGTTCATTATAAGGGAATCTCTTCCGATACATTCTAATCTCTTCCGATACATTCTGATCTCTTTTCATTCTCTTTTATTATTCTTTCTCTAAGTTCTGTTTCTTTATTATCCGATTTACTCTTAGTTATTTAGTGACAACTTTCGGGATATAACTAGATTAGTAATTGGTCTAAATCAACGGGGTTACGACACTCAGGATTTCTATTCGACCTGTACACTTGCAGTTGTGTGAACTCTAGAGTAAAATTTAAACACGACTATAATTACTTTTAGTGCAAGAAATCCACATTCATATAAAGTTCACGTCAAATTTTTGCCGCCGTTGCTGGGGATTTAGATTATTATTCTCTATTTACATCCTTGCTCATTTAATTTCGTAATACTCATTGTTAAATCTATTTCTTTGATTTTAGGGATTAGTATATGCCCAGAAACACTCGTAGACAATTGCTTAGACCCTGAAATCGATCAAACTTTCAAAAGAAGGGTGAGAGAACATAAGAATAGAATATCTTTTATTGAAGGTACAAGTAGCACTCAATCCATAGAGCTCGAGGTGAATTCTGATCTAGAAGCAGAAATGACGGCTCAACAACAAAAACAACCTCAACCGCCAGTCCCATCACTGGAAGAACTCTATATCCCCACTGCAGATGGGCTAGAGTTAGCTATTTTGAAGCCAGCTATTCAAGCTAACAATTTTGAGTTAAAATCTTCTTTGATCTCCACAATCCAATAGAACCAATTTGGAGGAACTCTCAATGAGGACCCGAATCAACATCTCGAAGATTTTCTGGAAATATGCGAGATAACAAAGTTGAATGGAGTCTCACCAAAAGCCTTGAGATTAAGGGTCTTTTCTTTTTCACTAAGAGGCAAAGCCAAATAATGACTACAGTCACTGGAACCCAGGGAATTAACTACTTGGGAACAATTGGTAAAAGCTTTCTTGTCAGAATATTTTCCTCAAAGTAAGACAATTAAGATCAGAAATCAAGTCATTAGTTTTATTCAAAAAGGTCAGGAAACATTGTACGAAGTTTGGCAAAGGTTTAAGACATTGCTAAGGTCATGCCCCCATTAGGGTTTGAGCAAATGAATTTTAGTTCAATCTTTCCACAATGGACTGAATTATGCTTAAAAAATGGCACTTGATAATGCTGCGGATGGTGTATTTATAAAGAAAAACGTAGACGAAGCATACCAAATTATAGAAGAAATAGCAAGGAATCAACATTTCCTAGCTCATTCAAGGTCCAATGAGCCAATTGCTTTCACTCAAACACGATTGGATTGTGAGGATTTTTCTTCTAAAGTGGAGTACATCGTTCAGAAGGCAATTAGTAGGCTAGGACTCAGTGAAGCTACACCTACTATTAATCTGATAGCAAGATTCTGCGAGATATGTGTTTCATCTGTTCATATTTCCATGTATTGTGAATTATTAAAGCAACAAGGACATCAACATCAGACAAACGCGATAGGTCCTTATCCTTCGAATAATGATCCACACTCTAACACTTTCAATTCTGGATAGAAGAATAATCCAAAGTTTTCCTATAGAGACAAACCTCAGCAAGCTCAAGTTCTTACATGGCAAAACAGATTCAATTGAATAACACAACCTCAAAACTCTTCGCCGGATCAAGGATCATCTTCTACGAGTAAGTTTGAAATAATGATGGGAAAGTACATGTCGAAACAAGACACTCTGATGCAGAAAATGTTTGAGAAGATTGAAAGACTTTCCATTCATAACAAAATGCTGGAAACACAGATAGCCCAACAAGCAGCATCTTCTTCAAGACAACCAGGGATTTTACATGGACAACCAGAGAAGAATTTAAAAGAACAAGTTCAAGCTGTAACCTTGAGAAGTGGGAAAATATTTGAAAAAACTAAGAGAACAATATTAGAGGTCTCGAGAGAGGGTAACGAGGAAACTTCTGAATAAGATAAAGTAGTCCAACCAGAGGTTAAACTGAATGAACAGAACGAAGCCAAGCAACAGACTACAGAAGGACATTCTAGCTACTTTGCTCAGATACCATTCCCTAAAGCCCTTGAGAAATCCAGACAAGATTAGCAGTTCGGCAAGTTTGTAGAAATCTTAAAGAAACTCTATGTTAATGTACCCTTTGTTGAAGCCATACAAAAGATGTCGGCCAATGCAAAATTTCTCAAAGATATTCTATCAAAGAAAAGAAGGATATACGAAAATGAAACACGTTAACTGCTGAAGCAAGCGCTGTAATTCAAATAAACTGCCTGCGAAACTAAAAGACCTTGGGAGTTTTTTTATACCATGTGAAATTGGAAACAGAATGATACAAAGAGCTTTATGTGATCTTGATGCTTCTGTGAGTGTTATTCCCCTTTCATTATGCAGGAAACTCGAAATGAGTGATATTAAGCCCACAAATATGTCTCTCCAATTAGCAGATCGATCCATAAAAATTTCACAAGGAATTCTGGAAGATATACCAATCAAAGTAGGGAATTTTTACATACCAGCTGACTTCGTAGTCCTAGATATGGATGTAGACAATCAAACTCTCATTCTGTTGGGAAGACCTTTTCTAGCTACTGCAGGAGCAGTAATAGATGTTAAACAAGGTCGTCTCACTTTTCAAATAGGTGATGACACAATCGAGTTTCGATTGAATCATATTATCAACTATCCAGACATGGAAGATTACCACTTTCAACCTGAGCAAGTGGATCCACTAATAAAGAATGTAGCATCAATTATCCATATATCTGATCCTTTAGAAGTATCCCTCGAGGCTCAAGATTCATCTTTGTATACAGAAGAAGAAGCTAACATTCTTACAAGTCATATGCTCTCGGCACAGATACAACACTTAGGCAATTCATTGGAGGATCAATCTACCGATCTCTTATAGCAGTCTAGCCCAAAGAAGCCAATGAAATCCGAGTTGAAGAAACTTCTTCAAAATCTTATATATGAATTCTCAGGAGAAGACTTCACTTACCCAGTGATCGTCAGCGTAAAATTAAAGACGAATCAACTTCAATAGCTATTAGATAAGTTAAAAGCCTACAAGCATGTTATCGGCTATACTCTGGACGATCTTAAAGGAATCAACCCTTCTATTTGCATGCATCACATTTATATGGAAAAAGATTATAAACCTTCCATAGAAGGACAAAGAAGGCTCAATCCAGCAATGAAGGAAGTAGTGAAAAAAGAAGTGATTAAACTTTTGGACGCTGGAATCATTTATCCCATATCAGATAGCCAATGGATGAGCCCCGTATAGGTCGTGCCAAAAAAGGGTGGAATGACTGTAATAATGACACAGTCCAGCAAACTCATCTCCACATGAATTGTAACCAGATGGAGGATGTGTATTGATTTCATAAAGCTAAACAAAGCCACTCGAAAGGATCATTTTCCCCTACCTTTCATCGATCAGATGTTAGAAACGCTGACAAACCACTCTTACTTCTGCTACTTAGATGGATTTTCTAGATTTCATCAAATTCCTATTCATCTGGATGATCAAGAAAAGACCACCTTTATATGTCCTTATGGAACCTTCGCATATAGGAGAATGCCCTTTGGGCTATGCAATGCTCCAGCAAGCATTCAAAGATGCATGATGTCAATATTTTCTTATTATATTAAAGAAATAACGGAATTATTCATGGATGACTTTTTGGTGTATGACACTACCTTGAAAATTTGCTTGCAGAATTTTGGAAAAGTATTACAGAGATGTGCCGAATCTAACCTAGTGTTGAATTGGGAGAAATGTCATTTTATGGTACAAGAAGGGGTAGTCATATGACATTGTTCAGGCAGAGGCATTGAAGTTGATAAAGCTAAGATAAAAGTAATTGAAAAATTGCCCCACCTACTAATATTAAGGGAATCAGAAGTTTCCTTGGACATGCAAAATTTTATCGACGTTTCATCAAGGACTTTTCTCTTATTGCAAGACCCTTAACAAAACTCTTATCCAAAGAAGCAGAGTTTATATTCGGTGAAGACTGTTTAAAGGCTTTTGAAACTTTGAAAAGAGCCCTCACAATAGCCCCAATCATCCAACCGTCCGATTGGTCTTTACCCTTTGAAATCATGTGTGATGCTAGTGATCAAGCCGTGGGAGTAGTATTAGGACAAAGGAAGGATAAGAAGCAAGATGCAATCTATTATGCTAGTAGAACCTTAAATGAGGCATAGATCAATTATGCCACAACCGAAAAAGAATTTCTAACAGTTATTTTTGCAATGGACAAATTCAGATCCTACCTAGTCGGTTCCAAAGTCATTGTGTATACTGATCACCAAGCCATCTGATACTTGATTTCTAAAAAGGATGCCAAACCTAGACTAATTAGGTGGATCCTTCTATTACAAGAGTTTGATCTAGAAATTAAAGATAGACAAGGAGCAGAAAATCAAGTAGCTGATCACCTTTCCCGACTCCAACTATCAGAACATGAAATTAATCCTGAAAATTATAGAGCTATTAATGATTCTTTTTCTGATGATCAACTGTTCTCAATTCAGGAAGCACAACTTCCATGGTTCGCTGATTATGCCAACTATTTAGCCTCAGGAGTTTTATGACCCGACTTATCCTATCAAAAAGAGAAGAAATTCTTTTCAGACATTAAATACTATTTTTGGAATGAACCATTTCTCTTCAAAAAATGTAAATGAAATATATTGAAGGTGTATACCAGAAGAGGAACAATCTGCCATACTGATAGTGATATTCAGGAGTAATGTGATAACTTGCTGGATTTTATGTAAAAAGTACAATTTTTTCAATATTTGGTCTAACTCCCCAACTCACTTTCTGCAAGTGCACAGGTAAGTTGTAGTAGACCCAAGTTATCGTATCCACAGAGATTTGAAGCCCTAGACTCCCTAAAAACAATTTAGACTAGTCCTACTTAAAGTGGCAAAAATAGGAAATTAAAGGGAAGTGAAACAGATTTTTAAAGAAAGGCAAAATGATAACTATTTTTGGGTTTTTGAAGAGTTATCTAAACTGAATTATAAATGCTAGATTAGAGGCTAAAAGGGTTTAAGTATCAATGAGGAAGGTTCTCCTACGAATTGGATTCATCTAACTTAATTATGGATGGAATGGAACAAGTTATCAATTTTTAGTCAAATATGATTCAACCTTAAGTATGACTGCTCTCACAGCTCAATTAGACCAGAATTAATCAATATATTGTCATATAATTGTTAGCCAGGTTGAATTATAAGAGGATCCCCACTAAAAATCAAGTTATCATTAAGCTCAACTCAAGTTCTTTGCTGATTTTTGACAATTTAATGAAATCTGAAGTAATAACTTCTAAATGTAGTCATAAAATAAGGAAATCGCTTCAATTAGCTAGGCAGGGATGAAATCAATCCAATAATAGTGCTGGTGCTCCTTGGTTTATATCTAAACTACAAGAGGACCTTAAATCAGCCTCTCGGCTGCAAATGAAACTGAAATCCACACTAACACTTATTAATTGGAAACAATATGCATATAATCACAGGTTGGGAATTCAGCAATTGTCATTGCTCCTTGGTTCATCTCTGAATCTCAAGGAAGGCCATAAGACCACCTCTCTGTAGTAGGTTAAAGTAGGGTTTAACAATGGCAATCATATTTCCCTTAAATTCAGGAAAACAGAAATCAGCAACATTAAAATCAGGGAGTAACCAATGGCAATCATAGATTTGAACCATAGAAATGTCAAAGTACCTTAATTCATTTATGAACAAGATTGGGACCAACAATCAACCTCTCAGTTGCTCAATTAATCAAGTTCCCCAATGATAATTGGATTCAAATAATTCAGGAATCAGAAATCAGGAAGTTCAGGAATTCAGAAATTAGGAAATCAGCAGCAATTACATATTAGAACCCTAGAAATGTCATTGCATCTTGATCATTTCTGAACTAGAATGAAACCATAAGATAACCTCTCAATTGTCAAAATAATTAGGGTTTCACAATGACAAAACAAATTCTAAGAATTCAGAAATCAGAAAGGCATTTCAGAATCCAGATTTCAAAAAACTCAGACTTCAGAAAGTAAGAAATCGGAATTCTAATTGGGATTGCTTCTAGAACTTGGCATTGGTTCTTGATTCATTTCTGGACAAAGATTATATCAAATGACAACTTCTCAGTCGTAAAGACAAATAGGATCTTACAATGACAAGAATAGATTCATATCAATACAGATTTCAGAATTCAGAATTTTAATTCAGAACTTGATTCAATGCAGCAAATCAGACTTGTCCCTAATACATCCACAATTAATTTAGATTACTACCATATCCTAGGAGACATGGAGTTTAGCTCCTCATAATTATAAAATTTGATACAAAATGGAATGAAGAACAGAAGTAATTCATCCTGGATTGAAAGCTTGTTGACAAGAATTGCAGCAGCAGCCTTGAGCTCCAAACCCTTGCTTCCTTTTTGCTTATATATGGCCTTTAATCACCCTCTTGATTCCAGGATTTCTCTGCTTATATATGGCCTTTAATCACCCTTAAATCAGCATCAAAATGTCTCATAATCTTTGATGTAAGCCACCTGTCCAGGTCCTGAAAATATCTGCTGCTGTGACAGCTCTTTGGACAACAAAAGTAAGTGGTCCCACCTTTGCTTTTCCAACTTTTTTTTAAGCTCCATTCACCTGCTAGAAGGGCCAAAACAACAAGCATCAAAGTCTTCTAATAATATTTAAACAAACAAGGATTAGGACAGCAAGTAAAATCAGCTCAATAATCAAAAGGAGTTTGGTGTTGTGCAAGAATGAAAACCGATATAAAAAATTAATAGTTTTGGAACCCGGAATAATAACTTTGCACATATTATGGAAATTGTCCCAATAAAGGTGGTTCGAGGCATTGGAAGCATCAAAAGGATAAATGTGGCAAGTGAATGAGGTCAGAAATCAAATGTAGATAGGATTTCATAGTATTGATAACTTAGTGACCCAGAATGATAACTTCTTGCCATAAAAATGATAACTTGTCATAACTTTGGTTGTGGTTATCCAAATGAGATCAAATTTGAACAGCAATGAATTAAGACAGTAATTTAATGATTTCTTAATGCATTTGTGCAGAATTGATGGCTTTGCATATCAAAATGATAGTTTTGCCCTTAAACGATAACTTGACATTCAAAAAATGATAACTTGTGAAATGGAATGATAATTTTGCACCAGTTGAAATAGATCATCCAAATATGATTCATTCATGATGGCAGTGGATTTAGGGCAAAATAATCACTAGAAACTAACTCAATTAAAATAATGATAACTTTGCACATTGGAATGTTAACTTGCCCTAAAAATGATAACTTAACATAGAATTGAAATATTTATGGATTTTAGTAATTCAGAACCTCTATGCACATGGAATTAAGTATAAAATGAGAAAGATAAACTAGTTATCACAATCCATGCATTCCATGCATATTTGGCCAAAAGTTAGGCAAAATAGGGCTCGATATAAGTGTTTTGAATAGAAAATGGGATAAAAAATTTATTGTGATCAGCTAGTGATCACATACTATAGGAGTGCCATTCATCTCCTTATGGTGGTCACAGAGGATACCAAAAGACAACTTCTAAAGTTCTTCAATAGGTTTTTATTGGCCTACTCTGTTCAAGGATGCAATCAACATTGTCAAATCTTACGATGCTTGTCAAAGAACTGGAAATATAGGCAGAAGAAATGAAACACCCCAGCAGCCTATACTCGAAATAGAAATATTCGATGTAAGGGAAGTTGACTACATGGGACCCTTTCCTCCTCATGCGGGTACAAATTTATACTTCTAGCAGTTTATTATGTCTCAAAATGGATTAAAGCAATTCCTGCAATCTCAGCGGACTCAAAATCAGTTATCAAGCTCTTTAAAGATACAATCTTCCCAATATTCGGGGTTTCTAGATTGGTTATCAGTGACGAAGGATCACATTTCATCGAACGAAGTTTCAAAAAATTACTGCTTAAATATGGAGTCAAACATCGGATTTCTACCACATATCACCCTCAAATCAATGGGCAAGCAGAAATTTCGAATAGAGAAATTAAAATGATTCTTGAGAAGACGATCTCAATAACTAGGAAAGACTGGAGCATGAAACTCAATGAAGCACTGTGGGCATACCGGACTACATACAAAACACAAATCGGAACAACACCATTCAAGTTGATCTATGGCAAGCATTGGCACCCACCTGTGGAATTTGAACACAAGGCTTTCTGGGCAATCAAAACGCTAAATTATGATTTTCAAATGGCCTCTGGAAAATGATTACTGCAGCTCAACAAGTTAGATGAATTGAGATTAGATGCCTACAACAGCTTTCGTCTCTATAAAGAAAGAGAAAAGAAATGGCACGACATGAATATACTGAAAAAGGATTTTAAGGAAGGCGACTAAGTTCTGCTATTTAACTCTGGATTACGACTTTTTTCCGGGAAGTTAAGAACGAGATGGTCCGGACCATTCACAGTTGAAAGAATATATCCTCGTGGTGCAGTAGATATCAAAAATAGCAAGTCAAAAATTTTTAAGGTCAACGGGCAAAGATTGAAACATTACAACCCATGCGCAACAAGGTTCAAAGAAGTTTTACACCAGCAACCGGACCACTAAAAGAAATAAGGTCAAGCCAACGACGTTAAAAAAAAGCGCTGCATGGAGGCAACCCAACCAAATAAACGGTGATCAACCACGTCAGCACTCACACAAGGCCAAAAATTATCAGAATACCATCTGAAAAGTAAACCTTATAAATTTAGTTGAGAATCCCAACAAAATCTAATAGCATATCTACTCAAGTACCCACTTTTTTCCAAATCCCACACGAACACCCCTGTGTCGCCTCATTTCTCCACATGACCCATTACTTTTTTTCCAACACCTATTGCATATCAAACACGGCCACCCGAAATCCCTAACAACTCTTTATCCCCCTCCGAGCACTCTGCAATCACCTAAACCCGTAGACATCCTTGACAACCGGCCGGCAATATGAAGAGGACGCGCACATCATTAGATTCTAAGACCAACAGCTCCTCCAAATCCATCAGACGTCGGCTACATCTGGATGGACTCCTACACCCAACATCTAACATACAACAATCGAAAAATAGTGAGGAAGCACAACACCTCCTAAACACCAGGTGTAGAAACTTCTCTACCAGATTTTTGGATTTTCCTACTCTCGAGCCTCTTGGGTTGTTTGACAATATCAGAACCATACTCCATCGATCTCATCTCTTACATTTCTTCATGAAATGATGAGACCTCTACAAGGAGGTATCGACAGAGTTTTTAGGGACTCTATATCCCACCAGCTTTGATGAGGACGGCGTTCCAGACCATATAGAATTTCGTCTGTGTAACCACAACCTCGCTATGAGCCTTGACACTTTTGCTTGTTTTCTAAACATCCCTAACACCGGCCACAAAACCCCTACACCAGCTTTTCCTGTGTTTGAAGTCTGGTATCAACTCACAGGATGACGTACCGGCAACATTCTTCATTTGGTCGGCCAACATTTTAAAAACCCAGTGTTTTGATACTTACACATTCTCCTCACCAACACTGTACTAATCCGTCCAAATTACTACGAGATGGATTTTGTCTCTACTGACGAACTTTTTATAATCTGGTGTCTCCTCTATAACACAGAGATTAACCTTGCATCATTCTTTATGCAAAGTTTGCTAAAGGAATCAACTCACAAGTATAATCAGATTCTTTGCAGCAATCTCATCACACCTCTAGCTGAACATTATGTGTTCTTAGGAGACACCAATCCCAATAGCTGCAACCCTGATTGATTTAGACTTCTTAACCCAAGAAGGAGTTCTCCTTATGGTCAATGGCCAACACTTCTGGCAACAGTCTAACCCGTCCGCTCTATTCTAGTTGCCCAATCCTCGACAATCTTCTATTCTGGAAGGCCAGAATTGGTGGATGAATGATTTCATCCAGATTACAAGACCTATCTCAACACTACCTCCATTAATTGCTCCTGGATTGCACTAGAGCTCCACGAATCCCACCTGGCCCAAGAACCCCTAGAAGGCACATTGTCACTTCTTCCTCTTCATCAGCCCCAGATGCCTCACAAACTCTACCCCTTCCTCCGATAAATTGAACCTCATCTTGGAACAAGTTTCCAAACTTGCCGAGGCTACAACTCATCAACATCGAGACATATAGGCACCCAAGGACCAACTGCACACTTTGGAGCAACAAGGCTTGGTGCATCAACAACAAATTCAAGGAATAGAGGGCATCCAAAACTCTGTTCTAATGACCCTCAGTGACATACAACAAGTCACTGATCGTTTACTTGAGCTATAACCACCTCTTGATCCCTCTTCCTGGCATGAACTATACTGAGGATAGCGTCAATACTAAGCTTGGGGGAGAGGGCAACTTGGTACATTTCTACTCTCTCCTTGATACATTCTTATTTATATTTTTCACAATCTCATTACCATTTTTCAATGAATAAATTATTTGGTGAAACCATATCACACATTGCAACATTTTATTTCTAAGTAGTAAAATAAGTGATGTTGATTTTACAGCTTCTTTTGCAACCTCCTAAAATCATGTTCAAGAACACCTTGCTAATCCTGTCAAAATTTAATATATTTCACGACCTAATTTAATGATTTAAGTGAAGGGCTATGGTTAGCAGAAAGTGGCTATTTTGAAACATTAAAAGCTTGATGATCAATCCTACTCATGCTCACCTCTCAATCATAAGACTGCTAATAATTATGTTAACGCTAACATCTTTAGTGCAGTATTAAGACCAATGTAATGAACAAAAAAAAAATTATAAGCAAAAGAAAAGAGGGCTAATGTAGCCCCAGAAGGTAAAAAAGGGTGCATTCCTGAACCTGGGTAAATTTGGGTGAGTAGATCCATAGGGGTTCATGCCTGGTACCCTAATAGCAACTGCCCTAGGATGTGCGATCAAAAATCCGCTACATAGACCGCCCAGAGTACTATGGACAATTACATGAGTATTGGATCAACAAAAAGAAATAAGAATCAAAAGAAAGCCCATACTACACTAGGATATTTAGTATTAACATTCTTATTTTCTGTTCCTCTCATTTGAATTATCTGATTTTGAGCTGAGTAGAAGGAAGTTAAAAATATCTCGCTTTTAATACCTTCATTAAGTCAGGGTATGTCAAAGAAAGAAAGCACTTGAGCAAAGAATATAAGGTCTGAATATTAAAAGAATGGCTGGAGAGCAAGGTGGAGACTTAGCTATCTCGAACATTGCTTGAGGACAGCAAAAAGCTAAGCTTGGGAGAATTTGATCACATCTTATTATGCTCATAATTATTATAGTTAAACCCATGAAATTACATAAAATCTGATTGTACTTAAAGCAATTTTCACTTATTATTATAAGAAATTTTGAATGAGTAAAAGAGGGACTAATTACTTTTCAAATTTTGAATACTGAACAGGGAAGAAATAAAAAAGGTGGAGGAAAAACCGGAAAGTAGGACAGAGGATGGTAAGGGGAAGAAGGTGGAAGAAAAAAAGAAGATTTATGTTGTCAAAATTCATGACTAACTAAAGAGGATTTTTTGTTCCCTTGTGATGATACTTTATTGATGCTACTCTTTTGATTCTATGATGCCGCGCATTTGACTTCTCATTTTTATTCACTTGATACACTGCAATCTTATTATTTACGCATAGTTCCAATTGGATCAAGAGATCGGTTATTTCTTCTTTAAACTAGTTTTATCTGATAGGAGGAATTAGTTACATTACTCATTGTGTTTCTAGTGATAATTGATTTAGTATTCATATATAGATCGAGATATATATCATATCAGTTGTTGTGAGGTGAGAGCCCTTGACAGTTGCGAGAGGTGTCAGATGTATTTTAATTGCTCTAATTAGGATAAAAGAATGAGTTACCAGAGATCGAGAAATCATCCTCTTCTTCTGATTAAAGATGAGAATCTGATTAATCAGTAGTCCTAATCTAGTATTTAACGGCTACTTTCCTTCCGGCTCAAAGAGAGGTCGGCGAGTCGGAAGACAGAGTAATTAAATCGCGCTCCAAGGCTAAAAGATCATTCGAGTCATAAGTTGAAGATTAAAATGCAATAGCATCAATGGGTTCATTATAAGGGAATCTCTTCCGATACATTCTGATCTCTTTTCATTCTCTTTTGTTATTCTTTCTCTAAGTTTCATTTCTTTATTATCCGATTTACTCTTAGTTATTTCGTGACAACTTTCGGGATATAACTAGATTAGTAATTGGTCTAAATTAACGGGGTTACGACACTCAGGATTTCTACTTGACCTGTATATTTGCAGTTGTGTGAGCTCTAGAGTAAAATTTAAACACGACTAGAATTACTTTTAGTGCGAGAAATCCACATCCACATAAAGTTCACGTCATGCACGTGGAGGCATTATCTCCTGGGGAGTGCGTTCATTGTGAAGACGGACAACGTGGTGACATCTTATTTTCGGAATCTGAAGAAGGTGAGCCCAAAGCAAGCGCGATGGTAGAAATTTTTGGCGGAGTTCGATTACGTCTTGGAATACAAGATGGGGCAGACCAACATAGTGGCCGACGTCCTAATTCACAAGGCGCAGCTTGCAACGATAAGTGTCATCCGCGTGGACTTCAAGGATCATATCCGAGAGGGATTGAAGTAGGATCCTAAGGCTCTGGAGAAGCTTCGACTTATCCAGGAGGGTAAGTCATTACAATTCTGGATGAAAGATGCACTGTTGTTCACTATGGAACGTCGGCTATACATTCCACGATGGGAGGGTCTACGACGGTCAATTTTGAAGGACCGCCACGGATCGAAGTGGGCAGGCCTCCCGAGAGCGACTCGTACCTTGGCGTTGGTTGAAGACTCCTACTTCTGGCCTCAAATGACAGAGGATGTCGAGGCATATGTGCGCACATGTCTCAAGTGTCAGCGGGACAAATTTGAGTAGAAGAAGCCGGCAGGGTTGCTGAAACCCTTACGTGTACCGAAGCGTCTATGGTAGACGGTGACTATGGACTTCATCTCAGCCTTGCCAAAATATGGGGGAGCGGGATCGATCACAGTGGTGATCAACAAGTTTTCCAAGTATGAAACTTTCATCCCAGCTCCAAAACATTGCTCGGCGGAAGAGGTAGCTCGCTTGTTTGTCAAGCATGTAGTGAAGTATTGGGGCGTACCTGAGATCATTGTCGGCAATCGTGATCCAAGATTCATGAGACACTTATGGAGGAAGCTCTTCCAGCTCCTAGGACTGAGCTGCACTTCTCGACAGCTTTCCATCTCCAGACGGATGGCCAAACAGAGCGGGCCAGCCATCTTCTGGAAATCTACCTAAGGCACTTTGTCGCGTCATATCACGATGATTGGGCTAAGCTCTTGGACGTTGCACAATTTTCGTACAACATGCAGAAGAGTGAGGTGACACAACAAAGCACGGTCGAGATCATCACTGGGAGGCAGCCAGTGACACCTGCGGGACTTGCGGCTAGGTACGCGGGAAAGTGCCTAATTGTGTACCAAGTGACGCCAGGATGGCAAGACAACCAAACAACGTCGAGGTGTCAAGGGCTATCTCGGACATGTCAGTGTGCAAGATGAAAAAGTTTGCCGATCAGAAGCGGATGCATATCGAGTTTTAGGTGGAAGAGAGGGTTCTTGTGAAGTTACGAACTCGTTAGTTCAAAGCACTTAGGAACCTGCACTAAGAGTTACTACAAAGGTAAGAGGGTCCCTTTGTCATCACCAAGCAAGTAGGCAATGTGGCCTATAAGGTGGATCTTCCTAAAGAACCGTGATGAATCCATCCGGTGTTTCAGTGAGTATGCTGAAGAGATTCTACGAGGATGTAGAAAATGCTTCGCGCGAGGTGGAGACCCTAGGATTAGTGGATGACATGAGCTACCCCGACAAGTTTAAGAGGCGTACAGGAGTTGCCGGGGACGATAATGACATCGGTGGGGGGGGATTGTCACCCCTGACCGTAGGGGATGTGCCTTGAGCGGGCATGGCCACGCGCACGAGTAGGCGGGCGCAGCTGGGACAACTCCTACTCCTAGTAGGAATAGGAGTCGGATGACACTTCGAAGATTCGACGAGTAGGGAGGACTTCTAGAGGTTGAAAGCTTGGTCTCCTATCGTGAGTAAGAGGATGAGTGCATGGAGACGTGCAAGGGTTCATGGATTCCTATTGCAAGTAGAGTGCGGCCAGAATTCTTCCTAAGGCGAGTAGGACTTGGGATGACTCTTGGATGGCCGGATGAAGTGCCTAAACCGAGGGGCACTAGGAGATGGAGATCGGGACCAAGGAGGAAGCTTGGAGCAGGGCTGGACGAGGGAGAGCCCAAAGTTTGAGTGGGACTCAGACTTGTCTCTCCTAGGGCATGGAGGGTGCACGACGGATGCCAAGTGGGCGTACAACCATTCCTAGTTCAACTAGGAACCTGGTTTGGTCAAGAGTCTTCAAGGCTTCAAGGGATTCATATTTCCACTCCTATTCTCAGGAGGTTTTTCTAGAGAAGGGCTTGCATGCCTAATAGAATTAGGTTCGTAGTTAGAGTAGGAGTTGGTGCTCCTTGACCTTATAAAATGACATGCACTCCTAGGCTTGTAAACACATCTGGACAATTTGAGATTACCCAATAATATTTTCTAGTTTTTCTCTAAACTCAGAGCCTCTCTTTCTTCTTTCTAAGCGGGTGTTTCATTGTGCATCCAGGTCATGTTCGAGACACATCCGAAAGGGGGCTGATCGGCGAGCGAGCACGGTTTGGCCAAGCCACACGTTTGGTGTTTCGGGACAAAAGCATAAGGGCGTGAAACATGGCTCCCGTTTAATTTTTCCTCTCTCTCACTATATTTCACCCTCTCGGCCTCTCAATATATCACTTTCCTTGTCTCCTGCTCCCCTCTCCATTGTAACTCCTGCTTTGCCTCCCTCTCCATCTCCCACTCCCTCTGTCGACTCTGGCCGCACGCCAACAGCCAGATCCAGCTGCTCTCAGGCCGGATCGAACGGTGGCAGCCAAATTTGACCTACAAGTGTTCGAATCTGGTGCCTGTGGTTGGTTTTGCACTAGCAGGATGCCGAATCTGACGCCTACGGTCAGTTTTGTGCTCACAGGTGGCCAGATCCAGTGCCTGTTGTCGATCCCAGCTCGTAGGCGGTTGAATCCAGCGCCCGCTGTCGCCCTGGCCCCTACAAGTCGAGAATGGCCACCTACCATGCCCTTCTATCCCCGTCTCGCACTTCGTGTTTCTCTCTTTTGGCTCCGATGACCTCCCACGATATCGGTGATCCCAGCTCAACCGGCCCTCCCCTTCTCTCCTCCCTCTCTCTCGACTCTGGCCGCTAGATCCTTCTCTCTAAACAAAATCAGCCGGTGGCTGAATCGATCATCGGATCCGGCCACTAGCATTCCATTTTTTATATTTAAAATAATATTTGTGATGGGTGTTCCCATTGGAAAGACTCGGAACATCTGACAAGTTTCAATCGTCGAAGTTTTGAGGGGCCTCCTCCCTCGAAACTTCTGATGGGTCCTACCTGTTGGAAATTTTGAAGGGAGTCATGACAGGTGTTTCTCCAGGGGACTTTCTCCTTACAAAGTTTTCGAGGGGAGTTTCTCCTTCAAGAGTTTTCAAGGAAAACGTCATCGGTAAGTCATTAGCAACGAGCAATTTTCTGACGGGCACCAAACCGTCGAAAAAGCAAACTGAGTTTTTCGATGGAAAAATTCGTCAATTGGCAAAATTCTTGTAGTGGCACGAATCATGGAAAGTAATAGGTCATAATAGAATTCAGGTTGGACTTGAGATTGGAAGCAAAAATGAGATTGTATATGTGGGATGGGATGAATTACCAAATTTAAGAAAAAAACATTGATTTTGTGCTTACTCGACAAAATCTCAAATGCATGCGGGGTACTCAGATTTCTAATGGGGGCACTCAATTGTACATTACCTGACATAATGGAATCTACTAGAGGGGTTATGCAGTATAGGCCGAGAGGATGGTTGGGTCTTAACTTACATCTCATGATTCCTTAAAAAAATTACACCAAATATCCTCCAACTTTGACGTTTGCTCAGTGATACCCTTTAACTTCACTTTGTAACACGAATGCTCTCCATCTTCGAATTTGGAATATCCTTTCGACCGGGAATACCCAGTTTTCTAGTCGGTTCATTGACGTGACGATGTTCTCTCTCTGCTACGCAGGAGAGAATCCAACGTGACACCGCCACATCAGCAAATTAATAAAAATACAAATAGAAATAATATTAAAATATTAAAAAAAATATGTTTCATCTCTCTCCGACATCATCGTCGGAGGAAGAAGAGGGGGCCTTGCCAGCGCGATGTTCTCTCTTCGCCGGTGCGGGCAAAGGCGGGGGGTGGGGGGGTCCTCTCCACCCCTCTGCGACCTCGCTGGAGGTCATAGATGGGCGGCGGCCCCCTTTGCACTTCGCCGGCGTGGGCAAAGAGGGGGGCCTCATCCCCCTCTACGATCTCAAAGGATGGGGGAGAGCACCACCCCCCCCCCCCCACCCCACCCTTGCTCTTTGCCGATGCGGGCAAAGAGGAGGGTCTCGCCCCCCCCCCCCCCCCCCCCCCCCCAACCCCCCAACCCTATGCGACTTTGTCGGAGGTCGCAGAGGCGGCCCAAGGCCACCTCCCTTTGCCGCCCCCCTTGCTCTTCGTCGGGGTGGACAGGGGGGGCCTCGCCGGGAGGTTGCAGAGGGGGGCGAGGCCCCCTTCACTCTTCACTGGTGCGGGCAAAGGAGAAGGGCTCCCCCCCCCCTTCTTCCTCCGATGATGACGTCAGAGAGAGATGAAACATATTTTTTTATAATTTAATATTCTATTATTATTTTGTATTTTTATTTTTTATTAATTTGTTGATGTGGCGGTGCCATGTTGGATTCTCTCTTGTGTGCGTGAAGAGAGAACATCGCCACGTCAGCAAATCGACTAGGAAACTGGGTATTCCTAGTCGGAAGGGCATTTCGTGCAACAAATTTGAAAATGGAGAGGATTCATGTTACAAAGTGAAGTTGGAGGGTATCGCTGACAAACATCAAAGTTGGAGGACATTTTAGTGTAATTTTTCCCGATTCCTTTAGGTCTGAAGGTGAGGATACGCGACACATGCCCCACCTGAGTAATAGGTAGTTGAGAACGTCCCGTCCTTGCGAGAGCATGATGGAAGCGTACCGAATGATGACCCCATGTATGCAAGTCCATCGACCAGCATCCACGAGAGTGCTTGACTATTGGACATCCTTTGCCACGAGAACTGGAATGCCTATGCATGCATTGTCAATTTATGTGTTTTCTATTCTTGGTTCGAGAAATGGAAATTCTAACACAATCCCCCAAATTTATTTACATTGACATTCATTCTTCTCTCATTTATATTTCCCTGGTTTGTTTTTTGCTTAATATTAGTATATCGCTGGTGTTTGTACCTTACTTTTGCATTCCCCTCAACTGAATTTGGTTTTCTCATTTTTAGCAACTTATTTGAAGCGAGTTATGTTCATACTACCTTGGAACGAACCCTAAGTACTACATTGACTGTTGTGCACTTGCAACCTCATCGTGTATGCTAATGATTTTCTAAATTTTAAGACTTATTCAAAGTCCCTCTATGAAGTGGGGGCACTTCCTCGTGTGGGGGCATTCGGGTGCATAGGGGCATTCTTCCCCTTTATCATCGGATCCTCATCAGCGATGTGACTTTTGTGTTATTTTTATACTATTTTACTCCCATCACACACACCACAGGAGTCAAGTTGCACGTAAGGAATGAAGCATAAAGGACCCTGCAGTGGGGTTGTGCTACTTTCAAAAGAGAGGGGGTTGTCTTCTTTCTTAACTAAAAAAATGTTTTTTAACATCAACACAACACAACAAAGACCTGACTTGATATATATATAGGAATAATAACTAACAAAATTATGCATCAAAAGAACCACCCACTACACGCATACACATTCACTAATAGCATTGATACAATTTTGTATTTTCTAATTTTAGACTCCTAAATGATGGACTTCTATTTTCGGATCAATTTTCAACAAATATTAGTATTTTAAGTTACAAGAGGTGAAACTCGAGTGTCAAAGTTCAATGAACAAGATTAAAAACTAAAGGTTGAGCAACATGTGGAGGAAATTGCATGCATATCATTGATCTTCATCATGTCATTATTTTTCTACAACTAATAGGAGCCCATAAAGAGAAAATGACATGCTACACCTAACAAGTAAAAAAATATAATTCATCAAAACCTTTAAAGCATAATTGGTGTAAGTATTTTCTATGCTTATAAGTTAAGTTTTGAATTTCATTGTTCTCCATCAACCTTTTTGTCAAATATTTCAATTCAAAGTGAAAAAGATAGCGCTAGATCATATTATGTAATAACACATTTTAAGCATTAAGATTTATGAAACTAATCAATTTTAACTCGTGTTGTCTACGTATAAGACTAGGACTACATCAAAAAAATAATTTTAAGGACTCTGGTTTAAGTTTTATGTCACTTCAAATAGTGGTTCAAGTTCTAACACATCAAATGAGCAACAATTAATGAGAAACCATTTCATACAAGAACACAACTCTCATTAAAATTGTTTAAATTGTGTAAAGTACATAAATATAACATTAGAAACAAAAATATGAATGAACATTCAACGTGGGTGTCTCATAGAAGAAATAAACTCCATTTCTAGACTATAATTACTTGTACCATGACTTGGAGGATAAGATGTATCTTCAAGAGGTACATTTTCTTTACCATCTTGTGCAACTCTTTTCTCTCTTCCTTTCATGTGGGCCTTGTGCAAGCATCGTAGTTCAATCTCCACCTCCCTCATTGTTGGTCTCTCGCTCCCTTTTAACTTTACACACATTTCTATAAGTTTGACAACTTTATCAAGCTCCTCTCTTGTCCCTTCCTCCTTAACTCTGTCCTCTATAAGTTCAAAGTGTTGATTCTCTTTCAATGCTCGAAGAAATTACATTACCAAATTACCTTCTTCCCCATTTTGAGTAGACAAGATTGGTTTTTTCCCAGTTAGCAGTTCCAAAAGAATTACTCCGAAGCTATACACATCACTTTTGTCTGTTAATTGCCATGTTTGATGATACTCTGGATCTAATATCCAAGGGTACCTTGTATAGCTGTGAATATATGAGTTTGATCTATTGGAATTAATCTTGAAACTCCAAAGTCGGATACTTTTGCTGTATAATAGTCATCTAGGAGTATATTTAAGGATTTCATGTCCCGGTGAAAAATAGATATGGAAGCTGAAGAATGCAAATACTCAAGTTCTCCTGCGGCTTCCGCTGCAATTCTTAATCGGTTTCTCCATAATAACGTTGACTTGCGATCTGGACTATGTAGGTGATGAAAAAGGGTTCCATTTGAAATAAATTCATATACTAACAATGGGACTTCAGTCTCTAAGCAACATCCAAAAAGCTTCACTACATTTTTGTGGTTAATTTGAGATAGAATAGTAACCTCATTTAGGAAACCATCAATCTCGCTCTTCTTCTTAATTTTTTTATTTTTATATTGCAACATCACGTTGATCTAATAGGATTTCTTTATAAACTATTCCGTGCCCACCTTGGCCAATAATTCTCTAAATATCAAAATAGCCGGTGGCCTTCTCAAGTTCTTTTAGGGAAAATATTTTAACTTTTTTTGCACTATCTTTGTTAGATGCAATGAGTTTTTCAAACAATAATCCATGATTTTCACGAAAGTTTCTTTCTCTTATTCTCTTTTCGTTTATCTTATGCCATTTGAATATAGCAAAAGATATTGCTGAAGCTAGTAGTAGTGTGCCAAAGCCGCTGCTCACACCAATAATGACTCCCCCATAATTTTTAGTAATTTTAAATAATATTATCTTAACATATGGCTATTCGTACATCAATAAAATAAATCAATCTCAAATGCTTACCTAATAGAGTACCAGAAGTGCAAGTGTAGCTTCCAACAGAATTAACACAATGACCATAACAATTGTATTTTTTAGTATTTTGGCATTCGTCGATATCTAACAAATCATCAAGGGGCCAACGATAAGTGTGATGAAATATTGAACTCATATTGTGACTCCTGAAATTTTAAGATGTCGGTATTGATCATCATACTTTTTTAGCACTTTTTTGGGATATTTTTTCTTACCTCTGAAATCTTGTCAAAACAATTCGATTTCACTTCAAACAAATTTTCTTTTTTATATATTTTCTTACTTTTCATATTATACCTTTTATGAACGAAAGAAAAATTAAAATCAAATTAATTTAGGAAGGAGACATTGTCATGGAATATAAATTATTTCTATGTGATTTTCTTCATTTTTTTCTATTATTTATTTAACAAGGATAACATTATAATGTCATAATAAAATTATGAGATAATAAAAAATTATCATTTTGGGTGATCAGTACTTCGAAGGTAAATTGTCATTATCAAATTCTAATGGCTACATAACACTTTCAAAAACAAATATGCTGATCAAATTCTAATGCCATCATCAAATTCTAAGGACTGCGAATTCTTGAAGTTCATTTGATGGGTATGTTACTTTAATTAGTCATGTGATATCTATGTTTCCTAACATTATGAAAATATGCATAATGTTCAAACAAGAGTCTAAACACAACAGTTAACGAAGGATGCTACCTTTAAGCACAGGTGGCTAAAAGGTGTTTAATTTTAAAGTAAGAAAATATTGAAAAACTTGTTAGTTAACGTTTTTATTCCCATAAAAATATTCTGTATGATAATATAGGATCATGATAATTATTTTTTATAAATGTGATTGACCTAATATATATAAATAATATATAATGACTAGGAAGGACACATGTGGACCATTCCTTATAGTGTTTCTCCTATGTTCAAGATGAAATTTTTCGATCCGAGTAGAACCGATCCGATCCGAATCATTCAAAATTTTTAAAAGTTTTATTTAATTTTCAACTTATATCTTATATAAAAAATAAAAATATATTAGAACAAAAGATATTTGGAATATGTAAAATAATATTTAAACACATAATAAATTATTTTATGTGTTTTAAATAGATATAATATAATATTTTTAACAATAAATAATATAAAAGTAAAAAAAATAAAAAATAAAAAAATAATGTTCGAATAATCCGAATCGAATCGGATTAGATCGGATCCAACGCTCCAAAGAAAAGTGACCCGACTTGTCCGATTCGAATAAGTCGGGTCGAATCGAAGGTCGAGTCAAACACCTAGCATAATGAGTAAACACTCACATATATAAATATTTTTTCATATCACAATGCCCCCAAATGTTAGAAGATGCCAAAAAAAATCTTAATTGTGATGTCGGTAGCTGGCAAAAACAAAATGCTAAAATAAAGAAACTCTGCTTATTCTTACTCGCTCTATCACAGGAAATAAAATGCTCTATGAATGGAAGGCTTGAACAAAATATGAGAGAGAGAAGCCAAGAAAAGAACGTACCGTTGCATCCAACCACAAGATACGGATTGCCCTCAAAGCCATCCAGGCATTTGAAAATGTATCCCGTCTGGTGATGACCCTGGTCGGTTGTGATGTTCGTGTTGACGCATTTACTGTTCGCACCGCGGCATGCGAAATTGCTGCTGTTTATCGCGGCCACGTCGCAGGTCTCAAACTCAACCGCCCACTTCAAGATGGTCTGGTCTTGTAGGAACATGAACGGCTTATGCCATGCCCTTCCTCCTACGTGATATTGTTCATCGTGGAAGAAGGTGTCGACTAAAACTTCCATTTCCCCTGCCTGCAAATTGATGCTCTTCACCTGGGCTCCGTAAGTGTCGCTCACGTTGAAGAGCAGAACTGGCGGGTGCACCGTTTCGTCGCATGTAAGAGCGAACGAGGGAGGGGTCTCTGTAGCAGCCCTCCCCTAACACGAACGGAAAGTCAACGCAGAAGTTTCCGCATTTATTCTGACAGTTCTTTGATGGAGCGACGTTTACCAACGCATCTGTCGTTTAATTATCAAGTGATTTAGAGTTACGACATTCAAGCTTCCGCTCTGCTATCATCCTAAAAATAATAATTTCAATGAAATAATACAATGAACTCTTCTTGGTTTCGGTAGCCAACCACTGATATCCGGAAAATGGAGCCGACGGTTCAACCTACTCGAAACTAACGACTTGCGCAGGATCCTGATGTTAGAGGTCGGTCCACCAATACAATGAACTCTTAGATGATTAATTAGGGAAGACGGAGCACATACCAGTACCGCAGCCATGAGGCAGGTATGGGTTGCCTGCCAAATTATTCTGACACGAGCACCAGTAGCCATAAGACATATTACTCCAAGAATCGAAGTTGTCAAAACAGTCGGTATCTGGGCTGAGGCAAGCGTAGGTCTTGCTATCTTTCTCTGCCTCGCTGCAGGAGGGATGATCATTTATACCCCAGCTCAGATAGAAATAACTTCCCCTGCCGATGGAGGCATTGACGATGGAAGGCTGAGTGTGATCCTTCGTGCGAGACAATCGAATACCGAAAGACCGCACATCCCTGCCGATTACAGCGATGCAGGCGGTCTGGTCGGCGCACGTGGAATTGCATGTCGCAATGGTTTCATTGCTTGCTAGATCTACCAGAGAGCCAACGGCGCTGCAACCTTGGACATAAAAATAGTTCGTCGACGATTGGACGAAGAATGGCGTGTTCGACAGAGTTGTCCACGGGGTATAGGAGAAATCAGCGTTGACATCCATTGTGGCCATTGGAGGTTTGACTTTTATATACTTGATTATGTCAATTTTGTCGAGGACCTCGACGGCGCTTGATGTGTTGCCAAGGAAGAGCTTGGGCGGGTTGATGGTAGTGTTGCAGATGAGATCAAAACCAGGCATGAAGCAGCCATGACCGATACCAAAAGGATACGCGAAGGTGAAGTTGGCACAGCTCTTTGGGCAGTGGGAAGGAAGGGGGAACGTTACTCTTGCAGTAACAGTGGAATCCTTATCTGCTCTTGTTGGGACGACGAGTACTGACACGAGTATCACCAGCAACAGTAGCGGCCGTATCCCCATTTCTAGGCTCGTCTCTGCCAATTGCTTTCTTCTTCCTTTTTTTTCCCTGGTGAAAAGAAAACGAACCAGCCGAGGCGCAGTTAGAATATTCACAGGCATACAGTAGAACAAGGACTCAATTTATAACCGATGGTGCTATTTAATTAATTCATTTGCCATCACACACCTAAATCATTGCGGCTTCACTTTAGGTGATCAATCTAAAATGTATTAGTTTTTACGACGACTTGAAGTCTTTCAGAAATAAATAGATTAATCTTATAGATTGGCATGCTTTTTAAATACATAAGTAAATCAATAAAAAAAACAAGTTCGTGCTGAAGTCATAAAAACGCGGCACAAAATAGAGTAAAAAAATTCGAAAACAAGCACATGCTGAAGTCATAAAAACGCGACAAAAAAAGAGTAAAAAAATGGAATGCTAAACTGAAATGAAGATATACAAATACACTTCATTGCTCGATGATGGTTCCATCCTAAAAATAAGTCAGATCGATTATGATGATTATGATCTTAATAAAGTATATAAGATTGGGATTCATAATTAAAACGTTATTTTTTGTCTAACGATACAATTTCTTTTATATTTAAAATTTAGTAACGAATGTTTCATATGATACTTTATTACAATAATTATCTTATCATATGAAACTAAGGAAATTAGAGATCAGAAAACAAAAAAATCTTATCCGTGGGATGAGATCTGGTGGTTGAGATTAGACGCCGTTCTCCTTAAATCGGATTTTTGTCAAACCCGCCATCAGCAAAAAATCTGAGTTCTCAATTTTTGTCACAGAGAAATATATAAATAATTGGAAATATTTACGCTCAACGACTTATTTTCACAAAGATGATTGATAGTAAGTTGAATGCCTTTAACATCATAAGAAATCACTATAAGAAAATAGATTTTAACGACTAATTATTAATGTCGAGACAAAAAAAATATATGGACATTATCAAACACATTATTAGCGAAAGAAAAAATTACTCGTCTCAAAAATATAAATTTCGATCGTTAAAAAAATGATAATGATCATTAAATTTTGTCGTCATTAATTATTTATAAATTAAGATGAAATAGGTGTGCAATTGATATTTTATTTGACGGGAACTAAATATTTCCCCCCACTAATTTATCAGGCATCACTAATTTTAAAAAATAAATTAGTTTATGTACTTGATTAACTTAATTACATGTTATAAAATCCAATAAAAAAAATTATTATAAAATATAATATAATTTCTCCCATAAAAACATGATATGAAATTTAATAGAAAAACCTTAATTCTTCTTCCTCCTCTTCGCTGCTACCGATCAAAGTTTCATCTTCATCCCAGGAATCTGCTATCCCCCTCCCACACCCCCCCCCCCCCCCCCCCCCCCCACACACACACACACACCCAGCAACTAGTCCCCCCTGCCTCTGGTCCCCCTTCCCTATCGTCGTCGAACAGCAGTCGTCCCCCCCCCCCCCCCCCCCCCCTCCTCCTCCTCTCCCGCGCGCGCTAACCATCGACGGAGGCACCAGCGTCCCCGCCCCGCCCGTCCACTTGCCTGCCACACGCGCACTAGACCCCCTTTCTCCTCCGCCGATGGCGGATGCACCAGCGTCCATCTCCCCCTCCCCCCCCCCCCCCCCACACGCGCGCCAGCCGTCCTCACCCCGCCCCTGGTCCCCCTTCCCCGCTGCCGCCGGACAGCAGCCGTCCCCCCTCCCCCCAGCGTGCGCCAACCATTGGCGGAGGCACCAGCGTCCCCTGCCCCCCCCCCCCCCCCCTCCCCCTGTGCGCACGCGCCAGCCATCGGCGGAGGCACCAGTACCCACCCCCCGACAGTCCCTCTTCTCCTCCGCTGGTGACGGAAGCACCAGCCGTCCTCCTCCGCCAGAGCCACCTGTCACAAGAGAGAGTGCAAGAGCTGTCTAGTTGGATGCAAAACGAGCGAACTGAACAATGGTGGGACTGTAGTTCATGGCAGTATTTATGGCCACAAATTGCTGGAACACCTGAAGTCCAACTCCTGCAATCAGACCTCATTTTTAGCAGCTTGATGACGTTGATCTTCTCGGATGATCTCGCCTCCTAGATCTCTGCTTCTATTGATTCTTTTAGCGCGCATCTCCCCCTCGACTTCATGAATTGAGTATATCTTTCTGAGAATGATTTCGGCTTCTTCTTCCCTCCCCTATGATGAAAATCATATCAGAAAGGATCTTTTCTGATCTTGCAAATGTAATCCAGTTTCTTATTGGATATGACACCAATGGCATTCTTTTTTTGTTAGCCAAAACTACTTAGCTAAAAGGGACATTTACATTGGGACACAAGATATAAAATTGCAATGGACGCAGCGACAGGTTTGTGTTATCTTCACCATGATTGCTCGCCACTTATCTTGCACCGAGATGTGAAGTCAAGCAAAATTCTAATGGATTCCAATTTTGAGGCTTATGTTGTTGACTTGGGAATTGGTTCTTGCAAGATTTCGGCACGTCAAAGTGCATGTCTGCTATTGTTGGCTCGTATGGCTACATAGCTCCAGGTAAACTTTGTATGTTGTTTAGATGAGGTTAAGTTAGTTAACTTGCTGATATCTGACTTTTATCATTCTTCCATACTTCTTCTGGTTTGGATTTCACGATGTTTTAGTTTCTTTCCTTCTAGTAGAATATTAGCATATTTAGTTTTATTTAGAAACTATAACACATCAAGACTGCTACATGACTCCACAAATAGGAACCATTCACTACTAATTTGTTATATGTTGCTATGATCCATCTTGATACTTTTGTGGTACCAGTTTTTCTGCACTCACCCAATTCTTTGCTGTCTCAATTGAATACCCAATTTCACAGCTCAAAAGCGTAGCTTCATGAGTAGGTTTAGTAAAGATATCAACTACATGCCTCGATTTGACTTAAGATCCTTTTCTAACAAAGAGTTATGGCCTAACATCCTTATGTTAGCTTCTTTATAACCCATTACATTGACATGATTAGGTATAACCTAACTGTCTTGTCGTTCGTATGTGAATTCTAAAAAAAACATCAATTTCGTGTTTTCATGTTCTATTTGTGGTTTGCAGAATATGCCTACACACTCAAAGCCGATAAAAAGAGTGATGCCTATAGCTTTGGAGTGTTATTACTAGAGTTGGTGACTGACTGAAAGCCAGTCGGTGAATTTGGTGATGGAGTTGACATTGTCCAATGGGTCAGAAAGATGACTGATTCAAGGAAGGAAGAAGTTGCTAAAGTTATAGACCCAAGGCTTCCTTTGGTGCGGATCCATGAAGTAATGCATGTGTTTTACGTTGTCCTACTGTGTGTGGAGGAACAGAGTGTGGAATGACCAAAAATGAGGGTCAAATCCTTTGAGAAGTTCCTAAACCTATCTCCAAGCAAGACGATGACTCTTCAAGCAGTGATAACATTTGTTTGCTTGGATAATTGTTCTTTTTTTAAGTTATATGAACAATCCATTGTGGTAAATTAATTTAACTTTTGTATTATAGTTTGTGAGTTTGTTTTTACTTGAATGATTGCTGAGAAAGTGTGTTGTATTTCATGTGTCATTTAAATCAATGTGTGATAAAGTCCATGTAAATCGATTTAATTAGTATACTATGTTGATTGACTAGTTTCAAGCAATGATAGTCATTAAAATAATAGTTAATGATCAACATAGCAATTTTAATGATCTCAATATAGCTAGTCATAAATATGTATAATGGCCAAAGTTGTCATCTTTAAAAAGTATTAATGAACATTGATTAACTAGTTGGTAGTAGTGATAACGATCAGATAGTAAGTTGCCGAAGATTATTAACGACAAAGATATTGTTACTATTAATGAGTTTAACGACTGAACTAAATGGTCATTATATAACTTTAACGATCATTTTATTTATGGTCATTACTGAGTTTAACAACTGGATTAATGGATGCGGAAGATTATTAACGACAAATATTATGATGGTCATTAATGCGTTTAACGATGACCTAAATGGTCATTATATGGATTTAATGATCGGATTATTTCTAGCTGTTAATGACTTTTAACGACAGAATTACTAGTCGCTGAAGATTATCAACGATAAAGAAATTTCTAGCCATTAATGGATTCGACGACCAATTAAATGGTCCTTATATGGATTTAACGACCGGATTATTTTTTGTCGTTGATGACCAATAACGACAAGATTACTAACCGCTAAAGATTATCAATGACAAAGATATTTCTAGCCATTAATGTATTCCACGACCAACTAAATGGTCCTTATATGATTTTAACAATTAGAATATTTCTGATTGTTGATGACTTTTAACGATCGACACCTTTAAGCCATTGTTATTGACTTTTAATGGCGGCATCTATAACGATGGGTGACGATGGAAAATGCTAGTCGCTAATTACCAATAACGACTGAAATTTGAATATTAACGACCATATTTTTCTTCTCTAATGATGTATTTTCTTATAGTGAATAAAGAAAAAAATGCATCACCAAAAAGAAAAAAATGCGGCCCATATCACAAAATCCAATATGACGGACGCTAGTGATTATATATTATTATGATTAAAATATAGACTTTTACTAATTGATCAGAATATAAAATAAGAAAACTTAAAAGAATAATAACTGAAATATCACTAAATGTGAAAGTTCAAAAGAATCACTAATATAAATCATAATGTCAATAGGATAAAGAGCTGAAGTGAAATAATTCCATGAATCTATCGAACAAATAGCTAATGGCAATGGAAATAATGTCCTAATGTTCAGTATCCTAATTATTTATAAAATAATCCTTGAGTTTCGCAGCTCAATAGATGAATAATAAATGAATGGATAGATTACTAATAATATGGAAGTACTGAGTCAATGTAAATGACAGTATATAAAATCTTGAATTATCAATGAAGAAAATCAATAATAAATATGATGATAATCATCAATGAGATAAATGAATAAAGAGAAATAAATATAAGGATCAATGAAACTGATCAATGCGATGCCTTAAGTAAGGACCCATGTAACACATCTTACAATGCAATGCTCAATGGTCATTTATCTTTCCTATGCAATGTCATTTAGGAAATTTTGTTACTGCCATGTACTTTATGGTCGGACAATGATTGTGCACACCATGACAATCATCCTCATTAAAGAAGAAGTATCTTGTTTCGTTACATGATGGGAGACATCATGCAGTGGAGACATGTGAAAACTCATGCCCCAACAATGTGATACTATGATGTGCAATGATTTCCTATCAATCCGTAACATAGGTACCCAACCTTTTATCTTTAATTAAGTTCTCATCTTTGTCCAATTGAAATTTCTTATCAAACTATGCAATGACGATTCTCTGATTATATTGGTAAAAATAAGATAGATGATAAATAGGGGATTGTCAATAATATAATAGTAAAACAAAAACATAAAATGACATATTTTATAGTGGAACTCGGGTCGGGTTGGGTCTAACCTCAGTCGGGTTCTGTGCACTTAATGGACTTCACCCAAACATGGCATGCGTGTAATTCGAGCTCGGCCCGAGTTGTGTTCAGGCGCTCTGCTCTGTGAACTCAAGCCGGGCTCATAGGACACTCGACTTGAGTTTTGATCTACTATTCTAGTCAAGAAAGAACTTGTCTTGGACCAATGGGTGCTCGGATTGGGTTGCCAATGCACTGAGGTCGCTAGCAATACACGAGCAGTAGGAAACCTACATCGATTATCTTTTGTTTCACCAAACAACCCTACACCAAGTTAGAATTGTCTAAAGCCTGATCGGGGGTCTATGATTCTAGTAAAACGATGACAATGGTTGCCCAGTTTTTGAGATGGTTTCGCCAGAATAAACCTCGATCTTAGGAACAAAGCAATTACAAGACACAAATCATGGATAATAATAGGTCATAATAAACTTTGGTTGAACTTGAGAATATATGTGTGGGATCAAATGAATCACCAAATTTAAGAGAAAACTTTGGTTCGATGCTTCCTCAACAAAACCTCAAGCGCATAGACGCTCTCATTGGGTACTTTGATTTCCACTGGGGGCACACAATTGTACAATGCCCCCATTTAAACGATTCCTTCCGATAAGTTTTAAAAATTTGTAATCACAACTTATACTTCTCGGTCCGCAAGTATACAACCATACTCTAGTAAAGCTTTGGGTTGAACCACATAGAGAGAGGATGAATTTGTTTCTAAACTTTTTAATCATGAAATAAGAGAATCTGATTACACTGATAAAAGAGTTTAATCTAAGATTACTGAAGTTTAGAATGCATAAATGTAACAGTTTCCTAAGCTGTGGGGACTTTTTCTTTATATTTTTATTTTCATTATCTATGTAATGTGAAAATCAAGCAAACGAGAATAATATTAAAAAATTATGCATAAATGACTCAATTCAATTGGATGTGCAATGGGGTATGAAAATGCATGTGATATGACATATGTTGTATATATAACTTAATATATGATATGATATATGTAGTATATATAAATTCTATATATTGAAATATGTATGTATGTATGTATGTCGCTAGCAATACACGAGCAGTAGGAAACCTACATCGATTATCTTTTGTTTCACCAAACAACCCTACACCAAGCTAGAATTGTCTAAAGCCTGATCGGGGGTCTATGATTCTAGTAAAACGATGACAATGGTTGCCCAGTTTTTGAGATGGTTTCGCCAGAATAAACCTCGATATTAGGAACAAAGCAAATACAAGACACAAATCATGGATAATAATAGGTCATAATAAACTCTGGTTGAACTTGAGAATGTATGTGTGGGATCAAATGAATCACCAAATTTAAGAGAAAACTTTGATTCGATGCTTCCTCAAGAAAACCTCAAGCGCATAGACGCTCTCATGGGGTACTTTGATTTCCACTGGGGGCACACAGTTGTACAATGCCCCCATTTAAACGATTCCTTCCGATAAGTTTTAAAAATTTGTAATCACAACTTATACTTCTCGGTCCGCAAGCATACAACCATGCTCTAGTAAAGCTTTGGGTTGAACCACACAGAGAGAGGATGAATTTGTTTCTAAACTTTGTAATCATGAAATAAGAGAATCTGATTACAGTGATAAAAGAGTTTAATCTAAGATTACTGAAGTTTAGAATGCATAAATGTAACAGTTTCCTAAGCTGTGGGGACTTTTTATTTATATTTTTTATTTTCATTATCTATGTAATGTGAAAATCAAGCAAACGAGAACAATATTAAAAAATTATGCATAAATGACTCAATTCAATCGGATGTGCAATGGGGTACGAAAATGCATGTGATATGACATATGTTGTATATATAACTTAATATATGATATGATATATGTAGTATATATAAATTCTATATATTGAAATATGTATGTATGTATGTATGTGTAACAATCCATGCATGCATAATCGCCACTAGATATGAGCCTTGGATAACAATCCAGAAATCCAATATCTATCTTGATATCACTATAATTAGATATCTAATAAATAAGGTAGTTATGATAACCATTCAATTTTTTCATATTATGGTTACAAGGAAGTTACAACCTCTCATATTCTTCCTACCATAACTAGCAAATTAGTTAGGCCTAAATCAAGCTCAACCTAACTAACTCCGATAATCCCTAAACAAGATCTGGATGCAGTAAACATAGCTGTTCATTACAAAAATGTAAAAATCCTATAAATTGTAGCCCCCCTTCACAAACCCTTAGTTTAATTTGAAGTTCGCGATTCATTACGAATGATCAAATAAAATTATGAAGAAATGCGGAAATGTGATGAATTTTTTTTCTTTATAACATAAGGATAAAGGTATATAATTAAAAAAATTACACAATAAGTGATGATCATTTCAAAACAAACCAACTTCCTTAAGTTTTATATCTCACAAAATGACTTTGTCTTCTTACAAGTTACAAACTACACATATATATATATTACATATAACAAACTCTCTCGACATCCTAATAAAAGGATACGAGAGTAACAACTCCCATCATTACCTTTACAACAAAAGTGTTAAACCCTGTTAAGATCATGAGCTCCCACGATCCAAGAAATTATACCGATATGAAAAATATTAGAAACAACATTATGAGCAAACATAGCTCAATAAGTTGATAACCCATAAGCGATTCATCTAATTAATTCAGAGAGACAAGCAAAGATATGAAATAATTATAATATCACAATTTGTGTTTTCATATATTTGAAAATAGTATATACAATTTCTTAATTGAAATCATCACACTCCTATTGCAATCAATATTATTTAAATCATATCAAATATACGTATATAAATGCAACACTCTCATATGAATGCACCAATCACCAACTGGCCAGTGGTCAGTAGGTGGACTCTAGAGGTGACTCCCATCGTGATAAGCGATATAGCACTTAGCTCCATTCTACCAAATCACTTTTAGGAAACATATCATATAGCGATAGGTGGACTCTAGAGGTTGCCCGTACAGATTCTAGAGGTGGCCCCCATCGCATCTACTCACGATGTGGCACTTAGCTCCGCATGGCACTTAGCTCCAGTCTATCTTATCCCATTATTGGAGAACAGAATGATGAATTGGACTCTAGAGGTAGCTATCATCGTGATCAGCGATGTAGCACTTAGCTATAACCATCATATATGCAAATGCAAACAGATGTCAATGCATGATTCTTCACATAACAAACATCTCTCGAATATCAGAAGATGAATCAAATCAAATACCATTTCAAACGGAACAAGATTGCACTCATCGTAATCCATTCAGATCACATCACATATACTTTTCAAATGTGTAATCATATAATCATTGAGATATACTTTTCATAATTGTATTTCTTGAAATCAATTCATAACATATCCGAAACATATTCAATACTATGATAATTAATGTCACACCAAATTCAAAAGAGTTGAATACATAGAGTAGAAGAAATCAACTTACCTGACATAAGAAATCTTACAAGGTGTTTCCCCATTTCTTTTCTTGTCATTCATCTAACGCTATAACAATATTATAGGTCCATATTATTCTTACAACCATACCAATATAGAAATTATATATCATTTACACATTCCATATAGCTCAATCAATTGAATTCATCATAACTGGTTATCTAGTATTATAACTTATTGCACACCTAGCTAAGAAAATTCATAACTTTTAAGATAAATAATAAACTCACATGATTAAAATTTTATTTAATTCCCGATTACAAAAACATTACTTTGTAAATGTTCAGATCTTATTTCATTAGATATGCCTTAGGAAAATCAGAATTCAACTCAAATTTTATGTTGATTATGTGTTATTACAGACTGAGTGAGGTTCGGATAAATATTTATAAATTTCACTAGACATATCCTTTTTGAGCAATTCCAATCGTAAACGATGACATCTGTATATTGTTGACCCTAAATTAGCAAATGAATATATAACATATTTGATTTAATACCTAATTTACAACATCATGTAATAGTTTCATAGAATAGAGTGATATCACCATAAAGATGAACACATAACTTCTTCCACAGATATCTAATTGACCTGATTACAAGGATCACCGAAAGTAGAAATGGAATGGAGTTGACATACTTATTGTCATAATTTATATCTTTATATAATTCTTAAAAAATCTCATGGTGGTGCATATTTCAATTCTGCTTTAGAATTTGGATGACGGAGAAGTAACCAATGTAAATTTGATACCTTCTTGTATGTAATTTATTTTTGACTAATTACAATTTTATTAGAACCATAGTTTAAGTACGTTTCCAACATATAAAATTCATAATTTATTTAAAAGCATAAAATTTACTGCATAATTTCTAATTAGGCCTACTTCTTTTGTGTGGACAGCAAGATATCTTCAAACTAATGATCACCTAACTTTTTAAACAAGAGCGCTTTTAAAATAATTATTTCTTCTCCATAAACTAGACCTTCCGGAGATCATGTGATCCAATTTTTAGAATTTTTACATCATAATAAAATATTTTGTTATTCAAGTCACAATTTTTTACTTCTATTTGATCACACGCCCACTGCCAAGAGAGGTTATATATATATATATATATATATATATATATATATATATATGTATATATATATATATAATTATTAGAGTGTCTTAGGCAGTGGAGAGAATGTGGATAACTATCTATGTAAATAAAATAATAATAATAATGAAAGGTTATCATTACTGTAACGCGGTGGGCTGAAGTCATGGAGGGTACATGTCGGTAAAGTAGGCTGAGTTATGAAGTTGGTTAAATGAAGAAGAAACAAATGTACATAGCATTAATTAAGAGGAAGATAGATTATTAAGCATGATAATGCTCACAATCGTATAACTAATTTAGTTAACTAACTTGAGGAAGTTTTCTTTATTATAATAAATTATATCATATTAAAAAAAATATGCACATTTAAGTATTCACGATAGTTAACAAACTAATTAGTTGAAATATAATTAATTTAATTTGCTATGTCATAACTATAGTATTTCAATTAAACTAACCTTATATCAAATGGAACAATTAACAGAATAATTCTGAATACCAAGCCTAACTCATTAACTTGCTCTCGAGTAAATTAGAATTAATTAGGATATCTTTGTTATTAATTACTTTGAAATCATTTATTATGCTCCAGTACCCATAAGACTAATTCATATATAAGTTAATTTTGGTAAAATTAATATAATATTACAATTAAACTAATTCAGATCGAAGAAAATTATTCACCTTATTAATTATCAATTAAGTTAATTTGCATACAAATAAGCCTTAGGATGTTACACCCCCTCTCCTCACGCCCAAGAGAACAGAAGGTCTTCTCTTCTATCGACGGTCACCTCCTTCCTCTTATGAGTATACTCCTCCTTTTTAATCTTAGGATTTCATTGTCTTCCTCAACCATCAAACACATCTCAATTTCTCCAGTATTGAAAGTTTCTCTTGTGAATGTGAGAGGAATTTTTACAAGGGAAATTGGCATTTTATCTTTTGCGTCTTTGCGTTTTTTGGCACATTCACATACCACCACTTTCTATCATATGCTTCTACATCATATTCACGTGCCCCCACACCAGAAGAGTAATCTCTTCCTAATTTCGAAATATAGGATTAATGCATGTTAGGGAGATTTTGTTCAAGATTTCAATAAAAAGAAAGACCAAAAGAACGATCCAAGAACTTCATATAGATAAACTGAAAATCATAATAAAGAGTAAAAATGAATGCAATAATTTTCAAGAACCTAGATCAAAAGCATTTATAAACATATGAAAACATGTAAGAAAATTGTGTATGCTCAATATTTAAATTTGTTTGGGTCCAATAAATTATGGATTCTTTTGAAGTCCAGATCAACTTCATAGCCTTGATTCATATATTTTCTAACTTGTATTAATAGGCCAAATGTCCATAGAAATAACAAAAATCACAAGCAATAAGATAGTTTCATGGGCATGATCATTAAGATAATTAAATTTCAAATTGTCTTATGAAAAGATTTGAGAATGTTTGACTCTAAAGCAGTGATGATAAGAATGTTATGTTTTGAATAATAACCATAAGCATGTTTAGATTTCGAAGAATAATAATACTTCACATACTATCCACATGATTTTTTTAAAAAAAAAATTATAAAATTAATTTTCTTTCTTAATGTGAAGTAGACTTTGCAAGAACTTTGGCATATTGTGAATTGGCGTGGGAACATCGTCATTACATTTAAAAGATATAAGAAGCATATCGTCCAAAGATTCTTACAAAGAACCACTTTTTTTCTTTTCCATGCAACATACTCAAATTTGAGTTTTCTATTTTCTTAAATACACAAATTTCAATAGTTGAAGAAAAGAGAGTGAACTAAATTTTTTTCTCAAAATTTGATTGTCAAGCATGCATGCATCATTCTACTATTTCAAACTTTCAATTAAAGTAGTAAAATTTTAGTATTTCTCATTTCAAAGAGTCGCAAAATGCACAAGAGAAAGAATTATTTTTCTTTTTAAAATTTCAAAGTCATTTTGTATGAAATCATTCATCAAAGTTTCATGTTTCTTTTTTAGGGGTAGATACTTTAGAATAAAAATATAAGTAAATTCTTGTATACTTATTAAAAGCAAATATTTCATCATTGAATTATTTGTTGTAATGAATAAGGAAGCCCATAAAGAGCAAATTTTAGGGTACACATGACAAGAAAATAATATAATTCATCAAAGACTTCAAAGCCTTCATAATGTAAGTGGTTGCTCCACTATAAGTTAAGTTTTGAATCTTGCTCCATGAACCTTTGTGTCAAATATTTCAACTTTGAAGTGAAAAATATAGTGAAAGATCATATTATGTAACAACAAATTTCAAGCATTAAAAGTTTTGAACTTAAATCAATTTCATATTGCATGTGTCATCCACGTATAAACTAGGAGCACCTTAAAAATAAAATTGCAAGGAGTCTAGTATAAGAGTTATGTCAAATCAAACATTGAATTCAAGTTTTAACACATCAAGTGAGCAACAATCAATGACAAACCACTTCTACAAGTAACAGTTGTTTTAACTATACAAAATATATAAATATAACAATAGAAACAAAGGTAGATATAGACACTCATCGTGCATGCCTCATTGAAGAAATGAACTCCATTTCTAGACTATAAGTACTTGTACCATGACTTGGAGGAGAATATGTATCTTGAAGTAGGGGCATAGTTTCTTTATCATCTTTTTCAACCCTTTTCACTCTTCCTTTTATGTTGGCATTTTGCAAGGATCGTAGTTCAACTTCAAGTTCCCTCATTGTGGGTCTTTCACTCCCGTTCAACTTGAGGCACATTTCTACAAGTTTCACAACTTTATCAAGCTCATATCTTGTCCCTTCCTTCATAACTCGATCCTCTATAAGTTCAAATTGTCTATTCTCTCTCAATGCTTTAATAAATTGCATTACCAAATTTCTTTCTTCCTCATTTTGAGTTGATATGATTGGTTTTTCCCCTGATAGCAATTCCAAAAGAATGACTCCGAAGCTATACACATCACTTTTGTCTGTTAGTTGCCATGTTTGATGATATTCTGGATCTAGGTAACCAATTGTACCTTGTATAGCTGTAAATATATGAGTTTGATCTAGTGGAATTAACCTTGAAGCTCCAAAATCAGATAATTTTGCTGTATAATAGTCATCCAAGAGTATATTTGAGGATTTCAAGTCTCGATGAAAAATAGATATGGACGCTGAAGAATGCAAATACTCAAGTGCTCCTACAACTTCTGTTGCAATTCTTAGTCGATCTCCCCATGATAATGTCGATTTGTGATTTGGATTATGTAGGTGATGAAAAAGGGTTCCATTTGAGATAAATTCATATACTAACAAGGGGACTTCAGTCTCTAAACAACATCCAAAAAGCTTCACTACATTTCTGTGGTTGATCTGAGATAGAATGATAACCTCATTTAGGAATTCATCTATCTCACTCTTCTCCTTAATTTTTGATCGTTTTATTGCAACAACACGTTGGTCTGATAAGATTCCTTTGTAAACTATTCCGTGCCCACCTTGGCCAATAATTCTTGAGGTATCAAAATGGTTTGTAGCTTTCTCCAGTTCTTTTAGGGAAAATATTTTAATTTTTTCTGCAACATCTTCGTTAGATGCAATAAGTTGTTCAAGTAATAATCCATGATTTTCACGAAAGTGTCTTTCTCTTATTCTCTTCTGGCTTATCTTACTCCATTTCCATATTGTAAATAATGAGGCTATAGCTAGCAGTAGTGTACCAAGACCGCTGCTCACACCAATAATGATGCCTACATAATTTGTAGCAACTTTAAATGTTATTATCCTAACATATGTCTTTTCATATATCAATAAACTAAAATAAATCTCATATTCTTACCTGATACCATTCTAGAAGAGCATGTGTGGCTTCCAACCGTGTTAACGCAATGGCCGTAACAATCATATTTTTCAGGATTTTGACATTCGTCAATATCTAACAAATCATCATGGAACAAAAAGTAAGTTTGATCAAATGCTGAACTCGTACTTTTTATGAGATTTTTTTCTTTCCTCCTCTTTTCTGTGACTATTAGATTAACTTTTTTGTAACCGTTCACTATATTATAAGATATGAGATTTTATTGATAATAAGAATATCTATCTATCTATCTATCTCTCTCTTTATATATATATACATATATATATACATATAATATATATATATACTAGTATGATGACCCACGCGATGCGCAGAGGACACAAAAACCTATATATGTAAAAAAATTTATTATAAAATAAGAAATTTTATTTTGATATAAATTTTATAGATTATCTAATCATTTTCTCGCCTTAGAAACTTATATATGTAAATATGTTATAATAAATTAAATTTATTTTTAAATTAGTTTTTTAAACTCTATTACATTCTTCATTTTTAATTATTTTTTACTCTATCTTTGCCCCATTTAACTTCATTACTTTGTTAACATCTATTACTTAAATTTTTTTTATTTTATGTATGTTAATTTACATATGACAATATAGAAACACCATGACTTCTCCTTTCAAAATTATACATCTTTCTAATTTTGATATAATATATATATAAATAGCAATTGATATCTATATTTTTTTTAAAAACATATATCTTAGAATTAAGTAAATACTATTTATTTTAATAATATTAACAATGCCTATTATTTTGCTTTTTTATTTTATCTATTTCATTTTCTATGTGACAATGTAAAAATGTCATATTTGACATGCTATATGTATTTAAAGATATATAAGATAAATAAATTAAATTATTATATAGATTGTTAAAATTATTTAAATATTTTAAGCCTTATATGTGACTTAATGAAATAGTGACATAGATCAACTTCTACCTTTCCATTTACTTATATATGCATAATGCATATAGAGAAAGATTGACGATGAAATGAGAAAGATTGACGATGAAATGAAAATTCTTTTATTACTTATATCTTTTTATAATTTGTAGTTAATTATAGTTTGTTGATTATTTTTTAGAAAATGTCCACCACAATGCATTCACTTCTTAATTAAGTATATTTTATAATGATTTATTTTAAAATATATACTTAATAGTTATAACTTTCTTCCAATAAACAATATAGACAATTATTTTTTTACATTCTTAAAAATTAATTATTATTTTTTTTATCATACATGATCTAACTTTAAAAAATCAATTATCTAAATAATATTACATGGCTTCATGATAGGGTTACATCCAACTTTTAACTCTCTTTAAGATGTGTGTATATATGCATGTTATGTATGTATTAGATATAAATAATGATTGAAGTTAAATATTTTATCTAATATAATGTTGATAACATTTATTCTAATAATAAATATAAGTAATATATATTTATATTATTATTTGAGTACGAGTGGAAAATTTTTAAGTTGATCCTAAGTTAATTCCATGCAAATCCTCACTTGGTTATACCTTTTTTTATAATATTTTACTTTTTAGTGTTTGATAATATTTACATGAGGAACTGAAAAAATATATGATATATTTACATAAATTAATATTTAGTTTATTCATGTTGTCATTATATATATACATAATATAGTATTTAAAAGTAATTTTAACAATATTATTTTGTGTGTGGCAATAGCATCTATCCCTTCCCCCTCTCAAATATAATGTGGATTATTATTAATACATAAATTTATCTTTTTTTATTCGTCATTTGGGTTGCTCTGAACATATTTTATTCTTTAGAGTACAATGTAGATATGAATGATTGTGATTTTAGTCCATTATTATTTATTATTGTAATTTAATAAAAATATACATCAAATAGTGATTAAAAACTTTTAGGATAATAATTTAATCGGATTTAATGAGTGTTAAAGGAGGGACAATGTCTCCCCTCTTCTTATTCATCAGATCAAGAATCTATGAATCAGATTTAAAATCTTTAGATAGAAATGAACAAAATAAGATCCATGGATTTCTAATCCAATGAATAAAAATATAAGAGACACGATGTCCCTCCTTTAAATAGAACCTTTATTTTTTTTCCTAATCTAATCAATATTATAGTTTATTTTAACGTTTTTATTTAAAAAATACTCATGTGTAGACCAAATTCATTTCATTTAAATAAACATCCCTACTCTTTCATTAATAAATTTAAATGTGAAAATAAATAAGTAGTATATCTCCTTGATATATATATATATATATATATAATCACATAGATATATATAATAATCTGTTTAAGAATATATTAAAAATATTTAATTTGAATATATTATGTTACTTCATTATCTTAATATGACTAAAATTATATATTTAATGTTGATAACATTTATTTTAATAGTTAAAACAAATAATTGATTAAAACTTGTTTAATTTTGTCATTAAATTAGTCATAAGTCATTCTTAATCAAATTCTTATATTAGATATGTGTTCTCCTTCAAAAACATTTTTAAGATTTAGCTAGTTTTGAATGTGGTACTAAAAATTTTGATCCAATGATTCATATGTTGTCAAATCAAAATAATGTTTGATTGCCTAAACGTGCAATTCCATATTGTGATTGCACCCTAATTTAATTCATATTATAATATGTAAATTTATTTTTTTATGCATCATTCAAAAAAGATATGAAATATATATTATAATTTGTGAATATTTTTTGTTCCTTCTAATACAATATAGATATGAAATATAAACATTATATTTAGCTTATATATGCTGTCTCTGACTTAGGTTCTAATTATTGATATTGATTGACTTATTACAAATAGATAACTACCATATTTGTAAATCTACATTTTTTTATGGTCTATTACATCTCTTTTCATATTATAAGTTTTAAATGCGGGACTAAATTAAACAACTACCCTTATTCAAGTTATAATTAATTTTGTACCAATTATGTTTCATTGTTTATTTTAATAATATACTTCATTAGTCATCATATCAAAACTAATTCCAAAAGAAAAGATCATGAAGGAGTCATGACATTTTTCATCATCTATCCTTTCTTTTAATACTATATATATGATATTATTAACTATAGCCAAAATATTATTAATCATCAATGAAATATTTTTATCATGAATCAACCTAATCAATTGCACATGGTTCCTTTTATAAATCTATTTAATTTTTTTTCATGCAATTGATATAAAATGTGAAATTATATTATAATGTATATTATTAAAATTTAGAATATTTACAAATTTATAACTTAAAATATAAATAAAAAACATGATATCTTTTCGTAACTAAAATTTTAATATCATGATTATATTTTAACAATTCCAACAAAAAATATGTATCAAATTAACAAAATATTTAATACTAATAAGAAAATTATTAAGTTTTATTGACTATTTTGTTATTAGGTGATTACACATTCGATATCAATTTTATAGCGAACTATGACATATAAATATACATATAATAAATTAACAAATGATTAATAATAATTACATAATGATTAAGTTTGATTTATTATTTTGTCATTAGTTCGTTACATATCTTATATGGGTTTATAACAAACTATTCAATAATACTAAAATGCTTAAGAGTCATAGTTGTTAAATGATTGATATAGATAAGTATTCTATCTCCTGCGTAGAATAATAATATTATAATAATAAAAAATAACTATATACAACTAAAACTTATTAGTAGAAATAATATATTTTTATGAATATTATTAACACAATATTTTTATATACATATAATAGTAAATAACTATTAATAGTAATAAGATTAAGTTTTGTTGACTATTTTATTATTAGGTGATTACTTATTTATAAGGAACTATAACATATATATATACATATAATAATAAATTAACAAAATATTAATAATAATAACATAATGATTAAGCTTGGTTGATTATTTTATTATTAGATGATTACATATCCTATATTGGTTTATAACAAACTATTCAATATAAAATATTTGATATATGTAAAACTTTCTATCCTCTTGACACAATAATAACATGATTACAACAAAAAATAACTATATACAATTAAAAAATTATTAGTGAAAATAATATATGACTATAAATAACACAAAAAGTATATCATTTATTCATATATTATTTGTTATAACAAAAATGCTTAATTTATAGTAGTTGAATAATGTCTTTAACTTGTGTTTATATTCATTAGAGCATGGAATGCATGTCGTTAACTCCAACTTCATATTATGATATAATATTTTGATCCGCGCATACTCTTTACCTTCAAAAGGATGTCAAGTATGCAAACGAAAGCTGAAAGCCCTTCATGCCATTTAACATTTTTTTCTTGGACATAAATAAATTACATATAAATAATTTTTCCTATAACATTTTTTTGAAAGAAAAGAAATTATATATAAGTAATTTTTTTTATCACGCACAAACCTATATTGTAGGCCCGCACGTATTCTTTACCTTCAAAGAAAGTGTTGAGTATGCAAATGAACGATTGAAAGTCCTCTATTTATAGTTACAAATATAGAATTTTAAATTATAAATAATAACATTGTATATTTTTAATAACTAACTTTTAAGTATCCATATTTATATAATAAAAATATTATTATTTTATATATTCAATTCATGAGAGCTTGACATATGGCACTTTCGACCTCATATATATATATATATATATATATATATATATATATATAGCAATGAGCAAAATGTGTATTGACTTGATGGAGTTGAAGAACCCATTTCTCCTGTTGTAAACTTGTAGTGTATATGCCAAATAGATATAATTATAATTTAATATGCATGAAGAGTACAAAATTATCCATCTATTTAAGCTACATAAAAATTAAAGCCACCGATATATCTCATTAATATGAGAAAATATAAAGTAATAAATATAAATACTATTGATAAATACTCCCTAGCTAACAACACGTTCATTTTATTCATTAAATTCTTAAGACTTTAAAGAGGATTGCTATGAAGTAATAACAATCCTGGTGTGGTGTATTAATATATCCTTATTGTGTAATCATTAAATAATCTGTTAAAATTGATGGGTTGATCAATCTTTAGGAAGAGCAGATCAATAATTTTATATTTTTAAAATCATCATACCTTTCCTACTTATCTTTTCGTTCCAAGTACTCTCACTCACAAAGGAAATAATATGCCCTACGAGTCAAAAGGTAGAAGAAAACATAAGAAATGAGTCAAGAAAAGAAGGTACCGTGGCATCCATCATCAAGGTATGGGTTGCCTTCAAAGCCATCCGGGCAATTGCACATGTACCCCGTCTGTTGAACGCCTTGGTCGCTCGTGATGTTCGTATCGACGCATTTAGTGCTTGCACCGCGGCATGCGAAACTGCTGATGTTCTTCGCGGCCTCGTCGCAGGTTTGAAACTCAATCGCCCACTTGAAGATGGCCCGGTCTTGTAGAAACGTGAAGGGCCTGTGCCATGCCCTTCCTCCAACGTGGTATTGCTCGCCGCCGGAGTCGGGTTCGACTGAAACTTCCATCTCGCCTTCCTGCAGACTGATACTGTTCACGTGGGCTAGGCGAGTGTCGCTCATGTTGAAGAGTAGCACCGGCGGATCCGACGTTTCGTCGCACGTAAGAACGAACGAGGGGTCCCGGTAGCAGCCCTCTCCTAACCCAAACGGAAAGTCCACGCTGACGTTTCCGCATGTATTCTTGCAGTTTTTTGATGGAGCAACGTTTACCGACAGACCTGTCGTTTAATTATCATGTGGTTAGGGCGATGTTCTATAGTCCAGGCGCTAAATCGGTTCCCGAAAGGTTTTGAATCTAACAAATCGGTTGAATGGGACAATCTGGACGATATATTCAACTAAAACATTTATAAATAATTTTTTTATGAAAATAAAGGAAACAAGATAATTATTTACATATTTATATTTTGGTCTTGAATATAGAAACTCATAATTTGTGTGCTTAGTTATTAATATTTAATTAGGATAAAATGGTAAAGGCAAAATAAAATAAAATATCTAAAGTTTTTTTTTTATCAGAGGATGAATTACTTTTTTATTCACCATTCAAAGATGGTAAGAAAAATATGAACTTGATGATAACATAAATAAAATGTATTTAGGACAAAAAAAAACTTTCGCATATAGCAGTTGAGTGGTCAGTGTAGCTACAATCTGGATTTTGACCTGAATTGATCTGTTCAATTCTATTCCATCCGACCGGTCAGGTCCAAAATTTACAACTCTGGGTTAAAGTCACTAAGTGCATGTGACAAAATAATTAATTTCAATGAAATAATACAATGAACTCTTAGATGATTAATTAGAGGAGGGAGACGGAGCACATACCAGTACTGCAGCCATGAGGCAGGTATGGGTTGCCTACCAAATTATTCTGACACGAGCACCAGTAGCCATAGGACATATTACTCGAAGAATCGAAGTTGTCATGACATTTGGAATTTGGGCTGAGGCAAGCGTAGGTTTTGCTATCTTTCTCTGCCTCTCTGCATGGGTGATCATCTATGCCCCAGTCCAGATAAACATGACTTTCTTGAAACCAGCCGATGAAGGCCTGGACGACGGAAGGCTGAGTGTACTGATCATTTGTGCGAGACAATCGAATACCGAAAGACCGCACATCCCTTTTTACTAAAGCGTAGCATGTGGCCAGGCCGGCGCACGTGGAATTGCAAGTCGCAATGGTTTCATTGCTTGCTAGATCTACGAGAGAGCCAGCCGCGCTACAACCTTGGACCCAAAAATAGAACGTCGAGTGTTGGAAGAAGAATGGCGAGTTCGCTAGAGCTGCCCACGGGGTATAGGAGAAGTTATCGCTGACATTCATTATGGCGATATTATGTCTGACTTGAATGTACTGCATGATGTCAATACTGCCGAGGACCTCGACGGAGCCGGATGTGTTGCCAAGGAAGAGCCTGGGCGGATTGATGGTAGCATTGCAGACGAGATCAAAACCAGGCATGAAGCAGCCATGACCGATACCAAAAGGATACTCGAAGGTGATGTTGCCACAGCTCGTTGGGCAGTGAGAAGGAAGGGGGAACGTTACGCTTGCAGTAAACGTGGAATTACCATCTGCTCTTGTTGCGGCGACGAGTACTGACACGAGCACCACGAGCAACAATGGCGATCGTATCCTCATTTCTTGGCTCGTCTCCCTCTTGTTTTTTCTTTTTTCTTCTTTTGCAGTAGTAGAAGAATGAACTAATTTATAACCAATGTTTTCAAAATTGGATCGAATTAGTTGGATCATTTCGACCGACTAGGTTCAATCGGTGAACTGAATTAGTCAGAGTCCCATATTATAAGTAGGACAATTTTGTAAAATGGAGTTGCTTTCTTGATATAGAAGTGTCGAGGAGTTGCTTCTTTCAGTGACTTGACAACATAGTTGACATTAGTTATCTAATTACTTCTTCCTTTGTCTAATTATATAGTAGGATATTTGTAAAATGCAGTTGTCTTCTTTCGATGACTTCTCAATATAGTAGTCATGAATTATATAACTCCTTATTTCTTTGTCTAATATGAGGATAATTTTAAATGCAATTGTTTCTTTGTGTGACTTTTCATGATAGTTTACATTGATTATATAATTATGTCTTTCTTTGTCTGATAGTACCATAATTGTAAAATGTAGTTGCTTTAGCATGACATGAAAGTGTCAAATTGAGCTATGATTGGCAGAACAAACTTCAATTAAAAACGATTAAAGGATTGAATGAATAAATTAGATGAGATATATATATATATATATATGGTATGTATGTATGTACATTGATTATATAATTGTGTCTTTCTTTGTCTGATAGTATGATAATTGTAAAATGTAGTTGATTTAACATGACATGAAAGTGTCAAACTGAGCTATGATTGGCAGAACAAACTTCAATTACAAAGGATTAAATGAAAAAAATAGATGAGATATGTATAATGTATGTATGTATGTATGTAATGTTGGAAGATAACTTTTGTGTTCCATTTTTTTTATGTTAATTGTACAAATCTTAAATGATTAAAACTAAACATTTAAATACTAGAAATGTTCTTGAAAAAAATATACTTTTATGACTTAAAGTTAATAATGATGGGGATTTTACATATTTTAGGACTTACGAAATTTTGCATTTAACCCTAATTTCATAACTTTACTTGCATGATTATATATTTTAGGTATTCTTTGCATGATTTTATGAATCTCCCACAGGCTTTTTTAATTTTTCTTCCAAACTTTGATTGAATTTTTTTTTAAAAAAAAACTTATTTTAATGTGTTTCATGCTGTAGGATTTAGGTGTGAGTGATTTGGCAACTTTTGGATCCAACAACAGTTGTACAGAGACTCTAAATAATGGCAACTTCTAAAAAACTAGGAGCAGGAACTAGAACAGCATCTAACAAATACTTTCATGTAGACAAGTCAACTTAAATAAAAACCCTCTTCCACAGTTTTAAGAAAATTTCCTAAGGCTAAAAAAAGAACACCTGACAAAAGAGAAAATAAGCATGGAACTCTAGGGCATGAAGGAAAAAACAAGACCATTTGAAGATAACAACTGATTTTAGAGGGTAGAGTTTTATTCTCGTCCCTTTGAACTGAGAAACCAAGGAACCTGCTGCATTTTTGTATTTTTTGTAGTTTAACTTATAAATACTTATACTTCTTGTTTTTTCTAAGTGTTTGACATGGAGTCATTCATTCTAGATTTGATATTCTTCCCTATGAATCTACCACTTGATCAAGGGTTGTGTTGGAAGCCAACTTGGAAGGCAACACCTAACTTGGCGCTTAATATTGTCAGAATTGAGTGAAACAACAACAAATTGGTATCATAGCTCTTAGCATCTTAAGGGCTATGGTGATGGAGGCTACATCGACAATTGCTGTCAAGCATTGCTCCTCCAATCCTTGATGGCAGCAATTATCAAGTCTGGCAAGTGAGGATGAAAGCATTCTTTGAAGGATCTGATCTATGGGAGGCAGTGGAAGAAAACTATGAAGTGCAACCATTGGAGGTAGAAAGGGTGCATATGAAGGAAAGTGAATCAGTGCAAGGCTTTGTTGATAAAAAAATAGATTTAGCCAACAAATTAGCATTGCTGGGCACTGATATTGGAGAGGCTACTTGTTGAGAAGCTCTTATGTTATGTGCCTAAAAACTTTGAAGCTACTGTGGCATCTCTTGAGAACACAAAAGAAATATCAAAGTTGCAATTCACTGAAGTTGTGAGTGCTCTTCAAGCACAGGAACCAAAAGGGAGTATTAAGGAGAGGAGATGAGCCTATTGAAGGTGAAATGCAGGCTAGAGTGAAATATGTAAGTGGTGAGAAGAATCACATAAATTAGTCTGGTAATCAGCAGACCAATTCTGGTGCAAGTGATGCACAAGAAAAGAAGGGAAGTGACGAATCCTGCAAGCATCATGGAAAGAAGGGTCATTCTTTCTTTAGGTGTTGGAGAAGACCAAATGTGAGTGCCGGGAGTGTGGGAAGATGGGACATGTGGAGAGGATCTGCAAAGGAAAGAGTTCTCAACAAGGAAAGGCTCAGACTATAGCAGGTGAAGTGGAGCAATTGTTTGTTGCTTCAGGTTTTGTGTCTCAGGTCTCACATGATAAATGGCTTGTAAATAGCAGATGTTCCAATCATATGTCTGGAAATGAGGCAATTTTCACTGATATTGATAGATCATTCAATACCAGAGTGATGATTGGCAATGGTGATCTCTTGCAAGTTGAAGGAAGAGGCAATGTGTTACTTGAAGGCACTGGAGGACTGAAGTTGATATCAGATGTCTATTATGTTCCCAAGATAGATCTAAATCTTCTAAGTGTGGGACAACTAGTTGAAAAAGGTATGAAAGTTATATTTGAAAGGAATGAGTGTGCTATTACTGATGAAGAGGGCAAACTTCTCTTCAGAATTCCTATGCAAAATAAATATTTGCCTTTGATCCTACAAGTGAAGAAAGCATGGCTATGACATGCATGCAAAGTCAGGAGGAGTTATGGCACAAGAGGCTAGGACATTTTCACTACAAAGGGCTGTAGTTTATGTAAAAGCACAGCTTAGTTAAAGACCTACCTCGGTTGGGTAGTGAAGTCTCTGATTGTGAAGAATGCTTGCAAGGAAAGCTAGTAAAGAAACCTTTCCAGAAAACAACATGGAGGGCTAAGGAGAAACTGCAACTTGTACACTCTGAAGTTCATGAAATATTTCTAAGGTTCAAACAGGAGGTGGAGAATGAAGCAAACTGCAAAATCAAGATAATAAGGACTGATAATGGTGGTGAGTATATCTCAAAAAGATTCAAAACCATCTATGAAAATTCAGGCCTAAAGCATCAGTTCACAGTTCCTTATACTCCTCAGCAGAATGGGGTGAGTGAAAGGACAAATCGAAGCATTGTGGATATGGCAAGATGTATGCTCCAAGGCAAGCAACTATCCAAAAGTTTTTTGGGCAGACGCAGTAAACACTGTTGTCTTCTTGTTGAATAGGCTACCAAGTAGGGCTCTCAACAAGCTGACATCATTTGAGGCATGGTATGGCTTCAAACCAAAGATTAGTGGACTGAAAAATTTTGGTAGTTTATGCTATTACTTGACTTCTTTAGTCAGTAGAGATAAACTTGATCATAGAGGTGAAGCTGCTATCTTTGTGGGGTATAGTTCTCAGTCTAAAGCCTATAGAGTGTACTGTCCAAATGCACAAAAGATTATTGTGAGTAGAGATGTAACCTTTTCTAAAGATAAGAGATGGGAAAGTATACAATATGAAGATAAAAAGGATGATAGCAAAAGCATTGTGGCTGAAGCAGATCTGCAGAATGAGTTTCTGTAGAATGAGTGTGAGTTGATTGAAGATGAACTAGTAGATCATTTACCTATGTGAGGTACCAGATGGCTAGCAGAGGTCTATGCTAGATGTAATATGGCTTTGTTAGAACCAAGAACTGTGGAGGAAGCAAAAGAAAATGCTGAGTGGATATCAGCAATGAGAGAAAAATTGAGCATGATTAACAAGAACAACACATGGCAACTTGTGCACAAGCCTGATCACAAGAAGACTATAGGTGTCAAATGGTTCAAGACAAAATTGAACCCCGATGGTACAGTGAACAAGTATAAAACCAGATTAGTTGTGAAGGGATATGCTCAAGTTAGTGGAGTGGACTACTCAGATACTTTTGCTCCTTTTGCTCGCATAGACACCATCGGATTGCTAATAGTTGTTGCTGCTAAAAAAAAAAGTGGATCAACTATCACCTAGATGTGAAATCAGCTTTTCTAAATGGTGATCTATCTGAAGACATTTATGTAGATCAACCACAGGAAGATAAAGTTTATAAATTGAAGAAAGCCCTGTATGGGCTGAAGCAAGCCCTGTATGGGCTGAAGCAAGCTCCTAGAACTTGGTACAACAAAATTGATTGCTATCTTAGTCAGCTTGGATTCCAAAAGAGCCTAAGTGAAGTCACTTTATACTATAAACAAGTGAAAATGGTCTAGTAGTGGTGTCTATTTATGTTCATGATTTGCTGGTTATAGGAGAGGAGGAGAGTGAGATAGTGAAGCCGAAGGCAGGACTCATGAAGTAATTTGAAATGATAGATTTGGGGAAAATGTCTTACTTTCTGGGCATGGAGATTCATCAAAAAGATGGTGAAATATTTATTTATCAAAGGAAGTACATCAGAGAGATCTTGAAAAGATTTAAAATGGAGGAATGCAAGGTAGTCACTACTCTTGTTAAGCAAGAGTAATGTGCAAGATTTTGAGCATGAGTTTGAATACTGAACGATAGTAGGTTGTTTAATGTATTTAACAGCCACTAGACCTGACATTTAAGCATTCTATCAAGATACCTTAATTATGTAGTCAAGGAACATCTTACTGCAGCAAAAAGGGTGTTGAGATACCTTAGAGGGACTCAGAGTTATGGTGTAAAGTTTAAAGCAGTCGTTGAGATGACGTTAGTTGGCTTTGTGGATAGTGATTAGGGTGGTTCAATGGAAGACATGAAAAGCACAACAGGTTTCTATTTTCACTTGGATCAGGTTGCTTCTCATGGAGTTCAAACAAGCAAGATATAGTGGCACTAACAACGGCTAAAGCTGAATTTGTTGATGCAAATGAAGCTGCAAAGCATGCAATATGGCTTAGAATGATAATATATTATTTGGGATTGCAAGAGAATGGTCCAACTGTGTTGTATGCGGACAATCAAGTTGCAATTGAAATTGCTCAAAATCCAGTTTTTCATGGCAAGACTAAACATTTTAAGCTGAGGTTTTATTACTTGCGTGAGGCACAAAAGGAAAAAGAGGTGGCACTGAAATATTGCAAAACAAGTGATCAAATGGCTTATGTCTTCACCAAGCCTCTTGTTGTTTGTCAGTTCAGTCAGTTGAATCATGACATTGGAATATGTCCAGGTCTCTAATCCAAGGAGGAGAAATGTTAGATGATGTATTAGAACCTTTTTATGTGTGTTCAATTTTTATTTTATTATGTGTTAAAACAGTAGTTACTATCTTTTATTAGTGGTCAGTTAGAGTTTGAGTCAATTATTTTAACCTTTGTATTTAATGTTTAATGAAATGTCAGAAAGGTGTATTGCCTCATTCTTTTCTCCTGTGTTCTACTCTCTTGTTTATTCAAACACAAATAGTTTGAGTGTGAGAATTTTGCAAAATCATTGCAGAATCAAGAGTGAGAGTGTGTCAGAATTGAGTGAAACAACAACAAATATAACAAGCGGTATAAGAATGGAAATCAAATTGTTTCCATACCGGCATGGAACAGTTTGAAAGAGGGATACCTTGCATTGGTTCCATCTGGATCTTGCCAAAAAGTTCTCTTTCCTAGTGGGGAAAAGAGGCTACCAAATAGAAAGGGTACTTAATCTATAGAAAACCAGACCTATCGCACGCTTTTGGATCAACTAATTTGCTCAGCTGAGACTAGAGATGCTAATGGACTAAATCATTTTCATATTATACCATTTGATTTGCAATTGTTAATGGTTTGCTCATGCTATTATTTTTGTATTTGTCTTTTCATTGTTTGAGTTTGGTCATAGCGTTGTAGTCCCCTCATTTGCTCCTCGTTGCAATATCTAATTAAGTGGGTTGTTATATTGTCAAAACAATAGCGATTAGTCAAGAGGTTATTTGAACTTAGAAATGTAATTGACTAATGGTGATTAGTTTTAGGTCACTTATAACAGGTAGAAGCAACCATCAATCAAAACTTGGGAACAGCTAAGAGGTTGTCCTATCTCATTTTCTCACGAGTAGCTCACACCAAGAATTGTGAGAGGTTGTTATATTTTATTTAATTATGTAATTTGATCATGACATGTACCGACTTTACTAATCTAAGCATTAAATTCATAAGTCAGCAACTATTGACAAAACTTTCTAAGTTCCAACAAACTAAATTGCTTGTCTTGAGAACCAATTGAATAGTTCAATACAAATCCCGATGCAAGCCCTGATAGCTTTGAACTAGTCATGACTCCGTCAGATACAAGGAACCTGATCACGACAATTAAAGAGTAAATTATTTTTAACTTTCCAAACTAGCTACGGCAAGGTGGTGGTTGAATCTTGTTTTTTCAAATTTGAAAAATGGAGCTGGGGAAGTTAAATTTTATCATAACCATCTCATTTTTTTATCACAAGGGAGTTTAACTTCAACCATATGACTAGTATCCGTAAGAAGTTTTCAAACCCTTATCACACCCTAGCAATACGATTCCTTAGCCATTGTAAGAAGGTGTGCTCTAAAGGCTTAAGCGTTCTACACTGCAAGTTGACGTTGTACAAGCCATGCCCAAAAAGAGAGACGTTGTGATTAAGGGATAAAGATAGAAGATGGGTGCCATGACCAAAATGAGATATTGCGGCCAAGGGCTGAAGATAGGTGCGACAATTGACGTACTATTCCAGGCTTGTTCGTCGGACAACTTATTGTGCGCCCAAGGTCTTCAAGTTCTTATATTGCTCTTATTATTTTGATTTATCATGTCTCTTCATAATTTTCAGGTCATTTATTATTTAGTTTATTTTATTAAGGCCATTGGCTAGTACTCATTCCTTCATTGATCCCTGGCTTTTAATAGACCTTTATGTTTTATGCTTACCCTCATAAATATTAATTATCCTATTGCATCTTTGTATGTTTCTAATTTTATTTTTAATTCATCGTGGAATATCTGCTTACTCTATGGATGTTTTGCTCCTTCTTTTGTTGCTAAATTATGTTCTATTATTTTGCCTTCAAACCCTGTGATGACCATTGGATCTACTCCAGAATCTTTTGGCACTCCAACTATTAAATCTATGTATTATTTTTTAAGCAGGCCAACCGCTACTCCCCAATCTACAAGATGGCTAATTTTGAAGAACTTTATGTGCTATACAGGTTTCCCAAGATACATCACTTCCTATGGAAGCTCACACATGACTTGTGACCTCTCAGTTTTCAAGTGATATTGTCATGCGACTGCGTTACACATGTGATCCCCCTTATATGGAGCCTTTGATGAGTGTAGTGTGAAGACGCTGATGCAACAAATAATCACCTCTTTTTCTATTAATCTCACTCTTCTCAACTATGGAGTACTTTTCTGTAGTAACCCGAAATTTTGGGCTAAGGGTATTTGGGCCTTTTGATCAACCCTAATGTAAATTCTATATAAAGGACCGGTAACCTATTAATCCTCCAAAAATCTTATCGTCAAATCCTCCTCTTTTTTTCTTCTCGACCAAGAAAAGCCTAAGGTTAGGAGATCTAGAACCCTATTGTCTGTTTTAAGATCAACAAAAAGAAGATCAAGATTTTTAAGAAAAAGAGAAGAAGATCTAAAGGCTTCTAGATGATGATGAATAAATTTTAAATCTAAAGTCTAAAGGTATGTAAAGGGAATTCAAACCCATCTCTCCCCTCTCTATGATATTTTTGGTTGAATTGAGAGTTTCAAGAACACCTTGTTCTTGATAGGGATTTTGATTGAGGGTTGCATAAATGAAGATTTTGAGGGTTTCATGATTTTTATTGCATAATATGTTAAATTCATGACTATTTTGTAATAATTATTTGAATAGATTTTACTTATTCAAAAATTCAAATAATATATGGATGGAAATCCCTCGAAGTATACTTTCCAAAAAAATTTGTTTCATATGATTTGAAGATGTATAAAAATAGTTATAATCCAAACATCATACCACTATCATGCTGTCTCGGGTAATAGTGAGACAAAATTGTAAAATATATCATAAATTGAAATACTGAATTAGGATTTGAAATTTATTCACAAGTTAAAGGTTTGTGTTATCTTTCTGTGAAAATTGGAATATTCGAAAAGAATAAGTATAAATTAAGTTATGGTGTTTGCTACTAGAATACTATGCACAAAATATATTTTGGTAGTTGTATGAATTTGGGGGAAAAGCCCAAAATCTTGTTAATGAATGAAAATTTCATATTTTAATGTGTTCTAAGATGCATAGATGCTAATAGATCATATTTGAAATATTTATGATATTTTATATTATTTTTTAGAGTTTTAATCTCAAAAATCAAGAATTTTGGATGAAACATCGGATTCTGGACCACCGGCACTATTGGAACGGCCGTGACCGAAAGGTTGAAATTGGCCAATCATCTAAGGCACTAGCTTGACCGTGACATGCCAAGAACGATTGTGACACTCCTAGTCACGACCGTGAGAGAGAAGAAAAAATCAGGCTGGGAAATAGCGTTCTGTCATGCCCGTGACACTTACTATCACGGCTGTGACAGAGCCAAGCACGATCATGACCACACCAGTGATGACCGTGATAGAAGGGGGAATCATTTAGGGTTTTTTCACGGCTGTGACCAACCCATCATGGTCGTGATCGTATGAAAAATAAGTTTATGATATATTTAAATTGTTTTCATGGTATCATTAATATGTATTGATGATTGATGATTGTATATGACACGTAGATATGTGTAACGCATGTTCAGCCTTAATTAGGCTAAAAGATGAAGAATGATTATTGTATTGTAAAGCATAATGCACCTAAAATTAAAGAAGAATGTCCTTGTCACTCATCAATGGTGACAAGAAAAGTCGCACCTATGTATGTACTTCAAAGGGACTTAAGCCCGCGAAATAAAGTCTTGCATTTGTGCATGTACTTCTCAGGAACAAAATCCCTCATGAGAAAGTGTGTGTATTCCCTAAAATAAAGTCTCTCACTATTATAGTGTATGTATTCCTTGAAATAAAGTTTCTCGCTATTATGATGTGCGTGTTCCCAAAGTTGTGGCCTAGCTAGCCAATGTGATGATGTGATATAATTTTTTCAACTATGTTAAGATCAAAGATGTTATAATATAAAGTAAGAATGAAAATGAAGTTAACTTCAAAGTATCTTATAACAAAAAAAGAAAGTTAAGATGATGATGATGAAGTAAAGATGAAAAGTAAAGTTCTACACTTATGTATGTACTTCAAGGGGACGATGTAAGCCTGAGAAGTAAAGCCATGCATCTGTGTATGGACTTCTCAAGGAATAATGACCCTCATCATAAAGTGTGTATTCCTAAAGATGACTATGAATAAAGTCCCTCAGTGTTATGATGTGTGTGTTCTTAAGTATGACTTATGATGTGAAATGAAAATCAAGATGGTATTATGTAATAAAGATGAAGGATGAAGATTTATCATGAAGATCACATAACAAAGAAAGAAAAGAAAAATGAAATAAGATCCAAAGGGTTATAAAGCAATCCTGAGAAAATGTAAAACATGAAAGAAGTCAAGAAGTAAGGATCAAAGAGTTATAAAGAAACTTCTAGAATGTATGTGACAATTGAAGTGAAATGAAATGGCATGTTATGTATGCGATGAATGATATGAATGTATATTTCTATTGCATGCTACCTGTAGATGATGGATCCAAAGTAAAGCAGGTATGACATGATGTTTATATTATATGAATGTTGTATGATGAATCAATATAAGCATGATGTATTCACTACAAGAAAATTGTCATTTTTCGACGGGCAATTTCCGACGGTTTGAAATCCGTCGCAATTTGCGATGGATTTTGCGATGGTTCAATTTTCGACGGTTACGACTGTCGGAAATGAAAATAATAAATTATATAATTTATTATTTTATTATTTTATTTTTCGACGGTTAGGAACGCTGATATTTTCGACGGATACCCATCTGTCGTAATTTGCGACGGATTTTTTGTCGGTTACGACCGTCGTAAAGTAAAATAATAAATTATATAATTTATTATATTATTATTTTATTTTTTGACGGTTAGGAACATCGATATTTCTGACGGATACCATCCGTCGCCAAATCCGCCGCAATTTCCGACGGTCGTAACCGTCGGTAAATGTATAATAATATCATATAGGAGTATTTTATTATTATATATAACTAAATATATTTTCGACGGTCACAACCGTCGGTAACTTTAAAAATAATTAATATTTATGTTTTCGACGGCCGGAACTATCGGTAATTAAAATTTTGTTATCCCGCTTTTTCTTTTTTCCTTTTCCCGCTTTCTCTTTCCCCTTATATATAATTCCTCTCTCCCTCCTCTCTCTCTCTCCCTCCTCTCTCTCTCTCCCTCCTCTCCTCTCTCTCTCTCCCTCTCCCTCTCCCTCTCCCGGCCCGCACCGGACCCTCTCCCGCACCGCACTGGACGCCGGCAACCCTCTCCCGCACCGCACCGGATGCCGACGACCCTCTCCCGTACCGGACGCCAGCGACCCTCTCCCGCACCGCACCGGACGCCGACGTCTCTCTCTCTCTTTCTCTCTCCGGCCGGAGGCCGGATCCAGCCTCCAACGGCCGGATCCAACCGCCTGGTGGCCGGATCCGACCCCCAACGGTCGGATCCGGCCCCCAGAGGTCAGATCCGGCCGCTGGGGGCCCAAAACTTTTTGAGTGAACTTTCGTATCGTTAAATTTTCAGAGAGAAACCAACTTTACCTTTCAACGCATGAACGACTAGGAGTTGGTTGCATGGGTCGCTAAAGAAGATCATCTCCCCTCTAGTGATAAATCCTCCCTCCTATCACTATTTGCTCTATGCTTTTGGAGTATCAAAAGCTTGGAAATGACATTATTTTTAACTCCAAATTGCCAACTATGGTTGTGGTTTGGAGGCGTACCCTTGCTGCATATCATGACTTACATCGAATCCACAATCCCGAGCACAATTCCCTCGTGCACAATACCATGGTCCGATGCAATACCGTGGTCCGATGAGAGCCCCTATGTCAATCTTGGTTCAAACTAAACATTGATGGATCTTACATCATGAGGAGGAGAGCCAGTTATATACTAAGATCTTACAATGCACACATTTATTTTGCAGGAGCTACACACTCCATTTTCCACTCTGCCTTGGCTAACAAAGCAGGGACATCGGAAAAGTTAATTGTTGAATCAGTTTGTGTTATGCTCAATTTTGAATCACAAAGCAAAATGTTTGTGGCGAACTCACAACTTGATTTATGACATTTATAATCTTCTTTGGGCTTTTGAATCTATTATATGTAGTTGCAAACCCGCTTTGCAAATAGTGTCGAATTGTTTTGCCTGACTTAGTTAGCAATCACTATGTGATTCCTTTTGGAAGGATGATCCACTTCTATGCATCCTCGGACTTTTGTACTGTGATTCGCCTTAATAATAATAATAATTTTCCCTCAAACGACAATAATAATAATAAGAAGAAGAAGAAGAAGAAGAAGAAGAAGAAGATCCTATAAGAATATTTAATGTTGAATAGACAAGTGTAAGATGAACTTATGCTTTTTTTATTTACTTCTTTTTTTCTTCACATATCTTTTTCTTGGAGTTTAACTAGCCCTCTTCTCTCCCTTTTTTTTCTTTTGGAGTTCAACTAACCCTCTTTTTTAATATATTTTTTCACTCACTTTTTTCATCATTTTTTTTCATAAGACCAACCAACAATTAAATATTCAACATAGATATAATTATTATCAAGGGTAACATATATAATAAAAATATGAACATCAACAAGAACTTGTCATAAGAATATACATAGTTCTACTTGAGAACTTTCTTAAATTCGAAATACCCAATACTAAGGAAATATGATAAAAATAAAGCACTTTAAATTTCTCTGATTAATAGGATGTTCTTGAATAAAACTTGAAAGATAAGTAAATACTAGGACAAGAAAAAGTCAGATGTAATGATGGTATTTTTTAATTTTTAATTTTTTATTTAAGATACAAATCAAATATGCAAACAATATATAAAACATGATGAGGACGTAACTTGAAGTGGGATCAGCCTTGATCCAAATTGACCCACATTATTTTTTTATGCAAAATAAGCATAATGAAAATGTGAACTCCTCCAAGTTTGAACTCAACACTATTCCCAATGTTGAAAATCAAACTTGAAAAAGAGAGTATAAAAATGATAATGAAAATTCACTAAATGCCCGCCAACTTTATCAACTTTTCCAATTCTATCCTCTAACTTTATTTTATAGTTTGACTGTCCTTCAACTATGAACTTATTTAATCAGGTACCTTTTTTACTCGTTTGTTTCTTGGTTGCGCGGTCTACATGGTGGCCGCGATGCATGTAGGCGTCCTATGTGGCAAAATACTCCAATTTTAATATCCTAATATAATAAACACAAACTATTAAAATAAGAATATAATAAAAAAAGTTAGGAAAAAGAGAGGGGGGCCATCTCTACTTGTCAGAGCTGTCACCGACGTTGGAGGAGAAGACGCAAGAGATGATATGAATTTCTTACTTATTATTGTTAGGGTAGAAGTATGATTTTCTTGATTTAGATTGCAATTGAATAAGATATACATTTTTTACCTTTTACTTGCTATTGAAGTTTCCATGTCATCTTAGTTCTTTTGCTGAAAATGGATTTATGATTTTTTATCTCTCAGTAGAGACCCTATCTGTACATGGGTATCCGACAACTATTCCGGAAGGAGCTTGACATAGGGGCACCTAAGGTTGCTGAGAAGGAGAGATAACCTGACAAAAAATGACAAAGTGTATAACTAACGCAGGCACAACTATAAGAAATCAGGACTGATTTTGCTTTAAGGATTCAATCCTGCACAAAAGAAAATAGGTGTCCACAATTGAAATGTATGATGGAGAAGAAAGAATTAGGAAGAAAAGGATGATGTACCGTGCTAGACGTGTGCAAAACATCGAATGCCTGAAGCTATATGAGGTCAAATGTTGAAATCAGATGGTGGAGCTAGGAGAGAGCCAGACTGTGGAGGAGGCCAACTAGGCAAGAGAGAAGCCACTTTGGAGAGGAAGAAGACTAGATGAGCCGAGAGGAGAAGTTAGAGCTCTATTCCCTTCCTGCATTTTTTTTTGTTTTCTTACTTCTTTTTAATTGATATTTCTTTAGTTTTCTCTATTGAACAATGCTTATTGTTAGGATGATGATGTTTCGTGTTGTAATCCCCATAGTTATGCATAATTACTCAACTGTCAAGGCTAGGGGATTCCTTGATGAGATTGAATGCTTTCAGTTATATTTACTTTAATGTTGGATGTTTTTATTGGGTTTGAATAGTTCTTCTTTCTGTATTCTATAATATTTTTGCCATAAATAGATATTATGGTTGATGATGTGTTAGCTTGTCATCTCCCATCTCTTCTCTTGATGATTGGTAATCCCTTCTTCTGCAACAAAATTTGAGAGGGGCACATGTTGTTGAATAGCCTAGCTATGAGCCGAGAGGTTAGCTGGCTATCTTGGGACCAATCAGCCATTAAGTCGAGGAAGACTCGACTTCAACCAAGAGGGAAGAGTCTAGGGGAGTAATATTTTTCCTTCGTTTGATTGTGTGATTAGGTTAATGGAAATGGTGCTTTAATTGTCGATGTGTCATAACGTAGTCTCTCATCTCTCTTCTTGATGTCTGATTTCTTCTTTTTCTGTAGTGAGATTCTAAGAAGGGCATTTGTTGGGGACAGTTCAGTAGTGAATTGAGAAGTTAGCTAGTTGTATTAGGTAAATCAGCCAATGAGTTGGTGGAAATTGATTTTAAGCCGAGAGGGGAGAACTCAAGAGAATAGTTCTATATGTGCTTAAATTTGTAGTCTCAAAGTGAGAAGCGATCCTTAATGTGAGAATATTGGGATCCATTTTTTTTATTTGCTAATTTATTTTGCATTCAACTGAACTGAATCTTCTAGGCATAGGTAATTGATGTTTGTCCCTGAAGAGAAATCTCTACCCTTGATAGTTAACATCATCCCCTAATCTTGGATTTGTAGTTATGTTTTTATCATTTAACCAAAAAGCTAAAAGTATACACAAAACAAAAATCATGAAATTTTTACATTCTTGTAATATTGATTTTAGCAATTATAGTTACTTCTCTTGTCATCTAAATCAGATTTTCTTCTTTTATTGCTACAAAAGTTTAAAAACAAATACAACATCTCTCTATGTGCTTCAACCCCATACTATACTATGATGAAGGTAGTGCGCTTGTCGCTTGAGATGTATATGTTGGAATTTATAAATTTTAAAACTTGTCGGTAGAAGTAGATTGAGTGAGGGCAACATACGTCTGAATATCCTTATTGGTAAGCTAAGTACCCATATGTCTAAGATTTTGTCGAGTTAGTTTTGAGATACTTTCGTACTTTACCATACTCTCGACCCCAATCCTTTACTACAAATCATTATACAACACCAATGTAGGAGTGAATGACGCCACTGCCTGGTTTAGAAGCCATGCCGCACAGCCCAAGGCTTTGACTAACAGTTCACTGGTGGGGTTGTTGTCCTCGCCCCCATCACCGAGCAACAAAAGCTGGATTTTGAGAGTGGCAGCCGGCCTCACATGGCCCCAGACGCAGATGATGAGGAAGTACGTGGTGACTTGCTGGGACTTAAGGCTGTGGGCACACATCATGGAGAGCTAGATGTGACCGAGTAGTGACTAGAGTGTGGACTTTCATATCATTCCCGTCCCTGCATTCGCCCTATCCTTGAGCTTGGCTACGGATTCAGCGGGGAAGTGGAAGAAGCACTCTGTGATCGATCTTGTTGAACACTTCCCGATGAACTCCGATTGATATGTCTAAAGGGGAGATAGTTCGGAGGGGTGCACGAGTCAGGTAAGCAACAATCAAGGATGGGAGGTCAAGAGATCTGGTCGTCATCTCCACTGCAAGAGATCTCAGACAAAGTGTTGAGGAATTGCTAGCCGGCGCAATGGTTGAGAGAGCACTTGACGAAGACACCATTGGCAGGGATGTTGTAACACATCGTTTCAGAAAATAAAAGAAAGGGAGAAGGAGAGAAAGGGTCACTAGCCGAACCCCCTTCTCTTCCCCAAACCATTTCATCTCCCCTCTTTATTACACATACACTCTCTCTCTTCAATAAATTTGTTATGGCATTTCCTCTCTACCTCTCTTTATTGCACGAAATGGGAGGCAAAGGGTTAATTCTATTACCTTAAAACCCCATCACCACTATCCTTTCCCTTGTTTTTGGCTCCATCTTCATTTTCTCTCATTTGCTTCATTCTTCGTGTGGGGCACTGTTAGTCATAGTCAGAGGACGAAAGGAAGGCACCAGCAACTCCATCCATTGCAAATGACGCAGGAGGACGATGGGAAGGAGGCTGAGGACAAACCTTTGCATGACGAACCGAGAAACGTAGGCCAAGAGGTGTGATTTTAGAATCTATTTCATAGGTTAAGTTTCTAGACGAAATTGAAGCATGCTCCTAAGGATTTTGCTAGATGAAAAACCCCTATTAATTAAGTTGCTTAAAAACTATAGCATATAAATTTTTTAGGATGAGTATAATGCGAAAATGGTTGAAAAGTACGGAGATGATCTGAGTACTTGAGCCACCAGGTAATGTTTCATGGAAGAGATTCATATTTCTAATTTATGTGTTTTTTTGTATATAGTTTATATATTATATGATTGTATAATTTTTCTATTTCATAGAGGACCCTGCTGTTTGAGAGGAGGTGGCCGGCACGACACGAGAAGGATACTTGCTTGGTCTCGGAACAGTCGCTCAGATACCTAGGAGGAGCGAAGGATATTCAGGCGGCCCATCTGCTCCGAGCTCATCCGCTGTACATTATATGACACAGCTAGCAGCAATTATCACAGCAGCCATCGCAGTAGCTATCAAAGCAGATATCGCAGCAGGTGTCATAGTAGTTGGCTCCGCTATTTCATGTGATTCAGGGATTGATCCCGACTCAGAATGAATCCCCGCGAGGCCATGGACCCAGCACGTTAGGATCGAACATCCGGAATGATAACAATAACTCCCAAACCTATGATAGAAATAAACCATGGATAAAAACTATACTTTTGTCACTTATAGACTTATTATTAGATATACGTATAGTTTGTTAGTTCAGTTTATTACTTTTTATATTCTTATCTTAAATATTGTACCTGTCATGCTTTCATATTATGCTTGTGATGAATAGCAATGCATTTATATGCATTATATAATTCTATGGTGTGGGAAGGGAAAAAATGTGATTGTAATAGGTCAAAAAATCTGCAATTAACATCTCCATAGCATCATCCTAGCGTCGCCCACATAGTCGGCTCTATATTAAATATATCATCCTTAGCGTCACGTTAGCATCTCATTGGCGACGCAACAAACATGATGTTGGCCTCACAGAAGTACCAAAATAGCGTTAACTAATGCATAATGTTAGCGTCTCTTGAGCGCCGGAGTAGCGCCTCTTTTGTAGTGCCACTTTAGCGTCTCCTTAGAGACATTTGTCTATTGCTCCCAGCCAGACATCACGTGTCTTTGTAACGTTGAGATAGCATTTACCATTGGCGCTAGTAGCTTCTCCACCATTGTTGGCTCTATTGCGACGTCAATAGCCACAGATTACCCACGTCGCATATTGTCGGCGCTATTTAGATGCTAAAGTGATGCTATAACATCCATAGACTTAATAGCGCCGCATTAGCGTCAAGTTCATTGGGTCACTATTCTTCGATTTTGGTTACCCTTATCATGATTAAACTGAACTGATAGAATGTGATGATCTGTCCAAGAAATTAATTATGGTCAACAGAACCATGTTTACCCTTCTCATGATTAAACTGAACTAATAGAATGTGATGCTAACTTGATTATGATCCTCTGGGAACGATGAATGATGATGACTCTTATGAACTGCATGAAGAACAATGATGAACCATTATGAATTACTATGAAATGACAAATGAGCGTATGCTCCCTCTTCAGACGGCCATTGAAAAGACCAAAAAACGGACGACCGCTTGACTTCCGGGCATATGGTATGTGGACAAAAGGAGACCCTAATTGAACCCTCTAATTTATTAAGTAATGCATGCAAAATATAACATATTTTAGTCTATTATTTTAATTAATTTTTCTGTAATTTAATCATTGCATGCATCATTTTAAATTTATTTTAATTATAATTCTGGATTTAATGATTTTATCTATTAATTCTTGAATTATTATAACTATGGGCAGATTAACTTAATTATTTTTAATTAATTGACAGGAACAAAGAAAATTGTTGGCTTAGATGAATCATAGATGCAAACGAGAATTATATGACTTCGAGCTTTCGTCCAAGGGGCAAAACTCTAAGGAGTGAAATCTCAAATCTAATGAGTTACATTCATTTTGGGCACAAAATATCATTAATGGAGATTTGTTATGGGAGTAATGTCGGGTGCCAATCTATACTTATGGGAGTAATGCCGAGATATTAGGTAACGTTATCACCTTTCATCACAAAGAAATTTTGGGAGTAAAAATTGATCTTGGGGGTAAAAACTTATCTTGGAGGTAAAAACTTATCTTGGGAGTAAAAGTTAACCTTGGGAGTAAAAATTTATCTCGGGAGTAAAAAACTTAATCTTGGGAGTAAAAGCTTATATGCAATTGGTTTTATCATTGATGACACTCTCATCATCACAAGGTACCGGCCGAGAACTCCAACAAGAAGGCATAGATGACTAACAATATTTTATCACTTGAGAATTTTTATCGGCGAAAAAGTTGTGAATTATCATTAACCAAGTTATCATCAGAATTTCTTATTGGTCGAGATTGAAATGAAAGTTTATCTAACACAGCCGAATTTAAAGTTCATCGTACGATACTAATGCCCATGTTCATATTTGAAAGTCGTCCACACCTATAAATATATGCAGAGACCACCGTCCCAACTCATTCCCTGAAGTTTGGTTTTCTTTCACAGTGAGTCATGAGCTTTGCTGGCTTCGACCAATAAAGAGAGAGTTGATTGGACGGCTGATCTAGACGCTCCGACGCATCCGATGGCTCTGATTTATTCTTGGTCTAATTCTTTCGATTATCATTTGTATTTTGTTATTACCTCTCTATAATTCTAGGATGAACTCCATGGTTTTAATTATTTTATTTTAGGAGATTATTATTGAAGGAAAATTCTATGAACCCTTATTTTTATTATTGTATTTCTTTTGATCAATTTTTAATTGTGTTTAATGCTTTTGATTTAATTATTTAAATTTCTGAGTTAAGTAATTACCAGTTTGTGAACTACTTGATTTCAGATTTTATTTAGTTAAATTAAATGATTTACTGTGAAATTAAAAATTTACTTAGGTTTAATAACTAGTGTGTGGAGTCTGTGTGGTCTGTTAACCTATGCCAGTTTGTGGAGTGATTAATAGTCTAGGATTTTTCATATTAATGCATCTTAATTTTAATCTCATCTGCATGAATACTAGTTTGTGGGACTTTAGTTTTGATTAAACTTAAGATAGTTTGATTTGCTCGATTAAATAGCAGAATTGTCAGTTTGTGGACTCTGTAATTTTAATCTTGTAAATTAATAATTTAAAAAAATTCCTAATCCAATTTTTAAGAATTTTAATTTATATTTTCTGGTTCACATTTTTATCCATAACTTGTTAGGGTCTAACTTGTTATCATCCTAAGACCTCACTTCAACACCATTATCTTATTTTATTATTATTATTATCACATTTTCTCTATTTTATTTTTACAAAACTTATTTCCAAAATTCTATTTTTTCTTCTCTCTTATTAATTTATAAAATTAGATATTAAATTAATAATATTCCTCGTGGGTCCGAAACTCTTTACTCCTATTATTATATTACTTGAGCAACTAGTACACTTGCTAGCGGATTTATTTTGCTACATCATTTTACGCATCAAATTTTTGACGCCGTTATCGGAGAATTTTTTATTAATTAATTTCTGATTTTTATAAATTATTTAGAAATGTAAATAATATATGTAAATAATTTTCCTGTAAATAAGTTTTCTTTAATTCCTTCTTTTATGTAAATAAGTATTGTTGTACTATTTGTTCTAATTATTTTTATTTGTGTGAATAAGCTAACATCCTTCTTTTTTGCAGATAAAAGTCACGGGATTATCAATTGATTTTGGATTAAAATTTGTTGACTTTCGGTCAATATTATATTCTAATTTAAAATTTTGATGTCGAGCAAATTTTCTAATTATTGTGTCACGGCCAAAACGACATCCTTAATTGCCATCATCCACTGAGTTCTTCATCAACTTCTCGTCATCATGCAGATAGTAAATACAGTTGTGTCTTTTCCCTTTTCTTTATTTTTCATTTCTTATATTTTTCCTTTTTATTGAATCTGTATCTCTTTCCCTTGTTAGCCTAACACTGAGGATGGTGTTTGGTTCAAGCTTGGGGGAGTTTGCATTTCATGCATTGCATTTTCCATTATTTTTCTTTTTATTTGCTTATGTTGGCATGTATATCTAAAAATAAAAAAAAAAGTGAAAATTTCAAAATTTTCCCAAAAATACCATTGTATGCATTTATTTTTGCTACCATCTTACTAACTCTTGTCTTATTTTTTTTAATTATCTTTAAGTAAAATTTAAAGACATGTTGTTAACCGATGAAATTTGAATACCTTTCTCTCTTATCACTTCTATTTTAGCATTGAACTTATGGACTATGTGCCTACGCTAAGTAGAATTATGGATGTCTAGACTACAAGATCATGTTCATACCTTTTTATTTATTCCTGTTAAGTCTTGATAGTACTAGCATTTTCATTGACCATATTAAGTACTACTTGAGCTTAAAAAAATGTGTTAAAATTTTTTTTTAAAAAAAAGTGTGTTTGAATAAAGTTATGTGTAAGTACAAAAGTGTTATTCGGAACCAAGGTGTGTTTGGGTAATTAGATCCGTAGGGGTTCATGCCTGGCAACTTAAGGGCAACTACTCTGAGATCCATCGATTGAAAGCCTGCTACAAGGACCGTCTTATGGAATATGGAGAAGCACAAGAGTACTGAATCATGGTCAAGTTGGAACTCTTCATTTAGAATCTTGGTTGTTCGGGCAAGTAAACTCGAGGGGTGCTTTATCACCTGTTGCCCTAAGGCCATTTGGTCTAGGAGTCATCAGTCCAAAGTCCGCTACATGAACTTCCTTGTGCAATCCTGCTCGAAGATTAGAACTTTTGAAATGATTGAAAATAAAAAAAAAAGAAAAGTTTTAAGCTCAATTAGTGTTTGTGTTCAATATTAATGCTATTATTTGACAGACTATTAATTTTTCTACAAGGCTGAATTTGAAATTATTTAAATATGTGTAGCATTCAGAACTATGAAGCTAAATGCATGGAAAGTGGTAAAATACTGAGTAGTAGATGTTCAAAAGAACTGTGTGAGAAAATTAGGCAATTGACAATATGAAAGCTATGATGGAGCTCATGTTTTTGAGCTTTGCTTTAATTTTTTTCTTGAGGACAAGCAAGACTTTAAACTTGGGAGAGTTTGGTGCATCCAAAATATAACATATTTTATTCTATTATTTTAATTATTTTTTCTATAATTTAATCATTGCATGCATCATTTTAAGTTTATTTTAATCATAATTCTGATTTATTGATTCTATCTATTAATTCTTGAATTATTATAACTATGGGCGGATTAACTTCATTATTTTAATTAGTTGATAGGAATAAAGAAAATTGCCGACTCAGATGAATCATAGACACAAACAACAATTCTATGACTTCGAGCTTTCGTGCAAGGGGCAAAACTCTAAGGAGTAAAATCTCAAATTTAATGAGTTACATTCGTTTTAGGTACAAAATATCATTAATGGAGATTTGTTATGGGAGTAATGTCGGGCGCCAATCTATACTTATGGGAGTAATGCCAAGATATTAGGTAACGTTATCACCTTTCATCACAAGGAAATTTCGAGTAAAAATTGATCTAGGGTGTAAAAACTTGTCTTGGGGGTAAAAAATTATCTTGGGAGTAAAAGTTAATCTTGGGGGTAAAAAATTATCTTGGGGGCAAAAACTTGTCTTTGGAGTAAAAACCTAATCTTGGGAGTAAAAGCTTTTATGCAATTGGTTTTATCATCGATGACACTCTCATCACCACAAGGTACTGGCCGAGAACTCCAACAAGAGGGCATAGATGACTAACAATATTTTATCACATGAGAATTTTTATCGGCCAAAAAGTTGTGAATTATCATTAACCAAGTGATCATCGGAGTTTGCTATTAGTCGAGATTGGAACGAAAGTTTATCTAACACTCAGCCAAATTTAAAGTTGGTCGTACGTTACTAATGCCCATGATCAGATTTGAAAACTGTCCGCACCTATAAATATATGCAGAGACCATCGTCCCAACTCGTGCCTTGAAGTTTGATTTTCTTCCACAGTGAGTCATGAGCATTGCAAGCTTCGACCAAGAAAGAGAGAGTTGATCGGACGGCTGGTCACTCTGACGCATACGAGGGTCCTAATTTATTCTTGGCGTAATTCTTTCGATTATCATTTGTATTTTGTTATTATCTCTCTACAATTCTAAGATGAACTCCATGTTTTTAATTATTTTATTTTAGGAGATTATTGTTGAAGGAAAATTCTGTGAACCCTTATTTTTATTATTGAATTTCTTTTGATCAATTTTTAATTGTGTTTAATGCTTTTGATTTAATTATTTAAACTTCTGAGTTAAGTAATTACCAGTTTGTGAACTACTTGATTTCAGATTTTATTTAGTTAAATTAAATGATTTATTGCGAAATCAAAAATTGACATAGGTCTAATAAGTAGTGTGTGTAGAATTAGATTTGTGTACTCTGATAATCTATACAAGTTTGTGAAGTGTTTATGAGTCTAGGATTTTCATATTAATGCATCTTAATTTTAATCTCATCGGCATGAATACCAGTTTGTGGAACTTCAGTTTTGATTAAATTTAAGATAGTTTGATTTGCTCGATTAAATATCAGAATTACCAGTTTGTGGGCTCTGTGATTTTAATCTTGTAAATTAATAACATAGGAAAATTCCTAATCCATCTTAAGAATTTTAATTTATATATATTTTTTTTGGTTCACATTTTTATCCATAATTTGTTAACAACATAAGGTCTCACTTTAACACCATTATCTTATCTTATTTTCTCTATTTTATTTTTACAAAACTTATTTCCAAAATTTCATGTTTTTCTTCTCTCTTATTAATTTATAAAATTAGATATTGAATTAATAATATTCCTCGTGGGTTCGACACTCTTTATTCTATTACTATATTACTTGAGCGACTAGTGCACTTGTTAGCGAATTTATTTTGCTACATCATTTTACGCATCATTAAGCCTCTGTCCACCTGATTTTATTATCGAATGAAATGAATAAGGATAAGGAGATTGATGTTTATGTTGTTATAATTAAATGCATGTCAAGTTATTAGAATTATGATAAGAAGAAGTTAATTAATGCCATGATATGTTACCAAGATATGAACACTTATATATCAAATGATGCATCGATTATATTATTTCTAAGTTGGGGAATTGCTGCCATATAGATTGCTTAGTCCTCCGTATTGGAAGTTCTTCTCATATGATTATACATGCTTAAGGTTGTAGAAGTCAGGTTACGGTTTGTTACTTTGATGACATATGGAAATTCTTATTATTAGTTGGTTAGGATATGTGTCTAAGAATGATAAGGATGAAAATGTATGAAGTTATGATTCTTGTTAAAGATATATGTCTAGGAATGATAAGGATGAACATGTGCAAAGCTACGATTCTTGTTAAAGGCTTAATGATGATTTGCGTATTGATGTTAAGTTAAGAAAATGGACAATTGTATGAAAATGAACCAATGCATGACATGAAAATGGACTAAAGTGTGATATGGAAATGGACTATAGTAGGTTATGGAAATGGATATAGCTATGAATGGGGCAAAGAAGATATGATGTATGAAATGAATATGAACTATGTTTGTATGTTCTTTGGAAGATAGTTAATCTTAGATGTAAATTGGAATTGTTTGTAGAATGTAGTGTTTTCGGAAACTAATTTAAACATAAGGACTTCTGCAAATGACCTGTGATTCTGCCTAGTAGAAACGGTCGATCGATCTTGGATCGAGCGTCCATTATCGAATGGTAGAATATCATGGACTATCGGCCGACCGAAACTCTCGACTGAAAGTCCAAGGATATTCACATGTTATGGCGGACGATCGCACTCTCCCTATCAACCGGTGGATACTGATAAACGAACGTTCGAAACCCTTTCAGATGACCGCTGATGAATCTCAAATGGATGACCGCTGATCTTTCGATCGTCTGATTTATGGATAGGTGGAAATATGACCCTAAATTAACCCTCATGATTTGACAAGCCCTGTCCAATTGATTGGTATTGAATGACATGATATTAAATATGATTCGGAGCCACTCCTGCTCCCTACCAATTTGATTGATCCAAGTGATCGAAAGAGTACAATCATGAAAAGGATAAAGAATGAACACAAAATAATCGACTGCTTCCTCTTCGGTCGACTGATGAATGATGATAAATGGGCATCCGCCTCCTCTTCCGACGACTATTGAATGGACCCAAAGCGGATGACCCACTATTTTCGGGCGTCTGATACGCGAACAGGAAAAGTATGACTTTAAGATGAACCTCCTGATTTGATAAGCTTCCGTCCACTTGATCAATCCACGGATTGAAAGAGAGGATCACAAATGATAAAGGATTTCTATTTTTCTATTTAGATGGAAGTTTCTCTCTTTACGGATATTTTTGCCTTGTGCGAAGTTATTTTGCCCAATAGGACTGTCCATGGCACTAATCCCCACTGGCTCATGATGGTCTAGATAGGCAATGGAAATCCCTGAAAGGAAAGAGCACATCGAAAGTATGAAAGCATGGAAGTATGAAAGTATAAAAGTACGAAAGTATGAAAGAATACGAGTGGCCAAAAATGAGTGAAAGGACGTCCTTACGAATATGAAAACAAAATGAATGAATACGAATCATGATCACTTAATCAATCATTCATATTGATCCATGCTACTATATGATTTATAGGTTTGTCTTATGTCATGAATGAAAGGACCTTGACCTCAATAATATGAACAATGGATACGAATAAAGAATAGGAACATGAATGTGTAAAAGAAATGAACTATGATCATGATCTCCTTATTGATTTCTCATTACGACATTTTCTCATATCTGATTTAAAATGTTTACCTCATGCTTATTCTGACGGAACTAATTTATGATTTATACGAACTCACACTTATCTTTATGCTAACGATTGAGCTTGCTCCCATGTGTGATCTCCACGGGTTCTTGATGATGATTGCGAGCAGTTGATGTGTGTGTGACGACTAGCTCGGTGACGTATGCACACAGTTATCTAGAGTTTAAATGGGACCTATAGAGTTGTACTTATGGCATGGACTTGTACATGCCTTGTGGATGTACCATTATCTATTTAGCTTCCACATTTCCTTTTATTGTTGTATTATTCTATTTATTAAGTCTTTCGCCAACGTGTCACTTTTCTCGACCATTTGGGTCAGTGAAAGAGTTAATAAAAGATCAAAGAAAGTAACGATCGAGAGGAAATTTCATTACGTGGTGGGATCGAATTTCGAGGCATTGAAGATTGTAACAACCTGAGATTTAAGAACCAAGATGATCTCAATGAATAGTTTCACATGGGCAAAACAGGAGGCGATCATGGGCTAATATGTAGCTACCCCTTCACCTATCAAGACACGTTTTAAATTCGTGCGGGTCAAAAGCCCAAAATAAATAATATCTTGATTGGGCCGAGGGGGTGTTACAGAATGGTGTCAGAGCCAACCTCGCGTGCTCACTTGAGCCGTGTGGCAAACACGAATCATGGGCCAACACAAATCCCGCTCAACAAGGACGTTGAACCCTTTATGATTGGAAGATTGTAATGACCTGAGGTTTAAAGATCAAGATGGTCTCATTGAATAGTCTCACATAGGTAAAACACGAAGGTGGTCATGAGCTAATATGTACCTAATCCCTCACCTATCAAAATACATTTTAAATTTGTGCGGGTCAAAAGCTCAAAACGAATAATATTTCGATTGGACCGAGAAGATGTTTGAGAAGTAGACCGAGTCGAGTATCATTACAAAAAATGTGATATGAGGTGATGTTTGTGATGTTTATTAAAACATAAACACAGCTTCAGCCGGTAACGTTTATTTATCTAACTAATTAAAATATATTTTGTGATGTATAAAATGTAACTACACATTAGAAACAGTTAGTAATGAAATAACTTTATAAACAACTATGTAATCAAACTATGAAGAACTAATCAGCGGAAACCGAATTAATTATTAGATTGCAGAATTATTCTTGGTCTCTTCTTCAAATCCGTTTTTGTGCCCAAATCATTTTCCTCCTCCCTTCTTCATTACTCATTGTTTCCTCATCTTTCTTTTCGCTAGCCTGATCACATTTGGCGTCTCTCGTCGATGTGAACTGCTATCTGATCATCAACGCTGCCAAATCTGAGGTGAAAGTGATGAAGAGTACTACAATGATGCCATCACCAAATTGTCAATGCCACCGTTCTCCTCCAACACCATCGTCGTCGCTGCAGTCGCATCTGCTGGAGAGGGAGAGATGGCCAATGTGTTGTTCGACGTAGCTGTATTTTGGTCCCTTCCGACAACAATCTGTTCCTCAATATCGAGTGCTAGAAAAAGGTCCTAGCGATGGTGCTTCAACTTTTGACGTCGAGAGAGACAAGAAGGGCTACTTGGCTGTTCTGACACAGCAGAAGATGTCTCACTACGACAGGGAGCAGAACGCTTTTTTTGTGGTAGACAATGGCCAAGGTATGCTGTGTAAATCTCTACATTGTGTTCTTTCGTCATAGCTTTTGCTTACGGTTTTCTGACTTTGTGAACATGTGAAATCTCGAGATGCATGGCTTTTGTTTATGATTAAGTCAACAACTGATCGTTAGGTGTTTATTTCTTTGCCCCAACGAGAGGCCCAGGAAAGCAACGACCATCAGGTTTTATTTTCTTGTTTCCATGTTTATTTATTATTATCATCCAAGTTTTGCTGCTGCATCATTTTTTATATATTTGATTGCATAGTTTTTATTGATTGAGCTCAGGAGCAGAAAACAAATCACTAAATTTAAGGCCTTATCGTCTGTCCTGCCATCGTCACCTCTGATAGGTCGCAGGCTCCACCAGTTAAATTTGCATGCTCACGGCGCTGTACCACCCCGGTAACCACTACCTCATCCACCTCGACCTCGAGGCCACGCCCTGGGAGCATGCCTAGCTGTCGGAGTTCGTCTCCGGGCACCCGGTGTTCAGGCGGTTCGGCAATGTCTGGATCGTGGGGAAGCCGAACCTGGTCACCTATAGGGGGCCGGCCATGATGTCCAGTGTCCACCACCCTCCACGTCATGGCCGTCCTGCTGAGGACCTGCAGGTGGGACCGATTCATAAACCTCAGCGCCTCGGACCACCTACGTTTGCTTGAGCCAGGTACATACAACAAAGACACTTTGAATTGCTGCGGTATTGAATCCTTTTGCAGTGATGTTGTTTCGAACATCTCCACAGATCTAATTGTGGCCTTCTCTACTTTGCCTAGAGATCTCAGCTTCGTGCAACATTTCAGCCACTTAGGTTGGAACATGTAAGAATCAACTTTATCCTTACTTTATTTTTATGTCTTAAGAAAATGTCTTTGAGTAATATGTTATCATAAAATAACTAATATTGATGACTACATTTGAACAGGAAAAGGTTAAGAAAAAGTAAAAGGATGAAGTACTATGCAGCAGAGTCATTTGTATATATATGGAATGCTAATAGATGAAGTTAATTAGTTTAAATTTCTTACCATGATAAATTTGTTTATGTTGAATGGTGAATTCCATTTTTTTTAATTTTGAATGTAACAGTGTCTAATGGTTCGATTTTATGTGAAATGATTGTATTTTGGTTTCAAAAATGTGTCTTAATGTAATTGCTTGAATGTCAAATGATTATTATTTTTTCTTAATGACTTTTAATTATTTTTGTATTTAGTTATTACAATATATAATTTTTTGAAACATCGAGAATAAGCATTTTAACATCATCATTGAATTTGAAAATTATAAGAAGCATATCGTCCAATGATTTTTACAAAGAACCATTTTTTATCCTTTGTAACTTATCATGCAACATAATCAAATTAAGTTTTCTATTTTCTTAAATTCACAAATTTCAATAGTTGAAGAAAAGCGAGTGAACTAATTTTTTTCTCAAAATTTCATTCTCAAGCATGCATGTGTCATTCTTGTTTTTCAAACTTTCAATTAAAGTAGTCAAACTTTAGTATTTCTCATTTCAAAAAGTCACAAAATGCACAAGAGAAAGAATCATTTTTCTTTTTAAAATTTCAATCATTTTGTAAAATATTGAAATCATTCATCAAAGTTTCATATTTCTTCTTGACAGGTAGATACTTACGAATTAGGAAAGTAAATTATTGTATACCTATTAAAAGCAAATGTTTCATCATAGAATTATTTGTTGCAACTAACAAGGAAGCCCATAAAGAGAAAATTATAGGGTGCACCTCACTAAAAAACATAATTCATCAAAGATTTCAATGCCTACATAACGTAACTGGTCGCTCCACTATAAATTATGTTTTGAAACTCTATCTTTCTCCATGAACCTTTGTGTCAAATATTTCAACTTCTATGTGAAAAATATAATGAGATATCATATTATGTAACAACAAATTTCGAGCATTAAATCTTCTAAACTTGTGTCATCCACGTGTAAACTAGGAACACCTTAGAAAGACAATTGTAAGGCATCTAGTATAAGAGTATAAGAGTTATATCACATAAACAATGAATTCAAGTTTTAACACGTCAACAATCAATGACAAACCACTTCTACAAGTACACAACTCACACATAATAGTTGTCTGAGTTATACAAAGTATATAAATATAACAATCGAAACAAAAGTAGATATATACACTCATCGTGGGTGCCTCATTGAAGAAGTGAACACCATTTCTAAACTATAATTACTCGTACCATGACTTGGAGGATAATATATATCTTGAAGTAGAGGCATAGTTTCTTCTGTAACCCTTTTCTCTCTTCCTTTTATGTTGGCCTTCTGCAACGATCGTAGTTCAACCTCAAGTTCCCTCATTGTGGGTCTTTCACTCCCTTTTAACTTGAGGCACATTTCTACAAGTTTCACAACTTTATCAAGCTCATCTCTTGTCCCTTCCTTGATTACTCGATCCTCTATAAGTTCAAATTGTCGATTCTCTCTCAATGCTTGAAGAAATTGCATTACCAAATTTCTTTCTTCCTCATTTTGAGTTGATAAGATTGGTTTTTTCCCAGATAGCAATTCCAAAAGAATGACTCCGAAACTATACACATCACTTTTGTCAGTTAGTTGCCATGTTTGATGATACTCTGGATCTAGGTAACCAACCGTACCTTGTATAGCTGTAAATATATGAGTTTGATCTAGTGGAATTAACCTTGAAGCTCCAAAATCAGATAATTTTGTTGTATAATAGTCATCCAAAAGTATATTTGAGGATTTCAAGTCCCGATGAAAAATAGATATGGAAGCTGAAGAATGCAAATACTCAAGTGCCCCTACGACTTCTACTGCTATTCTTAGTCGATCTCCCCATGATAAAGTTGACTTGCGATCTGGACTATGTAGGTGATGATAAAGGGTTCCATTTGAGATAAATTCATATACTAACAAAGGGACTTCAGTCTCTAAGCAACATCCAAAAAGCTTCACTATATTTATGTGATTGATCTGTAATAGAATAATAAGCTCATTTAGGAATTCATCTATCTCACTCTTCTCCTTAATTTTTGATCGTTTGATTGCAACAACGCGTTGATCTGATAAGATTCCTTTGTAAACTATTCCGTGCCCACCTTGGCCAATAATTCTTGAAGTATCAAAATGGTTTGTGGCTTTCTCTAGTTCTTTCAGGGAAAATATTTTAATTTTCTCTGCAATATCTTCATTAGATGCAATGAGTTGTTCAAGCAATAATCCATGATTTTCGCGAAAGTGTCTTTTTCTTATTCTCTTTTGACTTATTGTATTCCATTTCCATACTGTGAAAAATGAGGCTATAGCTAGTAGTAGTGTACCAAGACCGCTGCTCACACCAATAATGATGCCTACATAATTTGTAGCAACTTGTAATATTATTATCCTAACATATGTCTATTCATACATCAATAAATTAAAATAAATCATATTCTTACCTGATGCAATACTAGAAGAGCAAGTGTGGCTCCCAACCGTGTTAACACAATGGTCATAACAATCATACTTTTTAGGATTTTGGCATTCGTCAATATCTAACAAATCATCATGGAACCAAAAGTAAGTTCAATGAAATGCAGAAATCATTTTTTTTTTGGGGGGGGGGGGGGGGGGGGGGGGGGGGGGGGTGGGGTTGTTTCTTTCCTCCTCTAAACTATAGATTTCTTTTTGTGGGACTATTATACTAATTACATATCTCATTAGAACTTGTCAACTAATTCCACTTCACTTCAAATAAATTTTATTTATTTTCTTACTTCTGATATTATTTGTGTACCTTTTAGGAATGAAAAATATAATAAAATAGACGGAGGAGACAACAACATTGAATATAGAATTTCAATGTTATCTTTTTAAAATTTTTTGTGCTTAGTTCTCAAATATAACTTTGTAATATCATAAATAGAAATATATAAAATAATATTATTTTGAGTAATTGGAAATATGTGAAGAGTCCACGGGATGTAATCGCTAAATTTTAATTGTTTCATAACACGCGTGCATATATGGGATAAATGATATAAATGCATAAATCATTATTTTAATTGTCAAGCAAACACTGCTTCGCACAATCATTTATCTCTATATACAGGGACGGAGCCACCTTAATGTTAGGGGGGGCATATATATATCATTAATATATATTACTATTATATATATCATATATATATAGTAAGCCCCCCCCCCCCTAAATTTTGTAAAATTAACATAATTAAGGCCCCCTTAACTTTTTGAAATATTATATATATAGTATATAATAAGATTTTTCATGATTTTTGAACTTAACATAATTATAATATGCTATTATATTTATGAGAGAATATATGTGTATGTTTATAATATATTTATACTATATTAGGTGTATTTATGAATATATAACATATGTACCAATAATTTTAATTTCTTTCTATAATAAATTAAATTAATTAATTAAGTAATAAATGTGAGTTACATATATCATTCTTTAACATGATAAATACAAAAAAAATATATACATAATGAATACCAAAAAAATTAAATTAAAATAAAATTTATAATTTTAAGTTTTCTAAATTATTTTTTTATTTTGTTAAAAATTTTGATTATATATATATATATGCATATAAATATACATTTTATCATTTTTTACTTTTTACCTTTGCCCCCTTAAGTTCTCATACTGGCTTCGTCCCTATATATATATATATATATATATATATATATATATATATATATATGTATATATATATATATAGATAGATAGATAGATAGAGATAGGGAGAGAAAGAGAGGGGGAGAGAGAGAGTTTAAAGGAGGTATAGAGAAACAACTTTTTTGTCATCAACGAAACATTTTCCTAAAGAAAAAAAAAGTTGATTATTGATTGGTTAACACTTTTACTTATTCTTTTCACTTTTTAATATAATTATAAATTAAGATTATTTTCATAAACCTCTCCTAAATTATCACGATTTTTCGTATCTAGCATCAAATTATAAACTTATTTCTTTATATCCTAAACTATCACGATTTTTTCACTTTATTCTTTCCGTCTACTTTTGTTACATTTTTCGTTATTTTTAATATTTTTTATTTATAAAAAGACTAAATTACCCCTCCCTCCATAACATATCAAATAATGAATATAAAAGATTAAAAAGAAAAAAATCAGGAGAAGGTAATTTAGTCTTTTTTCATAAATAATAATTTTTTTTTGTTTACCACTTTAATCCTTCCAAAAAAATTTATTTTTTATATTTAATATTTCATATTTTTCTGAAGGGAGGGGTAATTTAGTCTTTTTCTAAATGAAAAAAAGTAAAACTAATGAAAAATGTAACAAAAGTGATGAGAGGATTAAAGCGTTAAAGTCGTGATAGTTTAAGGATAAAAAAATAAATTTTTAATTTAGAATTAAATGTGAAAAATCATAATTGTTTAATGAATGTTTATGAAAATAACCTTATAAATTAATATGCGTCAAGTATATATACATGTCCATCTATTTAAGATACATAAAAATTAAAGCCACCCATATATCTCATTAATATGACAAAATATAAAGTAATAAATATAAATACTATTGATAACTACTGCCTAGCTAACAGCACGTGCATTTTATTCATTATAAAGAGAATTGCTCTGAAGAATAGCAATCCTGGTGCGATGTATTAATCCTTATTTGTGTGGTCATAAGTAATCTTGAGACTTTCCAACCTTTCTGCTTATTCTTTCTTTCCAAGTACTTTCACTCTCGACGGAAGTAAAATGCCCTATGAATCAAAAGGTTGAAGAAACCATAAGGAATAAGGAAAGAAACAAACAAGGTACCTTGGCATCCGTCCTCAAGGTATGGATTGCCTTCAAAGCCATCCGCACATTTGCACGTGTACCCCGTCTGTTGGCCGCCGCGATCGGTTGTGATGTTCGTATCGACACATTTAGTGTTAGCACCGCGGCACGCGAAGTTGCTGCTGTTGTCCGCGGCCACGTCGCAGGTTTCAAACTCAATCGCCCACTTATAGATGGCCCGGTGTTGCTCTTGCAAGAGCATGAATGGCCTGTGCCATGCCATTCCTCCAACGTGATATTGTTCACCGCCGGAGTCGCCTTCGAAGGAAACTTCTATTTCCCCTTCCTGCAGACTGATACTGTTCACCTGGGCTCGGCGAGTGTCGCTTATGTTGAAGAGCAGAACCGGAGGATGCAACGTTTCGTCGCACGTAAGAGCGAACGACGGGTCTCTGTAGCAGCCCTCCCCTAACCCAAACGGAAAGTCCACGCTGACATTTCCTCACGTATTCTTGCAGTTTTTTGATGGAGCAACGTTTACCAACAGACCTGTCGTTTTATTATCATGGGGTTAGGGCAACGTTCTAAAGTCCAGATCCAAATCGATTCCAGAAAGTTTTTGAATCCAAGTCTAATCGGTTGAACCTGACAACCCGAACGATAATGATATCATATAAAAATACATTCAACTAAAATTTTCAGAAATATATTTTTTATTAATAATTAATATAATTACATATATCAAAGTATAATAATATTTTAGTAAAATAAGGGAACAAGATGGCTATTAAAAAAAATTTGTTGTCTTTGAACATATAAATTACTATAGAAACTCATAGTTCATGCACTTAATTATTTATATTGATTTAAGATAAAATGGTAAAAGCTAAATAAAATAAATTATCTAACATGAACTTGATGATAAAATGATAAAATGTACTTAGGAGTTAGGATAAAAAAAAACTTTCGCATATAGTGGTTGAGCGATCAGTGCCTTATTTAAACTTTAGCTAGACGGTTAAAAAATTTGGATCTTGACCTGATCTGAACTGTTCAATTCATTTCGATGAATGTATTGAGGACTGACTATTTGCACACTCGGACCGTGGTCGAATCGATTCGACCTGTCCGACCCAAATTTTACAAGGTTAAAGACGCATACGACGTGACAAAACAATTAATTCCAATGAAATAATCAATTAATTCTTGAATGATTAATTAGGGGAGACAGAGGAGCACGTACCACGGCAGCCATGAGGCAGGTATGGGTTTCCTACCAAATTATTCTGACAAGAGCACCAGTAGCCATAAGACATATTACTCCAAGAATCGAAGTTGTCATAACAGTTGGAATTTGGGCTGAGGCAAGCGTAGGTCTTGTTATCTTTCTCTGCCTCTCTGCATGAGGGATGATCATTCATGCCCCAGTCCAGATAAGCAACGTTTCCCCAGCCGACGAAGGCCTTGACGTCGGACGGCTGAGTGTGATCATTTGTGCGAGACAACCGAATACCGAAAGTCCGCACATCCTTGTCTACTAAAACGTAGCAAGGGGCCTGGTCGATGCACGTGGAATTGCAAGTCGCGATGGTTTTGTTGCTCGCTAGGTCTACGAGAGAGCCAGCCGCGCTGCAACCTTGGACCCAAAAATAGTTCGTCGATCCATGGAAGAAGAATGGCGAGTTCGCCAGAGCTGCCCAAGGGGTGTAGGAGAAGTTCTCGTTGACATCCATTATGGCGATAATAGGTTGGACTTCAGTATACTTCATGAGGTCAATTTTATCGAGGACCTCGACGGAGCTGCTGGATGTGTTGCCAAGGAAGAGCTTGGGTGGAATGCTGGTAGTATTGCAGACGAGATCAAAACCAGGCATGAAGCAGCCATTACCGACACCAAAAGGATACTCGAAGGTGATGTTGCCACAGCTCGTTGGGCAGTGGGAAGGAAGGGGGAACGTTACGCTTGTAGTATCATTACCATCTGCTCTTGTTGCGACGACGAGTACTGACACAAGCACCGCCAGCAACAATGGCGACCGTATCCCCATTTCTAGGCTCCTCCCCTCCATGTTTTCTTCTTTTTTTTTCTCTTTATTTCTGTGTTGGTGAAAAGAAAACAAACCCGCTGGCCGCTTCACTGTCATACGGTAGAACAAGGAATTAATTTATACCGGGCACTGCTACTTTATTAATTCTCGAGCACCACACAACGTGCGGCTTTAATTAATTTAAATGATTAATTAAAACTTTTACTTTTTACGACGACGTCAATTCTTTCAGAAATAAATAAATTAGTATAATCGTATATCCCTTTTATGCTGACACGATAAAAGTTCTATAGAAAACAAGCTTAAACTGGAATCATGAAAACGCAACAACAAATAGTTAATTGGTGTATTAAACCGAAAAGTGCAGATAAAGACCCATCATTTTGTAAATATATATTCGACGATGGTTCCATCTTAAAAATAAATCATATCCATTGAGATTGTGCAATTATGCATTAATAAAGTATATAGATTGAGATCCATATTTAAACCATTATTTTTCTTTTCAAAATGTGTAATTCCTTGTATAATTTTTTTTAACAAATGTGTCATGATCGTTCATTACAATAATAATCTTATCTGCTGAAATGAAGGGAATTAGAGGATCAGAAAAAGAAAAGGATCTTATCCGTGAGATGAGATCTGGCAGTCGAGATCAGACGCTGTTCAAAGTCTGTATGATTCAGAGTTATTCTCATGATGATGATCTAGGGTTAATAAGTTGAATTGCATTATTCATCACAAAAAATAAAGAAAAAATGCACCAAGGACCATATTGCCCTCTTCTCCTGCTGGAGTAGTCCCCGTGCTTAGGTAATTCCAACCAGCAGCAGTCCCCGTGCTTAGGTAATTCCACTCGGCCAATTTTTGTTTTAAGTTTATTTCAAAACCACTCAATTCATGTGATCACAACATGCGAATAATTTCCCACACTGGTATATACGCAATTAATTTCTTTACTTCTGAAACACGAAGTAATTTCATGACAATAGAGATGAAGGCTTTGATTAACAATAAAAGATAATACGTTTACCGAGACTTCAAGTTTCTGAACGACTTGTTCAATCACTAACACATTACTTGAATGAGAATATCACGTTGATCAAGGCGTCTTATTTTTATAAGGATCGCTCCTTCAACCACTTATCAGTACACTCAACACTAACTATCACGTTAATTAATTGCTTTTTGGGTAGGATAATTTATAAATTGCAGTTGCGGAAGTGTCAATGGAGTTGCTTCTTTCAATGGCTTTAATTTTAATATAGTTAAGACTAATTATATATTACTTCTTTCTTAGTCTAATAATAGGATATTTGTAAAATGTAGTTGCCTTCTTTCAATGACTTTTCAATATAGCTGACATGAATTATATAATTGCTTCTTTCTTTGTCTAATAGTATATAGTACAATTATAAAATGCAGTTGTCTTCTTTCAATGACTTTTCGATATAGTTGACACTGATTATATAATTGCTTCTTTCTTTGTCTACTTATAGGATAATTGTAAAATGCAGTTGCTTTAGAATCTGATATGAAAGTGTCAACTGGAATGTATAATTGTCTTCAGCTATAAAGGATTATATATATATATATATATATATAATTGTCTTCAGCTATAAATGATTAAATATATATATATGGGTTTAATGATCCTACGAAGCGTCTTTTTTCCGTATGTATACGGAGCATCGTGACCGTCAGTAATAGAATTGATGGAGTAGATTGCATATATCCCATTAGCACGAACCACACGGCGGCAGAGCAGTAAGCACTCGTCTCGTAGGAAGTCACTCCAGTCGGCAACCACGACGCAGATCATAACGACGTCCACTGCCCTTTCTTCGGAGCCCGTGAGGAAAATGACGCTAGAGAAAATGTCCGGGCATCATTACTGAGGATGAGAAGCTACAGGAAGAGGAGGGGATGCCCCAGCTAGGCGTATAGTAGTCGATGGAGGTAGGAGCACCTGGAGACATGGAGGCTGCACATGCCACTGCGGTTGTTTTGCTCGCTGGAGCAGGACAATGAAGCAGAGTACAAGATTAGGAATCGAAGTAGTAAAGGTTGTGAGCATAAGGAAGAGGGAGATGACAGGAAGGGATGAGAAGAAGAGAAAGGTTGTAAGACCATGGATAACTTTTACCAAAGTTCTAAGGCACTTGTTACCCAAAGTCATCAGAGGATTATCAAAGTTCTACCATTGGCGGAATAACAAAGAGAGAAACAACAAAAGGTACATGAAGTTCCACTTGAAAAAGGAGAGAGAGTGAGCAGCAACTGAGTTATCATAGAGCACCTGTAAAGGAAAAATGGTGGATATATCAGCGTTCAATGGTAAATAATGAATTTGGTCTGCAGATTTCATCACATACGACTAGGATGTGTGCTTCATATATATGCAGAAAAAAGTGCTCCGCAGGATCATACCCTCCTGTGTGTGTCACGGGGCGTTTCCCGTGACACGAAGCGTGAAGCCTCGCGGCACCAGTGCCGCTCAACTATAGCCCTCGGCCGCTCAGCGCCGAAAACATGGAACACATGCAGCCGCCCCGCACTGCGTGATATTGCGGAGTACCAAGTTATCCACCCTTAGGGCATTTATCTTGTAAGGTCGTCCTTATGAATGGCCAAGTAGGTGACGTTCCCGTAGGGTACGTCTTTTGCATCTTCAATATGTAATAAGACTCCTATACCTATGGTACACTGGGAGAAGTTCACTAGTGCCTTCCGAGGCCCAATTGTATGTTATGTTTCATCATATTTAATACAAGTAAGCTTTCCTTTAATTCTAGTGTCATGGCCTTGAGCGTGGGGTGGCAACCCACATCGGTGTCCCTTCGTGGCGTCCCGTGGTCCATTCGTCGCCCCTTCGGACTTTAAGCGCCCAAGCGCCTACATTAGTGCCGCAACGCGCTAATGCCACGGTCTCGTGACGAGTAGTCCAACACTCTAGTCATGTCCGTGATTGAATGCCTATAAGAGCGACTCTCGGCAAAGTCGTCTCGACCATAAAACTTCCGCTGCAAACTCAAAATAGGCTTGGCTAGGTGCCTATCCGCCTAGCCGCCGCACGTGGTCTAGTGTCCGAGAATGACCCCGTGACAAGTGGTATCAGAGCAGTTCTTCCTGCTCGGATTACCCAGCGATGATGACTCGCTTGTGTCGTCGCAACGTGCCCTGGCGTAGGAGATGTGCTTCCGCTCAAATATTCCATTACGCCCAGGCGCACTGGTACCATGATCTTTGATCGTGGACGCCAACGAGGAATGCATGGCAAGCTTCCTCGCCGCACGCCCAGTCGTGCCCCGCAGCATGTTCCTCATACACCCGTGTCGTGTCAAGGAACGTCCGTCATCATGATGGCGGATTGATCGCCCCGCCTAACCGGGACGGTCATGCGTCGCTCACTCGAGCAGATCAACCACCCCAGGTATACAGTCGGGAATCCTGAAGTGTCGCGCTGCGTCAAAGAGTGGTCATATGCTCCGCATGATGGTCTTGCGCTGCTCATATCATGAGATCGCTTACACGAGCGTCGTGTAACTCGGAGGACCCGTGTCACATTCAGGGACTGTCGGTCATGCACTATCATGACGACCTAGCGCTGCTCGGTATTTCGTGACGTCGCATCGCATGCCCAGTCATGCAACGTGAAGTGCACAACCGCTTCACGGGAGAAGTTGGCTTAAAGACAAATATCAAGGTTCATAGTCCCTTTTCGGCCAAAGAACATCATCCCTTCGGCCAAGGAGCATCAATCACAAGCATCTTATCGTGTCGCAGCATCGCCTGCCCCGCCACGATGACTTTCAGGAATGGAGCAAAGCGTTGATTACTTGCAAACACTCGTGGACGAGCTGTCAGCCTTGCTTGCCTCGTCAAGTGTCGCCCCGCAAGCAGCGCGAGGTCATCCATCAAGGAGTGGGATGAACTTGATACATGCCAACGCAAATCGACGCCTCAACTCAGCGACCAATTTGGCAAATGGACTGAGCGTCGAGCATCGGCGAACCTTGGCATGCTGCTGTCAAGCGTTCTGCCGCCAACCGAAGGAAGGAGTGCCCTTTCCTTTCGGACATCGCCTCGAGTAATCGAAGCGGCCTCCAAAGATCGCAATGCGAAGGTTTTGAAGGACGCATTGGTGATGTCGTCCCTTCGAATGGAGATGGAGGTAATGTTGGGAGCTCATGCCACGAGTTCACCAACCGCAGTCCGCTTATCTAAGCGGAGCGTCTTCACAAGCATCCGCCCGGATTAGTGAAGGCCCGGAACGGCTACTCTTTCGCAAGGGTCAAGCCGCCCGGTGGACGAGTATGTCAAAGGTGTATGATCTAGGATGACAAACACAGTGACATTACTTTGTCCAAGGTGCGGACGGACGAGCATCTAAGGTGCATCCTCTTCGTGAACGAGCACAACGATCTCGCCCCGTCCATACCCCAAAGGGATTGTCAAAGCTTTAAAGGAGGTCCCAGGATCGGAAGAAGGCATATCCCAAGAACCCTGCAAGATGTGGCAAACTCAGGATGGCGTTGCCATCGCGACAATGTAGAATATGGCAAACATGCATCCCAGACATGGGACAGAAGAAGTGGCAGTTCATCAATTATGCAAGCCCTGACAAGTTGGGACTGAAGGTCAAGATCGCATTGTTCAGCATCGGCCAGATGGGCATGTTGAAGGAGGAAGTGAAAGGAATCACCGAGCTCCGCCTACAGTGTTCTCAGGAGGATGAAGACCCGGTGTTGGTGCTCTTCAAGCAGAGGGGTTAGAAGCTTTGGACTAGGAAGGAGTTGGAACGACCGGATCGTCCAACCTCTGTTCACTAGTCGACGCTGCCAAGTCAATCGGAACAAGTGCCATACCACCAAAGCCCTTGGGCAAGGGCAATGGTGGGGAAGAAAAGCTCAAGTCGCAAGGAGGAAGCTACTTATGCCGAAGATAAAGATCGCCCATCGAAGCAGGAGAAGAGAGTCGAACCACAGGCACATGGGGGGAGACCCTCATTGTCGCTCACTATAGCGACTGGGAGGGGACAAAGTGCGGAATGTTATACCAAAGAACCTTGCCCCACCTCAAACCGTCGAGATATTTATTGTCCACCAAGGGGAAGGTGGAGATGTTCTCAAGGCTCGGCGGACGAAGGACTCAACGTTGCAGCCATCTGCAACTTGGGGACAGCGAGTTGAACCACAAGGAAACGTGGGGAAACTCGCGTCGCCTACAATGGTGACTTGGATGGACAAGGCATGGATTGTCATATCAAAGAACCTTGTCCCGCCTCAAGACTGCCGAAACATCATGTGGTCACCAAGGAGGAGGTGGTCCTACGCTTTTAGTTCGGCAGAGGTATGGAAGACTCTACGTTGCAATCATTTGCAACATAGAGACGTTGAGTCAAGCCCACAAAGAGACCTAAAGCGTCCCAGAGTATCCGTGGGAAGACTCTTGTCGCTCATCATAGCGACCCCAGGAACCCGAAGCAGACAAGCTACAAGCATCGAATCGGAGAGCTTGTGCTGTTTCAAGCCGTCGAAATTCAAGAATGATCATCGAGGGTGAGATGGTCCCGCACTTCACATTCGACGGAAGGGAGACCTTATGCTGCGACCATCCGCAACATGAAGGCATCAAGTCAAGTCATACAGGTCGAATGGCGAGACTCTTCATCGTGTTCTACACGACCCTGAGGCAACTCTTCTTCGCGCTATTCCTGAAGGCATACAAGAGTTGTTTCACCCCCAAAGAAGCCAAACCACACAAGTTGACGCTGCGCAAGTCGAAGAGAAGTGAAGCCAACAGAGACTTGATGGACGGATAGTTGCTTGATGAAGTCAGACCGCACATGGCGGACTCCACTGGCACTGCACAAGTGATGACCCCGGATTGGACGAAGGATCAGCGAGGAAGCAGGCCTGAGGGAGGAGTCCTCAGCGAGACCCCAAGGAGCGGGCATTCCTGGCGTTGCGTGATGCTGGTGAAGTTGAAGTCAAGGCAAAGAAGGCAGAATTGAACGAGACAAGCGAAGTCAAGACTCAAGACGAAGGCCCCGAGGAAGCCCGGACAACGACGTCGGGGGCGTCGCCGACTTTGGTGGGGGAGATGTCACGGGGCGTTTCCCGTGACACGAAGCGTGAAGCCTCGCGGCACCAGTGCCGCTCAACTATAGCCCTCGGCCGCTTAGCGCCGAAAACATGGAACACATGCAGCCGTCCCGCACTGCGTAATATTGCGGAGTACCAAGTTATCCGCCCTTAGGGCATTTATCTTGTAAGGTCGTCCTTATGAATGGCCAAGTAGGTGACGTTCCCGTAGGGTACGTCTTTTGCATCTTCAATATGTAACAAGACTCCTATACCTACGGTACACTGGGAGGAGTTCACTAGTGCCTTCCGAGGCCCAATTGTATGTTATGTTTCATCATATTTAATACAAGTAAGATTTTCTTTAATTCTAGTGTCATGGCCTTGAGCGTGGGGTGGCAACCCACATCGGTGTCCCTTCGTGGCGTCCCGTGGTCCCTTCGTCGCCCCTTCGGACTTTAAGCGCCCAAGCGCCTACGTTAGTGCCGCAACGCGCTAATGCCACGGTCTCGTGACGAGTAGTCCAACACTCTAGTCATGTCCGTGATTGAATGCCTATAAAAGCGACTCTCGACAAAGTCGTCTCGACCATAAAACTTCCGCTGCAAACTCAAAACAGGCTTGGCTAGGTGCCTATCCGCCTAGCCGCCGCACGTGGTCTAGTGTCCGAGAATGACCCCGTGACATGTGCGCACGCGTGTGTATATATATATACATTGTTAAATTTGATGTGCTATCCAATTTTTTTAAAAGCTTAAGCACTTAAGAAGAGCAACATAATTAATTTTATATTCTTAATAGTATCCCTCACGTGTGGGCTGTCGATAACTTTTTGATCTAGCCCAAACTCAACACATGAACAATTAAGGGAGAAAATTATATTTTAATAAGAGCTTAACGAGATTCGAATTTTTGATCTCTGACTCTGATATCATGTTAAATTTGATGTGCTATTCATTTTTTTCTAAAAGCTTAAGTCCTTAAGAAGAGCAACATTATTAATTTTATATTCTTAACATATATCCTCTCAAAAAAGAAGATCATATATATATATATATATATATATATATATATATATATATATATATATATATCAAACAAGAAGATCATATATATGTACGTATGTATGCACATATATATGTAAGCATGTATGTATGTCATGTTAGAATATAGTTTTTGTATCTCATTCTTTTTAAGTTTGAATCATAGGATTCTCGTGATTAAAATTAAACATTTAAATACTAGGAAACTTTTTGATAAAATATAATTTTATGACCCAAAGTAAATTATGATGGGGGATTCTCCATATTTTTGGACTTAAGAAATTTTGCATTTAACTCTAGTTTCATAACTTTACTTGCATGTTTATATATTTTAGATATTTTTTGCATGATTTTATTAATCTCTCAAATTCTTTCTTAGTTTTTCTCCCAAACTTTGGTTTGAAATAAGAAAAAACTCCTGACTTTAATGTGCTTCATGCTATAGGACTTAGGTTTGAGTGATTTGCGCCCAATAATTTTGGAGGCAGTTGGAGAATGAGTCCAAACATAAGTGATGCACGAAAAATCATGCATTATTTTAGGTCATATAATTTTTATTTTAAAACAAGTTGCATTCATGAAAGGAGTTTTTTTTTATTTATTTTTAGAGAATTGCTTTTATATTTGATTTCTACCTAAGTTTCAATAATTTCATTGTAGGAAATAAAAAAAAGACAACAAAATGGCAATCGAAATGCTCAAATTCACAATCGCGATTGTGTCCATTAATGTAACGGTCGTGATTGCCTCAACCAATTTAATACATCACTATCACAGCCATGACAGGTCATGTAATGCCCATGATGAATAGCTGAGCTAGGGAGGTTGCGTCGGTATATGCAGCACTGTAGTGATCGTTTTGTGAACTGATCAAGCCCGTGAGCGAGAAGAAGAAGTAGGGGTGTTCACCGGATCGGATTGACCTAGTGAACCCGACAATCCGACCCAATCCGACCTAGCTTGGGTCGGGTCGGGTCTTGGTCGGGTCGGACCCGACCGACCCGAACCCAACCCGATGAGGGTTCGGGTCGGGTACGGGTTGGGAAATCCCAACCCGAGTCGACCCGACCCAACCCGACGACTCGACTTTTATTATTATTTTTTAACTTTTTTACTTTGTTTACTTATTTTTAATCCTATAGTTAATTTAAAATGAAAAAAATATTAAAATAAAATATTTTAATTACGAAAATAATGCTCAAATATTAAAAAAACATATTTTATATTTTATAATAATTATTAATTATTTCTTATATTAAAATAAATATAAAAATTAAGAAAAAAAATTAAAAAGAAAAAAAGAAAAAAAGGTGGTCGAGTCACCCGACCACCCGACCCGATCCAACCCGACCAGTCGGATTTTCTGCCCCCAAGGGACTTGTCGGATTTGTTCACGGGTCGGGTCCAACCCGACCCGTGATCACCCCTAAGAAGAAGCTTCAAGGAATTAAGGCCTCACTTACTGCCATGTGCGAGAGTCATTCGCAAATCAGTACTGAAACGGCCGTTCCACTAAAGATCATGGTTGTGAGCACATGACAAAGCTTAAAGATGTCTTTGTCATAGCCGTGTCATTTTTTGGAATGGTCGTGACAGCGGTCTATTAGGAGGTTATTTAGTGGTTTTTATCCATTTTTCATATAGAGTTTCGGTTTCTTCTGTTGGGAGATGAGGAAATCTATAAAAGGGGGTAAAAAAGGATCCCTAAATCATAGGCTTAAAACCTAATAAGGAGATAAGTCTAGGAACGATAGCGAAGCTCTTTCGAGAAGTCAAAAGAGGATGTGCATTAGCAAGAGTTTCTTTTTTTCTTGAACTTTTACAGCAAATTTGATGTTATTTGTATTATATATATTCTTTTAGTTGAACCCTATGTGTTTTGGAATCTTTCTTTATATAAGTTTACTTTGAATCTTTAATAGCATTGCAATTTTGTGTTTAATGCTTTCCTTTAATTCTATGATTTATGAGTTAGTTGATATCTGAGAAGAAGTAATTATTTTCATAATAGTCTTTAGGATTGATTTTATTAATTGCATATCACAATTAGAAAAATCGAGAAAGACCTAATTTGTATAGTTATTAAAGTGACTTGAGAAAGTTCTTAATCTTAATTCCGATTTAATGCATCTTTTAACTAATTATACTTAAGATAGTAGTTAAAGCTTGAAATATTGGTTAACTAATTTTGAGAATTGAACTTTGTTATTGATTCAATTAAATCCTAAGTTGAGAAGATCATTTACATTTTAGTGGTTATAGTTAGTTGCTCTAATCATCAAATTATTATTTTTCTAGGTGATCATTCATATTTTTATTTTATTCATAAATGAAAATAAGCTTTTCTCAATTACTCAACTAAAAAGATTAAAATAAAATCTTAGTTATTAATCATCCTTGTGGGAACGATATCCTACTCATCACTTTATTACATGAGCAACTGGTGCACGTGTTAGTGTTTGCTATCATTTTGGCCGCATCAATAAGGTGACTTTTTGCAGAAACAACAACTAACAAATGCCTAACCCAATGCAGACAAGTACACTATAATAAAAATAATTTCCTCCTCCACAATTTTAAGAAAATTTTCTAAGACAAATAGAAGAACATGTAAGAAAATAAGGGAAGAACCCTAGGACACTAAGGAAAATACAAGACCATCTGGAGGTGACGATTGATTTTGGAGTAAGGTTTTTCTCCTCCTTTCAAATTGAGAAGTTAAGGAACCTGTTGCATTATTTTGTTTTTTTGTAGTGAAACCTATAAATATTTGAGTTCCTTTTTCTAAATGTTTGACATGGAATCGTTCATTCTATATTTTATATTATTCTCTATGAATCTTATCAACTAATTTGCTTGGAACTAGAGATGCTAATAGTCTGATTCATTTTCATATATACTATTTGATTCACAATTTTTAATCTGGTTTGCTCATGTTATTGTTTTTAATTTGTGTTTTTATTGTTTATTTTTTGTTATAGTGTAGTCCCATGTTTTGCTCCTTGTTGCAATATCTAATCGAGAGGATGATTATATTGACAAAAGAATAATAATTAGTCGAGAGGTTATTGAATTAATAAATTGTAATATTCTCAAAAAAAATAAATATAAATAAAACTAAAGAAAATAGATAAATGAAGTATATAGCCATTTAAGATCCATTCATAAATCCCATCAGCTTTATTAAACCCCTAAGCCTAAGATATAAATACCTTTATGTGCCATAAATCTCGCATAATCTTACTTTTCTCTCTCTCCCCCATACCCAGCCAACCCCCACCTACCCACTCACCCTCTCTCCTCTCCCTCACATCTCGGCAGGAACACCTAAGGTGACCTCTCCACTCAACTACCTCTCTCCTTCCCTCTCTCTCACTCCCTCCTCAAGTCTCGGCAGCACCCCCATTCTCGCTCTCCCTCACTTCTCTGCCCCTCCCTTACTCTCCCTCACTTCACAGCAAGGCACCAACAAGAAGGGAAATCAAAAGGAGGTTGGTTGCTGGAAACAAGAAAGGGAAGAAAGAAAAAGAAGAAGAGAAGGGAGGTGCTGGACACAAGAGGAGAAGAAGAAGAAGAAGAAAAAAGATAGGGGATTAGAATTACTAAGGTTTTACCATAAACCCCAAATGTATATTGAGGGGATTCAAACCTTTACTCATCCATTAATGATGCTTGATGATTGGATTAAGGGTATTGAAGGTCAATCTAGGTTTTCTAGAAGATGAGATGAGGGAATGCATATGATGTCTCTTCATTGCTCTATGTTCCTAGTATTATTACTGTTTCATTGATGATTATGCTTAGCTTATGATGCTCCATTATTATTTATGCTTAGCTCATGATAAAATTGTTCAATTGTGCATTGTTAGGGCTAATAGTCCTTTCTTACATCTTTATAAATGTCCATATATAATTCTTGATGATATGAATCTTATAATGACTTGTATAAAAGATATCTTTTACGTGCTATATGAATGCATGCAGTAGAATTACTTGTGTATGAATAAAAATGGGGAGAAAGGGAATCAAAACAGGGAAAAACTCGTCCCTTGGGCACGGTCGTGACGCCCAGAGCACGGCCATGACCCTGAGAGACCACGCCCGTTCCCTTGGGCATGGAACGGCCTCATGGTAGGGGGCACCATCGTGACACCACACGGTACGGCCGTGACCCATAGTGGCTGCCCCATGACCCTTAGGGAAGCACGCCTGTTACTCTAAGTGTGTCAATGTTGCATAGTGTGGCACGATTGTTCCTTAGTGGGAAGAAGATGAGAGGGTTGGAGGGACATTACGTAGAAAAAAAATGTTAATGTTGGGTGATATTCTTATAACTTAAGATCAATAGAAATCAAATTTTAATCTAGTTTTAATAATTTCAATTTAACTTTAATTCATATTTCTAATTAATTTATGTTTTTTCTTTACTTTTCTAACTTTACTTTTATTTTTTTACACTCTAATTATCTATTTTAATCCTTTAATTTCTAACCTTATTTAATAAGATAAATTCTATTTTATTTTCTTAAAAAAATCAGGGTATTACAAAACTATTTGTTATATTCAATATGTTAAATAATTATAATATTGATAAATATTATTCATAATTAATTTAATGAAAACACTTTTTATTATATATTGTCATGAAAATTGGTTCTCTTTATATATTTGTTATATTCAATATATATTTTATATCTTTACATATCCTGATGTATTATATCACTGAAAAACTTCGAAACATTTGTTTCTCTTTTTTTTTACTTTTTGTTATACTTTTACATCAAGCATTTTATATTGTTATTTTACTTCAATACTCGAGCTAACAAATGCGATGTTATTTTGTTGTACTTCTAGATCAAGCATTTTATATTGTGCAATCTTTTCGGCTTATGTGTAGAAGAACTTTTCGAAAGCATCCCTACAACTTCGAAGGAGGCAACGAGGAGAGCCGAGTGTGCTCCCACATCGATTATGTCACATAGATGAAGAAGCAAATTTAAAAATTTCTTAAGGTAATTCAATTAGCGTGGATATAATTATTTATTTACTTGCTTGTGTATGGATTTTGGTAGATTATTATGAATTTTGCATTTTCATTTCTTTCTCATTTTCTTGTGAGCATTTCAGTTGTCAGCTATTACTACTATGATCCCTAACAGATATGTTCAACATGTTATCTACATGGAATCTGGTGATTAAAAAGGATTTTGGGTGTAATGCCTTTTCCACTTCATGGAAAGCTAATCTTTAAGCTATCTGTTTTGGATGTTGCTGGCTCATATACCATAAAAATTATGGCTTTAATATGATTCTGTCTTTCATGATGTCCCTGGTAAATGTATCTTTCTTCTTAAAGATTGGAACAAGACAATAATACTTTTCCCTTTTAGAAAAATAATAATTCTTTTTTTGAGGTAATAATATAAAAATGGCCGGGAAATTTTGGTTTTTTTTTATTAGTGTTTGGTTCTTTGGTTCTTTTCGCGCCACATTGTGACTTCGAGAAATAATTCTTATGAGAAGTAAGTATATGCTAGTCATCATTGTTTTAAAATTGTTGTTAAACTTTCTTTTCCATTATTTTTATGATATTGTTGTCGAACATTTGTGGGTCTGTACTAAGTTGAATGAGCTTAAAATATGAAAAATCATTATCAATTTGCTTTTTTCATAAGGATTTGCTTTATGTCCTATCATTAGTAACATTTTTTTTCTTTGTTTTACAGTGGCTCCAAAATTGATTATTCAAAACTATCATGCTTAAAAATATGAATGATGATGATAGTTGATATCTCATGCTACTTCCTTTCTTGAAGATGTATTAGTGTTTGACAAACTAATGGATGTAATAGTATGTGTCCACTTCGTACTTTGTCGGAGAAAGCATGTTTTTAGAATAAAAATGACATCAAACTTTATAATATTTTTTTTTAAAATCATTAGTATGATTTGATGATGTTTTAGTTTTCATAATTGGCATAATCTTCTTACTCATAGAAATTATATAATTGTTATATTCTAATTCATCTATTGATATGTTTTAATATAACAATTATATTGTGTATAAAATGTCGCAAATTGACATGTTGGTGCAGTAGTGATGTTTGGATGTTGTCAATAATATCTTCAATTATATAATTATGAAATGTTGCACATTTTCTCGTATTAGTGACATTTATCAAACATTGTTCTTTGAAAAACATATACACAAATGCAAAACTTTACTTTACAAGACTTAATACTCTTGAAGCACATACATAAGTGTAGGACTTTATTTTTTATCTTTACTTTGTCACCGTATTAACTTTCTTTCTTTGTCATAGAATACACGGAGTTAAATTTCACTTCTATTCATACTTTATCGTATAACATCTTTGACCCTAAGTTAGTTGGAGAATCGTGTCAAGATCATCACATGAGTAGCTAGACCACATCCTAGGGAACATGCGCATAATAATTGTGATGGATTTTATACGCACATTTTCTGATGAGAGACTTTGTTCTATGAGAAGTGCATACACAAATGCAAGAGTTTATTTTCGCGAGACTTATTTTCTTGAAGTATATACATAAGTGCAAAACTTTATTTCTTATCGTTTAACGAGTGACAAGAACTTATTCTTCAACTTTCAATATTTTTTTCCAATACATCAATCAATTTTCATCTTTTAGTCTAATTACAATTGAGTATGTATAAATGTGTGTTTATGTGACTGTCAATACATCAATCAATATTTCACAAAAAGCATCACATATAAAATGTATGAAACATCATAAAATATTATACATCAACAAATCAATGCATCCGTAATGTATATAAACATTTAAAGAAAATACATAATCTTCACATAATTGTCTGACATATCATTAATAAAAAAAATTTATAACTCAATATATAAACATTCATATTCCAATTTTCCTGCAAATTATATTTTCATAGGACTAACATACAAAATTTATGTATTTTATCTTTTTGATGTTTAATCCCTAAAAATCATACAATTATTGAGATCTGTCTTTTTCACAATTTTCTAATAGCACACACTAAAATATTAATAACTTCTTGCATCTTATTCCATTCATACGATTCTAAATTTCATAGAAAGATAAAACAAACTTTAAATTATGATAGATTTGGTAATTTTCTTTCGTTGCTACTCAGGACCGTTTGATAGTGGTCCGATTTGAAGACAGAATAAGATAATTTGTTAACTGCATTAAACAATATAGACATTACACAAAAAATTTGATAGATGGTTATTCCGATTACGATGCTATACGCAGTCGCTTAGCATCGTTATATTCCTAATTAAACTAATGATAACCCACGTGCTGTGAAGAGCATTTGGTCCAAACTTACGCCAAAGTTAATTCTAATTGTTCTAGTTTGTACAACTGCCGGCCCTTGTGTGAAACTTTAATTAATTATTTATCAATGTCAAGAGTCAAATATATATGTAGTTGCCTAATTAAGCTATTCATTCTTTTAAAATTTTAATCTTAGGAGTTACATATTTATTTTTCTTCCTGTAGAAGAAATGATAGATTCACAAATCATTTTAAACTTACAAATTGATAATTATGTTAAAATTTGAACAGCGATTTTTTTCATTAAAAAATTAGTAGATGCATAAAAGCACTATTTTAAGTAAACCTGTTTTTAACACAAAATCAAAATAATAATATTATATAAAGCAAAATACTGAACATAACCAATAATTAACTATAGTACTAATATTATTAGACACGTTAGTCACAACATTATAAATGAATTTGCTTATTCTTATTATATGTTGTTTTATATTTATTAATCTACTTTTTTTACACGGTCAACGTGGGCGACTTGTCGGTGAATTGTGTTCCACGTGCGAATAGCATTAGAGCAGCATTTTTTTTTAACATTATTCGATTCACAGGTTAGAAAAAAAATAAAATAAATAGCACAGTAACGCAACCACCTCCTCATCCTCCACGGCAAAAAAGAAAAAAAATGAAGTCAAGTTAATTAAGCCTTTTGGATTTACTTTCTTTTTGTTGTTCTTTTTTTAAAAAATAAATACTGTAGATGAAGCAAGCAATCCAATACAAGTTAGTTGAACGACCGAACAAATACAGAGCTAATTGACAAATGTAAGAAACCCATATGCGATATTAGTAAGTTTTTTACTGCTCTTAGTAAAGCATGGGAAAAAAATATGCAGCTTGTAGTTAAAGAAATACCAATTAGCTTTTACCAGGATCGGTCGATTCAATCGATTCAATTACGAACTGGTTGTTGACTCGATCCGAATTAATTAAAAAATAAAATTGAAGTTGAACCGATAAAAACCGATTTAATTGGTAAAAACCGGTTCAATCACTAAATCAAAATAACACAGTTCAACATTTAAAGTGAAAAAATAAAAAATAAAAGTAAAAATAGGAAATAAAAAGTTAAAAAGGAAGGCAAAAATTGAGAAAGTATTTGAATTAAGAATTGGTAAAAATTAAAAAAGAAATAAATGTGGGAAATCAATAGAGGAGAGGAATTAATGAAAATAAAAAAGAAAAGTATTAAAATGAAAATAAAGAAGAAAATAAAAGGAAGTAAATGTGATGTATGGCAAATTAAATTAATTATTATCATCACAAAATAGTATCAAAGAATAAAATAAAAGAATTAATATAGTATATCAATAATAATAACTTAAAGTTTTTATGAATATTAAAAAGTTTAATATTTTTTATTATAAAAAAAGTAAAATAATTATGGGAATCAATGGGGAGAGAGGAATTAATGGAAATAGAAAAATAAAAATATTAAAATAAAAGTAAAGAAAAAAATGAGAGTGATATATGTCAAAATTAATTAATATATTATCGCCATATAATAGTATTGAAGAATAAAATAAAATAATTAATATACTATATTAATAATAAAATTCAAACTCTTTTTATGAATATTAATATTTAATTTAATATTTATTTATTATATTTTATTATGAATTATAATCATTATATAATATTTATTATATATACTTATTATAAATAAAAATATTAATTTAATAAAATTTGATTGAATATGATCAAACTGATCCAACCACGACCCATGGGTCGTCGGTCGGATGGTCGATCCGGTTATTAAAATATTGGTTTTTACTTTAACTTCTAGCATTCATGTTAAGTTACAAAAAAAAAGATACGGTAATAGTGCTAAAATATGTGACAAATAAATAAAAAGAAGTCAGCAGAAAGTTGTAAATGTATCATATGATGGAAGAATCTGAACGACAAATTGAAATAATTCAAATACTATATAGGAAAGAAATTATACTTGAGAAAAATGTAAAAGAAAGCAACCACTATGTATAGAAAAATATCATCCTCATAATATACATTTTTTTGGCGACTTCACTGTACAAGTATACCATACCATGCTTTTTATATCGACCCAATAGAAGCCGATGGAAACGACAAGCTGGTAGAGTAGACGGGAGGAGGAGGTCGCAGCTCATTGGAGGAATTAGAACTTGGAAGCCATGCAGCAGCAACAGCAGCATCCGCCAAGGGTCGTTCTCGTCCCGTTCCCCGCCCAGGGCCATGTCACGCCCATGCTGCACCTGGCGCGCAGCCTCCACGCGCGCGGCTTCCACGTCACACTCGCGTGTCCGGACTACATCTACCGCCGTCTCACTGACAAGGTCGACGGGCGAATCTGTTTGGCCTCCATCCCCAGCGGCCTCGGCGGCGATGGAGAGGAGGCCGCTTCGTCTTCCGGGAAGCTGGCCGACGTGGTCAGGGCCATGGAGAACCACATGCCCGCGCACTTGGAGCGCTGGCTCCGGCAGGCCGAGGTCAGCGCAGCGACGACGACGTCGCGGCTACTGATGGTCGTCGATCTATTAGCGTCCTGGGCGATCCCCGTCGCCGACAAACTCGGCGTCACGGTGGCCGGGTTTTGGCCCGCGATGTTGGCGACGTACAGGCTCGTGTCGGCGATCCCGGAGCTTATGCAGAGAGGCCTCATCTCGGAATGTGGTACGAAAGCCATACACGTCTATACGTTCCTATCTTTTTGTTCTATGATTTATTGGATGTTGCTCTAAGTCTCAAATGTCCGTGATTGGTGACAGGTGTTCCTGTGAGGCTTAGCCAGCGCAGACAGCAGCAGGGGGAGGAGGAGGAACAAACAAGTCAAGAGCAAGCAGAAGAAGAGATACATTTACCAGGTCAAGCAAAGTTGACAACCAAGCACCTGCCATGGCTGGTCGGCAACGCCGCTAGCCAGAGGTCAAGGTTCAAATTTTGGCTACAGATTCTGGACCGCGCCAAAAGCCTCCGTTGGATCCTCGTCAACTCCTTCTCTGGCGAAGGATCCGGACCGGCGGGCGACATCCACTGCGAACACGACGCGGCATTGCTGCAGCCGCTGGAGGGCGATCCGAAAATTTTCCAAGTTGGTCCTCTGATGACGTCCTGCACCGGGAGCGCCGCCCCCACCACGTCTCGCTGCAGCCCGAGCATGTGGGACGAGGACCGCAGCTGCCTGCAGTGGTTGGACGAGCACTCCCCCAGTTCAGTCCTGTACGTGTCATTCGGCAGCTGGGTGGCGCCTATTGCGGCCGAGAAGATCGCCGAGCTGGCGCTGGGGCTGGAAGCCACGGGGAGGCCGTTCTTGTGGGTGCTTCGGGACGAGGACTCATGGCGGTCGGGGCTCCCGGGCGGATACCTGGAGCGCGTTGCTGATCGCGCCAAGGTTATCGCATGGGCGCCGCAGGAGGACGTGCTCAGGCACCGGGCGGTCGGGTGCTACCTCACGCACTGCGGGTGGAACTCGACCCTGGAAGCCATCCGGCATGGGAAGAGGCTCCTGTGTTACCCCGTCTCCGGCGACCAATTTGTCAACTGCGCGTACATAGTGAAGGTGTGGGGCATAGGAATGACGCCGGAGGGCGGCGCCACAGGGAGGAAGGCCATCGGCGAGGCCATCAGAAAGATCATGGCAGGTGAGGAAGGGGAGGCGATGCAGCGGAGGATGGCCGAGCTGAAGAAGAGAGTTATGGGGCGCAAGGGGAATGCTACGGCAGCGGCCAATCTCCAAGCTTTTATTGATGATATGCAAAACAACATTAAGAAGCTCGAAGACAGACAGCAGTAACACAAATTCGTGTGATTATTTTCATCACACACTCGTAATTGTTTCGATGGTCCAAATTTATTCTACAAATATACAGCAAGGTTTTTATCCTCGAAGGCGATATGCAAAGAGCCAATAACACATACCAGAATTTAGTAACACGTAAAGAAATAGAATAGAATATCCAAAGATAATATTCGTACAACAGTTTTTTCTTCTCCGCTATTGATAATCAACTGTATTTTTATACAAAAGAATACTTCCAACGAATATGCTAGACAACGAACAGTATATGAATGGTAAGGTAACAGAGAGAAAACCAAAGGCTTATCCATGATGCCTTTGTTTAACATGATAATGTTCATTAGTAAACAACAAATGATTTTCTTTATTTTCCCAGTCGTGGGTGTACTCGCTCTATAGGCCTCGCTCCACTTAGAAGGGCCTGACGTGTGTGAGTCGTGATAATCTTTCACAAACTTGAACATACAAATGCAATAAAAATTAGCATGATGAAGCTTTTGCTAATCCAGAGCAGCTTTGTTCCTCCTGGTTTTGGGCAAGCCATCAAGTCTCGGCCTTGCAAGTGCATCAGGCTTGAAGGCCCATTTACTTGTGGACCATATGGAGGTATTGTTCTCTGGATCTTGCAAAGAAGAGGTGCTGGAAGACTTCCTGACAGAAACATACCTCTCATCAGACAGTGAAAAGTCTCCATTTGGAACGTTGCCATTAGAGTATCCCATATCCACATCGGTCCGGCTTCCGCCATTCGGTCTTAATGCTAGACCTTTTCCCTTCCTTCCTGAAAATCCATTCCTGTTCTCCTCCTTTAGCAGTAGCTCCGGGGTGTGCAAAGATGGGCCTCCATCAGTTTTTTGCCGCCTCCTTATGAATATATCAGAGTCACTGTTATCTGCAGCTTCTAAAACTGCTTTTCCATCACCATTCTCAGTTGAAAATCCATTAACTACACTTCTGGACTTACGATGGCGGTTTGGCAGAGGATCAGTACTTGGTGACTCCTTAGGTTCACCATCTAAATAAAGTCCTGTTCTATACACAGCCATCTCCGTGCCTTCAAGAACTAGACCCCTTTTAGGAGGTGTTAAACCATAGTAACCTCGCAAAGAGTTCATCGCAGGTGATATTTTATGTGGAGGAGGTTTCTTTATTCTGAGAGATGGAAGTAAATCAAAAACATCATGACGTGGAGGACGCGGTGGAGTTTGTTCCCTGAAATAATTGTAACATAAGAGAAGGTTACAAATTAATGCTAATGCTGTCTTGTCTTCTACCATTTAATGTGCATCCTCATAAATGACAATCAGAATGTAATTCAATTTGCAAGTTAACAGGTAATGGCAATTAGAAATTTGAACAGAACATGGCCCTAAGAGTGTTTCCATATGTTTCTCTTCCTACTCCCCCCATAATACATACTCGGTTCCATTAAACAGACAAACAGTGGTCCTGATATTAGGGTGGACTAAACATTTATCTTGTAATCCATCCAAAACATAAGTGACTTCATCTACGAAATAAGTCATCTCTACAAGATGAGTGCTTCATTTTACAAAGTCAAAAAGCAGGAAAAAACAATCCAAGATAACAAATCTATAATTATTTTATCATTAGTTTCATTATGCACATGAATTTTACTTTAGTGGCATTACAAACCACAAGGAAAAACTAAATCAAAGGTTAGAAACACTATCTGTTGCATTTTTGCAAGCAAGAAGGGTTTATATCATACATAAGATTCGAGGATTATGTGAATTTCCTTCTTAAAGAGAATTCTTCTACAAAGACGAATGATATTCCTAAGAAAAGAATGTCTTGTGAATTATATAAAGAAGCTTTCACCAAATAAACAATTTTAGTACAATAGCATTCTCCAAGATGATCAACATTTCCTATTGAAGTTTACAAAAACTGCCATTGGATCAAGAATGAGAGAGATGAGTGGAAGGTGCAAAATTAGGTTATTCAAGAATGGAAATTGCATGAATCAGGCATTTTCTGGGGTGAAAAAGATGACAGTAAAGTGATAGTCATCCAAGTCTCTTCGTTGAAATGGAAATGCCAACTTTTTTTTAGGGGAGACATGCCAACTTATATACAGCCAACATGGAACGATACAAGCACGTGTAACAACAGCATTCCCTAAAAAAATTGTCTGGCAACAATAGAGATTCTAAAACATAATATAATACTTTGAACAAAGTAAAACAAGCACAATGCAAATTTCTCTTATATATTAATCATGCCCATAGTCCACACAAAACCTGACTTCAGAGTTCAAAACGAAAAATATGTCATTGAAAGGAAATCTAACTAATAAAGAATGTGATACCGATAAGAACAATTAAAAGTATGCTCAGCTAAAACATGAATTATTTTTGCAACGCAATAATCTAACTAAAAGGGTAATGAAGACTTTTTTTTTAAATGCAAGTAGAAGACAAACATTTTTAGCAGCACATACCGAATATACAAAGTTAGCAAGAATAGCAATAACAAGTTAATGAAAAGATGTTGATGCAGCCATTAAAAAAAACTGAATTCTCAATATCAGCAAAGAAGAAATCAGTACCGTTCATCTACTGAACCATTTAATGTACAAGATGGGGGATGTCTTCCAGGAAGAGGAATATGCAATGACTTGTGTGCAAACATCTGAAGATCCGTCACCAAACCATTCAATCGTTTGATGTCTGCCACCTGAGCATTCCAGAAATATAATTACAATTCAGATCGTTACTCGGCCAAGATAAAACGCATATGGCTTCAACCCTTCACATATTAGGCTAAATTTTTATCTCAACGGTTAATCTAAATGTGCATAGCGTGAAGATCCATTTTTTACGACTACGAAGTCGTAAACAAAAAGGAGCGTCAAACAAAGAAATTAATGGCGAAGAGGATGACGAATTACCTCAACTCCATACTTAATTGCGACGCCAGCCAGGGTATCCATTTTCGAGACCCGGTGCTCGATGTACTTCGCCCCAATTGGGGAATTGTTGGAAGAGGACTCAGAAGAAGAAGGTAGGGACGAGGACACTGAGATCGTCGCGACGCTATCGTTGTCCCTTAACCGGGAGACGACCACGCCGTCCAACGGTCCATCGGAGAGGAGCAGAGAATTCCTCCTACTCCTCTCTTCCAACATCTTTCAACGAAGGAGAGCCAAATCCTACCTCAATCCTTATCGCAGAACCCAAAAAAACAGAACAAACAAGCTCCCAGAAAAACGAATCTTTCTCACATCAAAACTCCAATCCAATCAACTTCTAGCATAACCGTATAATCTCGACATCTCCCGCCAAATCTACATGACAGAAGCCGAAAAATGGCGCACCCGAGTCAAAAGTCGCGGAAAACAGACGAAAAAACTGGACAAAAACTCCCCAAGAGCGAAACGTTTACAAATCAGAAGCACCAAACCCGATCAACGCCTAGCATTGACCACGGAATCCGCACGTAGCCTCGCAGGAGAAGCGAAACGCCTGAGAACGGGGTCAATTCCGCCGGATTTCCACCCGACGAAGGCCCCCGAATGCAGATCGGTGTCGGAGGACTCGAGATTTGGGCAGAAGCCGATCAATTCGGAGCGGAGATCGCGGAATCGGGTGCCGATCGAGGGGGCGCGGAGATGGGAACTTTTTTTTTTCCTTCCTTTTTCTCCGCCCTGTTTGTGTTGCGCTCTCTCTCTCACAAAAGGCGAGGCGAGAGGACATGGAAAGGAAGCAGCGACGAGAGGAGGAGGCGACGGCTTAAATGAACGCATCTACCAACTCGGATTTGACTCGGTTTCGGAACGATGGCTTACACGTGGCGAAATCATAAGGCGTGTCGCTTGTACAGGGCGTACAAAACCTTGGTGCAAATTACATTAAATTAAATTAAATCTGAAATAGTGTATAGAGGATTTTTGTGGGCATTCCGACATAAGTTAATATTTAATGCCGTTTTTTTTGTCTTATTTTTTTACGTGTTCAGTGAAACAGTAGTAGTTCGTGAATAACGTTAAATTTTGAAAGGTATTATCGTATTTTAATTGTTGGTCTATTGATTTAACATTTTAAATAAATAATAAAATTTAATTATTTATAATTAAATCTATTAATCAGTTTGATATGTGCTCAGCATTTCTGAAAGTACATTAATTCTTATTTGAAAAATATTTAGTAATAGAATAAGGTGAAACTATCAGTTTTAGGATTAAGGATGGAATTAAAGAAAAATATACATATATATATATATATATATATATATTCCCCATAAACAGAGAAAAAACGTGAGATGTTTAGCAAGAATTGCTTAATCTCAACTGCAATTATCAAAAAAAAAATATTCTTAAGAGTAAATAAGTCCCATTCTGAGAATAATAAAAGAGAACAAAAAGCCCCTTAAAGTTATTATTATTTGAACCTCTGTGTATTCCGAAGATGAATTCAATGTTGAATGTTTACTTTGTTCGAAATTAATTTGACGTCGTAGTCACGATTGAAATAATGTTGCGCTATAAATAACATGTTATGGAATCAAACCTAAACATGTAACGTATGGAACCATACATTTGAATAATGCCACCCCATAGTAACAAAAGTATTATTTTTTGTATTCTTCAAGAATTGGCACTAGCTAAGACTTTATGGGGTCGCAGCTTGCCGCCACGTGCCCATAGAAACATTTCAAGTTCTATTTTGCATTTAACGCCTGATTTATTATTTCTCTTAATAACAAAAATCCTTTGGCAACTACCGAAGAAAATGGTTCTATTAGTGTTCTATTTTTTTTTTACTCCGAATTAGTCGGGACATCAAAGATCTTCCGTAAATTCAAATTGCCGAAAAAAAAATTACTGAAGAAAATGAACCAAAATGCATGGAGCAGCCTGGTGACCGTAAAATTAACATAATGTATTCAAAATGGCAAACCGTATGCTGAAAGTACAAATTCGATTCATATATGAACAAGATTCATGTCTAATTGTCGTTGTTTTGGCTTAGGTGAAATAAATTAATTTTGGTTGACACAATTAGTTAGCGAAAGATTGTGTTCCAAAATAACAGAAAATTATAGTATCCTAAATTAAATATCTTGAACTACCAATTTGACCTGAATTTATCAGTCACCTCTCATTCATTGTGTGAAAGATAGTTCATGGATAGTGATTAATTATAACAAGATAGTAAAAAAATTTGAGATATTAACCATAGTACTTTTAGTTGCTTCATCAATTTTCTCTATTGCAATCAAGATGGCCTTAAATCGTAATAAGATGTGGATTCTGAGAAAAATGCGAAGCTTGATAAAATATCTTAAAAGAGTATGAAAGATCATTTAAACTAACATTGCATTATCTTAATAGAACTCAAGAGAACAATGTGGATCGAAATCTTTCAAATGTTAATTTCTGTCAATGTTATGAATGTTGACTAATTTTTAATCAAGTGACTGAATTTCGAAAACGTTAAGGATTAGCCCTCAATATAATTTTACTGGTCATTGGATTCTTCGATGTCTAAAGAAAGACTTTTCATAGGGGTGAAAGTAGTTTAAATTGGATCGAATCGGATTCTTGGCCCCAAAAAATTATTTATTATTTTTTAAATTATTTTTTTAATTAAAAAACTATTCTAAAATTATTTAAGAATAAAAATCACTCTAACGATTTTTTTTTTCGATGATTCTTTTTTGGCACTATTTTATATAGTTATATTTAATACATAAAAGTATTTAACTTTATATTAAATATAAAATATACTAATAAAATTTTGAAATTATCAAATAAAAGTTTGATAATGTGATAGAAAAGTATGAAATCTTATACAAAATTATTATATCTATAATAAAAAATAGATAACTTATGAATTAATTATAAATAAAACATAAGAAATGGAATCCATGAGTCTTACAAGTTTTAGGAGTGGACCTTAATTTTAATGGATGAATTTTAATTTATCAATAACCACCTTAAATCATATTTGCATTCTCAATTTTTTTTATTTTTTTAATCAATTAGGTTTTTGTTGAGCCTAACTTTTCATGAATAAATATCCTCCTCTGTTTTCAAAAACTAAATGACATTTTCCATTCAGTAACGCTTTATTTCTTTGGAGGGAAATGTTTTATAGAATTTTTTTTTTACTTTCAAGTGCTTGACAATAGAAAAAATATTATTAACCAAAAATATGGTCAAGTGGAGAACATTTTTTCCCACTCGCATCAATCGTACTTTTCCCTTAACTCGCCCTAACAAATATAATGTTGTTTTTGTGATGCAAGTAGTTGATTGATGTGATAGGCAACAAAGTGGACACTATACACATTCGCACGTACCGGTCAATTAAACAAGAAATATATGTTCTTGGGCACCGACGCATGATTAAAACATGAATAACTCTCTGATAATAAAAAGCATAAAACTACATATATGACGTTTATTAATCTTTGTATGTTTTTTATATTCTCATCAGTCATTAACAGAATTAGTACATTGTCGTATTTATTGTCAATCGTCCTATCAATCTTCTGTTGCGAGGAGATGTTAAGATGATTTAGGTCGTATTTGATTAAGCTTATAAGTAATCTATAAGTAAGTTTGAAAGAAATCTTAATGTTATTAAAGCAAGATTAATAAGAAAATATTAAATTTATTTATAAGTTCAAAAAATAAACAGATGAGGACTATTTTTTTCTTTAAAATGTATTATATTTAATTAATTAATTATTATTATTATAAGTAATTTTATTTAAATGTCTAATTATTTATTTTAAAAAATAAATTTTAATTAATAAAATATTTATCATGACTTAAACTTATCAATATTTTATATCAGATGAGTGAAACGAACTCATTTATAAATAATTAAATTTTATCATTTAAATATATTATTTATTTGAGTAATTAGTGCGTTCACTACATTACCATTCAACATTATCTAGTAATATAGATTGTCTCTCAAAAAAATTACAAGTTGTTAAATTGTCAGTAAGGTACATTACCTTATTTACTATGCATAAGTAATCTATCTAGCAATCTATATTAATTATTTATAAGAAAATATAGATTTATGAGTTAATATACAATTTTTATCAATATACCTCTAATTAAAAGAATTATGTTTAGATATATAAATTATTTTTAACTTCGTAAACTTAAATCACAAATATATATTCTCACCTATAAAATTAAAAATTATAAAATAATTAATATATTTAAAATATGATAATAATATAGTCATAATAATTATAGTATTTATTTGATTAATTTTATACTTTAATTAATTATTATTATAATTTATTCAATGTGTTTTAAAATTTATTTAAATAAAATTGAAAAGGACAAATGGGGAAAATAAAATTTAAAAAATTACAACTCATGTGGTAATGTAGATTACCTATTCTCTCATAGACAATCTGCATTGTCACTTCATAGGCAATGTGAATTGCTTGAGTAATACATATTGTCTATTATCTGTCACAAGTGAATAAAGTAAGGTGATGGATCCAAATAATTTAATATAATATTACCTGATAATTTATAAAAATTACGTATAGAGAAACGCTCCAGATGCACTCACATCTAAAACATTGAAGCATAAGGTGATACATATGACCACGGTAATTTGGGGTCTCATTTGCCTTCAATAATTGAGCTGCATTGCATTGATGCCGGAAGAAAACGTCTTTGTCAACGGAGTTATTGTGTCCGCCGTGATTTTGACATTGGGTTTTACTCATCTTTCAAAGAAGGAAAAAGAAACATTAATCTGTGTTCTCCTGCCATCTAAACAAAACTCCCCCACCCCCCACAGTGCCCACTTTTTTTTACCGTCATCTCGAGAGATCCAATTAACATGTTAATTGCCTCTTCAAACCTGTTTCTGAAACAAGCATGAAAGCGTGCCCCCACAGCATTAATAATATCGTTCACTGTTTGCAGTAACGCGGTGGATCACTGCATGATGTGTGAATCTGAGAGTACCATGAAGCAAAAGGAATTTTAAAGGTAACATTTGTCTTCTGCTACTTCGCACTTGCTTGCATAAACTAACATAATGTTCCCACACATAACACACTGACACTATACTTTTTCTTGCAACTTTCATGTCTGCACTGCACACACTGTAATTTAACTAGCATAACACCATCACTTAAATCCAGCTTTCTTTTTCCACATTTTCCATTTTATGGTTGAATCCAGCAGCTCCGGTCGGAGATTATATAAATAATTCCACCATATAAGAAATCAAAGCCATATGAAATGTCTGGTTTCAGAAAAGTCAGGGAACCTATGACACTGAAAGGTGATAAATTAGTTGGGTGTGTTTGAACCTGTAACTTGGCCTCTTCCTCATGTCCATCAACACCTCATAAAATGTACAATTATTTCATTCAAAAATTTCCCCTTACGTTACATAAAGAAATGAGCAACATCACAAGCCACCAGCAAACAACCTTGTGAAGAGATCCATAATTCAAATCATCAAACTGGTATTTATATACTGGGGCAACAAGCAAAACAACGTTGAAAGGTTTTATTCACTAACCATGTCTATTGGTTGCTTAGGGAACGGAAGCAACCTTCTATGTCAAATTAATATATTTATGTTAAATTATAAGGACAAATGCTGTACCTGTCATATAACCATTAAGCTAGTGGGTATCAATTAAACATTTCTTTCTTTTCATAGTGACCTGCGTCCTCTGCCATATCATATAGCCACTAAAACAGCATTCTTCTCAGGTTTTCGGCTTCTTGATTTGATTGTTTGAGTAATTTATGGAACAACTAAGAACAGTAAAATGATTGATTGGGATCTTGCTTCCATTCCTAGGATAATGTTTTCTTTTCTTCTTCTATATCTGCAAGTTCTTATGCTGAACAATTAATGAATCCAGTTCATAAGCCAAATGGAGGAAGGTCAAAATCAGCAGAAGTACTATATCTGATATATCCATCTGGTATCTTTGTAATCCCCGAATAAATTCTATTTGTATTGATAACATAAAACTGGAGTATTTCCTTTAGCGTAATAAGGCACTGATTTTTTTTATATTCAGAAGTGTAATCAGTCCTAACCAAGTTTTTGAGAAGTACAGATATTTTTATCACCTGAGTCAACCAAGTTTTTGTTCAGAACACTGCATTTTACTTTTGAAAACATATTATAAATATTGGGCACGGGTTACTGTTCACATTCTCAGCTTCTGCATGCTACCAGGAATAGATAGAGTAATATACTTGGAAAAGTTGCATGCTAAAATAATATGCACAAGCATCTTCTTGTGGTGGAGGTGGTGGAATGTGTATGTTGTTAGAACAGAGCTATCAAGTTGAATTGGCTGCTAAGGGCCTAATCAAATTAATTGGACTGCCTTTTGATCTGACGGCCAACTCTTTTGTGTGGACCTGCACAAGGTGCATGACTTTTTCATTTTGTTTCCATTATTCAATTGATTTCACGAGACCCATCACTAGAATTCTTCCTTGAGTGCTATGACAAAGTTAGCTCAGTTAGAAATAATTGCAAGTCAATTGTTCTCATGTGGCAAGTTGGTGAAATTTTGAAGTTTTATTTTTGGCCACGCACCAGAACAAGATGGGCACTGTTTATTAATGCCAATGAGGAAATACAATGAGGTAGACTTTTAATATTCATCAAGGTTCGAATATCTAAGAGTGTAAGTGAGAATTCTATGTTAAGTGGGCTCAATTTATTTGCCGTCATAGTCTAATAACCCTTGATGTCCTTGACCTCCATTATAGTAATCTAGCAAAAAAACAACAACGAGGTTAAATGGTCAAAATCTTTTTATAAAAAAATGGCAAATTCTTACCTTGCATAGATCAAGTTTTTTATCATTGTTTATCTTTATTTATATGGATAAATTTCACCAATTGCCTTTCAACTTCAACGGATGTTATCCTCCAACCTTATTTTGTATTGTCATATATATTTTAACTAGTTTCACAAATTGTCGTTTTGATCTATGGTCCAAGTTTCAAATGCAAGGCCCCGAAATTAGCCCCACAACAAGTGTTGTGAGTGGGTTCCGGAGCGTGTTACACAGTGGACAATACAATAATTGATCTTAAGTCAACAAAACATATGACGATATTATGCAGCGGAAAAAAATTCAAAAACTATTCTAATTAAAAATATAGCGGAAGCGATAAAACCAAATGGATCATATACTCTTAAGCCCAATAACATCAAACACATCATGGAGGATAGCCCCAATACATATAGACTCGAACTCCACAATATAACAACTCATCAACGTTCCTCACATGAGGGCGTACAACATAATCCATAATAAAGGTTCATAGGTCGGCTCATATATAATCTATGACAATATAAAATACTATGACCTAATCGAGGTCGACACTATGTGCTAACCTGCGTCATGAGCTCGCCACCGACACCTATTCTTCCATACATATACATACCCGGATGCAGGGGAAGCTCATCTCCCATTAGTTGTATGTAAGGATCATAAAATAAACAATCAATTAATCCATAAAGCATCTCGATTAAAATGATAATCAATACAAAAAGATCTCAAAATAGACCATGAAAGCTAATTCTCAATTTACAATCCAATTTCATAAATCCATTGCATTAACAACATTTAATACCTATTTATCCATATCCATAGTGGCTAAGAATATTTCATCGAATTGACTCTTTGAAATACTCATTTATAACATTATCCATACGTTCTTGCCACCTAAGCTAAATTTAATATTATGTTATTAATCAATCATTAGTGAACCTTTAACAATGTGTTGAGGTACTTGGTAATCCTTGTGGCCATACATTTATCCATTCAACAAGGATCAACTATTATGACTCCCGTGCCATTTCAATACAATGTTCATTTTAATCCTATGGCTTAGCATGCATTTCGGAGCTTAGGCAAATCAATCAATAACATGATAATCATATCAATAATAGTAATAAACATGGCAGGGGATAGCATAATATCAACTGACAATCACTAATAATTTCCCAACAATAACTTTTGATCGATCGGTCGACTAGCGATCGCAAGACCGAATGAGATAGTATTGAGCGGCCGTTGTTTCACCCATGGGTTCGGTCAATCGCTTTTGGACCGGTCAATCGATTTCACATTGTTGGTCGACCGTTCGGTCTATCCGATGACTCAATCGATTTAAATAGTAGTGGCACGATGCATCTTAGCTATGGACCCGTCGACCGGTCGATCGATCGACCCTTCATCCGATTAAAATAGTAGTAAATATGCATATGAAAACATATAGACCGATCAACCGGTCGGTCGATCAACACCTCATCCGATTAAAACATAATCGGTTTCGCAATAGAAAACTCATGGACCGGTCGACTGATTTACACGATCGGTCGACCGATCTGTATCAAAAAATCACAAATTTGAGAATTCCAATCCATTGTTCACAATCCAAATTACATAGTCATTCCTTCTTGTATTACCTACTATTTTTCTAGCATTTATAGGATCATGAAACAACAATCAAACCCTTCGAAACAAATCATGGTTCCAATCAAATCATATATGTTCAAACCCTTAAAACGAACAATGAAACATAATGAATCCAATCCAAGGAGTTTAATCACATTCTCATTCCAAGAGTGATTAGGACGAAGAACGTGTGTGTTCACCCATTACATACATTTATCCCTAAATGTTTCTAGGGATGATTTCCACCTCTTCTAGCTCTCCGTTGCCCCCAACTAAATTCTCCTTCGTTGGCTCGACTTCCTAGCTCCTCTACTCCTTGCTGGATGCATAAAACACAATAGACAAGCTCTTAAGCTCCAAGGAAATGCTGCAGCCGTATGGGAAAGGAAATGGGGAAGAAGATAAGGGTTTTAGGGTGATATTTTAGTCCCTTTTATCACTTTCCACTTTTTCCCCCTAAGTAACTTCACTTTTGAGGACAAATTTGCCTACTTTATGTTTTTTATCCACAAGTCCATTTTACTTTCAAAGATACTTTTCTTTTGAGGCTAATTAAGAAAAAGACATTTAAAATATAATTAAGTAAATCCAAAAGATCTACAAATTAATAAAAACAAGAAAAAACAATTAATTAAATGGTAAAATGAGGCAAATCTCGCGTAAGAATCTTTGAGAAATTTTAAATAAGGGAATTTCATTTGGCACAAACAATTACAAAATTAGTGGACTTAGATTCGAAGAAATCATATCCTTGTTTTACATGAAGTTTTCATTTAGAGGATGTAAATTAACATCAAGAAATTGACAAATAAAGACATAATGCTCATAAGCGATAACTTTTAATTAAATAAAACTAATACTCATGATGAGATATTGAAATTAGTACAAAATATTATTGAACTAATGGTTTTTACTATAGTTTTAGGATAATGAAAATACAATCATCATGATATTCAATAGCACTAATGACAAAATTCATACGCTTTTGTGTCCTTATATCGTAAAGTGCAAATTGTGGCACACTTTAATTTTTTTTGCAACAATCAAATACCATTATAATCAAAATTGTGTCAAGATAGCTTGAAGTCTTACTCTTCAACTTTCTTATATATATTGGTGAAGTTAAGAATGAAGAAAAAAACATATAAAATGTAATTAAGTAAATCCAAAAATTAAAAAAACAATAAATTGGATGGTGAAATGAGGTAAATCTCACTTAACCATCTTTGAGAAACTTTAAACAAGGGCTTCACTTTTGCTTGAAATATAACACAAATAATTACAAAATGAGTGGACTTAGATTCGAAGACATCGGATTATTATTTTACACGAAGTTTCTTTTAGAGTGCGTAAATCAACATCAAGAAATTTACAAATAAAGACAAAGACAAAAAGTGATAACTTCTAATTAAATAAAACTACTACTCATGATGACATCTTGAAATTAACACAAAGTTAGAATTATCAATTCCTATGGTAAAATAGTTCTAGGATCATCATGATATTTGACAGTACTAATGACAAAAATATAATTCATATGGTTTTGAGTTCTTATATCATAAAGTGTGAATTGTGACACTTTTTTATATTTTTTTTCAACAAGCAAATGTTATTATAATGACAATTGTGTTAAGATAACTTGGAGTATTACTCTTCAACTTTTTTATATACGTTAGTGGAGTTAAGAATTAAGAAAAAACATTCAAAAAGTAATTAAGTAAATCCAAAAAAATTTTAAAAATAAGACATACAATAAATTGTATGGTGAAATGAGGTAAATCACACAATCATCTTTGATAAACCTTAAATAAGGGCTTCAATTTTACTTGAGATATATCACGAACAATTAAAAAATTAATTGACTTAGATTTGAAAACGTGAGATCCTTGTTTTGCATTGAGTTTCTTTTAAAGGGTGTAAATTAACATCAATAAATTAACAAATAAAGGCATAATACACATAAGTGATATCTTCAAATTAAATAAAATTAGTACTGGCATCTTGAAATTAGCACAAAGGATTGTAGAACTAGTGGTTCCTATGTTACTCTAGATTTAGGATAATGAAAATACAATCATCACGATATTCGACAGCACTAATGACAAAAGTCATAATTCATATAGTTTTGAGTCCTTATATCATAAAGAGCAAATTGTGGCACCTTTGATTTTTTTTTCCAACAAGCAAATGTCATTATAATGACAATTGTGTCAAGATATCTTGGAGTCTTACTCTTCAACTTTTTGTTATATGTTGGTGGAGTTAAAAATTAAGAAAAAACATTTAAAATCTAATTAAGTAAATCCAAATTTTAAAGTTTAAAATAACAAGACATACAATAAATTGAATGGTGAAATGAGCTAAATCACACTTAATCATCTTTGATAAACCTTAAATAAGGGCTTCAATTTTTCTTGAGATATATCACAAAATAATTACACAATTAGTGGACTTAAATTCGAAGACATAGATCTTTGTTGGAAAAAAAATTATGTCCCCCATACTTAAGTAGGGGGGACCGTCCCTCCCTGCGCGAGGCCATCCGATGTGCATCGGACAACCGCGCAGAGATGCATTGCCCCCTCCTGTGCGTGGCCGTCCGATGCGCATCGGACAACCGTGCACAGATCTAATTTTAACAATAGAGCGGATGGTTCACAGACAGTTCGGCATGGTCGGTTCGAAAGGAAAAAAATCGACGGTTCGACTTAGGCGAGGGGTATAAAAGCAGTGTCTGTGTAGGGTTTTCTTTTCTTTCCCTTGCTCTCTCTCTCCTCGCGCCACAGACACCTCCCCCTCTCCCCTCTCCTCTCCCTCACTCTCCTCTCCGCTCCTCTCCCTCTCTCACCTTGCACGGCGGACGGCTGCGGAGACGACGCATGTCGCGACCCCGCCGCATGCCGCACGCCGCACGCCGAGACCCCATCATGCTGCGACCCCGCCACACTCTGCCGTAGTGGTGTTCACCGGATCAGGTCGACCTGGTGAACCCGACGATCTGATCCAACCCGAGTTGGGTACGGGTTGGAAAAATCCAACCCGAATTCACCCGACCCGACCTGATGATCCGATTTTTTATTTTTTTTCTATCTTTTATTTAAACTTAGGCCTATATTGCTTTAAAAAAATTAAAAAAATGAAATAAAATGTTTTAAATACAAAAAAACAATATTAAGATAGTTAGAAAACTTATTTTGTGCTTTAAAATAAATATTAAATAATATTTTTATATTAAATAAATATAAAAATAGTAAGAAAAATTCAAAAAAAAAGAAAATTGGGTGGTTGGGTAATCTGACCACCCGACTCGATTGGGTCGGATTTGGCACCCAAGAAGAGGTTGACTCGACCCGACCAAATTTGGTCGGGTCGGGTCAGGTTTGTTTACGCGTCGGGTCCAACCCGACCCGTGAAAACCCCTACTCTGCCGCCCCCTCACGAGCGCCGTCGTGCTTGACCGCCCCGCCACGATACATGGAGGCAATCTGGGATCGCGATTGTTCCATTCTGTAGATTTAATTTTGTTGATTTAGTGGTATCGTAGGACTCATGTATGTATTATGATCCGAATTTTGTTGGTTTATTGTGAAGCCTATTACTGATGGCGATTGTGTTAGTATATGAATTCGATTTTAATGAGATTGAGGGTGTTCATAATGTTGTTTATAAATTCCTCTCAACATCAAGGATCAGTATCATATTTAGTATTACTTGCAATGATTTGAATTTTTTCTTTGGTATAATAAGTTGGAACGTTGCATGCATACAAGCATAGAACAATTGACCCCTCAAATTTATTTCACTATATCTTGCTTTCTCATTCATGTCATCATTATGTGAGGCATAAACTATTCTTAATCAATATGCTCCAAATTAATGATATTGGTGATTGAATTGCGAAGTTTAAACAATTTTTCAAGGAAACTCGAGTGATTAAAATTTTAATCTCTATTGGATGCCTTTTTATATACAATTAAATCAATTTTCAACTAATTGACAAATAATTAAAAATTGGATTAACTAATTACATGGAACAACAACACGCTTTGGTGGCGAAAGCGTGCGGTGGCGTTCGGGGGGGCGACGAGATCTGGTCAAGGAGGGACGTCACGGCTGGGGTCGCTCGAGTTGGGGGGCGCGGATATGGTCAGGAGGGGATGTCACAGCGGGGGAGCGGCATGGTTGCTCAAGGTCAGCGGCGCACGGATCTGCTCAAGGGAGGAGGCGGGGTGGGGTGGGGGAGAGGGGACATCGCAGCAGGGTCGCTCGAGGTCGGCGGCGCAGATCTGTTGGGGGGTGGTGTGGCGGGGTCGCCCGAAGCCGGCGGCGCACGGATCTGGTTAGGGGGACGTCGCGGCGGGGTCGCTCAAAGTTGGTGTGGTCGCTTGGCGTCGGCGGCGCGCCGAGAGAGAGCCGAGGAGAGCAGGGAGAGGCGTCCGTAACGCGAGGAGAGAGAGAGCAAGTGAAAGAAAAGAAAACTCTACGCACAGGCACTCCTTTTATACCAACCACCCCCCCTCCCCCCACCCCCGCCCCACCACCTGAGTCGAACCGTCGATTTTTTCCTTTCGAGCCTACCGTGCCGAACCGCTTGCGAACCAGCCCCTCTGTTGTTAAAACTACGTTTGTGCACGATCGTCCGATGCGCATCGGACGGCCGCACATAGGAGGGGGCAATGCCTTTGTGTGCAGCCGTCGCATTGGACAGACCCACGCGGGGGGGGGGGGGGGGGGTGGGGGGGGGTGGGGGGTGGGGGGGGACGGTCCCCCCTACTTAAGTAAGGGGGACAAACATTTGTTCCATCTTTGTTTTACACTGAGTTTATTTTAAAGTGTGTAAATTAACATCAAGAAATTAACAAATAAAGTCATAATACACATAAGTGATATCTTCAAATTAAATAAAATTAGTACTCATAATGGCATCTTGAAATTAGCACAAAGTATTGTAGAACTAGTGGTTCCTATGTTACTCTAGATGTAGGATAATGAAAATACAATCATCACGATATTCGACAGCATAAATGACAAAATTCATAATTCATATAGTTTTGAGTCATTATATCGTAAAATGCAAATTGTGGCATTTTTTTATGTTTCTTTTCCAACAAGCAAATGCCATTATAATGACAATTGATTAATATATCTTGGACTCTTATTTTTCAGCTTTTTTATATATGTTTGTGGAGTTAAAAATTAAGAAAAAACATTTAAAATATAATTAAGTAATCCAAAAAATAATAAAAAAATCAATTAATTAAATGATGAAATGAGGTAAATCTCACTTAAGCATCTATGAGAAACTTTAAATAAGGGCTCACTTTTGCTCGAGATATAGCACAAATAATTACAAAATGAGTGAACTTAGATTCGAAGACATTAAATCATTGTTTTACATGGAGTTTCATTTAGAGAGTGTAAATTAACATCAAAATCTCTCTCTCTCTCTCTATATATATATATATATATATATAAAGCTGATGCATTGGGAGGCTTGACATTGCATAGTTTAATTTTATCTTTTTTTGAAGTGTTTTGAATTTTTTACATGATTAGAACATTTTATCTGTGATGTTAACTATCATGTAACCTCCACTCACTCACTAATTATTACTTCATGTAACTCTCATATACATTCATCAACAATTATTATTAACCTCCACTCACTCATAACTATCAAATACATTCATTTTCGATTTTTTACTCCTCTGAGTAAAACAATCATAAATCTTTTTCTTAATTTATCTTTTTGCTTGTTTCTTTTATAATATGAAGCGGTGTATAAGAGATATAAGATTTATCATCAGTCATTTTTTTCTCTTTTTCAAGCAATGACCGCATTTTTAGTTAATCTATAATATAAGTTGCTCTCCATTAATCATTGGTAAGTATCTTTTTTTCTCTATTTTTTACTTTTTTTAAGAAAATGAAAGAGTGTCTTAATATATGAAATAGTTATTTTCCTTCAATTTAATTAACGACCAACCGTGAAGAAGATGAAAGGGGTGTAATGATATATGAAATAGTTATTTTCTTTCAATTTAATTAACCTCCAAATGTGGGAGACTCCAAACGACATGATTTTTTTCTTAAAAAAAAGAGAGTTTTAAAAAGAGGGAATGTGCATCAACATCCACACATCGAGTAACACGTTAATTGACCTCCATCATCACCGACCCAATGAGCATTTTTTTGCTATGTACATCCTTAATCATTCTTGTCACATGCACCCTCATTTACAAATAAAGACAAAGGCTGAAAAGTGATATCTTCTGATTAAATAAAAATGGTACTCATGATATCTTGAAATTAGTACAAAGTATTATAGAACTAGCAGTTCCTATGTTTTGTAGTTTTAGGATAATGAAAATATAATCATCACGATATTTGACATCACTAACGATAAAAGTTATATTTCATATGGTTTTGAGTCCTTATATCGTAAAGTGCAAACTTTGGCACATTTTGATATTTCTTTTGCAACAATCAAATGCCATTACAATGACAATTGTGTCAATATAGTTTAGAGTCTTACTCTTCAGCTCCTGATATATGGACATGGAGTTAAAAATTAAGAAAAAAGACATTTAAAATGTAATTTAGTAAATCCTAAAGATCTAAAAATTTAAAAAAATAAGAAAAACAATTAATTAAATGGTGAAATGAGGTAAATCTCACTTAAGCATCTATGAGAAATTTTAAATAAGGGCTTCACTTTTGCTTGAAATAAAGCACAAATAATTACAAAATAGTGGTCTTAGATTCGAAGAGATTGGATCCTTGTTTTACACGGAGTTTCATTTAGAGGGTGTATATTACAATCAAGAAATTAACAAATAAAGATAAAGGCACATAAGTGATATCTTCTAATTAAATAAAACTATTACTCATGATGGCATTTTGAAATTAACATAAAGTATTATAGAACTAGTAGTTCCTATGTTACTGTAGTTTTAGGATAATGAAAATACAATCATTACGATATTCGACAGCACTAACGACAAAAGACATAATTCATATGCTTTTGAGACCTTGTGTAAATTGTGGCACATTTTGATATTTTTTTGTTGTAGTGTTTTTGGAGCTCCGATCGAGTGGATCTTTCTGCTCAACGAGGAGCCAAATTTATAGCGCTATTCATCCACGAACTCCACCCCCTCACCGCACCGTAACGTCGCTTGTCGCGCGACATTTTCGGACATTTTCAAGTGGTCATCCAGGAGCTAGTCTTCTGCTCCTTTGGATGACCACGAAGGGCACTTCTACATCTCCCACTTGACCAATGTGGTCGTGCAATTCCAACACTTATTTATATAGTGTTATTGCAATTTTAATACTCCCACTATTCATGAGGTATTAGTAATAGATAAATTTTCTTTTGACTCATGTATTCCTGAGTCCCATTAAACCAACATGTTTAATGAATATTCATGCATACCCATTTGCACCCTATGATTTTCCTACCTTCTGGCAAGTCACATAGCGTCCATATGCCGTTTCGATCGATTGAGTCCAATTCATCTCTCATGGCGGCCAACCATGATTCTGACTCAGGAGAAGCAACTGCTTCATCATATGAAATAGGATCTGTACAATCATCTGTATCAACATCGATGACGTAACACAAAGCTTCACATTCGTACAGATAATAGTCATCCAAATATGTGAGCGTCGTCCGGGACCTCTTGTTGCCGATTATACTCGTAGATTGTATGGGTTCCTCCACTTCTACCAAAGGTTCATTATCATGTATAAGTTCTTCTCCCACTATTGAACATATATCCAACGTGTCTTCTTCAGAGTCGACATTATCACCAAGGATAATTAGAGGTTCTCTGTCCTCTTCTTCATGCATATCTTCCTTTTTATTTTCAAGAAAAGTTGCATCACGACTCTCGATTAGTCCTCTTTTATCATAAAAGAACCTATACCCTTTGGACTTATCACTATAACCAATAAATCTGCATGTCACCGTCCTAAAGTCCAACTTATCCCTAAGCTGACTTGGAACTAGTAGATGCGATTTACATTCTCATTTTCGGAGATGACCCAACTCGGGCTTTCTGTCATTCCAAAGTTCATATGGCGTTGAGTCTACGGACTTAGTGGAAATTCTATTTTGTATGTAATTTGCAGTCATCACTGCTTCACCCCAACAACTTTTAGAGAGATCTGAGTGTGACAACATACATCTAACTGCATTAATCAAGGTTCTATTTTTTCTTTCTACTACACCATTTTGTTGTGATGTATAAGGCATCATAGTTTGCCTACTTATGCCGCACTGAATATAGTAATTTTCAAATTCTCGGGAGGTGTATTTACCTCATCTATCTGTCCTTAAATATTTAATTAGTTTTCCCAATTTATTTTCCACTTCCATTTTATATCTCTTAAATATTTCAAAAGCTTCAGCTTTTCTTTCCAAGAGAAATACATGGTAGAATTTGAAATAATCATCAATGAATGTTATAAAATATTCTTTATTCCTGTGTGTTGCGACACTCAATGGACTACAAATATCCGAATGAACCAACTCTAACAATTCTTTTGACCTTGTTCCTATCGAAAAAGGTTTTCGAGTCATTTTTCCGGTCAAACAATGTTCACAGGGCAATGTTCTTGCTCCTGATATGTTAGGTACGAGATTCATTCTAATTATTTGTTCCATTTTTGTTTTTTCCTGGGTGTCCTAGTCTCTCATGCCAGAGATCAAAATCAGATAAAAGACACAAGGAATACTCAGAAGTCACATTCATTGATTCATTATTAACTACTGGAAGACAAAATAAGTCATGGCCAGGTTCAAACTTTCTCATGGCTAAGACCTTGTTGTTCTTTCCTATAGTTACATGACCTTTATAAAATCTAACTTCAAGGTCTTTCTTGAGGAGAGTAAGAACAAAGACAAGGTTTCGACAAATTCCAGGTGTTTATAGCACATCATGGAGAATCATGATACTATCACTCAGATCTAACTTGTATGTACCAGTACCTTCAATGTCCAGATAGGTATTGTTCCTCATGAATATCCTTTGTTCACCTTTCTTTAATTCCTTGAAGTTAGTCAGGCCAACCTTAGTCTTTGCAATTTGGCGAGTCACACCAGAGTCAATCCACCATCCTTCAGCGTATGTCGTCGCAGCATTGCACTCGATGACTCCAACAAATTCAATCTTGTTGGGGCCTTTATTCTGCGGAGTCTTATTTTGACTCGGCTTCTTTCCTGTGGGACAATTGGACTTAAAATGCCCAAATTTTCCACAATTGTAGCAGGCTCCCCTTGGTACTTTTGAACATTGTCCTTTGAATTGCTTCTTGTTGGAACAAGGTTCTTCCGATGGTGAACAGCATGAGCTTCTTCTTCTCCAGCTTCTTCAGCTTCATATATTTCAATTTTCTTTTTGCCTTTAGCCATATTTTGTTCCATGGCTAGTTGAGCTGGTAGATCGACAACTAACTTAACTGTTCCGTTAAGTCGAAGTGTTGTGGCAGCCATGTCAAAAGAGGGTGACAGACTATTTAAAATAGTTGCCACTTGCATTGTTTCAAGTAGGATTGTTTTGGCCATAACGACCATTCTGTTCACATGATCTATTACATTATCATTTTCCTTCATTTTATAATTATTGTAATTATAAAAAAGGAGTTGCACATTAGTATTTGTTTTGTCATCGCATTTATCTTTGATGGCATTCCATAGATCATGTGCAGTTTCTTGGGTTTCAAAGATCCTAATCAGATCATCCTCCATATGAATCATTATGAAGGATCTAGCTTTATCATCATTGTGCTCTCACAGCTCCATTGCTTTCTTATGCGCCTTCTTTTCTTCATCAGTGGCCTCCGCAGAAAGCTTAGGGGCAGGAGTATCAATTATTTTATGCAAGTTCTCATGCATTAATCCATAGCGAATTTTTCGGCTCCACATGTCATTCAACTTTTTCCATCTTGTCATTTCATATGCAATCATTTTTGAAGACATTTTGCTAAAAAATTGATCTAAATGTAAAAGAAATAGAATGAGAATTGCTAATATATTGAAGGATAAGAAACAATAACAAATTGTGTAAAAAAATCCCTTTTAAAACACGTAAAGTCAAACTCGAATTTAAAAGAAATTCAAAAGTTATATATATATTTAAGAAGCAAGAATACGTTTATGAAAAAATATTTATCTAAAATTAATATTCTAATTTAAAGAGAATAATTTATTATATATGAAGTATTTAATCAATAACCAAAAAAATTTGAAATTCAAACAATATATATTGATCCCTTTCAATAAGTAATTAAAAATTTTAATGAATTAAATATAAAATTTTGAATAAAAATGATAGATCACAAAGACTGAAAATTTGAATTAAATAATTCCCAAAAGTTTTTAAAGGTGAGATCGAGATTTAATAAAAACTTTAATCTTTGAAAGGTGTTTCAAAAATAGATGACTAAATAAAATGAATAGAACAAAAAAAAATTTAGTTGATGATGAATTTCATAATGTACACATAATTATCTACTAATTATACGGTTGTAATTAAGAATTATATATAAACAACTAAAGTTTATGGATCTATAGCTATGGAGTACTAACGAAGGTTAAAACAAATTTAAAAAAATGCATCAATCAAACTAATATCTAGTTCTTAAAGAAAATAATTCGCAAGTAAATTCAAACACAAAAATTTGTTTAGGTAACACTGCAATTAAATTAATATTCAATATTCAACATTAATTGATACAAAAATATACTAAATTTAAAATTTTGTAAACAGAAATTCGATATTCAATATTCAATTCGTACAAAATCAATGTTAATGATGTTTCATTGATTAATTAAAAATAATTAATCTAGAAATTAGTATAATGTCTGCAACTAATAAATAAATTCAATCTTAAAAAAATTGGGGAGATCACATGGGTAGTAAAAAATAATAAATCAGATTTGATCCTTTTTTTTAAGATCACATGGGCAGTAAAAATAATAGATCAAATTAGATTATAAAAAAATCAATGGCTAAGATTAATCGCTACAGTAATGCACTATTCATCTTCTTCAATTGTTCTCAAAAAAAATTCTGTGTGTGCGTACCTTTCACCGAAGCGAGGGGAAGGGTCAACTGTCGACGGAGGTTTGTCGGAGGTAAAATTGGAGGTCGGAGAACGTTCACGCAGACGTGGAAGCCATGTAGCAGCGTCAATTTCGGATCTTGCACAGTTGGGAATGATGTGCGCCAAAAACGTTTTGGGAGGGTCGCCGGATTCACAGTGCATCTGTCAGTTCGTTCGTCATCGTTCGGAGGTTCGAACAAAGAACCAAAAGCAGTTCGCCGGAAGAGACAAAGAAGCAGATCGTCGAAAGAAGAAAAGATCGAATCGTCGAAGCTCGCAATCGGAAGTTCTGATACCAATGTAGTGTTTTTGGAGCTCCGATCGAGTGGATCTTTCTGCTCAACGAGGAGCTAAATTTATAGCGCTATTCATCCACGAACTCCGCCCCCTCACCACGCCGTAATCGTCGCTCGTCGCGCGACATTTTCGGACCATTTGAAGCGGTCATCGCAGGAGCTAGTCTTCTGCTCCTTTGGATGACCACGAAGGACACTTCTACATTTGTAACAATCAAATGTCATTATAATGATAATTATTTCAAAATAGTTTGGAATCTTATTCTTTAGCTTTCTAATATATATTGGTGGAGTTAAAAATTAAGAAAAAAACATTTAAAATGTAATTAATTAAATCCAACAAATCTAAAAATTAAAAAAAAAACAAGAAAAACAATTAATTAAATGGTGAAATGAGTTAAATTTCACTTAAACATCTATGAGAAACTTTTAATAAGGGCTTCACTTTTGCTCGAGGTATAGCACAATCAATTACAAAATGAGTGGACTTAGATTCTAAAACATCGGATCATTATTTTACATAAAGTGTCTTTTAAAGGGTGTAAATCAACATCATGAAATTGACAAATAAAGAAAAAGGCGCATAAGTGATAGTTTCTAATTAAATGAAACTAGTACTTATGATGCAATCTTGAAATTAGTATAAAGTATTGTAAAACTAGCAGTTCTTACGTTACTGTAGTTTTAGGATAATGAAAATATAATCATCACGATATTCGACAGCACTAACGACAAAAGTCATAATTCATATGGTTTTGAATCCTTATATCATAAAGTGCAAATTGTGACACATTTTGATGATTTTTTTCAACAAGTAAATGTCATTATAATGACAATTGTGTCAAGATAACTTGGAGTCTTACGCTTCAACTTTCTATTATATGTTGATGGAGTCAAGAATTAAGAAAAAAACATTTAAAATGTAATTAAGCAAAAGCAAAAAAATTAAAAAATATATGAAAAATAATATCAGATGGTGAAATGAGAGAGATGGAAAACAACATACGTGGTTCTCATATTGTCTTTCGTTATATTATATAAATGATTTAATAATTTAGAAAAAATAAAAATATATATGATATAGTGATCGAGATATTTTTAAAACTAACTACGAAAATGTCATAATGCATTACTATATATGTTATTTATTAAATTACAGTTATTATGTTTCTATTACGAATATATTGATTATATAATTAATGTTCATATAATAAGCAAAGTTAATAACATGTTTAATGGGATCATTTTAGACACAAAAAAATGTGAGAAAAGTATAAAATGGAAAAATAAATACAAAAATGAAGACACTTTGAATATCAATATTTTTCTTTTTTTGAGATATTTTGAAGATTAATTTCACTTTCATTCATAATTTATCTGATGACATTTTTTTATCTTAACAATAGTAAAAGAATTATGTCATCATCATCACATTTACTAGCTAAATGACGTATTAAGGAACATGCACATCACAATAGTGCGAAGATTTTATTCGTAATAATCCTTCGAAACACGCACTTTCTAATAAGATAATTTGTTATCTAAGAAGCATATGCACGAATGTGGGACTTTAATTCGCTGGACTTCACTTGAAGCACATATATAAGAGTAGGACTTTAGTTTCATCTTTACTTTAATGAGTGACAAGAACTTATTCCAATGTATGATGTATTATGCTTTTTCAATACATCAAACATTCACATCAATCTTTTTTCATCTTTTAACCTAATTATGATTGAACATACATTTCGTATTTTGAAGTGTCATATATAATCAATAATTCTCAATACATAACATATATACTTTAAAATTTAAGTTTAAAATATCATATAAAGAGTTATGCATTGATCATGATTGTGACACATTGGTCACATCTGTGCCAGATCATGGTCGTGAACCCTTGATTCACAAACATGATCATGACAAACTTGCCATGAGAGTGAGCAAGGGTTAAATAGTCTTTTCCCCACTCGATCACTATCGTGACTGGGATCATCATGATTGTGTCTAGACTTTATCACGATCGTGATGAACTTGTGACGCGTGTGAGCGAGAGCCATTTTTTGGCTTGACCTTGGTTCAATCACGGCCATTCCTAAACCTATTACAATCATGCCAATGTTCAAGATTTTTTATTATATTATTTGTTTTCATATAAATTTTTCATTCATGCATCTATTTTAAAAAGTTAAAAATAAAAGATAAATATGGATTAAAATAAAGATAGATAAAAATTATTTCATAGTTGTTTACTAGTACGAGATGAGAGAGAAGAGAAGAAAAAGATGAAGAGAGACAAGAGAAGAGATAAAAAAAGAGAGATGGTTAATTTAGTCTAAAATTATTAATCCCTTTTGGATTAGGAAGGCTTAGCACCCCACTCCACCTAACAAATATAAAATTATTATTCAAATAAGACTTGTACTTCTTTTGACCACCGCATCCTCTCAAAATCATCAATAAAAGCCATTTGATTGCAGGATAAAGTAAGAAATACATGTTTATTTTAATGAATATCACCAAACAAGTAAGAGAATAAATATATAATAACGAAAATGTGTTTTAGATGAACCCACCTTGAAAATAGTAATACCACTATTATATTCTTGTAAACAGTAAAATTTTTATTCCATTAAAATGAAGGAATAATAATATTCTAACCGTTTTCATTTTTTTATCATTTCTTTTATTTTTCTATAATTTAAACATATATTATTATATTATTATTTTTATAATGATAATAATGATTAAATGTCAAGTATTTATAATAAAATATTTTTATTATAAAATAAAATATATTTAAAATTTATTCCTGTCAAACTAAACAAAGAGCATAATAAGAATATGAAAAGAATATTATATTCTCTGAATAAATTTTTTTATTCTTCAAAATATATTCTTGGCCAAACGACCGGAGTGGGTGGGAGAAATCAATTTCTTTTTCTTTCTTTCTCAGCCCAAACTCTTGGATAATTGTCCCTTTCCAAACCAGAGCACGCAATTTTTAGTTTTCTTATTTCTTATTTTTCAGTTCTTTTCAACTTTCTACTTTCTTCTTCCATATCTCACGCCCATTGGACTTTTTGGTGGTTCTTGCTTCTTTCTGGAACTGGATTGTGAAAGAGGAGCAAGCCTAGGAGAGGTTGGACATGCTGAGAACCAGAGGAACACGGGAAAAAGGGAGAAAGAACAATCGGAATTAATTGGAACTCGAAGAAACATACAAACGGAAAGTGTGTGTTAATGACAAATTCACACGCACTATGAAATTTGGGTTCAATACTAGAATAAGCAGTCCATTTTTAATATATTATATATACTAGTTAAAGTTGTGAATAAAAAAACAAAGATGATTTTGCTTATATAAGATGTCGGATTCATTTTGCTTAAGAAGATTTGATAAAAACATCCATTTGACCGAAAAGTACTCTATGACTTTGAATGTGGAATGATGTTTCAAGTCTAAACCCAGTAACAAGAATAATCCGGTATCTTTACTGTAATTTCAAAAAATATTATGGTCACTCTATTCTATTTGTTGAGGGCATTTCTATAGGAGTGATAATAATACATCTTAAAGTAGCAATAGTGCCCCTTAATATATTTCGTGAAAATAAGATGTGGCAGTGAGCACTAAGAAGCCACTAACTCCATCAGAATCCCCATATTATTGACTATGAGAACATAAAGTAATCTTCTTAATATTTGGCTCTTGTCTTGCGTATATAATTGTGCTCCTTGATTGCATCTTGGTCATGTTGGATCATGCATGATGTTTCCTGGGCTTCACGCTAATCAAATATCTAGCAGTCCCAGAGGCTGTCGCAGTCGCAATCGCAGTCGTCGCACATGAACTCAAGGCAGCTGTCTCCGAATTCAAAACAACAGGAACAGCTGCAAAAACGGAGCGTTGGATTCAGCAGAGAGCACAAAGCATGGGAAAATATATATATATATATATATATATATATATATACTTTTGCCAAGAAATGGTGAAGTAAATAATTTAACAGGAATGAATGAGAGAGGGAGAGGGAGAGGGAGAGGGAATCGAATAGACTCGCCACTTGTCGATGAATTTCTCCCTTGGGTCACGAATGCGGGACATCACTTGAGAAGGTGGGGGCTCCATCTCTCCTGTCTTTCTCCCTCTCTCTTTCTCTCTCTCTTTCTCTTTCTCTTCGTGTCTCTCTTTCTCTCTCCTTGTTCTGTGGCACATCAAATGATAAGAGTTCTGAGACCTCTACATATACACACAAAAAAGAAGAGGGACAATGAATTCCGTGTCTGTGGTGTCATCTTTTTAATATCAGGGTTTTGAAAACTAGACCGGATAGACAGATTCGACTATGAACCAGTCGGTCCGGTTTCCATTTAAAATAAGAAATGTCAGAAAATTGGAAGTCAGTTCAATTCGTTTTTTTATTTTTGAATTATAAATGCAAATTTGGAATGGTAAAATCATATAAAAAAGGAAGGAAAATAAATTATTGGGAAAGGAAATAAATGAAGGTAATGGTGTGTAAATTACTAAATGAGGTGAAAATTTTAAGGAGAAGAATTAGTGAAAGATTTAAGGAGGAAAAATAGGAACTGAGATAAAAAAAAAAGGAAGAAAAAATTGGTTAATATAAAGATATGAAAGGAAAGTTATTAACATAAGAGTAAAAAAGTAAAATAAGAAATATATTAATAGAAAATAAAAGAATATGAATATTTTTAATTAAAAGAATCAAGGTAAATTTTCTACTTAAGTTTTCTCGAGATTTATTAAATTAAGTAATTTATTCAATTTTTTATAGTATTTACATTATAATAAATTTAAATAAAATTATATGGTTCAACTTTAAACTCTTTTAAATATACTATATATGGAACTCCAAATTGACATATTTTTTTAACAATGTAAATATTTTCATATTATTTTAATATAATGAGTCTATCTCAACATATTAAACTTATATAAAATTGGAATATATTTTGAATAATTTTATCAAATATATTTATTGTAAATATTATTTAGAAAATAATAAATTATTTAAATTAATGTTGAATATTAAGAAAAATATTTTGTAAGGCATTTTTAGATACTTTTTTTATAGTATCATTCATAATATATCTTTGAAAACACAAAAAAAATAATATTTTAATAAAAATCTGGTTCAATTCAATTGAACTCAATTAAATCGGTCCAACCACACACGGGTTCAATTCTAAAATCATTGCTTTGTATCAGGGAAGAGAGAGAGATGACGGAGCTTCATGGAGAAAGCATATCATGGGCAAGCTTCCTCCCCTAGTCATGATACTTGGTGAAATCATGGCGGGTTCGCCAGTTGCCACAGTCAAGTTAGATAAGTTGGGTACCCACTGTCAAGTTAGGAAAGTTGGATAACAGACTGCACCACCTTTCCCTGTAAGATCATTCATGTTCTTTAGCCATTCATATCTTCTTCTTTTTTTATCCTTCCTATCATTTAGTATCTTCATGTATCAGTCACTGGCATCTTTTGTGGCAGCAGATAAGGACTCCCTGTTAATAAAAGGATGTGTGATCATCAGTCAATTACCACACTAAAATTTAGTTCTCACTGCACTTCAAAGAAGTAGGCGTTTATATCAACTTAGCAATGTCCAAGTTACAAAGCTTTCTCAGATTCATGATTCATCAAATGATGCCCGCTTGTGTGTGTGAACCACGATTTACTCACATGGTATAAAATCCTAATTTTAGTTGTCAAATTTAAAGCGTGCGATTCTAAGCATTATGAAAAATAGAAAGATCATGTTTATAAATAGAAATTAAATTAGTTTCCATATTAATTAAGAATAATAAGGTGTATAAATGAAAAATAAACTATTTTCTATGCCAACCCAATTTCTAAAATTAGCGTTCTCGTCAATACATTTTGAACCCACACAGACCCCAAATGTGTCATCTTTCGGCAATTTACAAGATATTCCTTACTTTATGGATTGACAAAAAAGAATCTTGCGGAGTGAATAGATTTTTCAATTTAAAAGTGCTCTATACCTGAATCAAATCTAATTGATCATATATGCCTATTGTAAAAATGCCAAATTTATCTTTCCCCTCCTCGGCCTCTAATTTCTTTATGAAGCAGGATTATAAAATCTACGCATATACTTGGTTTTCTTCACTGAAATTTAAGAAATAAATATTTAATAGGTCAGGAACAAGAAGTGAGAAGAAATTGAAATTTGTCTTGCTGCAATTTATGAGCAATGCCTGTACTGAAACAGTAATAATATAACATGGCTTTAGTTTCAAGGACAGGTATCCGATCCCCATAGTCCTACAGAAAAACGGTCATTTTGTACCTTCTGCATACATTCAATTGCCCACGCATACATTTAATTGAGCTTGCCCACTTTGTACTGGAGAATATTTCACTTTGCCCAAAACAACTAAAGAACAGTAGTCGACTTCAAAATCAACTAGAAGTTGCGATTTGATGACAATTTAACGACATGTTCATAAATTTAGCCCTCTAATTGTAGGAAACATAAGACTGAATACACAGGAGCATTTGTACAAGATAATGGTCACACAGCACGAAGTAATGGCTTCATTACATTTCTTTAATCAAAAGCTCTTATCTGTCACTGCCATCATAATGAAATTTCGAGGAGCCATGTAACAAAGTCACCAATGACCAGTTCTTGCGGAGACCTGCATGCAATTATTTTTTAGCTTTAAATGCAGAAAACTTGTTAAGGGAAAAATCTGATTAAAATTTGCGTTGTAGTGATAAACAAGTGGTGATGGTGCTACGACTATGCAACAGAAGTTCCAACCTTAATAAATAACAATCTCATTTTCCCTTGTGAAAAGAAATTATGCACTCCTTTTGATTGGTGGTGGCAATGTCCCGAAGACAATGTCCCAGAGTGAAGAAGTTATTCCGAATCCTTTGTTTTGAATTCTGAAGTGATGGTTCAGATGATACCGCTGGGATAAAAAAAAAGGTACATCAGTCAAGAATTCATAAAATAAACGCATAAGAATAAAAGAAGATTCTTGATATTGACATCTCAAATTCTCACCTTCAGATTCTTAGCTGGGTCTTGGGATGGTTGCCCATGGTGCAGATAGTAATGAGTGCAGTCATACATGACATATCCCAACAACCCGCCACCAAATAAAGCCGGAGCAGTAGTTGGTGTTGCTATTAGTTTGACAAGATTCCAGAACTGGAAGAAATAAAGGAAAAACAAATGCTCAACTAAAACAGTTTGTTTTTTAAAATGAACTAGTTTCTATGACAATTTGAACAAATGACATCCTATCATAGGTGCCTGCATCCAAGCATCAAGGATAACGTTAGGTAGGCACCATACATCAACATAATAGAAGAAACATACACTGCTACTAAAAGCTAAATGCCCAAAATGAAACTTTGGTTTACCGGTATAAGTAGGATTGCTGTCGCAGCAGGGGGAAATACAAGCCTTAGCCCATCCATGGGATGCTTATGATGGCAACCGTGAAGCAAATAATGTGCAGTGTTCGCCCTGCAACATATAAAATTATGTCAGCAAATAATACTGTCTTATTAACTGTGTAGAAGAAGTTGATCAAGGAGTTTACAACAAAGATTGAAGAAATAGGCACTTACCAGTAGCTTTTAGTTTTGATGTGGAAAAGGAAACGGTGCAAAGTATATTCAATCAAGGTCCAAAGAAATATTCCAGTCACTATCAACAGGGCCAATTGAGGGAGTGGAATGCCCATTTGAATAGACATAGCCTGACACCAACAAACAACTGGCAACCAGATTACTGGAACTGCCCACCAGACTGTTCGAGTCAGGAACTGATAAATGCAAGAAACACAAATGTTAAATTTTTAAACAAAAAATACATCGCATGAAGCAATTTGAGCTAAAGATCCAATCAATAAATTACCTCTAATACATCATTGGCAAAGAATCGTGGGCCTTCCTTGCTAACAATTGGTTGATGAACCCATTCTTGGTAATCTTCCCCAAGATGCCCAACCTTGAGATTTTCACAAGCATTGCTCAGTGATAGAAAATAATCATATTTCATGTTTGATAGGATTCCAATACAAGCCACTTCTCTGAATGTGAAGAGTTTCCACATATAATGAAAACATTAGGTCAACAAACAGTTTGGTCATTTGTTTTTTTTTTTTTTGAGAGAGAGAGGTGACCTTTTGGCATTAACTATTGTGGATGCAAATACATGAAAAAGGTACAGAAGCCAAATGTTTGATGCTCTGCAGCATTAGGAGTTAAAAATCCCATCAATGTAAATGCATATGGTAGCTAATAATAAGATGTATCATACTACATGGTGTGACATCATCTGTAAGTTGTAACTTTTATGTATATATGGTATTGTTCACTACTTCAAAGTTCATCAACCATTGGTAATGCTATAATGTGAAAGATTTCATATAACTTACAACAGGCAACAAACCAAAACAAAAAAAGCCAGAATGGTCAGTAAAACCACAATATACCTGAAATACTAGGGGCTTATCCAAATCAACAGTGAACTCTTGCGCAACCATTGTATCCTATAAATATTTCTGCAATGAAATAAAAACAAAAAAAAAGATAATTATTATGTGAAGCAGCATATAAAAACTGATACCTGAAAATAACTAAAGAGAAACACAGATAGAATCCATGCTATATATGCAATTAGTACTAGTCACCATATGGATCTATATTTGTATGCATGTCAAACTCTTGGAACGACCACTCAATGGTGAACCGTGCAAACGCATATTAACTGAATGAAAAAATGATAAAGAATGCACCAGTGCACATCCAAAGATACATCAAAAGCTACCAGGACTAATAAAATCTTCCGTTAGCAGGAAACAATGCGAATGAGGTTCCCACGCTACCCTGTAAAATAGGTAAAATCCGACTGTTAAAACCCTACACTAATGGCAATGTTAATAGATGCACTGGACAAACCAGTGCACAGAATGGCTAGAAATTATTCTGTAAAACGGACAAGTGTTCATTTCAGAACACAGATCTAAGCTCCCAAATGTCACCATTCATTATTTCCCAATCACGCTGACTGCAAACACCACAACCCTTAATTGTCATCAAATAAAACCCCTCTTAAGCCAGATGGAAACCAAAATCATCCTCACCAGATAATGCCTCGTCATAAGAACAAAAAATGGATATCGATGAACCTTCAGACGGATTAAAATTAAATCAGAAAAACAAAAAAATGAATCTTTCCCCGCGCCACATAAAAAAAATAAGAAAACGAACAAAGACGAAATATTTATCACACCAAAAAAAAAACTCATCTTCAGAAAGATACAGAGCCGCATTGCATTTGAACAAGCAAAACGAAGAATGCGATCGTGAAAAAAACAATTCCAGAGCCAAATCAGGCGCAGAAAAAGAAAAACCTACAACAACGCCACAGATCTCAACAAAATTCCAAGAACACAACCAAACACCGCAGCAAAGATCTGTAAGTACCAGAAGAGATCCAGCAACACGCGAAGCTTCCCAGGAAAAGGAGAAAAAGATCTCTCTTTCCTGCACCACAACTCTCCTCCTCGGCGCCGGAAGGGGAGGTCAGGAAACTGGTTTCGATATCTTTTCTGTTCAACAAATATATAAAAAATGAAAGGGGGATCCGAATATTTTCTAAACGTAAAATATTATTATTGTATATAATTAAATAAGTAAAATTCGTAATGCTTTTAGTCGACCCCGCTGCTCTTGTCACGTGGGTCCACGATCCAGGGGATGAATCACGACCGTCCGTTTCACGGTGGAGGGATCGGAGACAGCTCGGACGGTCGTCCGATTCGACGGACGACAGCTCATCCTCACGCTGGGCAGGGGGGGAGCATGTGCAGGTTCTCGTGAGCGGAAGCGGTTACCGTTAAAAATTGATATAAAAGAAATATAATTTTTTACAAAAACTTTGTATTAGTATTTATATTATCCAATTGATACATTTTAGAAATAAATATTAATATCGAGCAAACAATTCTTTTATTTCACTTTTGCATTTACTATTATTCAGATATTCTTCTCGTAATTGTCATATTTGATCAAAACTTATAGATCCTTATAGATCCTTAAGCTCATCCTCATAATCTATTTCTTTTTCGAAATACTTGTTGAACCGGGCGGAAACCGCGATCTTATTCCGTTCGATTCCGTTAAACACCGCTCCGAAATTTGATTCCAGGGTGAGAACAACATTGGTGAAATCGAAATCACGTGACCCAATTCCATCACTCCGGTTCCACCTTTTTCTGTGGAACTCGAGGTTGCCTCCCCTTTTTTTGGATTTTAAAGTTGACGTGACTTTTCCTTTTTTATTTCAAAATTTATTTTCTTTTTTTTCTCTTCACACACTATCTTCACTAAAATAAATTATTTAATAGATATAGAATAATTTTAATGTGTTTAATATAATATTATTTATTACCTATTTTTTATTAAAAATTTTTAATATTTCATTACATATAATTAATTTAAAAAATGATTTTTTATATTTAAATAATACAATTTTTAACAAACTTTTTCCTATAAAATTTTTTTATTTTACAATTTTATTTTAATTAATAATAAAATTATACTTTATAATTATAATAATTATTTTTAATTTAAAATTCATCCAAAATTTATTCATCACATTTACTTTTTCACATCACATCAACCACATTATTCCTCATCATCAAATTCCACTTCAATCAAACACACCCCGAATTAATCTATCAATTCAACTATGCATGAAGAACTTACGAGGAATCGTGATTCTATTTTCAAACGTTGAGATCTACTTTTTATTATTAGATATTGCTTAGTTTAATCAAAGGGTAGAATTTTAAGAGCAAGTGTGAGTTCATTTTTCTTGTATTCTTTTAAAAGTTTCCGTCCGTAACTCCAATTTGGTGCGTCCCACTATTTTGTCATTAAAAAAATAATATGGTACCTCTAAAAATATGTTTTGATTACTTTTATAAATATTTAATATTTGAATGCAAAATATATCTGCAATTTATTTTATTTAAATATAAAGTTAAATGATTAATTAAATATTGAATTAAGTAATTTGTAAATTTATATTTCCATTTTTTCAGAATTATGAGCTCAGAATAATAAATTATGATAAAAATAAATAGCTTCAAAAATCAAACTCCCACAACTCATTGACTAATTGTGTCAGTTAAATTTATTTATTTATTTTAATTTTCAAGAATCGTACTGATCATAGAACATAATCTTTCATTTTTTAAATACGGTTTTAGATCACGGTATATGCCAACAAACAAGAACAACAACCAGTCAAAATACTCGCACGCACACCATGTGGACGTGGTTCCCGCACGCAGAGAAAGATGTGTTCCTGTGGGTTTGTGGGAAAATAATAATTGATTAAGCAAAAATCTATCAACAAGTAGCTGCTCCAGAAAATTTTTATTGAAAATCTCATAAATATAAAAAAATTATTAGGGGCTATCAATAAAACTATTCATTTAAATTAGGGCTCCTTATAAAAAAAAATGAGAGAAGTCCAACTCCAACTAAATATTTCTTCAAAATTATTATAATTTAATTATAATTTCAAATTTTAAAATAATATTTTATAATTTTACCTTTTCTCTTATTCATATTTATTAAATTAGGTATATTATTTACTTATTATCACACATTTGAATTTGAATATGATTAAGTTATTAATTTATTTTTAGGAAATTTGGACAAAATTAACTAGAATATTTTTAATTATAATGTAATAATATATTATTTAAATTTATTTACATTAAATAGTTAAACTAGTTAAGTTTTATTTTTTAAACATCTACGTGATATATTAATATGTTTAATGTTTATAATATTTTTTAAAAATTTTTTATTTTAAAGTAGGTTTCTTATTCGAAAAAATTAAGATGGCTTAGGTCGAATTTTTTTTTCGAAAAAAAGTTTAAGGTGATCTGAACCACTCTGACTCTAGTCAGATCTCCATTTTTTTTTTCTTCTAAAAATATGATATTTTCCCTTGACTTTAGCGAGAAAAAAAATAATGATAGCTTCACGGCAAGTTAAGGCACAGCCGCACAGATGTGTTAGCCATTTATTAATACGTTGAGGGACGTATGTCTTTTGTCCTTTATTGTAATCCATTGCCATTAGATTCGAGTTAATACTCATTTGCAGTTTAAGATTTTTGGAAATTGATTTTTTTTATTTACTACCAAGCATATGAACTTTTTAAGTAGTATTTTCGTTGCATGTTTGCTTCATGTAAGTTACATTATTATTTTCTTATACAGTTTGCATTTTGTTTTAAAAAACAGGACATATGTTTAGCAAGGGCACATACACACAGAGTTCGGTTAAGGTACCTAATTAACCTTATAAAAAAACATATAATTTATTTTTGTAGCATATTTTCTAACATATATTTGTGACAAAAAATATCAATACTCATTTCGATTAATGAAAATTATAAAAGATATAAATAATGATATTACAACATATAACGTGCTATTATTGTTAAATTATAGAACAACATATTGCATAATATTATCATAAATATAAAATTAACGAAAATATAATATTAAAAGAACTGTTAAAATAATTTTAAGTATGAAAATACCATATGAAAATGTCGGATATCTCTTGTACGTTAAAAAAAAAACTTGTGATCCGAACAGCATTTTTGCGGAAAGGAACTCAACTTACTCAATTTTCACAATTTGTGCTTAGTTCAAAGCCTCTGCAAATGCAATGCATGAGTTCAGATTAAAATCTTGAAAAGAGAAAACACAAGAAACATGAATTCTTTTTTTTTTAGTTTCATGAACCGTTTGATTCCAAAATTTTGTCTGATCTTATTATTAGAAGCATTAACGTCTATGTGCAAAAGCTTCAAGCACAAAGATCAGCAAAACACAAGTGGGGAAAAAGACAACAACATTTTGGTTATGAAAAATATATAAAATGAAACAAAGGAAACACGAGATGCAACGCAGGCGCAAGACATCAAAACAAAAACATCATACCGAGAGATAAAGCTTCTGGTGAACATAGATCCATATTTTCAAGTACCAGATAAAACACAAGTAAAAAAATAAAAAAGTTCCCCAGCAACCACTGATCTCTATAACAATTTGCGTACTCTGTTTATGGAATTTCTCTAGGAAACTAATCCTTTTTTTTTCTAAAAGTTGCTTATACATATGGGAGAAGAAATCTAAAGTTGTATACAAAGTGAAATCTAGACAATCAAAGAAGTAAAATTCTAGAATGAACCAACTTTCTAGCTCTGAAACAAAATAAGTCATAAGTCGAAGTGTTGGTAAATATTTTATTAACTAAAACTTATTTTTTTAAAAAAAAGTTAGGAATTGAAACTTATTTTTAATTAAAATTTGAAATTTCCTTATCAATCATGTCCCATTTGGTTAAGCTTATAGATCACTTATAAGTTAATTTGAAAAAATTCCAATATTTAGTAATTTTATAATATGATTGGTAAGGAGATATCAAACTTATAAATTAAAAAAATAAGTAGGGAGAGCGTTGCTTATTTTTTTCTAAGAAATAAGTCACTTAGTTATTAAAACTAACTAGTTATTATTAATAAAACTACTTTTATCCAAACATATAACTATTTATTTTTAAAAATAATTTTCTGTCGATAAAATAACTACACTTTAACCTGTCAATTATTTTTGTATCAACTAAGCCAAACAAGTCCAAAGTTATCAAACGTTAATATTTTTCAAACTAACTTATAAGTTATTTATAAACTTAGTCAAACATAGTACCTAACTATTCATATTATCTGAAATATTGTCACTTATTAAATTTATCAATAATGTGTGTTACCTTGGTTACTATGCACAAATAATCTCTTAGGTAATTCAAATGATAATATTTACTTATAATAAAATATTAGTAAATAATGTATATTTTTTACTAAAATATTCTTTATCATTAATGTCAAGTTAAAATCTATAAAATTCAACTAAAAACTCAAATAAAAAATTATAAAATTAATAACTTAAATAACTAGAATTATATATATTATATATTATTAAATGAAATAATAATAATATGTAATATTCAAAATAATAACTAATAATTATATGTAGTTCATGTGAATAACAATGATAAAATAATATTTAAATAAATTAATATTATTAATTATGATAATTATAATGGTAAATATTTTTTTATGTATTTTTTTATTTTATTTGCTTAATACTAAAAAGGACAAAAATGGAATGAAGATAAAAAATCAGATTGTTAATGACAATTTTAATGGACACTTTTCTCTTATTCAATATGGATTATCACTTTAGAGATAATTTGCACTATTAGGAAATTTAAATTAGCCACAAATTAAAACAAACTAATTAAGATGATTTGTTGAACTCAAATAATTTAATTTCCTATTATTAATATGTAAAAAGATTATTCTAAAGTAACAATTTTTTTTTCTTAGAGTAGTTGCAATATTTGATTTCTCCTCTCTTAGTGTAGAACATGCATGTTGTCTTGGGGAACTATCTTATTCAATTTCTAATTTAATTTGCACCATGTACTAGATTTGATTTTTCCTCGTGTGAAATATAGAAAATGTTCTAAACTTCATAAACTAGTAATTGACAAGCATCCTTCTTTTGTTCTCACTAACACAAATGAACATCTAAACTGCCTAAAAAATTAGTAATTATTATTAGAATAACAAAGAAATCATTGAGTGGTATTCATTAATGATAATATTGTGCTTAACTTAAATGTGATGCATAGCAATTAAACTGAACACCTTGTATCCATCAAAAGTATATTCATTATTATACATAAAAATATTAAATAACATTTTTTTTCATCTTTTGCATTTTTTAAGTGACAAAAATGTAAAAGTTAAAAAATGAGTCATTGATTGGGATTAAAAAGTTAGGCAATCTGCTCTTTCTTTTTTTTATTAAAGTGTATATTATTTGCTAAACCAAAAGATATGAATTTATAAATTACATATAATAAACTTAAAATAAAACTTAGCAGCATTTGGTTTTTACTTTTTTATCTATACTTTGATATATAAATATATTAGCGATTGATAATATATAATCACTTACTTCAAGAGTTTTTCTAGGGTCTTGAATTTCATAATCTACATTTCAAGACTATTTCAATACAACTCACGACACTTTTTATTTTATTTTTTTTTCCTTTTTCTCTTTCTCATATTTCTATTCAAGTTGCGTCAGTACGATAAAAAATGATGAAAGAAAAAGTAGATACCTTTATTCCATCTGAATAGAGAGACCCATATTTCTCCACATAATGCTCGGTAGAACCAATCAAACACATTCCTTCTATACAGAAAACAAATTATTGCAACGCAAATAGAAAACAAAAAGCAATTCACATTTTCAATCATATTACTTTTATGACAAGAATATATTAGATATTTTAAAATGAAAGAAAACATATTAAATTGGAAACAAAAAATATATTATATTATTATGTGACTGTTATGTAACAAGCAAAACGTGACATTGATTAGGGATGTCGTTATGACGCGGATTGAGATATAATATATGATAATGCTTCTTATGGCACATCTTAAAACTTCTCCAAATTAGACAACTTTTAAATGTGTGGGCCATAATTTTGGGTGGTGAACAACAATCATTGATTTAAGTAAGTAATATCAATTTTTTATATATTAATTATCTAGACAAAACATTCACCAAACTAGTTATTGTTTCAGTAGTCAAAGCACATAAAATAAAATTAAAAAAAAGTTTGAGAAAATAATGAATATAAAATCTCCAAAGCAAAGAGCCACCTTGAACTTATCTCGTCATAAAAAATATAAAACCATTCAAGTTAAAATCAGGTTGTCAAGTTATCAATACTTTTTATATTATTATTATTATTATTATTATTATTATTATTATTATTATTATTATTATTATTATTATTATTATTATTATTATTATTATTATTCCCTTTTTTTACCTTCATGATTTTTTATAGCAATTTTGTGAACCTAAGATCTTTTACAAAATCTCATGATCCCTGATTGATAGTCGATTTCATCCCTATAACGATCTTGGTTAAAATTTTGATCTTAACAATCTTTGAACGAAACCACATGAGAATCGAAAAATGAATTAATTAACTCTTGTTGCAATGATTCAAATATCGAAACTCACAAGTTAGAGTTAAATCTGGTTGAAGAGTTAGCAATCAACTCTCAATATATGTCTTGACATCCTACTACTATATTTTTTTAGGGTTAATTTTATAAACCTCACTTGAACTATGACGATTTTTCGCATTTATCCTAATTATGAATTTATCGTATGATGTCTCTAACTTATCGTGATTTTTACTTAGGTCCTTCCGTCAATTTTTTCTAACTTTTCTATTTTTATATTTACAAAAAAAAAAACAAAAATGCTCTCATGTGAACTCAAAATCGTGAGAGGACATTTTGATCTTTTCATAAATAAAAAAATAAATAACAAAAAAATTTAACAAAAACTGATGAAAGGACCTAAATGAAATTCGTGGTAAATTTTTCATAATTCAGAGCTAGATGAAAAATCACTATAATTTAGGGAACCGATATTAAACCTTTTTTAAAAAAGCTTCCCACTATTCTTACATGGATACTTCCATCGTATTAAACAAAAAGAATCACTCTTTTTAACCTTATAGGAATGTCAAATTTATTTGTCACAAGTAGTTGTACTTCCTTATTGTGATCAACCTGTCAACCCACAATAAGATATATATTTCCTCAAATTTCACCAAAAAGAAACATAATAATTGAGATTTAAGAGGGAATGTTGAATCCAACAAATATAATCAAAATCACACCCAAATAGAGGTCCCCCTATCGGGTTAAACATACACAATTAATTTAAAATCAGTTAAGAAGATGACTAACTAGCCATAGTTGCATTAATGTAGAAAGACACAAAATTTATTTCTAAGCTCATCACTCCTTTGTGAAAACTTTTTCGATTCATGATTTCAAGTATGTTTTGTTCAAACTATATATACTTAGGAGAGGGATCTACTCTTATGAGGAGTACCAAATGAATAAATCTCTTAGAAATTATCCTTAATAATTAGAATGCCTAGGGTGTGAGAAAACTAAATTACATATTTTTTAAAAATAATAATAATAAAGGAATGATTCATAAGTAAAATAAAATGATGATAAAAAGAAGTTATGAAGGTTGATAGCTATGGAAACCTTTTAATCTTACGAAGAATGATGATGGCATTAATTACAAAATATTCTTTGAAAGAAAAGTAAAATTGAGAATGAAGTTGAGGCGTGACTTCTTGCTCTTTCGCATAAGCAGCCCTTAAAAATGTTGTCTTTCCTTTCTTATATAGAGGCTTCTCCTTATCCAAGAAGCAATTCTTTCTGTGTTTTCATTCTTGAAGTTCAAATTAGAACTCATTTGACATTTCCTCTTCTTTTCTTTTCTTTTTTCTTATCCCATGCACAAAGTAATAATATTCTTGCACAATTTTCTTTATATTTATACTGACAAGAAAATTGGACTGATAAGTTTTTTCCATCCATTTTACATTTGAATTTTTTAATTTTAAAAGTAACTTATATCAAGTGCTACACAACTTATTATTATTATCGACTCATTTTATTCAAACAAAATTGTTTATCCGTCGTTTCTCAACGCATTTCTTTAGATAAAGACTCCGTTTTTTTCCACATCCAAGTACTTATCAGTAATATATATGTAACACATTCAAATCGTACCTCGTCACGTGACAGAATACGCTTCAAGACGCTACGGATCATCCTTACTTGTACATCATATTGACCAAAATGAGACTTTGACTGGTCAACTCAACATCATATAAGGTGAAAGACTAATCATCATTAAATAATAGTAAAAAGAGTTTAACATCATAATATGCGAAAGACTGATAAAGAACTTCATATGAATCCAGTAGAAACTAATACATTAACTAATATGCGGAAAAGAAAAAAATTATCATGTAATCTAAAGAACTCAAGATACCTATGTGCAACCACTACGAGCGTGATCGGTCACTGTTGATTATCTTCGTTGTTCTAACCTTGACCTGCATTTAAGAACATATAGGGAAGAAATCTCTTTATGAGTTTTGCAACTCAGTATGAAAATAAGATAAATATCATCATAAGATCATGATACTAGATATGAATAAATATGAACATCATTATCATATAAGAGGAATAAATCATGATCATCATAAATGTAATGAAAACATGTAAAAAGACATAAGAATAAGAGATCAAAAGATCATAACTAAATCATCATAAAAGGATGGCAAAAGCTGATCATCATAAGAGTGATTCTTTAATCATATGTGTTCATCTTCTTCATCATCTTATTATTTATCTTTGATTTTATTTGGGATATATTTCAACCCACGGGGAGGCCTACCTTAATCCGTCTATCGTCATCATCATAATTGGCATAGTCAATCCATAATTGATCATAGTCAGTCCATAACTGACCGAAGTTATCCTATAACCTGGTCGTCATTAGTCCATCATAAAAATAAGAACTCTCCATTTAACAATTTTCATATTTTATCTTACAACTTTTAATTAATCTTTATTAGGACATAAGTCAAGATCACAAGATAGGATCATGAGAGTAAATCAAAAGTATTAACGATATAATCATCATCATAGTTAAGGTTTAGAGTAAATACATGAATCAAGGACCTAAACATCATAAAATTGACATAAGTCATGTCGAAACCTGGGCCGAGTTCATCGGTTCTATTCAGGGGAAATTTGGGTTAAACCCAGGCCGAGTTCGAATTACACCGGTGTCAAGTCGGGTCGTCATCAAGTCGAGGCAGCCGTCGCGCTCGACTTCTTCATCACGGATGGAACTCGGGTCGAGTTCGTCCGATTGCAGAGCTCGGAGAGCTTCGGCAATGGCGGATTCGAGCTGAGTTCCAACAAACTCGGTCCGACGAAAGATCTGTCCGGGCTGGGTTTTAGTGAACCCGGGCCAGGTTCTTCTTACACAGAAACTGCATGGATCGCTATTCGCGCTCCAATCATCTTTTTCGGTGATGATAAAAAAACATGCATCATCATACAACATCTTACTACTACTAGGGATCAATTGAGACATGCTTCAAGTTTAAAATCAAGATTACATGACGAATCTATCCTAGTTTCATACCTTATAGTTTTTGTCCAGAAACTAGTTCGTTCTTCCTCTTGCTCTGCCTGCTCCCCTTGCTTCAGATGCACGGCCGATGTCGTCTACGTCCTCTGGTGTGTCTCTTGCCGGGCGCAAGCAGAAAGACAAAAGGGCGCACGAACGAGAAGGAAAAACTAAGGCCGACTCGTAGAGAGAAAAAGGGCTGCACATTTTACTTTGGTTCCTTATTTATAGGACATGAAATCTGAGTTGTTGTTGAAATAGATTTCTCTCTAATTTGTTTCCATCTTATCTTTTGATTTGGTTTTATCTTTTCCCTTCTTTATCTCCTCTATTCAGATTTTATCCTTTCCTCTTTTATCTTTTTTTTAATCTTTCCGGTGTTATATATATGAAAATATCTTTTATCAGATACTAAATTAGATATTTCAACCATTTATCATTAGATTATAATAATTTTGAAAACAAAAATAGTCAATAACACCAACTTGATCTATGATAGTATTAATTGTACTTGGGTGACAATGACATTTTCTAAATGATAATATTACTACTAATTGTATTTGTTTGGATCTGACATTTTATGTATCCAACTATCAAAAAATAGATCAACATTCATCACATTAGATTGAGAACTGCTACTTTGTCGATCAACCCTTGAACATGGCATTGCACATTAACATTCCAAAATGTAATGGATCCACCAATTCCATCCAAATATCACTTTTTTTCTAAAAATAATATATGATAATCTTCATTATTAATCGTATATTTAATTATTGACATTTGAATGAGTAATATAATTGGCTTTTTATTTGAGTGTCTGAATTGACTTCTTTGTGCTAGATATGTTGTAGCATTTTCTGATGCCTGAATGTAATTCAGATTTAATGTTTGCTTAATTTTCTCCCCATTACATCAGTTACAGCACCTTCTCATAAAATTTGTTTCATGTTGTATTATAATTTATGCAAACAAAATAATAATCAATGTTGAAGAATAAGTATGCACTTGATGTATGTTGATTCAAAAGTGATTACACCAACTTGTTACTTTATTTTATATCAATTTCAATTCCAATTCCAATTCTAATTTTTAATGTAACCCACGGCCCATTTAGACATCATAATATTTACTGACTTATGGGGCTAACGGCCTATTGGACCTTTTTGTCGTCTGTATTAAAGTCCGTTTTATTTGCTTCGTACCCAAACTCGCTTCTTTTTGGAGGAACGTGACGATGGCCCTGTCGTGCGGCGACGGCGCGCAGGAACCCTTGTTCTCCGCCGGCGACGTCTCCCCCTCCTTCGACCTCAAGTCCTCTATCCGTCAACACTCGCTCTTCTTCGACAGGCTCGTTGAGCTGATTCCGGCTCGATTCTACCTTCCCTCCGGCGACGAGGACAAGCCATGGTACCAGGGCCTCTCAAAGGCCGACAAGGCCTCCTTCAAGGCGGAGTCCCGCCGCCACCTCAAGGAGGCCCGGCGCACTCGCCTTGATCCACAGAAGTCGGCCACCACCCTCGACCTCCTCAAGAAGTCCATCGAAGCCAGCAAGTCCAAGGACGCCGACGGTTCAGGCGATGGTGATGAGGAAGAGGAGGAGGATGAGGAAGCTGGGGCCGAGTATGACGAGCAGCCACGGCACCCTTTGCTAAACGACGATGACTCACTCACCTACGAGGAGCTCCGGCAGCGTCTCCGGCAGCGCATCGCCGAGATGCGTGCCTGCCGTAACACCCGAAATCTCGTCCAGTCCCATCCCAAGAAAGAAAAGACTAAGAGAAAGAATAAGAAGAAGAAATGTAAGGAGAAGGAAGAAGAATCCCAGCAGAATAAGCGAAAAAGAGACGAACTTGAGGCCACGGATGAGAAGAAGGAGAAGAAAAATAAGAAGGCCAAGTCTGGAAAGGCTGGAAAGGATCCCGCTACCGTCGATTTATCTTTTGGGTTGGTGAAGATTGGTGGTGGCGATGAGAACAGGAACAAAAAGAAGAAGCTTTCCAAACAGCAGGAGTTGGCGAGAGCGATGAAACTTGAGGAAGCGAAGAAGGACCCAGAAAAGGGGGAGATTGTTTCCAAGAAACACTCCTGGAAGGCTGCGGTGGATAGAGCTGCGGGGGTGAAGGTCCATGACAACACGAAGCTGTTGAAGGAGAGCATAAAGAAGGATAAGAAACGACAGAAGAAGAGCGCTGAGAAGTGGAAGGAGCGAATGCAAAATATTAATAAGAACAAGACAGAGAAGCAGAAAACAAGGACGGATAACATAAAGGATAGGATCCATCAGAAGAAGATGAGGAAGATTGAGAAGAGGGAGAAGAAGCTGATGCGCCCAGGATTTGAAGGGCGTAAAGAGGGATACATTAATGAATGAGCTTGGACAAGTCATCTTGCTGCGGTGGAAAATTATAATGGCTTCAAAAGTTTGGTAAAGTTGATGCAGTGGGTATTTATGTCTAAGTTTTGTGGGTTTCAGTACTTTTCTAACTTAGATGTTGCTGCATCGACTTGGTTAATTTAGCTTTTGTAACAAGTTGGCTGTCCCTTCAAACTCACCTGATAGAATGATTGATGACCCATATCAAATTGCCTCTGAAGTTTTTTGTTTAAACTCAATTAATGCAAAATCAATATTTACTTTGTGTTTCCACTCTCTGACACAAGTCTTCTTATGAAAAGGTGGTATCTGAAATATGTCATTTCTTTATGGAATTGTTATCATATTTAAAAGCAAAGTCCTTCTCAAAAAAAAAAAAAAGAAGCGAAGTTCACGTGGTTCACAAAAGTTCGATTAAATGATTATGCTGGAGGTCCCTTTGATATTTATGTTGAGACTTCATAAGTTTTCTACATCTAAGCTTGTTGAGGATGTATTGGCGTAGATGACCTGAATTCCAGTAGGACGTTTTCCTTACATATTTAATATACTGATTTGGTCAAATTTGGTTCTATCTAACGAATGCAATTTTCCTGTTCAAAAGACTGGATGATTGTTGGTAGCTTTATCAGACTGGATTTGTGATTCTGTTCACTAACAGATGCAAAATGAGTGTGCACTTATCCTACATGCAAAAGTATCTTTCTTATCCTATGCTTGTGGTGTCAAAATTAACTTGAATTTGTAATCACTTGCTTGAAACTCACATTCAACTTTGGCCAATGCCATAGAAGTTCGGTGAAGATGGAGGTATATATGCTTTAAATTTTATGAGGATCTTCCCTCAGAAAAAGAAATGTAAGGCTTAGAAATTATCAATAATTTAGCCCCATGTGGCATTTCAACGTTTTCCCTTTTCAAATTTCATGACTGTTTGACGACTGGCATCATTGCCTGAGTTTTTTCACAGAACTGATAATTATCTAAAAAAACTGAAACTCACTCAAATGCAGTAAGATGTTTCGAATCATTTGCTTGAAACTTGTACCTGCGCTTGCAAAAATCATCTTATGATAGTTGAAAAAATATTTAAAAGTTTGATGAATGAGGTCACTTGGTCCTTTTTTTCAAGCTGGTGGTCATCGTATGTATTAACATAAAAGATTGTCCAAGTACAAAAGATGGTGGAGCAGATACAAGAGGGATTTGAATGAAAGAGGTCACTTGGTGGTTATTGCTAGTTTTGTAAGGTTCAGAAATTTTCTTCATTTGCAAGGATCATTTGGTCTTAAGACTTGATTGAATTTATCTTTGTCACGGAAATAGACTTTTTCCTTTTAAATTTGCTTGATGACTATTTAGTTATCAATATCAAATTATTTCTGCGATTTTGTTCACTTGCATTGCAAAACTGAATATTCATGTCTTTCCATTTTTTGACATGTGAAAATATTGTTTACATCATCTGCCATGTTTAGGGCCTGTTGACTAAAAAGAATTTTAGCCCTTCAATTGTAAAATTCTATGGTATGTTCATTTTTAAAAAGTATCATACCATAGTATACAAATATGTAGGAAATGTTTCTAAAGAAGGTGTTTGGATGCACAGAGTTACCATAGAAAAAAAAATAAAAAAATAATAATGAAGTTACCCTTGCCCTTCTTTATGCCTAATCTCACACATGTAGTTGCCCATAGGAAAAAATACGTAACGTCAACCTCCTAATTTTTTTACCTCATTTTTAGCTCTAAACCAACTCCGCCTATATTTTATAGCCGGTCCCAAGCCCGGATAAAGGATGAGGGTTGTGTTAGGCCCCGACAGCCAACATAAAATCATGTCGAATCTTATGAACATGGATCAACGAATATAATTACTAATAGAGCGGAATGGCGTCGTATGATCCATGTAGCCGACCCCACCTAGTGGGATAAGGCTTTGTTGTTGTTGTTGTTGTTGTTGTTTAGCTCTAAACCATAGAATTTTGCATAGGAAAATTAACATCCAAATACCATTTTGTATTTTTTTTTCTGAGATAGGAAAAAAAACCATGGTATGTTACATTTTCTTTACTTTTCCAATGTTCCCAAACAGGGATTTAACTGGAATTCTCAGTTGTTTGTTTGAAATTTTTAGCAATTAGCTAGGGTGTTTTTCCTCTTGCATTTGTATGCGTTCGTTCAAGTCATGTACTGACATTTTTTATGGTTTCATCGAGAACAAGTTTGGTCGTAGGAATTCGAAGGTCTAGACTTATTCGAGTTCAAATCCCACCGTGGGAGTTGTATGCCATGCTCTAAAAAAATATTAGTTTGTTTACTGTATAACTAAATATCCTTTTCTGTGCAATTAAGCAGAGGTCATGATATGTTGCATATTTCTTTTGTTGTTACTTGTTCATCATGTTATTCCTGCTCTTTGTTCATCTCGCGGAAGTTTTACTAATCTGGATCTCCATTTCTTTGAGATCTTGCACTCTGCACATACAACTCAATTATTCTTTTTCTCACTCGCATTTTAGTTAACAGTATACTATTTGTAGGATGTTAGCATCTAGAACCTTTGTATGAAATTTTCTTACTATCGTTTGTGATTGTTTAGGGTAACATGGATATGTCTCATTGACTCTCCAATTCTTGTCTTGTACTTGTATTCTCATGCTATTCTCCTCATTTAAGGCTATTAACTCTGACAAATATACTATAAAATCTCTTTTTTCTTTTGAAGAGGAAATCTCTTTTAGTTGAATAACTAAACTTAGATGTGTGTAAGTTCTATGCCAAGTGTTTAACTTAGTACCAGAAATGCTAGCTTTACACTTTGGACTCGTATTTTGTTCGTAGAATGAGAGGACTTTTCATTACTCTACACATGAAGCATCATATTAAACTTGTGGGTTTCAAAGCTTTCATAGTGAAACAAGCATGATAGGTCAGGTTTTTAGCTTTTGTCTCTTGTGACTTCATTGATACACTACTGTCTTTACTGGTATCATTACTTGGGCACTCCTTGGACTCTGTCTTCTTGTTTCTGGATTGTGAAACTGTATTTTTTTAAAAAAAAAGAAATTGTGCGAGTTCTCTTAATTTTTCTTTTTGGATATGCATGTTTTATGATAAAATTTGATGTTAAAAATGGAATTAAGAGTTTGTCCATGTCAGTTTAAAATTCATTTATGATGAATTCATGTTCGGAAAGTGCTATTAGGCTACCTGTTTTCAGCAATATCATTGTTTGGTGGTTTCTTGCGCATATACTTTCTTAAAGTTATTTCAATGCATTCTTTTAATTTTGTTATCTAGCATTGTCCTCACTAATTTGGTCTGACGAATGAAGTTTCCAATACTTTTCTTTTACATACATAAAGATTTGAACACGAAACATTGCTCAAGTAAAAATAACTTTTCATAATGATTTGGTATGCATATACTGTAAGATACATAGTGTTGGTGAAGTGATGTTCTTGGTTGCATTTGCATCTCAAAACTGTGTAGCTTGTTTTCCTTTTTCAGATTTTGCTGTTCTGGAATTCCTCTACTCCTGCTTTTTAATACAGAACGTCCACATTTGCATGTGCTTGCTCTCTTATTTCCAGACTATTCTGAGTAGCTGTGTAAATGCCTATATAACTTCAAATATTAGTGATTACTTTCAAGAAACAATCAGTTAAATTACTGACAATGTGTATTTTCTCAAAAGAATAGAATGTCAAAATGCATTTTTCTGCACATTACCACTTAAATTTTATTCCTAATCTCAGGATGTTATCCAACTATGTCATGGAATCAGTTCATGTTTTGCTGTCTGTGAATTAAAATGGGGAATCACAGTTTGATCTCAACAAAGTTGAGATAATGAAATATGCGTTCTTGTTTTTTTTTCTCTTTTTTTCCCACTAACTTACTATAACTTTCCTGTTCAAATTCTTCTATACTTAGCATTTTTGCACACTTTGACTTGTTTCAAATTATAGAATACAAGACTATTATATTATGTTCCGTCTTTTGAAGACATTGCCTATGTTTGGTTCCGGTCTCCTCTACTTTTATGAGAAATGATCGGTTGGTTTTAGCACTGGACCTGCAAGATGCATGAGAAACAGATATCGTTTCGTTCTTTTCTAATAATCAAATATCGGAGCTTTATCTGTCTAGTATTCAATTTTGTTTTGCCTTTTAATTTAGAGTAAAAATATCTCATCTTTGGTCAATTCTAAAGTGTAAAACTTCTACTGCATCAAATTTCCACATGTTCTATGTGCTTGGATGATGGTCATATTGTTTAAATTTGATCATTTTTAGTAATTCAGTTTATGTAAAATTTGAATTTTCATTCTATCAAATTATGATCTTGAGAAACTACTGAAGGACAGATTTGAGTTACTTGATGCCTCATTCTGTGGCTGCTAGCAGATTTCAGTCTCTACAATTAAGAGGTCTGAATTCTGAAAAGAAAAAGAAGCACCTTGACAGGGCAAGATCAACTTAGGGAGGACATCAATCACGGCCGGATGTCATCAGAAAATTACTTATTTCCTGAAATCAATCAGTAAGGACGGACTTTTCATATTTATTACAGTATTTTTTGTTGGAAGTCCAAATCCCAGCACACTATTCCTGAATTAAGGTAATCAGAATTGACAACCCCAACTCTTACATCCGGTTCCCTATCTCTATCCCTATCACATTTAATACAGAATCGGAGAAAGATGTAAGCACGAAACGAGAGTTCCATTGTTTCATAGAAAATTTGGAAGTCAATACATGGCTTATTCACACCTAGAAGGCTAGAAGTCTCCGAGCACTAAGTTGTCGTTTAATTTGTCCCATATGACGTCGTTCCTCACAAGTCGAATTCTGTGTAAATTTCAAGCACAGCTTTGATTTTGTGGCACTTAGTGATGCCCAGGCCCATTGGCTGTACAAATCTTCTCCACAGCTACTAGTATTTGATGCCTGTCAGTATCATTTTGAAAACAATGAACTGCTCATAGATTCCTAGTGATAAGTGATTTGAACTCTTTGGAAGTACATCAATTTGCGAGAGAGCAAAAATCTCAACATATCAATCTTTAGTTGGATTTTGTGATGACTGATCAGGGTTTTGTTGAATCTTTTTGGCTTGCGGAATAAGTTTTTGGAATAACATCTTATTATATTTATTCTGCTAAACATGGTAGTAAAATTACGATTAAAATGATTTATTCTTATGAGCAATAATACAATACTTATTCCACAATCAAAGAGGAATCATCAATTGGTCGAGGACAAAAAGAGAATATTATTCCAAGGAGGACAAAAGAGTGCTACATGGATCATATCAATCATTTGCCAAATTTTTTTTAGAATCTGCCAAAACTTTACAGCCAAGTTCATGACTCATATGGCTGACTGAACACGCCTCATTGCTTGCATGCACAGGCAGCTAGCAATTTTATTTTTTATTTTTATTTTTATTATAGTTCAAGATATAAATGAATGTTACATGAAATTCGAACATACTCTGGCGTGAAAATCTTGTTGAGGCTTTTAAAATGTGAAAAGGAAGACCTGAAATTTTTCCATGTCTTCAAATTTCAATTCAACTGTAGTAGTAGTAGTACAAAATTGTTGCGTGTGGACCGCTACGGCACGAACTACTTTGGGTTTGGGTTCGGGTTCACATTTGATCGATAGCACTCTAACAACGTGTAGTACAAAATTGTTCCCGTGCACATCCAAAAGTGGGGCCGACTCTTCACTCGCCCATACAAGGAAAAAGGCTTTTTAAAGTTATACGTATTATTTTTTATTTATCTATATCGTTTATATTGTGAAAAAAAACACATTGGGACATCACACGACAATCACAACGGGTGGTTGCCTAACAATTGATTAGATGACAAAATCGTCGTTTACGCATTCATCTTTTTTTTGAAAAATAATTCTTTGATATGATAAATACGAAGGATCGACAAAATTAATATTTTATAATTTTAAAAAATTCAGAGTCATATTAGTGTGCAGTCGTACTAAATCAGACGCTTTGAAATTTTGGATTGACCATCTAATACTTATTAAATATATATAGTATGTGTACACTTGCAATTTTAAGTTAATTTAATATATATATATATTTATATTTATATAAATTCTTTGGTAAAGTTGGTCAAAGAAGCAAAATACGGACGTAATGTGATGTGTAAAAGGTTGACTTTTGACTTAGAACTGTCAATGTAACACCTCCAAATCGACCCCCGTCATGTGGCGAAGATCAATCTGAAGACGCCACGGTATGCTATAATTTGATCATAATATTGATCATATTTCAATCAAAAACTGAGACACGTCAGCAAAAAAATAATAAAATAAAAGAAAATAACATAATTATGCGGAAGTCTAAAAGTGGCTATATCATTGCTAAGAAAATAAAATAGGTTCTACATCATGAATCTAAAATGCGGAAGGTAAATGAAAACTAAATAACACTCTAAAAGCCCTATGGTTCATGTGTCGTCTTATCGTCAGAACTTCATCACCACACGCTTACTCCACCACGTCACTGACCTGGTCCTGTGGAAATCAGACACAGGGAGAAGGTCCTCCCATAAGCTTTATAGCCTAGTGGAAAACCACATGATATACAGTGCATGACATGAATATAATAATCAGCGGTAAATAATCATGCTTAACTTGAACGTGAAAGATAACATATCAGTATCATGGATCATAATGAGAATAAGATCAGTAGATATCATGAATCATGAGGATCAATAATATCTATTAAACTTGGAATCATGGCATACTTGACTTGACTTGAACTTGCTTCTTAATCTTGGTTATTAATTAGCAATCATGGTGACTTTAAGTGCCTTTAATTTTTGGGGCATGCCCAGCAAACGATACGACCTTGTGCGGGTCAATGGGTGATCAAACCATGACCAAGGGAGCGACCCTTATCTTGATGCACTTTGTTTGGACTGTCAACCCATCATTAATCTTTCATATGAACTTATTAATCGCTTTTAATAACTTGTAGCTCTTTGTTCTTGATTCAACCGATACGATAGGATCAACATGAAATAAATCAATAACAGAGTAAATCATGTAAATCAGTGAGGGATCTCTATGGGGTCAGAAAATAGGATCAATCATATATATATAATATCTGGATAAAAGAAAAATAATTAATAAATATAATAAAAGATTTTCTAGGGAATCGCTCGACCGATTCAGGGGAACGGTCGATCGATTGTCTGCGGGTCGGTTGATCCGTTCAGTTGAACGGTCAACCTGATGGGAAAAGATCGGTCGACCGGTGACAGGGATCGGTCGACCAGTTGACATGTGCAAAAGGCGATGATCCAGTGGTGATCCATTGACAATAGACCATGACAACGCCCTTCAACTCTTTTTCTCGTCATTTGATAAGTGCGTTATTTTGTTTCTTCTTTATATTCTTCCATACTCCTTTCATTCCTTCCTTAACAGCGACAATCAATGACGTTCTTGGCCAACCAAAGGCAGTGCCCTCGGTTGACCAAAATTGGCACACCCCGACGACGCCCCTGGACGGCCAAGAGCAAAGGTCGGCGAAGACCAAGCGCCGTTTGTTGTTCCTGGGCCTTTGTAAGCAAGCTTGATGTCGAACGACCCGTGAATGAGAATGATGTTGGCAAGCCAACGAACTCGGGGTGCTTCACCACAACTACAATTCCAAATGGCAGCTAGTGTCGGACTCAAAGATGCATGTCCCGCCATCTATACATTAGAGTAGCTCAAGATATGCAGACGATGGCTAAAAGACGGGTGATGAACCCGTGCAAGTGTATGACCAACGACAAGAACTACAATACTAGGGTTCATATAAGCACAAGCACTTTGCATGTTGTGATTGATCATTTATAACAATGTAACTAATTTAATTTATTAATAAACACATTCATCAATTTCACATATATAACAATGTATGCTTATTGATCTCAGTTTTAGACACAATTTATCCTATTTTTTTATTAGTTTATTATAATACAGTCCGATTCGATCTGTCCGACTTGATCCGTTGATTAATCTAGTTCGATGGTCGGGTCGAGTCATACAACATTAGAATAAAGTCCCTCATTGCATGCTATTGTATGCATATTTTCAAAATTCTTATTGGTCAGCCACGGAGCATAACTCTCATAACCTAACTAGCTAATATGATGATGTTGACTCTTTAATTTAAGTTATGTTCAAAAATAAAAATAGCAATATCATGTGATAAAGATGAAGTTTAGCACTTCAATATCTCACATGATAAACAAAATAAGAGGAAAATATTTAAAAGTTTGAAATGTTAAGTGACGAAAGAAAACAAATATGTCAAACAATAATAAACTTCAAGGAGCTATAAATCAATTCCAAAAATATTCCATGACAATGAAAAAAATAAGATATGAAATGATAAAGTAAATATTATGTATGCTTGTGATGTACATGAAATTGTGATGAATGTATGGTATGATATTATTGCATTAATTCTTATATCTTGTGAATGTTATGCATACTTTTATGTCATGTACAAATGATATATTAGAGGATAGCATGTTATGATGTTCACGTTGGATATGATATTATTGCATAAACAAATATTTAGACACATATTTAATCTTACTACAAGCACTATTGATTGTTATTACATATAAATGCCTTTGGCTCCTGCCATTATTTTTCCCTGTAGTATCGACTCTCAGATTTGAGAGACTTGTCAATATCAGAAACGTGAAATAAGATCAATAAAAGTTTTGATTCAATTCATTATCCACTGGCCTTGTATATGTTAAGATATATAGTGTACTAGTAAAATGAAGGGAGCTCAAATGCCTTGTCTATTTGACACGATATGTTTCTTCACACTAGTATTTTTTTTCGGTGCGCAAAATTGTTAGCATTCGATTAATTCAATGTTAGGATGAAAGCGACGTAAATAAATTCTAACCAAAATAATGATTCTAAAAATCGAATATGAGATTATTAACATTCACATAACATAATTTCATTATTCTATTGTGCCGACCAATTTTCATTTGCAAGTATTATTAATTTGATTAGAGATGTTCAACAATGCAAGTTTCAAATAAGATGGGATCTGACTCATAGCCAAATCCTGACCTAATTTAATTAATTTATGATCAGAACATCACTCAACTTTTGTGGAGAGGAGATTGAGTCATATGTTCCATTTATGCACGTCCACACGCGCCATATAATAATAATAATAATAATAATAATAATAATAATAATAATAATAATAAAAAAGAGACATATACTTTGATATTCTACTACGAATTGCAACGGGGAACAATCTAATAAAACACACTTTAAGTTTCTTTTTTATGTTTTAAAAAGCACGTTAATACATTAGGGCTCAATCTTCCAATTTAACTAGCTGCGCCTTGCATGCTGATAAACATGCAATTACTTACGTTTTTCCTTATTTGACGATGATTATATTTTACTTTCTACGCCAATATTGATTGGATAAAAATTTATTAAATCGACATGATGGGAAAAATAAATACACACGGATACATTTAAAACGACAGCTCGCCAATTGATTATTCCATTTTATTTTATTCTTTCTAACACAGTTTTGAACAAACAAAGGAAGATATAAAATAAAACCATCATAATAACCACGTTAATAATTACCAAAAACAACTCACTTGGACTGCATATAATACATATATATATATATCATAAATGATTTCCTTCTTTTTTTAACATTTTAGGCAGAATGGGGACGTGATGTGCATTAGAAGAAAGACCCAATATACGTTTCAATGTGTGTGTCCAAAGGTTGACCAGATTCATCGGGATTGATTTCCATATATATATATAAATACATATATATATGGCCGAATAATTATCTTTCCGAAATTGTTGGAAAATAATTTCATTACCTTTCCGTTTTCCAGGTCGACACGCCAAAGTTGCGGCCATCTTCTTGACACCCTCCCAAAGTATGAAACTTGGTGACCATACACAGCTTCCTGATTTGGACCAAATGACTCTCTCTCTCTCTCCCTTCCTCCCCCCCTTCACAAAACAAACAGCTCATAGTTGTCCAACTTAACGCATGCAAACAAACTGCGAAGTCACCGGATATTATAAAATCACAGTTGTCCAAAAGGAAAAGAAAGGAGAAATTTTGTCCAAAATATCTCTCTCTCTCCCTCAAAGCAAACAGCTCACAATTACCCAACTTAACGCATTCATAGTCACCGGGAATCTTATACATGTTTGATATCTCAAAAACAAAAAAAAGGAGAAAATTTGTGTTAATTTAGCTGTAAAATTTAACTTCAGCAATTACTTTCACAAGACAAATATTTGTGAAGAATCGTTTATACATTTCTTTTGTCATTACAATTTCAGAGATTATATTTTTATTTATATAGTATAAATTAAGAATAAGTTTTCCAGTAGGATCTTAAAAACATAAAAGAAATTACAAATCTTTATTTTCCAAAAAAAAGTATAATACTGATATATTATTACATTAAGATATTTGAAGATTCCCTTCCCCCTTTTCATATAAAGGAGATCTTTTTTTTTTTTGAATTTGAACAGGGAATTTGAGGTTTATGTCCCACACATGTGAATAAGTTATTCCGCAGGCCCTTCCACTCGTCCTCTATATAATAAGTAGGCGCCTTCTCTCCCGCTGCACACCGGTGAGCCTTCTCGCCATAAAACGCCTCACGGGCGCTGCGCTCGAACCACCACAACGCGGAGGCCTCGAGGAGACACGACGGCATGGGCGACGAGGGCGATGGCGGAGTCCGCCGGCAGCTGCACGGCGTGGAGATGGGCGAGCTGAGGAACCGCTCCAAGAGGGAGGGTGAGGAGGACATGAGGAGGGAAGCGGAGGAGGAGGAGGAGCAGTCGATCGAGAGGGTCTTCGACGGGAAGAGGATTCCGTCGTGGCGGGAGCAGGTGACGTTCCGGGCGCTGGCCGTGAGCTTCGTGATGTCCGTTCTGTTCAGCATCATCGTCATGAAGCTCAACCTGACGACCGGCATCATCCCGTCCCTCAACGTCGCCGCCGGCCTGCTGGGGTTCTTCTTCATCAAGACGTGGACCAAGGCGCTCGAGAAGACGGGGCTCCTGCGCACGGCCTTCACCCGCCAGGAGAACACCGTCATCCAGACCTGCGTCGTCGCAGCCTATGGCATCGCCTTCAGCGGTACGGCCCCCCATCTCATCTCCATTCCCCGTTATACCATCCCCGGATTTACCCAATGTTTTCGTCCTCTTCTTCGTTGCTCTGCTTATCTATTTTTCTTCTTCCTTCTAAGTAAAATTTAACAAGTTTTGTATATTGAATTTAATAAGAACAAAGAGAGTAATAAACTCGCCTTTTAAGATCTTTTATTTGTTCCTTACAATGTAAAAACAAAAACTTTATTTTGAGGTTTTCGCGTTCAAAGGGGACGCTTTTGGAGGATCATTTGTTAGCAGAGTGCGAGCATTTGTTGCCAGATTTATTCGTCACTACTCATCCGAACAAACAACAGTGTAGAAGAAAAACAATCACTCCTAAAGTATGCTTCTTTTGAAGTTTAATCCAGGAAATTATATAAATTTTCTTTTTCGTTTCAGAGATTTCTAATACGTTTATGTTTGATGCTACTTCTAGATGATCCTCTTTAAATAAGACATAATTCTTGTTTTTTTTGCTTGGACATGGGGTAGAAATTTCTAGTATATATCTTGATTTCGTTTGTCTTTGTTTGTGGCTATGATACACGGGTACTCCAATTTCCTCCATGTACCCGTATCGGGTACGTACTCGGTACCGGTACTTCATGGGTACTCGTGGGTACTCGTACTCATACGTACCCAATAATAAAATAATTTTTAAAAAATGAGTACTTCAATGGGTACTCGTACCTATGCTTTTGAGTACTCTATATCAAAATTTTGTCAAATAAAATTCTAAAAAAGATAATAAATGATTGATGATCATGAAAGCATTAATACTAGAGAACATAATACTGATATATTTTGCTACGTTTTTATCAAATGTGAACAATAAAACCTATAGATGTTAAAGATGAGAAGCCATAAGGAGAAAGAAATTATTAATAGCTCCTCATTTAGACATAATCAGTAAAGTGAATAACTAATTACTTATTTTAAAAACTTATGAAGATATTAGAAATCTTATGAAAATTTATTTTATATATTTAATATATCGTCGTACCCGTACCCTAATTTTTTAGAATTTGATGTATCCCGTACCCGTACCCTTACAATATAGGTTTGTGGTTTTTTTTTTCTATCCTTTTCCATAAAGTTGATTTTTTTTCGTCTGTATTTTGCAAGTTGTGTGATGCTTGAGAAAAAAACCTGTTGGTGTTCAAAGCAAGCATTAGACTGTTTTAAGAAGGCAATAAATTTATCAGGTCAAGTACCTGCACAAAAAACGAAGTTAACTTGATAAACTTTTAGCGAGTTTCAGAAAGTAGAATAATGTATTAACATAATTTTGGAGGATACAATTAATGAATTTGTAGTATTAGACAACCAAGTCCTATATAAGTGATCCTATAGAAGAAACTCTTTTTTTTTATACAATTTGTGGTCCTGCAAGATGATTAATGAAGATATTGGGCTAACCATTAGTGTCGACTCTGAGTCCACCGTAAAGATGACAAGTTGACAACGACATCTTACACATTAAGGGCATCATTTCAATCTTCTTTTAAACTACATATTTCTTCAGTGCACGCGCGTAGAGAAATCTCATGGTGATTGAGGCCTTCTGTTGACTTGAGAAGTCATCAGACCCCCAAGTAATCAATGCCCAATATATTAATTTAACCTGCAGGTCCGTCCAAGCTGTTAATTGTTCGACTTGAGTATCTTCAATCAAGTTGTGTTTGATCAATTCAAGTAGGGTCATGCGTCGTGGCATTAGGTACTAGATTCTAAAGTAGGTACACTGAGCCCTTTTTCTTTCTATTAACAGTTAAAATGAGCAAAGTTATAAACTTAAACCCTCTGGTGTTACAGAGGGTAGTCTCAGTTATCACATATACAAAGTAAAAAAATGATTATTTGATCTAAACATTACTGCCATTGATTCGTTTATCTTTCCGTAACCATAAATTTTCAAATACTGAACTGCTCCTTTGTGTTATTAAATGAGCAAAATGCTATCGTAGTCATTCCCACCTTACATCCAGTCGTAAAATATGAAGTAACATTTAATTCCAACATACGATTTATTTAGTGCTCCTGTTTTTTGTTTCGTTAAAAAACTTCATATATTATAAATGAATGGCTTAACGTGTCGGGTGCAAATTTTGAAGAAGATCTTGAATGGAGGCTCCACAGTATCAATCAGCTTTTCAGTTTTATAAGTAGTAAATTTCGCTTGTGGCAACTCTAATACATAACTTGAGAAACCTAATAATATAGTTTTGTTCCTTGCAATTTGACAACTTTCTCTTCTGAAATTTTGGGTGTTCTTATGGCCAGACTAACCTGCAGCTTCAATGTGTAAACAGGTGGGTTTGGAAGCTACATTTTTGCCATGAGTTCCAGAGTTGCCTCACAATCCACAGAAGCCAATGATCCACAAGATATAAAGGAACCAAAATTAGGATGGATGATTGGGTTTCTTTTTCTTGTCAGTTTTCTTGGATTGTTTTCTCTCGTGCCTTTGAGAAAGGTTAGTCCATTCTTTAAGTGCAAAGATTGTTGTCTTCTCTAAGATGGAATCAAACATTGAAGTGATACTTTTAATCTATATTCTCATGAATTCAAAGTTTTGTTAAGTTTCACTTAGAAGCATTTATAAGATTTCCCAAACATCTAAGAGTAGCAAAAAATGTTCTTCAGATAATGATAATAGACTACAAGCTGATTTATCCTAGTGGTACTGCAACTGCGCATCTTATTAATGGTTTCCACACTCCTCACGGGGCCAAGTTAGCAAAGTAAGTAAAATACCTTAGTAAAATCACCCTTATACTTCTATCTGTGCTGCTTCTCTTAAGTCTTTCTCTGAACTTTTGCAATATGTTTCAGGAAGCAAGTTAAGAAGTTGGGCCAGTTCTTTGTCTATAGTTTCCTATGGGGATTCTTTCAGTGGTTTTACACTGGTGGTGACAACTGCGGATTTGCCTCATTCCCTACACTTGGTCTTAAAGCTTTTGAGCACAGGTTAGCATCATAAGTTCATAACTAATATCATTCACATTCCTCATTTTAGAAGTTTGAAACATTTGTTTCATGTTTTTAGCGCTTACAAACAGCATTCTCCAAATTTGGTGATGCAATAACCTTTAAAGCTTCAACTTTTTGCAGGTTTTACTTTGATTTTTCACCTACTTATGTTGGAGTCGGAATGATTTGCCCCTACATTGTGAATGTATCTGTTCTCTTAGGAGGTATTCTCTCGTGGGGAATCATGTGGCCTCTTATTCACAATCAAAAGGGCCATTGGTTCTCAGCAAGTATACCAGAAAGCAGTCTTCAGAGCTTAACGGGTTATAAGGTGCATTTGCATCCCTCCTCTTTCCTCTGATTGTAATTTAAATGGTCTTTGCCTGATTCATTCTAGTAATACCCCACAGGTTTTCATAGCCATTTCACTGATCCTTGGAGATGGACTATACAACTTTATTAAAGTCCTACTTAGAACAATTACATCGTTTGTTTCTGCATCTCGTAAAGGCGCTACAAGCACTCTCCCGGTCACTGATGATGACCAACCTGTGACCGATCCTGTTGTCTCATTTGATGACCAGCGTAGAACTGAGGTTTTTCTTAAGGATCAAATACCGAAGCCTGTTGCATTTGGTGGCTATGTTGCTGTTGCTGTAGTATCCATCATTACAGTTCCTCATATCTTCCCTCAGCTCAAATGGTACTACATCCTCGTTGCCTACATCTTTGCACCTATTCTAGCCTTCTGCAACGCATACGGTTGTGGCCTCACCGACTGGTCTCTGGCCTCTACCTATGGGAAGCTTGCAATATTCATCTTTGGAGCTTGGGCAGGCTCCTCTAATGGAGGCGTGCTTGCTGGTCTCGCAGCATGTGGTGTCATGATGAGCATTGTGTCTACTGCATCAGACCTCATGCAGGACTTCAAGACTGGATATTTAACCCTGGCTTCGCCAAGAGCTATGTTTGTGAGCCAAGTCATTGGTACAGCTATGGGCTGTGTGATTTCCCCTTCTGTGTTTTGGCTTTTCTACAAAGCCTTCAAGGACATCGGCCTGGAAGGGAGCGAGTACCCTGCGCCATATGGCGCTATTTACCGCAACATGGCGATACTTGGTGCGGATGGCTTCTCTAAGTTGCCCAAGCATTGTCTGACTATGTGTTACTACTTTTTTGCACTAGCCATCATCATTAACTGGGCAAGAGATTTGAGTCCACCAAAGGTGTCACGGTTCATACCAATTCCCATGGCCATGGCCATACCTTTTTACATTGGATCATACTTTGCCATTGACATGTTCCTAGGCAGCTGTATATTGTTTGTCTGGGAGATGCTTAACAAGTCCAGCGCAGATAAGTTTGCCTCTGCAGTGGCGTCTGGTATGATATGTGGTGATGGAATATGGACTCTGCCTCAGTCAATACTTGCTCTGGCCAAAGTCAACCCACCAATCTGCATGAAGTTCCTCTCGAGGTCTGTGAATGCTAAAGTGGATGGTTTCCTGTCATCAAAATGATAGTTTGTTCATGGCAATCCTAAAACTGAAAGATTGGACTTGAAAAAAGTTCCAAGTCCTTTGTTGAGGTCATATTGATGTTATCATGAGATGGTAATCTTTTTATTCAAGTAGTTTATGTAAGTGCGAAAACGTGTGTAATTTTTTCTTTTATAACATAAGAATGAAGATATCATCAAGTAAACCACACAATTTATGATGATCCATTACATAAAATCAAATCTCTCGATATTCTAATAGAAGGATACGAGGGACTTAAATCTTTTCATCTTACCACGAACTCTTCAAATACTATCACCTCGCATGATTTTCAATAATTATCTAAAAAAATGTGAAAACAACAGAGTGAGCTAAAATAGCTCAGTAAGTTGATAACTCATAAGATATGTGTTACCATCTAATTAATTCGGAGAGACATGCAAAGGCATGAAATATTATAATATCACAATCAGTGTTTTCATATATTTAAAAATAATATATACATTTCCTAATTAAAATCATCATGCTTCAATTGCAATTATCATTTAAATCATATCAAATAGATGAATGACAATGCAACACTCTCATATGAATGCACGAATCACGAATTGGCCAGTGGTCGGTAGGTAGACTCTAGAGGTGGCTTCTATCGTGATCAGTAATGTAGCACTTAGCTCCATTCTACATCATCCCTTTTGAGGAATAAATAGTATAGCGATAGGTAGACTCTAGATGTGGCCCCTACACATTCTAGAGGTGGCCCCCATCGCGACTACTCACGATGTGGTACTTAGCTCCGCATGGCACTTAGCTCCAGCCTATCTCATTCCATTATTGGGGAACAAAATGATGGATTGGACTCTACAGGTGGCTCCCATCGTGATCAGCGATGTAACACTTAGCTCCAACCATCATATAATGCAATGCAGATGCATGACTCATCACATAACAAACATTTCCCGAGGATGAATCATATCAAATACTATTTCAAACCGAACAAGATTACACTTCTCGTAATCCATTCATATCATATCTCACAAATGTGCAATCTTACAATCATTGAGATATACTTTTCATAATTGCATTTCTCGAAATCAATTCATAACATAGCCAAAACATATTCAATACATATAATAGTCGATGTCACACCGAATTTAAAGAGGTGAATACATAGAGTAGGAGAAACTAACTTACCTGACATAAGTGATCATACAAGGTGTTTCCTTATTTCGTTTTCTTATCATTCATCTAACCCTATAACAATAATATAAGTCCATATTACTCTTACAACCATACCAACGTGAGATTTTATTAGCTCAAGCAATTCAATTCATCATAATTGGTTATCTTGTGTTATGGCAGATTGCACACCTAGTTAAGAAAATTCATAACTCCTAATATAAATAATAATAAGAAGAAGAAGAAATGATTTCAGTTTTACTTGGCATTATATTATCGAAACATTTAGATGTAAAATTTTCAAATTTTATTTTATTATAGTTTGTTCTTAATAAAATCAACATTCAGTCTAACTTTTAATTTGTTTCTGTACTTTAAGAGACTGAGTAACCTTAATTTCATTATTTATATAAAATAGTAAACAACTCAATTTCCAAAAGTGGATTTCTTAGGATGCAACTCGTAAAATTCTCTTAATTTATATTTCTCTAAACTTAGCACAATAAATTTAATAAATACTAACATAATCTGCTCTAAGTTCCATTCGGACAGACTGAGTAAAATTCAATTAATTATTTATAATTTTCACTAAACATATCATTTTTAAGTGATACCAATTGGTAATGAAATCTAACATCTGTACATATCCAATAATTATATCACCTATTAGATTTAATATTTAATTTACAAAATCGGATAATAGGTTTAGCTCACAAAATGATAGTACCTTAGAGATACCTTATAGATGAAGGCATAAATTCCCCTACATACATCTGATTAACCTACTTTCTTGGCTCAACAAACTAGACCCAGTAAACATGTATTAATTTCAAAGTTTTATTCATCATAATTTATCTACAAAAGTTTTCGTGAACACAGACATGTCTTTGTCTTGGTAATACTTATAAAACCAAGAGGTACCACCTATACTCATGATAATTCTCCCCACACAAATTGTTTTGAAATGATTCATATTGCATTAAAACCTTATTTCTGTTCGGGCCTATAAAAATCATAAATAAAGTTTACAACATAATTTCTAATTAGACCTACTTATTCTAAGTGGACAGTGAAGCATATGTTGACTAATTACCTCATAACTTTTTAAATACATGTGATTCTAAAACAATCTTTCCCCTTTTGCAAAGTAAACCTTTAAAGGATCATATCTATAGGTTTCATAATTTAAGTTGTCCTATACAATTCTCAAATAAAAATCCTGTGACGACATATTCTTATATTGTATATTCAAAATCTAAGCTACTATGACATTTATATCTTTTCTATTCAACTTCTTTTGAACTGATTTCCAATTGAATTTGAACCTCGGTTAAACTAGGTGTAACACATATACGCTTCATAGTGTAATTATAAATATATGCCTGTTACAATAATCTCTATTTTATTCTAATAATTCTGCCAAGACATAGGACATATGCTCATTAATTTTACACAACTTTTCAAGTAGATAAAATTTTAAGAAAATTCTTTCATCCCTAAAAACTAAACTTTTAGGAGGACGTGTGACACAAATTTATAATTTGCGGATCATAAAGAAATATTTTATTAGATGACTAGACATTCGGTTTGTAAACGAAGGTAAGAAAATATTTATCCATAGATAAAATATAATGTAACCTTGAAGAAGTTTAAATCACCGAGGGATTAACAAGACCAACAAAATAAATTCGTCTCATACATACCTATAAATATGTAAGCCCCTTTATTTATTTTTTCCCTAATTTTCTTCTCTTCGTCTCTTTCCTATCTTCCCCTATTCGGCCGCGCAGGTCTCTTCTTTTCTTTCTTTCTTTCTTTTTTTCCTTATTTACTCTCCATATATAAATATATATATATATATATATATATATATATAATAATAATAATTAATGTATATGTGGATATACCTCTGGCTTTGAGGCGGTGCATTCCTGAATAGAAGACAAATATATATTACATATAAGTATTGTACGTGCCCTTCATTCAAGTAGGTGAAATCCACATGGCAGGAAGGAGCCAGTGTAAAGTTCCACTAAAATAGTAGTTAATTATTATTTTAAAAAAAATAGGTGGACATAAGACGGTGGTCATAACAAAATAATATTGTAAAGATATTATAATTATAAATTTGGGCATATATATTGTCGGTTCACAAAATGAGTACGAAAATTTTAACATAATATAAAATTTTGATGAATGCACGTCCCCTAACTTGGCTACACAAATTAAGCACCAAATAAAAAAATATTACATAATTAACCAATAATTAGTATATCAATTTCAAGTTAACTAAGAACAATGAGATAGTCAATAATGATTAAAACTAATTCGATAGTACATATAAGAATCAACTACTTAAATTAACTAATTCCTTTATTAGGAATTTAAGCCTATATCAAAAAGTGAAACTAACTAAATTAGTCATTTAATCAATAAAAAATTATAGATAATAAACATTATAATTATAATCCTTAATTAAGGAAAGCAATCAACTTAATTATTATTTTTTAGTTAAAGAGGCGAAGTTTAGGATGTCACAGTATATGCATGGAATGACGTTGAATTTCTTATTTCTACATATTTTTTTTTTTTGGAATGGCTTGACTTTGACAAAGGAGGAAATTAAGGATGATTTTCAATTTGCCTTGGCTCCCATTGTTCCATGAATAGTTATAGTTAAAAGATCAACATTATCTTGATGAAGCTGACCCTTCAGCGGCCAAATAGGATGTGTGAATTACAAGTCCAAGTCCTTACATCAACTAGTTTATTTTTACTCAGATATTACTGTTATTGCAGTACAAGATAGTTGCAATATGGAAAAATAATATGGAACCATCTGATGATTCCTGAAAGCAGCAAGGTAACAGATAAGATTTTGAAGCAGGTTTCTATTGTTATAGACAATCCAGTTCCACGGGTATAATAACTGAGTTAGACAAGATAAAATCAAACTTTCAAGTCATTCTCCACTTGTCTTCTTTCCACCAGTTTGTTATTCTCTTGATGCATAGTGTGAAACTTGTCCTTCAAACGGCACGACTGACTTCTTTTATGCTGTTTTGGTGTGCATGTTGCTCCTTCTGATCTTAGGCTATCTTGAACATGTATATATTTACATTGTTACAATTGAGATTGATAAATTGAAAAATGCATGGGGTTCACAGAACATTCTTGAGCTCAAGAAGCCTAGACCACCTCCTGTCATAATCCTTTTTCCCATCAGTATCTGCCACATTAAATAGAAATCAGAGATTGTGTTTCATGACAGAGGTATCTGCAGGATAATCAAAACCAGCTCATCTCAATTTTTTCAGAATTTGGCATTTTAGTTATCTCATCTAACTAATTTTACGAGGTAATTGTGGTGACTGCGCCTTACATTGCCATATGATGTGTGACTTCTCACATGATTCCGAACATGTATCCTGCATCATGGCAAGGGTTGTTGAAATCATCATGTGTCCAGTGGCAAAACATCCTTATGAAAAACGTTAGTTCGTGTTTGTTTACCCTTGCTGAGGCTGTGAGCCTTATTGTGTCCTTGACTAACGAATCAAGATCTGCTTCTGATCCAGGCTTCACGTAAATGAACTGCTAAATTATTTGCATCAGAAAAGAAGAACATAAAATGCTTAAAAGCATATTTCTCCAACAATTAGAGAACGCGTTTGCTAATATAAATAGGCTTTTATGGGTCTTTGTGGGTGCGTGAGATATAGAGAGACGAGGTATATATGGATATAAAGATGACTTACGGAGGGGTCATTTCCACCAATCTCAGGCAGTTCAAACGGACTGCTTCTACTTGAAGGTAGAACCCAGACATCAAAGGTTGTATCAATCTGTAAGAAAATAAATAAAGCACACTCCATAGTGTTGCGTCTTGGAAACTTGATAATATCAAGAATATTTTCTATAGCTGTATGGCAAGAATTATGACTGATCAACCAAAGTGATAGTATAAGGTACACTTTTGGATGCAGAGGAATTGCTGGAGTTCATGCAGAGAACATATTTCATTCATTTCTGAATTCAACAATGGACCAGTACAGTTATTCTTTTCACTTCATTTATTAATGTCTATACCTTTTGCCTAATTACCATGTGCCTTTCACTCATCTTTTTTTTTTCATATTTTCTTTGTTATCCGAACCAATGCATGCATATCTTTTGTCTGACCAACACACAATGAATATTTATTGCCGTACCTCTTTGCAGTAGGTCGATGAGCAGCAGCTGCATCTTCTGTTGAAACAAGTGTTGATTCGTCCAACTATGGAGAAACCAAAGCCAGCATGCTGTTATTGACAAAGAATTAATCTTTTTTTCCCAAGTGAAGGCAAAATTAATTTAATAAACCATAAACCATGCTGATTTGTTATGGTATAAGTTTATGGCAATGCTTGATCCCTTTAGAAGTGCAATGCGTCCGCAATTCATACGTTTCTTTCGTTAGCTTAGAACAGTCGGAAAGTAGTTAAAAATCGATCATTACCTTTTGGATCCTGAGAGTGACAAAAACGTCTGCATCCTTATCCTTGATGGGAAAATCCGAGAACAAGGAGAGAAGATCGCAGAGAGATTGCAGAAAAATAGACGAGACACACGAATTTACCCAGGTTCACCCTTGAAATGAGGGCTACGTCCTGCAAAGAGGTTCCACTATATCGTTTAGGTTTACAGCCGCCACACAAAATTACATCAGAAATTAGGCTATTAATAGTCTCTCCAAACCGAATTTAAAACCCAAACAAACAGAGAAAAAAATTAATCCGAAACACACGGGCCGGCTAAACAAAAGCCCAAAACTCGAAACACACGGGCCGACCGCCGTCGAGGGGCGGGGCCCCCCGAACCCCCCTTTCGTTCGTACGCCAATAATACTGTTAATTGGGTAATACTCAGATTCCCCTAAGCTCACGTGGACGAACCCGGTGTGAGAAACAAGGGGCCCTGAAGTATTCACCAACTCTAACAATACTCATCCTGAGCAAGGGCTGCAAGTTGAAGCTGCCGGAGGGTGAAGGCATACTCGCAGCTCCATTGCCCCGGCCATCTTCCAGTCGACGTCGAAATGGTGATCAGGTGGCGCGGCTGCCTCGAAGACTTGGGCTGATCTCTCGGCCTCTTGGAAGGATTCTGCTGCATGTCAAGAGAATAGCAGTTGTATATCCATTACAGGCAAGAATTAACAGTCAAAACAAAATCAAGATATCATTGAGCTTGGTCACGGATCAACTGTTCACCTGTGGGATTTCATCTTGCGAAGAGATGGTAGGAGGCTTGTTTCTGTATCCACAGTAGATTTGGAATCCAAGTTTCCTGCTGTTGATGCCGCTATTTGGTTTCAGGAACTGATGTGTGGAGGAGCAGAGTGGATTGAGAAGGTCTGAGACGGGATTGTATAGTTTGGCCATTCTCTGACTCGATTGCTTGCCTGTTTGTTCCAAGGTCAGTTGTGATCATTCTACTGCTACTCGGTGTGCAATTGGAGGAAGGACCCCTATCTCTTGGCTTATGCAATTTTTTTGTGGCCCTTGATGCGTCTACGTGAGCCTGTATTATCCTTTTCTGCCTGCATGGCAAATATCAATGTTTTAAGGATCTGACTCTCAACCTGGTTGAATCAGTTCAACCAGATTAATTGACATAGATTTTTTTTATTATGATAATAGTAGTCATATGAAACAATTCAAATCTATGAAAGATCTTGCATTACTAATATTCCCTAATGATGTGCCAGAATCTTTCTTTTTCGTTTATTACAGAGCAAAGAGTAAAGAAACAAGAAAAATAATTTATGTACGCTGGAACTTGTCAATTTGACAAATAAACAGGAAGTGATTGTTGGAAATTTCTTACCACACGTGTTAATAGTAGTGCTAATTATTAAAGGCTTCTTTAACATTTCTTACACTACTTTTTGTATCTAATCCTGGTCTATTAGGCATTTAAGCTCAATGTACTTTGTTTTTTCTTTCACTATGCTCTTTTTTTCATGTTAATTATTTATTCTCTTTTTCCTTCATTTTCTTATTATGCAAACATATATTCACCCCTTTTACCCCAAAAAAAACTAAAAAAGGGAAGGAGACAAATCCTGCTGTAAAACCGTTACTTGGCAAATTTATATTTAATTACTTACGCCGACTTAATTCAAATCATGTAATTGAACAATTCAAAATTTAACAGTAAATGGGTTGTGTAGCAAATTTAAATTGTTAGAGGGTTGAAAAAAGGAGCAATTTATATCTGATAAATAAGTAGCAATGTCATGGTCCATGGATGTTTTTAGATACTCACCACCTCTAACTTGGTACATATTTCTTGGGTTGGGGGTCTGGCCCACGTCGACTGGAAATCAAATTTTTGTACTCGATAAAAAAAAGCCCATGTCTTAAAAAAAACCCAATAAGACATACTAAATTATAATATAAGTGATATCATACCAATATTAATGCTATTCATCTATAACATTAAATATTCGAATTGTATACATAAAATTCAATTAACTAATATTGTAAAATTTGTAATAACAAATTTAGGTCTCCTAATGCCGTGGGTTCAGGATCCATGATGTCCCAAAATAAATTCCGATCAAAGATTGGGACCCGCTTATCCCAATTTTTTTTATAGCCGTATCTGGAAAGTGTTGTTGAGAAATCAACTCATGCGACGTTAAAGAGCGCACTGTTCACAAGTTGGAGGCTGGCCCATGATTGAGCCCAATTAATTCGATTAGGTCGTCTCGAATCGTGTACCTAATAATGATAAATGAGACTCTCAATAAAAAAATTTTACATTCATAAAATTCAAACTCGATACCTTAATTAAGTGAGGCTTTACCCCCAAGCACTGTTGGTGGTTATACCAATTGTGAACCTGGGTTCCCTCAATGCGATTTTTTTTTTCCTTTTGAACTCTTTGAAAAATTAGAAAAGGCTTTAATGCTTCATAGTCAATTGAAAATTACTATGGACAAGGTTTATTATATGTATTCTGACTCAATTCAAGATATTTTCTAAGTTTGACATTTACATTATATGCGCACATAGTACTAATCGCATTACCCAAAATTGTGTACAAATATGATGGCAAGATGCGTGTACACGTGTAGGAAATGTATTCATTTCATCAAACTAGTATATTACCCGCACACGTACGGGATGGCGTATTATATTTTTTAAAATAAAAAGATATTTTTTGAATACATATTATTCCATATATTTTATTTGTTTTAAAAATATTTTTATAAAGTCGCAAGGAAATTATAATAGTCTATAAATTTTCACTTAGTTCATGTTAAAATTTGAAATCATAATTAATGGAGTTTCAGTTAGTAGTATTTATCTTGAGTATTATCGATATTATTTTTTACTCAATTAGTTTATTGATTTAGAAGATTGTTAAGAATAAGTCTCTTAGAAATTATTTCATATTATGTGTCGTTAGACTACCACCATCTCGTAATTTTTTAGTGTTAATTATAAAATTTAAAATGATAAAAGATTGTCAATTTTTATAAAAATAATAACTTAAAAAATTATTGGATCATGATTTGATACCGTTTTTATATAAGAATTTTAGTAGTATATAATTATATATGATGGAATCAATTTTTTCTATAATTTAAACTTCGATTATATACGTGTAATTTTAGAATATTTATTATAATATTAGTTTGGCCACGAATGACCTTTAAAATATTAAATTATAGTTCCATGGTTCTTTTTTAATAAATCTTATCATATTCTTCATGGCCTGGACAACTCTTTACAATTTTAAATATATTTATTGACTAAAAATGTTATTTAAGTAAGTTTGCCAATGAAGACGTCAGCAACACATAAAATTTTCTTTCCATATGTTTATTTTGATTTTAGAATAATTATGTAATATAGTATGATTTTGACTATGAATAACTTTCAAATTTTAGACCACAATTCTTAAACTCACATCTCTTTATCTTATACTTAAAGGTTGTGTTGTTGAATCATGGGGTTGGGAGTTCGGTTTGCACGTATTAATGTATGAGAACAAAATGGAAATAGATATCACATAATTAGAATTTGTTGTATTTTCAATAATCAAATCTAAAAATTATTTTTTTTAATTTCCAATGCATAATCATTACATATGTATTGTATTTAATTTATTTGTTTACATTTATATTACGCTTGATGTTAGAAGACGTATAATCCATGAAAAAAATATTATAAGATGACTTGAAAAATATATTTTATATACAAAAACACGGCTTGGCTCAATTACAAACTTATTCCATATAATTAAATAACTATATATGGTGAGTCGATGGAATGTGATGATACTTGGATCAAAATTGAGATATGAACATATTTAGTGAGGGAACAACACATCAACTATTGTCAAATGTAAACTTTCCTTAGTTTCTAATTATAATGATGTTAATTTATAATTTAAACTTGTTATTTAGTCTAGAGAGTATAATATGAACATAAAAAGGTTAATAAGTCATAATTAAGGTTGTGAATAATGAAAATACGACATGAGATTAATTAATAGAGTAAAGAAAAATTCTGAAATGTAGACAAAAATATAATAGAAAAGAATACAGTTGTGCAAGAAAAATATTATCGCTTAAATACTCATATTATCAAATAATATAATAAGAATAATACTAATTATACATATAATATGATTAGTTTCACTAACTGTAAACTAATTATTTACATGCACAAATCATAGCACGGAATCAATGTGGGTTCATTCAACCTTGTCATGTACTGAAGTAGCTACACGTGCATGCTATCACCATTTTATTACTACGGAGTGTAATGCAGCTAATCAACTCATAAAAGATTTTTTAGGGTCTTAACATTCAAAAATAAAATATTTATTTTATATTGTCACATATATCTTAAATGATAAACTATCATTGTATTTATAATTTTTAAAGTATAATAACATTGAAATTATAAAGCTTTTGTAGTTATCAGAATAAAAACCAAGATAAAATGAACAAAGGCTTGGGATAGTAAAAACAGCAAAAGAGAAAGTCATATCTTCTTATGAAAAAAAGAAAGAAAGATTAATTTTCTTACACGACAAATAAAGTCCATATTAAAGTACAATTATGATGGTAATATATATATATATATATATCCACACTAACAAATATTATCTCCTTATATTCTTTAATAAATTAAAATTATAACAACTCTTTTTATCATTTCCCCATTATAATAACTCTTTTTATCCACACACTGCGCAGGCTGCTTAGCACACACGCATTGTCTCTTTACTCTTATTTTATTAGATAAGGCTTTTGTGGGTGAGGCTAACAAAAATTCAAAATCTACTGATAAAAATGATAGTTTAGAGGTATTTATTTTTGTTAATTGCTACTTTGTTAGTGGATACAAGAAATAAGAATATGCCAATAAATGCCTCACTCGCGTAATCTTATGGAAAAAGAGAAATGATATCTCTGTGCATAAGAGACAAAATTATGAGTATAACATATTTACCTTGCATACACTTTAATCAATTATTATTATATTCACAAACAATACTAATCAATATCATTATAGTACATTGCAATGAATAATATTCAAAATAGTAACAAATCATGAAAAAAAAATCTACTTGGGACTGCTTAAGTATCTAAAGAAAAAGAAACATGAACTTACAGTGTCTCTGACAATGAAAATGCAACAAAAGATGCTCCTTTGATGTCATTATTTATAACATACATTTTAGACAGATATAGTGGGCAAGCAATACCAAATGAAACTTAATCATTCTTCTATCATTCTATGTTATTATGCTCCTATGCAGTTATCAGTTTTAAAAAATACATTCATAGATAATTACTTAAGTATATTAATAATTTTATATACCATTTAGAAAACTATTATAGTATAGCATGCTTCTTCTTAAAAATTCTGAAAGAAGTACTTTAGTATTAGTATAAATATTGATATTATTCATAGTCATTTTTATTATGGCATTTTCATTACATACTCACAATTAGCATGCATTTTTGTATTAATATTTAATGAATATATTTATTTATCAATTAAATAATTAATTATTTGATAGATGATTAGTACATATATATTAATTTTTAAATTATTTAAAATGGTATGCTTAATTTTATCTTGGGCATGTGGCATTATATGGATTAGAAGTGTCAACTCCTCCTTCACACTATCTTCTCTTTAATAATAGGTATTTAAAATAAGATCTTACTATGGCATGTTTGAAATATGTATTATCAACCATTATTATTTCTTTAATCTTTTTTTATAAAAACAATATTAATAAAATTATAATTTCATGCCACCAATAATTTTAATTCATCGATAATAAAATATATTCATGTGTAATGGTTATGACATCCACTATTCCAATAAAATTATGTCCAATTATATTTATTATTAAACATCTTCTTTAATTTATCTGCAATTTCTTATGTTAACTACTAAATTTTTTTGTAATATTATAAAATTTTCCTATTTTTTGTGATAGTCTATTTATAACAATATAAAAAAATAACTTCAATATTTTATAATTGCATGAAGTATTAGTATTTTAAAATTTTAATTAGTTATAGTAATTTAAACATCATATTTATTATTCAATTGTATTGTAAAATTATATAGTTATAATATAATTTTCACTAATATTTTGGACAATTATACAATTATATGTAGTCTCACACAATTAATCATAAAAAATATTATGATCACCAATGAACTGTCAATCAATTTAATAAATTATGATACGGATGGTTCCCTTCCAAGTGAGATTAAATAACTATTAAAAATAAAAATAAAAAATCATAAAAAAGAACACATATTAAAATTAAAAAATAAAAATACAACAAAAGAACACTATCTTTATATCAAATCTTATATTTATTGATTTTTTGAAGCTTTAAATGATGAAAATAATACATATAATTCTATTATGAGAGGGAGGTAATATTAGATGATAGAGATGAAATACCAAAATAAATATGGATGATCCCAGGGTAAACTAAAACTTATAAAAATAGCTAATGCTAATTGACCATGTTTTTTTTAATAAGTTATAAAACCTATATATAATTGAAATAAACGATTGACATAATCTCAATAAGGTGCAGGAATTGAGGAATAAAAACAAAGGATAGTACATTAAGTAACATAATCATGACATAGATAATTCTACCATGCAAGGAAAGTAACACTAAATAATGGAGATAAAATCACAAAAAAATTTAAAATTCTTAAATATTGAATTTTGCATGCCAATCAGGAATTTTGTTAAATAACAAATAGGCATATATATTTTTAAGAAGAGAAACAATGCAAAATATATGGTAAACTTTATTACATAAAATAATATTAAAACCCTATATACTAAGCAAATTTGCAAAAGCTAACAATACGAATCTCTCGTGCAAGGAAATCTGAGATTTCTCTTGGTTTGTGGAAAGAGTCCATTTCCTCATTTATAGTGGGTTGTATGGTTAGTTTCATTAACCCATTTTTTGTGTAACCGTTTACTTACTTATTATCTTACTTTTACTAATCAATTGAAGATTAATAGTTCTAAACTACTTAACCAAGAAAAAAATTGGAGACGGTTGCCAATGAACCGTATTTCTAATTAATAATCATCCAATAAATATTATGACAAATTGATTAATATTTTAATCATTATGATAATATATATGTACTTTTTGTGATCTTATTATTAAAATTATTTCTTTTCGGAATTATATAATATGGTTACAAATTATATATAACTAATAAATCTTGCAACCAACTCTCATAATTAATCATTTTGCTAACTTTGAAAAAAAAAAGAATATGTGTTCAAGGCAGTTAAAGAAAGTAGTTTCATCTATAAGTCACAAAAATTAATATATGCTCTTTTATCTATAAGTTCAAACTATATTATGAGAATTGAGATGGTTACTAAATACAATAACCACCCACTAAAATAATATATTAATTAGTTATATCATATTAAATGATTAAAAATATCTGTATTATTTATAAATATGGACATGTGGCACTTCAAAAAAGTGTCAAATGTCATTCTCTCCTTGAAAGTACTCTTTCTTTAATATAATATAGATGCTACGGATGAAAAAAAAAGTAATACTGTTTATTCGAGACGAACCAAACGATGTTTTCGCGTACCTGTCAACGAAATTGCAAGTTGCATTGAAAGATTCTTATAAGCTGAGTACATTGTTCCATACTTAAACTAGATATAGTTGTAAGTTAAGAAAGAAAGGGGAGTTACTATTGATATATATTTTACAGCCGTGTTAATCCCCAAAAATTCTGTGCAGCGAGAGATATAATATGTACATTATTTACAATGCTAATGTAATGTGTACAGTTCATCCAATGCCCTACACCCTCCACATATATGTTTCTGTGCACCATGCATGGACCTCGTCTTGCAGGAGGATCAAGTTTCGTTTTGCTTAGCAGCAGCAAAAGTATCCTGTTAATGAAAGGAAAGATGGTGTATATATCAGTAATATTCTCAAACTAAAGTCATCTTTTTTCCTTAATTACAGGAAAAAAGTGTGCCAACTACCTTAAGAGAAACTTGAAGCAAATTGTTGTCGCCTCTGCCCAGCGTTAGAACAATTCATCGCTCTGTAAGATGATTGGCGACACCCAAAGTTACGTGAAAGTTCCCGAGAAGCCTTTGAGCAGAGATCACCGTAAGATGAGACTATCTGGTTGATATTTGTTTTGCCATCAAAACCAAGATCAAGCACTTGCTCGAATAAGAACCAAGTCACAGTAATCCCCAAGAGGATGCTCATTAACAGCAGAGAGACGAGGACATTAATTCTCAGTGACAGAAATGCAGAGCCAGCAATGTCCAAAATTATCTCTGCTAGTACTTCTGTAGCATCTTGCTTGCTAAAGACGGCCTTGGCAATGATGTGCCTCATGTCAATAGCAGGCCAATGATGAATTGCGCCATAGCTTGTCATCACAACAATGTAGGTGCAGCTAACAATTACTGATATCAGAAATGCGACGAAACGAGTGTAATTTGCAGCTCCAATACAGTTGCCAATCTGCAAAAGGACACAGTAAATTTCAGGAATGTAAGTTCACAGTCTTTTGTCAGAGCTATACTTATGTTCTGAAGGCATGCAACAAGCCCATCTTGGTTGGGACACAAAGAATTCGTGAAAGCAAGAAAAGTTCAGGTGGAATGTGGACATACGAATGGGGAGTGGGAATGCTTGTCCAACACACACTTATTGCAGGACAGGCAATGTTGGACGCCTGGGGGCTTTGGCTTTGAACAGTGAGTGCAGAATGAACAGTAATTGAGGCCATCCTTCCCCACAAGTTGATGGTCGCCCCATGGCATATTTGAAGGCTCTCCAGCAGGAGTTGTTGAAGCCAAATAGAAGCTGAACAGACTGATTACGGACAGAGCAGCTGTCACAATGCAGTGGAACACCCTGCAGGCGAAGCTGGAGGAGGAGACCAGTGGAAGCACTGCCCAAATACCAGCACCTGTAACATTTGGGAAGAAGTACGTAAGTTTTGATGTGCTAGAGCCGAAGATTTATGCATGGGAGAGTTGGAAGCTTACATATTACACCCGACATGAATAGGAGAGAGGATGTGACCAGTGAGCAATCCCTCAACTGCCTCAACTTCGAAATGCTCGTGCTATCGACTTTGTGCAGATGTTGGTTTTGATCTGTTATTGCTCCGCACCAGGTACACTTGAGGAAAACATCCAGAGATGATGGAACCAATTGTGAGCCGCATCCCCAACATCTCGTGTCATAATGAGGATGCAAATCGATCTGTCAATTTACAATAAATAGCAGCTTAGTTGTTTGCCACTGGCAGTTTATTGCACTCCAAGACAGAGACATCAAGATGCAATGTTCTTTCAGTTGGACAATCTGGAACTTAAAAGAGATAACAATAAGCTGCTCAACCGAGCTCGTCATTGATCAACATAATTATAGCAAATAACAACGCAACTCTAACGTGAAAGTTTCAGAACTTTGCATCTTTCCCACCCCCAAAATAGCTAAGAGAACAGATGTGCTACCTACCGGGTGCCTTCTACCACCTATACAAGAATAAAATTGTTTTGTACATAGTTCATTAGTAAGTGACATCAAAGAATAATTCTCAAGGTGGTGCGGATGTGACAAATCCACAATGATTAAAATAAACTAAAGAAGAAAACTCATCATGCAAGAGCCCTGCAAGTTATGAACACTGCATATAATTGACCAGCAGCAATAGATGTCAAAGGGAACGGATGGAGCCGAGTACCTTTACGTATCCCAGTTGAGCCATTAAGGGGGAGATATCTAATGGCACACGCTTCCTGAAACCACACTTTGCGTGAAGAGTTTCTTACAACTTCTGGAGGATTCACCTTGCAGGATATGATGAAGGGAGAGGGGGAGTGGCCAAGGATATATAGGTGCGGCTCGGACAGTTGGAAGCTGTTGAGAGCGGTGGATTTAGGCCAAGAAGTTGTAGTTGTGAGAACTGTAATGGTGCTTAAAATGGCAGGTCTTGTTGCCTTTTGGTTTCTAGCTCTTTTGTGTCTTAAGTAACAACTAACGAACACAGCAAATGCCACTGTAGAAACCGGCGCAATTGAAACAAAAACTTTATATAATTATAAATTCTATTATCGAAACTTTCTGAAACAGCATGTACAGCTTTTTTTTTTGCTGCTACAATATTAGTATGAACTAAATCTTTACATAGAAAAAATTGCAGACTGGATATTGAAAACCTTTAAAAAAAAATTTGGAATCAAATTAGATCTGGGGAAAAAAATCAAATCTGTAAGAAAATTTACAGCAAAAAACAGACATCCGTCGTTGATCTTGTTACCTTTGTTCCGGATGAACTTTTAAGATCAATGAATATTGTTAGGAGTCTATTCACAGCACAGATTATAAATAATGTCACTAGCTGTGAAAGTGATGTTGCTCACTCACTTTATTGACTTGAGAATCTCCATCGCATAACGCCACAAAATAATTTTTTAAAGTAATAAACAAAATATAATTGAGATAGAAATCTGATTATTTCCATCGCTATAAAAAGACAAATGCTACGGCCTGGTAAAATGGAAGAAAATAATCTTTGAAAATACAATTGGTGACTCATACATTATATGAAGATAGTTCACAACTTTATTATCAGGCCTCATTGGGCGTTTCCAATACACCTTCTTGAAAATAAAACACTACTGCAAACAGGAAGCAACGAACAGCAACATGAACTGAGAGGAAGGTTTGAAGTACACGTCCACAAAACGAACATTAGATGGTCTCTGCGCATTCTATTTGACCAGAGCAAGTTAGAGCAAGAGAAATCAGTTCACAAACGGGACAAAATAGTCTAGACGATCATGAACCCCCCATAAAACTTTCCATCTTCTGTTCGGCTCCACTCTTCATCATTCTTATATATCTGCGTCAAGGAAGTTGGCAGACAGAGATACCTGTGTCATTGGAGAAGAAGACAAGCATGAGACTGCAGTCACTATCAAAGACACGAGTGCATAGTCTATCAATCAGAAAAAACAAATAAAGGTGCAATGTAATAATTGAAGTCCTATGGCATCTACCTTTTCACCAGGTTTGAATGGAGGAAGACCTCTATAAGGGCACGTACCACAACGGAATGCATCACCGAGACCACACTGCAGTGCAGAATGGTCGAAGGAAGTTATCATCAAGAGGCATAATGAGAACTGGGATATGAATAGATGAACAGCAAACTTACATTTCCGCATGCTGACTGAGGATTATTGATCTGCTCGAATGTGAGACCCAACTTCACGACCTTCTCCTCTTCCTCAGCCCTGCCACACGTACAGTTCTTGCAGGCCTTCCTTGCCTTTCCAACTTCACAGTCCCCCACTGCACAAATTCAGAAGAAACGATAAAATTTTTGCTCACACAGTGTAGCAAAATTTCCACCATCAACTGTGTTCCAGTTTGCCTCACCTGGTAGTTGTGGCTTCTTCAGATCCTCTTCTGTTAGAAGGTTATCTTCGTCGATTAGATCTGATTCATCATCAATCTGTACCTTGGGAACAAGTTTTGTTGCTTTCTTAATGGAGAAAGATGACCCGATTGTCCATGAAGCTTTCTTGCCCTTAACCTGCATAAATTATAAGAGGATCGATCAGAACCAACCAGAGTGTAAGCAAAGAAGCTACGCAGTTGGACTGCCCAAACTCAGTAGTCATGACTTACAGTTATAAACCTAGTTCCCTGGACCAGTAAGACAGGAATGGTTTCCACCAGTTGGACTTCAACAAATCCCGCCAGGAGTAAGGTGCGTTCTACGGCAGAGCTTGGCTGTAAAAATCTAAACTTCTCAGACAAGTTTCTTAACATGAAAAATAAGATAAACACATTAAATCTTAGCTGCAACAAGAAATATCACCTTACTAACAGTTGAATCAGCAGAAGTCTGTATCAGGGTGCTTCCACCAGGTTTCAACACTCTAGCAATCTCTCCGGCCCACTGATCCCCAACAAGTTCGTACTTTTTGGCAGCAAACACCACTAAATCCAAAGATGCCGATTCTAGTGGCAACTTCTCCCCTGTCACCATCAATTCCAGACCAATAAAGATGTACTGCCAATAACTGAGAATCTGTTTCTAGACCTCTTTTTTCCAGATACATATAAGCCAAATCCTACGTCTCTTATGACACAAAATTCAACAAGTTTAAGTCCATCGAATGTAAAAGATCACTTGGAACACACACAAAAAATAATAATAATGATAACCGCAAGCGTCGAAAGATGGAAGCTTGAGATGAAACCTGCGTCATTCATACAAATTACAAGTCCGAATTACCAGAGCCCAAATGATCCATTGCCAATCAATTGGTAATTTGGAACCATCAAACGATGTTAATTTACCAATTTACGCAATTACAGAATTCGTAAGCCCCAGAGATCAGTATTAAGTTTCTGGAAGATCCAATACCAACCAATAGTTAAAGGTTTTTTAAAATTTTTTGGCCGGAAACTGATCTTACCGAGGGACGCAGCCTGAGTGATCACCAGTAGATCGTCCCCCGCGAAGGCGGCGACGCTGGTGGCGTTTGCGGCCTCCAAGGCGGCCTTGAGGGGAAGGGAGACGTCATCCGTCAGCACCAGGGCCTTCTTGTTCCCGCCCACCACCACCGACGACGCCATAGATTCCGGTGAGCAAATGACGAGCCCCGAGACCAATATGGCGAAATATAACAACAATAATAAACCTCTTCGGTTAGCGGGGGAAGCGTTGACGATTTTTTTTCAAAAAAAAATGAAGAGTTCGATTCGAACTTTTCCTGTGAGAGCGAAGTCAAATCTTCTTCTGTCAACAGAAAACAGGAGACGAAATCTTTGTCAGATTTGATGAGAGGAAAAAAAATATCGCAGCCGCAAAATTACAGCGACGGGTAAGAGAAACGAAGGGTGGGGATGGATCGAGATTAGGGTTGCAGACGAACTCGTGCGGAGATCCAACCGCCGTCGCAGTCGCAGTCGCAGGATCGAATCGCCTTGCAAGTTATCTTGGTCAAACGTGGTCGATGGATGTTGGTGGGAAGGAGAGAAGGGTCAAGCGTAAACTCCAAAGCGTTCTTATTTGCTTGATGATATTATTATGGCATATTAAATAGCTTCAAATGTGATTATTAGGCAAGTAATAATGATGATTAAATTTTTTTAACTCAACTCCCCAATTGCTAAGATGTAATATCTCTAACTTTTTGAGCAAATAAATATTTTTTTTTGTAATTAAATAAGTTCAAAAATTAAGTAGCGGGGAGGGAAAATTAAAGTTTGAAAGAAAATAAAAGTATAATTAGATAAGAGATAACAAAAGAAGAAAAAGATAAATATTAATCGAAAAAGTTGAGATTAGATCATAAGATTCAAATTTGAAATTTGAAGTTAATCCATAAACTTTATGTTATAAAAGATTATCCATGAGATTTAAATTAAAAGTTTAAAATATTTATATTATTTTTTAACTGAAAACTAGGAGATAAGAGTAATAAATTATTATTTGATTTTAAAAATGAGAAAATTATGTGGATAACTAAGATAAATAGAGGATGAGTAAAGATTAAAGTAAAATTTAAAATGGAACTCCTAAGTTAATTATAATAAAAGTTTGAGACATTTTTTTATGAAGTGTTTGGATGGCAAAACTCTATCAAGTTCTTACTCAAATTTTGTCAAACACTCCACTCGACATTTTGTAAGAATTGAAAAGTCATTGCTTCCACTTTTTTCTTCTTCTTTTTTTTTTGCTTTTTACTTTTAATTAATTTTTAATGTATATATATTATTTATTTATTAATGCATTATTATTTATTTTATAAATTCAATTATTCCATTATATAATTAAATTAGTTCTAATAATTAAAAATATTTTATTAATTAGTTAAAAATATTTTTCTTAGTAGTATAGTATAATAAAATTATAAAAACTTATTAATTAACTAAATTGATGGCCTCATTATATTATTTAAATTAATTATATTATAATATTAATTAAATAAAATTAACGTAAAATCTTATGTATAACATTATATTTATTATAATAGAATTTTATTAATTAAATTTTGATATTAATATTTATGTAAATTTTAAATAAATAAATACATATAATAAATAATACCTCATAAAATAATAAATTATATTTTTAGTTCTTACTTTTTATCCAAACATCCACTAAAACTTATTTATCAAATTAATTTTTTAAATTATCATCATTACATTTTTCATCCAAACACTCATTAAATTTTTTCTATCTAATCGAATAATTATCAGGAACTAAATTTAAAGTTCTCATTCAAGCACAGTCAAATAAGATCCTCTAATGCTATTCTCCCTCTCCTAGTGCATTTGATTTTTTTTTCTTGGACTATGTGCCTCAGTTACATCTCTGGACTTAGGTTTGGGTCCACTTTAACTCGGACCAGGCTTGAATTATACTGAGTAATTTTTTTGGAGTCAATACTACTCTTGGTCCCGATCGGTACTATGATCGGATTTGACTCGAGAAATTGGGTCTTTAATCAGAAAAAAAATAAAAAAAGTTATCATGAAACAACCTTTCATCGGCTGCAACATCCATGAAACACCGATGCCAAAGACGAGCAAAAGAACATATTCAGAGCTAATCGAAAAACAAGCGGCCAAAACTCAAAGGATGAAAAGAAAGAGAACTTAGAGGAGGGGATCGGGAGGTGGCCGTACCTCAAAAGCATGTTAACGGCCTTGTGGAATGGTCTTTGTGGAATCGTCGACTATTGAGGAGGGGCTCGAGTTGTTGTCCTAAGAACCTTAGAACCCTACTCGCGACTTGCCAGCCTTGCACAGATAGTCAAGAGAGAGAGGAAGAGAGGGAGAAGAAAAGAAAGAGAAAGAGAAAGAGAAATTAGAAAAGGAGAGCCAGGGAGAGGGAAAGAACCTATCGGTGACACGCTGACAACGAGCAACACAATAGCAGTGACAATGACATAGCGGCGCTGACGACAACTGTAGCAAGATGTACAGTGTTGTTCAACCTAACTACGACAGTCGACAGTGGATGAGCGGACTCAGAATTAGAGATTAAGGGCTAGAGGAAGGGAGACAGACTTTAGAGAATAGGGATTTCATTTTTCAAGTTTCAACCATGAGTTATCGAACGAGTCGCAGGTGACAAAATTTAGATTTAGTATAAAATATATTATATAAAAATATATTACCCTGGCCGGGTCCCGGGTCAAGTTTCTAATCTATGAACCTGGTCCTAACCTAGAACTCGTCGGGTATTCTGATTACTAAACTTGGTCCAGGTCCGGATCCTATCCGATTTGGGTATTTTTTTCCCCAAGCTCAGTCCTACTTTGGAGGTGGAGATGTCAAATTATAATGAAAAACATATCTCAAATCTTAAGGTAATAGTTAAATGTTTGATGGATTGGAAACGCACAAAAAATTTTTTTTATTATATAGTTAAATATTTAATCATATATTATAAGTTTTATAACTATATTACACATATATTTAATCATATATCCTAAATTTTATAATTATATAATATATAAAAATATTTTTATTATATATCTAATAATCATAATATTTTTTATTATGTTTGTTATTTTTAATTAGCCAAAATTTTAGGACAAAAATTATGTGACCCATTTTTATTTTTAAAAATATTTATTTTATTTTCTACTTTAAAAAATACACACAAAAAAGAACAAAACGAGTAACCCAACCCGACCGGACCGACCGACCCGGCCGGGTCAAGCTGAAACTAAGCCAAGTCACCCACAGTGCCTGAGGTCACGAGCCGATTAGGCACGATAACGGGTTGTGCCGACTTGGGACATTCCGAAAGACCATCTTTAATATAAACATGCATGTCTCGTGTCTGGAACCTTAATAGAAAGCAATGTCCATTTTCTTTTTCAAATGCATAGTATCTTTTGAGCTCCGAAACACCATAATAAAATTTCCTATTGTAAGTCCTAGTAGTATGGTGAGTGGTACAGGGACGACGACCTCAACTCCCCATCCTCCACCTAAGTTAAATCCCTTTTTGCCTTTGGAATATTTAAACATATAGAAAATGATGTTCATTTTAATTCTAGACCAATCTTGTAAGACCCGATCCGACCATATTGTCTAATGGGTCAGATCGAACTGATTGGATCGGGTCAAATCGAATGGCCGGATCAGATAATATAAATTAATAAAAAAATAAAATAAATTAAGGTGACCATTGCAATATTATTAATATGTAATAATCTTATTTAACAAAAAATATAAATTATAATATAAAATAAAAATATTTAGATCAAATAATATAATAAAGTAAGTACTAATTGAATCATCAATAGAATATTTTTTTAATAAAAAATCTTGTGAGGTAATTATAAAAAATAAAAATATCGATGAAATACTGTATATATAATAAAGGAGAATGTTGAAGCATAAATTCAAGTAAATATATATATAATATTTTTTAAAAGTTTTAATAATTTTAATATATTTTATTTTTTTTTTACATTTTATAACTTAATCCGTCTGGGTTGGTTAAATCTGTCGAGTTGACTAGTTGAACTTGAGTTTTGACCTAATTTGACCAAGCAAATGAGTCAATCCCATGACCAAATTTTGATCGATCTGTTGACTGTTTTAATGCCTAGACACCGGTCCGACCGAGCTGACCATCCAGGCTGGGACGGACCTGCAATTATTCCTATGATATGAGACAAGACTCCCATGGACTCCATGAATACTTAAATCACCACTTGCTTGAGGCAATATGTCCCATGATTCCCTTTGGATCAAGTGGGAACTCCTATCCCTCTGGATGAAGACGAATTCAAATGGTTTGTTCACCAACGCCGAGGTGCTAGGAGGGCTAGGGTTTATTATAAGCAATCTTACAGATCTTCTTTGGCCGCAAATGCTCTCATTCGGAATGGAGACTCCACACTCATTACCGAGGCTTGAGGCACACTTGAAGGCATATTGCAATGCAGAAATCTAAGACTCACTCATGTTTGGCTTGTCGACATCATTAACAAGATGTCACGATGCCCTTGTGGACGATTATGATTGATATTTCGCACATGTCTTTTCAAATTTTACATTTTAAGTGTGCTCACTATTTTCGAAAAATGACAGATTTTGATCTATTTTGGTCATGACCCGTCTCATGACAAGCTGATGTATATGGTTCCTACATTAATAAAACTAGTGTGGCCGTCCGCGTGATGCGCGGATGATGCAAAACTAGATGACTTAAATGTTTAATAAAATAAGTAAATATTATTTTGATAGATATATTTTAATATTACTTAAATACTATAATAATTATATTTTAAAAAGATAATATATTATTTTATTTACATTTGATATATTAATTTATTAGCCTATTTTATATCTATATTAATTTCATGATATATATAATTATGTATTATGTTTGCTTTGATCACTACCCTAATTATCTAAAAGCATTTTAGATTGCAAGTACATGATGAATACTTGGCAATTCATGCAAATGTTGAGTTATCCTTCTTTTCTATAAATTTTCAAATCGTGCATGCAATTATGTTTGTTGTAATAAAAAAATACCCAACTTGACATCTCTAGAAAAAAAATTGTCAAAATGATGTAGGGATAGACTCTAACTATTATTCATGTTGCATGATCAAACCATAATCACCATAACAATATGCAAAACATATCTATCAACTACATTCTTAATTTCTTCATCACTAAGGTAAAAATATTTCACTCTTATTTAAAGTTAAAATAAAACTAATCACATAAGCACATCTACACATTTATTATTAATAAATAATTTTATTTATGAAATATAGTATCATTAAGTAAAATATTGTCAATTAATTATTAAAATAAAAATGTCTTATGTTTTGATATGATATAATTAAAATATTAGAAAAAAAACAATCATGTTACATGTGATATCAGGGATGGCAACCGCCGCTGTTCGGGGCGGGGGACACCACCCCCGCCCCGACCCCGACAATCCGCCTCCGCCCCCGACCCCGCCCCGAATCCCCGATTCGGGAGAAATTTTAACCACCGCCCTGATCCCCGCGGGGCCCCGAATCCTCGCGGGGAATCTGAATCCCCGCGGACGGGGGCGAGAGCGGCGGCGGGGGCTAGAGAACGGCGGCAAAAAGGGGCGAGAGAGCACGGCGGCGGGCAAGAGCACGGTGGAGGCGGGGCGAGAGAGCGGCCGCGGCGGGCGAGAGCACGGCCGCGGCGGGCGAGGGCACGGCGGCGGCGGGCGAGGGCACGGCGACGGCGGGCGAGGGCACGGCGGCGGCGGGCGAGGGCACGGCGGCGGTGGGCGAGGGCAAGGCGGTGGGGGCGAGAGCGGCGGCGGTCGAGAGCAACGGCGGGTCAAGAGACCGGCGGAGGGGGTGAGAGAGAGCCGGCCGCGACGGGCGAGAGCACGGCCGCGGCGGGCGAGGGCACGACGGTGGCGGGTTAGAGCACGGCGGTGGGAGCGAGAGAGGCGGCGGTCGAGAGCGGCGGCGGGTCAAGAGACTGGCGAAGGGGGGTGAGAGAGAGTCGGATCCGTGCGGATCTGGCCGGATCCGTGCGGATCTGGCCGGATCCATGCAGATCTGGCCGGATCCGAAGAAGAGAGAGAGAGGAGGGGGCGATTGCGCGGACGAAGAAGAGAGGAAGAGAGAGAGAGAGGAGGGGTGAGAGAGCCGGATCCGTGTGGATCTGGCCGGATCTGGCCGGAGGGGGAGGCTGAGATCGAGCAGAACGTGATCGAGGCAGCGGAGGAAGAGGCCGGCGGGGGGAGAAGCCTGCGAGGGTCGTGCGACAGAGGTCGGCATCGAATGGAGCAGAGGACAAGAGGGCCGCGAGACTACGGCGGAGGTCGGCGGCGACGGTCGTCGTGGATCTGGCCGTCAGTGGTGCGCACTCATTTGAGGAGGGCAGCGTCGTTCTCTTCAAGCGAGATCCGGCGCTGCCCTCCTCAAACAAGCGCCGCCGTTGCCCTCCTCCGTCGTCATCGTCGCTCTCCTCTGTTGTCACCGTCGCCGTCACGCTCCTCCACTATCGCCATTGCCATCACCGGACCGCCATGAGGGGAAATGGATCGGGCGATCGGCCGACATGGAGGAAGAATGGAGGAAGAAGGGCGATCGGCCGACATGGAGAATGGAGGAAGAAGGGCGATCGGCCGACATGGAGGAGAAAAAGAATGGATCGGCCGAAGCTTTAGGATTTTTTATATATATGAGGATGGATGGTTGTAATTTGATATACGGATTATAATAATAATATATATATATATATATAAGTAGGGGGCGGAGATTCGGGGCCCCGCGGGGCGGAGAGAACTTCCCCCGCCCCGATCCCCGAAAGAGGGTTCGGGGGAAATTTGCCCCCCATCCCCGCTCCCGCGGGGAAAAAATTCCCCGAATTCGGGGCCCCGATCGGGGATTCCCCGCGGAGCCCCACGGGGGGCGGAGAATATTGACATCCCTATGTGATATGCCCATGTCATGAAAGAACTTGTTGCATGATAATTTTGTGAATGAAACTTATTAAAAATATATATATACATTACTCCCATGCTATAAGAGTTTGCATGAATAATTTTAGATAGAGCCTTGTCATGTTTTTTTTATACAATCATAGAATAGTTGAAAGTCTTATAAGAACATGACATAAATCCAACGCTGAAGACAAAAAAATATAATATATTACAAAAAATTTCCCACATAATATTTTAAGAAGAAACAAAGCAATATAAGAAATGTTAGAAATAAACAAGATATTTCCTAAAGGCTGAGAAAAATATTTATAATAAACATAAAAAAGATATAGTAATGAAAATTTAAAATAAAAAAAAAATTAGTTCCAAAGGAATGATTTTATAGAATAAAAATATGATTATAAAAAGATGAATGCAAAATATGGTCATAAAAATATTGTGATGAAATTTTTTTGCATTTACTTCTTGGTATAATCAAATTAAATCTGGTAAATAAAAATAATGAATAATGAAAATATTGTAAAAAATAAAATGAATCAAACTTTCACATAAATTAAAAGAATCTATTTTATGGAACAAAAATCATGGCCGCAATCATGATGACAAAATTAAATTCTTCAAATTTTGTTGACATTAAATTCTTTATAAATGCACTAGCCGTATAGCATTTCTAACTATTGATTAACTATTCAATCAACTATGTATTATCTAACATACTTAAACAAAAGTTTAAAACTTTCAAATATTTTAAGCATATAATGAAGTAGTGTCATATGTCAACTTGAACTTTAAATTTAAAAATGTACAAATTACATATTTATATATAATAATAATTTTTTAGTTAATAACTAATTATTCATAATGAGCATGTGAAATTAATATGTATATAATATGTTAATTATTTATTTTAATATAGTTATATTGGGCATGTCATGATGGTAATGTCCTTGCACACTATCTTAGTTTTACTGTTGTAACAATTTTGATCTAATTAACATGTATAATAAATGATTTCTTTTTCATAGAATAATTTCATATAATAGATTAATTATAATTTTATTATTTTTAAATAGCAGTTCTGAAGTTATAATCTCTTTTGTAAAATAAAATAGGAGAATCTAATTAGCAAATTTTTATCATAAATTATTTTAATTTTGAACTCGCTCATATATCATTTAATTGTGAACTCATGCATCATTCAAGTCTGAAAATAATTGTGAATTCACTCAATTATTTTCTAGCTCTCATTGTATCTATCTATGTATCCATATTAATGCATAAAAGATTAGATAGAAGTGGAAGAAATTTTTTACGAAAAAAGTTATAATACAATAAAAAGTATACAATTTGTTTAGAAAAGGAATGCATGTTTGAAATATGTGGAACCCAAAATCTTTTGATACCATGAACAAATGGAGTAAAATTAAACAAATATTAAATATATTAATTTCTGTAAGAAATAAACATGAGGGGGTTGTGATTGGTATCAAAACATTAGAAATTTCAAAATTGATGAATATGTTATGAAAATTACAGGTATCCAAGAATTATAGTTTCACAAATTAAAAATGATATAAACAAAAAAAAAAGATATAAAACATGAAAGAGAACTCTTTAGGAGAAGCAATTTTCTAAAACTATATCATTAGTAACATTTTGTAATCAATTTTTAGCATTGATTGTCCAATAATTGGTGTTACAAACTTATGTCATTGATACATTTATTAAATAAAACTTTGAGAAGAAACTCATACAAAAATATAGTATTAAATAAAATAAGAACTTAAGTAAATTAAATTATTTTCTTATTTACTTGTTGCTTTCAACGTATCATACATTCAATTGATTATTTTTTAACTAATAAAAATATAAATAATATGGAAATGGATAAAACATAATTTATTGAAATAAAATATTTATTAAATAATTGAATAGGGATTATGCATGTGTTTAAAAATAGCTATAATTTTTCATTATCCAAGGGTGTTTAATAGTAGTTAAAATATTAAATTATCTTTTGGATTAATGTAAAAATAATGTTTCTGAATTAATAGCTTTATTAAATTTTAATCCAATAAAAGTAAAATGGAGACCAATTAAAATAAAATCTCCACTGAACCTTTCTTTTGTATAACTGGAAACTTATCTAATAATTATATCGACTTTATTTCATTGTGAATATTATCAATTGATTTTTTTTATTTTTAACTTAATTAGGGCTAGCACTAAGCTTTAATACCAAATGATTTTGCTGATTTGATTTCAATCTCATTTGTCTTTGTATCTGATGCCACTCTATGTTGTTTAATAAATAAATACAAAACTTCGCTGTGATGGTTAATAAACAACTATAAAAACTTTGCTGTAGGGGTATCTTGGTGCATGTCACTTTGATTGCATGTTGTCCATATCATTGAGATTACCATACTTTCGATGGAAAACATGAGACATACAGTATTTATTGGTTGTTGGGACTCCATGCAAGCAATCATGCCATTATTCACTCGTCGAGTAATAAACTCGCACCAATGAAGATCGAATTGATATTACATTACTCTAAGCTTAGGCTTAGACATATAATTATTATGCAGAAAATAGAAAAATATTAGTAAATTAATCTGATAAAAGATATATGAATGAATTAACGATTATCCTCACAATAACTTTTTGATCACATATAAGAATTAAATAGAGAATGTGATTCCTTTCGTAATAAAATATTATTTAAATTAAACCAATCAAAATTTTTAAAAAAATTGTTTTTGTATAGATACTGTCTTTTCCTCCCCATGTGTATTTTAGGGCCATGCATTTTTCTTTCTTTTTGGCACGCAACAACAAAAGAAAAAGAACGAAATAAAAGTTGTGCAAGGCAATGCATGCATTCCACTAATTCATGCACCGCAGATATAATATACATATATATATAATGCATGGATATTTTAAAATTAAGAAAATATAATTATTAAAAATTCAAAGAAATTTATAATAATATGGCACAGTAGTAAAGGAAAAAAAATAAGCTTAAAAGTTTATTGTGAAGAAAAAACTTACTATTAAATTGTTATGACAATGCTTGAAGAAAAATAAAAAAATATTGAAAAGAAAAACTGAAACAAATGTGACATTGTTAAAAAACAATTAATAAAATATAATCTTGCAATGGAGTCCAGGAGTCCATTTATTATTAAATAATAGGTTTTCTTACAAAGCTGAATATGATTAAATGGTTTAGTGATATGATAACAAAATCAACAATTCAAAATTTTAGGGCCACGTAATTTCATCTTTTCTACGTGTACATATGTGTGAGAAAAATACATGATCAAAATATAAAAGATGTCTAACAACCCAGATTTTTGTTAAATAAATAAATGAATTCATTTATAATTTTGGGAAAATCATTATTTAATATTCTAGAATTAAATAATTTTGAAATTGATGGAATTATGGGATAAGTTGAAAAGATAAGAAGGGATTTGAATAGGGATAGAATTGTTATGGAGATATGCGTGGATTTAAAAAATAAATTCGGATTTAAATAAATCTGAATATTTAAGAGGTATAGTCATTGATGGATGACCAAGATTGATTTTAAAAGAGTCCAAGGCCTAATAGAATTGATGACACAAGTCTGCACTTATAAATAGGCATTAAAGGGTGGCTGGAAACTCTTTTTTTTTGCCAAATAGAATTCTGCCACAAATCTTCTATTTTACCACTCGTTTGCACGCGAACCGAGACACCCCCGAGAACGTGCGGCAGTTGGTTTCGAAGCCTGCACATAGGAGAAGAAGTTCCAGGTGATGGCCGCGAGTTTTAGAGCGAGGACAGAGAGCAATCGCCGGCCAAAGTTCGGTGTTAATGCAGATTTTCAGAGAAGGAAATCTAGTTAGTTTTTTAGCCAACTTTAGGTACATAGGGGAAATTCTTATGTCATCAATTTTCCACGACATGGAACCCTATCCTCTTCTCCTTAGTACCAAGATTTCATTGATATATCATATGCATAGTTTGGACATGTTATAGCATAGTTATGATGGTCAGAAAATCGCGTCGAAATGCATTTTTCCACCGACAACCGAACCCGACCCGAGTTTTGGCCAACACGATTCGGGTTGAGGCCGACACGGCCTGGGTTTAGGTAAACATGGCCCGAGTTTAATAGAACTCGGACCACGTTGATGTGTATCAGAGTATGGTCAAACGCGGACCGGGTTAGTGACGACACGGCCCGGGTTTTCCGACGACACGGTCCGTTTTCTTCGGACGTGGTCCGTGTTGAATTGAATGATGGATGCGGGCATGAACCGGCCAACTCGGCCCGGATTCACCATACACCCGGCACGGGTTTGCCCTGGCCGAGGTGAGTTTTGACGTTTCCGAACACGGTCCGAGTTTCAACCGACGCGGGCCGAGTTCTGGGGATAGAAATTATGATTTTGGATAAATTATTATAGATAATTGTATGGCTATCATAGTTTATTATTTTTTATCATCCCCGATCATATCACACACAGATCTGACATCATCATATCTTTTATATTTGATTTGAGATTTATATTATTGTTATCATATTGTGTGATCTCTTATGATGTCGATCCAGTAGTTTTTCCCTGATTGAGTCCTTGTCTAACCTTAAGTAAATTGTTAAAGAGAGGTCTTTAGGTTAAACAAGATAAAAGATGAAAACTGCTGGGTCTCCATGTTCTCCGATTGTCTTTAAGCCTTTTGGGCCATTATTGTTATAGTATTGTATGGGGCAGATAGCGTACCTAGAGGTTTGAGACGTCATCCTTTAGGGAAGTTATGACTGTCCTGTGATGGCCATGATCCTCCGCCATCATGAATATATTGTTAGCGCTATTATTGGAGAGCGGCTTGCCGTGATTTGATCTCCCACTGGCCTACATGAAAGAGACATGGAGTTTCCCATAATTGGTTGAGCGCTTCCTAACTGAATTGAATTGAATTAAAATTGAATAGAATTGAAGTGAATTGGAATTGAATAGATGCCATGGTGTTCAGGCATAATTGCTAATTGATAATTGATTGATTGATCCTTTGATCTCTTACCTGATCTCATCATTGATTTATGGTCTTATTTATTATTGAGCTTTTTCATATTGTCATATCCTGTGCTCTATTGATTATTATTTATTATTGATTATTGATTTTTTAGCACTATTTATTATTATGGTTAGACCCTACGTACTGAGTATTTTTTATACTCATGAGTTTTCCTCTACATCTGGATTCATGCATGTGAGATGATAAAATATGGTGATGCAGGTGATCAGGTTCAGTGACAAGGATATTGCACATGGTGTAGGATTTAGTCATATTAGATTATTAGTTTAGCTTTTATTTTTCCGCATAATTAGGATGATCGAGTTATGGACATTTCCAGCTCCTTGATATTACATTGTTAGACGATCTTATTTTCGCATTAATAGAATTTATTTTCCGCAAAATTTATTTACATAGAATTGCGTAGCACATTTAGGACGACTCTGAGTACGTGATAGTCTACGGGGCGTTACAAGATGGATGCAAACCAATATGTTTATCCCTGCGTATGTGGTCTCCGCTTTGCAATGACATATCACAAGGATAAATTAAAGATAAGAATATCTATGAAATAGTGAGATTCATATATCTTTCATTCTTGAAATATGATATGACTATAACGTTTCAATGGAATCCAAGACTCTGGACTCCATGCAGGCAATCTGACTTTTATTTTAGATTAATCCATTAAATAATTTTTTTTAAGTAATAAAATTTTCTTACAAAAAATGATGTATGATTCAACACTTTAAAATATAAGAATTCAAAATTAACAAATCTTAAATTTTTCGAGAGTCTAGTAACTTTAATAATCAATATGTATATATATGCAAAAAGATACATGATAAAACAATAGAAGATGAATGTGAACCAATATCATTAAACCATTTAAACATATAAAATGCTTTCATCCATTCCATTCTGTATCACAAAGATAAATTTAAAAAAGAGATAAGAATATCTATAAGATAGTGAGAGTAATGTATCTTTCCTTCTTGAAACCTTATTTCCAATATATCAATCCCTTGGAATTATCATCTTTTGAACATTATGCTTCCTTTGCATTAACCTAAGAATCATCATCAAACCTTAAATATTCAATGGGATAGTTTGTTACCATAAAGACATAGTATATGCAGGAAAAAAACACCCAAATCAATCATATGAAATTAAACAATAAATAAATCTTACAACTTGGTGATACTAAAATAATGTTCTCATGAAATTATAACAATAAATAAATCGTATGACTCATGATACTAAAGTAATCTTCTCGCTTGCAGCATTCAAAGTGGGAGTGGGTTTGAGGTACACTTATAGGAACGTGCCACTACTTTCAGTTATAGTAACTAATAAGTTTAAGTTAATCTTTTTAGTTAACTTGATGATTATTAAAAATTAAATTAATCCACTAACAGTTGTCTTAATTATGATTTAATTTCTAGTTTTTATATTAACATCTGGTGTGGCACTCCTTCAAATGATATACAAATTAATAGCTAATTATTTTTAGTAGAATATTTTTTATATACAAATTAATATCTGGTGTGTCATGAATATATGGAATATTTTTTCTATTTGATATTTATTAGAATTATTGACTTCAATTTCTTATTATAATAAAGTATTTTTGTCAATGGATTACAATTATAGTTACGAAATTAATAATTTAATATTTTGATTGATTAAATTAAAGTAAATATTTATGGTAACCGTATAGAAAATAAAATTATATAGCTATAGAATTATCATAATATTAATTTATAAATTATATTAGTACTAATTTTTTTTAGGGACACTTGTCAACACATGCTTATGCCAAGTGTCAATTTCTCCTTACATACTATCCTCCTTTTAATAATATAAATATAGATATATAGATATAGATTACTATAATCTCTCTAATAATGTATAGATATAGATAATTCAATAACAACTATGTTTTTTATTATTTTTAAATTATTAGATGCTTATAGTAATTGTGTGAGTATGATTTATAATAACAATATGTTATAGAATATTAATTACTTATGACTCTATCACAATAAATACTTAATTATCATTTAAAATAATAATTTAAGATTAGTTTCTATAACTATCATTATAAATTAACTATAAATGATACTTTAAAATTATAATTATTATTTCTAAAGACACTTGTCAACTATGTCAAGTGTCATTCTCTCTTTCAAAATATTCTCTCTTTAATATAATATAGATAACAGTTCTCCTTCTTGAAAAAAAATGCAGACAAATTCAGAAATTCTTCAGTGCATAGGATAGTGATAAATTGTTAATCACTTTCAATAATTAGAAAACATAAATTTAAAATAAAAATCACGATGGACATTGCTTTGATTTTGTTTCTCATAATTATAATTAATACGCATTACTTAAAAATTGTAGAAAAGAAATAACTAAGAATTTAAAATGATAGAAAAAAATAGACGAATTAAACCCGTTGAGACTGATATATAAAACCCAAGATTCGAACGCCATTCTCTCGAAAATCGAAATTTCGAGGGCACCGTTCAGAGCCTCCTTCCCTCCTGAATCGCCTCGACGCGAAGCTGACTCGTTGTGGAGCTCCAGGAGCCGCCTCCGCAATCTTGGGTTGGCGCTCGACGAGGTATATCTGAAGTGTCGCGGAACTTTGCCCGAGAGACGCCGGAACAGGAGCTTCGTGCGTCAGGTGGGTTTCGTTTCCTGGTGGGCGAGATATTCGTGAGCTTTTTGGCACATTATTTGAGTCCCGTTTTAAGTGATCTTTGAGGATTTCAGGTTGCCAATTTCACCAATTCGTACCACGAGCATCACTGCCACAGATTGCTGATTTAATCGCTTCCTCGTCGGCGTATCATTCAATCCAACCACAGGTTCGATATGTATTAGCTCAAAATCTCTTCTTGCATCATTCAGGATTTTTTTTTCCTTCTTTTTTCTTTCTTTCTTTCTTTCCTTCTTTCTTTTTTTTTTTTACTTTCATCTTTAAGAACCTTATTTGGGTTACCGTAGACGATATCATAACTGTGCACTACAAAGGGACACTGTTGTTTGAGGCAATTTAATAAAGTTTCCTCCTTGAGCTGATCTCGTTTTCAGTAACACGCATCCACGCTCTTTATTGCATTCTAGAATTAGTTCCAAATGTTTGTTGAAATGCTTCTATGAATTTGTCTGGATAAGCCTGATAGGTAGTTCACGGACGAAGGTGATTGAATCTTGAAGCTATGCTTCCCTGTCGCAAGCTTCTGAGGCAGCTGTTCTGTACGGCGAGCACTTGCTCTTCTTCGTCTTCTTTGTTATCCAGAATGCCCTGGCTCTTCGTTGGCCTGGGCAACCCTGGTGAGAAGTACCAATCAACCAGACACAATGCACGTCTCATCATCATTTTTTTTTGTCAAACATGATGTATTCCCCTCTTGGCAGCTCTCTTCTTGAGCTCTAAAATTATATCGACTGGTTTGCAGGTTGGTTTTGACATGATTGATGTGTTTGCCCAATCACAAGGTATCTCCATGACTTCGGTTCATTTTAAAGCACTATTTGGTGAAGGTCAGTATTGGTAGTTGATTATTCTTTTTTCTTTTCATCTTCTTAGGTGTTTGGTTTCTTTTATCTTGCTCCACTTGGATTATTCTGTGACCAGGAAAAGTTGGGGATACCCCAGTTCTTCTTGCAAAACCTCAGACCTACATGAATCTTAGTGGTGAATCTGTGAGTATTCTCAATGTGTTGTTTATAGCATTTTACCTCTTCAGAGACTTTTTTATTACTTCTTTTTTAGAATCAAGCTCTTTCTGTTGAAATGGATGCTGGAGTGGATGGTCTAGCAGCTTGCAGAGTTGGATGCAATTTTCAGATGAATGATATTTTTTTCTAATAATACTTAATGATGTCAGTGGTTGCCTTGCTAAAACATATACCACATCAGGGGAATGTCTACCAGAAGAAACCCTTTTCTTAGCCATGATGAAGCACCTACTTTCGCTTCTACTTGTCTTATTCTCAACCTGTGGAAGATGAATCACATAGATTTGCGTAATGTAATCCTGCTTGGGCTAGAGTAGTACTAAGGTGGGTAGCCTCTTGGGAAGGCTTATATTGCACCATTTATATAAAATTTTCAGAGTGCTGTACCTGTGTTCACGTGCATTGTTTTGCTAAACATGGATTAGTGACAGAGGGCATCTGTAACTCATTTCTGCAGTTATCCACCCAAGTTAACTTACCTGTTTAAAACCTTTAGTTTAATCCTTGCCAGCAGGCATTTTGGAGTGCTTGGAGGGGATCTGTGTAGTGGTTGATCTTGAGTGGTCAAGAATTATTATTTGTCCTCTTTGCTCTGACTAATCATATGTACATGTTGATTTTTGTGAAACATTGTCTGAAGGTTCATGATTTGAAGTTGTTTTAATGTTATCTGACTTCTGAGATCTATAAGCTTCGATATTATTCTTTTTATCCTATTGATCTCTGATGTATGGATTAATGTCATTGCATAGTTACAATGTAGTTAAACAGCTGTAACCTCAATTAGACAAATATAATGTTTATATTAGAATTCTTTTTAACAACAATGTGATATTCACTAATTTCTTTAGGGAAATTCTTGTGTTTACATGAGGTTGGAGTCTTTATATAATTATAACCTACAAACATTTGATAGGGTTTCTAATTGTTGTGCAGAATCTCGAGAAATACTAGTGTACTCAAATCTTCCTCGGATGCATATTTTGATTTGATTTTCAATATTATGTATATGTTGATTTGTATGAAACATTTTTTATTTATTCTATGTAAATAAGGAAGTCTGAAAGCTCGAGTTAAAGTTGTTTCATGTAGTAATATTTTCTGACTTCCAAGACCTATAAGCTTCAATATTATTCGTTTTTTATTAATGTCATTGCATAGTTACAACATAGTTAGTAATAACCTCTACTAGTGAAATAATAACTCTTATAATGACATCTTTTAACAGTAATGCTACTTTCAAAAGAAAAATCTTTTAATAGTAATGTGATATTGAATAATTTCTGGTTTAGGGAAATTCTTGTGTTTATATGAGGCAGGAGTCTTAGTCAGTTATAACCTACAAATATTTGATATCGATTCTAATTTTTGCAGAATCTTAGAGAAATAGTAGTACTCAAATCTTTGTCGGATGCATATTTTGATTTGTTTTCAAATAGAAATTGCTAGAATATGACATCTATCCTTCTGTTTACTTTCAGGTTGGGCCACTTGCAGCATACTATAAGTTACCCCTAAACCGTATTGTTGTGGTATTATCATCTACATGATTGATGTAAAACATTTTCTGTTGGTTGAAAAAATTACTCCAGAAAAATGTTCATTCCCCGTTATGCAGATGTGTGATGATATGGACTTGCCATGTGGAGTACTAAGAGTACAACCTAAAGGAGGCCATGGGCGTCATAAAGGGTATGGATGATGAAACTCAATTTGCATCATATTTCTTGATGAAAAAACCTACTGTGATGGAGGTACTATATAGTTCTGTTCCAACATGTACATTCCCATCCTTATCAGTTTAGAGGGATGACTATGCCAAATTGGTATTCATCATTCCCAGTGTTGTCGAAATCGGACGAGTTTACGATTTTCCTTAGGAAATCGAATCTGATCACATTCCAACTTGCTTTCAACCAGCGCGCTGCCGTGTCAAGCTTTTCTTTTACCCTTTTTGCCACATGAATCCCATATCCAGGCATTCGTACTCTCGCTTGCTGCTTCCCTTCGCCGTTTTCTGTTGTACTCGCCGCTGTGGCTGTCGGTTGTTGCTGCCTCGCTGATGTTGTTGCTGTCACCTTGTATTCGCCACTGTCGCCACCTGGCTGCGTGCTGTCCTCTACTTCTCCCTCCTTTCTCCATCTTCCCACTTTTTCCTCTTCTGCTCAATCGTTGCGATCTGACTCATCCTCTCTGATGCAGTTCTTCTGGTCAATCCTTGAGAGGATGCAGCCTTTTCTTTTGTTTTGCGAGCAGAAAAAAGGGCTCATCCTTTGTGTTCGCAGGATGCAGTCTTTTTTTATTGGTTCATATTTTTTCGATGTTGTTTTAATTTTTTAGGTATTATCAATGTTGCTTCATGTATTGTTAGTTTATTAATCATTATCACGTATTGGGTCATGGATTATTAAATCACTAATTATTAATTGTTACTAGATTTCCTGAATCATATTGAATCTTTAGTTTGTAGGTAAATTAGGCGCTAATCAAAATTAATATTAATTAAATTGGAAATATAGTTTAGGTAAAATTAGACATGTCCGATCTCATGTTTTACATGTTTACCTGGAATTTCCGTGTCAATTATGATTTACAAGTTTGACTCCATTAATCCTTTCTGCCTACAAAAGTGAAGAAAAACAAAGACTACTACAATTTAAAAGTTCCAAGACTTCCCGTTCCAGTGCTTTACTTTCTTATTTTCATTTTGGAATTTATTTGTTGTTCCATTATGTGCCAACTTGAAAGATAAGATTAAAGGAATTATATTCTTTTAATTGACATAAAAGTTAAAATGTCATTGTTTGGTTTTTGCAATGTTCAATGCCAATATTAATAGTGTCCATCAAGTTTCCTTAAGAAAATGAGCATCATTAGTTCAAGTTAGTAAAATTGTTTTAGTAATCCTTAATAAAACTGGGGAAAGGATGAACGATTTATTAGCTACTATTGAGGAAGAAAATTACATGCAAGGGGATGAAACTGTAGACACTGTTGTCTTACAAGGAAAGACAATGGATATGGAAAGGAAAGTAAGATTAGACAGATGGTCGCTCAAATTTAGCGATAAAGAAATTAAACTTGAATGTAGGATTTGTGGGTACTGTGTCGTTCTTTATCTTTGGTGGAAATTTTTTGGTGTAGGTATATACGTGTGTCTATACTTTCTTGCACACACAGTTGATACATAGTACGGATATATTTCATGTGTCAATACATATTCACTCAAACCAAAGAATTTCAAGAGTTTGTTTTTGACACGAGATCTTGCATCTATATCAGTTGATGCAAGGGAGGATACAAAAACTTGTTTGATACCCTACATGATTGGCATGGGATGCATTGAGATTCACCATTTGAAGTATGCATTGTAAGTGTAACGCGGGCCATACACATGTGGATATCATATTGACTAAAATAAGAATTGAGTTGCTCACCTAATAAAGAGTGAACATTATTAAGGAATAATAAAATGAAATACCTTCTAAAAGAATAATAAAATGAAATAATACCATCATAAAGTGTGCAAATGACTAATAATAAAATAATAAGTGATCCTTGAGTTGCTCACTTAATGCATCATCCTCATAATAAGAAAGGCAACGAAGACATAAAAAATGGACTCAGGACACCCATGTTCCACCATCACAAGCGTGATTGATCATTGTTGTCCACCTTTATCATTGGGACTTATACTACTAATTTGAATTTGAATGGAAGATAAAAGTTCTTTGCAAGTTTTGACACTCAGTATGTAAAATAGGATTAAAAAACATCTTAAACATCATGATCCTAATGATGATTCCTAATGACACATCTTTACTCATGGCTCTTCATATCTTATTGCATTTGCATTATTATGCTTGTTCCTTTTGAGCATTTTTCGTACTTGCCCATATGAGAGAATTAATGCTAGTTAGCAAGCACCCTCACCGACTAGCTAAAATACAACAAATGGACCTACATATTTTGGGTTAAGCTTTCTTCTTTTGCTAAATCTCATGATTCCTGTCGTAGGAGAAACCTTCAATAATACTTGATCATCTAGCTTAACAATCCTTTCCAACTTAAAATTTTTGTCGTGCCTATGATGCCTTCATTTTAAACATATATATTCTTTTGTTTCAACTCTTTAGTATAAAAAAATTTCTTTCACCTACCTCATTCCAGCATGCAAATGAGAGACAGAGTCTCCCATATAGGGCTTGAAAGGGAGTCATGTCAATGCTAGAATAATAATTGTTATTATAGGAGAATTCGATCGGAAGTAGGTGATCATCCCAATTGCCCTGCCAATGCAGGGCATAAGTTTTCAATATATTCTCAACTATCTGAATGGTTCTTTAAGTTTGTCTGAGGATGGAATGTTGTGTTATAGTTCAGTCTTTGTTCCAAAAGAGTTATTCCTATTTGATACAATGGAAATGGGAATCATATGAAGTTCGATAATATCATGTACATATAGATTCATTAAGCTTTGAATTGATTGTCTCCAACCAATGGGCACAAAACGTGCAGATTTCGTCAATTGGTCAACTATTACCCATATAGCATAATGTCCCTTCTAGGTACAAGGTAGGCAAGAGATGAAGTCCATAAAGATTTTCTCTCATTTCCACTATGGAATCGCAAGAGATGTAATCTTTTCACAAGGTCCATAAGTAAGAGTACTAATACATAAACCCACATGGGAAAAATACGAAGATGGTGATTATGGGCTTATGTAGCGACCTCCCTCGCCGATTAATATGTGTTTTAAATTCGTGCCGGTCGAAGATAAAGAATGAACAATATCTTGATTGAGTCTCGGGGGTGTTATAGTAATTGTGAATCAATATATATGTATTGATGCAAACCTTTATTTCACATGTCATCAACAATGTGGGACATTATGTTGACTAGGGGATAATCTATTATATATATGATAAGATCATGTCCATGTTAAACTATACATGGAATCATAATTTGTTTACAAAATAATGTTTTGATCTCAAACTTTCTTAAACTTCAATGGATCATTCTTTTTCTGCGCTGAACTTTAACCCACTACAGCTAAACATGATTTATATTTAATATCTCAAAAGGATACTTGTTACATTTTTCCTTCTCATAGACGTAAAAATTGCACTAATGATCCATTCTTGTTAGTTCAATTACATTTTCCTCCATTTTTGTTTCTCTGTCTTTTTGATAGTTGGAGTTCTAAGAGTTGTTTGCTCTTACTTGATCCCTGAATGTTTAATGTGCCATGTATGTAGGTTCGATCAACATATGCTCATTTTTTTTCTCTTGATTTGAATCACATTGTGATATCATTTCTTAATGACCCTGTTTAGGCTGAAAAATGTGATCTACCATTTTCGAGGAAACAGAGAATTTTGCCGATTAAGAATAGGTCAGTGGTTTTGCATCTAATGCATGTACATTTTTAAAATGTTTTTTGTAACCAGGAAACCTTCGTCCGTTTTCTGTTGATCCAGGAATTGGGAGACCACCGGGTCAAATGGATCCAAATGCATTTCTGCTCCAAAAATTTAACGCAACTTCTCGTCAGAGAGTAAGTGCAACAAAAACCTTGTGCAATGAAAACCTATTTTTACTGCAAAATTCCAATTAACTAATATTACCCTTAAAAAAAGTTGTACACCATCATTCCGCTCTACGTAACTTATTGTCAGTTATTATCCTTCACTGGAATCGCAACTATTTGTTTTCATATCAAATTTCTGAATTATGATGTCAGTTTTCCATTTTTTATGCGCATGATCCAGATCGATGCTGCGTTACAGGAAGGTGGTAGTGTCCTGGAGACGATGTTAAGAAAGGGCTTAACAGAGTGTGCGAGGTCCACCAATGCGGATCAAAAGTACAAGCATCTGAGACTCCAGACAATGCCTGTATGAGGCATGAGACTTTATTTTTCTAACGTTTGTTCAACCTATCAGTATTTGACTTGGTACTTGGTAGAGAAACTTCGTTTTTTTTATTTAATTTATTGTACAAGTTTCTTTTTCTTGTTCTTATCATAATGTCATTGTGCCCAATATATTGAAACCTGGACTTCGTGGTATATGAGCAAGGTTATGTATCATCATAATTCTTATTTCGTCAAAGCATAACATCGAAGGTTTAAAATGAGCACATCCAGAACTTCAATCGTAAAAAACTGACATCACCGATTCACATACCAATTGATCGGTCGTCGATCGTCCAAAGTTTCAGTCCATACATTGATTGTATCATGATTGGAGTCCATGTTGACATTCCAATTTGTGAGCTTGTGTTTCTTTGGGCACTGGGAAAAATCAACTCAATTCCTTGGTTAGTTTGTTGAATTAAAAGAGACCTAAACACATTATAGATCTTAACCGGAATATAATTAAAAATCAGGACGTTAAGCTTTTGAAGTTACAAAGAACAAAACCAAGACTTCAAATGCATGCTTTAGATTCTTTCACTCGAGTTTTATTTTCAATGATAGTTAAACATAAAAATCTAATTGGATAAAAATAAAGAAAATATAATGGAAAAGATGCACATGAGTAGCTATGGAAGTTCAAGAAAATAAGTGATTATTTCATAAGGCTGTAGAAGTGTATATATATAGTTGGAAATGAGATCAAAATAGTTCTATTGTTTTGCTTAAGCTGCAATTTCAGAAATTTGACTAATATAAATTCAGACGAACGAATATGCAAAATCTCATAGTTTAACATGATTCGAGTTTGCTACATATTATTATATATATGCTTCACTCTCTTATCTCGGTTTTCGGCATGGTTTTTACGAAAAGAATATTTATCGGAACACTATGTCGCAATTGGGTTTCAAACTGAGCCGAGAGGGTATGAAATATAATAAGGGTATGAACCATTATGCCAGGGACGAACCCAGGAAAAATTCAGGGGGGGGGGGGGGGGGGGAGGGGTGGGTGGGGGCAAAATAATATTAAAGAAATAAAATATTAGTTAATAAAAATTATTATAAAATATTAAATAAAAATATTTAATTAGATAAATTTTAGTTTAATTTAAGAGGGTAAACTATTAAAATTATAAATATTATATACTTATTTGAAAGAAATATAACTAAATATTGTCTAAACTTATTGTTTTGTTTAATTTAGGAAGGGGGCAACTGCATATTTTATCTTATATTTATATATATAATGCATATATATTAGGGGGCAACAAAATTTTATTTTTTGGAGGGGAGGGGGGGGGGGGGGGGGGGGGGGGTTGTGTGTGTGTGTGTGGCGGATGGTGGTCCGTCCCTGCATTATGTGTCGTGATTAGGGTTTATTATTATTCACTTTTTTTTGCATCGTAATGAAGCCACTTCGACCGAAGCATTCTTTTCATATCGATAAAAATAATTTTATCATATTAAATATCTGCCAATTCATTATTAGATCAACATATAAGGGTGAATGATCATTTAAAATATTTTATATATTATCATCAAGACCATAATTGTTAAACTCGGACTGGATTGGACCGATCCGAACATGACCAGGACATCTAATTGGTCCATGGGTCAATTCTAAACTTGGACACCCTATTGAATCGATTAGGCCCGATCAAATCGATCGAGAACCGAGTTGGACCAATCGACCAGATGAGTTGAATGAATCATTGCAAGTTCCATGTTTCACTTAAAAATAAAGATAAAATATTATGGACATCAAGATTTGAACCTTGACCATTTTGAACCAATAAATGTGCCACTATGCTTTAATAGTAAGTTATTTTGTATTATGTAATATTTATAATCACTCATTTTATCAAATTGCTTTCTTTAATAATTTTTTTAAAAAAATTAGAATATTTTTAGTGCCAAGCGTAAATTAAAAAAATAGACACTATAATAAATTTTGTAGGCTAAGTTAATATTAGTAGTTAAATTTAAAAAATATGAATTTGTAAATTATAATTGAACGTTAAAATCACATAAAACTTATATTAATAGTTAAATGTCACATTTGATTTCTTAATTTTAACTAAAATTTTAATCATATTATTGTACTTTGATGTAATAGTTAATTAATGTTATCATAACCAGACCGACAATTGAATTAGACGATTGGGTCGAAGTTAGATCGGTCCGGATTGAACCAGATTTTCATAAAATAATATTATATATAATAATTTTAATCATATGTGCATAACAAATATTATATTATGTATAAAAAATTAGTAATCTATAAAGTTAGAAATACTAACATAAAATTTTATTTACACAGCTATTAATAATATGCTAATTTTTTTCTACCATAAATCACTCTTATGTTTTATTTTTATTTTACTTTCTTTTTTTCCATTTCTTCCCTTTTCTCTTCATTGATCTTACTTTCCTTTTTCTCAATTTCCCTCTCTCTTCGTTAATTCTCTATATCTTTATCATTTAATGCTCTTAATAATATATTAGTTTATCATGACCATAAATCACTCTTATATCTTCTTATTCTTATTTTTATTCTCCACTCCTTTATCTCTTTATTTATTTATTTTGCTTTCCTTTTTCTTACCTTTCATACACTCTCTCCCCATTAATTATCCTGATTTTACTATTTTTCTATGATTCAAATAAGTTACTTTCCTTATATTATTGTCTTCCTATCTTTTTCTTTCCTTTTTATTGTTTTTTGAGTTTATTTTTCCTTTTTTAGGTTGAATCAGGTTCTTCTTGGTTCGTCAATTTATATTGGTTCAACCGATTTTTTTCGGTTAGATCATCATTGCAGTTTTGACTTCAAATTAGATCGGACATGACGTCGGTCGTGGTTGATCCGATTGCACCGCCGGTCCGGTCTGATTTTAGTAATATTGGTATTAATTATTGATAAACATATATTACTAAGTATTATAATTTATCTTTACATTATTTTATTAATAGTCGGTTCGACCGTTTAGATTAGTCAGTCCAATCGATCCAACCTTAATTCATATACTTATCCGAGTTGATGTCCCAATCTTACAAAATTGATCAAGACATTAGCCATATAAAATTATATTTACTTTTTAGATTAAAATACACTTTATAGGTTTACACATTCATTTTATTTTTTTTAATGAAATTTATTTAGTTATGACATTTTCAACATTTGTTATGTGAATGGAGACAATTAAGGAGAGAAAATAGTGAAGAAAATATGAGAAAGACACGTGCATTCTAATACTAAAAGGAGAAAGTATCCTAAGACCTATAAATATGAGAAAGAAACAACCTTAACATTCTTTTCTTTGTTTTCTTATTTGTAACTTAACGCTATCCTTGATGATGTTCAAAGATTAATTTGAATCATTGATATTTTATTTATTATGTTCAGCATTTGAAGATTTTTTTTATTATTATTAACCTTCATAATCTGTACAATAAACTTTTCATGATTTACTATACTGTAAAATTAGTTTTAAGAGTTATTAATAAAATTTTAGAAATGAGGTTGTTTGACAATGAAAAGCGAGACGTTTTTTTAAACCCATATAAAATTGTTACTGCTAATCATTTTTAACACGACTTTTTTTCCCCACATTGCCCCTGTGATTTTCTAATAACTCCATTTGGTTCTTGAGCCCATCAGTCATGTTGGACCCGTGACTGCACAACTCGACCCGAAATGTGGGCTACGGTTCGATCTGTAATGCGGGTGGCTGGCTCAACGATTGTTACATGATTAACTAACTAATTAATTTATTAATTAAATTTAATTTAAAGTAGGAGAATTTTATGCAACTAAATGAGTTTGGAATTGTTCAAAATGTAGGGCTCCCATCCCCACACAAAAAGGAATCATTTAAATATTTTTTAAATGAATTATTGGATGTGGATCTACTAATTTTTAAATTAATAAAAATAATCGTAATCGTAATTTGATGTGGATAAGGTTAATTATTTTTATATGATAAAACTCTATCCTATTTTATCATTTTAAAATATTTATTTAAAATTTTATTTAAATCATCCGATCCTTCCCAACACACATCCCAAACCTCGTCGCCTCTCTCTGTCACCCTTCGCTACTTCGTCGATCGCGACGGCTCCTATCGACGCCCCGCCGCTCCCCCGGACGCCGTCGCCTCCGCCTTCAGGTAACTCGGTCTTTCCCGGCGCTGGGGAACCCTTTGGCGACCTCCTCCGACGCCATCTGTGAGTTTAGGAATAAAATTATTTTTTTTATATAGGATAATGTTAGGTTAGATAAACATTAGATTAAGTATTGTGGCATTTCAGATCGTCATTAGGATTTGAAGAACTTGTGTTATTAGCGATCTGCACAACTTTTTCTTACGCACTTCTCGGTCATATGCAACAGAGGCTTTGGTTTTTGTCGCGCTGCGACTATGAAGGTTCAAGGCATCATCTTTATCGTCTCCTTTGCTTTTGCGCTATCTGCTTCGGTAAGATATTGTGCAAATTTTTTTTTTTTTTGCTTTTTGTTCCATTGGAGCGATAGTTATTTATTTAAGTGTTATGTCCTTGTAGGTTGCAAAATCTCCAGAATCATGTCCAGCCAATCTAGATGCAAAGTGTGATGGCCCCTCAGATAGCTGGGAAGGAGAGTTCTTCCCCGGCATTCCAAAAATTAAGTATGAGGTAAAATATAACATGGAAGGAGAATTCCTTCCCGGCTTTCATGTTTTGTGGTCTGTTGCTGCTTTCTTTTTTACTTAGTGTTATTTGCTTCCATGTCTGTTCTTAATCTAGGGTCCAAAGAGCAAAAATCCACTTTCTTATAAATGGTATAATGCAGAGGAAGAAATACTTGGGAAGAAAATGAAGGTTTATTTCTTTACTTTTATTTGGTGCTAGTTGTGCTTTTCTTTCTGTTATCTTAATGCTAATTCGTTTGACTTGATGTAGGATTGGATGAGATTCAGTGTTGCCTTCTGGCACACATTTCGCGGAACTGGTGCTGATCCCTTCGGTGCGCCAACAAAGTCATGGCCCTGGGAGGATGGCACTAATTCACTTGCGATGGCCAAAAGAAGAAGTAAGTTTGTGTTTTAGTTTTTTAATATATCCGTCCAAAATTGGACCTTTTGAGGTACATGAAGATTTTGTACCTACAAGTTTATTTATTGAGTGTAAATTGTCCAGTGAGGGCACATTTTGAGTTTATGGACAAGCTTGGAGTTGATAGGTGGTGCTTTCATGATAGAGATATTGCACCTGATGGAAAAACACTTGCGGTATGCTAAAACATATTGTACTTTTATGTAACATATTGTACTTTTATGTCAATCTCCATCAGTTTTAGGATCAACTTTTAATTTACATGCTTCATTCACCTCAGTCTGGATTTCAAGACTTAATTAAGTCTTTTTGGGGGCTTCTAAGAGAAAAATTCCTTCTCATCATAATGATATGCCATCTTGTGTGATATGCGCATGAAACTTAGGGGCCATCTGGTATGAAGTAATCTAGATAGATTATCGGTTATTTATTTAAAATTTTTAAGGCCCACCATATTACCTCGTTGGCTGTAACTGCTGGTAATTTTAATTGCTCTAATGATCTTGATTACCACCTCTATGGTGATTCAGATAACAGGCAGGAGGAGAGGTGCCTTTCTAAATTATTAGTTGGTTGGAATGCATTTCGACAAAAATATCCATTCAATCAAAATTTAAATATTTTTTTATAAACAAATACATTCAACTTCATCTTCTTTATTAATTGCAATCTTTTATAAATAACTCTTAATTTTGCCTCATCTTCTTTTATCTATATTCACTTTTTTATTTTTTGCTTTGTTTATTTATAATAATATGTGATCAAAATATAAAATATTTTTAGGGGTATTTTGGTAATTTGATTTATAACTATTTTAATTATTATTTATATTACCGTACTTGCCAAACACGTTAATGTGATATTATCGATAATTTAAGTAGTGGTAATCTATTTTGTATTGCAATTATTATGCATTTGTTTGCTTGCTCCATGTCTGACAAATCTTCTATGCATTCGCAGGAGACTAATACAAACTTGGATGAAATCATTGCTCTTGCAAAGGAACTTCAGGTAATATTACTGCAGTGTGAATTAATTTTGAAATTATTTGAATCACCCAATTTGAGTTAGTGACCTGCATTTTTGTTTCTCAATAATGATACCCAATATGAGAACATAATCAAGATTTATAGAAATTGGACTTTAGAAAGAACCCTTCTTCTTTTAGAGTCAATGTTAATGCAGGATTATGGAATGTTTGCAAGTTTAAGATTTTACAAATAATCAAGATCATCAACTCTACAGGAAGGCACAAAGATCAAACCATTGTGGGGAACAGCACAGCTTTTTCTGCATCCCCGTTATATGCATGGAGCTGCAACTAGGTAGTCATCAATTCCATTCTTGAACCCATTTTTCTTCTATGAGAAGTCATAAATTCCATTCGTGAACCTATTTTTCTTCTCTGAGAAGTATAATTAGACATCACCATGTGCCATAATCATGCAGCTCAGAAGTTGCCGTGTATGCATATGCTGCAGCCCAAGTCAAAAAAGCCATGGAGGTCAGTTTCCTAATAAATATCATTCTTTTAACTTCGTTAATATTCTAAATTTCTTGCTTGTGTTCTTATAGGTAACTCACTACCTCGGAGGAGAGAACTATGTTTTTTGGGGTGGGCGCGAAGGCTATCAAACTCTTCTCAACACGGATATGCAAAGAGAACTTGATCACTTGGTACATATTAGTATCTTACCAATTACGTAGTTCTTATTTTTAGAACAAACTACTTGCTTTACTAAATATTTGCTTGGATGAGCATGTTATTTACCATTTTTGGCACTTATATCTTTTTTGGGTTTTCCAGGGAAGATTTCTTCAGGCTGCTGTTGACTACAAGAAGAAGATTGGTTTTAATGGTACTATGTATTTCACATCATTTACTGTTTTATCAACACTTGCCTATTTGTGAGATTAGATCATTCTTTTTAAATTTAAAATTTGCGGAAAACATTGAGAGTGACGACATTTTTATTTACAAAAAATGTTGTTGCTACATTCTAGTTGATTTTTTTTTCAATTATTAGTCAAGTAACACACTTATTCTCTTTCTTCAGGGACTCTACTGATAGAACCTAAACCTCAAGAGCCTACAAAGCACCAGTATGGACTAAAACTAAACAAAACTTCTAGGTAGCAGCGTTCCTGCACTTTTGATTTGTTCTAATATTGGGAGTTCATTTTAGGTATGATTGGGATGCTGCAACTGCTTTTGCTTTCTTGCAGAAATATGGACTTATGGGTAATGTCTTTTCTCTCATTTTTCTTTATGTTCATTAAGTGCTTCATACTCAACGAATACTACTTATAAATCCTGCTATATTGGTACCTGATTTTCATATACTGGTTATTTTATTTACCTTGTGCACTTAGAATATAAGGCAAGTGATTTTGTTAAACTTATGCACTTAGAATATAAGATAAATGATCCACTCATTATTGATCCAGTGCATGAGATTTCATAATTATGATGTAGAAAATACATGTTTATCCACATATTATGCACGCACACACACTAATCACATGTATTCCTGTGCGTAAATTATCTGAGTGATAGATATGAATATCTATATTCATGTTTTATATATATGTTAGTTCGTATCACTTGCTTAGTGTTTGCACTTGGATCAGTATTTGACCAGTATTTGAATTTATAAAATAGTTGATACCTAACTTTTCTTTTTACATCGGAATTTCTTGTCTGCTTAATCTTTTACATATCCATTTTATGAGTTTGATGAGTGGTTAGAAAGATCAGCTATGTCACCTCTGTTTGCTTTCTACCCCTTTCTCAAGGATCAAAAGTAAAGTCTCCTTCTATCTCTTTTGTTGGAGGAAAAGTAAGCTTTCACATGGTAGTAAAATGTCGAAACTACTATATACAAGTTTGAATGCAATATGGCCTCTAAAATTTAGTCCTTTCCATCTGATTGATGGCTTTCTATTAGTGCCTTTTTTTCCTCATAGGCATAAACATCTCTTGTTTTATTTATTGTTCACCTTACAGGGGAGTTCAAGTTAAATATTGAATGTAACCATGCTACTTTATCTGGTCATAGGTGAGTCCTTGATTCAAATTACATTTTTCTTAACCATATGACCTTAAGAGTCAGACATAGTGACATGAAAATGCATGCATTTACTTTTGTGCAAATTTTAACAACCTTAAGTTTGCAGCTGCCATCATGAACTTGAAACTGCAAGGATAAATGGCTTACTTGGAAATATTGATGCAAATACTGGTGATCCTCAAATTGGTATGTGATGTATGGTCATTATCAAAGAAACTCTTTCTTCTCTATTGGAAAATATGGAAGCTACTTCATTGTTTTGACGCTTGCCATGACACCTATTGCACAGGTTGGGACACAGATCAGTTCCTTACGGATGTTTCAGAGGCAACTTTAGTCATGCTTAGTGTGGTTAGAAATGTAAGTATATCATAGATGTTTAGTCCTTCAAGTTATGAACATGGGTCAACCTTCAATAATGCGTGACATTTTCTTTGCCTTTGTAATATTTTTTCACAGGGAGGACTTGCACCTGGTGGTTTCAACTTCGATGCAAAACTGTATGTGCCATAACTTCTTGGCATTGTTTTGTTTTTTTATCTTGTCATCAAATTGGTTGTTGTTAATAGTAGTGAATTAGGCCTCTTTCAGTACCACCATAATGCCAGAAATTCTGACTATTTTTACTTTGGGATCGTAGACGAAGAGAAAGTACTGATGTTGAGGATATGTTCCTTGCCCATATTTCTGGAATGGACACACTAGCGCGTGGTCTTCGCAATGTTGCCAAGTTAATGGAGGTAATTTCAATTTTTTTTTTTCGTCTAAAAGGAAATGTCTTACTTCTTTGTGATTCTTTCAAGTTGCCAATACTTATTTTTTTATGTTTATATTTCCCCAATAATAGGATGGTTCTCTCGCTGAACTGGTGAAAAAGCGGTATCAAAGTTTTGACTCCGAACTTGGGGCCCTAATTGAGGTAATGTGGGTCATTTTTTAGGCCTCAAAGAAGAGGAATTGCTTCGTTTTCTGACTGGTGTGCTATATTCTTCAACAGGCTGGAAAGGCTGATTTTGAGACCCTTGAAAAGAAGGCCTTGGAATGGGGCGAACCTTCTGTTGCTTCTGGGAAACAGGTGGACTGTATTTACCATCTGATTGCTTGAAGTTATTTTTCTTGGCCAGTGTCTAACCTGGTTTAATAATATAATGCAGGAACTTGCTGAGATGATATTTCAATCTGCCTTATAGATCATAAAGGGAATCGACTTAAGTACCGTTTGACATTATAATGTAGTCTAAATCTAATGATGTTTTAGGACTTGCTAGTTCTCGTTCACTCATGGAGTTTCTCTCTGCAATTGAGCGTAGCCATGACTAGATAATGTTTGTTAGAGACATCCAATTTGAATAAAAGTTTCCTGAAGTCTCTCTCTACTGTCTCTTTCACCACGCACATAAAAGGCGTACGACATGTCCTCAACAATTTTCTTCTTTGCAGATCAATATATTTTACACAATAATCATGTAAAAGGGAAGAGCATATAAGTCCGTACAAGATTGTCACATGTATTTGTATATTAACTTTGAGAACGCTGGATGTGCTGCAACATCTTTTGCAGCTTATCCCACTGTATAATAGATCTCAACCATGGATTTCGAACCATGATTGAGATATTTCGATTTTACCACAAAAGACCGACCCTGCTGTCTGAGGACGACTCTTCCTCGCACTGAAAAAAAAAAAAAAAGGTTACAAGCTCCTCACGTTGGAGTGACCCTCTTCCTCTAGTACATTAATCAAGTTGTTGGCATATAGATTTATGCATTTTTGTTTATTAACATGGTTGATTCGTAAATGTGATTTTGGTTATGCTGATCCTTGGGATGTGATTTGTGTTTCTTATGGAAACCTTGTGCATTAGCAAGTTACAAATACCTTGGATGTATTCGTACATATCGGAATATGTAGCATTAAATTCACCAATCCTAATTATCGTGCACCTTTTTTTTCTTTGTGGAGGAGGAATGGCATGTAATTCCACGTACATGTGCAACACTAGACAAGATCTAAAGGGTGGGATGCAAATGGCAATCCAGAACAATAATTGGTTGCCATTATATTTGAAGAAAGAAGACAAACCTGAATTTGAGGTAAATTATACTATTAGTCTTCCAATTTTGGATCGTTTTTAAATTAGTCCTTCAACTTCAATTTGTAATCAGAACGTTCCTCATTTTTTTATTTTCTTGCACGATTAGTCCTCTTGATCGGTGATAGTGAATTTTCTAATTGTCTTGCATATGTGAACGTCACGTGAGTTGTTTCTCTTTCATACACGTCATTCAAGTCATCCACATCATTTAACGCTAGTAAATCGAGTAAATTACACGGATCGTCATCCAACTTTGAGTCGATTTTTAAACGGTCCCTCAACTTGATATTATTACATGATTCATCCACTTGACCGGTAAGAGACAGTCTCTCGATTATCTTGCTGACGTGGTGTAATAAAATATAATAAAAATTAACTTATTAACATTACACAATAAAAAATAATATAATATTATAAAAATTAATAAAAAAATAAAAAAATGATAGGGGCGTCGATGAGCTCGCGAGGGGGCGTTGACGCCCCTTGTGTGAAGCTCGCTAGTGGGCGAGCTTGGAGAGAGGGGTCGGCACCCTCCTCTGCCAGCTCGCCTATGCCTTTAATTTTTTATAATATTTTTATTATGTGTTGTCAGCTAGTTAAAAATTTTTATTATGCCACGTCAACAAAATAATCGAGAGACTGTTTCTTATCGGTCAAGTGGATGAATCGTGTAATACTATCAAAGTTGGGGGACCGTTTAGAAATCGATTTAAAGTTGATGGACGATCCGTGTAATTTATTTGGTTTGGAGCGTTAAATGACGTGGATGACTTAAATGACGTAAATGAGGGAGAAACGGCTCACGTGTCGATCATGTACGCAAAGCAATTGGAAAATTCACTATCACAAGGACTAATCGAGCAAGAAAATAAAAGATGAGAGACGTTCTGATTATAAATTAAAATTGGGGGACCGATTTAAAAATGACTTAAAGTTGAGGAAAATTTACCCCTGTATTTGTTTAGGATTTAGTGCTGGTATATCCTTTCTGGTGGGCAGTAGAGTTTGTTTCTAATCTGGCCACAAAAAAATGGATCCAACGGCAAGTTAGAAGGGGCATAGAGGGATATTAGGGACATAGAGTGCATAACATTAAGCTCATTTGTTTATATACATATATAATATTTGGTACATGCATGTGTACATCTTTGTGACACTCCAAGTAACTTTATGAGGTCAAGTGCTGCACGCCTGCATGAAGAGAATGATAATTTATACTAGACCCTAAACCTAACCTCACCAACCTAAACACTATGCATGCAATGAATTAGCTTATCCTATCCGACTCAACAGAACAAAACTGTGTCGATGGATAATGCAGAAGTAAAAGCAACTGAGTTTGATTAGTTTGGCTTTGTCGTGTATCAAACTAGTTGCATGATTGCATCTTCACTTTTTAAGCTAAATAAGCAAACAACCCATTCCGGTCAGAGTTCAGAATGCATTATAAACTGCATGCATGCCCTGCAGTGGAAGACAGCCCATGGATTCCATCCCCACTACACCATCATCTTCTTGGTGTGACCATGAGGTCAGCATTGTAGTTTCTGGTAACAAAAGTTGAACTATCAATGGACCCTTTAATTAGTACAATCTCTTCCAATTGGTTTGATGCGTGTTGAGGGCTAAAGATATCATGAGATCAGAGGCCAACATGATGACTACTGCTCTCCTTTTCTGCCTGTATTTTGCACCAATGCTGATGACCTCGGTGAGCTGCTCGTCCAACTTCACTGACCTCTTCCAGCCTTACTGGGCAGCAGATCACATAGTGGCCGCTGATGGGGGGCCACTCAAGCTCACACTCGACAATTCCTCAGGTTTGTACACAGCTCAGGAGTCAGGACTAACGATAGCTATCGACAATGGAGTTATGTACCTTTGATTTGCATGTCAGGAAAGACGTATTATTATGAGTGATCAATGAGTTCAAACAAAAAAATACGATGGGAAACACTTATTTATGTATAAGTTATGAGCATCTAACTCCTGCAACTTAGGATATAGTCTGTTTAGCAGATATACATGTGATTTCTGACTTCTATTTTGTATTGAATGGTTTAAGGATGTGGCTTCACGTCCAAGAAGAAGTACCTGTTTGGGCAAACCATCATGAAGATAAAACTCGTTGCCGGAGACTCTGCCGGAACTGTGACCGCCTACTATGTATGTGAGCAATCAATTCTTCAGCAGTAATTGATGGAAGTATGCATGCCACTAATGATGCATATATGCATTGCTGTATGTGAATGCAGATGTCATCGGATGGTCCAAACCACAACGAGCTGGACTTCGAGTTCCTCGGCAACGTCTCCGGCGAGCCTTACCTTCTCCAGACGAACATCTACATCAACGGCACCGGCAACCGCGAGCAGCGCCACTCCCTGTGGTTCGACCCCACCGCCGACTTCCACAGCTACTCCATCCTCTGGAATCGATACCACCTCAGGCAAGTTTACGTTATGATTCGATCAGATTCTGATGCTTAATTATATGCCCTGACAGGACAGCACCTGATTGCTAAGATGCACAGGTTCGTAGTTGATGGAGTTCCTATACGCGTGTTCGCGAACAGGGAAGCCAACGGGATCGTGTACCCGAGAGACCAGGCCATGGGGGTCTACGTCTCAGTCTGGAACGCCGACGTCTGGGCGACGCAGGGCGGCAGGGTGAAGACCAACTGGAGCCACGCGCCGTTCGTCACGGAGCTCCGTGGCTTCGAAATCGACGCGTGCGAGTTGCTGGAGGAGACGGAGGACGCCGTGGAGCGTTGCACGGCCGACGGCGTTTTCTGGTGGGACGGGCCGAAGATGGCTGGCCTGAGCCCGCACCAGCGGCGGCAGCTCAAGTGGGCGAGGGCGAGGCACATGGTGTATGACTACTGCAAGGATGCGCCACGATTCGCGGAGATGCCTGGGGAGTGCTTGAGTTGATGCTGTCGTGTATCAGCATTCAACACTGCGTGTCCTGATCCGTCGATGTCTGCATAAAATAAGTTAGTAGTAAATAAATAATGTGCATGGGCCTTTAAATAACTTTTATTTGTTAAAAGAATTCATCCCAATGTGTAAGACCTATTATTATTATTATTATTATTATTATTATTATTATTATTATTATTATTATTATTATTATTATTATTATTATTATTATTATTATTATTATTATTATTATTATTATTAATTAATTAATTAATTAATTAATTAATTAAAGCTGTAGTGGATGATGGCCTCATAATTTATTAAGAATTTTAGCCAATTATTTATTGAACTACCCATTAACATAAACACCACTAAGCCTTGGTACAAAAGATAACCAAAATAGAAAAGTAAAGTTATTTATGTTCTCCCCTCTTTGTAAAAGTCATCAATTTTCCTTGTTCTTTCTTTGGATTCTAATTTTAGAGCAATGCTAGGAGAATAAAGAACATAATTCTATGATTAGCGGAAGAAGATGATTCAAGGGAAAATTTATAGCACAAGGAAAAAAAATGTTAGGATTTTAAAGATATTAGGTGAACATGGCAAGATTTTTGTAGGAAATAGGAATCACCTCAATTTCACCTGTGTATAAAGTTGAATTAATAAGTAACTCTTTGTCGTGTTGATCCATATTTCATATTTATTCACTCATTTTGTATAGACATGATAGCCATCCTAGTTCACAAATCATGTATAATATATGGATAAATAACATTTAAAGTCTATTTTATGTCAATAGATGTTTCAATGGTCTTCAAAGTGAATCTTAATTCATCTAATTTCAGTATGTGTGGAGAATGATAAGTAAAAAATAGAACAAAGACATAGCATTGTAAGATTTTTAAAAGATAAATGTCAAAAAACACATATTCTAATAATTTTATCAGTGAACCAATTGAACCTCTATTTTTTCAAGAAAATTGGAATCACCAAATTGAGCATCTATAGATAAAGTTCGACTAACAATAAGTCGAACATGGCAAGTGCATGATTTGTATGTTTATTTTATTCATTGTTCAAAACAATACTACGTTCTGCCGGTACCTAGTATTTTCATACGCTAATAAATATCTATTTTGAAATAATTATGTAATGATCATGTTTGAGAGTTTGATGTTAATATTGTGCCATTGATTGTTGTATAGGTCGATAACAATGTATATGAGAATAATAGATTAACCAATGTTGAAATCTAGATTTTATGCTTTAATATATTATATTTTAATGACACAAATCTTGGGTGATTATGATTATCAATTTCACATGTCAAAAATATCTAATTCGGAATGAATAATTCTATATTCTTAACTTCAGATTAATATGTTCCCATCCATTTTGGATGAAGAGATGAATATAAAAATTATAAATAATTTTTATCTTTTCAAATAATCAGGAATTATTTTATTTGCATAACTACATAAAAAAGTTATGAATAAAAGTGAGCAATCCAAAAGGAAAAATAAATTTCGAATGGATAATTTTATATACTAAATGCGCACTTAATATTTAAATGTGTTCTCATTAGATTTTGAATAGAAGTGAAAGATAAAAATTGTAGATAATTATCTTAACATTTTAAAGAATAAAAAATCACCTTATTTTAATAATCATACAAAAAGTATCCATAATCATAAACAAAAGTTCAAACGACAAGAGAAAAAATGATTTGAAAATTATAACTAAAGTTCATTTTAGTAAATAATGCAGTTCGGACATCTTATCGTAAATTACTTCGTATCTCCAACGGCTATAAGTGACTAGTTGAAAATTTTTCAAATAAATGTTGAAACAATAAAATAATAATAACAACAAATTATGAGAATCTCATTATTAAAATGATAATAGTATGATGAATTTCATTGTACAATGGAAAATTAGGGTAGGAAAAATATGATTAAAGGGTAAAAATAAAAAAAAATAGCCTAGACCCAATTGGGTCACTCAAACACGTTGGGTTAACCGATCCAACCTGAGTTCTAATCAAATTTGACTAAATCAAATTAGGTCAACCATCCATCTGAGTTTTGAGTGTTGCGTGACTAGGATGAATTTGACAACCTTGGCTTAGGCATTCAAAAAAGTTTGGACATTCCAATTTTTTTAAAAAAATTGAAAATGATTAATTTGAAAGACAAAGAGTATAGACAAGATTGGAGGATACTAAAAGATATCCAAGGCACTCCAAAAAGGCAAGACTTTATTTAATGGATGAAACACTTATGAAGTTTATTTAAATTCAAAGTTGCAAATATGATATTTTTTCTCCTTATATGATTTTAAATTATAAAAGAGAGATTGACGAAGTGTGTGATCCTATAATATGTGGATAAGCTCCTGAGTGATAAGAAAATGTTGCTTACTTCTTGAACAAAGAAAAGATGCGGGCAAAAACTTTCAAGGCGGAGAGAATATCTTACTTCTCGAAATAGAGAAGAAGGTGATATAAATAATTTTCTTTCTTAACCCATTTGGAACTAATACGATGCTCAAGAACAATGCCAAAGTTTTATGCCCTATATAATTATATTTTGATGATACAAACTTCGAAAGATTAGAGTTATATGTCGAAAAAGTTTAAATAAAATTTGACAACTTTATGCACTGAACTTTGATTTCATATTTAATTATGATCTCATTAGATCTTGGATGAATGATGAATATTAAATTTGTAAATAATTCTATTAGCTTATCATAGAATCTAAGATATCTAATTTAGATAACTATGCTGAAAGTTATGCTCAAAATAGTGCAGGAAGGTCAATCTACCGATCGAAGCAGTGAGTGCCAATCGAGGCATCGGTCGACCGATCAAACATACCTGTCAACTGGTCAATGCATAGATTGCCCAACTCAATGTAGAGACTATATCGGTCGACAGTCTAGTCGTTGCACCGGTCAACCGATAAGTTAGAGGCTGAATTCTAAAAAGACAAAACTATACCGATCGATGATCCGGTCGATCGTCCGATCGACCAATCAGCTGTCGTTAGTGAGAAAATCGTGCAATCGTCATATAGAATGATCGATTAGTTCATTAAAGTGGTCAATTGGTTCCCGATTGAAATGAACAGTAATGATTATTTATTGTCAAATCAAAGAGCAATGGTCATATTATCCAAAGAGGCTCATAAAAGGAGACTAGGGGCTTCAAAATTAATCAAGCATTCAAGGAAAACTTAAAAAATCAAAGGAAAATTATTTTCTTGAAGTAATTGTTGTATCTTCTCTACTTTCTCTCTCCTCTTCTTGTGAGCGTGGTATTGTAAAAGAGAGAAACACTGTCTTAAAAAATTGAGTGTAAGCTCCTGTGTAGAAGAGGTTCTATCTTACCTCTTGGGATAAAGAAAAGATAAGCTTCCTAGGACTTGCCGATCGAAGTAGTGAAGGTAGGTCAAGGCATCGGTCGACTAATCAAACAATACCGGTCGATCGATCAATGCACATATTGCCCAGTTCAATATCGAGACTACACCGATCGACAGACCGGTCGTCGCACCGATCGATCGATAAGCTTAGAAGCTGAATTCTAAAAAGACGAGACTATACCGATCGATAGGTCCGGTCGACCTATCAGCTGCCGTCACTGTAAAAATCGTGCATTGATCATATAGACTGATCGACTGATCCATTAAAATGGTCGATCGGTCCTAGCTGAAATGAACAATAACGATTATCTTTGGTCAATTCAAAGAGCAACGACTATATTATCCAAAGAGGCCTATAAAAGAAGACTAAGGGCTTTAGAATTAATTAAGCATTCAAGGGAAACTTCAAGAATAAAAGGGAAATCATTTTCTTGAAGTCACTCTCTTCTTTTCTTGTGAGTGTGATATTGTAAAAGAGAGAAATGCTTTATTAGAAAATTAAGTGTGAGCTCCTGTGTAGAAGAGGTTCTATCTTACCTCTCGGGCTATTGAAAAGATAAGTTTCCTAGGAGGAAAGGCGTGTCTTACATCTCGAAAAGAAGAAAAAGTGGTGTTGTAAATGATGATTAGTGGTCTTGAGATCGAGAAGTCGGAATGGGGATGTAGACCAAGGTGTAGCCGAACCTCGTCAACAAACTATTTTGTATTCTTGTGTTTGTTTTCACTCTCCCTCTCCTTCCTTATTATGCATGTGATTTGAATGTTATTGTATTAATTTGAATATTAACAAATTGATTTTGACATATTTTGTGAAATCAATATTTTCAAGTTTTAAATACCAATTCACCCCCTCTTGGTACCTTTGAATCTTACAATTAGTATCAAAGCATGTTGCTCTTGTTTTAAGATTTAAACTTCTTTGGAGCTATGACATCAAGTGAATTTAGTTTATCCGAAGATCAATCAATTAGTCATCCTCCACTTTTAATGTATCAAATTTTGCATATTGGAAAATTAGGATACAAGTATACATACATTTTATCGATATTAACATGTGGGATATTGTTAAAAAAGATTTTTATTTATATGAAAAATTACCTTTAGAATATAATGAAAGAGAAAATTTTTGCAAAACTTGATTGGAAAACTAAAGATATTTTATATTGTGCTTTGGATCCAACGACATTTAATTGAATTTCTAATTGTAAAAGTGCAAATGAGATTTGGACGAAACTCATTATTACTTATGAAAGAACGAATAAAGTTAAAGAATCTAGATTAAATATTTTAAATCATCAATATGATTATTTCAACATACAAGAAAATAAATTCATAAATGAGATGGTTGTAAGGTTTAACAATATTGTGCATGGCTTAGTCTCCTTGGACGAGTCAAGAACTAATCCTCAAAAGGTGAAAAAGTTTCTCAGGTCTCTCTCCACCAAATGACATACAAAGATCACTGTGATTGAAGAAAAAAACTTAAAGAAGCTAAATTTCGATGATTTTATTGGTTCACTCTTAACTTATGAAATCGAAATAAAGAAAGAAGAAGAAGAAAAATGCTCCCTAAAAGAAATTGAAGGCAAACAAAAAGGAAGAAGATTTGAGTGAAGAAGAAGTGGATGAAAAGAGACTCGCATGCTATACAAGAAAGCTTGACAAATATTTCAAGTTAGTGAAAAATAAAAAGAATAATGAGATGTCAACTAGAAGATCATGTAAACATCATCAAGAAAAACACTCAAGTCTCACAAAAAAGGACAAAGAAGAAGCATTACAGAAAGGGAAGAAGAAAAAAATATAAAGAGTCAAGTGAGGGTGAATTAAATGATTCATCACGCTTTTCTAGTGAGGATGCATACTTATACTTAGAAGATATTTCGTTTGACACTCACAAAGAATTTGCCTCTCTAATAAAAAGGTATTTTGCACTTAAAAAGGAAAATGAAAATTTACTACATGAGTTTGAGAAATTAAAAGAAGAAAATGATACATGTTTTATGAAAAATGAAAATTTGAAAAATGAAATTGATTTTCTGGAAATTATACATGCATGTGAAAATTTAAAATTGACATGTTCATTGGAAGAAGTAAAGAAGGAAAATATGTTTTTTAAAAATATACAAAATAAGGCTAGTTCATATGCAAAGAAAAGTAATTCTAAGAAATACTTTGGACATGAAAAGTCTTATTGAAAATCTAAACATTGTTATGATAAATCCTTAAAAAAATTCACTTATTACTTGTTTTGCATGTGGATTTGATGGTCATTATGTATATCAATGCAAAGTAGGAAAATCATCTCAACATGGAATGATATGGGTTCCAAAAGGAACCTTTACTAACAAAGGTAGAGCCAAAGAAGTTTGGGTACCAAAGATTAAATAATTGTTTTCAGATGCGTCTCACATATAAGACAAATGACAAGTGAAATTGAAAATGTGAAGGCACAAAGGTCATGATAAAAGTATTATTTACTTAAATTTTTTGAGCATGTAAAATTAGATATTCTCTTTATTTAAACATTTGTGACATTGTGGGTTTGAAATTGAAATAAGTCAAATTTTTTGAAACACTACCCAAATTTTAGAGAATTGTTAAAAATATAATTCTTTTGATTCAATGAGCATGAATTTACATATCATTGGTATAATTGTTGTCTTAAAGTTTTATGCAACATTTTGATCCTTCATTTTTTAGATATATTATTCATTTTATTTCATATTTTGCCATTATAAATAGTCATAAATTTGGGGGGAGTAATTTTTACCTATCACATATATTATACATGAAACCACTTTTATGATGTGATACTTTACATGTTTCGTATATGACAAAAGGGGAGGATAAAAATTCTTAAGAAGATGACATAATTAAGGGGAAGCTACATATTGTTACTTACATGCTTCTAAGGAAATTACCTTTTTATGAAACAAAAGGGAGAAAAATATAGGAGAAATATGATAAGAATATAAGGAAAATTTATATATGAGAGATACATATTACTCCTGATTTATTATGTGTGGACTCTATGAATATAACTCTATATGAAGTACCTTACAATTAATACTTATGCACATATTTATTATTGTAAGGAAAACTTAGTTTTAAGGGGAGTAAAATTTATTTCAAATTTTTTCCCTAACTTATGTATTTTTAATATTTCTTGGTTTGTCTTCATAAAAAAGGAGGAGATTGTTGGAGCAAAGTTTTAATCTTTATATAATTATATTTTGATGATACAAACCTCGAAAGATTAGAGTTATATGCCGAAAAAATTTAAATAAAAATTGACAACTTTATGCATTGAACTTTGATTAAATATTCAACTATGATCTCATTCGATTTTGGATGAATGTTGATATTGTAGAGAATTTTGTTAGCTTTTCATATAATCCAAGATTATTTAATTTGTATAACTATGCATAAAGTTATACTCAAATAGTGCAGGGCAGTCAACCTGTTGGTCGAAGCAGTGAAGGCTGATCGATGCATCGATCGACCGATCAGACACACCGATCGATCGGTCAATGCACGAATTGCCCATCTCAATGTCACGACTACGTCGGTTGAAAGTTCGATTGTCGCACTAGTCGATCGATACGCTTAGAGACTGAATTCTAAAAAGACAATACTATATCGGTCGATAGTTTAATCGATTGATCAGCTGCGGTCATTGAGAAAATCTCGCAATGATCAATAGATCGGTCGACTGGTCCTCGACTGAAATGAACAGTAACTACTATTTTTGGTCAAATCAAAGAGCAACGGACATATTATCCAAAGAGATTTATAAAAGAGAGCTAAGAACTTCAGAATTAATCAAGCATTCAAGGAAAACTTCGAGAATCAAAGGAAAAACATTTTATTTAAGTCATTGTTGTATCTTGTCTACTTTCTCTTATTTTCTTGTGAGCATAGTAATAAAAGAGGGAAACACTTTCTTAGAAAATTGAGTTTGAGTTTATGTGTAGAAGATGTTTTATATCTCTCGGACTAGAGAAAAGATAAGCTTCCTAGGAGGAGAAGTGTGCCTTACCTCTTGAAGAGGAGGAAATGTGGCGTTATGAAGGGTTTCTTCTTTGTCTCATTTGGAACGAAGGAAGGATGATTAGTGGAATCTCCAGACATCTCGAGGTTGAGAAGTCAGAGTGGGGACGTAGGCCAAGGTCTGACATGCAATTTTATACATATTTTCCATGCATAATTTAGGTTATTTTTCATAATTTTAGCATGGCATGCATCTATTTTCTTATTTAATTTTCTAAAAATTTGTTAGAGTCAAAAGCTACCCACATTTAGTTTATTTTGTGCTTAGGATTATCAATTAGGAGGTGCTGAGCGATCGGACCGAAAGAATGTGAAAATCGGTGCACAAACAAACTATTACGCTACTCTACAAACGAAGCCGGGCCGGGTCATCAGTACAACCGGGACGGGGCGATCGTGAGACAAAACCTGAGTCAAACTTTGCACGACAACCAAATCCGGGTCGGGTACCTTGTAACCCGGGCCGAGTTTGCCTATCAGACGTATATTATCAGACAACTCAAATTTTTATCTTGTTTGACACAAAATTAACATTTTAAAGCGACGTGCAACCCTAGGGAACATTCTCCCCTATAAATACTACGATTTGGGGGCTTTGTCCACATCCCACGCTCAGGAATTATTGTGCCCTAGCCGCTAAGAAGAGGTTCATCGTTGCTGCTGTGTTGTGCATTCTAGAGGTTTTCTCCCTACTTTCCGATGATTTTTTGCGACGTTCACTCGACTGAGGAGTGGAGCGAAAGCATCAATCAACTCTTGGGAGTCACCTCTGTAACTTTTAGTACAACCTTCATGACTATCTTTCTCGTATTGATGTCAAAATGATTATCTATGGAGTAGTTTTATCGTTAGGGGAAGAATGAAGTTGAACCCTGGTTTTGCTCTTGACTTATTTTAGATTTTAGACTTCTTTAAACCAAAGATTAGCCCTTGCTTAATGTTATTATCATAACTGGATAGATTTACATATTTATTATTAGATGTTCTACAATAATTGCATGTGAATTTTGTGCATGATAATCGATCAATCGTCACTAGAATTTTTTTGCACTGAACCTCAACCGGGCGTGATTAACCCGGGCCGGGCATCTATGCAACTCGGGCCGCGTCCAACGACCCGAGTTGAGCACTCTACACGTTGGAATTTTAGACCCAACCCCGGCCGGGTCATCCTGAACCCAGACCGGGTCATCTGTTTGAGGCCATAATTTGTGGATTATTATTTGATTGGTTTCAGTATTTAATAACATAGATATGCATCTCAAAGCATCATTATTGTCGTAGATTAAAAATTGATTTATTTAACATCTTTTATCCATTGATAATCATGATAGTTAGGTTGTCTTAACCGAATCCTATATTATTAGCAGTCTTTCCATCACAAAACCTAATTGTGTTTTAACTGTTAATTAAAGAGCAAACCAGGGGTTACACGGTCTAACCCCAACTTCATTGCATACTGAATTATTCTCGAAATTACGACACAACTTCCCTTCTCTATTTCTAATAATTTTTGTCTTTTAATTTTATTTTTTTCGCAACACAATGTGAATTTAACTTCCTCACTATAACTCATTGGATCAGAAAGTTTAAATCATTAGTCCTCGTGAGATCGACACTCGTACTTACTCTTTATTATTTGATTCGATCTAGTATACTTGTTAGTATTTTGCACATACAATTCTCGCATCAAATTTTTGGCGCCGTTGCCGAGGACTAGTTGATTTTTATTTTTCTTTCTTATTAGTTATTGTGAGTTTTATTACTTTTTTAGTTTTTTGTGTGATCGTGCAGGATTTGCAAATTCAGAATAGATCACGTCCTGAACTCTTCGAGCGAGCTTCTCCTTTATAAAGATGACATAACATAAGAAGCTCAAAGGGACCCTTGCTTTTTGATCCAGAAATTGAAAGATCGTTGCGATAGTCCAAGAAAATTCAAAAGAGTAAAAAATGGCGGATCAACATCAAAATCTAGAACTGAACGTGAATCTGAATCCGAACCTCAATATGAATCAACCACCACCATACAAGACAATGAGAGATTACATGTTAGGGCAATTTCATGATGGGCCAAATAGCATTATTCTGCTTGATGTAGCTACTGACCACTTTCAGACCCAACATTGGTACTCTTCAAATTGTACAAAATGATCAATTTGGTGGTAACAAAGAAGAAGACCCCTTTGGCCATGTTCAAAAGTTTTTACAATTATGTGCTACTTTTAAGTTTCATGATGTTACTGATGATGCCGTGAGGCTACATTTATTTCCTTTTTTTTCTCAAGGGTAGAGCTTCAACTTGGTTGATTACATTACCTCCTCGAATTGTTACCACTTGGAATGAGATGAAACTGAATAAATACTGCCCTCCATAGAAGGCAGCCAGAGTTATTGCTGACGTAAAATATTTTTATCAACATGATGCAGAAATGATGTATAAAGATTGGGAGCGGTTCAAGGAGATGATAAGCCAAATTCCACACAATCATATATCGCTCTATGAACAAATTCAATATTTTTATTATGGAGCTACTCCACAAGTTAGAGATAAAATTGATACTTCTACAGGTAGTTCGATGTCAAACAAGTCACCTGAAGATATCTACACGATCATCAAAAATTTGGCTCTCAATAATTGGCAAAATGATAGGGATCAGAAACCTCGACGAGTTGGCATGCATCAGGTAGACAATTCAACATATCTTTCTGCGCAGGTAGAAGCCCTCAATAAGAAGATGGAACAACTTCTAGAGAGTAGAACTGAAACTCTAGCTTCACTCAAAGCAGTCCATAAAACTATCCGGTGTGAATGTTGTGGCGATGAACATCCTAATCATGAATGTCCCATCGATAATTCTTCTTCAAATCAGTTTGAAAAGGCAAATTATGTTCCAACAATTCTTACAGGAGTAATCAAGATCCTTTTAAGTATGGGTTTGGTTTGAAAGTTCAACCAAATTACTCTTGGGTGCAAAATAGAGGGATGGCTCCTCTTGTTTTTCCATCACGTCACGAAGATAAGCCTCAAGTTGAATCAAAATCTAATTTGGAAGATCCCCTTGCTAAGTTCATTTCCGCTTATGATTCTAAATTTACTAACATTGAGGATTCAATTAGAAATTTGGAAACCCTGGTCGGATAGTTAGCTAATATCATCACAGGTAGACAACCTGGAAGAAACAACACTGAAAAGAACCCAAGAGAAAAAGCTAAAGTCATCACGCTGAGAAGTGGGAAAGAAGTACAAATTCCCGAGGAAACATCTAAGCCAACACAAAAATTAGACTTTTCGGGGGACAAGGAAGTTGAACAACCTAAATCTGAAGAAGAAATTCCTGCCCCACAACCAAAGAAGACAAGCACTTCATCGGAGAAATGCATCATTCCGGTAAAAGTGGGAAATCTTCCTTATCCTCAGAAATATCATCAAGAACAATTAGATACAAAGTTTTCTAAGTTCTTAGATATCTTTAGGCAAATACATATTAACATTTCCTTTCATGAAGCTTTGAAACAAATGCTGACATATGTCAAGTTCATGAAGGACATACTTTCCAATAGAAGGAAGGTTGAAGAAACTTGAGTAATAAATCTATCATCCAAATGTTGTGTTGTGAGCAATAATACCCTGCACTATAGGAAATTTTTACTGTTCTAAGGCTTTATGCGACCTTGGTGCTAGCATTAACCTGATGCCTAACTCTATCTTTCTCAAGTTAGGTTATGGAGAATTTAAAGACACTACAATCATGCTCCAACTTGTAGGGAGGATGTATTTGTTAAAGTTGACAAATTTGTTTTTCCTCAGATTTTATCATCCTCGATATGCATTCTGAACCAGAAGCTCCAATTATTCTTGGCCGACCTTTTCTTGCAACTGGAAATGCTATCATAGATGTCTAGTAGGGACAACTTACATTAAGAGTTAACAATGAAAACATTAGTTTTAAGTTGTCTGATTCTCTTAAACAACCTTTGGATATGTCGTTTGTTTACTCTATTGACACTTATACTGATGATATGTCTTATGAATTAGATAAAGTTGTTCCAAATGTAATCACTGTATCGTTGATGAAGAATCTCTGGACAACAATGAGGAACCAAGAGACGGTGAATATGTGGAGAACATCCCACCTCAAGCAATAAGAGTTGAAGAATCTGTGCAACCACCACCTCGCCCTGAACTTAAAGATTTGTCATCTCATTTGAAATACGCTTATCCTGTTATTATTTTTGTAGATCTCACTCCTACAATGGAAGAATAATTACTATCCGTCTTACGTCAACATCAAAAGACTATAGCTTGGACCATTGCTGATATTAAGGGAATATCACCTTCGCTTTGCATGCATAAGATTCTGATGGAGGATAACTACAAGCCTGTTACTCAATGTCAACGCCGCCTCAACCCACAACTGAAGGATGTGGTAAAGAAAGAGGTAATCAAACTTTTGGATGCAGGGATAATTTATCCAATTTTTGGCGGCACATGGATAAGTCATGTACATGTAGTTCCGAAGAAAGGAGGCACAACTGTAATTGCAAATAAAAGTAACGAACTCGTGCCTACTCGAACTATTGCAGGGTGGCATGTGTACATTGATTATAGAAAATTAAATGAGGCCACACATAAAGATCATTTTCCTTTACCCTTTATTGACCAGACGCTCGAGCATGTTGCGGGACACAATTTTTATCGCTTTTTAGATGGCTACTCCGGCTACAATCAGATTGTAGTGGCACCTGAGGATCAAGAGAAAATAACTTTTACGTCTCCCTATGACACATTTGCATACAGGAGAATGCCATTCGGACTTTGCAATGCCCCTGCTACCTTTCAGAGATGCATGATGGCCATCTTTGCGGATATGAACGAGAAAATATTAGAAATTTTTATGGATGATTTCACATTATTTGGCAGCTCATTTGATGATTGCTTATCTAATTTGGCTAGTGTTTTACAGCAATGCGAAGAAACCAATTTGCTACTGAATTGGAAAAAATGCCACTTCATGGTGAAGGAGGGCATTGTCTTAGGTCACAAGATCTCTACGAAGGGGATTGAAGTTGACAAAGAGAAAATTGATGTGATTGCTAATATACCTCCGCCAACGTCAGTTAAAGCAGTCAGGAGCTTCCTAGGCCATGCAGGGTTCTATCGCCGATTTGTTAAGAATTTCTCTGCAATTGCGAAACCTTTGACTAATCTCCTGGCTAAGGATGCTAAATTTATCTTCGATTTTGAATGCTTAATTGCTTTTAATTCTTTGAAAGAAAAGTTAATTTCAACACCTGTTGTTGTAGCACCTGGAGTCAGCCTTTCGAGCTAATGTGCGATGCAAGTGATATATCTATTGGGGTTGTTCTAGGACAAAGGTGGGACAAGATTTTTAGAGTGATTTATTATGCCAGTCGAACCCTTACACCGACACAAATCAACTACACTACCATCGAAAAAGAATTTTTAGCTATTGTTTATGCTTTTGACAAGTTTCACTCGTATTTAGTGTGTTGTAAAATGACTGTTTTTACTGACCATGCAGCTATTCGTCACTTGATGACCAAGAAAGAGGCAAAACCAAGACTTTTAAGGTGGATCCTTCTTTTACAGGAGTTCGATGTTGAAGTCAAGGACAAGAAGGATATAGAGAATGTGGTTGCGGATCACCTATCCCAATTGGAGCCAGCTCCAGTGGAAGATACATCAATCTTGGAGGATTTCCTGATGATTAAATATCTATGATAGACATACATGAGATAAGTGTTATTGATCAAACTCCATGGTTTGCTAACCTGGCCAATTTTCTTGCCAATCAGTGGATCCCAAAGGGGTGGACATCCTAGAAAAGAAAGAAATTTTTCTCAAATGTGAAGCATTACATTTGGGAGGATGCATACCTGTTCAAAGTATGCGCAGATCAGATTATTCATCGTTGCGTACCTGAACTAGAATTCCAGAGCATCCTCAACCATTGTCATAGTAGGGAGGCTGGTGGCCATCATGGACCAAATTGCACTACTACAAAGGTATTGGAGAGTGGATTCTACTAGCCGACCCATACCTCTTCAAAGATGCTTAGGTATTTTGTAAGGAATGTGATCAATGTCAGTGAGAAGTTAACATTTCTAAATGCAATGAAATGCCCTTACAAAATATGCTTTATTGTGATATTTTTTATGTATGGGGTATTGATTTTATGGGTCCTTTCCCTAAGTCTGGCGAGTACATTTTAGTGGCACTCGATTATGTGTCCAAGTGGGTCGAGGCCATTGCCACACCCACCAATGATGCGAAGGTCGTTGTAAATTTCTTAAGGAAAAATATCTTTACCCGGTTTGGTACACAAAGGACCATCATCAGTGATAACGATACTCACTTTTGTAACCATTTATTTTCAACCTTGTTAACTAAATTTGGGGTCACTCACAAGTTAAGCACATCCTATCATGCTCAATTCTGTGGTCAAGTAGATGTTTCTAATAGGGAGATAAAATGAATTTTAAAGAAAATTGTCAATTCGTGTAGGAAAGATTGGTCCATGTAATTAGATGATGCATTATGGGCTTACCAAATAGCTTTTAAAACACCAATAGGTACATCACCTTATAGGTTAGTTTTCAGTAAGGTTTGTCATTTACCCGTTGAGTTAGAACACAAAGCATTTTGGGCCACTAGACTTTTCAACCTTAACCCCACTAAATCAAGTAGGGAAAGACTGCTTAGGCTTAACGAGCTCGAAGAGTTCCGAAATAATGCATATGAAAATAGTAAAATATACAAAGAGCGTACTAAAAAGTGGCATGATCAACGTATTCAACCTAAAGACTTTGAACCTGGTCAGAAGGTTCTCTTGTACTATAGTAGACTCAGATTGTTCCCGGGTAAACTCAAATCGAAATGGACAGGCCCTTTTATAGTTGTCAGTTCCGCACCCCATGGGGCAATTGAATTACGAACCATATCAGATAATTAGAGATTTAAAGTGAATGGGCACCACTTGAAGCACTATTTGGGGGTGCACATCCTGAAGAGTTGCAATCCATTATTCTATTTGAGCCTTAGCCTTGGCTGGGCAAAGTCAAGCTAACGACTATAACTTAGAATTTTTCTGCCTAAACCCTTATCCTTTAGTATAGATTTTTGTTTCTATTGAGTCTTAGTTGTTTTCCTTATCCTCTCAATTTCATTTCATTGAGTCCGGTCTTCTGGTATTTGAGTTATTTGACATCAATTTATGCATTTCTTTAATTACTATTCATTTTTTCTTGTTGTCAAACCCGGCCCACGCTCCATTGAACTCGGGCCGCGCCTTCTTTTCATGAATTTATGATAGGAACACACAACCCGAGCTGGGTTGCTACACACCCGGGCCGAGTAGAAACCGATGCCCAAGTCGCAATCAGCCCGATCACATCAGCAACCCGCCCCGCGTCTGCAAAATCCGGGCCGGGCAATTTCCCATCAAGTTTACTGGCTAACTGCATGCGTAATCCGACCACCCTTAAGAGGGAGAATCCGGCCGTTGAGCTGCCAACCACCCACCATTATGATGTGGCATTGATTTGCCATGATTATTAGAGCGAAGCGGCCACCCACCTGGGTCCGATCCGTCTACAAAACCCGGGCGGGTGGGGCTTCGGGACCACATCATCGCCACCCATCCACCTCCTCTGACGCCGGCTACCAAGAGTTCACGCCTCCCTCTCCTTGTCTCGGTTGCATCTAGTCGCATCCCAGATCCACCGCGCCTGACCGCGTCCTTGATCCGCCTCGCCGCCGCCTCTCTACTTCGACTCTGGCGACCAGATCTATCGCCCAGCCACAACCAGGCGCTGCAGCCTTCCTCTTCATCGACGACCAGCGCCGGCGACCAGGCCTCATCCACCGTGGCCTGTCAGAGTTTCTAACGGTGCCATCTCCTTAGACAGCTCTCAGGACAACTCACCGCCTTAGATAGCTCGGGCTGTGCCGCTTGAAATCTGGCCAGCAATCGTGCTCCTTTATAACTGCCGCGCCCACTGTATACCCGGGCCAGGCTCATCATTTAGCCACCAGCTTCCGCGCTATCTCCATCCTGAGCCACGTCGACAGTATATCCGGGCCGGGTTATTCGTTCAACTGCATCTACCACAGACCCGGGCCGAGCTCCCTTTAACTCGGGCCGAGTTTCTTGCATAGTTTGCGTCGGAAGCCATATTTCACAATGCAACAACGCCGAAAGTCTATAGTCCGTCGCTCCCATGCTTCATCGACAGATGAATTTGAAGCTCTCCGACAGGAAGAACGGCCGCCACAACCTATCAATCTCGAATTCCGGGATTCTACCCAACACAAACGCTATCAATAAACATTCTTCGTCACTATTATCCACACTCGCTACCCATGCTTCAAAACAATGGCAGATTGGAATATCGATGCTGATATTATGTTACTCTTTGAGAGGGTGGGAATGCGGACCTTTCTGGATCAACGATGGCCTACATACGAGAAATTGTGCCATGAGTCCCTCAGTTCATATGCGTTGTGAGAAAACTGTGCAACTATAGGAAGCGGTATTCGCACTCTAGATGTGGGTATGTAAAGATCGAGTCCCTTTTCACAAAAAGATGTAAACAAGTTTTAAATTTATAATCCCAGCTATACTTCTCAGGTTGCAAGTATACAATCGTCGTTGATGTATAGGTTGGGGTCGATCCACAGGAAGAGAATTTAGATTATATTTCACAAGAACTGCCAAGGAAATGTCTTGTATTAAAAAGGGCGACTAGAGAAATAATTGACTAAGAAATGGAAATGCATTTTGTGTTATCAGTTTTGAAATTTGTTTGTTGTTTTCGTGTTTAACTGAAAACTGTGAGTAAAGTAAGATCTAGAATAAGTATCATTACTAAAGCAATATGTGGAAGCAGAGGCACGAGGGATCATTCTCATGGAGACTTTGACAAGCAGATATTGTTTCCTTAAAGATTACATTCGGACAATGACACTTAGAGGGTATGTCCCGTTCTCATGAAAGATAACCTTAGGTTCTCCTACTCTTGTATTTGAACCGAGTCGATTCACCGACAGGTGATATTAAACCAAAAGTTCGTAGAAACACTCTCTCGATCCGCTCTATATGAAGAAGTAAAAATAATAGTTACAGTTCTTCTTCTCTACAATCATGCTAACCTATCGGCTCACATCATGCTGTTAATTGACATATGCCCCCATCTCCGAAAAATCATCGAATGAAGAAGAACTTACTATCATGATGTTCACAAGATTAGCATTAAGATCAAACATCATGAAAGCTCAACATCTGAATCAAATATAAACATCAAACCAAGTCTAAATCCATCGAATGATCCCTCAGCCTCAAGAGCTGATTAGTTAGACATAAGGAACTTAAATTTCAAACTAATAGAGAAGTTAATGCGGCAAGATAATGCGCAGAAATGAAGGCATAAACTAAAATAAATGTTCATCCTGCTCGTCCGAATGATTAAAGATGATGTCTCCTTCATCGCTCCTAAGCTCTCATCTCCTTGGCTTCTGATGATGTCTCTCCAAAAAGTTTTCATCCTTTTCTCTCAGCTTTTCCATCTAATACTCCCCTTCCTCTCTGGTCTCCTTTCCGATTTTTGCCACCTGTCTTCACTAATTCTTTCCATCGCTTGATTTTCGACAGGTGTCCATATGAGGATTTGTCCTCTTGATTCTTTGTGATCGCGTCAGACTATGTAAACAAATGGTGCCACCTGTCTTGTGGTCCAGATTGGGTCTAATTAGGCTGCGCACTCCCTTTTTGCCATGTCTGCTCGCCTTGCTAATCATCCGATGGGGTCATATGCACCTATGCGACAAATAAGGGAATTATAAGTAGGCAAAGAGGGGAATATGAAATATAGTCTGAAAAGTGATCGGATGGCTTGGATTGTCGGAAAAGAGGGATAAATGTATATAATGTGAAATGCTTGAATTCATTATCAAAGGAATTTCCATGTTAAAATAGGTATAAAATACAAGCCATCAATATGCTTATGAGTGCTTTGCTCGGCGCCATCGAGTTAGCTTCTGACTTTTTAATAATGAATACAACTTTTCTATATCAGAGTTTTACTCTATTCATGGATTTTCCCTATTGGAATCTTTTGCTACTTCTCTTGAGTTTCAAGGAGCTGCCTTCCGGAAAGCTATAATAAATGATGAGCCCTTTCTTCTATCCCGAGCAAAAGCAAGTCTTATTCAGAATCCAGTATTTTGATATGTTCACAGGATCATCTCTTATACCATCTATGGTAGAGGAGAAAGCGAGGGTGCCATTAATACTACAGAACTGGAGATATTATGGGCTATGGTGGAAGAAAGGCAGATCAACATAGACGCCATCTTGGCCGTTAATTTTTAGAGACGGACCACTAGGACTTCATGCAAAATTATCAATGGTGGCCTGATTACTCCTATAGCCCTCTATCTAGGACTTGACCTATCCGCTCTTGAGCCCATCGAGCCCACATTTATTGGGATGACAATAGTTCTTCAAATGAGCGTTGTCCAGAGGACATCAGGTGGTCTGGTCTTCAACTTTCACAACAGGGTCGAGACACTGTCGTGCACTGATGCTGATCGCTTCACTGTCTTTGATCGCATGAATGGATATATTTTTCTTCCTTGAGACAGGTCGAGCCTCGCCACGTAGCAGATCCTCTTGCACACCCAGATCCTCCTTCACAGCACCCGCCGCCTTCTTTTATGGCCCCGAGTCCACCACTCCAGACGGGTCTACATCTCAATCGACTTTTACTTCTGTCCCCGCCAATTTCGATGCCTCGGCTTTGTAGGATACATTAGCTGCACTTCTTGCTAGCTAGGAGCAATAGTACCAGCTGATGCGTACCATCAGGAGACTCAGTCTCAGTTTCAGAGACTTAGCGACTATAGGATCACCTTGAGCAACTGGTTCGAGATTTTTTGTGTCATCTCTACCACCACCGCCTCCAGAGATGGGCTAGCTGGTCGTGTCTTTTTCTTTCTTCTTTTCTATCTTTTTGAGTTTTTCATCTTGTACTCCTTACCTTGTCTGGTTAATACTAAGAACAGTGTTTGGTTCAAGCTTGGGGGAGACTGCATTTAATGCATCATATTTACTTATTGTACTGCATCAACATGTTTGCTTTCTTTTAGTTGATTTCAGTGGTGCATGTTTGTGTTATCCTTTGCATCTTATGAAAAAAAATTCAAAAAGCACACAAATACCATTCACCATTTTTTTTCCTTATTACTTGTTCTTCTTAATTGCACTTAAGTAAAATTCAAGGACACCATGTGCACTTAGAAAATTCTATTGCCATAATTTTACTTGCTCCATCACCTTAGTATTGGGTATTTGGAAAGTGTATGCTGCCAAGTAAATTCAAGGATACTTAGACCACTAATTCTTGTTCATTCTCGCATTTCATTTCTTATTTTGATTTTATGTCTTGATTGTAGCAGCCTTTTTATTGAACGCATAAAGCATTTTGTGGGCTTAAACTAAATAATCAAATATGAAAGAGGGTTAGTTGAACCCCAAAAATTATAATAAGGTGTAATTGTGTTATCCAGAAACTGCATGTGTTTGGGTGATTAGACTCGTAGGGGATTCTTGCCTGGCGACCTAAGGGCAACTGCTCTGGCATTCGTCGATCGAAAACCTGTTACATGGACTACCTTATACAATATGAAGAAGCACAAGAGCACCAAATTAGTAAAAGGAACAAAAGAGTACCAAATCAGTAAAAGGAACAAATTTTAAACGATGCATAAATGTGTTATCCGGAACCTGGGTGTGTTCGGGCAATTAGATCCGTAGGAGATTCTTGCCTGGCGACCTCTGGCCAATCGGTCTGGGATCCTTCAGTCGAAAGTCTGTTCCATGGACCACCTCGAGTAATATGGAGAAGCACAGGAGTAATCAATTCTATATTAAAATAGAAGGTGATTAATGTAAATTTAAGCTCACTCTTTACTTTTGCGTTCAACATTAATACTATTATTTGATAGGTCGTATGTTTTCTTGCACGGAGCTAAACTAGAATAAGTTTAAATTGTTTAAGATCCAAAAATTGAATGAGGCTAGGTTATGGATTATGGATAGATAATCTGGCGATGGACTTTTAAAACGTTGGTAGTGGAAAAGTATTAGTCATAGGCTGGAGACTATGAGGGTTCATTTATGATTCTTGAGTCTTGCCTTGGAGCTTACTTGAGGACAAGCAAGAGTTCAAGCTTGGGGGAATTTGATGCATGCAATTTTATACATACTTTCCATGCATAATTTAGGTTATTTTTCATAATTTTAGCATGGCATGCATCTATTTTCTTATTTAATTTTCTAAAAATTTGTTAGAGTCAAAAGCTACCCACATTTAGTTTATTTTGTACTCAGGAATATCAATTAGGAGGTGCAGAGCGATTGGACAAGAAGAATGAGAAAATCAAAGCACAAACAAACTGTTACACTACTCTACAAACGAACTCGGGCCGGGTCATAAGTACACCCGGGCCGGGCCAATCGTGAGACAAAACCCGAGTCGAACTTTGCACGACAATCAAACTCGGGTCAGGTACCTTGTAACCCGGGCCGGGTTTGCCTATCAGATGTATATTATCAGACAGCTCAAATTTTTACCTTGTTTAACATGAAGCTAACATCTTAAAACGACGTGCAACCCTAGGGGAACGTTCTCCCCTATCAGTGGTTCATCGCTACTGTTGTGTTGTGCGTTCTAGAGAATTTCTCCATACTTTTCGACGATCTTCTGCGACGTCCACTCGACTGAGGAGCAGAGCGGAAGCATCAATCCGTGGGAGTCACCTCTGTAACTTTTAGTACAACATTCATGTCTATCTTTCTCATATTGATGTCAAAATGATTGTCTATGGAGTAATTTTATCATTAGGGGAAGACTGAAGTTGTACCCTAGTTTTGCTCTTGACTTATTTTAGATTTTAAATTTCTATGAACCAAAGATTTACGCTTGCTTAATGCTTTTATCATAGCTGGATAGATTTACATGTTTATTATTAGTTGTTTTGCAATAATTGCGTGTGAATTTTGTGCATGATAATCGATCAATTGTCGCTAGAATTTGTTTTACACTAAACCCGGGCCGGGCGTGATCAACCCGGGCCGGGCATCTACGCAACTCGGGCCGCGTCCAACGACCCGAGCTGAGAACTCTGCGCGTTGGAATTTTAAACCCAACCTGGGCCGGGTCGGCTATTCTGAGGTCAAATTATTGGTCATCTGTTTGAGGCCGTAATTTGTGAATTATTATCTGACTGGTTTCAGTATTTAATAATATATATCTACATATGAAAGCATAATAGTTAGGTTATCTTAACCGAAGCCTATATTATTAGCGATCTTTCCATCATAGAACCCAATTCACTACTAGAAAAACGCTAATTATCGACGGTCCAAACCGTCGATAATCAGCCTGAAAATCGTCGATAACGTAATTACCGATAGTTTTTCAGTCAGAATCGATCTGTCGGAAAAACGCTCGTCACAAATCGATTTACGACGGTCGAAAAAATCCGCCGAAAAAATCGACGGTCAGAACCGTCAAAAAAAGTTTCCGACGGTTGTAACCGCCGGAAAAGACCGGCGGTTCGAATCGTCTGAAAGTTTCCGACGGTTGCAACCGCGAAAAATGCCGGCGGTTCGAACCATCAAAGTTTCCGACAATTGCAACCACCAGAAAAGGCCAACGGTTCGAACCGTCAAAAGTTTTCGACGGCCGGAACTATCGAAACTTTCGACGGCCATCACAACCGTCGATCTTTCGACGGTCGCAATCATCGTAAAGAATTTTTTAAATATAAAAAAATTAGCGGCCGGATCGGGCCGCGGCCAGCTCCGGCCGCGGCCAAATCCAGCCGCCCACGGCCGGATCCGGTCGCCCTCGGCCAGATCTGGCCGCCCTCGGCTGGATCCGATCGCCAGCGGTTGGATCCGACCGGCCGGATCTGACCCCCAGCGGCCGGATCGGCCGCCAGGCGGCCGGATCCGACCCCTAGCGGCCTCTGGCGGCCGGATCCGGCCGCTCGGGGCCGGATCCGGCCGCCAGCGGCCTTCGGCCGGAGAGAGAGAGAGACATCGGCGTCCAGTGCGGTGCGGAAGATCTTCCGGTGCGGGCCGGGAGAGGGAGAGTGAGAGAGAGAGAGGAGAGGAGGGAGAGAGAGAGAGGAAGGAGAGAGGAATTATATATAAGGGGAAAGAGAAAGCGGGAAAAGGAAAAAAAAAGCGGGATAACAAAATTTTCATTACCGACGGTTCCGGCCATCGAAAACGTAAATATTAATTATTTTTAAAGTTACCGACGGTTGTGACCATCGAAAAAATATTTAGTTATATATAATATTTATTTTTTATTTTACCGACGATTTGAACCATCGGTAATCATTACCGACGGTCGAATCCGTCGGTAATTGCGACGGTTTGGGCCGTCGCTAGTTATATTAATAAAATACTCATATATGATATTATTATCATTTACCGACGGTTACGACCGTCAGAAATTGCGGCGGATTTTGCGACGAATGGGTATTCGTCGGAAATATCGACATTCCTAATCGTCAAAAAATAAAATAATAATATAACAAATTATATAATTTATTATTTTACTTTACGACGGTCGTAACCGTCGAAAAATCCGTCGGAAATTGCGACGGATGGGTATCCGTCGGAAATATTACTTTTCGACGGTCGTAACCGTCGAAAAATCCGTCGCAAATTGCGACAGATGGGTATCCGTCGGAAATATTGACGTTCCTAATCGTCAAAAAATAAAATAATAATATAACAAATTATATAATTATTATTTTACTTTCCAACGGTCGTAAACGTCAAAAAATCCGTCGCAAATTGTGACGGATGGGTATCCGTCGGAAATATCGACATTCTTAACCGTCAAAAAATAAAATAATAATATAACAAATTATATAATTTATTATTTTACTTTCCGACGGTCGTAAACGTCGAAAAATCCATCGCAAATTGCGACGGATGGGTATCCGTCGTAAATATCGACGTTCCTAACTGTCGAAAAATAAAATAATAATATAACAAATTATATAATTTATTATTTTACTTTCCGACGGTCGTAACCATCAAAAAATCCGTCGCAAATTGCGACGGATGGGTATCCGTCGGAAATATCGATGTTTCTAACCATCGAAAAATAAAATAATAATATAACAAATTATATAATTTATTATTTTCATTTCCAACGATCGTAACCGTCAAAAAATCCATCGCAAAATGAACCATCGCAAAATCCGTCGCAAATTGCGACGGATTTCAAACCGTCGGAAATTGCATGTCGGAAAATGACAATTTTCTTGTAGTGATTGTGCTTTAATTGTTAATTAAAGAGCAAACCAGGGGATACACGGTCTAACCCTAACTTCATTGCATATTGAATTCTTCTCGGAATTACAACACAACTTCCGTTCTCTATTTTTGATTAATTTTTGTCTTTTAATTTTTTTTCGCAACACAACGTGAATTTAACTTCCTCACTATAACTCGTTGGATCATAAAGTTTAAATCATTAGTCCTCGTGGGATCGACACTCGTACTTACTCTTTATTATTTGATTCGATCTAGTATACTTGCTAGTATTTTGCGAATACAATTCTTGCATCACCTTGTCAACAAATCACCTTATGTTCTTGTGTTTGTTTTCTCTCTCCCTCTCTTTCCTTATTATGCATGTGATTTGATTGTTATTGTATTGATTTGAATATTAACGAATCAATTTTAAGCTTCCATGATATATTTTCTGAAATTGATATTTTTTAGTGTTAAACACTAATTCACCCTCTTTCTTGGTGCCTTGGGATCCTACAACCTTGAGTGACCGGAACAATAATAATCAAGAGAAATGAGATCAAACAAATTTTCAGGAAGTGGAATATCAACCTCAAAATTATTAATGAACCAACCAATCGATATTATAAATAGATGGATTTAATCACAAGATTACAAATCTTGTAATTAATAGTGGATGTTCTCGAAGAACAAGTTGCATGCGTTCCCTCGTAGCAAAAGCAATTAAGCCAAATTTTAATAGATTCAAATATGTCTAAAATAATTACAAATAATAGTATTTATAGGCCCTAGATAGCAGAATTTAGTGTGGAAGAAAAAAATCCTAACTTAGCCTACAAGTAAGGTAATTAGTTTTCCAAAATAACCAAGTCAATTTCTCTTACAAATCTCACCAGAATTTCCCATTTAAAATTATTTCAAAAATTCCAAATAAATATGTCCAAGTTATGTTAAATATTCATGTCGCTCAATTTGTAACTCGTTGAGAAGTTGGATCTGGTTCAACTCGATCTTATAATTTGATCAATTGTAAATCACATATATTTTTTTATTATCTTCAATTTCCTTATGTTTGAGATCCATTGGTCATCCCACTTTGCTAGAACCTTCTTCTATCACTGACTACAATTATGAGCATTTCCTGGATCATATCATTCCATTCCTCTTCAAAGGATTCGTCCTCAATTTTGCATTCACGATAAGGAGAATATAACATATCACATATCTTAATTTATTAAATAATTTAAAATGCATAATGAAGATATTGATACTTCCCTTTCATGTGTCAGATGAGACGATGTATCTCTATCAAAACTGTAATACTTTCTCTATCAAAAATGCAATAATTTCTCGTTTCTACCATCCTATTAAGATCCTGCAAGTATAGATAAAGAACAACATAAGTAATATAAAAAGTAATGTAATTATTATACTCACATGGATGAAATATCTTATGCCCATGAGACGATGGTATTTTAAGAAACAAATTACAAAACTTCGAGGACCTTCCTTTGCACATAAGGATCTTGTCAAATAAAGTGTGCAAAACATTCCAAAGAACTAGGAATTAAACATGCTGGAATCATGCAAGATATATTGTCAGTGGTTCCAAGATAAAAAAAAATCATTCAAATAAAATCAATCCTTAACATCTGATAGTGATATATTGTAAGATTCATATCCAAACAAACAACTCGGCTCATGAAAGGAATCATGCAAGCCCCTACTACAACTCAAGACATCATCAAGATGGTCACGCACATGATTGTTATAAATCAAAATATCACCAAAGAAAATAATACCATATTTTTATAACAAACATAGGGTCCAACTAACGCACACGCTAATGATTTTTTTATAATAACATGAAAGATTATAACAATCATCATAATAAATGATTTCAGTTGAGCACAAGTGTTAATTTAAGGAAATGAATAATATTCTAGGCTCATAAAAAAATTCAAAAATCAAAATAAGCCAATAAAAAATGTTGAATATTAGAAAATATTCATTCTAAAAATTTAATGGAAGACATAAATAAAATTAATCAGCACCCAACAAATATGAAAATGAAAGAGACGAATGACATTGAACACCTCTCTCGACTAAACCCTACAAACTATTCACATTAAACAAATATAAAGTTTCAAAGCAAGGAGATGGACCTTTCAAATATCCTGTCATACACTCAATACAACCTTTTTCAGATCCTTGAAAGATATGAATTATAACTTCATGTAATCCACTTCTACATATCTGCAAGGAAAAATTGGAATCAAAAGACAAGAGATGCTTAGGGTCAGGATAAATATTACTGAATTCTATTTCTTTTCTCTCATAACTCTCTGGAGGTGATTTTTCTGAACACTCAAGATCCACTCTTCTTTTATTTTCACAAGACTCAACACAAATATTTTCTCTCAAAGCTTTTCAGAAGTGGCCTCTCTAAATACTCAAGATCTAATCTTCTTTCATTCTCACAACTCTCATAACACAACATCTAAATGTTGTACATCAATGCTTCCAGAAGGTGGCATTTCTAAACACTAAAAAATTGTGTGGCTCTCATTTTCATCACTCAAATTGTGACATTCATATTTTTCATCATTGTCTTTCTCACAACTCTCAAAATTATTTTGAGTTGATGTACAATCAACTGCATCTTTCTTCAAATGATATTGAGCAACTAAACTTTTCCTCTCAATGTTGTAAGTTGCTACATGCTCTTTAAGCTTTTCCTAACTTCTTCAATATCCTTCCCACTTTCTTCTCCTATGGATGCTACACTCTCACTACAAGAATATTGTGATTTTGTGATGGATTTATCCATCATAAAACCTTCGAAATCCATTGCAAATATGCTTTTTGAGACGAATTTTTAGACGAATAGTGATTAGTTGGAAATTTTGTCATCGAAAAAAATTATCGACAGTCCTCAAACATCCCTTTGTAGGTTTTGACAGATGTCTGTGACGAGAAAATAGCCTTCTGAATTTTTGACAGCTAAAATCTGTCGAAAGTTTTAAAGGAAAGGTCGTCCTTTGGAACTTCTGATGGATTTCACCGTTGGAAGATCCTAATCCGGCTGTCGAAGCCGGCCGACGTCGGAGGAAGGAGTTTTGGCCCCTTCTCAACTTTCCACAGATTTCGATGGATTGAAGCCTCCGACCAGAGAACTCCCATCGAAGACTTCAATGGGTGAGGACCCGTCGAAGCCTTTGATGGGTCGCACCCGTCGAAGCCTTCGGCGGTCGACACCCGTCGATAGGGCTGAGCAAACCCAGGACCGGTTCTGGGTCTAAGCGGATTCGGTCCTGACCCGAATCATGTCGGGTCAAAAAATTTTCGACCCAGTACCGAACCCCGACCCAGCCGGATCCGATTCTGGGTCAGACCCGATAATTTAGGAATGTGACCAAGTTTGCGACCGTTAATCGCTAGCATTGAGAAATGGATAATCGGATCGCGTGCTTGGCGGCCACGATTCGACACTGGCTGCCGGATCGGCCACCAGATCCAGCGCCTGGCGATCGGATCGGCTCACCTAGTGGCCGATCCGACGCCTGGCAGACGAATCGGCCGCCAGTGGCTAGATCCGGCACTTGGCAGCCGGAGTAGAGAGAGAGAGTCAGGGGAGGGGGAGGGCGGCCAGAGTTGAGAGGGTCATTGGAGTCACCGGTCGTTGGAGTCGCCGGTGCCGCCGCCATCGTGAGAGAGAGGGAGAGGGCAAGAGAGATAGGAGAGAGAAAGAAATATGTTGAAACGAAAGGAGAGAGTGGGAGATGGGGTTTGTATAGTAAATAATATTTTGGGTCGGGTCCGGGTCGGGTATCTGCACTACATACCCGGTCCTGACTCGAAATCTGATGGGTTTTTCACCATGAGACATCCCAGTCCGGATCTAATCCGAGCTGGGTTATTTACTCAGTTTCTTAGGTCAGTGCGGTCCGGGTCGATCCGGACCGTGCTCAGCCCTACTCGTCGAAACCTTCAACGGGCGCTGACTATCGTAGGCACCGACGAAATGCGACGGATTGGTCCATCAAAAAATTTTTAAAAATTTAAAAAAATTAGGCCTCCTGTTGCCGAATCGGCGGCAGGTGGAGAAATCAAGATAGAGAGAGTGGCCACAGTCATGATCGGTCGCCCGAGAATGGATCCGACCGCCCGCGATCGAATCAGGCTACCCACGATCAGATCAGGCTGGCCGCCATTGGATCCGGCCGCTAGCGTGAGGATCCGACCGCCAGCACATAGATCTGGTCGCGGGGATCCGGCCGCCCGCGATCAGATCTAGCAGCCTGTGAGGAAGATGAAGAGGAAGAGGGGGAGGGGGCCCGAGATGGCCGAAGTCGAGAGTCCTTGCCTCTGTCGCCACCGTGGGAGAGGAGGTGAGAGGGGGAGGATGAGTTGGAGAGAGGGAGAGAACGAGTAGAAATTGAGGAGGAATGGAAAATATAGGGAGAGAGGGGGTGCGAGAAGGAGAAGGGGGAAAATTAGGTGAAAAAATATTAGAATTAGCGACGGGCAATATCTTTCGGAACTACTGAAGGATTTGAAATTCGTCAATAATTTCGTAAGGTGTTAACCATCGATAATTAAATTAATATTATTCATTATCAATACTTCTATATAAAATCTTATTATTAGCATAATAATATTATATGTATTAATATATATGATTATAAACATTAATATATATTTCAATAAATAATTATATATAAATGCATCTTTAATTAATGTGGACTAAAATTTTAACATAATGATTATAAAAATATAAAAGACTCTTTAAAAATATAAAAGGCATATTGTAAAACTAATAACAAGTAAGTTAATAGAATTTTGAATAAAATTAATTGAAAGACTTAGAATTTATAAATTTATAATTATGATGGAAATTTAACTAATTTGATAATATTAACGTACATATAATACTAGTGTTAATCAATATGTATATAAAATGTGTTGAATACTTATGATTAAAATGAGTTATCATTAATTTCTCTCATGAATGTAAATGGACGACCTCTCGTCAATTGAACAATGTAAATGGATAACCTCTGACCCATTGAACAATGTAAATGGATGCTTAGATTGTTTTTAAAATAAAGTTAGATGACCTTGTAGCTATAAGAGTAAAGTTGGATGCGTTTCAATTTTGAATCTTAGAGTTACGGCAACCTATGTTCGATGACCGCGGACTTTAGAAGCTTAAGTTGGATGTTGTTATAATAATTTAAGCTTGACTACCGCAATATTTGGAAATTAAAGTTGGATGACTATTATATTCTATATAAAAAAGTTGATGTTCACTCGAAAAATCATTCCACTTGCAATCGCTAGACCTCTCGATAATCAAAATAATAATTAATTATTAATGTTTATGAAATAAAATTTTATTATTAACATTAATAATATTATATGTATTTATTTTCACATAAATGCCTTTAATTTTTCAACAACTAATGATAAATTAAATATAAGTAAAAAATGACTTCAAAAGTGTACAAAATGAAATATTATAAAAGACATATGTATCTTAATACTAATGTTTATATAATAATGTTTGTAACCATATATATTAATACATATAATTAGTATCAATATATACTAGTACTAATGTTTAATAATAATATTATATATAAAAATATTGATAAAAATGATACTATATCAATTACCAACTGGTGTTTCCTTCGAAATTACCGATAGACGTTAATCCTTAGTAATTTTGAAGGCATTATCCTTCAGTAAATAAAATAATAATATATTATTAATGTTTATAATATAACACATATCTCTCTTCCATTTTTATAAAATATTTATAATATAACATAATATTACTAATGATTGTAATCATATACATTAATACATATAATTAATATCAATATATATACTATTATTAATGTTTAATAATAATATATATATATAAATATTGATAAAAATGATACTATATTAATTACCGATGGGTATTTTCTTCAAAATTATCGACGGATGTTAATCCTTCGATAATTTTGAAGGTATTATCCTTTAGTAATTAGTGGGGGGTAACGTTCTTCAAAAGTATTGAAGGATGCTAAATCCTTCGATAATTTCGAATGCACTATCCTTCGATAAATAAAATAATAATATATTATTAATGTTTATACTATAACACATATCTCTTTTTCATTTTTATAAAATATTTATAATATAACATAATATTACTAATGACTGTAATCATATATATTAATACATATAATTAATATCAATACATAAACTATTATTAATGTTTAATAATAAAATTATATATATAAATATTGATAAAAAAATAATACTATATTAATTACCGGCGAGTATTTTCTTCGAAAATGCCTTCGAAGTTACCAAAGGATTAACGTCCGTCGATAATTTCGAAATACTGAAGGATAATGCCTTCGAAATTATTGAAGGATTAACGTCCGTCGATAATTTCGAAGGCACTATCATTCGATAAATAAAATAATAATATATTATTAGTATTTATAATATAACACATATCTCTCTTCCATTTTTATAAAATATTTATAATATAACATAATATTACTATTGATTGTAATCATATATATTAATACATATAATTAATATCAATACATATACTATTATTAATGTTTAATAATATTATTATATATAAATATTGATAAAAAATGATACTATATTAATTATCGACAGGTATTTCCTTTGAAATTACCGACGAACATTAATCCTTTGATAATTTCGAAGGCACTATGCTTTGGTAAATAAAATAATAATTATTATTAATATTTATAATATAACACATATCTCTCTTCCATTTTTATAAAATATTTATAATATAACATAATATTACTAATGATTGTAATCATATATATTAATATATAATTAATATCAATACATATAGTATTATTAATGTTTAATATTATTATATATATAAATATTGATAATAAATCTTATTTTAATTACTGATGGATGTTAATCCTTCCTAATTTCGAAGGCACTATCCTTCGGTAATTACCGACATGTAACGTCCTTCGAAATTATCGACGGATGCTATTCCTTCGATAATCCGTCAATAATTTTGAAGGCACTATCCTTCGGTAAATAAAATAATAATATATTATTAATATTTATAATATAACACATATCTCTCTTCCATTTTTATAAAATATTTATAATATAACATAATATTACTAATGATTGTAATCATATATATTAATACATATAATTAATATCAATACATATACTATTATTAATGTTTAATATTATTATTATTATATATAATATTAATAATAAATGATACTATTTTAATTACCGGAGGATAATGCCTTCGTAATTACCGATGGATGTTAATCCTTAGGTAATTTCGAAAGCATTATCCTTCAGTAATTACCAATGGGTAACGTCCTTCGAAATTATCGATGGATGCACTATCCTTCGATAATTAAAATAATAATTTGATAATAAATACTGAATATATACTTATATTATATTACATATATATTGTTATAAACACAATTACCGACGGGTATTTCCTTTAAAATTACTAACAAATTTATTTTCTTTGATAATTTTGAAGGCTATACCCGCCGGTAATTTATCGATGGAGTTTTTTCGTCCGTAGTAACGAAGGATGTTCTAGCCTTCGGTAATTCAGAAGGAGTTTTATATCCGTCGCAACGATTGTCAATAAATGAGAAGGATTCATTTCCGTCGAAAAATGTCTGTCACAAATTCGTCATTTTCTTGTAGTGTCTCATGTAGTCTTTGATCCTTGTCTCATAATATGTAATTTCATATGTAAGTCACGATAATATGACAGAGTAACAAATCTTCTCGTCAATATAATTTTCATCTCACAGAAACAAAATGTTCCAAATGTTCCTGGAAATTCTTGCGCCCATTGGACCATTTGTATCTATATACATCAGGATCCCGATTCATGGATCTCTCAATTCGAGTTCCCAATTTTCAATTGGAGGTTCTTAATTTTTGCGCCTATTAATGTAATTGATTCCACTAAGTAATAACATAATCAGCAAAAAATGTAATGGCAAGTTTAATATTTTTCTCAACAGAGTAATTACGATGATGAAATATACTTTTTACTCTTTGTTCTCATTCAATATAGGCATCAAAATCACTTTTATCTTGGAAGATAGGGAAAGATAGGGAAAGATAGTTTAATTGAACATGTATTTCGATCAGTAACATCTTTATCTTGTTCCCTTTTTCGTTCATTTCTTCTAAATTCAGTTTGAATATGTTTGTGCCTTCTCCAATTTATAACGGATGCTTCTTCATCTTCTTCTTCCATTTGTTCATCATCAGGAACACATTGTCTTTGTCAATGTCTTTTTTGGTTTGGTTGTATAACTTATTGTAGTTGACCAATTTGTTCCTTGTGCACATCTATCTCATGATGAAGCTTAGTAATTATATTTTCAAGACGTTGCAAATGTTTTGTCATGACCTCCATGATTCTTTTTTTTTATCAACTTTTCCATTTTGAGGATTAAACTTTTTTGTCATTTTTTGTTGACATTGTAAATAGTTTCTGCAGCAAAAATTAGTGGTAAAAACAAATTCACTACCTCATATGGTGATACTCAATTGTGACACTTCTATTTTACCTTAACTCTATTTGACTTTTTCCTTCAATTTTTTTCACCACTCAGCTTTTTTTTTTTCTCTTGAACCCTCCAACAAATTCTATGAGCACTTATGCAAGTCAACACAAGGCAATGAACAATTAAATCAATCTAATTTATCAATATGATTGCAAGATAAAAAAAATACTTGAAATTAATTTGGAAATAGAAATCAGGGAAAAAAATGACAAATAAGGATTGATATCAAAAGTTCAGAAATGGAATGAAATTAAATATCATCAATCTTTTGAAACAAATCTGTCTATTCTCAAAAATTTATTTTGCACTTTTCTCTTGCAATATTCCCTTCTCTTTTTTTGTTTATCTTCTTTCTTTTCTTTTCCTTCTTAACCCTTTTTCTTCATTTTTTTCAATTGTTTTCCAAATTTTTTTCCTATTCTTCTCTTTCCTCCTTTCTTTCACTTTCCCTTTTTCACTTTTCTTTTGCTGCTCTTTTTTTGAATCTTTTGTCTTCTATTTTTTTTTAAATTGTAGCAAACTTTAACGAATAAATAAGGATGGCGACTATGATTTGAAGGACAAATAAGATCAAATAAAAAAGACTACTAGGAATTGAAGACAAATAAACAAAATTTTTATGATTTTTTTTAAATTGTAGCATATTTTGAGTCATATAAGGATGACGGTTAGGATTTTGAGGAACAAATAAAAACAAATAAGGAAGACAGCAAGGGTTTGAAGAACAAATAAGTAAGATTTTTTCTTTTTTTTAGAAGTTGAAATAGGGGAGAACTAGAATAATGGAAAATAACTAGAAACCAATTGAAAACGTGGCTCTCATACCAACTGATACGATATAAGATAATCAAGAGAAACGAGATCAAATGAATTTTCAAGTAGTGGAATATCAACCTCAAAATTATCAATGAATCAAGAAATCGATATTATAAATAGATGAATTTAATCACAATATTACAAATCTTGTAATTAATAGCGAAAGTTCCCGAAGAACGGATTGCAAGAGTTCCCTCATTGCAAAAGCAATTAAGTCAAATTTTAATAGATTAAAAAATGTCTAAAATAATTATAAATAGCAGTATTTATAGACCCTATATAGTAGTTACAAATAGCTAAGAAAACACTCTAACTTAGCCTACAAGTAAGGTAACTAGTTTCCTAAAATAACCAAGTCAATTCCTCATACAAAACTCACTAGAATTTCCCATATAAAATTATTTCAAATATTCCAAAGAAATATGACTAACCATTATTTATTTATCCCAAGTTATGTTGAATATTCATGCGGCTCAATTTGTAACTCGTTGAGATGTTGAATCTAATCCAAATCGATCTTATAATTTGATCAATTGTAAATCACAGATATTCTTGATTATATTCAATTTCCTTATGTATGAGATTCACAACATTATCTTGATTATCCAACTTTACTAGAATTTCTTCTATCATCGACTATAATTCTGAGCATTTTCTAGTTCATACCACGAGTATTTGTGGAATTCTGAGACTCAAGATTGAGATGCTGAAGTGGAGACGTAAATCAAAATGTGACATAACAACAAAGAATTCACCTTTGTGTTTGCTTTCTCTTTTCCCTTCATCTTCACTCTATTATATTTGTAATATAATTATTATTATATTGAAAGTTAAGTTTTATGAATCAATTTTGTTCTTCCGTGATTGATTTGATTAAATCAATTTGAAGTTTTAAACATTGATTCAGCAACTACTTTTTGGTGTCTTGTAATCCAATAATCAAATATAGAAATCATATGTTCATATAAAATAATTGGACATCAAAACATTGACAATGGGCTCCATGCAACACTGCACTCATTCGGACACTCAATCAAAATGTTTTCTGATGCTCGATCCAATGACTAGGTACTCGAGGTTAAACATATGAAGGTCAAATGATAAGAGTGTATAGATATTGATATGATTTGGGTGCTTGATTGGATAGCAACCAAATGATCGATTGATAGGATAGGACATTGAGAATGGACCCCAAGCATCACTCCACTCATTTGTACGCTTGATCAAAATGTTTTCGAATGTTTGATCAGATATGATCGGTTGACTGTCTACACCAAATCGAACATCTAAAAGTGAAGTGTTAAGAATGTATAGACATTGTTCTGATTTGGGCGCCTAACTGAATAGAAACTAGACGATTGCTTGAGATGAAGACTAGTTTGATTAGATAGCTAAGTAGTGAGTGAGTACACATGAAAGAACGAGATATGTGCCCCAAGGTCCGAGAACGGACAGGTTGGAGGACATCATGTCATGGATGTGCCCTAGAAACACCATTTGTGCATAATCATACATTTAAGTAAGATACTAAGTTAGTTTGGATGTCCATTTAGTGATATTTGTATATAGTAATTAATATTTCGATTAGTGCATAATGACTACTTAATTATCGATAAACTTTACAAAATAATTATATAGGGTTATTAGGAATAAATCATAAAATTTCTAAATATTATAATATATATATATAAATAGGATTAAGTAAGCTTAATTAGGGTTAAAACACTTAGTTATGACAAAAAAATGTGATTGGCCATCACTTAAGTTCCAAGCAGCTGAAGTAGACAGGTGAGAGCTGCTCAAAGGGATATTTTTCCAAACCATCATAAGACCTCAGAAAATTCTGAAAAAAATATATAATCCACTTAACATTATCTTTTCACCATAGAAAATTTACCAGAGGCAGAAGTCGAGCGAAACGACCTGGGAAAAATCGAGAACATCGGCAGTTCCAGGTGAGTTTTAATCCAGAAATTATTCTTCTGATTGAGAGAATCATTACTTAGTGATAAACGACCATAAATTATGAAATTTTGTATGGTTCTCGAAGTTAGTTTTCCATGGCCTATGGAATCGCCTAAAAAGGAGTTTTATAGAGGAAGTTATGAACTTACCTTCACAAGTCACTCATCTTGTCTCGAGTCTGATATAAATTCTATTTGTAAATTAGGGCACGATTAGAATAGAGTGAATTAAGGTTTGAAATTTGGATATGCTTAAAATACATTCCAAGGGTTTGGTGAGAGGTGGAATCATCCTAGTTGAACTTGTATTTTGGGAAAAATGAGTTTTTCATTTCATACTGATGCTTATGTCAGATTCCAGGACAATGACAAATTGCGACCCAAATTAACTATTTTTGTTATAAGTCTATATAGGAGTTAAATTTTCTAATTTTTATGACAAAATACCAATGAAGTCTAATTTTCAGGAAAATTATGCCCTAGTTAAATGGACAAGTATGAAGAAACATATAAATCAATATTTCAGTGACATACAGTCTGTCAGGGCACAAACCCTAGGTCAGATTGCTTGGGATGTCCTGACTTATTCACTTGGTAATTGATAATGATATTTGGGGTTGAAAATCTTAGTATGTCTAGTTTTTAATTAATCTAGAATCATAAGATTTGTCCATGTGATTAAGAAATTATGAATTATTTATTGATAGACACAGTCTGAAATCCTGAAACAGCACCTAGTTAAGCATTGGGAGAATTGAAAAGTTTCAAATGTGAAATAGCTTATGAATATAAATGTCTGAAGTTAGAAATTGATATTAGAGTAGGTTATATGCATTTTAGGGTGCATAATCATTCATACATCATGAGCATGCATTGCATATTACTTTATTAGTGATTGAAAAGTAAAAAGACATTATTGTTTGTAGGAAAACCTCAAGTTGCAAGTGAAAGGGAGGAAATCTAATAAACCTCCTTGAAGTGATAAAGTACAAGGTGAGTGGGTAAATTTACAACATAACAAAATATTATATGTTAAATTTTTTTATTTATAGTATTACCTCAAGTAAAGATTATTATTGTTATTATTGAAACATATCTTGCGCTATGAAAAATATTTATGATATGTTTTAAGGATTTCATATGAGATGGAGTAATATCTTATACAAAAATATTTTCAGGGAACAATGCTTGTGAAGTGAAAATAAGTTTTATTTGATAATGATATGAGATTATGACATGTGTATTTTGATATTGTTAAACTCCATGTGTTCATTAGCCATGCTGTTTGAAAAAGGTCTTTGAGACCGCATTCGATATACATGAAGCCTTTGGGGCGTATATCGGGTGTCTTTCCCTTTGGGAGCTGTTCTGCGTGCACGTATTGACCCATGATATGCTCTGCATCATGATTGAGATACGTATTGACCCATGATTTGCTCTACGTATCTGAGACTCTTGATTGTGAAGCTCTGCTTAACTGTATAACACACAATCATAGAGGGATACATATTGACCTATGATTTGCTCTGCGTATCCGTGACTCTTGATTATGAAGCTCTGCTTAGCTGTATGACACATGATCATAGATGGATACGTATTGACCCATGATGAGTGTGTGCAATGACACATGTGTGAAGTTTAAATATGAAAATTATGATATCTTGAGCTACTTTTACTTCTACGAAAGTTCATATGATTTGACAAGTTATGCTATATGTGCTATGCTTTAAATGTTTTCTCATATGAAAGAAAAATGGTTATTTAAAGGATATATGCACTTGTATTGTTCCTCTATGTTGTACTTTTATTTCACTCACTGAGCAAATGATTGTTGCTCATAATACCCATTTTAAATTTTTCAGATACTCGTAAGTTCTTGAGTTGAGTCGACTCGGAGCTTGTTTTGCTGCACATAGAAGAGATCGAGCCGCTGGAGCACTTTAATTCCCCTTCACTTTTGTTTTTTTTAAGCATGCATATGTAATAGATAGTATTAGATATTGTAATTAAGTTTGTGAGAAACTTTTTGTAAGGTTGTATAAGACTTGATCCTGTGGGGTTATATGTGAGATTGTTTGTGAAAAAAATATAATGACAATATGTGAATGTTCTATCTTATAGCTTTTTATTAAACTTTGATGATTATATATGTGTCTTTTGTATGTATTGACAAATAACATAAGATAAGTAAGGGAGGATATTTTGCCGATTTTATTTTTGGAATTGCTAAACATAATTAAGAATATGATAATTGTGATTAGAACTTAGTCACGGAGTTGGGTGTGACACATCAACCCTCAATAGTTGAACATTTAACTGAATTTTAGATTGAAGATGCTGAGAAAATCAACATTGGCATTGAAGAGAAGAAGGTTGCAACTCAACAAATAGAAGCCATTTTAATGGAGGATTGTGCAACTAATTTAAAGCATCCAATCTGAAATGATCAGCAGTCGAAGCCAACTCCATAGTTGCCCTTAACTATCCAGGAATTGAAGTCACTTTCTGCACAAGCTAAAAAAAAGTCTCCACCAACTGAAGGATTTCAAGCTAACAAGATACAAGATAAAAATTACCTAAAGGAAATGAAGAAACCAGAAGTAGAAAAAAAAATTATCATATCATTGAAGACAAGGTTCAAGATCAAATAATTCAAGGGATGGCAACATCCACACTTCTAAGAGGAAAATCAAGAAGTGTTTGCAAAAGCAACATGGAGATCGTGGAAAATTTTAAATCTCTCATCAAGAAGAAGAATTTATGAAGAAACACAACATCTTGAAGGAAGAGATCCAAGCTAAAGTTGAAACTCAACTACTCAATACAAGACTCAAGATGTTTTTCAAAGAACTCAATTTTGTTTGATCCAACCTATTTAGAGTGAAACATGTACTAAGGACATTCGTATTTATAGAGAAAAAATGTTCAAATTTGTTATATATCAACCACTAGTTGAAGACATATGGGTTTACTGTCATAAAGTCTAGTATAATATAAGTAGGGGCGGAGGCACATGGGTGCCCATATGTGCAAGTGCACCCACTAAAACATTGTATAAGTAGTATGTAGTGATAATTATTTAAAATATGGCTTGATTGTCTTTGTAGTAGTAGTTGCCATCTCTTTTATGGATTGGCAAAGGATTGAATCTTGCCATTGCCATTCATTTTCTTCCAATAGCAGACTTTATTTATTTTTTAGTTTATCTTATCATGTTCACATTTCAATATTTTTTATTTATTTTACCATGTAACAATTTATAATATGGCTGAATCTCAGGATAAATTTTTTGTTTATTTATTTTTTAAAATTATTAGTCACCTAGTTATTCATATTTACACTCTCAACAATATCTAGAAAATTATATTAATGTAATGAAGTATTAAATTGACTTGTGTAAGGAACTAACCTCGTAAGCCTTTTATATTGGTGACATAAATTGTTACAAACAAGCAGATGTGTGTACAAGAAATGAAATCATTTGATACTCATATTAATAATAGCATCATCAACATGCAACTCTAGCACTGGCATGATAGTATACAACTCAGCATGCAAAGAACAAATGAGACAACTCATCAATAAAACAATAGAAGATTGCATGCAAAACAATTAATTGAAATAACAGACGTTTACACATGTAAAGATAGGTGGTTACAAATGAGAGATAACAAACAAAAGTTGGAAACATAATTTTTATCTGATAGCCAACAGGTTTAGTAAAATTTTGGAGCCTTAGAGTGATCCAAATCTTTTTGTGTCTTTATTTTATAATTATTTTATCTATATTCATGTGGTTCAATGCTCTTCATAACAATGTTTCAAACTAAGTCCAGCCCTTGTTACCAAAAGTCGTCCACTAATTGTCAAGAAGAGAAAACATCAACCTATACAAAATTAATTAGTAATGAAGCAAGGGGTATTTCCTCTAATCACCCCTAAACTATTGCGAATTACTACATCTAACCCCAGACTACGAACTTCATTTTTTGGATACCTAAATTATCACGATTTTTCCAGTTTGGTCCTTCCATCCAATTTCGTCGACTTATCCATTATTTTTTACTTTTCGTATTTGTGAAAAGTTTATTATACCCCTACTTTAAATTGAATTATATTTTTACATAAAATAATATATAATAAATATAAAAATAATAATAAAAAGAAAACACACATGGAGGGAGAGACGCAGGTCAATGGAGGGGGTGGCGAGCCTCCCCCCCCTCGCGCCCCTCTTTCTCGGCGCCGGGAAGGAGAAGGGGGACCCATCGCCGTCGCCCCTGCGTGCGTCGTCATCGTCGACGACGACGCACGGGGGGGGGGGGGTGTCGATGACAATGACGCAGGGGGCGACCCTCCCCCTCTCTTTCCCAGCGTCGGGAAAGAGAAAGGGGAGTCGCTGCCCCCTCCCTCCCCCCCTCTCTTTCCCGATGCGGGACAGAGAAAAGTGGGGTCGCCGCCCCTCCTGCGCATTGTCATCGTCGTCCTCAACGTCGACGATGACGTAGGGGGGCGGCGACCCCCGCCCCTCTCGCCGCTCCCCCTGCGTGCGTCGTCGTCGACGACGACGATGCAGGGGGCGGCGACCCCGCCCTGCCCGACGAAGAGGGGGGCTCGCTCCACGTGTGTTTTTTTTAAAAATTATATTTATTATTATATATTATTTTAAGTAAAAATAGAATTCAATTTAGAGAAGGGATATAATGGACTTTTCACAAATGCGAAAAATAAAAAATAACGGAGAAGTCGACAGAATTGGACGGAAGGACTAAACTGGAAAATTCGTGATAATTTAGGTACCCAAAAAATGAAGTTCATAGTTTGAGGTTAAATGTGATAATTCATGATAGTTTAAGGGTGGTTAGATGAAATAATCCATGAAACAACAAGGTAGTTAGTAATTGACAAGAAATAAGACCTACTTAGCAATTTCGGATGTTCTAATAACACTTCACGGAGCAAGTGTGTCCCTTTGGTCTAATTAACCATATCGAGACTATGACAATCCAGTCTTTTGTCATTGGTAAAGACTTAATCTATTAATTATTTAATAATTGAAAATAAATTGAATGTTGTCATTTAACAAGATGAGGAAGATTATGTAAGTTATGTGAGCAACCTTCAAAATACCATATAATAACAAAAAGCAATGAATACCATTTTCTATTGATTAAGCATGAGCTTTGGGATAAGTTGGGCATTAAAGCATAATATGATACTATTTCTTTTCATGCTAAGGATTGAAGATATGCTAAAGAATAAGTGTATAATTGATGAATACAAGTGTTAAGTGATTATGCAGCATGGAGACTTTGAATTGATATTGAAATTGGATTGTGGTATTATTTATTGTTATTGAAGCATATAAGTTAGTTTTTACATTCATATCTATATTGTGGATAAGCACAAAAAGTCATAAATGATGACATGTGCCATTCCAATTATAATGATCTTATATATATTGGATGTAATACTATGGGATGAATTTTTTATGTACTCTATCTTTGAAGTTAAATGGAGTTAAATATGTTCATGGCCAAAACAATAGATTGTGATTCTCATAGTGGATGATGCTTGCACATATCCATGTTTAAGGATAAATTAAGTTTTGTAATCTTATGAATTCGTTATTAAGCTTTCGTTATATGATACCGTGTTCTAACAATTTATACTTATTTATATTGATATAGATGAAAGATCCGCTTCGTCGCGAATAGGATATCGATTTCATATTCGTATTCACATGCAAAGGTATCATTTTTAAGAGTTACAAAATTGATTAACAGGGCCAACTAGAATTAATAACTTAAAAATTAGTTTATGAAATTGTCAAAAAATATGGTTCTATTCGAAATTAATCAAACGATACTTTGGCTCCAAATTGAGTATAAAAAGAATAAATGAAAAATAAAGCTTGATGGTTCATACCCATCTAATGTATTGCCAAATTGAGTTTAATATTATATGTGTAAAAATATGATCGGTGTATTAAATTACTATTTTAGGTATATATATATATATGAAAAAAACATTCACCCATCATCTTAGATTAATGATGGATGATTAATCGAAATAAGAGTTCAATTAAAATTCACTATCTATCATTAAATCTGAACGTCTAATAATGTCACTCCTTCAAAATAATAGCACAATTATTAAATCATATATATTAATAATAATAAATATGTGAAATACACTTTATATTCAAAATTAAAACTTAATTTTTTATTTAATTAATCATGTGGAAAACAACTGAAATCTTAAAATTTGATCTGGCATGCGGGATTCAAGTTCGTTATAAGTTGAACCAAAACATATATTAGCAATGATTTTTATCAGTAAACTTTTAAAAATGGAACTTTTTGTGGCATGAATCCTTTGTCATATAAGTTAATGGCCTATTTGTATGCCAATTTTTTAACTGGGTGCATTCCATGATTTCTCAAATAATTAATTCACCAATCAAAGATTCTGATATTGGGTGATCTATCATTTATATTATTCCAATAAAAGAAGAAATTATACCCTGATAAAAGAAAAAACATACTTTGCAAAATTAAACTCGTCGATTTTTAAAAATAATTCAATTTCAGAATGAGATCTCAATAATTATTATAAGATTTTTATATATTGTGCAGGATTGTTGTATTTTAAATTTTGGCCGATTTTGTTCCTCTTATGATTTATTTCCCTTTTAAAAATTAGTTTCTAGTTAAAATTTTCATTTTATATTAATAACTGAAAGATTTTACTACAAATGCATCTTTACCAAGGAATATTTTATAAGAAAAATGTTAAAATATGTTGGAAAAAATACAATTTAAATTATGTAGAATCACATAAATTCATTGATAAATATTTATGATAATGTTTATTTTTTTAGGTGAATGGTAACATTTATTTTCTATTCTAAGAGGTAGATTAAATTAAGACATGCCACTTTGAATTAAAAGGAAATGCATAACACAACTTGGTAAGTCCATATTCCCGCCAACCATTGACCAGTCGGATTGGTTCGATAGTCTATCGGTATCATGACAATCTACCATAAGCTTCAAAATCAGACCCCTCTTGGTCAAAACTAGATTGAATTGGTGAAAATCGGCCAAAAAAAGGTCAATATCGGAAAAAATCGAGTTAAATTGCATTTTTTGGTCCAATCAAATTTTTAGTATTTTTTTATTAAGAGATAATTTGATAAATTTTAATATTTTAAATTTGAAAATTTCCATGGATGAACTTTTTCATAAATAATAATATTGGGCCATTAGTATCCTCCTTAATTAATACTTGTTCATTTAGTGCATCTTGCTACAACTATCTTTGTACAACTTTTTTTTCCTCATTTAGTCTAGAATTTATTAAACTTTCAACTTTATTTTATGGCTTATGATTTTATATATATATATGTGTGTGTGTGTATAGGTAGCACAATCATTTTTTTCCATATATATATATATATTAACAAAGATATGAAATATAAAAAATTTAACATGTAGACTATAAAATAATCAAATTCAATAAGATTTTAATTTATTAAGTGTGTAATAATTTAACATCAAATATTAAAAGTAATTCTATAAATTATGATCTATTATTATTATTTTATATAATTACATTTTGACATTATTCATATAGGTCTATAATCAAAATATATTTATTATATCATACTAAATATTATCCGATCAACCTATTCGATTTGAAATATACACTTATGTAGGTTGTTGTCCGATCCTGACAACATTGCATAAAACCCCTTATTGTTCAGATGATTAGAAAAAAATATTTTAATAGGTTACTTATAACTTAAATATTAGTAATTAAAAATTTCAGGTATCATCATTGTTTATTAATGAGACCTAGTTGTGCTTTGAAATATATATAATCTTGATTTCTATTACAATTCCCAAGAAAAATAATCATTAATGGATGTTCTAAATAAATATTACATTTTATAGTATACTTTTTAAGATTTTAAATAGAGGAGATATATTGTAACACCCGAAAATCTCACCTTAAAAGTTGAGGACAATTAAAAAAAATTTCAGTGTGCGTTCGTCATTACATATTATATGATTAATAACCAATACATAAGAAGACATTAAAAAATAAAAAATAAACTAGAACTTTCATTTCAGTCGACGACTTCATAAGTGATAAAGTTAACATTAGACATAGTCATACTAGCAATGAAAGTTCATAAACATCCCCAACATCATCATAGTTTATCACAGTTAACATAGTAACGACTTCATGACTTTATTTGATTCTAGGTCATGTGCAACCATGACGTCATGGGATGAGCCATCGCTCATTCTTAACTTTAATTACATGTACAGATCCAAAGTACATGGTTCAGTTAGAGGTTGTAAAGGACATACAATGCAATGATTCTAAACATGATACTACGTGATTTACATATGAATTCTCATATATAGTGAAAAAAATACATGTATGACATGAGTTACACATGAGCATCTATAGGTCAATCATAACTTAACATCATTAATTTCATCATAACCATCATGTATAAAATATGCTTATATTATTCATCATGCTTGTAGCAAAGAACATACATCAATCATACATAGGCACATTAAGTGACTTGCACTTATCATAACTTTACCTCATAACTTTCTCATGGTTGTGTTATAATCCTTTGGACTTCACTTTGGTGATCATTATCATAACTTTCAATTCCTTGGTATAAACACTTTAAAAATTTAATTTCACTTTTATCATACTTTATCTTATGATATGTTTGATCTTAACAATAATTGAAACTAAGTCACTACCCTCACAATAGGCTAGCTAGACATTGAAGACACAATGTTCCTTCGCTCGAAGGTGATTATGTATACAATACCATTGTTGGTATATCAATTATTCCTGAAGAAAATAGGTATACATAACAATACTTTGAGGGTCGAGAAGAACAATATTCTTCAATTGGGTGCATTATGATTTGACAAACAACAATCATAATTACGACGCTCAATTTTTAAATTTTAACCTAATTATTGTTTGTATATCTATGTGTGATATACAATCAACAATAATCAATACATAAGCTTTATACTTTAGAAAATATGTTTAATATATAATATAAAGCATTTCCCAATACATTGATCGTGACAAATTGATCATGGTTGTGACAATAATTGATCATGGTTGTGACAATATTTGTCATGACAGTGAAACATCAAATCATGATCGTGAAAACAAGATTGGTCAGCCTTGTTACAACCATTAAACTTAATTTCACGGGCATGATCGAGTCTAATTTTTCATCCCCGAAATTATGTATTTTTAGTAGAAATCATGTAGATCATCATGAATAATTTTGAGCCTATTTTTCCTTTATCAATCATTATCATGACTAAGTCTATGGCCTTGTCGGCATTCAAACATCTCATTTTTCATCCCTAAAATTATGTATTTTAAATAGAAATCATGTAGATCATCATGAATAATTTCTAAGGACTTGTATAGAAATCCAAAAACTATTTAGCACGGATAAAAAATATGCAAACCATGACATCACTAGATTTTTTAAGGTTATTCTCCAAAACATATATAATCTTATACCTATGGCATAAACATCATTTGCAAAGCACATAAATATATAGAACTAAGTATAAAACATGAAGATTTAAGTACGTGATCAATCCATCCTTAATCACAATCTAACGAAGAGTCCTCATTCTTTCAATCCATTACACAAAAACCATTGAGAGAGAGGAAAGATGTGTTTAGATTCCCTTTATATACCTTAATAAATCTTGTGTCCTCCTTTTTCTTCCTCTTGATCCTTCTCTTTCTCCTTCCTCAAGCCCTAGTCGTCACGTGTTCAGATGGAGAAAAAATATTAATAAGAGGAGACTAGGTCTTTTTATAGGGGAGAGAGATATTAAAGGTTGTGGCCAAAAACCCTAATACCCCTTATTGAAAATAGGGTAGTTACATATATATTATTTACGTCGAGATTTTTACAATATTTTATAATTTTTTTCGTATGAGATACATTATTATATATGTTAAAACTTAAATCAGATTTGATTGTGAATATATGACATGCTTATATTATCAATAACCATTTTTATTTTCATGTGTATAATTAACATAATTGCTTTAGAAAATAAATCATAGTAAATAAAACAAAATCTACTGTGATGATGCCACATCTCCTTAGAAAATGATGGGAAATATAACACCAAATTAAAGATGTTAACTATAAAATCAATTAATAAGTACCTTTGAATATGATTAAAATAATCTAATTGGCCTATAATATGATATACTACTCGGAGATTTAAAATTCTAAAATGCCAAAATATGAAATTTAAATCACAATAAAAACTAAATTCTATCTATATGATATCTTCTTATTCTTTTGAAATTGTGCGCGTTAAAACAACATTAATAATTGGAACCACTAATCATCATATGATATGTTCTCTATAACTTATATTTGCAATGGTTAGGTATGAATGCAAAGAAAGCTGTTCACCAAATATCATAAGTTGAATATTAATGATGTTATAAAATTCGAGGTACACATATAGTACATACATAAGACAAAATAGTTGTTAAATAAATGCAAAAATTCATTGAAAGGTTCATAAATGGGATGTATATCTGATATTTTTATTTTGGGATAATGAGTGTGTTACCTACATTAGATGTCGTGGGATGATGAATTGATGCCCGCGTAGAAGATTCATCTTAGGCACAGTTCTATAGGCAGTTCAGCATACGAGGGCGACAATTCAACGTTGGACAGTTCAGTGTTGGGATATCAGAGACTAAAACACAAAACACAAAGGGAGCACAAAATGACTATGGCGATGTCACACGAGAGCATCATTAACGAGGATGCACGGTGGCAATGGTGGGGAGTGGGGGGGATTGAGGGCGGCGAGGTTGTTTTTGTCTCCTAAGATGCGGCAGCGACAACGGTGAGGGTGTCAATGATGGAAGCGAGCGAGGTCAAGGACAGTGAGAGAGGTCAACACCAGCGAGGGTGATGCCGCTGTCGAGTGAGGTCGAGGGTGACAACGGCGAGCAAGGTCGAGGGTGACAACGGCGAGCAAGGTCGAGGGCGGCGATAGTGAGCGAGTTAGCTTCGAGATGGAAAAACGGGCCGTGTCGTGATGTGCCCGTGCCGGTCAACCCGTGTTTGACCGTGCCGCGGACCGTGTCATGCCGACACGGCCCGTTCCGTGTTTGAAAATGGGCCGTGTCATGCAAAACGGACCATTTTCGACCCCGACACGATCTAGGCCCGGCCTAATCGGCCCGACCGGATTGGGTCGTGCCGGGTCGGGCGGCCCGCGGCCCATTTTTTTTCAATTTCAACTTTTTAAATAATAAAATAAATTTAATTATTAAATTATTATAGAATAGAGTAGAGTATAATGAGTATTATTATTTATTCTATAATATACAATTGATAATAACTATATAGTTAAAATTTCAAATACATTAAGTCCTTAATTTATAATTATTAAGTAAATAAATTTGTAAAATGATTAATTGAGTTTTGAGTAATAACTAATAAGTTATAAGTTATAACTTTATATATAAAAGTAATTGGTAAGTATTTAATAAATATATATTAGTAATTAATTGTATTCTAGTATTCTACCCAAAGTGAGAGTGAGAGTTTGAGAGAGAGAATATAATATATAGTACATTAGTACTATTGTACTACATTATATATAATTTATTGTATAATACATAAGTAGTATAGATAATTAGGTACTTAGGTAGTATTGATTATTATGTAGTATACTATACTATAGATAATTAATTACTAATTTATTATATAGTAAAAATAGTAATGGACACCGAGATTAACATGGTTCGGCTATTTTAGCCTACGTCCACGGAAGTTTTAATGTTTTATTATTATTAATGCAAAATTACAAAAAATTAAAAATTACATTTTGTACAAACAATTATTTTATGAAAAATTATAAGCGAAGGAGACATCCGTTTCATCATCATCTTCTATGTATGGTAATATGAATTCCTGACCTTGTGTTCGAGTATATGCATCAAACCAATCTTTTAATAATATACAAACCTCCATCGACTTAGAGTTCATTCTATTTCTTCTCTCGTCCAAAATTCTGGAACCTGCAGAAAAATATTGTTCTGATGCCACTGTAGACATCGGAACAGCTAAAAGATCTTGAGCTAAGGTGGAGAGAATTGGATACGTACGACAGTTTAATCTCCACCAGGTCAAGACATCGATTTCACTATTACATTCATTTGAACGTGATAAGTAATATTGCAGTTCATTATACAAAGGGGCAGCTGAATTGGATGAACCTTCATCCGAGCCTCTTGATGTGCCCCCCCTAATAGAGGACATGAATCTAGAAAATGATCTATTATTGGAAGGTTTGGGTGCTACTGGTGGACGTGATGAAGATGTTTGCTCTCTACGTACACCAAATTTTGCTTCATAAATATTATATAAATTATTTATTATATTTTCGTAGTCATGATCTGGATTAATAAAATCATCATTTTGCAACTCTGGATGACTTCTTATATATTGTTCGGGAAAATAATTCTTAATCTCTCTGGTGTACCATTTAGGACCGGATCCTTTAAATCTAGGATCCATCATCATTGCTAAAATTCCTATGAGAGGCAAATTATTCCAATATTCTAAAAATTTTGATTCCATCAAATAAATTATTTCAGAAAAATCATCTGATAATTCGCGTTTTTCATTAAATGAACTTGTCATTTTATGAAGTTGATTAATTATTAAATGTGAAGTAGGAGAATAAATGACAGATAACTCTAAAGTAGCATTATAAAAAACTTGTAACAATTCCATAACTGCATTAGCAACATCCCATTCTGTTAACACACAAATTAATAATATGGCATGCACATCTTTGATGAAAAAGAATTCCATTTAAAGGAGGATTTAATCTTTGAATTAAAAATTATGCAGCGAAATTATTAGCACTTGCATTGTCAAGAGTAAGACATAAAATTTTCTTTTTAAGACCATATTCGTTAATTACTTTTTCTATCACATTGGCAATTTGCAAACCATTATGAGGATGCTCAATTTCTTTAAATGCAATAATTTTTTTTGCACTACCCAATTTGTATCAATCCAATGGACTGTAACACATAAGAAACTATCACCATTTAAAGAAGTCCATATGTCACTAGTCAAACTATACATGAATTTAGAATCTAAAAAATAATTAATTAATTCATTTTTCTTCTTACGATATAATTTAATCGAATCTTCTTTAACAATTTTTCTACTAACATTTCGAAAGGCACATTGTACATAATTTTGTTGATAATATAAAAATTTTTCATCTTCAGCAAATGTGTAAGGCATTTCTGCATGTATAACATATCTAGCTAAACCTTCACGCATATTTTCTTGATTATAAGCAAATAAAGAGCTCCCGACAGTACCACGACCGGGTGCAACTAGTTGAGTCTGTTGCGGTAATTGACCCGCTAAAAATTGTTTCCTAGTAGTTATAGGATGTGATTCTAAATGTCATTTTAAACTACCGGTGCCCGAAGAAAAGGCGGCAGCATAACTAGCCTTGCAAATTTTACAAATAGCTTTATCTCTTTTTGGATCATTTTCATCTATAATTTTTTTTCAAAATAATTCCAAACTTCACTAGTTAACTTTGATGTTCTTCTTTTTTTACCTATTATCTCACTTTGCGCGGGAGCATCTGAGCTTGACGGACTTGGAGGTGTCGCTATCGCAGTTGCACAATCTCCTTCGGAACCTGCAGAACTTGAAGCAATATTAAGATTAGGAATGACAAGAAGATTAACATATGTAATTAGAGTAATTGGGCAGTTAGTTGATGGCACCGCAGTTTCCATATAACCCGACGAATCGCCACTTAGTTGTGCTAATAAAGAATTAGAATCATCACTACTATTAGTATTATATGATGTATCATATGGATATGTAGGTAGTGGTCCATACAGTGAATAAGCAGCAAAATCACCATATAGACGAAAGGAATCTCGTGGGTTCATTATGCAGTTATATATAAGAAATTAAGAGCGAATAATAATATAAAAATACTACTAAATAAATATTACAATATAAATATAAATTAAAAGTGAGAGAGTTTGAGAACAGAGCACGAATGGAGAGAAGAAAAATGCAGAACGACTGAGTCACTCAGTGTGAGAGAGGCAGAGAGAGTCACAAAAAGCACTATGGAAGATTGGAAGACTTGGAAGAATGAAAGTAGAGGGATTTTCGAGTGGAGGTGTGGAGAAGGAATGAAATCGGACGTGCCTTTTATAGGCGGATGAATGGAATAAAAATATTCCAACATGGCCCGTGTTGAAACTGACACGGTCCGTGTTGAACTTTTTGACCGCACAATCGCGCACTCGTGTTTGTGTTATCAAATCACGAATCCCGTTTAAAATAAAAAAAATGGGTTGTGTTTGATCGGCCGTTGTCCTCTTCTTAACACGGACCGTGTTATGGCACACACGGTCTGTGTTGAAGTACAAATACGGCATCCGACACGTCCCATCATCGAAGTACGCGGACCGTGCTTGTATTACACGGTCCGTGTTTGAACGTTGGAAAAATAACCCGTGCCAAAACGGGTCGTGTCATGCTGGGTCCGTATTCATTGTACCCGGGCCGTGTCGTGCCAATAGTGCGGATGGGCGACCCGGCACGATATGGCACGACACGGCCCGTTTTTTCGTGCGCGGGCCGTTTTTGTGCTGAGCCGAGCCAGCACGGATTTTAGGCGGACCGACGGCGTGCCGAGCCGTGCGGCCCGCACGAATTTCCATCTTTAGAACCACACAAGGGAATTCGAGGGCAGTGAGGTTATTTTTGTGCCATAGAATATGGCGACAATGATGACTTGGGCGATGAGCGACGACAACGACAAGAAGAGAGGTCAAGGGTTTTTTTTATCTCTAATAAATTTTTTTCTCAAGGGTGAATCGCCTATTGTGCGTTGAACCGCTCCATTAAATTACCCGTTGAACCACACCTAAAAAGATTTTTTGTCCGGCGTCAATGTTGAGGTGGACGTCCATTAAATTGTTTTATTTTACAAATATATACAAAAGTGAGGCCTTTTCTATACAAATATTTGAGGAAAAAAACGATGAATACATTTTAATATTTTTTGAAAGAGAATACACTTTATTTATTGTAAATATACTTACATTGCTTATCTGCTAATATATTTTTTATTAGCTTTGTTATAACATTTCACGGACTCAAATTTACTAAATAAAAAATTATAATATATCATCCTTTCCTTGATTCATCTAACATTTCATGCTCCCTGCTCTATAAACGTTGGTTAATGCGCGTAATTAATGAATTAAACGAAATTAGGACGGACTCGAGCGGAAACCGCAATTAAAAAGGTTGAATTCGACCATCAGAAACCCCCCAATTCCTTCTCCCCTTCCCCTCCAAATCCCTCAACCCTAATCTTCTCCTATTTCCTCTCCCTTCCGGCAGCGACAGCGAGATCGTCGCCGGCGGCGGTCAGCTGTCACATCCGCCTACCATCGGCGAGCTGCTTCGGACGGGTACGTCATTTTGTGCTCTCCCGATGCGTTCGCTGCCTTCTTGGGTGGCTCCCTCGGCGTCCGGTGCCAGTCGGATCCGCGCCTTGTCGCTATGGATCGGGCGATCGGGGGCCTTCTTGTCCGGGTGGTCAGAGTTGTCAATTCTGTTGGCGTTTACATCTGGGCTTCTTGTCGCAGGATCGAATCTGGGAGGCGGCTTGGCTGTTGGACGATTTGGCGGCATTTTGTTCCGTCTATTGAGTGCTTACGGAGAGGATCCGATCTTAGATCTGATTTTTGACGAATAAGGACGTGATCGCCAATTTTGCATTTTGCTGTTGGTTTTAAATTCTTCCGAAGATGAAAACTCACGAGCGTGCTGCTAATCTTGCGCTTCTAGGTATGGTTCCTTGCACGCTTGGTTTACGTTGTAGATGGTGGTAGTGGTAGCTATTATGATCTGTACTGTCGCTCTACTCATTTCATAGTTTCTGTTATATCATGTGTTGCTTAGTTGTGTAGAATCCGTTCATTGATTTTCTTAATCTCCTTTGGAATCTGTCAGTCGCAAGCTTCCACTACTAGCCCTCATGACAATTACACAATTTTAATCTCGCCATTAATGTGTGCAGGTTTGACTTTAGCGCCACTTTTTGTGAAGGTAGATCCCAATTTGAATGTAATTTTGACAGCATGCCTCACTGTTTATGTTGGTTGTTATCGGTCAGTTAAACCCACACCACCATCAGTAAGTACTCTTAATTTCATTTGTATCTGTGGAATGCAGCAGTACGATCTCTTAGTTTGACCATCCTTGGATATCATGACTCCATTTTTTCTTTTCTAATTTCCATTTTCATGAATGCAGGAGACAATGTCAAATGAACATGCCATGCGCTTTCCTTTAGTCGGGAGTGCAATGCTTTTGTCCTTGTTTCTGCTTTTCAAGTTCTTCTCAAAGGATTTGGTTAATGCTGTGTTGACCTGCTACTTCTTTGTTCTTGGAATCTTAGCTTTTTCGTATGTTCTAACGTGTTCAACGACATATTTATCGTATAGCTGATGTTAGTTTCGTAGAATCTGAGTGGTTCTTGCTTTTTGCTTGCAGTGCGACATTGTTACCATCAATTGAGCATTTTCTTCCAAAGAAATGGAATGAAAACCTAATCGTGTGGCGTTTTCCTTACTTCAGTTGTATGTTTGATCCTATTTCATCATGCCTCTACCATTTGTCAGTTATATAATGATATTTTCTTTTGCTAGAAAGTTCATCCTGTATATTATCCTTTCAATTACAAGTTATAAGGTTAATATGTAGCAAAATTTAACTGAGGAAGAACAGACATCCTCGTGACTTGTTTTGCATTATTCTGCTCATTTCTAGTGTAGTTTTATAATTAATTGTATCTCAACAGATTTCAAACCCCCTAAAAAATTCAACATATTTCAAACCAATTTTAGGCTTTGAAGAGAAATAAGAGATCATGTAGATAGTTTAGATATTTTTTTTTTTTGAGGGGGATTTAGATATTGATTATCAACAGATTATCTTGTTGTCCATGATTTGGTATTGTTGCTTCAGGTATATTACATTTAGGGCTCATTTCCCTGGCTATTTGTTTTGAGGGAGTTTACCTAGCTATTCCTTTAAAAAAAAAGCTATTGAGATGGGAAACAAGTTAATCCCGTCATCTTTCTCAATAAAAGAAAAAAGATCCATCATCGATATCAAATAAAAGGGAACTACTTATGTCTAATAGTTCTTGGGGAACAAATAAGTTGCAGGTATATAAGAACACCATCATTTATGGTCATATTTTGGAATAAAAGGGTATATAAGAAACATTCGTTTGACTATGAAGATCCATCATCGATATGAGATAAAAGGGAACTACTTATGTCTAATGGTTGCCTGGAAGAGCTGTTGACTGTTGGAAGAAAAGATTCGTTTGACTATGTTTCTTTTTATTGAGGAATGAGTATGTGCCCAATCTTCTGCAGGAGCCTGTGGTTCATTGTTTAGTTTGAAGTTGAAAACTTAATAAATCATGAAAGAGCAACACATAAAGTGGCTGGAATTACTGGTGTTTTAAAGTAGCAACACATTTTAACATGAAACATCAGAAATGCTTGAACTTTCTCAAAATAATTATCTTTCTTACTGCAGCTGCTTCAGTAGAGTTCACTAGATCTCAGATTATTGCATCAATCCCAGGAACACTTTTCTGTATTTGGTATGCTTCAAAAAAGCATTGGCTAGCAAACAATATTTTGGGAATTGCATTCTGCATTCAGGTAAGCCCCTCTTGGGCATTGACCACATAAGTCCATTAGCTTGACATGTTTGTGTTGCTAAGTGTAATATCTATTTTTTGTGATTCACACTTGCTTTTAGCTCCGGTTTTAACTATGTTCCGTAAGTCTTGGTTCTTTGTTATCCTCTTGATCATGTTCATTTTTTCTTGTCCCTGAAGTTTTTGTTGCATACATCTTCAAATTGAGCAATCCCTTTTTATTTGTCATTTTCTTTTTTGTGCTACATAATGCCAAGAAACTTTATGCTTTCTTTTGGAGTCATAGCTGAACTTTCTCAAACTTTTGTGTGTTATATATTATAGCTTTTATTTACTAATATTGTGAGGAGCATGCTTGAAATGCCACACACGACATATGTTTTCAAAGAACATAAAGATTGATGCCCTGGCGGCTTGGTGACAGAAATAAACTATAGTTTACATGTATAATCCATATCATGATACACTTGGTTTTCCCTTCGCCTTTTTGTCAATAACAGTTACGCATTGTTCTTTGTTTTGTAGGGTATTGAGATGCTGTCCCTCGGCTCCTTTAAAACTGGTGGAATCCTTTTGGTAAATAAAATAGGTTCTAAGTTTGAATCATCTATGTGTACGTTGGACATAATTTTATTTAATCATTTTCTATTCAGGTTGTACTCGATGTTTTTTTTTTAAATTTATTTTGCACGATCAATATGGGATACTGAAAGGATAAATAATATTTTGGAATGATAAACAAGCACTATGAAGATTTGTTTTGAGTAAGAAGAGTACTTTGCAAATTAAGGCATTAATACAACTATTAACAGATAATTTATGTGGAAGCTTCTAGTATTTATAAGATAAATTACAAGAGTTTTGTTAGCACAATGTGGTACATGGCCTCATGTTTCTTGTTAATTATTTGAGGCACCAAAAGTACAAAATTCAGACATCCAAATTGCTGCATCTTGATGCAAAAGAAACCATTATTTTCACAAATTAGATCAATATGCTTCTTCAAAATGTTGATATTTCTTTTTCTGGATGGCATTATATATTTATAGTACCTGATTGGTCTGAATTCTTTTGTAATTTGACGACTTCTAGCATATCTACATTATATAGCCAAATGTCACAGATGGATGCTGTCTACTGGGTCTTTGCATGGGTAAACCTACAACCTTTCGTGTGCTACAGCAATGTGGCTTTAGAGAACCTTTAATAGAGTCATAGACCAAGCCCTCAAATCTTTAGTTATATTGTTTCCTTTTCATTCCTGGATGGTGAGTTACATCCATTTTATTATGTTGCCCGTGTGAATGAAATGCCGTTAAGCTACTCTTAATTAGAGTGTGATGTTGTTGATTAACTCATAAATTCGTTTTGTTGTGCCCAACATGTTTGCCATATTGCCTAAGCTAAAAGTGTTATATGTAAATCTCTAATGGCATCTATTGGTTGGGGAAAAAAGTCTATATTACTGAAGATGCATACTGATTACTCAGAGATAATTATTTACTGTTTCATATCTGACTTGGAGACTGCATGGAGGTCACTTCGCGTTCTGGCACGTCGGAGATCGAGGTGGAAGACATCATTGACGACCTTTTGGTTGGTGCACTGCCATTTTGGCACCAGTGCCACTTTTTGGGTGGGGAGAGTTGCCTAGTTGAGCATTTTTGTACACCGCATCTCCTTTCCAATTCGGGATCGGGATTTTGGTTTGACGAGTTGTTTCCATTTTGTCGCTGCTCTCCCTTGGAGAGCCTATCTTTGTACATGACTTCCTTTCCACAGTGATATATCGCTGGATGACAACCACAACTCTGGTGGTCATCCTTTTTCTCCTTAAAAAAACATTTTTCAAAAACGAGAACCATACTATAGGTTAGGAATTCTGAGAAGCTGGGAAAAATGTTATTATGGATGTCATCTATTCTAGGCATTATGCTTTCCACTGTTTTTGTTTTATGGTTGATCTAAGACCGATTTCTTTGGACATTAATGTGGGCTACCATAACCTGTAATCACCATCAGACGCCGGAACATCCTATACTGTTAGGTAAAAGATATGAAAAGTCAAATGTTTAGGTGTAAACAATGTGCTTTGCCTGTATCATTACATCAGCATTACATTGAAAATATTGTTTCTTTAGCAAACAATATAGTGAGACTAGATGTGGGTTTGACATCTTTATTGTACTGATACTACCTAATATATTCATTTGATAATAAAATCTGGGGTTGCAAAGGCACCCATCCTTTACCTTAAAAAAGAAAAAAAAAACTACAGAAATTTGATATTCCTTGCTATATTTTTATGTGTTTAGGAGAAAAAGGTGTGTTGTGGTTATGTAAACTATTTAATGAGATTTTACGGTCGAAAAAGATGCCTGATGATTGGAGATTAAGTACATTAGTTCCTATTTACAAAAATAAAGGGGATATTCAGAATTGTGCAAATTATAGAGGGATTAAACTTATGAGTCACACTATGAAATTATGGGAAAAAGTGATTGAGCATAGATTGAGAATGGAGACTAGTATTTCTGAGAGACAATTTGGGTTCATGCCAGGAAGATCCACTACAGAGGCGATTTATTTACTAAGGGGGATGATGGAGAAGTATCGAAGTAGGAGAAGAGACTTACATATGGCTTTCATTGACTTAGAGAAGGCGTATGATCGGGTACCAAGGGATGTACTTTTGAAAGCCTTGCAAAAGAAGAGGGTGAATGTTGCCTACATTAAGGTAATACAAGATATGTACGATGGGGCATTGACTAGGGTTAGGACACCCGGAGGTGAGACAAATGAATTTCTTATAGGAATTGGCCTACATCAAGGATCAGCTTTAAGCCCGTATCTATTTAACTTAGTTATCGATGCTATAACCGAGAGTATCACAGAGGAGGTACCTAAGTGCATGCTATTTGCGGATGATATCGTACTTTTAGCGAATTCAAGAGAAGAGATTAATACAAAATTGGAAATATGGAGAAATACGTTGGAGTCAAAGGGTTTTCGTTTAAGTAGGAATAAAACAGAATATATGCATAGCAATTTCACAAATAAACAACTTAGAGACGATTTGAAAGTTAGGTTAGGGGAGGATATAATTCCTCAAGTGACAAAGTTTAAATATTTAGGATCAATTGTAAGACAAGATGGTGAGATTGATGACGATGTTAATCATAGAATTCAAGCTGGTTGGTGTAAGTGGAGGAAAGCCACTGGAGTTCTTTATGATAGAAAAGTACCCAATAAAGTTAAAGGAAAATTCTATCGTACTGCTATAAGGCCAGCAGTGTTATATGGTAGTGAATGTTGGGCTATGAAGGGACAACATGAACGTAAAGTGGGGGTAGCCGAAATGAGGATGTTGAGATGGATGTGTGGTCATACAAGATTAGATAAGATTAGGAATGACCATATACGTGAACGAGTCGGAGTGGCTCCTATTAGTGAGAAAATGGTAGAGAATCGTTTGAGATGGTTTGGTCATGTTCAGAGAAGACCATTAGATGCGCCAGTAAGAAGAGTAGATCAAATAATCTGGAGTCCGATTAAAAGAGGGAGAGGGAGGCCAAGGCGGACACTTGGCGAACTAATAGAGCAAGATCTATTGGTGAATAATATACCGAAAGGTTTGGTTACTAATAGAGCGGAATGGCGTCGTATGATCCATGTAGCCGACCCCACCTAGTGGGATAAGGCTTTGTTGTTATTGTTGTTGTTGTTCTTTTTATCTTTCTATGTAGTGGCTCAATGTCTCCGTATACACTTGTCATTTTAAGTGTTGCCTTCACAGAATAATTTTGTTATATCGAGGGTGAAAGAAGTTTTTGTTTCCTGAAGGAATTGACAGGGGTTCAAAATTGGTTTCACATGTTTCAATAGGAAGAGTGATCTTTTTGACAATCTCTCAAAATTTAAACATGATTTTTGAAAACTGGAATTTAAGTTAATTGTTAACTCTGGAAATCTTTTTGTTCTTGTTAATTCTTTGCCTTTTTGTTATACTATATATATATATATATATATATATATATTGTAATGTCTAATTTTTTCTTATAATTTCACAGGTTGGACTTTTCTTTTATGATATATTTTGGGTTTTCTTTACACCTGTGATGGTTAGTGTTGCGAAATCTTTTGATGCTCCCATCAAGGTTAGATGTCTATCATTGTCACTTGGACATGTTTCTTTTTACATGCATGCATATGTGCATTTTAATCTAATTGTTTGGGTGTTGTTTTGATCAACAGCTTCTATTCCCGACTTCTGATTTGACTCGGCCATTTTCAATGCTTGGCCTTGGTGATATTGTGATTCCTGGTAAGAAATTGGAACTGTGATGATATGTGTACTTTGCAACTTCATCTTCTCATGCTATTTTCATTGTCTTGTCATACTATTTTAAGATCACAGAAACAGATATAAGACTTTTAGTTGAAGTTCATTGGTAATTGGTTCTGGATAAGTTTTTTTTTAAAGGGTTCTGGATAAGTTTGGGAGAAGGCATTAGTTTTTATTAGATTTAAAAGTTCCCGGAAAGAACATGTTGGACAGGGAAATTTGTGAAACTTTTTTTTAGTCTGTCATAAACATGTGATCGGATTAGTACAAGAAGTTTTCATAACTTGGCTTCTCCAAACAATCACAGCCTGACTACATTTTTTTTCATGTTTGCTTTTTCCTTTTTTTTTCCATTTTCGCCTTAAGAAATAGTTAATTTGTTTCATTTGCAATTATCTGTATAAAATTAACTTTGTACAATTATATACGTCATAAATACTTTTTGATCGGGATTGCTGGGATTTATATTCTACAATCTTGTTAAGAATATCACCTGTGTATTAATTAGCATTTTTTTGGGCAAGTGGCTCTATTGACCAGTCTGGCTTAAAATAATCTGGATCCAATTTATTCTGTCTCTATGCAATTTTAATCACTGTTTTCATTAAAATTTTCTGATTTAGCTCAGGCTAAAATAATATCAGAGGTTTAATGCATCTTTGAATATGCTTTCTGCTTTCATCATGTTGCAGAATTGTTGATTACTTTAGTCATTGCTACTTTCCTGAATTATGCAAAAGCTATTTCATGGCGTGCATTGGTGATGCAAAATCACGTAACACAGTCAATGCCTGGATATTAATTTGTGTATTTGTACTATTATACATACTGTTAAATGAATTTACTTGCATTGGCTAATGGCCAATGGACAATTCACCCCTGGACAAAGATAATGGATGATTCCTTTTGATCTGTAGCCATATTTTTCTGCAGTTGGGTTGAGTCCATTTCTCTTTAGTAACCTCCGACCCATCTGTATGTATGTGTAATCAGATTTGTCATTGTTGATTTTCAGGTATCTTTGTGGCATTGGCACTTCGATTTGATGTATCTAGAGGGAAGCAAAATCGCTACTTCAATAGTGCATTTTTTGGGTACACACTTGGTTTGGTTCTTACGATTATTGTTATGAATTGGTTCCAAGCAGCTCAGGTAAACTACAAAGTCGTAGTTATTGTTGTGGTCAATGCTAATTAGAAATGTGCATTGTATGACAAGCATATAATTCTTCTTGCAGCCGGCTCTTCTTTATATTGTACCTGGTGTTATTGGATGTGTGGCTGTTCATTCCCTGTGGCTCGGGGATGTAAAACAGGTATGGTATTGGATTTTGTCTTCAAGTAGTTGGCCTTTTGTTTTTCTAAAATTTACCGTCATATTTGAGATCGTAGTTTTACATGTGAGGCACATTATATTTGATAGGCAATTGATTGTATTGCGTACATTATGGTTTTTTTCTTTTTACCCTTAATGTTCATTACCGATGGAAGAAAAATAGTTAAGCTGCACTTTTGAATCTCTTTGGATTTCCCCTAAAAGAAATCATTGATTTCTGCAGCTGTTGGAGTACAACGAGTCAAAATTGGAAGCTGATCCCAGTAGCAGTTCTCTACCTGAAGACAAAGATGTGAAAGCTAGCAAGAAAGAAGAGTAGTGTTGGCTTACAAACAATGAGAAGAGTAGTGTTGGCTTACAAACAATGAGAAGAGACATGTTGTTACTCTTTTTTTCTAACATGAGGGCTTGCTAATTTTGGAACTAATCGCTAGGTCATTGCTTTAAGATGTAGTTATTTAATCGTGTGGTTCTTAAGGAGAATATTACGGCCCCCTAAAGAGGCCACCAACCAGATCCTACACAAATAGTTGTGTAAGATCAAATATGTCGGATTTACTGAATGGAATCAGCTTCATAGAAAAAAAAAAAAAGGATTCGTTTTGTTTAATTCCAAGCTCTGTTCTGGCAGTCTACGTGATTCCGAAAGTTAAAAAACTCCCTGTTCAGAACATGAGAAATAGGTTTATAAAACTTGCCATCAATCAGAGCATATAAGCTGTAGGATTATGTCCTTTAAACTTGTTTATCCTTATTTCCCGCCGATCTAAATTGACGATTCCTGATGAGTTAAACCCGGGGCTTTGATTAGCAGCAAAAGGGGAAATATATTATTGCAGTTGAAGAAGTGACGGGGTGATCATGGATTCAAAAGCAAATTGCAGGATGCCAACTGTCCCTTGCAAGTCCAAAGGTGATGAAAGAGAGGAAACTCTACTTTCATATTAAAAAAAGCCTACTAGAGCACCATGCAGTGGTGTTTATGGAGTTTACGCACAGAAGCAAAGCCAAAAGCAAGCTCCTCCAATTTCAATCTTCCTTGCTGGCCATGGCGTACTCTGTCTCGGCGATGGCGGCCTCGGCCTCCAGCACTTCCTTCTCGGTCTTCTTCCCCTTCTTGGACTTGTAGTAGACGTCCATGAACGTGCCGACGGCCTTGTACTTCTTTCGGCACCCGTTGTAGAGCTCCTTGTCGAACATGTTCCAGAACTTGTCCTCCGTCAGCTCCGAGATCGAGTACTGCGTCTCGAAGCCTTGGTTCTGGATCAGCCAGTCCTCCAGCCGGCGGACCGCTTCGGCGCCGTCGAACGCCTCTCCCCTCAGGACGGGCCCCGGCGCGTAGTACACGCCGACGTCCGCAAACATCTGGGCGTAGCTGGTGTCCCCCTGCTTCAGGTCCAGCTCGAAGCCTGGCTCTGGATGCACCATTGTCTTCACGGGGAGCTTGAACAGGCGATGCGGGCAAAGCCAGATTGGATACACCTGAAATGTAGTCAAACGACACTCCCCGTTTGATGAACCCCACCAAGCACTCGGAAATTGATGAGAGATCATGCATGTAATTCGTAATTACCTCCATTTCTTGGTGCAGGAACTCGAGGGCGTCCGCGACCTTGTGCAGGGGCACCAACATGTCCTGTATGACGTGCATGTCGTGATAGTACTTCCTGATGGCCTCCCCCTGCGTTATCTTCATGAGCGAGATCTTGGGGGGCATTGTCCAACCCAACGCCCACCTGAACCACCACCGGTCCCCGAACGGAAGTATCAGCTTCATCTCCCAGAACAGGCTCCTGGTGTGCCTGTGGTAGTACTCCCTCGTCGGAATGTACTCCACGAACTCGCCCCTGTCCAGGGCCGTCTGCGCGTGCTGGTAGAACCACGGCTTGAACCACCACCCTATCTCGTTGATCACCCTGCCCTCCTTCCTGGCCTCCTCCCTCGAAGCGTACGTGCCGGTCATAAACACGCCCTCCGTAGGCGAAAAGATCAGGGACTCCACGAAGTCGGGCGCCGTTCTCATCTCCGGGCCGGCAAAGGAATCGGCGTGAGCGCGCGCCAACTCCCTAAGACTACCCCTCACTGGCTTGTACGTCAGCTTCATGTACTCCTTGATGTGTATGAGCCTGATCTCGGCTGAAACGAGCAGGCCGAGCGTTCCCTGAGACCACGGGATGGCGTAGAAGAGGTCGGAGTGCTCGTTGTCCTTGGTGGCTCGCACCACGCGTCCGTCCGCGAGTACGACCTCCAGGGAGACCAAGGTGTCGGCGAAGAGGCCGTAGATGTGGGAGCTCCCTTCGATGCCGTAGCCATTGATCAGCCCTCCGACGGTGAGGTCGTCGAGCTCGGAGACTACGGGGATCGCTAGGTTCAGGGGAACAGTCACGCGGCTGAGCTGTCCCATCGTCACGAGCGGCTCCACGCGGACGACCATCCTCTCGCTGTCGACCGCGAGGACGTTGTCGAACGCCGAGAGGTCGACCTCGAAGTGGCGCGCGCGCTTGTAATCCACGTTCCGCATGCCGACGACGATGTGTGGCTTCCGCGCCGTACAGACGAGCCCGTCCCTGAAGGGGTTCCTCTCCTTGAGCCGCCTCACTACCTTCCTGGTGTTCTCCTCGTGCTCCTGTTGCCTTCGCCGGTACGACTTCCTCGCGGCCAGGAACTGCCGCAGGTAGGCGAAGAAGTAGATGACGTTGGAGAGAGGGATGACGACGAACAGTATGAGGATCCATCGGAACTGCACCAGGTAGTCCACCCAAATCTTCTTCCTCTTCGGCCTTGGAGGCGCTAGTCCATCAGCCATGATCAAGATTCTGGTTTCTGACAGTTCATAGAAAAATAAAAAAATGGTTAACATGAAATTCCTTCGGAATTGAAATATATACCGTGACCACACCAGGAACTATAGCACCACGATTTGTGGCCTAAATAAAGATAAACATTGTGCAGGTAGCAACCACGTTCTGATTGCAGATGAAACAATATGCACAGGAATTCACAATAGTTGCTTGCATCAAAACCCGAAAAAACACCTGTTCGTACAGAAGTGCTACTACTGTAAGCTTATTACAACTAATTTGTTGAAACTAAAGCTTAAATACGAAAATGCAGGTGACTATTCTGCTTGTATGATGAAACAATGTACATAATAATTCATATACTTGTAGCTGTTGGATAGAACGAAAGCGCAGATTACTTGTATCAGATCCAGAAAAAGGTCACCGCTTTGAACTACTACTACTATGAGATTACCAAGACCACCAGATTATGATCTGTGGCACTCCTGCTAAAACAAAAATTTGGGCAGAATTTAAATGGCATTAATGCATCGGAACCAGAAAAGGAACACCAGTTTGAAATTACATGAGAAGTCGTCTAATTCAGTAGAGTTATTCCTGACAATTCTATGGAACTGAAATATGTGCGGATGGCAACTTTATGCGGAGAGAAAGAAAGAACGAAAGAAAGAAAGAAAGAAAGAAAGTAAGAAAGAAAGAGGAATAAAAAAATGTGGGGTCTTGATCATATCATAATTCGAGTTGCTGAGTGAGGTGAAAGCTGCAGGCGCATCACATGCGTGATTGTACTAGTGTTTCTGAGGAATCAAGGCCTGTTGATCAGGGTAGGTGAATGCGAGACTGTCTCTCCCTTGTTTGTTACTTCGTTTGAGCTGTCTCAAGGAGAGAACAAAGGAGAGCAGGGAAACTACTTGCCAGTTGTCGAGGCCAAGTCCTGATGCTGAAAACTGCTAAAAGGATTATGCCAAAAGAATCAGATGGGAGTTTCTGCAGAGAATTAGGTCTCATTCGATCTTTATGAAGTGAGATTCTATGCAAAAAGGCAGGTATATGTTTTTCAAATTGAAACTATGAAGTATGGAGCAGACGAAAAGAAATCAATGTATAGAAATGTAGGAGTATTCTCCTTGAAACATGAAAGCTTCATGCATGCAATGTGTATCTCTTGACCCAATTAAGTCCAAAACAGCACTGGGTACTAGATGCATGTTAGTGCCGTTCTTACCTGAAGAAGATGTCGGTAACTACACTGCTGCTGCTACTACTAGAGATATAGCACTGTATTTATACTGCATATAATAGGTGATATAGAACTGAAAGAAAAGAAGCTTTTATGCTGTCTCTTCTTAAATAGAAGACATGACAAGATGAAAAAAAAAGGAGGAACATAAAAGATCACCAGGCTCTTGCTACCTACTCCAGAACCGGAGCATTTACGTGGCTGATGAGACTCGGAAGTATCGGCTCTCGTTTGTGCTTTTTCCATTCATAAAAAAGTTTCAATTCAATGTATATTTTATCTGAGATAAAGTAAATCTACCAAGATAATTTTATTCTAGAAAATAATTTAACGGTTGTAGTTGAGGTATATAACACATGCTTACCATTCTAGTAAAAAGAAGCTTGTGAGAGAAACTAAATCAAGTATGGACAAAGGCTCATTGTAGCCAGAAAAAAAAAGTAAAATTGAACCTTGGCTTATTTATGAAATGCAGGCAATGTCTTGTTTATTTGTTATTAAGTCACATTATTAATTTGATGTTCATATACATTTTATAATAAACTACCAAATAATATATGTATATGATGCAAATTTAATTATAAAACTAGTTTTATATTTTAATAGTAAGCCTAGGCTTTTTATTCCCCATATTTACTTATAAAGGATTTATGCCTTGTCGAGTTTTAGTGAGAATGTACTGTCTATTTTGGTTAAAAAGGAAAAGCATAGTACTTTCAAAGTAAGCTATTTCAACAATAAGGGGTTGAGACGAAGGATAATCTTACTTATCAATGTTGCGTAGTCGGCATGGAATGACCTAATTGAATTATTTTAATTGGATAATAAATCAATCTTTAAACTCCGCCTATGTTTTATAGCCGGTCCCAAGCCCGGATAAAGGAGGAGGGTTGTGTTAAGCCCCGACAGTCAGCGTAAAACCCTGTCGAATCTCATGAACATGGATCAACGAAGTCGTATGATCCATGTAGCCGACCCCACCTAGTGGGATAAGGCTTTGTTGTTGTTGGATAATAAATCAATCTTTAACTTATGAACAATGCACTGTGTAGCGTGAATTGGCCCATCGGTACAATTTTACCGGAGACTCGGTTAAGAAAAAAATAGTATAATAGTTCAATTCGATACCGAAACATTATTCATGAAGTATTTGCATGGTCACTTGTGTGTGTTCTGCTCTGGTCGGTGTTACTTCACACAAGTGTCATTGAAGGCACTGTATCTGTAAGTTTCTCCATGTACACCGGGGTGTGTGTGGAGGGAGCATCGCGTCAACATGCACTCAATGTGGGCCCTTGGATCTCGATCCAGAGCTCGACAAAAAGTTTAATAATTGCAAGCACATAATTTGACACGTTCCACGGCATCAGGCATTAATCAATCTGTCCAAAGTTTATTATTTCTCTGACATCATCTTCTTTTGTGGTATTCATTGCCCGAGAAGTTTGCTAGCTTTTATTCATTGCATCAATTGAAAATTAGAAGGCTTCTGCTCCCCTCGGAAATGATGGCATTTGCCTTGCTACGTCTTGAGTATCGATGCAGTCTGAGACCTGTACACATCGACCTTTTTGTGGTTCCTAGTTTTTTTTATTATTATTACCTTTTTACCAGAGGCTGTAGTATAGTGCTCCTCGGAGAACAAAAGATATTGATGAGTGGTGATTCTAATATATTATCTACCTGATGTCAAAGTATCGACTCAAGTAGCTATGTAATAAACATACGTAATTATTGAGTATGTAGAGCACCTAATTCTTATTTTTTATTATTTAATTAATTTAATAATTATATTTAATAATTAAATTAATTATATACTTTTTAACTAAAGAAATATATATTTATTATGATAATTTGATAATAAAAAAGTATCATATCAGACTAAATAAATTACAGTCGTTAAATTAGTCATATTTATTAAAATAGTTCGATCATGATCATGATCTTAATCTTAATTATATTTATTATTTAACACATATTTAAATTTAATATATATTTATTTTATTAATCTAATAAGTAAAATGAATACTCTGTTCTACATCAAATCTTCTACCTATAGATTTTCCTCTAATTCATAATGTACCGTAGAATTATAGTGGTTGGGTTGCATTATGCACTACTTAAAAAAAGTATGAGCTCAAGTTAAAAGAAGTGTAAATACATTTTTTTTGTTTCTGTTTACAAAGACATGGTCAAAACTTAGTACAAAAAAGGACAATTTTTACGATGAGATTTGCACCTAGTGACCACTTCATTTTTATAGATAATGGAGTGTGCCCACTACCACTGCCTCGTGATAGTGGCTAGATTTGCAAGGACATGCAAAAAGAGAGAAGGAAAGATAATGCTATATAAATCAATTTTTATACCCATCCTCTCCTTTCTCCACCTATATATTTCTTTCTCTCACCCTTGCGCAAGCACATACGCTCTCTTCTATCTCGTCTTCTTGCTCCACTTCCAATTGCTACAGCACCAAAAAATCAAAGGGCACAAAAGATGTAGGCAGCGTTTGGGATGGCCCAAAAGCATCTTTTTTTGTAAAAAAAAACTTGCTTTAAGTGAAAGGAGGGTCGGCTTTAGAAAAATGTAAAAAAATTACTTTGGCATATAGATTTTTTTGAAAAAAATAGCTACAAAAAATTCTACCAAACACCGAGGAAGGAAAAATAAGTGAACTTTTTACAAAGGCCTTTGGAAAAGTCACACCAAACGCAATTGTAACGTCGTTTGAGGACATGCCTCGTCAGAAGATCGTATATCCAATTCAATAATTCAATTTTTCAAATAAATTTCACTAAATATCTTTCAACTTTGATGGTTTTTCATCATTATTTTTCATCTTCATTTTGTAATTAGACTATTCTCTATATTTTAACTTATTTTAATAAATGCCCTTTTAACCGAGAATAACCATTTTTTTGATCATTGCACACATTATTTTAAAATAAAAATGATATAAAATATTAAAAAGAATTAAAAAATAAAAAAGGAGCGGGTGTGTGCTCCCTCTCCCCTCGGACAGTTGGGGTGGCTGCCCCCTCCCCCTCGCACAAATAAGAGGGGGAGGGGGGGAGGGGGGAGGACGTCGCCAAAAAGAAGAGGGAGAGGGAGGGCCTACGCACTCTATGCGCGTGCAATGGGGAGACGCCTATCCCTCCCCCTCCTTTGTGCGCTCCACACATGCGCAGAGGGGAGGGGGGAGGTGCCCTCCCCTCCCCCTCTCCTCAGCGCCACACACCTCCTCTCCGGCGCCGAAGAAGATGAGGGCAGTCTCCTCCTCTCCCTTCGATGCCTGAGCATCGGTCGGAGGGAGACGAAGAGGGGGCACGCTCATTACCCCCCTTTTAAAATTATTTTAATATTATTTTAGTGTTTTGTATAATTTTAATTTTAAAATAATTCATCATGTCAGCGAAATGGTTGGAAAATTGGCTATTCCCGATTGAAAGAGCATTTAATGAAACAAATTAAAAGATGGAGGATAGTTTAGTTGCAAAGTGAAGTTGGAAGATAGCGTTAGAAAAATAGATAAAGTTGGAGGGTATTTAGTGGAATTTTATCCCAATTTTTTATTTTTGCTTTAACGGATCAACAATATAACATAATACAAGAAAGGCTTTCTGGCACGATCCCGATTTAAACCGAGATTTAAACCAAAGTTCGCAACTCATTCGGATGATCAAATAAATATTATAAAGGAATGCGGAAATATGATGTAAATTTTTTTTATAATGCAAGAATAAAAATATCACTAAACAAATTATACAATAAGTGTTTATCATTTCAGAGCAAACTAACTTTCTTAAGTTTTACATTTCACAAAACGACTTTGGCTTCTTACAAGTTACAAAATAAAACATATATATTACACGTAAGAAACTCCCTCGACATCTTAACACAAGGATACGAAAGTAACAACTCCTCTCATTACCTTTACATCAAAAGAGTTAAATCCTGCTAAGACTATAAGTTTCCACGATCCAAGAAACTATACTTATATGAAAATATTAGAAACAACATTGTGAGCAAAAATAGTTCAGTAAGTTAATAACTTATAAGCTATGTATTGCCATCTAATTAATTCGAAGAGATATGCAAAGGCATAAAATAATTATAACGTCACAAACGATGTTTTCATATATTTGAAAATAATATATACAATTTCCTAATCAAAATCATCACACTCTAATTGCAATCAATATCATTCAAATCATATTAAATAAATGTATGCAAATGCAACACTCTCATATGAATGCACGGATCACCAACCGGCCAGTGGTCGGTAGGTGGACTTTGGAAGTGGCTCCCATCGTGATCAGCGATGTAGCACTTAGCTCCATTCTACCTTATCCCTTTCGGGGAACATATCATATATCGATAGGTGGACTCTAGAGGTGGCCCCCATCGTGACTACTCACGATGTGGCAATTAGCTTCGTATGGCACTTAGCTCCAGCCTATTTCATCCCATTATTGAGGAACAGAATGATGAGAAACACATCACTTTTATGATTTGAACACAAGCCTATCACACATGAAATATAATTAATTGGAGAGGTACATGACCCTTAAGTATTTACTCTTATAACTTAAGTAACTATTTATCACAAGAGTTGACCTACTATTATTAAGACAAATTGTATACATAATAAAAGAAAATTCATATTTGCTTGAATTTGATAACCAAATTTGTTCATTCTAATTTTTCTTATTTATTGATTACTAATATCTTAATTTCAGATCTTATTTCATTGTGCTTTGTTGACAAGAAAAATAATATTCAGCCTAACTTCGAGGGTATTTCTTTATTCTGACAGACTGAGTGACCTTAGTTGTACTATTTATATAAAATAAGAAACATGTCATATTTGGATAATTTAATTTTTTTATAAACATAGACTTCATAGGATGCAACTAATAAAATTCCTTGAATTTGTATCTGTACTAAAAATAAATTTAACAAATACTAGCACAATCTGCCCTATGTTTCATCCTGACAGACTGAGAGAGGAGAGGCTCGGTAAAACATTTATAACTTTCCATACATATATCATTTTCGAGTGATTCAAATTTTCAATGAAACCTAACATGATTGCTATAATGTTATAAATTATCAAATAATTCAATGACATATTGGATTTAATACATAATTTAGAAAATCGGGTAACAGTTTCGACGGACAGAGTGATAGTACCTTAAAGATAAGAACATAATTTTCTCCACAGACATTATATTAACTTGATTCCAAAGCTCAATGAAAAAATAGACTCAGAGGGTATCATTCATAGTAAATTTCATAATTTCTAGAGTACCCTAAGGTATGCAAATCATCGGCTAAACATTCGGGAATGATTTAATTATACCTAGGATTTATTCTTCTTCCTTATGAAAACTTGAGTTTAATCCCTTAATTAAGAAAATCAGAAAGGGACAAGATAGAGAGATTCAGAACCCTAATTAGAGAAACATGCAATTAAAATCAATAAAAGAATCAGACGTATGAACATACCACAAGTTAAAAATCTAATCCCTTCTTTTTCCTCCAATTTCCTCCACTAGAAGCACATGATCCTTTTCTTCCACTTGGATTTTTAGATGAGGTGGTAAAATGATAGAAATATGTGTGAAAGCATACAAGGGGTGGATGATAATGCATAAGGAACCGACTTTTGAAATCGGCCAACTTGGAGTTATGAAATTGCCCTTGTAGTTGACAATATTTACATGTAATCGTCATTTAAGTAAATGAAGTAAGACATTACATGTAAATAAGAAACTACCCCTCATTTGAATTCAAATAAAAATTTTATAAAAATAAATAACCAAGGAACTGAAATCTAAATTTTTGTCCGAAGAATAAAAATCACAATTTCACTGATTTTTAAATTTTGTGTCCATGTTTTACTTAACAAAAACACTTCCTAAAAATTATTAAAAATAAATTTTAGAATTCTTTGATGTATAGGAATAATTAACGGGACTTTAATGTTTCAAATTTTCACTTTTTCGAAAATCATATTTTCATGACTTAGATGAATTTTCACCAATTTCAACAATCACAAACTATAAGTTACAACTCATGTCTTAACACATATCATTTTGCTTAACAATAATATGATATATAACCCATGTGATTATATGCGAATTAAATTTGGGATATTACACTTTCAAATATATCATAATTTTAAAATCAAAATACACATTTATGAGTTTATAATTTAAATGGAACTAAATAATAAAGAAACTAAAATCAAATAAACTAAACCATCCCCTCCTAGGTGCAAAGACATCGCATGCCGCACCATCATTTATGATACATACTCATCATCAATGTATATAAATTTTTAAAATATAAAATAATTAGTATGTAAAGTTTAATAGACAATCAGATACTTGATTAAAAGGAATCAATAATGATCGAATAAATACATGTAAACAATGTGAATTATTCAATAATTTTTTGTTATCAATAAGATGATAATAAATTTATCCATCGATATTATAATAATTGTCAATGGAGCTTATCAATTAACAATCCATTATCAATTTCGTATTGTCTATATCAATTAACAATTCAATATCGATGTCAATTGTTAATTCAATTAAATGTAGAAGACACATTTTTTAAATTTCTTTAATCTTTTCAACTTAATAAGGAGAGTTCTCAATAATTTTTAAGAACATACTACTTTTATACAACAATGGTCAATGGTGGGTGCAAGACTATGCCAAGTCTCTGCTCGAGACATGAGAACTCCGTTGTGGAATTCTTGAAATTTGTTGTACAATGGAGGATGAAATATTAAATAAGCATTGTGACAAAATGATCAATTATACACAATTGATCACCATAATTATATGGTAAAATACAATAATGAGTTTTTTTATTATATTAGTCAGATAAAAATAATAATACAATAATCATAATAACCTCAAGAACAATCATATTGACTCATAGTAATCTTATAATAAACAATGAAACAAAGAACTTGCATGATTAGATATTAATCAATTATAGTTAACTATTGACACTAGTCACAACTACAAGCCATGAACAACCCTAGCCTTGCCGCCCCTGCCTTGTCATGACCACATGTCGTGATAGGCCTTGTAGCTATGAATGATGACTGCCGCTTGGATTGTGACTTGGTAGTCATGATGATCACCACCTTGATCACAACTGCAAGTTGCGATTACCCTTAAGATGAAGAAAGCCTAGTCGTGATCATCTTGTCACATGACAACCCTTTGCCTGTCTTGTGGTATGATTGCAACTTGCAATTATGTCCTCTGGTTGTTATCGTACCATATTGACATCGCATGAATTTTGGCCAATATTGAACGTGACTTATGCACAAGATTCCTCCCTCTCTATAAAAAATTCTGATTATTATGGTATGTAAGAGGGTCGTCGGTCAAGTTATCATACGTTAGAATCTCCAATCATCACAGGAGAGAAGATGAAAGAGGCTTGTGCCATGGTGAGTGAAAAAATATGAGGGCTCTAGGGTGTATTTATAAGGACTAATCATCCTTTAACTCCAATTAAAATTATTAATTAATTGTGATCTATAATCTTAAAATATAATCTTTTTGTTTAACTTAAATTTAATTTAAATACTCAACTTTAATCCAATCCAAACTACTTTGTTATCTAACTATTTCTTTCATTTAAATTACTATATTATATTCTCTTTAATATCTTATTTTTGGATTAAATTAATTAAATTATTATTATTTATTTTATTAAATTTGGGACATTAGCAAAGAGCTCTTGTTTACATGTCAAGTCTAAGGAATGCAACTATTGCTAGCTCTTTCCAAAACATTACATGTAAGCATATTTTAGTGAAGATAATAGGGTTTCTTAAGGGGGTCTTGACTTTGAAACCTACCATATGTAGAATACTTCCTCTGAAAATCATCTGTCATAGTGAGGCATGCAACCTATGGCGATAGAGATTAATTGGGTGATAAGATGTTTTGATTTATATTCGACCATCAGATACTGTGACTGACAACAGAAAAAATTATGTAGAACATTTTCTTTGAGCTCCACTATCTTGAGTCAAATGAAAATTTGAAAGATGAAAGAAATTGAAACTTCTTCACCAAATAGTCACATGGAAAAGCAAATCATGCCTTCTCCGAAAAAAATAAAAAAAATCAAATGCATCCCAATCTTCTAGGAGGAGATCCTTCCTCTTGATCTCATAGCTCTCATGTAGTCGAATTTTTGGAGCCTCTTCATTAGTTGATCATGTTGTGCAAACATATTTATTGTCCTCTTATTATGAGTTACTAAACAAATGTGAAAAAAAATGAATTCAAGTTAAGATAAGATAACCTAGCTTGAGTAGTTCATTGATGCGAGAATTGATAGCAATTAAATGCTAGCAAGTGTACTAGTCGCTTAAGTAATAAAGTGTAAGAGTAGAGTGTCGAACCCATGAAGAATTAATTTACTTAACTAAACTAATTTTAGATGTTAATAGGAGATGACATAAAGTTTGGGTAAAAGTATGCAAAATTTAAAATAACAGAAAAATATAGACTAAAACTAAACTAACCTATTGATGCGTAGGTTCTTAGGATGATCTATAATGATAGGAACAATATGTAATTCTATAAAATCAAGCATAAACTTAATTTCAGATTTAGTTTTTAGACGGATTAAGAATACTAAAGATACGATCTCCCGCATGGGTAAATCAACTATCTTAAGACAATAATAATCTAAAAGTATTCTGCAGGGATATGCCTTCAGTTATATTGAACTTAAGATGTAATGCGTTGTAATCCCTAAACTACACAATCACCCACATGGGTCAATTCATGCAATACCGTATAATCTAATATGCCACATGGTTTCTACAATATTACGACATGAATTGCTTCAACATAAAAGTTAAGAATCAATTCGAACAGAAAATAATGAATTAAGAATTGATTACACTACACAGTCAATAATCAATTTAGAAATCTTTAAATTCTGAAGGAAAGCGTTAAGCATAGCAACCATGTTAATAAAAACTAAACTAATTATTTGATTAATTAGAAATAAAAAATTATTCACACATTAAACGCTTGCAACTAAAACTAAATGATAAAACGAAAAATAATTATCCTGGTGCTAAGATAGATAGATTAAACATAAAAAATCTTGAATATCATCCCAACAATATGTAGAACAAAAAGTACTCTTCAGAAATAACGATGAAACGGCTACGCAATCCTCGCACTAGTCTATCGCATAGAAGTCTTCTCTTTTGCCCTTTAGAAGTTCTCTTTATTCATGGCTTGAAAGCTTCGGTTGCAGGCCCTAGCATGATCTCTTCTGGCTGTAGAAGGTCTTTATTTATAGGGGATTGAGTTTTCATGTGATCGAAGAAGAAACAAAAACCTTTTCAATGTGAAATAAGGAAAATTTGAATCTGAATTAGTTCTAAAATTTTGGTCTTGTCAAACTCCGAAATTTGGGGTATAATATGTTTTCAAATCATCCTAGGATCATATAATATAAGTAGGAATCCTTGTGCATTCAAATTCTTCCAAAAATCCATCCAAAACTCGAATCTGAGCTTCATCTCAGCCTGTTAGGACGATTTAACGGCCTAATCAGTGTTCGAATCGCATTATGAATAAGTTTTCATGACCCGTGAGATGGTTTTTACGGCCCTTACAGTGTTAAAATAATGGATTTCATGGCCCGTGAAAGTCTATTCACGATCGTGACTCAAGATGGCTGAAAAAATCGCATTTTAACGGGTATGTTAATAAGTTTATAGCCCTTTTCACGGTCCATTAAAATTCCTTCACGACCCGTTAAAGTGTCATTTCACTTGTTTCACTGTATTTCATTTTTGACTCCGTTTTAACTCCGATTTGAATACGATTTTCTCTGTTGGCTTCGTAATTCAGTTTTCTCTAGATAATAAAATACAATATTTGTGTAGATTTTCATTTTTATAAAATTAATATAAATAAGTCATAAAATGATGCATGCTATTAGAAAGTAATTCGAAATGGGATTAAATGCAAACATAGTGTCCTCATATAAAAGCGATCAGTGCAAGCATTTAAATCTCTTTTTCAACAATGTCGATTTAATAATTTTGATATATATATATATATATATATAGTGGAAAATGGATGTGTTCCTCACTTATTCACCGCGATCTACAATGCAATCCAGACCGTCCATCGTGTTCAATCAGGGCGCTGCGATCTACTTTTTTCCTCTGCAATTCAGGGATGGGAACACACAGAGATTGCTCTTCATCTCTTCCTCTGGAATTTATTGATGAAAAATCAGGCTGCTATCTATTCGCCATCACATGATGAGATAGTAGAATGCATAGGAAACATTGCTGCTCTTGTTCGCCGAGAGTGCGATCTTGATTGCTGACAAGCAGAGTCCAAGCAAGCTCCATCTCCCACTATGTATAGACAATTTTTAATATTTTTTGGCTCATCTGTCCAAAGCTTCTACAACTAAGGAGGACCTCTCACAAGCTTGTGGATTTGTTTTCTTTTAGTTGTTCTTGTGCCACGTTTTCTTTACGGTTTGCCATTTTTTCTCACCATCGGATGAATTTTTTTTTTCATCTAGAGCTTCTAACTTCTTTTGCCGCTCTCTACATTAGATCTCTCCATCTTGAATTTTGCTTTCTTGATCTCCAACTTTAAGGTACGAAAGCCTGCTCAATTATGAATTTTTGTGCTTCTTACCTTCTATGTGAAACTAAATCTTTTTTTTTGTTGTGATGCTCTTTTAGCCTAAGATGTCATCATCTGCTTCCTACATGTCAGTAATTCTCATGATAGGTTTGGCATTGGATTGGAGCACATGATCTAGAATATGAAAATTATTTGCATTACTATGATGGGAATTTGGAATACTTGTAAATTCAGCTTGCGAAGGAGAGTAGTGATGTTCCCCGGGCATTCTACCATCTCAGCATGCGAAGGAGACATGAGAGTGACCTAATTTTCCATCCCTAAATCACAAAGGAAGATGAAAAAATGAGGGAGAGAGAAAGAGTAGTATGCGTGTATTCCCATTCCTAAATCGTAGAGGAAAAAGAAGATAGATCGAAGCGCTCTGATTGAACACGATGGATGGTCAGGATTGCACTGTAGATTGCGGTGAATAAGTGAGCAGTGCATCCATTTTCCCCATATATAATATATATATATGTATGTATGAATTTAATCCACCAATTTGTTTATTTCATAACTTATATTATAATTAAACCATTTTTTCTTTAAATACTTTTATGCCATTTAGTGATCATGATGATGAAAGTCTCAATATCCTTTTAATTAAATTAACCTAAAGCTTCGATGCAAACTCCACTTTTGTTTTCACAACTCAACTATTTGGACATACCATAATTACTAACAAGATGATTTGGAGTTTTTATTCTTTTTATATTACCATGATTACCTTTTTAATAATTAGCAGTATAATTTGTGTGCATAATTTGAATTGAGTTTTGAAGGCAAATGAAAGAGGAAAAATACTTTAACTCATTAAGTATTTTAAATATCATAGTTAAAGATTCAGTTATTTTTAAGAAAAAAATAGAGTTGAGTCAGACCAATGATAGGCTGACTACTCGCACTTTTATACCATATTTTGAGAATCTAGTTTTGGATCTTTGGACTATCACATGAGGAGTATACAAGCATCCTATTCAACTTGAACAAACTTCTTATGAATACTATACTCTTGCACATCACTAAAAATCAAGATGTTCACTTGCTATTGATTCCTATTGAGATTTACATGGCAAGAAGGTCACTTGGGTCTTGTGGGTTATGAGCAGAGACATCTCATGTTGCATGTGTAGGTCACCAGTAAGGACATGGCACATTTTTTTTAGTGTCCTATAGCCACAAGGGTATGGCGCATTATACAATGTAAGGTGTAGATTGATTAGGGTAGTCAACACACATGAAAATAAAAAAGGAAGACATCCATTGCTAGAATCTCCAATCTTGCGGGCCTCGTGGTACAATGTAACCATGCCATTTTTTAAGGAGATAGGTGCTACCAAAAGAATTGTATACCTTGTTTCTTTTTTAGTTAGTGAGTGATGGATTGGATAATAAGTGTAGGATCCCAAAGGGCACTAAGGGGGAGAGGGGAGGGGGGGGGGGGGTCGTGTGTGAATTAGTGTTTAAAAATAAAAGTATCAATTTTCATAAACACGTCGCGAAAGCTTAAAATCAATTCATTAAACGTTTTAAATCAATGCAATTCAAATCATAAACATAATATGAGAAGGAGAGAGGGAGAGAGAAATCAAACACGATGGTTGTTGACAAGGTTCGATCACACTTTGACCTACATCCCCGTTCCAACTTCTGGACCTTGAGACCGTCGGAGATTCTACTAAAATACTTTTTTTGTTCAAAATGGGGCAAGGTAGAAAGCCCTTTACATCAACTACCTTTTCTCCGCTTCGAGAGGTAAGACAACCTCTCCTCCTAAGAAGCTTATTTTTTCTTTCTCTCAAGAGCTAAGATATGGAACCTCTTTTGCACACGACCTCTCTCAATTTTTCTGAACAAATATTTCTCTCTTTTATAATACTATGCTCACAAGAAGTGACATATAGTCTCAACATTTTATTTCGCACGTTGAGTCAATCGGTCGGCCGGTGTATCGACTGGTATAGTCTCGACGTAGAACTGGTAGCTCATGCATTGATCGATCGATCAGTGTCTTGAATTGGTCGACCGGTATTGTCTCGACCGACTTTCTTTGCTTTGACCAATAGGTTCACCAACCTGCACTATTTTGAGCATAAGTTTTTGCACAGATATCCAAATGAGATAATGATTCTATGAATAGCTAATAAGATTCTCTACAATTTGATATTCATCATTTATCCACAATCTAATAAGACTATAATTAAGTATTTAATCAAAGTTTAGTTCATAAAGTTGTTCTTTTTTTCTTTAAACTTTTTTCAGCATTTAACTTTAATCTATGGAGGTTTCTATCATCAAAATATAATTTTATATGGTATTAAAACTTTGCTCCAACAATCTCTCTTTTTTTATGAAGATAAATCGAGAAATATGAAAAATATATAAGTTGCAAAAAAGTTGTAAAATCTTGTAAAATTAATTTTACTCCTCCTAAAATTTAACTTTCCTTACAATGATAGATATTCACATAAGTACTAATTACAAGGTACTCTTCATATAAAATTATATTCATATTATATTTTTCCCCTTTTTGTTTCATCAAAAAGTAGTTTGCAAATGAATGACATAAGAAACCATATATAATTCCTCCTTTAATCGTGTTGTCAAAAAATATATTCTCCCATTTTTTCATAAATATGTAAAGTATTACTTCATAAAGAGTTATAAAATATGCAAAAAAAAAATAACTCCCCATAAATTTATGGCAATATTATAATCATAAAATGAAATCAAATTGATCAAGAGGTTATGAAAGCTACAAGTCTCAAAAAATTGTATTAAGAATTAAAATATTACATAAAACTTTGATACAACAATAATATCAATATGTCAAAAATAAAGTTAAGAAGTTTTTAACATGCTCTCCTTATCATTATGACCATTTTTATTTTTCTATTTTATATGTTCCTCTTTTCTTTCATGGAAATAGTAATTTTAAAATTTTGAGTGAACTCAAAAAGTAAATGATACTTTTATCGTAACTTTCGTGCCTTCACATTTTCAATTCCACTGGTCATTTGCTTTACATGTGAAGCACATCTGAAAAATAATTATTTAACCTTTGGTACTCAAATTTCTTTGGATCCTATTTTGTTAGTCAAGGTTCCTTTTGGAACATATATCATTCCATGTTGCGATGATTTTCTTATTTTGGATTGATGTGTAATGACTATAAAATTCACATGTAAAACATGTAATATGTGATTTTCTATCGTAAGAATGATTAGATTTCCAATAAGAATTTTCGTGTGCAAAGAATTTTCTAAGATTATTTCTCGTTATATGATAAATAGCTTTATTTTGTATATTTTTTAAAGAGGCATTTTTCTTCTTTACTTTTTTTAAAGAGCATGCTAGTTTTACAATTTCACATGCATGTGTAATTTTAAAAAATTTAATTTTATTTTTCAAGTTCTCATTTTCCACACAATATATATCTTTTTCTTCTTTTAAATTTTCAAGCTCATGTAATAATTTTTCATTTTCCTCTTTAAGTTAAAAACACATTTTTTATGAGAGGAAAGTTCTTTATTCAAATCTAAAAAAATGTTTTCTTCGAAAGAGTTCGATAAGTTATTATTCGAATTTGAAGAGCTAGAACTTACATCATCGGTGTATACCATTAAGCATAGGTATGGTTCATCATTAGAAGAACTTGATGAGTCACTTATTTCATTTGACTCTTCATATTTTTTCTTTTTTCTTTTTTGAGATGTCTCTTCTTTGTGTTGTTTGTATGATCTTCTAGTTGACTTCTCATTATTCTCTTTCTTTTTTACCAACTTGAGATACTTGCCAAGCTTTCTTGTGTAGCGTTCGAGTATTTTTTCATCCACTTCCTCTTTACTTGAGTCTTCTTCCTTTTCATTTGCTTTTAATGCCAATGTCTTCTTTTTTGGAGCTTTTACTTCTTCTTATTGGATTTTGATCTCATAGGTGAATAATGCACCAATTAAATCATCAAAATTCAGCTTGTTCAAATATTTTTCTTTAATCACGATCCTTTTTGTATGTTGTTTGGAGGAGAGAGACTTGAGAATTTTTTCACTTTTTGACGATTAGTTCTTGGCTCGTCCAAGGAGGCTAAGCCATTCACAATATCGTTAAAACGAACAACCATATCATTAATGGATTCATTTTCTAGCATTTTGAAAGCATCATATTGGTGATTTAAAATATTTAATATAAATTCTTTAACTTTATCCGTTCTTTCATAAGTAGTAATAAGTTTCTTCCAAAACTCAGTTGCACTTTCACAACTCGAAATTCGATTGAATTTTGTTGAATCCAAAGCACAATAGAAAATATTTTTAGTTTTCCAATCAAGTTTTGAAAAGTTTTTTGGTCTTTTGTCATGTTCTGTAGATAATTTTTCATGTAGATAATAACATTTTTCAACAATGTCTCACATGCTTATATTAATAGAACATATATATGCTTGAATCATTATCTTCCAATAAGCAAAATTTGATGCATTAAAATGCGAAGGACGAGTAATTGATTGTCCTTCGAAAAAACTAAATCCACTTGATGCCATGGCTCAAAAGATAGTTAAATATTAAAACAAAACGATTAAATCTTGAAACAAGATGATTAAAAATCAAAACATGAGCAACCCGCTCTGATACCAATTATAGGATTCCAAAGGGCACCAAGAGGGGGTGGGGGTGCATTAGTGTTTAAAAACAAAAGTATCAATTTTCACAAATACGTCACGAAAGCTTAAAATTAATTCTTTAAACCTTTAAATTAATGTAATTCAGATCATAAACATAATATGAGAAGGAGAGAGGGAGAGAGAAATCAAACACGATGAACACGGTGATTGTTGACGAGGTTCGGCCGCACCTTGAACTATGTTCTCGCTCCGACTTCTCAACCTCGAGATCGTCGGAGATTCCATTAAAACACTTCCTTTGTTCCACATGGGGCAATGAAGAAAAGTCCTTTACATCAACCATCTTTTTTCCGCTTCGAGAGGTAAGACAACCTTTCCTCCTAAAAAGCTTATATTTTCTCTCGCTTAAGAAGTAAGATATGGAACCCTTTTTTTTTACACAGGATCTCTCTCAATTTTTTTGAACATTTCTCTCTTTTACAATACTATGTTCACAAGAAGAGAAGAGAGAAAGAAGAGAAACTCAAAATGATAACTTCAAGGAAATTGTCTTCTTATGATAACTTAAAATTTTTCTTTAATGCTTGGATGTATGTCTTTGCTTCTAACTTTGGCACTTATTTTATAGGCTTTAGCATGCGAAAAATTTGTCCAAACTTTGTTCCAAAAATTTCTCATTAAAAAATAATTGTTACTATTCATTTGACTCGGAGATCGGTCGACCGCACAGCTAGACCGATCGACCGATCTATGTGACCGTTGTATTCATTTTTTTAGCTTCTGCACTTGATCGGTCAATCGAGCTATCGACCGGTATAATCTCAACATTTTTTATTTTGCCCATTGAGTTAATCGATCAGCCGGTGTATTGACCAATATAGTCTCGATGTAGAACTGGGCAAGGTCGACCGATGTCTTGGATCGATCGATCGGTATTGTCTCGACCGATCTTCTTTGCTTCGACTGATAGGTTGACCGACTTGCACTATTTTGAGCATAACATTTTGCACAGTTATTCAAATGAGATAATATTGAATTCTATGAATAGATAACATGATTCTTTACAACTTTGATATTCATCATTCATCCAAAATCTAATAAGAGAATAATTAATTATTTAATCAAAGTTTAGTTCATAAAGTTATCTCTTTTTCTATAAGCTTTTCAGCATTTAATTTTAATTTTTCTATATTTGTATCATCAAAATATAATTTTATATTGCATTAAAATTTTGTTCCAACAATTAGGATTCCTATGAATTAAGTCAAGAAGGTAGGTGAAAAGCATGGTAAACAAGTTCAAGTAATTAAATGTTTCAATATCATAAATGATATTTTACATAATTAAGATTAAGTTGGATCAATGATTTGAGGAACTGTTGTAACAATATGAAAATTTATCCCAAGAGTTGGGCATCATTTAGGTATTTTGGGTGTTAGCCCATTCACCATACACCATTATAATACAAAATATAGCAAAATACTGAAGTATATAAAGAAATTCATTTAATTGAGATACTCATTATTAATAAAAAAATTGAATATTACATTAAATAGTAGAAATAATTTTTTAGCATCCATAATATAAAATAATTATTTGAACTCAATGCTTCTAAATGATCATGATGTTCTAAGACACCAATCATGTGCAACATTTTTGTTATGAGCTTGAGCCACATTCCTTATCCTCGATCACCTACACAAAATTATAGTGCAAGATTATCTAATTAGAATATGTAAATACATGTATGCTATGATGTATCATATATGATATACATTTTTCATCATAAAATCATAATCATGCATGACATGGACAATTTCATAGTCCTTACATGTCATAAAAATTCATAAAATTATATATGAGCATTCATAACATAGAATTTGTTCACATAACATTCCTAACAACATTCGTGTCAATACATCATTCATCATGTCCTCCATAACATCATCCTCGTACTTGAACATCTGTTTTAACTTGTTGTTCTTTTCTTTGTTTATCCTTTCACATAACCTTTTAAGGACTTACTTCGTAACTCCATAGACATTACTCATCATGTTACATCATTACTTTCTTTCTTTCATTCATTAACTTAACATTTTCTCAGAATTACTTTATAGCCCTTGGACATTCTTATATCTTTCTTTATCTTATTATCATATGACATCTTTGAAGTTTACTATGACTTCACTTTCACTAACTTTATCGCACGACATCTTTCATCTCTTTTAATTGGTGGCACATAACAACATCATTACATTGACTAACTAAAGCATGAAATCACTTTAAAAAAATCTTAGATATCTTGTGGGTGAATGGCATAATTTTTTATAAGCATAAAATATCATAAGGTGAAAGACATTATTATTCATCTTTAACTTTAATGAGTGCGAAAACATTTCTTTTAATTGAGTGCTTTATTTAGTCCTAGTGGGATAAGGCTTTGTTGTTGTTGTTGTTGTTGTTGTTGTTGTTGAGTGCTTTATTTAGTCATCGTTACATCAAATATTTGTATCAGTCAATCTTCATTTTAACTTAAATACAACTTATAATGGTAATTTGATTTCTAGTGATATTAGTGCATCAATCATGGTTTAGGAATAATCTATCCTAAACATAAAACATTTATAACTTCAATGATCCAACAATTAATCATTATCATCAATCATTAGGCATATAAATAAATTAGTGAACACTTATTATTAATCACAATAATAAGTTAAACCTATTTCTTGATAGACATGATTGTTCGTGACCCCTAAAGTCATGACGATGAAACATCATGTCATATGTTGTGAAATTTCATTTCAACGTCTTAGTGCTTTCTCACATGCTAACTTTGTCATGACATCAAAACTAGTTTCATGGCTTGTGCAATACACTTTTGACATTCTTTCGCTCTCTCACGACTATGGCATACATGTCACACTCATGAATCACGTACGACTTTGACCTCCTTTTGCCCGCTCATGGTCGCAACTCAATTAACATGCCTATGACCCTGATGGATTTTTTACCCCCCCCCCCCCCCCCCCCCCCCCCCATTTTTTGCAACTTTTAGGGTTGGAACTTTTCTCCAAATCCATACATGAGTTATTAGATCTAATGCATCTACAATGTTGATCCTCGTCACAATCTAATATAAAAACACGATGTTCTTATTTCTCAATCCACATAGGAAATATAGAGGATACATATGTTTAATCCCCTTTATATATTTTAGAGCTTTTGAATCAAAACTTCTTTTCCTCATTCTATCTTGATCTCTCACGACTATGGCATATATGTCACACTCATGAATCATGTACGACTTTGACCTCCTTATGCCCGCTCATGGTCGCAACTCAATTAACATGCCTATGACCCCGATGGATTTTTTACCCCCCATTTTTTGCAACTTTTAGGGTTGGAACTTTTCTCCAAATCCATACATGAGTTATTAGATCTAATGCATCTACAATGTTGATCCTCATCACAATCCAATATAAAAACACGATATTCTTATTTCTCAATCCACATAGGAAATATAGAGGATATATATGTTTAATCCCCTTTATATATTTTAGAGCTTTTTAATCAAAACTTCTTTTCCTCATTCTATCTTGATCTCCTCTTCTTCCTTTCTCCTTGATCCTTCTCCTCCTCATTCTCCTTCTCCATCCACAAGCCCTAGATCTTGTAGCCATCATGTGGGGGAATGAAACAAAAGAAGAGGGTGTCTTGGGCCATTAGGGTCAACATTATGATTATGATTTGGATCGAAAAAGACCTAAATATCCTTAGTCAAATTTTAGGATCATGACAACTACTTGACTCTTTGGACAAGTTTTGACATGAGAAGTACATGCATTGTAACACCGACTCAGCTAGATTATACTCCTTGTGTACATGACATTTTGATAATTGAGTAATTATGTATTAGTTTTGATATGATTATCGCCTTAATAGAGTTATATTTCTTGATATTGCATAATATATGTGAAAGAGTTCATAATCTACACCATTTCTTTACATGTTTTAAGATTTTTGGAGTTACGATGAAAAAGGAAAAAAGTCCCTAGAGAACATGAAATACGATTAGGTCGCATTTTCAACCCTCGCAGGTATTGGAGTTTAATAGGCCATATTGCACTCGCATTAGGAAATAAGGACTAATCGTATCGAGGAGCAACATATCATATTAATCACATCAAGTTCGTTTCATCTCGCACCAGAACATACAGTATGCCCGTATTAAAGTCAGACTGCCTGTATCGTCAGCTTCTAGACCGTATCATACTTAGGATTGTATTTTTCTTGTTTGGCCGTGTTGTGCTACTTTCTTTTCTATTTTGGACATTCATGTAATCCTAATTTGAGGATACTATAAAAAGGACTTGAGAGGGAATGATTAGGGGGTCAAACCTTGTTTTTTGGAGATTAAGATGCCTGAAATGAATTCATATTTTTTCTTCACATCTGTGTACTTTTCTTAGACTTACTCCCATTCTTTTTTAATGCAATTGTGCTTTTTGATAATGATTTCCTTTTTTATGCGTGGCTAAATTTCTTTTCGTAGGATTTGATGAAATTTAGGATTTGGTTATAGGGGCGATTTTTATATAATATGAGATGTTTACTTAGATGGTCAATCCAATAAAAACTACCACGCATAGAGAAGGACATGGAGTTTATATATAAATTTAAGGTCTTCTTAATTACGAAAGTATTTCATCAAGATTAATTCAAATGAATGACATGAAATACATTATTTCTTAGAAATAAAGATAATTATTTTACTCATGAATCTTGAATTATAATGCAATTAAAATAATTTAAGCTATCACGAAATTGGATGTTTATTATTTTAATTGGAATTGTTTTTGCCTGTAAAGAACATGCATGATTTTTTTCTTAGGATAAGTAGTGCACTCATGATTTCATTATTTTTAAAATCCCTATGATCATTACCTTATGTGGAATCAAAATTTTAGAACGTTTATTTTGATTTTTATTCTTAAATAATTCTCTTTTATTCTTTTGTCGTGTCAGTCTTTTATATAATCATTTTATCCTTTCATTCTTATTTAGTTTTAATTACCATTTATCCATCGATAATATTTGAAGTCATACAATTCTAGTACTTAAACTCTTTCTTATGGGGCGATAATTTTATACTAAGATATTAATTCAGTATACTTGAGAGAGATTTGTCATGTTATAACACAACACTCAAGTGGGATCTTCGACTATTGAGGTCTGGGAGGATCCCCAAAGGTGTACCTGGCAAGGTGGGGTCTGGAGTATAGTCATCTCATGCGCCCTTTAGAGGTCACCCGTGAGTACATCATACATTTGTTTTTTGAGTGTTAAAAGCTACAAGGGTTTGACACATATCACAGTGCATTATCTATGGGGTGTTATGATATTATGGAAATCAAATTGGGTATTGAAAAAGTTGTTGGCCTTTTAATTACAACATAACCACATAATATTTGAGAGAGATATATGTTATATATAGAATACTATATATCATATATCTCTTTTCACCGATAATGGTTTGAAAAATAATTCCTATGAGTATTCATTCTCTTTGATCTTTCAAAGTTTTCTTAGTGGCTTGCACACTTTGTAGTTTACAATTACGGCAAATATAAGTTGGATGACTACCCAAAAAAGGAAGTTCAAGGGTACCCCTATGATCATGTGAATTAGTGAAGATATCACATGATTTGGATGAAACTTCACATTCATGGCAAATTTCATTTTCGCAAGAATACTATGATGCGAGGTAGCTTATAGGCTTCTGTTTAGCTAAACATAATAATTCAAACATCACTTTGGAGGTTTGTAAAAAGCAAACCATGATTATTTCACCTCTCTTTTTTCTATTATTTTCTCAAGTTCAAAGTTATAATAAGAAATTAACTATAAAGTCTAGGATCACAAAAATTTGTTAGTCTCGCTCATTTTTAATTATTTCATTTAAAATCAAAACATTGAAACACCCCCATCAAACAATATCTTATAGTTAATTTTCTTGAACCCTAGATGACTTTATGAGAATAATTCCTCTGTTGTCTTCAAAATTTTATTTACCACTCGAAAAGTTACTTGAGGGCTTCGGTGTCTTTGTTTTTATTAATAATAATAATAATAATAATAATAATAATAATAATAATAATAATAATAATAATTTCACTACCTAAAATTCTGGTTACTATTTAAGTTTAAATACGATTACGGCCCGCTAAAATAAACCGAACCGGGTTCGTGGGTCAAAGTGCCTGTCCTTTTTGTGGCACACACTTGTTGCATCACAATTCCTGCCATAAACCTCCTCGAAGCCTGACACGAACGGATTTCTCCCTAAACCCTTTGAACAACCCTAACGAATCCCATGGCCGCCGCCGTCCTCCGTCGCCGGAGCCCTACCCTCGCCGCAGTTCTCCGCCGGCACTTCGCTGCCTCCTCCTCTTCCGCAGCTGCCGTCGACCACTTCGATCCCACTCCCACTTCCCCTCACGCTCCTACCTCCACTCCCACTCCCGCTCCCACCAATCCGATCACGGTCCTCAAGTACGCGATCCGGGCGGAGGACGACCCCGAGCGCGTCTCCGAGCTCTTTCGCTCCGCTGCCGCTGCTGGCATCCCTCGCTTCCACGCCCAGCGCCCGCTCTTTGCCCTGGCTGTCCGCAAGCTCGCCCGCGCACGCCGCCCTGACCTCGTCGAGGCCCTCCTTTCCCCTTTCTTCTCCGATCCGAGCGCCCCCAAGACGGAGGGCTTCTACATCCGTTTCATCTCCCTCTACGCCTCCGCTGGTCTCCTCGACCTTGCAGCCGACGCCTTCGCGCGTGTCCCCAGTCCTCGCACTGACAAGTCGCTCTCGGCTCTGCTCTCCGCCTACTTTCATAACCGCCGTTACGACGCAGTCGTGGATACCTTCAATCGAGCCCCTTCTGAATTTAAGATCACACCTGGACTCGTCTCCCATAATGTCCTTCTGCAATCTCTTGCTGAAAAATGCGATCTCGGAGCTGCTCGAGAGGTGCTTGATGGAATGGAGAAGAAAGGGGTTGTGCCCGATATCATATCTTATAATATGGTCTTGAATGCGTGCTTGAAGAAAGGAGACGATCGTCAGTTCGACGAGATTCTTAAGGAGATCTTAAGCAAGGGGCTGGAGCCAAATGTGGTGACTTACAATTGTAGGATTTTGAAACTTTGCCGCAAAAATGAGACATTTAAAGCTTTTGAGTTGTTGGATGTAATGCTTATTAAAGGAATTCAGCCGAATTTGATGACCTTCAATGCTATAATTGATGGATTCTGTAAAGAAGAGGAGGTTGATGCTGCAGTTAAGGCGTTTAAGCGGATGAAAGTATTGAAGAGGAAGAATGGACGAGAGGGGGTGGGTCCGAATGCGGATACATATGTTATGTTGATTCGTGGATTGGTCGAGAAAGGAGAGTTCAACCAAGCATTAGATTTTTGCAAGGAGTGTTTGATTGGGAAGTTTCTGCCACCTTTTGAAGTTGTGAAAGGGTTGATTGATGGCCTCTCAAAGAATTCAAAAATTGATGAAGCGAAGGATGTCGTAGCAAAGATTAGGATGCTAACAAAAGGTGATGCAGTGGATGCTTGGAAGAAACTTGAAGGTGAATTATTATTGCAATAGACAGCCAAATTTGTGTGATCCTGTCTTACCTACATTTGCGGTACTTAACACCCATGAAGGTTATATATTTTTGTTCTTTTGCTTGTAATTTGCATTAATGGATGCAGACATTTTTGCTTAGGCTGTTTCTGTGCCAAGGTATGCATATATGTGCCAACATTCACTTCAAGCAATTTCTTTAGTTCTTATATGTGTTTTTTTGGTATGGTGTGAATATCTTGATTTACAGTTTACACTGGTGCCTAATTTTTTTTTTTCTGAAAAATTAATAATTTATCTTCTTGTGAATATTCCAGCCAATGAAAAAAAATTCCTGTTAACTGAAATTAAATATTTGAAATTTAAATTTCTCTGTTACACTTTTTATTGCCACACATGCAACAAAATGGTGCCTTCTAAAATTCAGTATGCACTAATTAATTTACAATTTTAGCTTATGTTTTTACACAACCAAACATTACAAATCAAATCCCATTTTTAATATTTTATTATTTTATTGGTTTTGGTCATGTTCAGAGAAGACCATTAGATGCGCCAGTAAGAAAAGTAGATCAAATAATCTGGAGTCCGATTAAAAGAGGGAGAGGGAGGCCAAGGCGGACACTTGGCGAACTAATAGAGCAAGATCTATTGGTGAATAATATACCGAAAGGCTTGATTACTAATAGAGCGGAATGACGTCGTATGATCCATGTAGCCGACCCCACCTAGTGGGATAAGGCTTTGTTGTTGTTGTTGTTATTATTGGTTCTTGCATTAATTTCTTTGGGAAATATTTATTCGAAGCAGAGAAAAAACCTATAACTAAAATTTTAATAAATGGATGATTGACCCAGTGTCAACATCCTATTTTTCTTTCAAAAAAATTTGTTCGAAGCATGCTGATGAGACATTATCACTGCCTCATTTTTTTACATCTTTAACATTAGGATTAATTATCATTTCACCTTCTGGGCATTTGTCTTATAAATCAAGATTTAATAGCAACAATATTTCTTGTTATTTCTTGATGAATGTACTTCTTAAATCATATCATCAAGACATTTTCTTTCGATAGGGACAATACAGATTATTTACCTCAAAAGAAAACTGAAGTTCATACTTCGGAATAATAGTTTCTTTTGAAACATGGCCTTTAGCTTCATACCTTTTGATTTATCACAAGGATGCCATGGAAAATCTAAGGAAATTTCTTATAATACTACCTCAATTTGAGTTTTCTTGCATTCAGTGTTTGGTTTAGAATGTAGATTTGACTGTTGAAACTTTTGAAATCACATTCTCATAATATCTACTGGTCATCTGTTTTAATGTTGTACTAAAACTTCTTTTTAGGAAATTTTGTACTAAATTGTTGAGGAAGGATTTTTGGATGGAAAAGTTTTATGATTGCGATGTAATGAGATATTGATTTTTTTTATTTTTTTTAGCAGAATGAGATATTGATATTTCATTCTTTTTCTCTGCTGTAGTTCCAAAATCATATCTTTCCCTTATACATCTTGGTAATTTTTGTTGTTTCTCTTTTCAAGCAGTAGCCTTGTATGATTATAGTTGAATGTCTTTGGATATTCTACTGTTATATGCATAATGCCAGACAACATGCAATCACATGAGCAACCTTGTTAGTACTCCATTGTTTTATTGGTCATTTTAGAATATTGAGAGTGTGTCATTTGCAAGGAAATTGATTTTTCAATTTATGGTTCTGTTTAGTGAAACCAGAGACAAGTTTAAATTGGAGATTTCCCAGTTTCAACCTTGTATTGTGTTAGATAATTAATGGAGGATGCCTAGGTTTCTTTCAATTTTTATCATCTATGCTGACAAGCCATAGTTTTAGTCCTCCGTGCCTTTGAGGTACTTACTCTCTTTCAGGACCCTTATACTAGTTAATAATACAACATTGAAGATCGCACTACTTGAATTCCTAAGAGCTTGTGTGCTTCAATTTTTTTGGGCCATCTTTCATATACCTGCATATCAAGTGTTGTTATCAGATCATTGATAAATTTGACGAATGAAACTGTGGCTAGAAACATATGTTAGGATTAATCGTTTATAAGAGAAACTTCTGTAGTACATGCCAACTTGGTTTCATATTTCTTGTGAAATAACGTGGCTAAAGTATTTGGTTTAGAGATTGATTTTGCTTGAACATGCTCAATCAGGACCGTCTCATTGTGGGTCTTCTTTTATCATTTAAATCCGGTTTTCCACACCAAATCCTTAATACTTGTATCCTTTCAGCAATTAGTCTAAGTCAGGAGATTTAAAGGTTGGTGATTTAGATATTTATTGTGGCTTTGCACTAGTGATACTTTGCTTTTGGTTTCACACATAGTTAAATGGTATGTTATTGTTATAGCCCTAATGCCATTTGCTGCCTTGTGAACTTCCTTTCATACCCGAGCGTCAAAATTCAAAAGGAACTATTTGATGGTAGTCTGAGACATCACAGGGTCATGAAATGTAGTTTTTGTTAGCTGTGTTCATTTCTTTGCGTGTCATGACAGATTAAGAGATGGATGCCAAGCCTAATTCATGACAATGTAACGGCTGACAAGAACTCAGTGTATCCTGGAGTTCCACTGCCAAACAATCAACCAAATGTTATTATATGTTTGTGGAACATTATAAACCCTCATAATATTTGCTATGCAAAGTCCTAAGTCATGACCTTGTAGCTTCTTGACGGATTATTTTCTTTTTTGAATGTTCATCTTGTACAAAATCAGAGAAAATTTTTGGTCTTAAATTTCGTGAACTTCATAATTTCTAAAATGAGGAATACACAGGAAAATATTTTTTTTGTTATAGGATTTTTTTCCTGTTCACATATTTAATGACAATACGATATTTGTGGACATTACTCCCAAGCCGCATTCTATTTATTAGTAGTGAAAGTAAACTATCTGTATTGGCGTCGCTGATATTTGTATCCAACGTTCAGCTGGCTTGTTCTGCTTATTCCATTTGGAAGTTCTAAAGTTTAACTCCTTGTAAAAGCATTTGTTCTAGATATACTTAAATGCACGCTCTTGGGGTAAATTACATGGATCGTCTCACGATTTTGAGTTGATATTTTTAACGATCGTTCAACTTCTCTCAACATTTTATTGCACGATTCGTCCACTTGACTGATGATAATAAGTTTTTCTCGGTTGCCTAAGTTACGTGGTTGTCACATCGATTGTTTTTCTTTCATTTCCATCATTTTAAAAAATAATAAAATAATATAAATATATACTAAACTCATAGTAAAAACAAAATAAAATAACGAAAAAGGCGGCTCACAGCTCCGCGGGGGAGGGGGCTGTTTCTTCCTCGTCGCAAGGGGCAAGGGGGGCGCCGGCTCCTTGTTCCTCCGCGCCACGCGTGAGGAAGTCACGAGGGGGGCCACCCCTCCCCTCCACCCCTCGAGCGTGAGGAAGATGCGAGGGGGCGTCCCCCTTGTTTCTTCCTCGTCGTGCGCAAGGAAGATGCGAGGGGGCCCAACGCCCCCTTTTGTGAGCTCACGCACCGACGAGCTCGCACAAGGGGGCGCCAGCCCCCTTGTTTCCCCTTCGCCGGCCGCAACGGAGAAGAGGGGGGCGCCGGACCCACTTTTTTGCTTCCTCAGGCAGGGGCGGCGTGCGAGAAAAGGGGGGCCGCCGCCCCCCTTCGCCGGTAGTGCAGGAGAAATGGGGGCGCCGACCTCCTTTTGTGCTTCGTTGGCGAAGGGGAAAGGTGCTCGGCGCTGATGGAGAAGGGGGGGGGGGGGTGTCGACCCCCCGCTCGACACTGATGGTTTTTCATTTTTTTTATTTTTAATATGAGTTTATTATATATTTATATTATTCTTTTAGATGATGTGGATGGAAGAGAAACGATCGATGTGAAATCGAAAAATTTACTATCATCGGACAAGTGGACGAATCGTGTAATAAAATTAAAGTTGGGGAACATTCTAATTACAAATTAAAATTGGAGGACCATTGAGATATCAACTCAAAGTTGAGGGATGATATGTGCAATTTATCCTTATGTATGATTATGTCACAAATTACAAGTTTAAGCTAGGTAAATAATTCATCAAATTTGACATTCCTTAAAAGTCAAATTGATTATTCTCAGTAGGGTGGAGGGGCCTTGTTTTTTTCTCGCCGCTAGCGAGGAAGTCGTGAGGGGCAAGGGGGCCGCCGCCCTCTTGTTTCTTCCTCGTCGGTGAGCTCGCATAGGAGGCGCCAGCCCCCTTGTTTCTTCCTCGCCACACGCGAGGAAGTCACAAGGGGACCCACCCCTCCCCTCCCCCCTTGAGCTCGTAGAGAGAGAGAGAGAGAGAGAGAGAGAGAGAGAGAGAGAGAGAGGAAGGGGGTGGTGGTCCTGAGGTCCCCCTGTTTCTTCTTTGCCGTGCGCAAGGAAGATGCGAGGGGGCGTCCCCCTTGTTTCTTCCTCACCGTGCGTGAGGAAGATGCGAGGGGTGTCGACGCCCCCCTCTGCGAGTTCATGCCGACGAGCTCGCACAAGGGGGTTGGCTTCCCCTACCCCTGCCGCAACGAATAAAGAGGAGGGGGAGGGCAGGCCCACTTTTCTGCTTCGTCAGCCGGGGGCGGCGAGAAAAGAGGGGCCGTCGTTCGCCGGTAGCGAGGGAGAAATGGGGGCGCCGACCCCCTTTTCTGCATCGTCGGTGAAGGGGGGAAAGGTGCTCGGCGTTGATGGAGAAGGGGGGTGTCGACCCCCCGCCCGACACAAATGGTTCTTTATTTTTTTATTTTTAATATGAGTTTATTATATATTTATGTTATTTTATTATTTTTTAGATTATGTGGATGAAAGAGAAACGATCGATTAACCTAGGCAAACGGAAAATCTACTATCATCGGTCAAGTGGACGAATTGTGTAATAAAATCAAAGTTGAGGAACGTTCTAGTTACAAATTGAAGTTGGAGGACCGTTAAGATATCAACTCAAAGTTGAGGAATGATCTGTGTAATTTATCCTTATGTGTGATTATGTCACAAATTACAAGTTTAAGCTAGGTAAATAATTCGTCAAATTGATATTCCTTAAAAGTTAAATAATTTATTTATGCAAATTAGCTAACACCAACACAATGTCATTCTAGCATCACCCTTGGCTACTTGAGCGTGAGAAAGTTCGAAGGACCGGAGCAAGAGTTTGGAAGTCCGGAAAGTATGTTCAAAGAAAACAAGTCACTAGTCAAAATTTCTGACATACAAGTAAAAGATCAATCATCAATTGATGTCATTAGCGACGGGAACTAGTTTCCGACGTGCGATTCAATAGTTCAAACGTCTGATAATAAAGCCCACCAAGATAGGATGTCCGTTGGAAACTTTCAAACCCCAAGATAGTTCTATATATACATATATGGGATTAAAATGTACTTCCAAAGCATCTTTATGTTGAGTGCATCTCAATTATCCCTCCGGAATAAAATGTGCTTTGTAGGTATATTAATCCACACACACATATATGTGTGTATGTATGTTGACTCAGAGATATGAAACTATAGAGAAAACATTTGAAACATTTTTGAAGAATTCATAAGAGCTACTTTTGGACACCATGCAACAGCTATAGTCACTTAAAAAGGCTATCAATTAAGCCCAAGCTATAAAAGACACAAGTTTTGCATGAAAAAAATATTCTTGAACATTTGGAGCATTTGATATCTATTTTTCTTGGTCTTGTTGGGAGCGTATTTAATTGTAAAAGAAGTAGAGTTAGAAATTTTATATTATGAACAGAGTTCCTTATGAAAAGAATTGTGTTTAAGTGGAGAAGAAAGAAATGAAGGTGTAAAAGAATTTCTTTTTTACTTTAATTGGAACAAAAGGAATTTGGTCGTGCATCTCAATCTCGAGGTGTGAAAAGTCAAGTGGGTAGTAAGTTAAGATGTGATGAAACCTTGTAAAGAAATTATTTTGTCTTTTGAATTTGCATTTCATCTTTCTTATGTTCTTACATTGAAGTAATTTTAAAGATTGATATCCCAACTTTAATACTAATATCAAATTGGGGTACTAACAAATTGATCCCCCAACTACTAAAATATTTCAAATTTAGTCCTTTACACATATTAATTATTTTTAATACATATTAGATAATAACTTTAAACCATAAATTATAATTTAATATTTATTGTGATATAATAAAAATAACCTATATATACATTTACATACTATACTAAAATGAAAATTTTATACTTCCACATGTTATTATCTCATTTTTTAGGAAAAAAGTGTACATAAATTTTTTTTAATCAAAATAGATTATTAGAATCTACAAAAATAAATTAATGAACCAAAATGGTTTAAAAACTGGAAAACCATATTTATATACTAATAAAGTTTCTCTTTACAGTTAAAAAAATGTTAAAAGTATATAAAAATATTTTAAAAATATGATGAATTGCCATTAAGAATTAAAAATATTTTTAATAATTAAAATATATAAGAAAATATGAATTGCCATTAAAGAATTAAAAAAATATCAATCTCACTATTGCACCTCGCTGGTTCAAATAAATTATCTAATCAAACTTTATGAGAGATAAATTTATGACATGACAATAATTTTTTTATAACGGTAAAAGAACTATCTATGCAAATTTTTTCCTTAAAAATATGAGAGAATGACATGTGGCATGAAAATACTCTCATTTTAATATAATTTAAATATATCATTTAAATATACATATAAGTTATTTATTATTATGTCATAATGAATATTAAATTATCATTTAAAATTTAATAATACATTACATAGTCATCTTACAATTTCATTTTCATATAGTATATAAATGGAGATATATGTTATTTATTATTCTACCACAATAAATACTAAATTATTATTTATGATTCAAAGTTATTATCTAATATGTATTAAAATAATATATGAAATGGATTAAATTTGAAATGTTTAAATAGGTGAGGGACTAATTTGTTACTTTAGAACGTTAGGGTACCAATTTGAGATCAATATTAAAGTTGGGGTACCAATCTTGAAAATTGCTCTCTTACATTGCTTATGTTGCAAATCAATTTTTGAAATTTATTTTTGGTGATTGATTTTTACAACATCAATTTATCTCCTTTTTTTTGTGAATTATGATCCATATAAAAGTAATCTTGCTTTTGTTTTATAACTTAAAGTGCTATGACATTTTTATTCTTGAGAAAGGTCAATTGTCAAATTGATATTTGCGTTTTAATGTTTCAAAATTTTTATTATGAAAAATTAGAATGGAATATTTTATTTATTTTGTTGTGGTTAACAATAATTTGAATTACATGATAAATCATTCTTGGTAAAATTTTCTTAGTAAATTAGATTGAAAAGATAAAATCTAATCTCTATACTTGTCAAAATGCTAATGAAGTTTTGAGAAAACTTGTTATCATTTATGATAAATATGAATCATCAATATGATACCTTTAAAATGTTTTGTGATGAGTTTATTATTGAAACGAGTTTTTGATTTAGGGCATGTTTAAATGCTCATTAATTTTGAAGAAATTGTTTATTATATCATCCTTTTTTTTCATCAATAGATGATTTTATTTTGTGACATTAAGTAAAGATTTTGAGTGGTTTAGAAAAGTGACATAGTAAAGTTAGAACATTGTAAATTAATATTTTGATAATATCCAAGTATTTGGATGTGTATGAACTTAAAATGTTGTATTTGGATATGTATCCAAACATTGTGCTGCAACTTTTTTTCATATTATTTTACAAAAGATTCAAATATGACCTTAATAATATTGTGATTGGCGTTCTCCTTAGATGAGCCAAGTACCACCCAAAAAGGTGAAAAAAAACTTAGATCTCTCCCACTTCCAAATGACATCCCTAGGAAATATAGATCTAAACAAGTTAGCAATTGGTTATTTTGAGTGATTTCTGACATGTGAGATAAGCATGAAGAATGAACAAATATATGTCATACTAAAGAGGAAGATCTTATATTTAAAGGAAAATGATGAAGATGAAAGAAAGCTAGTAGGAAACTTCACAAGTTTGATTGGCAAAGAAGAGAGACATCAAAGAAGGATGCATTTAACAAAAGCCAAGTTGCATGCTATGAATGCAATGCAACAAAACCGATCATTGCAAACATGAGTGCACAATTTCCCAATTTCCTAGGAGAAAGAAGATGATGCTATTAGGAGTGTTCACCCGGTCGGGTTGACCCGGTGAACTTGAAAATTCGATCTGACTCGATCATGACTCGACGGGTCGGGTTTGTGTTGAAAAATTTTAACCCGAGTTGACTCAGTTTTTTCTTTTTTAACTTTAAATGATTTTTAAAGTTAATTTAACAACTTTATATCATTTAAAACTCAAAAAATATAAAATAAACTATTTTAAATGTAGAAAAGTATATAGATATTTAAAATAATATTTTTTATATTTCAAAATACTTTATTTTGTATTAAAAATGTAAAATAAATGATTTTGTATATTAAAAATAAAAGAAAAAAGTAAAATTACTGACCACCCGATCCGGCTCGAGTCGGGTTGGGTTAGATCATAAAAAAAAAGAAGTGATCCGACCCGACCCATGTTACTTGGAGGCAAGTGATGTGAAGATTCCTCTACCTCTCAAAATGATGATGAAGAGAGCAAATGGTTCACATTCGATTTAGTGGGATCTTTCATTGAAATTTTCTTATGACAAACGATGAGGTATATTCTAGTTCTTCTAATGATGATGATGATTTGATTGGTATAAGAAATTTAGAGTTCTTATTAACAAATATCGGACATAAAACTAGAAGTAAGAAATCTTGAAAAGGTTTTTTGAAAATATAACTATTGCATGATTTATAAAAGTTGTGAGAATCCTAAAGATGAAAAATTGAATGCTACGACTTTCGTTTGATGAATTGAAAAAGGAATATGGACTTTCTTTTGTGATATAAGCTTCACTTATTTGCATCTGCAGTTCCATCATGGACTAATCGTCTTTTCTTCACCTATTTGCTTGCTTATCACAAAGTCAATAGCTTCATTGAACTTGGCAATTATGGATTCCTTAGCAACTAGTGTCCTTTTGTTATATACTCCGCAAGGCTTATTAGCAGAGGAACAATGTAGAAAAAATTATATCTAACATACTTCGTATCAAATTTTCTTAATTTTTGAAATAAAACATTTGCATCTAGAAACTTATTTGAAATAAGCAATCTTACCTTTTATACTGTACATAATTTCAAAGAATTTTTCTTACTCATTGATCTAATCATGATTATATTTAAAACATATCAAAATGGTTCTAGATATGTTTGTTGTTCTATTCTTCTTCTCTACTACCCTATTTTGTTTGGGAGTCATAGGAATAAAGAAATCACATATAATGCCAAAAAATAATTTGTAAATTTCCAATTGTGTGACGCAATCACTCATAATTTTGGATATTTTCAAGTTAAATTCATCTTTAATTCTTTTTTTCCAACTTTGAAAGCATGCTTTCATATTTTTGAGCAGGTAGATTGGAAAGTTGCTTCAACTTAAAAGTTAACAATTAATACTATGAAAAAACATTGCACACAACAATCATATTCACAAAAGTTAAACAATATATATTCATAGGTTAGACAAGCGTGAGTGTTTGTAATGACCTCTGATACTCAACTATTTAGTGTGGACTCTTCTATTACCATAGTTACATAGTCATTCAACTCATGAAAGTCTTGATCTTCGATTCTTAACTTTTGTTGACATTATGATTTTGAGTTGGGTAGGTGAGTTGTGATGTTATGAGTTGTAACATGTTTCTCACAACCCGTAAAGTACACTTAATTTAGCCTTGTTGATAATATGTTTACTCAATTCTATGTTTCACCCAAAATAATTTCATCTAAATTGAAACTTCAGTGTTAAGATAAGAGCATGATCACACTTCAAATCCACAAGAACACATCTAGTAGCATGAAGGAAATTCCAAACATTTCTAGGTATGCATATAGTATAGTCATGTAATAAAAGGCTTATGCATGCTACTACTCACAAGAAAACACCCATAAATTAGATTCCATTATTCATATTTTTTATCAATAGATTAATTCCTTCGCTTTCTGACTACCCTTGTTGTTCTCTTCTCTTCTTCTTACCTTCCTCTAGTCACCAAAACCTCCAAGATTCATCTACATGGGTATCTGTCACATCCCATAACAAGGAGAGTCAAGTACATCAAAGGAGATGAAGGGTTGTGAGATAACGTGGAAAAGTAAAGAAAAAATAGAAGAGGATTGATTAAAAATGAGAAAATTGAAATTAGTGTCCTCTAACTCTCGAGAGTCATGAATGTGAAGATCACTAATTTCCATGAGTTGAAATTGAAAGAAGGAAAAAATAGAGATCTGATATCATTTCTCTCTCTTAGAGTTGAAGGTGTTACATGGATATGAAGAGAACGTCGAATTCCATTACTTAGAATTTAAAGAAGAAAACTAAAAAAATAACTATCTCTCCTCTTCGGCGGCTATTATCTATTGATATCAATCAACTAATCTAGGAGATGACATTATAAATTATAAGATATGTCCTCATGGAAAATTATTGACTCGAGAGATATGGTAATATGAAGAAAACAAAATTGTTTGAAGCACACATGAGTCCAATTATGTCTAAGTTATTTTAGAAATTGGATTTCAAGTATTTTAATTGCTATTGGTATTTAATTTTTGCTGAGTAAATCCTTTCTTATCTACTTTATTGAGAGTCGTAATTAGAGTAAAACTTGCATTGTTGAATCTTATAAAAGGGGATATTGGGTTATTTTTTAGATTATTATTATTCAAAATTTTTAGAAATCAATTGCTTCTTTTTTGACATTTTCCAAGTTGCATTGCAGATTCGTCTAGTCTTGCATTTTCTTAATTTCTTTGTGTCACATATATTATTTATTTTCTTTGCGTCACAATTTTGATACCATTACCAATATATCGAACTTAAAATTGCACAATTTACCATGATTCCACTATTGTCGACATTAGCAACGAATACCAATTTCTTTGGATTTTATTATAGATAACATGGTTCAACACTTTTGAAGTATTATTTATCTTTTTGAGAAAAATGTATATGTAGAACATTTGATGTAGAACGGGTGTAGAGCATTAGTTTTACTTATTAAATTAATAAAATAATTATATATTAATTTTAAATATATGTTAAATAGTAAAGGTAACTAATTAAAATCATCGGATTATCTGATCATCATGATCAAGCCATGTTAACAAATATGACTAATTCAACGATTGTAATTTATTTAGTCTTAGGTGATACATTTTTATTATCAAATTACTCAAATAAATATATATTATTTCATCTAAGAAGTATATAACCAATTTAATGATGAATTAGAATCATTAAATAAATTAAATGATAAGAAATAAGCGTTCTACACGGAGGTGTAGAGCGGGGTGCTCAACATACTCATTAACCCCATATTAAAAAGAGACCGTCACAAAATTATATATAAATAAAATTAAAAATAAATAATTCATCAAATTGTGACAATTTTGCGATGGACTTTTGACGACATACTTGTAATGAATATTTATTGTGATAAATATATGACGAATTTATCATAATAATTTGTGATAATATTGTGACGAAAATTATTGTGACAATCTTTTGATGATTTTTTTTTGAAATTTGTGATGGAATTATGACAAATCTTTATAGCAATTCAATGTATATTTTGTGATGATATTGTGATAAATTTGTAATGGAAAAAGTAATAAACTTGTGACAATATTGTGACGAAATATAATTTATTTGTGAGTAATTCAATTTTGAAAACTTGTATCAATTTTGTAATAATTAATTTGATTAAATATCAATATAAATAATAAATCATGCATATAAAATATTTTCACATATTGTCCTAGGACAATTTTTTTAAAAACATATATACTAATTATCATTTGCTCAAATAAATATAGTTTAGAACATTAATTATACTTTAAAAGATGCAAAAAGATAAATTCACTACAAAATTTTTGCTATTAAAAAATAATATGAAACTTGCTCTCCAGATAATGTGAAACATGTTTTGCATCTTACAACAAGATCTTATCATTCAAATAGCTCATGCAAAATGTTAAATCTAAACAATAAGAAAACTTCATTGCTTGATCATCGTCATGACTTCTCCATGCAAAATGGATCAAACCTAAATTAAATATATGTTAAAAAAAAGTCATATATGAATATTTCAATTTGGAAAAAAAATATAAGACATTATAAATGAATTTATAAATGTATCGCATTAATAAAGTAAAACTTATAACCTCAAGAAGATGATTAACTATTTCCTTGTTGAGTCTTATGCAACACAATCGCAAGGATACGTTCTTCTATTTCAGAATTTGCCTTTTGAAGACGTTCATCTAACTATTGTTGCAACTCTTGGCGTACTTCCTCACACACTTCTTCTCGTATTCGTTGCAAATCATTGTCACTTGCCACATTTGATGAAAGCTTACCTGTAGGATCCCAAAGGACACCAAGAGGGGGGAGGGGGGTGAATTGGTGTTTAACCAAAAATATCGATTTCACAAAATTCATAGCGAAAGCACAAAACTGATTCTTAAAACCTTTGCAATTCAAATTATAAACACAATATGAACGGGGGGAGAGAGAAAATCAAACATAAAGACACGGTGGTTATTGACGAGATTTGGCCACACCTTGGCCTATGTCCCCGTTCCGACTTCTCGACCTCAAGACCGTCGGAGATTCCACTAGCACTTTATTTGTTCCAAATGGGGCAAGGAAGAAAGTCCTTTGCACCACCACATTTTCTCCGTTTCGAGAGGCAAGGCAATATCTCATCTTAGGAAGTTAATCTATTTCTATCGCTCAAGAGGTAAGATTTAGAACCTCTTTCACACTGAAGCTCTCTCTAATTTTATGAACAAAAGTGTTTCTCTCTTTTACAATTCTAAGCTCACAAGAGAAGAAGAGAGAAAGAATGAGAAAACTCTAAAATAAAAACTTCAAGAAATGATCTCTCTTTGACAACTTGAAGCTTTTCTTTAATGAGTGAATGGGTGCCTTTGCCTCTGGCCTTGGCACTCCTTTTATAGCTTTCATTGTGTGGAAAATACGTTAAAAAATTATTCCACAAATTCCTCCTTCAAATTTGACTGTTACTGTTCATTTGACTCGGAGGTCGGTCGACCGCACTTCTAGATTGGTCGACCGGTCTATGTGACCGTTGCACGTTTTCTTCAATTTCTACGCTTGATCGGTCGATCGGTCCGTCGATCGATACATCGACCGGTATCAGCTCGACGTCGTCCAAAGCAGGATTAGTAGTTATCAGTCGACCGGCATCTTCTGTTCGGTCGACCGGTCTCTTCTCGACCGGCCTTCTTTGCGTCGACCGACAAGTTGACCGACCTGCACTCTTTTGATCATAACTTTCTGCACCGTTATCCAAATTAGATGATCTTGGAGTCTATGGAAAGCTAACAAAATTCTCTATAATTCTGGCATTCCACATTTTCCAAAACCAATGAGATCAGCGATAATTATTTAATCAAAGCGTAGTGCATAAAGTTATCCAATTTTCTTTAAACTTTTTTAATATTTTAACTTTAATCATTCGAGATTTATTTCATTAAAATATAATTTTATATGTCATTAAAACTTTGACCCAACATTACCAACACTAATAGAACCAATTGTTCAACAATGATTGAGCATATTGTCGTGTGCCAAATCCATATACACGTCCTTTTGTTGAAGCTCCTACTACATCCATCCATAGAGATGGATCAAACCCTGGTTGAGATTCCAAATCGAGTCATACTTGATACTTAAGGATGCACAATAATCTTCCTGAATTGAGAAAATAAATCCATCATATGCACATGATTTTTTATGAATTGAATGCATAAATTCATAATACATGCATACATATAAGATATGAAACATTTAAATAATTACAAGCATGCATTGTAAGAATTTTCAAAAACTTACACAAATTCTTTTTGACTTTCCATCAACATATTCATCAGTTTTTTCCCTACCACGACGCTTATGACAATGCTCAAATACTTCATATTCAGTTGGCTCTTTGCCTAACTTTTGCGCCTACAAAAAAAAACTATGAAAAAAAATATTAGTTAAAAAAACATGACCAATTTAACAAAAATGAATATTAAAGAAGTATTTTAATGTACAAGTCTTATGTGATGTTCTGTCATTGATATGGAACCAATAGTATGCTTCGTGATTCCACCCTCCTTTTCAGTAAGACGATTTTGTTTCGCGGCTTCAGATTTATGTTGCCACTCATCTACTATCCACAAATCAGCCATATCATTCCATACATCTCCTCGTAGTCATGAAGGTCCAAAACCCTTAGTCTCACTTATATGCGACTTGTTATGTTGCTTTATCACTTGACACCGTGCATGATACAATGTGGGAGAATAAAGGTTGCCACATCTTTTAAAAATGCTTCCTTAATTAGATTGTCTGATTGTTTCCAAACATATGTTGCTTGAAAATAATTAGAGTAAGAAAGATAAAAAATTAACTTCAACAAAAAAATTTTAGCAAAATTATATAATGTTACCTGAAATCTTTACCACATCTTATCACGAGTTTCATGTGGCACTTTTTTCCAGAATGTACAAGAAGTTTGCATTGAATCCCTCACGATAGTACCAATTGTTCGAATAACCATATTAGGTAAGAAACTATAGTATACAAAAAAAAACATGCACAAATCAAGTTTCACAAATGTTACACAAGAAAATGTTGAATTTCTTTTTTGAAAAAAAAAACAATGCTATAAAAAGTTTACCTGCCACATTTAAGTATAATTAACTTTCGATCTGCTTCATCATTAGGTGGATCAATGCCATGATTCACACCCCTCATCCTTGATGACATTGATCCATCATCAATATCAATATCATTTTGATTTTCACGCATAGGAATAGCTTGATCTTGATTATCATTCATTTGTAAAGGAATTGAATCAATGACACATTGAGGAGTTGAACTTGTTGAACCCCTTACAGAATTTTCTTCATTATCTCTGCCCAAGCCAACTCCTCGCCCTCTCGGTCGCCCTCTCCGCGATGCACCGCCTCTTACCATTGTCCCTACTAAAAAAAGGAGTCAATTAAACATCGTACAAATATTGATTTCTAAAGTAAATTATTAAGCACATGATTATTATTAAATTCTTAAAAGAATATATTTTGCAAAATAATGAATGTAAATTATCAAGTGCATGATAAACAATAAATTTTTAAGAAATTGGCACATACAAAATCAAGTTATTCTTGCATATCATCATCACTAAAGGAAATTGAATCATCACCGTCGTCATTATCATCATTGTATTCATCACCCTCATCTTCTTTATCCTCTTCCTCCCCTTCTTCTTCATCCCCCTCATCTTCATTTATTTCTTCTAATTCATTCACATAATCAAAATGTTCTATATCAACATGTATATTTTCTTCATCAAGTTCATTAGTTAGTTGAACTAAAGTAGGAGTAGACATCTCATTTTCTTTATAATATCCATCAATTGTAAGAATTGAGTTATCATTTTCTACATCATCGGATGGGATATCAATTCTTCCTCTTGCTTTTGTTTTGCATACAACCCACCAGTCTTTTCTTTCTCGACTTTTGGATGAATAAATCATGTAATATATTTGTTGAGCTTGTTCTGTTAACACAAATGGTTCATTTGTTGACAACCTAGATGCATGCCTAATTTCAACTAGCCTGTGACGAGGATGAACCTTCGTACCTTTTTCAATGTCAAACGAATCACATTTAAATAAAACAATTGAATTACGCAATCCATAGTAATTCAACTCTAATATATCAACTAATAAACCATAGTAATCTCGCTCATAGTCATTATAGCAGCTTTCTTTTATACAAACACCACTATTCATTATTTTTCTCCCACGACCATGATGAATGTCAAATAAAAATCCATTTGTGAAGTATTCTTTATAACATTTCACTCTATGTGAAGGGCTATATCCACGATTTGCCTGTCAAGAACATTTATACTTACCTATAAAATAAAAATAATAATTAATAAATTTAAGATAATTATTTGGTTACAAATATATACAATTATTATACTTACATATTGCTTTAACCAATTTGCAAAATTATTCTCATGGGACCTTTCTTTCTCCTCATCGCTAATATGTGGATTCGTTTGATATAACATTTCATCATATATCCTAATCATAACAACTGTTAGTAGCAAAATATAATAAATAATAAACAAATTTTTAGAAAATGAATTTGACTATACTTATTCAACATAAGGCTTAGGTTCAGGTGTATTTAATAAAACATATATATGTGCAGCATCCATCTCAACATCTGACATCATCCTTCTTGTATAACCACCAGCTGGTCGACCAGGATGATAAAAGATAGATAGACGTCACAACAGCTCAACATCTCCATCATCATCATTTCTAGGAACTTGAGTTAACTTTGTTTGAACACTTGGTTCAAAATAGAATGAGCAAAATGTTGAAATCTCTTGTATAATATATGACTCACAAATAGATCCTTCAACACATGCTTTATTTTTCACCTTTTTCTTTGTTTGATGCATATACCTAAATGAGTAAAATAACGTAAAAAAAACCATATAGGCATATAATTTATATAGCTAATAAATTGAAAGATGAAAGAGGATTTAATACTTACGACTCAAATGGATACATCTAACGATATTGAATTGGTCCATCGACTTTGGCTTCATAAGCTAGATGAACTAATAAGTGTTCCATTGAATTGAAAAATCCCGGTGGAAATATTTTTTCAAGATTACATAGAGTTTCAACAATATTTTTCTCAAGCATTTCCATGTGATCAACTCGTAAAATATTTTTTCAAGTTTACATAGAGTTTCAACAATATTTTTCTCAAGTATTTCCATGTGATCAACTCGTAAAATTGTTAAACAAATGTCTCTAAAGAAATTGCTAACCTCGGTTAATGCATCCCATATTGGAATAGACAATAAATCACGAAATGCGACATGAAGTAATCTCTCAATAAGTACATGACAATCATGACTTTTCAAATAAAAAAATTTGTTGTCATCGATGCTCACACATCGAGATATATTAGAAGCATAACCATCAGGAAGTTTTAGCTCTTTAAGCCAAATCCGAATATCCTTTTGTTGTTCTTTGGTAAGTTCGAAAGAAGCCTTAGGTTTCACATTCTTCCATTTGAGTGTATTAACTCCAACTCAGGCCGCTTGCAATATTTATTCAAATCTTCCCTTGCTTTGATGTTGTCTTTAGTTTTATTTGGAACATCCATCACCGTAAAAAAATATTCTCAAAGACATTCTTCTCAAAATGCATCACATCGAGATTATGATGGATTAAATTAGTACGCCAATAAGGTAATTCCCAAAATATACTTTTTTAACCCAATTATGTTGCACACCAAACCCGTTTATCTTTTGATGGCCAACTTTTGTTCCAGATAATCTTGGAGGAGGCAAGTCTTTAACAACAACAACTTTTTTAAACTTACCTCTTTGTTTCCTATAGGGATGATTCTCGGGCAAGAATTGACGATGGCAATCAAAAAATGTTATCTTCCTACCACTATCAAGGTGAAATGATTTCGTGCGTTCCATGCAATATGGACATGCTAATCTTCCGTGTGTACTCCAACTAGATAACATGGCATAAGTTGAAAAGTCACTAATTGTCCACATAAATTCTACTTTCATATGAAAATTTTGTTTTTTATTTGCATCATAAGTGTTAACACCGATGCTCCATAAATCTTTGAGCTCATCGATTATTGGTCACAAGAAAACATCAATATGTTTTTCCGAACTCTTAGGGCCTGGAATGATCAAGCTAAAAAACATATATGAATTTTTGTTGCACATTCCTGGTGGCAAATTATATACAGTAATAATTACTAGTCAACAAGAATAAGGGGGGCCAAATTGTCCAAAAGGATTAAATCCATCAGTGGAAAGTCCAATTTGCACATTTCGTGGATCCGAAGAAAATGAAGGATGAGTTCGATTAAAGTTTTCATGCTTCACCATCAACTAGATGTGCCATATATCCTTCTTAAAAAAGCATGCCATACCATATGTTTTGATGTTTTCTCTGACATAAATAACCTTTGAAGTCTGTTAAAGGCAAGTACCGTAACACCTTATAAGGCACATCTTTTTGTCTATTATGGCGCATTGTTCTAGGTTTATATTGAGAATGCCCACAAATATAACAAGACAATTTATCTATATTTTCCTTACAATATAAGATGCAATTATTAATACAAGCATCTATTTTTTGATATTCTAGTCCAAGTTTTCCCATCTTTTTTTTACTTATAGAAATTAGGTTCAAGTTTCTCACCATTAGGGAACATTTCTTTTGTTAAAGAAATGATGCGATCATAACATCTCTCATTTCAAGTTAAATTCTACCTTACAATTAAATAATTGTGATAAAGCTGACAACTTTGTGTATTTTTCACATCCTTCCCAAAGTGGCTCATCAGCATCATTTAATAAAGAAAAAAAATTTGAAGCCTCCAAATTTAGGGGTTCATTTAAATTTCTCTTTTCAACTGCATTGAATTGATTGACTTCGGGACCATAGCATCCAAGCACATCGTTTCCTATATTAGAGGTTGGTTGTTCAAATTGTTCTCCATGAGCAACCCAAATAAGGAATCTGTATCCTTATCATGAAAGATTGAATTTTTACGCTCCAAACACGGACACCTAATTTTTCCTTCGTAAGCAATCCCAAGTTGTGAGAATGCAAAATTAATGAAACTTTGCACGCCATCTTTGAATTGATCACTTATAAATCCAAATTTGTCTAAGCGATTATGCATCCAACTAGGATCACTTGACATGATTTCTGTATATATAAAAAGAATCAAATTCACATATGGACACCAATAATATTGTAGAAATTTAAATTATAAGAAAAAAATATAGAACACATAACATCATTACTAATTGAAAATGATGAGAAATAGAAATATGGTGACATTCTTTCATATAAATATTATAATATGTAAATTCAATACTTGACTTATCAAATAAAAGTATATCTATATGTCAAGCAAATCATCCATGTTGGAAGCAACAATTATGAATTTCATAAGGAAAAATAGGAGAACCATATATCCAATAAAGTAAGAAACAATTACAATTTAACTAGAAACATATAGTAAACAAAATTTTAATACAATCAATACAAATTCAATAAGAAATAATTAAAATACTAAGATATGATGAAAAAAGTACTCACCCAAGAGAGGAGTGTGGGCAGTGTAGGTATGAAGTTGCAAACTCCTCCAAGTCCTATAATTTTAGTATTAACATTAATTAATTATTTCTAGGAGAAGTAATTACAATTCTAATACAATAAAAGATATTTAACCTTAACTATAATTTTAATCTTTAATAAGTAGGTAACATAATATATCTTATTTTTCAAAGGAACTATTTTTGTGCTTCTATTTGAATTAATTAATCAAGGTCAGTCCTGATTTCTTGCATTTATACAAATTCTAATGGTATCTCACTTGAGGAAAAGTTTTCTGCAATGAGAATAATCTTAATTCCATTGCTATTTGTGATAATTATGATATCTTTTAATGATAAGCTTTTCTACTATTCCATCATTCTTGCTCGTCATTTAGCAGTATTTAATTGCATGTTCCACTATAAAACATATAACTATAATTCTAATACAATAAAAAAAAATATAAAACATATGGCTCGCTCCTGCGCACGAGCAGGTTGCCGCCAGCGACCACGCGCCGGGGGCCACCAGCGACCACAGGGGTCGCCGGCGGCGGCCTGCTGGTGCGCAGGCATCGCCAGCGACCTTGCTAGCTCGCCCCTGCGTGCAGGCCGGCTTCCTGCACACGCTAGAGGGATTGGTTCAGCCCCTGCACGCAGGTCGGTGGCGTGCGGAGGCGCCGCCAGCACCTCGCTGGCTCACCTCTGCGCATGCCACCGACCTGCGCAGGGCGAGCCAGCGAAGTCGCTGGCGGCGACTGCGCACGCCGGCGACCCCTGAGATCGCGTAGGTCAGTGGCACGCGTGTGCAGGCGCCGCCAGTGATCTCAGGGGTTGCCGGCGTGCGCAGGCGCCGCCAGCGACCTCGCTGGCTCGCCCCTGCGCACAGGCCAGCTCCCTGCACATGCGAAAGGGATCGGTCCAGCCCCTGTGCGCAGGTCGGTGGCGTGCACAAGGGGGAGCCAGCGAGGTCGCTGGCGGCGCCTGCGCACGCCACCAACCTTTATGTTTGTGTAAAAAAAATTCACATGACTGCCTTAGCAGAAATGTTGTGAATAGAACACCGAGAATCGATGAATAATCAAAATAACGAAAGAAAGAGAAGATGAACACATAGATTTAATGTGGTAAAACTCTCTTGATCAATATGAACAAGAGAGAAACATCCACGAGCAAAAGAGGCCGCCACCAAAAATTTTTCTATGAGCCAAAAGAGAATGTACATCATATAAAATCTTAACCCTCATATATAAAGGTCCATACCTCGGGGGGCTTCGCCCCCCGCACCCCCCACGAGAATCAATGGCGGGCTACGGGCTTGGGCCTACTCCGCTTCCGCCACATATTCTCATTTTTCCTCTTTTTTTCATTTTTTTTCATAATTTTGAGTACATGGTACATAATTCAAGGCACATCAACAAGAAATAATAAATTTATGTTTTCTTCCTACCCTTATATTACATTGTTCGTTAATGACTAAGGTTCGTAATGCCTAAATGTAAAGAAATATTCACGGATTAAATATATTCATAGGCCACCATATGATAAAGTCAATAAATTTTCTCAATTTTTTTCTTAGATTAAAGCATGGTTGACATGTTACTAATTGCCATCGTCAAAAGATTCATTAAATCCATAATTTTCTTTGCAGGCATATGAGAGGAAATATTTAGATTAAATGGTGGATGTTTGATCCATTACTTTTTCAACTATTCATTTTTTTTATTGTTGAATCATCACTTGTTTTTTTTATTGACCTCTTTTACTAAGGATTCCATTCAGAAGTTGCAACAAACGGATCTGCCACACAAGTAAAATTATTGTGAATGTTGATTTGGTTCAACATCTTGCATATCCTCAATTATACTTTGCCCTCGTTCAATTGAATTTGATCATTTGCCTATTCTTTTTCCAATATTATTGGAGGATACCTTGAAGCTGGCTTGGTTTGGCATGGCTCTTGAACTATCATGGGATCCTTCCTTGTTCACCCCCAACTACAAGTTGTGATAAATGGAAGAACTAACACGAATTTCACTTGCAAAAGAAGGAAAGACTATATTGGGTACAAGCATAATAAAAAAATGGATAAAGTACAAATATAATTCTTATGTTACAAACATTGCAAAATTGCTTGAATTCGACTGTCACAATTCTACAACATAACTTAAACATTACAAATATTGATACAAAGTATCATCATTTTCTACAACAAGTCCTCCATTAAACTTCTTGCGCTCCGTTATAAGTTTATTGAGTGACTTTTTCGCCGTCACCTACATGGAAATTGCAACATGATTTAAACATTACAAATAGAATGGGAATGAGAAGGCAAATATATGGTCTACAAGCTTGACAAAAGTTTTAATGTTTTCTATTCCATGGTCGATTTCTGTTAGGAAAAATATGTAGGAAAAAGTTAGTTCTTTGCATCCATGATCATAAAGCATCAGTGCAGCCTAAAAATAAAAAGAAATGAAATGAAAAAACTGATTCGTGCAAGCTTTCATTTCATCCATTAGCAGAACAGAAATCAATCTTCTTTTGTGGAGTTTTCATAATGATCCATGCCAAATTATTAGAAATGTAAACGAACAAGAAACATATAGGATATGTTGCAAAATAAAATAAAATGCACAAGAACTCAAAAGAAACACGCACAGAGAGGGAGGAAGGGAATGGAGAGAAATATTTTTGACAAATGCTTCTCTGTTGCCTAAAAGTAGTTTTTTTATTCTTTTCTAATTTTGAAAATGTAATCGCAAACGTCCATTTAAAGTAGATGGCTAGGATGATCTCCCCAAGTCTTCACTTACGCTAGATTAAATGTATGCATCGGATCACGTTTGGACGGTGCGATGGTGCTCTATATCAAGGTGCAGAGCACCATATAATTAACCTACATAGTCATTTTTACCTCATAAATAAATAAATATAATTATTGCATTATTGGACGGGATTTAATAATCACAATGAAACAGCGATGAAAATTATGGTCAGACTAATTAAATTAACAATCTATATATATCAAATTAATTTTACAGTATAACTTATAAAAAAATTATTAGCCACTTAATAATAAAAGTTGGACTGTTCTTTCATTTTTCTCAGAGTTTCATAAGCCCTAAACCCTCCAACTCCATCGCTGGGATCCCCTCTAATAAAAAATGGCGTCGCCATCCGCCTTGGGTCGCTGCCGCCGCCGCCACCACCGCCACCACCAGTGCCTCCTTCTTCGCTTCCTCTCCACCGCCGCCCCCTCCGGAGTGGCCGCGTCGCCGGCCGCGATCTCGGCGGCCGTTGCCAAGTCGCGCCTCCGCGCCGAGTTCGATCCCGACCGCGCCGTCTCCATCCTCTCGTCCGTCGCCGGCGGTTCGAGCGGAACCTCCGCTCGCTATGCGCTCGACCTCACCGTCCGCCGCCTCGCCCGCGCCCGCCGCCTCGCCGACGTCGAGTCCCTTCTCGAGTCCCGTAAGTCACATCCTCCCTCCGGCGCTCCGCTCACGGAATCCGACCTCGCCACCATCATAAACTCCTATGGATCCGCTCGCATGTTCGAACACGCCCGTCGTACCTTCGACGATGTTCCTCTTCTCACCGGCGCTCCTCACTCATCGGTCTCCCTCAACAGCCTCCTCTCCGCCTTTATCCGCTCTAAGTTTCCTCGCCGCGTCCCGCCTCTCTTCGCTGAGCTGACAGAGAAGCATTCCATCTCCCCCGACGCCATCTCCTACTCCATGCTCATCAAGGCCCTCTGCATGGATGGCAAGATCAACAAGGCCTTCGAGGTCTTCAAGGAAATGGTAGAAGTCAAGAGCTTCGAGCCCAACGTCCTGCTCTATACCACTCTGCTAGACTCTCTTTACAAGGAGAAAAAGGCAGAGGCCGCGGAAAACCTGTGGAAGGAGATGGTCGAGAAGGGATGCACGCCGGACCTTCCCGCTTACAACGTGAGGATCATGTACCACTTGCTGAACGGGAAGCTGGAAGATGTCCTGATGTTGATCGCGGAGATGCAGGCTGCAGGGCTGAAACCCGACACGATCACATATAATTTCCTCATATCGAGCTATTGCAAAGATGACAAGTTTGATGAGGCAAAGGAAATATACCGGTCGTTGAGGACGAAGGGCTGTAGTGCCAGCGCGGCAACGTATAGGACCTTCCTGGCTCACCTGTGCGAGAAGGGTGATGTGGAGACAGGTCTCGAGGTTTTTCGGGACAGCTTTAAGGCGAAGAAGGTTCCTGAATTCCGAACAATGAAGGTGCTGGTGGAGGGCTTGGTGAAAGCAGGGAAAATGGATGAAGCAAAAGAAGTTATTGATCAGTTGCGGAAGCTCTTCCCTGAGAATAGGCTAGGCCAGTGGAAGAAGGTGGAGAAGGAACTTGGACTAATTGCAGCAGAGGAGGAAGTATTAAACGGGGTGAATGCTGTGTAAAGTATTGATGATTGCAATAGCTGAGGAGTTCATTATGAGATAGCTATATTATGGAGTTGCATCTTAGAAAAAAGATTCCATGGAGGTCAGATTTGCTATGGACTAGTCTCTATTCTTAAGAGGCATCAAGATTCGCAGGCTCATGCTCAGTGTTCAATCTATCTGTTCTTCTATCGGGTACCTGTTTACTTGTTATCTCTGATTATCTTTTTTATACACAAATAGTATTTATATGAAATATGAACCTTCAATGTGATAGAAAGTTTACTCTACAGAGAGCTGGGGGGCCAAGCCTTCTTTTACCCTTGAACGTTTTTCCTTGCATAGGATATCAATCATTTTCACCAATGGATTAGAGGTTTTGAATGTCACCAGAAGAGAGTAGTGTTCAAATTTTAAGAAACATCTCCCTTGGAAAGGGTTTGAACCTGTGAACCGCGTGTATTTCATCTCCCTTGTGCACTCATACTAGGTAAATATCCAAAACTCGTTATTTGTTGAGTACTTTAATACAACTTAAATGCATACTAATCTTTTTATATAATTGGATCTACAAAATATTAATACAATTTAGGCACAATCTTCTTGCTCAAGAAAATATGCACAAATTTGAGTTACTGTTCGTTATTTGTTTCTCAATACTTTATTTCTTTGTGATCTTTAATTTTCTTTACATATAAAATATATTTTTAATATATATCAGCAATGTTGTCAAACACGTAAAACGGACTCGACACGGAGGGCCGAAAAAACTCATAAATCGTGAACACGTAACACGACACGGTCGATTTTACCAGATTATTTTTTAATATTAAATGTATATATTAATATATAATAATATATATAAATTCATGATATTAGTAGTGAAATGCAAATTCTCTTTGATCTTATAAGTACAAAATGCAATAATACATGTCCAAATTTATAATTTTAACATCACACTTCATGATATTAATACCTATTTAATTATATATATATTAATTCATAACCTTAACAAATTGTAATAATAACAGAATAACAACAGACACATCAATATAATTAATTCATGAAAAATTAACACATCAATAAATAACTTTCATTATTAATATATAAAAAATTAACACAATAATAAATTCAGAATATTAAAAGCAAGTGATGATTTCCACTTTATTAAGCAAATATTAACCATAGTTGAAATATAAAAATGTTTTAATTTTATAACATAATAGAAAGTAAAAAGGTCTCCATGGCCCTTGTTCACCAATGGGGAGAACTAATTGGGTTCGTGGAAAAAAAAAGAAACCTGTTTCGATTTGTAGAGAGAAAGGGAGAGAGAGAGAAAGAGAAAAGGAGAAAAAAAACATATTCTCGTGTGGGAAGAGAAAGGGAGAGGAAAAGGGAGGAAAAGAGAAAGGGCGAGAGAGGAGGAGGGGAGAAAGAGAAAGGGGGAGGGTACGGGAAGAGAAAGGGAGAGGGTGAGGGAGAGAAAGAGAAAGCGAGAGAGGGAGAGGGGAGGAAAAGAGAATGGGCGAGAGAAGACGAGGGGAGAAAGAGAAAGGAAGAGAGTGCGGGAAGAGAAAGGGAGAGGGAGAGAAAGAGAACACGAGAGAGGGACGGGGGAGGAACCTGTTAGATCAGTGGCAGCAGCATCAGGACAGCAGCGCGGCGGCGGAAGCAGCGCGAGCAGCAGACGAGCAACAGTGGCGACAGCAGCAGTGAGCGGCGGAAGCAGCGCGAGCAGCAGACGAGCAACAGTGGCGACAGCAGCAGTGAGCGGTGGCAGCAGGACAGCAGTGGTGGCAGCGACAGGGCACAGCGGCAGACAGCAAACAAAAAGGAAGAGATGAGTGCCTATCACGCTTATAAAACATTAAAAAAAATATTGTGGGATCGGTGGAGTTGTGCGTCTCCACCGATTCTACGGGTCAGCACGCGATTCTACCGCGTGCTGGCCAAAAACGTTTTCAGGTGATATCGAGCACGAAATGCAAAGGTGAAGTCGTAAAATCGTACGCTTTTACGAGTTAACACGCGTTTTTGACAACCATGTATATCAGCATACCTATATCCTAGACTTAAAGAATTTTTTTGAGGGAATAAAGGATGAGAGCCATATACACTCATCCCAAAGTTTTCAAAGAGTTTGTGTTGACTCATTTTATAAAATATTTGTGAAAATAGTTTTTGTGTTGAATTCACTGGTCATATTTCAATTTGCTCATATATGAATTGCAAAACACTTCATCATTTTTAATAATTCATCATAATTTACAAGTCGATGAAACACAAGTTAAAATGTAAAGAGTTTAAAGTTTATACATCAAATTATCGAAGTAGTCTAGGATTCATGCAAATTGAAACATGAAATATTTTTAGTTAAATGAAGTTCAATGCTATTTTCATTTCAATTTTAACCTCAAATCTTGGTAGAGTTTACCAGAGTTCATCCGATTTCACTCGAGTCTACTCGAGCCCATCAAAGTCTATCCTAATTTAGTACTAAGTTCGATTTCACACTGAGTTCACTCGATTTTATGACTAAACTCATTCATGCATATGAAAGTTACATCAAGAGGTTACACATCAAAATATCATCTCCTAATCTAGTAGAAATCTAGCTATTGAGATAATATTTTTGAAATTATATCAAAATACAACCCTTGTGTTGACACGAAATATACCACAAAAAACTAAAAACATAATCGTTATGACATGTTGAATTAGATATTCTTGATATGTAGACATGAGAAAATTGATGTACCTTTTATCCATATTGGGTAGTGGTACCATGCCCATACATTTTTTTTTTGAGGAGAAAAAGGATGGCCACCAAGTTTTGAGGTTGCCATTCATATATATATATATAACTATGAAAAGATCGAAATGTACAAGTGTGAGCCCTCAAGACGAGAGCGGCAAAAAAAGAAAGAGGTGTACATCAGCTACCCAAAACCCCACTCCCGAAGGAGGAAAACAGCATGATGAACAATACTCCTCACCTGACATCGCTCTCCACAAAAAATAGTCCGGTTGCGCTGGAGCCAACCGGCCAAGAAGGATGCAAGCAAAATGCGCCATCTCTGACGCTGCCTGACCCGGTCCCGAAGCAGCAGCCAACAGCCAGAAAGCCTCCGCTGATGCAGGGAAAGGATCTAGGGTGGCCATCCGCGTCCAAAACTCGCGAGCCACCATACATATCAGTGTTGTAACATACATATCAGTGTTGTAAAATTAATTCGGCTTGGTCCGGTGGTCGGATTGGTGTCCGGTCATTAAAATGTCTTGCGAGTCATCCAAAACTTGACTACGGGATTATCCTCTTTAATCCGGTTAAAATTCAAGTTCAACTGGTTGATTTGGCAAGTTTGGCCAACCCGACCTGGTCAAGTTGTAAAATATAAAAAAATTGAAGCATAAAAAGTTTTAATATTATATATATATATATTTGCTTAAAATTTGTTTCAATGTGTTCCTTTGTCACATATATAAAATTGCATCGATATTTTTATTTATTTATAATTACCTCACTAGATTTTCTTCTTTAGCAAATATTTGATTGATGATCTAATATATTATTATATTATTTGTTCTTAATTATTTTGCTAAATAAAATATTATATATTAACAGTATTATAATAATCTATTTAACTTATTTATTTTTTCTATTAATTTATATTATCCGGTGCAATCATTCAGACTCGATTCAACTAGTTCGACTTGACTCGTTGGACAATATGGATCTATGGTCGGGTCCATCTGACAACATTGATACATATATAACATAGGTTTGAGCAATGTTGTAAAACTCAGTAGAACCGATTCAATCGCGATCTGGGTGTTCAAACAGTCGATGGGTCTGTGTTAGACCAGTGGAGTGATCAATCCGGATTGAACTGGTCGGAGCTGGGTTCAAACGCTAAACTGAACGGGTTAAGCAATCGTCTTAACAAATTCAATTTTGACCTCAAATCTTAGTTAAATGCCTAAGTTTTGCAACTAACGATTCCACTCGTAAACTCTGTCATAGTTTACCTATGAGCTCCAACGAGTTAGAGTCCACTAGAGTCTACCTAAATTTAGCAACAAGTCCGATCCCACATTGAATTCATTCGATTTCATGACTAAACTCGTAACTCATCCGGCTTTATTCATGCATATGAAAGTCACATCAAGATGTTACACATAAAAATATCATTGCCTAATCCAATAGAAATGTAGCTATTGAGATAATATTTTTGAAATTGTATCATTCTCTTTTAGAGATATAACCCTTGCGTTGACACGAAATATTCCATAGAATGGCTAAAAGCATAGTGTACCATTATTTTGACATGTTGAATTAGATATTCTTGATTCGTAAACTGAAGAAAATTTATGTACCTTTTATCCATATTGGGCAGTGGTACCATGCCCATACAAATGTAACAGAGGTTTGACTTTTGAGCCTCATAAGAAGAGAATAATGCTCAAATTTCTTAATATTCTAGGGAGCTAGGACCCTATTTTTTCTAGACATCAACTACTGTTCATACATGTTTAGTTGGAATTTAAGATCTCTTTAGTGTATCAATAGTCACAATAATACTAGTAACTTTAATTGACATGTGAAATTACCTTTTTTCCAGTAAGAATGGTTCATGCTCCTCTGCATAAATTAAGAAAATTGAACAAAAGATGTTCTAGTTCTGATATAACACATGAACTTTTATTTTGAAGTCATCTGTTGGGCTTATCCCAATGTGACTAGTATTTGGAAAGGAGACCTGGGCAGCCACAAGAACAATGGTTAGAGCTCCTCTGCCAGTCTTTTTTGGCGATAATTCAGACATGGAGGAAGACATGAGGCGATCATGACATATGGTCCAAGATGTAAAAAGCTGTTACTGACTGCTGTCATATAGGAAATCTAGTTACAAAAAAATGCTTGTGTCATTAGAGGTGAATGTTGCTATACGGATAATATTACATCTCATGCTTTGAGCGTGACAAAGTTGTCCGGTGATTGATGCACATTTGGTGAATATAATTTACATAGTTTGTAACTTTCAAACTACCAACAACAACAACAACAACAAAGCCTTATCCCACTAGGTGGGGTCGGCTACATGGATCATACGACGTCATTCCGCATTCGTTGATCTATGTTCATGAGATTCGACAGAGTTTTACGCTGGCTGTCGGGGCCTAACACAACCCTCCTCCTTTATCCGGCTCCTTTTTCCAAAAAGAAGCTGAAGACGTGAGATGGTAACTTTCAAACTACCCTTTTAATAAAATTCGACAGTGGTAGGGATCCTCCATATTTCAAAAGAGAAACTTAGTTTAACTAACAATAGGAGAACTTTTCAATTAGCGTTCGTTTTCATTCTTTAAGCATTGTTTCTTTATTGAAAGAATTGATTTCTGCCAAATTTCCAAATATGAGGCTAATGACTTCTCCATCCAGTAAGTGGTGATTCATATATTTTTTTTCTTTTTGGAAAGGAATGGTGTTTTGTACTTCATTTAGCAATCTCATGAGAAAGCTCCGGTACAAAATTAAAGTTTCAATTGGCATAAGAGCATATAACTCCGCCTATATTTTATAGCCGGTCCCAAGCCCGGATAAAGGAGGAGGGTTGTGTTAGGCCCCGACAGCCAGCATAAAATCATGTCGAATCTTATGAACATGGATCAAGGAATATATTGTGTTAATGCTAGGTCGTTACCCGTAAGTAACGCGCTGTATAGCTCGGGTACAGTGATAAGAGAGCAAGAGCCGCTGCATCCTCGCCTGAATGCAGTGTTAAATGAGCAAGGGTTACCGCACTCTAATGGACGGAGGCGGTTAAAGAAGCTAGTTCATGAGACTAAGGTCAGATTAGGTTCTTGGAACATTGGGACGTTGAATGGGAAGCGCCTCGAGGTGGCACAAGTAATGGACCAGCGTAAGATTAGTATCTTATGCTTGCAAGAAACTAGATGGGTAGGAGAGGGAAGTAAAGAGATTAGGTTAAATGGTTTCAAACTTTGGTACACAGGTAAGGTAAATGGAAGGAATGGTGTTGGTATTATCGCGGATGCAGAATGGAGGAAGAATGTTGTGGAAGTTAAAAGGATTGAGGATCGAATCATATCCGTGAAAGTAATTGTTGGAAAGGAGACTATGAACATTATTAGTGCATATGCACCCCAAGTAGGAGCAGAATCACATCTCAAGGAGAAGTTTTGGGCAGATATGAAGGGTTTAATTGAAAGTATACCAACAACCGAGAAAGTTTATATTGGGGGAGACCTTAATGGACATGTTGGTAAAGAGGCAGGACCACATGCAAGGGTTCATGGTGGTTTTGGTTTTGGGGAGTTGAATGAGGAAGGACAAACTATTATTGATTTTTCTTTAGCATACGACCTTAAGATTATCAACACTTGTTTTAGGAAGAGAGATGAACATTTAATCACATACAAAAGTGGAACTCATAGGTCTCAAATCGATTTTTTCTTGACAAGAAATACTGATAAAAGACGCTGTACTAATTGCAAAGTAATTCCTGGGCATGGGGTGACTACACAACATAGATTGTTAGTTCTTGATATGCAAATGAAATGTATAAAACCAAAATCCCGAACAGTTTTTGATCGAAAGATCAAGTGGTGGCAGTTAAAGGGGGAGAAGCGAGAGACTTTTAGAAGTAAGTTATTAGAGGAAAGTGTGTGGGAGTTAGAAGGAGATGCTAGTATCATGTGGAAGAATGTGACAAAAAAGGTTGAAATGGTTGCTAAAGCCATTTTAGGAGAATCAAAAGGTTTTGGACCACGAGATAAGGAGACTTGGTGGTGGAATGAGGAGGTCCAAGAAAAGGTGCGTAATAAGAAGAATTGTTTCAAGGCGATACACTTGGACAATAGTTCTGACAATTGGGAAAAGTATCGTTTGGCGAAAAGGGAGGCTAAGAAGGCAGTTAGTGATGCTCGTGCTAAAGCATATGAGGGGTTTTATAAGGAGTTAGGGACAAAGGCTGGTGAACAAAGGATTTACAAGATTGCAAGGAATAAAGAGAAGGAGTCGAGAGATTTGGATCAAGTAAGATGCATAAAAAATGAAGTTGGTAAGGTTTTAGTTACTGAAGGAGATATTAAGAACAGATGGGAAGAGTATTTCTATAAGCTATTTAATGATGGATGTGAAGGTTCCCGTTGTGATTTGGAGGACTTGACAGTTAGTGAATGTGGGCTTAATAGGTCATTTTATCGTAGAATTAGAGTCTCGGAGGTTAGCGAAGCTCTTAAGAAAATGGAGAATGGTAAAGCCGTTGGACCGGATGGTATACCGATTGAAGTTTGGAAATGTTTAGGAGAAAAATGTGTGTTGTGGTTATGTAAACTATTTAATGAGATTTTACGGTCGAAAAAGATGCCTGATGATTGGAGATTAAGTACATTAGTTCCTATTTACAAAAATAAAGGGGATATTCAGAATTGTGCAAATTATAGAGGGATTAAACTTATGAGTCACACAATGAAATTATGGGAAAAAGTGATTGAGCATAGATTGAGAATGGTGACTAGTATTTCTGAGAGACAATTTGGGTTCATGCCAGGAAGATCCACTACATAGGCGATTTATTTACTAAGGGGGATGATGGAGAAGTATCGAAGTAGGAGAAGAGACTTACATATGGCTTTCATTGACTTAGAGAAGGCGTATGATCGGGTACCAAGGGATGTACTTTGGAAAGCCTTGCAAAAGAAGAGGGTGAGTGTTGCCTACATTAAGGTAATACAAGATATGTACGATGGGGCATTGACTAGGGTTAGGACACCCGGAGGTGAGACAAATGAATTTCCTATAGGAATTGGCCTACATCAAGGATCAGCTTTAAGCCCGTATTTATTTAACTTAGTTATCGATGCTATAACCGAGAGTATCACAGAGGAAGTACCTAAGTGCATGCTATTTGCGGATGATATAGTACTTTTAGCGGATTCAAGAGAAGAGATTAATACAAAATTGGAAATATGGAGAAATACGTTGGAGTCAAAGGGTTTTCGTTTAAGTAGGAATAAAACAGAATATATGCATAGCAATTTCACAAATAAACAACTTAGAGACGATTTGAAAGTTAGGCTAGGGGAGGATATAATTCCTCAAGTGACAAAGTTTAAATATTTAGGATCAATTATAAGACAAGATGGTGAGATTGATGACGATGTTAATAATAGAATTCAAGCTGGTTGGTGTAAGTGGAGGAAAGCCACTGGAGTTCTTTGTGATAGAAAAGTACCCAATAAAGTTAAAGGAAAATTCTATCGTACTGCTATAAGGCCAGCAGTGTTATATGGTAGTGAGTGTTGGGCTATGAAGGGACAACATGAACGTAAAGTGGGGGTAGCTGAAATGAGGATGTTGAGATGGATGTGTGGTCATACAAGATTAGATAAGATTAGGAATGACCATATACGTGAACGAGTCGGAGTGGCTCCTATTAGTGAGAAAATGATAGAGAATCGTTTGAGATGGTTTGGTTATGTTCAGAGAAGACCATTAGATGCGCCAGTAAGAAGAGTAGATCAAATAATCTGGAGTCCGATTAAAAAAGGGAGAGGGAGGCCAAGGCGGACACTTGGCGAACTAATAGAGCAAGATCTATTGGTGAATAATATACCGAAAGGTTTGGTTACTAATAGAGCGAAATGGCGTCGTATGATCCATGTAGCCGACCCCACCTAGTGGGATAAGGCTTTGTTGTTGTTGTTGTTGTTGTTGTTGGCATAAGAGCATATGTTTGATCCATTATTATTGTATACATGATAGTTTGCTATGGCCCAATGAGATTTAATCAAGTTACATAATTCTCTCTACTTGATGTTTTTAGTCGAAAGCATGGATATGTAGAGTAGTTTTACTCATGCTTTTAAATGTAATACACATTCATGTGAAATTGCATACACACACATATATATATACACACATATATATGTATATATATATGTATATATATATATATATATATATAGGGAGAGAGAGAGATATTATATATATATATATATATATATATATAGAGAGAGAGAGAGAGAGAGAGAGAGAGAATATGGATGCACGGTGCTAGCACAAAAGTGTGGAAGCATCACTAATATTCCTTATATATATATTCTAGTGTGGTTAGTGTCAAAAGTTGTGTGTGCAAGATTTTTTTTTTTTAAGAGGTGTCATGTATGCATGAATGGAAGCATCATGATCCTTAGTGAAAAGAACCAGCAATTTTTCATCATAGAATGTGATAAGTTTACATGTCATGTTTGGACTTTATGACTTAGTGAGAATGTGGCTAAATATTTAACTTGCTAATGGGTTTTCCTGTAGCATGCAGTATACATGGCAAACATATCTACATATGCCTATGACATCATCTCCTATTTTTTTTTGTTACACATCATCATACTTAAAGGGCACGACAAACTATTGCGATTTTATCTTACATTTACCAACCACATGCCAAGCAACAGCATGTAACATTCCCCCTGATTCAAGTTAAACCATTAACCCTAAGGTCATGAAAGACAATCCCTTCATTATAAGGTTTATGTTCATGAATTTAATTCTCAAGGTTTGTAGCTAAAACATATAGATGCATGCATGTTATGTAATATAAAATGTTATTATACCTCTTTTTCTAGTAACCTAAAATTTATGACCCTGCCATTAGCACAATACAACTGTTATATCGAAAGTATGACTTGTTATATATTGTCTTTATGCTTAATGTTGTCACGGCTATTGAGCTTGTTTATCAATCTTTTAACCAGTGCTTGTGACATACTTTCTGTTGATATTGTTTTGTGCATGCTACTATGGTGTCTCAATATTGCATTCATATTTATGCATTTTCCCAATTAGGAGAAAAAGGAACTCAATGTACATTCTCTATATTTAACTATCAATTGTGTGTCTTGACACCATGTTGAATGCATTGTGCTTACATTTTAATACAAGATGCCATGATGTTTACTAGCTTCAACTTATCATCCATTAATATGTGGATTCCGTGCTTGGAACATTGATCTACTTGTTCTCTGTTTATTGATTCTTTAAAGGGCCTGGTTAATAGACAAAATAGTTAGAATCTTGTTTGTTTTGTTTTATTTAAGCTTTGGCAAGTTAATTTCAATATGTAGTCTTAAATTAATTATATAGAGTAAATATCATGTAAGTAGCTTTTTTTTCACTGGATTCAGACCGACTTCTGTTTAGGATCCAATTAGGTGTTATTTATTGGTGCACAAAAATCGTTTATTATGCATTGTGTGTTCACAAATATTAATGCTTTGATGGAGTCATTCGAATAATATATTTCTATTATTATAAAAGTACAATTTGATTTTGTGGCAGGGATTTAAGAATGTTAGGTATGACATAATGAAACTACTTGATTACTATTCATGATTTGTTTTAATTAGTATAACACGTTTGCATCCACTAGGGGTGTTCAGCGGGTCGGATCGACTCACGAACCCGATGATCCGACCCGATCCAAACCAATATGAGTCGTGTCGAGTCTGAGGTCGGGTTGGGTCAAATTTGACCCGTGAACACCCCTAGCGTCCGATTAATACTTACGCATTTTGTTGCGTGAAGCTATTTAAACAATTTTTTTATTTTTGCTTTTGAGACTACAAGAAGATGAAATACTTTCTATCCACCTGTCTTGTTAACATGGAATAAGTTTCGAAATTTATTCTGAACTACAAAATAAAAAATTGAAGTGATGTTTAGTATGTAAACATGTACGTGGTAAAAATTTTTAAACTATAAAGTAGCCAGTCCATGATTTATATTATATACTTTTGAGCACATTGCATAAGTAATTGTACCATATTCATATTACAGTAGCATATGCATATTGCATTTAAATGGATCATTATTTTGACATCTCCTAAATGGTGAAGACCCATCTCCTAAAATGTTTCAAGATCGATTTATAAATGAGTGACAACATCTAGTTGTGGGTCGTGAGTGAAAAAAACTAGCTGTTGCCAATTTGGAATTGTTCCAGTTTGTTTCACGGGTTGTAACATAAACTTTTCACATATAATTTCAGAGTTACAAAATAAACTTTTCACGGGTCGATCAGCCTAAAACATACTTTTTTCGATCAATTTGAGAATGACATATCCAAACTCCTTGGGGACAAAAGAAATTATATTTAAACATATTTGAAAGAACTTTGATAATTTAAATTTCAATTATGGAAGAACTACGTGTTTGATTTGAAAAATCTTGTATCGTTCATAATATGATTTGGATAAGACTTTCAGATCTTCTGAAACTCTTTGGAAATGAGGTGTCCATAGTTGGAGTTGTCAAGCTAGAACCTAGGAATAGAAGCTTGAAAAACAAGGCGAGATAAACTTGGTTAGAGGATTTTGAAGTCCATAATAATGAGAATACAATATTTGTGGATAAATTTCACTAAATAATTTTTAACTTTATCCGCTTTTTCAAATCTATTCTCCAACATAACTTCATAATTAGACTGCCCTCTAATTCAAGTATTAACTTCTTTCACCAACTATCCTTTTCATCTTATATGAAAAGTTTACCGGTTGCTCATTCTACATGGCGTCCACGTGTCATATTTCTCTTTCCTTCGTGTGTGCACGAGTTCGACGTGGAAAGCCACTAAAAAATAAAATAAATAAGGTTATTTTCTTAAATTTCTCCTAAACTATTGTGATTTTTCATAACTCCAAAGTATGAACTTACCTTGCGAATTTCTTAAATTTTACCGCATTTTTCACTTTAATTCTTTTGTGTCTATTATCTTTTCTATTATTTTTTTTATCATTTTCCATTTGTGAAAAGATTAAAATGCTCTTTCACGTGTTAAAAAATAATATAAAAACTAAGAAATATAACAACTTTCGCAGGGGGACATTAATATATAATAATAAATTGAAAAAACTTTCTATATTTTTTAGTTTTTTGTATTATTTTTTAATATTAAAAGAGAGAAAAGTTTGTGGAAGGATATTTTAGACTTTTCATAAATGAAAAAACAAAAATAATAGAAAAGTTAACATAATCAGATGAAGGGACTAAAGTAGAAAATACGATAAAATTTTGAGATATTGTAAGATAAGTTGAGGTTAGATGCAAAAAATCGTGATAGTTTAAAAGATATTTGAAGAAATAATCCTATTTATTTTTTTGATGGCTTGCCACATTGAACACGTGCACACGTAGAGGAGAGAGAAATATGATATGTAAACCTTTACAAATGATATTTTATGGAAGATGTTAATTGTTGAAAGATAGTGTAGGTACAAAATGAAGTTGAAGGATAGAAATGTGAAAATGTAAAATTGGAGGACATTTAGTGAAATTTATACCAATATTTGTTCCATTTATATTATGATGAATTATTTTGAATTGTTTTATTATCAGTATAATAGTTTTATTAATGAGGAAAACTTGTGGGCCTTATTTTATTTTGATAATTTAGTTATTTATGTTGATGGGCTTATCCAGTGCGATCTTATTCAACTGAATATAATATTTTCTTCTAATTTTGTTTTTCCTTGGACGCTTGAAAATTCTTTCTGTGGGAGGTTCGATTTCGAGATATGATTTAATAAGTCATTTCGTACGGTCTATTAGTGATCTATTAGCTTTCATATAAAATTTAATATATTTTTAATATTATACTTTGGTCAATTTTTTTTTATAATTTTTAGCATTACATTCATTTTACGGATAATTTATTTAATTTCTTTGAATAAATGTCTTATCCAATTTTTGTCTTATTTTGTAGATTTTATATTGTTGCATGCAACTAAACTATCAAAAGAATTTAAAAAAAAATGCAGTTTAATTTAAAAATCACCTGAAGTTGTGGGTCATGACCGTGTTATGGGCCACGATGGAATTCGAGATAATATATACCTAGGCCACAATTCAGTGGATCATGACATTTGTTGTGGGCTATAACTGACCAACTTGATAATTAAATGTTGTATGGAAGACCCGACGACGACATACTGGAGGTAGGTCATGACCACCAAGCATGTTATGACCCTATCTAATGAGAAGATGTTACGAGTTATATTTTGTAGACTATATATAATTGGAGGCAACAAAGCTATCAAATTATTTTCAGAAAGTCTGGATTAATTCTAACATAAGCACCTCTACTGTGGGTCACGACAAGACCATTGTGGCCCACCATAGAATTCGACATATTCTACTTGTGGATCGTGATGCACCCCCATCGTGGTACACGACAGGCTTGTTAGAGTAAATTTTGCAAACGATCATTGCTCACTCAATTCAATAGTGATTGAACTTTAACAAATTTACAGTAGTAGTTAAAATACTAACGCAGCACCCACGTTAGCATTCCCTCTTCTTCATGTCAAATTAACAAAGTAGGAAATTTTTTAGAAAAATGGACCACATAAGGCTGTGTTTCTAGTGACTTTTTTATAAAAAAATCTTCGTAAAAAGCGCACTTACTTTTGTTTCATCCCTATTTAGTAAAATCTAATGTTACTACATATTTTGAAAAAAATCTATATTCCAAAATAAATATTTTGCTTTTTCCAAAAGTTGATTCTCCTTCTTTCAATCAAAAGTAAACGTCTTACAAAAGATGCTTTTGGGTAAAGAGATCGCTCTTTTCCTTTGTTGGTGATTGGAAAAGAGAAACATAGGAGGTCACGCCCCTCTGTCACGTCGTTCTCTTCCTTTCTCCTTTGTAGGAAGGAGACTTTCTCTGTGCAATAGGAGGGGGCAAAGAAAGTAAAAGGCGGAAGAGATAAACTACTAAGAGATAAATATAATTTTAAACGAAAATAAAGGTAAAATTCAGAATCCATCAAATGAGGTCATACAATCACTTCCTACACACCACATTCATTTTGACGCAATCCTTACATGCGAATCAAAACAAGACATAGTGCTAATAACCTTTGACATGCACCGTAACAATCTAGATTTTCCAAGAATAAATAAAAGATATTTTAATTAGTTAATTAGATTTAGCAAATCATTATTAAAATTTTGAATTTATTTAATTCCGACATTATTATTAGATTCAGATTTAATTAATCTTGAATACTTAACAAAGAGTTAACTAATGATGGATGATTAAAATTAATTCTAAAAAAGTCCTAGACTCAATAGAAATAGAGTTGTCAAGACCGAACCGGACCATCGATCAGATCCAAAAATGGTCTATAACATGCCCTAAAATTGGACATGCCATCCGACCAGATTGGGCTGGTCAAAACCGGCTAAAATCGGTCAAAATCGGCTAGAACCCACTTTTTGAACTAACTGACCATTTTAATATTTTATTTGATAAAATTTTTATTTTTAATTTAGAAAAATATTTGAAGTTGAATTTTTCTAATAGAAGAACTTTGACATGTTGACCCATAGTCTCATTAGAGAACATGTGGGTCTAAGGACATTGCCATTGAACATGTGTCCACCGAAGTTCAGCTTGCAGACACAAAACCCTTAAGTGAAGAACGATTTTGCATGCTTAGAAGGGAATTAGGAATGATTAACTCTTGATTGCATATCAATTCAAAGTAAAAGTGACTTGATTATGCAATATCACTTTTGACATGAATTGAACATTAAAAGTATTGCACAACACTTACATTTTTATGATATATCTGAAATATGATTTTTTTTATTTTAAATGATTTTAAATGGCTCAAATTTTAAAAAATACAGAGATCGGTCGATCGACTAGAAGGACCGGTCGACCGCTGTGAAATTTGCAAATATGCACAATCGTCGGACAACGATATGATACACCGGTCGATCGGTACATAATTACGTCCGGCTGACATCCATCGATTGATGAGTCATTTTATTTGAAAACATGTCCGGTCGACCACTAGACATGATTGATCAACCGGTAGTAGCGAAAATCACACACATATATCAAATCGATCGTCCGATCGGTCGATCTATCCGTTTATTTCCTCGACCGCTACCTAATCTTTCGATCATCCGTGCATTCGGCGATCACCCATCACCGTCGCCACTATCCTTCTCCGACGTCGACGATCGCCCGACCCTCTCATCGCCGCCCTCTTCTCCATCCCGTCCGGCCACTCCTCCGCTAGTCGTCCTCCTCTCTCTATGTCCGGTGGCCATCTCTCAGTCCGGTCACCACCATCGTCGTCCGCCGCTGCTTGCCAGCCGCCTCGACCTCCGCCTCTCTCTCTCTCCCATCTCCTCTCTTCATCACAGCTCTCTTCATCTCTCTCTCTCGATCGCCTAGCTTCAAACGTCAAAATTCTTTCCCACACCTTTTTCGATCACCAGACCCTTCCAACAATCATTGTTGAATCTATGGCCAATGATGACGGGTATTCATGTCGGATGGTCTTTCAGCATCATCATCGCTTCCCTGGCTCCGGTGGTACCATTCATATCCTCCCACATGAACCTGAACCAGAACTTGAGCCCCTTCGACGTGGATGAGGTAGTAGACGAGGATGATCCTGTGGACGCACTCATCAGCCATCTTCCCCCGAGCCCATTGAGTTTGATAGTCATCTTTTTGTCACTAGGGACGTCTCTGTTAGTTTCAAAGCCTTGTACGCCTCTCGCGAAGTCCGACGTACCTATACCATTGATTGGAATGCTCTGAACATTTCAGATGTCCAGGAGATGGTCGCAACCATCGGTTGGTTGCCACTTCTCTCTCTCACAGAGCGTGTGTATCCCTGTCTTGTTCGTCATTTTTATGCGAACATGACAATCACTCGAGAGGCCATAATCACCTATGTCCTTGTTATACCCATTCGCTTTGATCCGGTCCATCTTTGTCGCATCTTTGGCGTTGCGTGCCCCTTACCTAGCTTTTATTCATTTGTCGTTGGCCTTCCGCTTATCTTTCGATCGTGGATGACATTCGTATGATTTTTGCTGGACAAGACGTCCAGTATACCGTCGAAATGACCCATTGTCATCTTCATCCACTCATGAAAATGACTCATCACATTCTTAGTCGCATGATCACTTCTCGAGCCGGACACTATACAGAAGTCACTCACTTTGATATCTTCTTTATTCACTGTCTCTACATCCGTGATGCCTCATTTCTTCATTTTATTCTATCACATGGACTACACCTTTTAGAAGATCTCCTCTGCTGCTCGTGGTCGGTACTAGTTATATTTTGGTGCTTGGATCACTAAGATTTTACTCCATTTTGATGTCGAGATCCCTGCAGACGAGGAGGACATTCGACCTCACCCCACTGACGTCATTGATTCCGGGACTTTACACCGGAAAGGTCTTAGGTTTGGTGAGCAGGCATCGCTGGATTCTAACGATAGAGATGATGCCATTGATGGAGAACCCGCGCCGATGGACACTAAGGACGCACCGAAGGCTTGCCCCAGCTTCCCTCCACCTTCGGCGCCCGCTGAGCCTATTGGACCTCCCCAGCACGTTACCTCATATTTCTATGGCACTATGATTTCACGACTCTTTCACAGCAAGTGGCTGCCATAGACCATCGTGTGACTCAGATGGATCGACGTGTTCGACGAATGGAGCATGACTCCCGCTACCTTGTTGGATCGCTACAGGCCTACTATGCATCGCAGAGTTTTATTCCGCCCGTAGCTCGAGAGGATGATAGTCCCGATGAGGAGTAGTTGCGTTGTCTCCCTCTTTGATGATATAAAAAGGGGGGAAGGTTAGGACGATGTTATGATGCTATGATGACTTTGTGATGCTATGTGTCTTATGTTGTTTACATTTGTGTCATGCACCATTTTGTAGTTACTATAGTCACATTTGCTAGTGCATGAAAACATGATGTATTATTAACTATGAATATAATGTGATGACTTTTTCTTCATGATGAAATGCTTTTTAGTTTCACTTTTGATTTCATATCTCGCCATATGTTCATATTGTCCCAAGGTATTATGAGAATATAAATGCCACCTATTTAGGGGGAGAAAATGTGAAGTATGCATAAATGTAGGGGGAACTTGTTTACTACTTTCTATCTAAACTTACGTTTTATTTTCTTTCTTTCTCTTTCTCCTTATCGTCCAATTAATTTGTCATCATAAAAGGGGGAGATTATTGAATCCTATGTTTTGATGATAACAAATTAAAATAGACATAAAAGTTACTAATCTATGCTCAAGTGGTGATAATGCAGGTGTATGATTGATATGACCAGATTCGTAAAAGAAATCACCAAATTGAAATTGGAAGAAAAAAGTTTTTCAGCACGATCGGTCGACTCACCAGTCGACCGGCCATGGCACCGGTCGACTGATATTTAGTGGAAGGAAAGATGAGATTATACTGCTCGACGTCGAGACTATACCGATCGATATACCGGTCGATAACAATATATATCGGTCGATGTCGAGACGATCGAAAGACCGGTCGACCGATAGCGTCAAAACACAGAAAATGAGACAACGGTCAAATAGACCGATCGACCGGTCAAATGAATAGTAATGACTATTATTTTGAGGAGAAAAATGTGAAAGACTTTTTGAATGAATTCTCACCTCTAAGAGCCTATAAAAGGAGTGCCAAAGCCTGAAGGAAAATCATCAAAGCAAGAAAGAACATCCTAGAGCTCCTTTTAAGTTTTTGAACATAAAACTATAAGTTTCTTCCTTTTTCTTTTCTTAGCCTTGAGTGTGAGAAAGATTTTGTAAAAGAAAAGAGTTAGAGGGAACATTTACTTTCTGATATAGTAAGATTGAGAGCTCCTTGTATAAGAGGTGTGCCTTGCCTCTTGAGCGGAGAAGAAGGCTTGATTGTGTAAAGATGGTTGTTCTGTCCCTACAAGAAAAGAGAAAGATAGTGAATCTCTGACGATTTCGAGGTCGAGAAGTCGTAGCGGGGATGTAGGCCAAAGAGTTGAGGCCGAATCTCATCATCATATTGTGTCTCCTTGCGTTTGTTCTTTATCTTTCATTTACGCCTTATCTATATTTGCTTGTGATTGTTTTTATTGATTTTTCGAAAGTGAATTTTTGAGAAGATTTTTTATACACCAATTCACCCCCTCTTGATGTTTTTGATCCTACAATATGAATTAGATTTGTGATATTACAATCACAGTTGGACACGGTCATTTGACATAATATGGTCACGATCGTGCCTTTGGATGTTACAGTCGTGCTTGTGCCCAGTCACAACCGTGAGATTTCCTGCTCACGATTGTAACAGAGCATTGGATTTTGTGTTGAATTATTCATGGCCGTGATAAATATCATCCCGTCTTCGAAAAATTCTAAGGCATGCTTGGTCATGGTCGAGTGACCCTCTGGTCATGTCCGTGATAGAGCGCCATTCCGTGTCCCCTCCATCGATTTCAGCTAAGGTAGGGGCCTTCCTAAGGGTTCACGGCCGTGCCTTGTGTCACAAGCGTGCTAGTGGAAGCAGCCGAGTTTTCCTTGGTTTTTTCCACATTTTCCCTCATTTACATATATATACAAATACTTTTAAGGCATACATTCATTCAATCATGCGAAATGAGAAATTTGTGCAATCCATTTTTAGATTCATATCACAACATTAATAATAGAACAATCCATGGAGATTAATAAGGGCTTGCATAAGACATTAAGCCTACTAACCATATTCATATTTAGCAAGCAAAACTAAGCTTGAACTAAGCATGAATGACAAGAAATATTAAATCTTAAACATGATTAGCAATGGAATAATAATCATAATGATATATGAGTAATCCTCAAGTAAAATCTAGTTTGGTCTTATCACCCTTAATTTTAAAAATTAATTAAGAATGATTAGGAGGATTTGAATCCTCTCAACATATTTTTAAGATTTACGTTAAAATTCTAATCTTATTTTCCTCTTTCTTTTTTATTCCCTTCTCTTCTTCTTCTTGCCATGGCCGCCCCTTTATTCTTTTTCTTGTTTCTTGGAACTGCAATGTGATGTCCGAGAATTACGTTAAAAAAAAGAAGAAAAAAAAGAAAAAAAATAAATCTATTTGACCCGTTCCTGTAACTGCCCACTACCCCCTATAATTGCTATTACATCGGATATGGACGAGGGGGGTTTTTGGTTGCTCATTCATGTACTGCAACATGAGAGGAAGAAAGGCTTGAAGGAAGACAACGACGCGGTCGAAGGAGAGGTAGAGGCCGCCATAGTGACGTTCGATTTCTTTTCCTTAAAAGGTACGAAAGATCCTACGAAATTAATTACCCTCAGTACATTATTTTGCCATCTGCACAACTTTTCCGTTCGTAGACATAAGGAAATTTTATGCATTTACCATGCATACTTTCTCATAAATGATTACATTTTTCAGATCTATTGGCCCATCTCTGCCATTACGTGAACAAATATTACTCTTTCGGATGTATCATTTTCCCATGTATGAAACCATTATATTTCATTCAGGGTGCATTAAATGCATTAATCCAAGTGCAATAGTGGTGTTAGTGATGTAAGTCGTGTGCTTGATAAAATGCATTAAAGATCTGGTATCACATGTGCCTTTCATGCACATTCCCAGGTGTAATGCGATAAGACGTAAGTGCATTTGATGCACTGAGATGGAGGTTTTTCTTTATATTAAAGGTGCTAATGGCATGTAATTTATGGTACACACGCCTTACTTTAAATTGAAATATATGTTACCATTCTTGTATTTGACACTTTAAAATATTATTTAGTACTTCCTGCACATTTAATCCCATCATTTAAGGATACTTTTCTCTATAACGTAAGATATTTTTTCTATAACATTCGAGGCCTAAAAAAGGTATAATACTGTAGAAGAAGTATATGTGTGCTTTAGTCATTAGTGTTCATCTTGTTAGTTTATTACATGTTCTGATTTTGACAGCACCGATTATTTTATTAGTTGTATAAAGTAATCTTCTCTTTTATTCAGTAAGTCTTTGAGTTTGAAATCCAGAACCCATTGAAATTTCCTTGGTCATGTTCCTACTCAATCTATCAAGTCTATCTTTTTTTTTACCTTTTCTATATGATGATTTTATGTAAATTCCGACATCCTTGATCTTATTATTCATGAATCGATGGTCCTTAAATTTCGAAGATAGTCCTAGGTGTAAATAAGATAAAAGATGAAAAATGTAAATGAATGAGCTCGTCTTATGTTATGTTGACGACGGTCAACTTGGCCAAAAGGGAGTCGAAAGATACTCCACCGGCCCATATTTGGCGTTGAGGTACTCCGCTCTGGCCAAAAGGGAGTCGAAAGATACTCCACTGACCCTATTAAAGGGAGTTGAAAGACACTCCAAAATAAGTGTAACATAATGAAAATGCAAAGATGACAATGATTATGATGATGGGCAATGCCCAATGATATTATGATCTTTTATGATGATGATTCTTAATCTCCTGATCAACTATCCCATATGAATTTAAAGATGATTATGCTATCCTTCTTGTTACACTTATCATATTATCATATCTGTTATGCAGGGAGAGAGTGGAGGGGGAAACGGGGGGTGTCACTTGCTGAATGGGGGAGAGTTCCGCAGCCAAGACTTAGGGAGAAAGGAGAGAGAGACTGTGTCGTCTGGAGTGTAGAGAGAGAGAAAATAAGGAGAGAAATGAGAGGGGTTAGTTGAAATTTAGGGCCATAAAGATATTTATATCTTAGGCTTAGCGCCCAACAAAGTTAATAGTTTTCATAAGTAGCTTTAAATGATTATTGATTTCTTTTATTTATTTTCTTTTATTTTTATAACTATTCAATTTTTGAGAATATTACATATATATTTTTACATAATTATTTTTATATTTCATTAAAATATCTTCTTAGTTATATTTGTCGGCCTCCACTATTCCTTTCACTACGTTACAATATCTGATCCATCAAATTCGTTTACATACGCGCATGCAAGTATATTAACAATTACTTTATCTTTTCAATATTAATATTAGGGAATAATGTGTTTTATAGTGTGTTAGGCATTGAAATGTGATAATGTATTCATAATTCAAGCTTCATACAAATGTTGTATAGAAATATCATTATACTTGGATGATAAGAAACTTCATTGAGATTATTACTTCGGATGCATTTCAACTCTTATAGGTGAATTGCGGGCAAAGAATTTAGAGAGTAAATTTCAGCAACGATCAACTTAGGGATATTCCCAACATGATCACTCAACTTCACGCTCGTTGAACGTTAGAAACATTTCAATCGTGACCATCGCCTATCGCCCGTTTATCGATAAATCACTAACGTAAATTCCTACATGACATCATGATAATATTTTCCATCTTCCACATCAATTTTTTTTTGAAAAAATAGTAAATATAATGACAACATTTTTCTGTCTTCTCCTCTCAAATTTAACTTTTCAAAATTTGTAGAAATGATTATTCAACTTTTTAAAATTCTCAGACATAATTATTCAACTTTTAAATTTTTAGTAACTATCATCACTAAAAAATAAAATAATTATAGGAAAAAATAAAATAATAATAAAAAAATAATATTTAAAAAATATAATTATCAGTAAGAGGCGGTTTATGGGGTTGCAACCTCTTATTAAACTTTTCAAAAATTTTAATCACCAACATCATTAAAATAACTTAAAAAATTAACAAAGGAAAATTAAAATAATAAAAAGTTATAAATAAACATCAAAATAAAAAATAAGAAGAGTTTAAGGAACATTTAACTTTTGTAACCATTTAATTATTTTTCACAATAATATTTTCTCTCTCCTTATTAAAATGATAATTAAATAAATGTTAAAACAGGTGCATGAGTCCCATATAGAGTCTGCTGTCTCTTGTTATGGTTGAAGTTATGGCCAAACCCCGGACCCTCCCCTCTCGAGTTCTCCTTGACCCTCCCCCTCTCCCTCACCCCTGCCCAGCAATGATTTTCCCCCTCTCAACGGCCAATCCGGGAGCTCCAGCCACCAACTCTCTGCTCCAAAGGTGTCATGGGCAACGATGGTTAGAAGGGAAAGACCGATTGCTCCCATCGTGCTGTCCCCGCACCAGATCCGACCTCTTGCTTTAGTGAGAATGCATGGCAAACCATGCATCCATTGTTGAGGAAGTAGAGATCAATGATGAAGATATAGTACAACGTGTTGAGGAACGTGACAAAAGTTTAGTCGATCATTTTTATGGCGAGGGCCTTTCGATCGACATACTCCAGTCCGAGTTACCGACAATATGGAGCCTTAAACAACCGATGAAGATTATTGATAACGGTAACTACTATTTGGTGTTTTGTTTTACAGATCCTAATGAGAAACTACAGGTTCTAACAGGAGGTCCATGGCGCATAAGGGGTCATTTGTTGAGGATGGCAAACTTGAAGCCATTCTTCCGGCCAGAGGATGGCTTACTGTCGTCATCACCGGTATGGATTCGCCTCCTAGGACTTGCATACGAACTGAGATATGAAGCTGCAATCTTGTGAATTGCGAAGCATGTTGGAACACCTCTAAAGTTGGACGCTGGTTCTCAGTGGGGAGACGAAGGCCGTGTGTGTGTTGAACTTGACCTGGGGGGCCACTAAAGCAGGGTCTGTGACGGTGGCCATTTTTTCTAGATAATCAAATATGAGGACATTCCAGTGTTCTACTTCAAATGCGGACGCATAGGACACCGATTGGAAACATGCCAATCACACCCTTCGGCGCTGGCAGCTGTTTCGGAGGGTTTGAGTGGGGGTGCTCCTATATGGGCCTTGGCTCCGAGGGAGACATGAACAGAAGCCATCCTTAACAGCCGATCATTGTCGGGAACGGGGACGTAGTCGAACTGCATCTCGCCATGTTGGGATCGCCCACCGCCGTACGCTAGCCGTTGGGCACGCTGTACCAGATCTCAATGATCAACTGATCCATGGCGATGGTGATCAATAGTAGGATTCTGTAGGTGTGGGTAACGGCGAAAGCATAGTTCGTACTAAGAACGATGTAGCAGGCGTGCCTAGTACGTTAACGGCTGCTACACTCATGGCGCAAAGTGATACAGCTGGACACCACTTCTCGGGGGAGCAATGCGGTCTGGTAACCACTCCTCGGTGATGTGCGGTGGAGATGGAAATGCACACGCTGATCTTCCGCCGTGTGTAACTCAATTATCGCATGCGCCTTGATGCGACGATTAATCTGAATCACGGATCTCAAGCGGGGCCTGGGCATCTGGTGACACGTACATTATTCAGGTCCCCGGGGAAGAAAAACCCTACTAATCTGCAACCTAATGCTGGTGAAGAAAATCTTTCCCCTTAGGCGGCATCTAGCCCTTTCCAAAGAGCACAGCTCTCCGCCGAGGTCTGCACCATCCAAACCTTCAAGGATGGAGTGCCATGCAGAAGTATTCCAACAAATGCTAGAGAACTTAGCAGTCGGAAGCCAAAAGCAAATGGAGGAGGGGCAACTGGACTCATCGGAGGAAGAAGCGCCAGATTTGGAGATCATCCCACGGAGATATGAAACACGAAGAGAAAAGAAGCATGCAAAAGAGGGACCGGACCCCTATAGTCAACACTGAGGCGAAGGGGCGAAAGAGTAAGGTAAGTAAACTGTCTTCTCAGAACAAAATCTCACGTAAGTTTTCTAATGTGCAGGACAAGCTAAAGGTGGTGGTGGCTACCCACATTGCTCCTTCATGAAGATCATAGCGAATTGCCCGTGAGCAGCTCATGAAAAAATTCAAGGACCGCCTCCTCGAGATCATACGGAAAAATAATCCTGACCTTTTGTTATGCTTGCAACTCGTTATGATGAACGCATGTCTAGGGAGGTTATGACTGGGATCATCTTGTCAGGGGGTTTTGTTATGCTTGAAACTCGTTATGATGAACGTAGGTCTAGGGAGGTCAGGTGGAATCATCATCGCCGAGGACTGCTCTACCCAGGTTACCTCGCTCCACCTCTCTGCGCAATCTATTCATTGTGGTCACCCTAAATGGGTTTACCTTTTTCCTTACAAGTTTATATGCTAGCACCTCACCCCTCCTTCGTCAATCCTTTTGCGCGGAGTTGGGTAGTCTCCAAATTGGTGATACCCTGGGCCACGGCTATCTAAATATGTTAAAATGCTGCGTCAACTAGTCCAATCTTAGGGACTCATCGTGGGTAATGGGGTTGGGGGGTGGGGTGGGAATTTTATGTAGACTTGATCCCATACTAATCAGTCACCACTGGCTAAGCACCTTTCCTACTCTGAAAATTGAACACCTCACAGGAACGGCTTCTAATCACTCACCCATATTTTTGCAAACTAAGTCTCCCAGTATACGAAAACCACAATATTTTAAATTTGAGAATTATTGGTTTGATCATCAAGGTCCAAAAGACATTGTGGAAAATGAATTGAACAATGACTATATTTTTAGGTCTTTAAAAAGAATCAAATATAAAACTCTAACATGGAATAAAAACTGTTTAGGCAACCTGGTGCATAGCATCTTTATACCAAAAAAAAAAATTAGAACTCTAGAATCAAAAGATGCTGAAGTTGGCCTCACTGATGATGAACTCAACTCACTTAGATCCGCTTATAATGAACACAATGCATACTTAAGACAAATTAGTGTGAAATGATGGAGTAAATTGAGTAAGTTGGCTAAAGAATAGAGATAGAAATACAAAATTTTTCCACCTGTCCACTACAATTGGGTGAGGTAAAAATCAGATTCAATCCATTATAGACCCTTCTGGCACTACTATAAAGGATGGCAATGCCATAAAACAAACCTTTGTAAAACATTACCAGGAAATGTGGAAACATGAACCACTACATACCACCCCATTAGTTTATTGGCCTGCCCTACCTAGAATGGATAGTAATAACGCGGATACAGTAGTTACATCAGTCTCCCCCGAAGAAATTAAAGGCTGCCTATGGAATATGGGCCCAAGTAAGGCTCCTAGGCCAGATGGTTTCACGGTTGAATTTTATAAGCAATACTGGGACACTATTTGACCTGAGTGATTAGCATAGTACAAAACTTCTTTAATAATAATACCCTCCCATAGGAATTGTCCAAAACAACCCTTATCTTCATCCCTAAGAAGCAGAACCCTATAAGAGTTATTGATTATCGTCTAATATCCTTGTGCAATGCTTTTTACAGGCTAATTGCTAAAATCATTGCCTCCACATTGAAACCAATACTACCTTGGCTAATTGACTAAGCCCAATAAGCTTTTGTCTTAGGTAAGAACATTCAAGACAAGATCCTTATGGATAAGGAGATTGCACATTCACTAAACATAGGTAGGAAGAAATACTTTATTTATAAAGTAGACATGGATAAAGCTTTTGAAAGAGTTACATGGCATTCGATTGAAACTGCTCTAACGTGTATGAATTTCAAAAGTCACAAGGGTATCAGGCATGGGGACCCCTTGTCCTCATACTTGTTTATCATGGTATCTCAGATTCTTACATCATTACTGAACAATCAAATAGCTATGGGCCGCATTGTCCCTTTCTATATTGGCTCCTTCTCTCTTAGCAATTTAATGTTTACGGATGATCTGATTATTTGCCTAGTTGCCACTAAGAGCAATTGTCTAAAGTTAAATCATATATTACAAATTTATAATATGCTTACAAGCCAGAGAGTTAATTTGGACAAGTTTGAAATTTATCTACCCAGAAATCTTAACAATAGGCATAGGAATTTAATAAAGGAGTCTGGGTATCAAAATTGGAAACTTTTCTTTTAATTATCTTGGGATACAAATTTCATATAAATTTATTCCTTCTAAGAACCAAACCAAAATTCTGGATAAGATCTTATCTAAGATGAGTGGATGGAAGGATAAGTTAGTTAATCAAGCGAGCAAGGCTACTCTCATAAAATTTGTGGTTATGTCCATGCCAGTTTACTCCCTTAGTGTTACATATATTTCACCCAGCATCCTGAGATCTCTAGAAAAGTTCACTAGATCATTCCTATGGAATTCTGATGTGGAAGGTAAAGGCATACATTTGATCAACTTGAATCCAAAAGTAGAGGGCGGTCTGAGGATGAAAAGTTTATATGGTTAGACCTGCTCTACTGGCCAAGAGACTATTTGGAATGAGATGGTCTCTAATAAGTATGGTTTGATTCATCCTTGAGGGAATTATATATGAAAAACTATGCATGGAGCTGGAATTTTTTTTAATTCTCTCTCTGATCTTAAGCTTGGCATGATGAAGTTAATTGTTGACAACTCTTCTACAAAAGTTTTTGATGATCCTTGTATATCGACTACTCCTTTAGCATGGTACCCTACATTTATTAATATGGATAAAATTCAACAGTTACTTTCCTATCATGTCTCCGATGTTGAATCGTGTTTGGAATGTTCACTTACTGCATGAATTTTTTAGTCCATTGTTGACTTTGCGTATTATGTCTATCTTTATTTCGCTACACACCAATGATGAAATGTGGATTTGAAAAAATAACGCCCATGCAACGGCCCAGGCCAACTCGGTCTATAAAATCATTTGCCGTCATGCTTTGTCGTCGCCGGTCCCCTGGACGGCTTGTTGCCCATCGAGTGTGGAAGCTCTCAACCCCTCCTAAGATACAACATTGTTTTTTGGAAACTCACTTACGATGGACTTCCTACTCTTGATGTCATTGTGAAGTTCAACCCAAACATTATCCCTACGTGCCTTCTTTGAGGTTCTGAGCGAATCTATCTCCCATTTTTTCTTTTGATGTCCACGTGCTGTCCAATTTTGGGCCCTTTGTCAATCTAGGCTCAATTGACCTTTGGGCACATGGACCATTGGGATCAGGGGGCTGGCTTGATGAGGGCGCCTCGTTTGACCAATGCTCGAGAACAAAATTACTTTCCTTAATCTCCTTCTCCCTTTGGACTATTTGGGGCATTAGAAATGACATTCATTTCCAGGGACAACGTGCAATCATTCTGATGGCTTGGAAAAATGGCTGATTATAATGAGTACGATAGAATCCACAATCCTGAGGAACATTATCCCAATGACCCACACTGGGTCAAGTGGGAGCCCCCGACTCACGATTGGGTCAAGATTAACTCTATGGGGAAGAGTGGGGTTGGGGGGGGGGGGCTTTCTTATATGATTGCCTAATGGTTCACTTTTATATGCAGGGGCTTTCGGGAGAATGGCGCATGGATAAAATGGGGGTCCCCCCATTTCCCTGCGCCTATCTGATCCGGATTGGACGGGCGCAGATGGAAATGGGGTTTTTTTGCTTGAACCGTTGTTTCGGCCCGATCAACGAATGTTTTGGCCGGCGGTTCAATGATGGTTTCGGACTAAGGATAAAAAGGGGGCGGCGATCGATTTTTTACCCTTTTACTCTCTCTTTCTCACCTCTCTTGTGCGACCACGATCAGAAGCGGCGCTCGCCGTCATCGCGATCGGCGCAACCAAACGATCGTCAGCGAGTCCCTTTTACTCTCTCTTTCTCACCTCCGGCGAGTCCCAATGAAAATATTGGTGCAACCAGATATTTGCGAAGATGACCGCCGATGAGTTTCCCGACAACGTCCGAACAGTTATGTGCGACTTCGACCGCCGATGAGTGTGACCATCCCGGATCTGCAATTCCCCGACGACGTCCGAACAGATCCGCGCGACTTTGACTGTCGGCGAGTGCGACTTCGATTGTCGGCGAGTGCGACAGTACTAGATCTGTGTTTTTCCGACCACGTCCGACCAAATTTGGTCCGACGCTGACCGGATCTATGACGTAAGGTACTTTCCCCTCGTATGTCACCTGTAATTTTGCCATTTTTTTATGACGGACCGGCCTTTGTCTTCGCCGAGAGATCTGGTCCGACGCCGCCGCACGCACACCCCCGCCTGACCTGCCCCGCTCGCACGACCCCCGCTCGCACGCCCTGCCGTGCTCGCACGACCCCGCCCGCCCGCCGCCGACCGTCCTACCGCGCTCGCACGACCCCGCCTCACGTCGCCGGCCGCCCTGCCGTGCTCGCACGACCCCTCCGCATGCCGCCGCCTAGGCTGCCGCCCTCGCACGACCCTGCCCGCTCTTTGCCCTTCCATAGGCGCACAACCCCGTTCGCACTCCGCCCCCACTCCCGCACGTCCTCGGCCGCACGCTGCCGCCCGCACGCCCTCACTGTATCTTTCCAAGTCGCATCTAGATCAAACTTTTTGTATAATGTCGAGTTTTGTAAATGTTGATCTTAAATTGTACTTAATTATGTTGTTTAACTGAACTTCAATTGTACTTAATTATCTTGCTTCAATAGTTGATACCTTATTTGTTCAATATTACAAAAATGAGGCCTTGAAGCTCGTGTTTCATCGTGTACTTATTTCTTCAATAGCCGATACCAAACTTCAGTTGTACTTATTTGTTTCATGTTACTTCATCGTGTTCCATGTATGCATGCATGTCTTCTTGTTTCACAGGTCAGGCATGTCATTTTCTACCTCTTTCATATCACGTCAATTAGATATTCCTTTTTGTGCGTGTGGTGATAAGGCAATATTATAAACTTCATGGACAAATAATAATCCCGGGAGATGATTTTGGGGGTGCTCTCATTATCTGGTAAACATTTTCATTGCAAATAAGTAATGTATTTTGGCCTTCATTTTTGTTTCATCGTATAGTGTTCATTTTGTGTATAATGTTCATCGTCTGATGTTCATTTTGTGTATAATGTTCTTGCAGGGTAAGCCCCCACACGAAGATTGTATTTTTTTTTTCAGTGGTTCGATCCAACTATGCTGATCGACATAAGAATATTTTAAGAAGCTTGCTAAAGGACGATGAAAAAGTTCATAGACGAAGATCAGATAAATATAGGATCATTTTAATAGATTGCTCAATAAAATTATCGTCTATGAAGATGTTGCAAGGAGAGATAAAATCATGTACTTACTCTTTGGAATCATAATATCATTTGTATTAGTTAAAATGAACTTTCTTTAGTTGCAGGATTTGTAACCTAGTTCCCTTCTTCTTTTTATGTAGTGATAGCAGTTTGTAATCATTAGTTCCCTTCTTCTTTTTATGTAGTGATAACAGTTTGTAATGAACTTGTATGTAATCATTAGAAGCTATGGTATAATGTTTCGATATGTTATGTGCTGCGACATGTTTAGTTAAAACTTTGCGATATGTTCAGTTAAAAATTTGCGATATGTTTGCGATATGTTCAGTTAAAACATATAATAGTTTGCGATATGTTTTCAAGATATGTATGAACAGTTTGCTATATGTATGTAAACATATAACAGTTTGCGATATGTATGAACAGTTTGCGATATGTTTTCAACATATAATAGTTTGCGATATGTTTTCAACTTATTATAAACAACATAACGAAATAGGTCCAACATAAAGAAATGGGTTCCAACATAAATATGTTCCAATATAACTAGGTTCCAACATAAATATGTTACAACATAAATGGGTTCCAACATATTACATCCAGCATATTACATAAGTCTTCAGTCATGACCTTCATTCTCAGCACCCTATCAAATATAAAGATGATTATTAGACTTCCTAAGAGAGAAGTAAATGAAATTAAACTTTTGTTAAATGAAAAGTAAATGAACCTGCAATAATGAACACTTTCGATTGTCATGTCTTTGCTTTCCGCATTTTCTGCAACTTCTCTTTCTGGAATCATTTTGTGACATGAAAATTTTTATGCCAGATTTCATCCTTGTAATATTCTTAGGCCTGCCGTTAGACTTCACACAAAGTGGGTCGCGGATCATAAATTGTAAGTCATGCAAATTTATGGAGCTTGGTTGACTAAGTGGTAAGTCAGTAGTGCTAAATTGAGTTGTTTGAAAGTGGCTAGTGCTTGCTCTACTTGCATCTATAGATTCACTCGGCACATGAATTGCACTCATTTTCAATATGAGATCATCTATAGTTGGCGCCCCGCATTGTAAAGGCGTAGGTGAAATTAGACCCATCGTTTGTACTTTCCATAGATTACTTTGCCAAGATAATTTTTGAATGGGTGATATGCTATCACTTGAAGTGGATTGACAAGCATAAATGACATGTGCTTTTGTGTATCTAGCATTTATGGTCCAGCGATGAAGCACATAATCTTCAGGCAAAAAACTCACACCTTTCTTATGCAGAATACATAGAATATGACAGCACAATATTCCTTTTTGTTCAAACTTTTTGCATGAACATTTTCAGCTTGATTAAATTCCACCACATTTTTTCCCTCATCAATGCCCCCTCACATGAAAAACAGAGTAGTAAGATCTATCTGTGTCCTTGTAAATCTTATGCGTTGTGAAGCTGAAACACTGTGCATATTCTGTCTGAAACTTACAAAATGAAGCATGTGTGTAGATCTTACCTGCATGATCCTCCAAAGGACTATTAATAATGTATGCAGGTTGTGAGTTCATTGTTTGAAAGTCTTTTCGTTCTTCACGTTCACGATGAATCTGGACAACTTTTTCATATTGTTCTACAAAGTGCGAAAGAGAAGTGTGCACATTGACATAACTACAAAAAAAACATTTATACTTTCTGCCGTCTGAATGGTTCATGCAGTAAAGACGTCTTTATAATATAAAGAAATCCACTGTTCACGTTTGTTGTACATTACTTCTAACCAATGCCATTTCAAATATGAAACTTTTCTTTTAAAGAAAGTCAACCCTCTTCAAACTCATCTATATTTGATGATCCATATAACCACTTATTGTACTCCTCTTTAAATGTCGGTTGTGCATACAAATCCTGTAGATGAGTCATCGCATTTCTAGCGATATGCCATGTACAAAAGATGTGCTTCGTGTGTGGGAGGCATTCTCCATCGCGTTGTCCTGATCTATAATAATACATTGTGGATTTTTTTTCAAATATGTATTCAAACCATTGTTCAAACAACCATGTGAAAGTCTCCTCTGTCTCATCTACAAGTAAAGCACATCCAAATAAGCAAGATCTCCAATGGTGAGTAATTCCTGTGAATGATGCAAATGGAATTCTTAAATTATTGGTTCGATATGTTGTATCAAATACAACCACGTCACCAAAAGTCAAATAACTATCTCTTGATCTATGATCAGCCCCAAAAAAATTTAGAACTGTGTCATCCGCATCAAGCTCCCAACTATGAAAGAAACCTGGATCAGAATGTACCTTTTTTTGAAAATTATATATAATTTGCAAGCACTCGACAGAGAAAGTGCTTTTTCTTATGATTCTCAAATGATTAATACAATTCTGAGCTATTATAAGAGGTTCTCCAGACATATTAAGGGCTCTGGCAATCTTAGATGAACCCATACCGAAGGCACGTAGATGACCAATAGCTTCTCTAGAACTTGCGCTGATTTGATTATGTGATCTTAAGAACTTAATTTACCTTCTAAGGAGTTGTCAAGCAATGACTGTGCTCTTCTTGAAATTTTTTCACCTCCCATTTTTTATCTTGCCTTAGAACAATAGATGAGCATGACAGTCGTCCCTAACTTCTCTTCTCTGTGTAAAAGCTTGTGTTGTGCCTTTCTTTAGAACAAACATACTTCACATTGATTACCTTCCCTGTAATCTTGTGCTTATGTGAAGTTTGTTTTCTCACAAAAAAACCCACTAATTTAGCATACATGTTATAGTACTTATTGGCTTCTTCATCTGTGTCAAATAACATTCCAACATAGAATTTTGGTAACTCATATGCTTTGACAAAATTAGCATAATCTTCTTCAAGTTTATCATGTTCAATGTCGTCTTCATTCATCCATTCTTATGTCAATTCTGCCGTGTTACTAACACTATTCTCACCGTCCATGTACAATCTTGCCTAGAAAATATAAATAAATTCTCATTAGAAATTACAAACACATAACGGTAAAAATTTCGATAAACAAATTCTTATTAAAATTTACAAACTCATATCGTGTAAAATTTACAAATATGATGAAGTTGATGGACAGATGCAACTATGTTTTTGTAAAATTTACAAAATTTACAAACACTTAAACAAGATTGGACATATAAAATGGCCAGATGAAACTATGTTTTTGTAAACAATATCCACAATATTTTTGCTTACTATTGCATGAAACAATTATTAAAAACTCGTATCATTGTAAACAATAATTATTAAGCAAACATATTTACACATGAAACAATTAAAAAGTGATTAACTCACATCATTTAACTAATCCTGAGATAATTAACTAGTTACAAGATGATTAACTACTTACATGATGAAGTTGATTAACTACGTACAACATGATCAGTGATCAACTACTTACAATTGAAGGTGATTATTACATAATTACAAGGTAACTACTTACAATTGAAGGTGATTATTACATAATTACAAGGTGATCAACTAATAAGTGTTTCACTAATTACACGGCAACCCGGCGGTAGGGCGTCGGCGTCGTGCGATAGCGGTTAGGCGTGCGATGGAGGTCAGCGAGGGCGGAAGGTCGGCGGCGTGCGACGAAGGTCACTGGGTGCGGAAGGGCGTCGTCGTCGTGCGAGAATGGTGAAGGCGTGTGACGGCGGTCAGCATGAGCGGACAGGAGGTTGCGTGCGATGGACCTCAGCGGGGACAGTAGGGCGGAGGCGAGGAATCGTCTTTCCTGTCAGCGAAAACAAAGGTCGGTCCGACATAAAAAAATGGCAAAACTACAAATGACATACGAGGAAAAAGTACCTTAGGTCGTAGATCCGGTTGGCGTCGGACCAGATCTGGTCGGACGTGGTCGAAAAAACACAAATCTGGGATTGTCGCACTCGCCGACAGTCGAAGTCGCGTGGATCTATTCCGACGTCGTCGGGGAATCGGAGATTAATTATTAATTACTATGTTAATCATAGTTTTTAATTATATATTATAACTATATTATATATAAAATATTTTTATTATATATTTAATCATAGTTTAATATTTTTTATTAGTCAAAATTTTATTTATTTTCCTAATATATTAATTATTAATTACTATGTGGTGTAGTGTGATGCCACATAAGCATTGTTAGCGATTCATAAATAGACGAATGATAGACGATAATCATTAAAATATTTTTAAAGTTCAATTATAAAATGATGTTTAAAGAGTATATTATGAATACCTCGAATGATTGTTGCTGTAAGTCAGAATTCAGGTCGAAATAAATTTGAGTCCGACTCAAACAAAGTACATGCTTGGACAAGTGGAGAAACTATAATAATTATCTACTCTATGCCTGGTCACATTAATGATTAGATATGTAGTCCATTATTTTCAAACTTCAGTAGAATATCAGATGGCCCTTGTGTTGGTTTGCATTTTTTGAATACAGAATAATGTGATGACGTATTTTTTAAGGGAAAAAACCCTATTGTCAAAAGTTTGACATCATTTCTTTTGTTTGAGAAGCCATTATCGTTAGGGGAGGAACACGTTGATGCTCAAAGGTTGACGATTGAAACGTAAATAATAGTCTCAATATTGTTGAGGTCTATGAGTTCCTTAAATTAATCCCGTGCTCAATATTAAACTGAGGATAAGATCGACTGGTACATCATTTTTTGTTAAATATTTTGAAAGGATAAGAACGCTGACGAGCGTAAAGAATAATAATGCTACGTTTGTACATTTGCGCACGCTTTATACAGAATATATCATCACGTTGTTCAGTTCAGAATGATGTAGCGCTGGAAGTTGGGAAATTCGAAAGCGATAATCATGGCGGTAGCAGCAGAAGTCCTTTGGCCATTGCTGCTCCTTTTACTTGTTTCATTAACTTGTTCAACGACAGACAACTCCAGTACAAGCGTGGCATTTCCCCTTCCATCCAACTGCCCGACGAGCTGCGGCAACATCACCTTCCAGTATCCTTTTGGCGTCGGCCATGGTTGCTTCAGGCCAGGCTTTGATCTCGTCTGCCACACTGCCAACACTACTCTTCCCAAGCTCTTCTTGGCCAACAACACCTTCGAAGTTATTGACAAAATCGATTTCGATATCGAGCCCAGCAACGTTTATATTGGTGCCCTGGTCGCCGTCATGGGCGTCCAAGAGAACTCTTCCTATGTTTCGTCGACTGCACTGGTGGGCAGACCGTACAGTATTTCGTTGGCCATCAACAACTTTTGGGTGATTGGATGCAGCGCCGTTGCCTCTTTGGTGGATCTAACGAGCAACAAGACCGCTGCGACATGCTTAACCACTTGTCCCGACGGAGGGTTGGACCAGCAGGGATACGATGTCAATCAGACATATTGCACAGGCGTGGGCTGTTGTTACTTTCCATTAGACAAGAACTTGATATCTTACAGCATCCGCACATCCCGGACAAATCAGGCCCTGGGGGTTAATGCCTCAATCGTCGAGGCTTTCATCGGCTACTTTTTGGGTCCAACAGATCATGTTTTCACCTATACTCATGAATTCGTCAAAGCAACGACACCGGTAGCTATTCTGTCGTGGAACATCGAGTTGCGAGAGGACCAGGCATCCTGCGAAGATGCAAAGAAAGAACAGAGCAGCTACGCCTGCTTTAGTCAAAACAGCGATTGCGTCAATGACTCCTTTGATTATTCTAATATCTCTGCATTCCGGTATACAGGCTACTACTGCAAATGTTTGGCTTACCAAGGCAATCCATACGTCCCCGATGGCTGCCATGGTGGATGATAACCTCTCTCTCTCCAATTAGTACCTTCTAATTGAGATCTCCTCTTATAAAAATATGTTCGATGTCGTGACTGATCTGATCCAATTTGATAAATTACAGATCCCTCGTCGACGACACTTCCATCAAATGATTGCGCAACAACATGTGGAAACATCAGCATTCCATTTCCGTTTGGATTGAAGAACGGTTGCTACAAGGATACATCGTTTGCTCTACTGTGCAACGAAACGTTGAATCCTCCAGTCTTACTTTTCAATCTGAGCTACTACTCCAGCGGTAAAGTAAGCAACATCATCTTGGACGAAGGACAAATAGAAGTTAGTTCAGTTGACAATTACAACTTTATGTCCAGCTCCTCTAAGCCTTTTGCATTCTTCCAAGAGCGAGCAATTTTCAAATGGGTAATCGAATATGAAACTTGTGAGGTGGCCATGCAGAATCGCAGCAATTTCGCTTGTCGTAGCTTACATAGTACATGTCTCAATACAAACCTTACAACCGGCTTGAGCAAGCGTACAGAGTATATTTGCAAATGCTTGGATGGCTTCCAAGGGAATCCATACCTTCCGGGTGGATGTCAAGGTAATTTCTTACCACAGTTTGTATGTTGAAGAACACAGTGACGTTTTGAAAATCGGAACCGACATCCAATCAGTCAAACAATTGAGTCATTATTTGACCGGTTCAAAACCGAATTAATCAGATTTTTATCAAAATAACAATAATTAGATTTCTTTAAAAAAATATAGTATAAAATATTAAATAATCATAAAGTAATAACTATTTTAACATAATTAAACATTAATTTAATTTTTTAAAGCATATATTAATGATAATATTTTTAATAAAAATATTTTTCTTTTATTAAAATATTTTCTTTAGGATTTTTTTAGTATCTTTTCTTTATATATTTATTTTCTTTCCTTTTTTATTCGTAAATATCAAATTTAACTTCCTCATTGTTACTTTCCTAATTTTTGTACTTTATATTCTTACACCTTTATTTTTCCCCACAAACTTCAAATCTAATTTCCTTATAATCAATTTCATTTCCTAATTCACACTTCATAATTTACTCTATTTCCTAATACCTTATACTTTCTATTTTTTCCTTATTATTTATAATTTCTTTCCATATGACAAATTTCTTATTGATTTGAAAAAAATCAAAATTTTTTTTGTTCAACCCGGTTTTGTCCGGATCGAATCGGTTCTAAATCCAATCGGATCGACCGGCGGTAAATGGTTGAACCGATCAACCCAGTCAGAAACGCTGTCGGCAACACAGAAGCACAAAACGCTTTAAAAAAATACTACAAGATTGATCATTTATTTTTTTCTACTAAGTAGAAAATCTTGTAATATAGGGGATTCTTAACACAATTTCCTAACTTGGCAACTCAAGCATAATTTCATCAAACTGACTTTGTTTTTCCTTATAATATGGTTGTTTGTTAGATATCAACGAATGCCAGAATCCAGAAAAATATGCTTGCTATGGAAATTGTTACGAAAAGAGGGAGAGATGGATCGTACGAAATACAAAAGAACGCGAAGAGAAAAATGGTGGCGACTTTTTGTTATGGAATAACGATGATTACAAGGATGTGTCTCTATTTAGACCCCTAGGGAGTTTATATAGGCACTCCCTTTGACAGATGATAAGAATTACATACGGACTGAGACTCTAAATAAATCCCCTGAAAATAGGACACATATCTCGTGATAAGGAAATAAATCAAATCCGAATCACAAACAGAATACCCTTAAAAATTTTTCGCTGAATCAACTGGGTTCAGATTCTGCTGAAGCGTCTGACCCCGTAGGAGAATTCTACTGAAGCGCCTGACTATGTAGGGGGACCAACTGGGTTCAGATTCAAAACATTATTAACAAATCTTTACCTTGACTTGAATCATCTTCAGAGCACACAAAACCATGCCACGCTGCCTCCAGCCCCACTTCGGGGCTATTACCAAGTATTTATGTTAAGCAAGTCCAAGCAGTGCTGGAACTTGCCATGAGAAACAGATTTGGTGAACATATCAGCTGGATTATCTTCAGTGTCAATCTTCTTCACCTTGATCCTCTTCTCAGTGCAGATGAAGTGATATCTGACATTAATTTGTTTGGTTCTTTCATGATGTACTTGATCCTTGGCTAAACATATTGCACTCAGACTGTCACAGTGCACTATAGCCTGCTCCTGATGTAATTCAAGATCTCCAACTAAGCCTTTTAACCAGATGCATTCTTTGACAGCTTCTGTCAGTGCCATGTATTCAGTCTCTGTGGTGGACAATGTAACTGATGGCTGAAGTGTAGCCTTCCAACTAATAACTGAACTGCCCAAAGTAAAGACATAGCCTGTCATAGATCGTCTTCCATCAACATCTCCAGCATAATCTAAATATGAGTACCCTACAACCAAACACTCTTTATCACTTCTGTAGATGAGGCCAATATCAGATGTTCCTCTTAGATATCGAAAAATTCGTTTCACTGCTTGCCAGTGCTTCTTTCTTGGATCGCTCATGAACCTGCTGACAACACTGACTGCATGAGCAATGTCTGATCTTGTGTAAACCATGGCATACATCAGACTTCCAACTGCACTAGCATATGGAACCCGAGACATGTACTCCTTTTCTGCTTCTGACTTTGGTGCGAAGGCAACAGAAAGATGAACATTTGCAGCTGATGGAGTATTCGAAGGCTTTGCTCCAGATATTCTAAACTTGGATAAAATCTTCTCAATATAACTTTTCTGAGATAAGAAGAGTTTACCCAGAATCTTCTGCACTGAGGAGCTTCTTCAGAATCTTCCATCCCCAGAATCTTCCATCCCCAGAATCTTCTGTGCTACACCAAGATCCTTCATGTCGAATTCTGCATTGAGGAGCTTCTTCAGATTCTGAATGTCTATCATGTCTCTTGCATCAATAAGCATATCGTCGACATAGAAGAGCAGATAGATGGTAGAGCCATCCTTCACCTTCTTATGCTATACACAACAATCATAGGGACTTCGATTGAATCACTTATTGATCATGAAGCTGTCGAACCTCTTGTACCATTGTCTGGGAGACTGCTTCAAGCCATACAGAGATTTCTTCAGACTGCAAACTTGATTCTCCTTTTCTGGAATGGAGAATCCCTCTGGTTGGTTCATAAGAATATCTTCTTCAAGTTCTCCATTGAGGAAAGCAGTCTTCACATCTAGTTGCTCGAACTCTAGAATCTGATGTGCTACAAGAGCAAGTAGCACCCTGATAGAAGTATGTCTGACAACATGTGAGAATATCTCATTGTAGTCCACATCTTCTTTCTGACTATAATCTTTAGCAACCAGCCGTGCTTTGTATCTCGTGCCTTCAACTCCTGGAATTCCTGCTTTCTTCTTGAAGATCCATTTACAGCCAACAATCTTTCTGCATTTAGGCAACTTGACCAGCTCCCACGTCTGATTCTTGTGAAGAGATTCCATCTCCTCACCATAGCAGCGATCCACTGTCCATATTCGGCACATGTGATGGCATCCCTATAAGAGGACGGCTCCAGGGACTCCACATCTTCAGCTACCTGTAGTGCATAAGCAACCATGTCCTCGAAACCATATCGCTTAGGAGGATCCACTTCTCTGCGAGGACGTCTAGCAGCAATTGACTCCTCTTCAGGTTGCTCATCAGATTCTTCACCTTCTGTTTCTGCTTCTTGATGTGATCCTTCAGCATCATCCTCAGTTGGAGTGATTTCAACCTCCACCTGTTTACTGACACTCTCTTCAGCCTCCACCTTCAACTAAAGCATTGATGCTTCATCAAAGGTCACGCTTCTGCTGTGGATGACTTTGTGTTCTGAAGGAGACCAGTTTCTGTAGCCCTTTACTCCTGCACCATATCCCATGAACACTCCTTCTTTAGCCCTTGGCTCCAACTTCTCTTCACTGACATGATAGTATGCTGGACAACCAAAAACTTTCAGACAAGTATAATCAGCAGAATTTCCTGACCATACCTCAGTTGGAGTCTTGAGATCAATCGCAGTCATCGGACTTCGATTCACCAAGTAGCAAGCTGTATTAATAGCTTCAGCCCAGAATGTCCTATTCAGGTCAGCGTTAGAGAGCATGCACATTGCCCTCTCCAGAAGTGTCCTGTTCATTCGTTCTGCAATTCCATTCTGCTGTGAAGTATCCCTGACTGTGCGATGCCTGGCAATGCCTTTATCTTTGCAGAACTGGTCGAATTCAGCAGAACAGAATTTCAAACCATTGTCAGTGCGAAGACGCTTCACTTTCTTCGACGTCTGATTTTCCACCAGAACCTTCCACTGCTTGAAGGCCTTGAAGGACTCACTCTTGTGTTTCATCATGAATACCCAAGTCATCCTCGATAGTCATTAATCACATATAGGAAGTACCTCGCACCTCCTAATGATGGAACACGAGAGGGATCCCAACAATCGGCGTGGATGTAGTCAAGTGTCGCCTTCGTCCTGTGCACTGTCTTGCCAAACTAAGACCTTCGCTGTTTGCCAAATACGCAGTGCTTGCAGAAGTTGATTTCAGATATCTTCTTCTCTCCTAGAAGACCTCGTTTGCTGAGGATATTCATCCCGTTCTGACTCATATGCCCAAGCCGCATGTGGCACAGCCTGGACCTATCTGATTCGGATGAACTAGCCACTGCAGCAACGCCAGAGACTGTCTTGCCTTGTAATACATACAAGGACTTCTGTCTGACTCCCTTCAGAACTATAGCATCACCCTTCATGACCGCGAGGATGCCTCCAGCAGTATTGATCTGACACCCTTTAGAGTCGAGAACTCCAAGTGATATCAAATTCTTCTTCAGTTGCGGAACATGGCGAACATTTGTCAGCGTCCTCACAAGATTATCATTAGTCCTGATCTGCACAGAACCGATCCCAACTATCTGACATGACGCGTTATTGCCCATGATGACATTTCCACCGTCAGTCTTCTGATAAGATGAGAATCAATCTTTATTCGGAGTCATGTGATAGGAACACCCCGAATTTAGAACCCAACTATCCTCCAGACATCCTTGATCAGAAGCAGCCAGAACCAAATCATCTTCGGAATTCCCTGTTCCATGTGCCACCACTGCGACGGGGGCCTTCTTCTTCTTCGGACAGTCTTTCTTCCAATGACCTGATTCCTTGCAGTAACTACAGATGTCCTTCGCAGTGATTTTCTTCTTCTTGGATTTGGATTTCTTCGAATTCGAGGACTGTCCCTTCTCTGCGATCGATATCAAACCCGCGGCCTGAGTCTCTGCAGAATTTCCAGATGCCCTATGCCGAAGTTCACGAGTATGGAGACTCGATCTTACTTCTTTCAGACATATAGTTTCCTTCCCGATAATCATAGACTGAACGAAGTTCTCATATGATGGAGGAAGCGAAACTAACAGAATTAGGGCAGCATCTGCATCCTCGATCTTAACATCGATATTTCTGAGTTCCATCAACAAAGAATTTAACTGATCAAGATGTTCCTTCAGAGGGGTACCTTCCTGCATGCGGAGAGAGAACAGTCGTTGCTTCAACAGCAACTTGTTGGTGAGAAACTTCATATATAGACTCTCGAGTCTCAATCACAGACCGGCCGCCTTTTCTTCATCTGCGACCTCGATTATCACCTCATCCGCTAAACACAACAGAATCATCGAGTGCGCCTTCTCCTCCTGTGCCGCCAAAGTTGCGAGGTCGATCTCCTTTTCTTTACCCTTCGAGTCTTCCTCCTTTGGCTTGTTCTTCGACACGTTTGAGAGCGGCGCCCAGACTCCTTGTTGCTTCAAAAGCGCCCGCATCTTGATATGCCACAACCCGAAATTGTTCCTGTCGTTGAACTTCTCCACGCTCACGTTGTGCGACGCCATCTCCCTGCTGATCGAGAATCGCTGACAAACCCTAAGGCTCTGATACCAGTTTGTTACGAAAAGAGGGAGAGATGGGTCACACAAAATACAGAAGAACGCGAAGAGGAAAAACGGCGACGGCTCTTTGTTATGGAATAACGATGATTACAAGGATGAGTCTCTGTTTAGACCCCTAGGGAGTTTATATAGGCACTCTCTTTGACAGATGATAGAAATTACAACGGACTGGGACTCTAAATAAATCTTCTGAAAATAGGACACCTATCTCGTGATAAGAAAATAAATCAAATCCGAATCACAAACAGAATACCCCTAAAAAATTTTCGCTGAATCAACTGGGTTCAGATTCTGCTGAAGCGCCTGACCCCGTAGGGGAATTCTGCTGAAGCGCCTGACTATGTAGGAGGACCAACTGAGTTCAGATTCAAGGCATTATTAACAGAAATTATGTTAATTTAGTTAGGAACTACACTTGCAATTGTCCACCAACGATGGATGGTGATCGTACGAAAGGGCCATGCTTATCTCACAAGAAACTTGGTCTTGTCACTAGTGAGTGCATGATATAGTTATTATCTTGTAAGGTTAAGATATAGATATTCCTTAGAGAAAATATATAAATAATTTGAGAAAATTTGCAGGTATTATCAGTGGTGTATGTGTCAGATTCGGTATACTACTTGTAATTATAACATCAATTTCTGCTATGCTTAAATGGAAGAAGATACATCAAAAGAGAATTAGGATGAGACACTTTCATCAAAATCATGGATTACTTCTACAACAACTCATTGCATCTAACGAAGTTGTTGCAGAGAAAACAAAAATATTTTCTTTAGAAGAACTAGAAAAGGCCACCAACAACTTTGATACTTCAAGGATTCTTGGCCATGGTGGACATGGAATAGTATATAAAGGAATTTTATCGGATCAATGTGTCGTCGCAATTAAGCGATCAAAAATTACAATAAAAAGTGAGATAGATGAATTCATAAATGAAGTTACTATTCTCTCTCAAATCAATAATAGAAATGTGGTGAAACTTTTTGGATGTTGCTTGGAGACCGAAGTCCCATTACTAGTGTATGAATTTATTTTCAATGGAATCCTTTTTCATCACCTCCATGATCGAGTTTGTAAGTCAACACTTTCATGGAAAAATCGCCTTAGAATTGCCACAGAAGCTGCAGGAGCACTTGCATATTTGCATTCATCGGCCTCCATATATATTTTTCATAGGGACATGAAATCCTCAAATATATTATTGGATGAATATTACACTGCAAAGGTATCAGACTTTGGAGCTTCAAGATTCATTCCACTAGATCAAACTCATATATTCACTGCTATACAAGGGACATTTGGATATTTAGATCCCGAATACTATCAATCATGTAAACTAATAGAAAAAAGTGATGTTTATAGTTTTGGAGTTATTCTTTTGGAACTTTTAACCAGAGAAAAACCAATTTATTCCACACAAAATGGGGAAGAGAGACATTTGGTGATGCAATTGAGAGAACCATCAAATTGAACTTTTGGAGGCTTGAGTTATAGAGGAAGGGATGATAGAAGAACTTGACGAAGTTGCAAAACTTGCAGAGATGTGCCTCAAGTTAAAAGGGAGTGAAAGACCCACAATGAAGGAAGTCGAGGTGAAGTTGTGCTTCTTACTTAAGGTCGAATCACAAAGAAAAGAAAAAGAAATTATACGAGATGACCTAGAAGCAGAGGCTCTTCTATCAGACAACTCTAACTCTTTTTTTTATCTACCTATAAGTATGATGCAATCGGCAAGTCATGACAAAAGGAGTTATAGTCTTAATCTAGAGAGTTAATGGCTTCGTTGGGACACCCAGATGAGCAAAAGATGTGTTGCATTAACTAATTTCATGTCTGGATAGTTTAATAGTGCTTCTTCACTTGAATTTTTGTACTACTATGAATTGGTCGAACATTTGTGTTTGAGTTTGTTATTATGTGTGTAGTTGTTTTGTGTGTAAATATTTTTAAGCGCAGTGAAATACCTACAAATTTTAGTTTGAGAATGTAATGTGAGGGCTATTTTGTTGCGAAATAAATGATGAAATATTTTGATAATCTAATATTATAGCCAAACATTGATATAACAGGCATGATTTGGTCGACCCTCATTTTTTTCTAAGAACTACCTAGGATAAGATGAAATAATTGCTTGTCTCATGAAGAATATAATTATTTTTGCAAATGACAAGAATATTCATATTCTCATTGTTATCAATGTTTTTTAATCAAATTTTTTTTATTTTTTTTCATCATGTGTTATTATATTAATATGTTTATGGTTATTTAATAATGAACATTAACTATTAATAATAAAATATTTTAATTACGAAATATTACATATTAAAAAAAATTATTTTCTTCGAACCAAACATGAAGTAGAATAATATTATATTTACTTTTGCATAATATAATATTTCATGATTTTATTTCATTCAAATTTATTCTCAAACCAAATGGCTCCTATGCCTATTTATTTTTAGAATAAAGATTAGAATAGAGTTCTATTATACTTTAATTTATCAAATAAATTATATATATATATATATATATATATATATTAAAAGCAAAGAGGTTTATATGGAGTTGATGACACATGGCATAACACTATAAGAAATATGTTGATTGGCGACGTAGGCAAGTTGATGCTAAGGCGACGCTAATGCGTGGCTAAAAGGAATGGCCACACTTTAGCATCTAAATGGCATCGCAGGATGGAGACGTCGGCCTTCGATAGCTATTATCGTGGCAACGAAGTCGACGACAAATGCGAAGCTACTAGCGCCACTGTGTGACGCTACTGTGATGTTAACATGACGTGAAATGTGTACTCACGAGGAGTTTAAGGGCTTCACTAAGCCAACACTACATTGGCGTTGAATGTTGCGACGTACGTTGATGAGACGCTAATATGGCGCTAAACTTTTGCTTAGTGTGACACTAATTAGATGCTAATGAGACGCTAATGTGATGGTGTGTGTCATCTCTACTACTACGATGCTAATGTGACACCAATTCCTTTGACGCTAACCAGGCGCTAAAGTGTCACCAATTAACGATATATTTAAAATAGCGTCTCATCACGTCGCTATTGCAATGCCAAAGAAATGCTAAATACCAAAATATTTGTCCCATTCCAGCCATTTTGTTCCCTTCACACACCATATAAATTATATAATGCATATATAATGCATTCTTCACATTGATAACAATAATAATAAAGTAAAACACTAATAACCATCACAAAAATACTAATAAGGTAACAAAATGATATCATACATCATAAACAAAATCATATAAAAGATATATAATAGAAATGCTTCTATCCTGAATCATTATCATCGTCGTTGTCATTCCTGACATTCGATGCCGACGTACTCGATCCTTGGCCTCTTGGGGACTGGGTCTGTGGCTGAAGCATGGTATGGATCTTCTGCAAAATGGGAGCTAAATGTTGAGGAAATTGCTGAGCTAGCTGCTTCGAGATGAGTCCCTGATGCTATCCAACGTGAGCTGAGTTGCGGTGGATGAATTCGGAACAGATGAACCGTTGCCTAGGCCACGTAGGTATCCTCCTCATGCCGTACCGACCATCTCCTTCCAAACAATAGTGTTCTCTAAAAAAATTGACAAATTATATATAATATAAATCATATAAATTATATAACTTCAAAAAACTTATAAACATACAAAGTGTTATTTAATATTAAAAACATGAATCATTTTGGAGATACGTTACTTGATGGCTGAGTACTAGGATCATCACTATACTTCTCAGCCATCTTCCGATTATACACATCCTAAAACCTTTAAACATTGCATATTTGAAAAATCATTTACGCTAATATGAAGAACCAAGTGAGTGATGATATTTACCAGAACTCTATGAGCAGTGGGTGTGATCAAGTCATTGATCTTCCTGCTCTGATGTGTGGTCTCATAGACCGTGAGAAAGTCTACAATACTATCTTATTTTTCCTCCTGCAATAATGTTTCAAATTTTATAAAATAAATGTAAGATAAAAGTTTGATTATTCCATTTTATATCAACATCACCATGCATCTTCGATGCAAGGATATACTCCAACCATTATCATGCTTCATGACAACAATCACCACAACAATATGTGAAAAAACATTCATCATCTGAATTCTTAATGTCTTCATCACTAAAATAAAAATATTTTATTCTTATTTAAATTATGGATAAAAGTAATCACATAAATACATATACACACTTTTTTGAATAAATATTTTTATATGTGAAATATAGTGTCGTTAACATAAAATATTAGCAAAACAATGTGTTATGTTATGATATTATTCAATTATTAAAAAAACCAATCATGTTGCATTTTCCCACACAATGAAATAATTTTCCATATGATAAACATATTAGAAATATATGCATTTCTCACATATTATAAGAGTTTGCATGAAAACACAAATAACTTTAGATAGAGACTCATTGTCAATTTTTATTTACAATCATAGAATATTTGAAAATTTTATAAGAAGATGACGTAAGTTCAACACTAAATAAAAATAATATAATACAAAATTTTCCAAACTTGTACACTAATAATATTTAAGAAGACATAAAATAATATAAGAAATGTTAGAAATAAATATGGTGTTCGTTAAAGACACATAAAATTATTATTTATAAGAACAAAAAAAGATAATAATAATAATAATATTATAAAATAAAATAAAAGGAATAAAATTATCACATAATTTAGAATGAATCATTTCATAGAACATAAAATATAATTATAAAAATATACGTGCATAATATAATCATAAAAAATATAATTCTGGAAAACTATTATTTTTATAGATTTATTCTGATTTATTGGTGACCTGACTTCTTGCACATTATATTTTTTATTTAGTTAGTAGAAGTATTTCAATGAGGTGGGATCATGGGTTTTGTTAATTATATATGAATTTCTAATATTTAAGTCATTATGTTGTAAGATTTATCTATGTAACCCCATAGAATTATCATAACTATATAGTAATTTTAAAAATATTATATGATTATTTTGGTGACCCTCTCTCATAGTAGTTTAGAAATTATTCTCGTTACTAACTAACTTTCCAATTAATTATTATTTAAATATAAATCTACCGGTATTTTATAATCAATACTTTAATGTTTATGGTTTCTAATTAATTAATAATTCAAATAGACATAGTGAGATATATACTTATTGTTGGCACAACAATAAGTTTAATAATATACATGATTATTCTTTTTGGTGTCAATGAACGAAAAATTATTGTATAATCACTTTTTTTTATTATTTTATTAATGCATGACATGGCTTGAATGTTATTTGTTGAAAATTACACCATCCAAATGTCACAAAATATTGAAGGGATTAAGATATAGGTTGTTTTTGGGTGATTAGACTGAGAAGGTGCCACTATATATTTTTTTTATGAATGGTGCAATCCTTAAAAGTTTTTGTTATGGTGCACTAAGGTGAGTGATTAATGTGGGAATAAAACAAAAAGGAGTTAAGCTATTATAATATATATCATTTGAAATTAAAGTGAAGTAATTCATAGCATAATTTTATGAATGATTATAATAGACATATGATATTATAAACTAACATGGCTATGTTATAAGTTGATGGGAACAATAATTAGTTTAAGTTTATCATTTCAATTCACCATTTATTCATAATGAGTATATTCAATTGGACAATTCATAAATAAAATAGTTTGTTGAATTTTACATTGAACATGTGACATTTTATCCATGTGTCAAATACTTGAATTATTTAATATGAACTTGTAATGCAGTTACACCAATGTGTAAACAAAGTAAAAAAAATGAAGAGACAAAATTATTATTTATTTAAAAATGTTTTCTCATGACAAAACATTTGTTCACGTAACATTTTTTATGACGAAAATTCATAATTTGAATTTAAAATAACTCTCTGATTAAATAGCAATAGTCCAAACTCAAATTGGTTACATGAATTAAAACAAAACTAACCCTCTATCCAAAAAATAGGAAGGACGATAGAGAATAACATTTTTTATAGCGAAAATTCATGTTATGAATTTAAAATTACTCTCCAACAAAATAACAATAATTTTAACTCAAATAGATTAACATCAATTAAAACAAAACTAACCCTGTCCAAAAAAAGTGTGGAAGGAGAAAGAATTAACATTTGTTTGGATAAATTTTTATGACGAAATTTCATAATATGAATTTACAATAAGTCTCCAACTAAATAACAACAATTTGAATTCAAATTTGTTAGCATCAGTTAAAACAAAAACAATCCACAAAGAAATGTGATAATACACCTATAATTAGTATCTATAATTAGTACCTACGAATGAGAGAGCACCATTACTACTAAGGTGCATGGAACGAGTACTTATAAATTATAATGTGATGATGCATAAGAAAAGGAAAAATAATTCTAGAAAAAATAGGGCGAGAGTGCATCACATTCTCACAAAAGAAGACAAAACGATAAGACCGAACACGAAGTTGTCTTTCTTTAGTATTTATAATATGATAATGTATAAAAAATAGAGCACTTGATGAGTATCACTGTCCTTTAGCATACACTAGGATTCGAGTGACCTCTCGGTCTATTATGAATCTGTTGGAAGAGTATACTCCTCTCTGGCAGGGACTTGTGATACCAACAAATGAAATAAAAGCAGATTGGGTTCCAAACCACAATATCATTCAAAATCAGAAACATGCGTATAAACATAACATGATTAATATTCAGAGTAGATACCAAAGTTGCAGAAATTAATGCATAGCAGGAAACAAGCATTCTTCCATAGTTTTTCATCCCTAGATGGCTGTTTAGAGATACACTGTAATGCTCCCAAATCGACCACCGTCATGTGGCGAAGACTAACCTAAAGACGCTACAGCATACTATGACTTTGACCATAATATTGACTGTATCTCAATAAAAAACGAGACACATTAACGGAAGAGAAGAAATAAAGAAAAGAATAACTTAAATATGCGGAAATCTAAAAGTGACTATTTCATTGCTAAAAAAATAAAATAAGTTTTACATCATGATTCTAAAATGCGGAAGGTAAATGAAAACTAATAAACACCCTAAAAAGCCTATGGTTCATGTATCGTCCTATCGCAAGAGCTTCATCATGCATGACATGAATATAATAATCAACGATAAATAATCATGCTTAACTTGAACATGAAATATAACATGTCAGTATCATGGATCATAATAAAAATAAGATAATAGGATATAATGAATCAGGAGAGTAACATGATGGTTAATAAACTTGAACTTATAGCATACCTGAAAATCGTGACAGTAACTTGACTTGACTTGAACATGCTTCTTGATCTTGGTTATTAATTAACAGTCAGGGTGACTTTAGGTGCCTTTAATTCTTGGGGTATGCCCAGCAAACGATACGGCCTTGTGCGGGTCAACGGGTGATCAAACCATGACCAAGGGAGCGACCCTTATCTTACTGCACTTGGCTTGGACTAGCAACCTATGATTAATCTTTCATCTGAACTTATTAATCGCTTTTAACATCTTGTGGCTCTTTGTTCTTGATTCAATATATACGATAGGATCAATGGGAAATAAATCAATAAGAGAGTAAATCATGTAAATCAGTGAGGAATCTCTGTGAGGTCAGACAATAGGAACAATTATATATATAAGTAATATCTGGATAAAAGAAAATAATTAATAAATAGAAGAAAAGATTTTCTGAGGAATCAGTCGACCGGTTCAAGAGAACGGTCGACCGGTAGTCTGTTGATCGGTCGATCGGTCTATTCAGATCGGTCGACCGGTTGGCTGTTTTGGACTAATCGGGTCGGTCGATCCGTTCAGTTGAACGGTCGACCAATGGGCGTGAATCGGTCGATCGGTCGACGCATGCAGAAAAAGACGGTAAGCAGGTTATCGGTCGATCGGTTGCCACAATGCCTGTGGACCGGTCGACCGGTCGGCGTCCAGAAAATTATGAAACTTTCGAATTTCATCGATTTTCCAATGCGATCTCAACCTAACCTAATTCCTATCTCCTAGCAAATCAATCACACAACAACAGAACAATAAGAAGTAAATTATGCATGCAATTCAATCAATCAATCAAAGAATTTAAGAAATCAATCAAATAAAACGATAACTTGAACCCTAGTCTTGTTCTTTTCTTTTCATAACTATTAGGGCATGAATTTGGAGAAATTCAGAGGTCATGCAAGGTGATTTCGATTCACCTACCTTTGTTAGCAATTAATCCCTCTTTTCGTTCGTCGGAAATCGATTAATCAGCGCCCCTATTGTCCCCCTGATTCCTACGGATTCTACCCTGTTCTTCTCTTTCGCTGCTGCAGTCCAGTTGGTGCAGAGAGCAATGTGAGGGAGAGCAAGAGGATTAGATTAGGAGATAAGGGAGACTTTGCCTATACTTACACCATGAACGACGAGCGGGCGTCATCCCTGCTTCTGCTCACGTTCAGGGGAAAATGAAGGGCCAGGGAAAACGGGTTGCAAGGTTTGGGTAAAAGGGTATTTAAATATGATTCTGTTTCTTTATCTAATTCAAATCTAATCTTCAAAGTGATCAGATTTCTTTTCCTGATTTCGTGGACATCATCTGATAGTGGAGTCCCAATTTGATTGGGTTTTTATTTCTTTAATACACTGCCGAGCCGTTCCTTTTTGAATTCTGATTTCATTCATTTTTTTTCTTTTCCTTGCTGGTTCTTACATTCTTATCCCCTTAAAAGAAAATTCGTCCTCGAATTTTGCACTAGGTAGAGAGCTTTACCGAAAAGATGTGGGAATTCTTAGCGCATTTCCGACTCAAGTTCCGATGTTGCATCATCGCCTTTATGAAAATGCCAAGCTACTCAGACCATGATTACGTCCTTGTTCTTCTGACATTGCACCTTGCGCTCCACTACCTGTGTTGGATACTCAGTGAAGATCAAGTCTACGAATTCTTAACGTCATGCATCATCATCTCCTAGGATTTCTAATGCTCTATTTTTTTTCCACATTGACATGCTGGGTACTTGGGACATATTTTCGTATCTCCATGTTTCATGTCATTACTATTTGTTCATCCTTATACATCTTTGTCCTTTCCGAATGGATCGTAACTCAGGCTTATGGTTACATCCTTATACTTCTTTGTACTTTCCAAATGGATCGTAACCCAGACTTATAATATTTATCTAATACTTCTTATAAGACTTATTCCTAAATTGACTGCAACCCAGGCTTATGTCATTCATCTAGTATTGCTCTATTTAGAACTTTATCATTTGGGTTCCACATGTTTAGTTCCTCCAACATTTCATACGCAGCCTCATGAAGCCTAGTGAGCATCACTTGTGTCTGAGTGTATGTGTAACCGAGTTTATTTTTACCAAAATGGTACTTCATGGAGAACTCAGAATCTTTCAAACTTCATGTCATCTACATTGTCACATATTAACGTACTACTAAAAGAAAGCATACCTAAGACTCTTTTGATCGATGAACACTTTAATCTTTTCTACATAAATGTAGGCATAGTTTGAATACAATATTCATGAGGACCTAAAAGTTTGAGGAGTATTCTTAGTCCAATTGCATTGCTTAATTTATAGTGATCATTCATTGCCAGGAAAATTGTCTTCATTACATCTTCTTCATCCACGCGGAACTGCTGGTACTCACTCCCTAGATCGATCTTGAGAACACCTAGTCTTAAATATGTCATCATTTGCTTAGTAACAGACACTTATGTCTTGATAGTTGTTTTATTTAATAATTTGTTAATAAATCTCTAGATTAATAGAGTCATTATTCTTCTTTATAAAAGAAGTGGAATATCTAGAAATGAGACCATAGGTCTTATGAACCCTTTGTCTTAAAGTTATTAAACTTATCTTTTCAGTTCATGTGTCATGGGGCATTGGAGATCAAGGTCATACTTGAAAGGAGGTCGATATGACGCTAAACTTCTAACGATAACCTTTTAGACGATTTGGATACCAGTAACTATATTCTTCTTTTTGCATAATACTTATACATCTTAGGAGGAAGAATCAAATAGGAATTCCATCACAATCCTCCTAAGAAGTTTCTAATCGATGTGAAGAAAGATCTTATCTTCAATCGCCATTAGTATCTCTAGGATGGACTTAATGGTATGAAGTTATTTCCATAGGGTCATCGTCCTTATCGGGTGACCTATGTCATGTAAGAGTCAATAGGATCATTAAGAACATTGTCCATTATCATAGATAATGGCATCATCATATGATTCGATAAAATTGGTGATGGAATCATGCCAATCATCATCTTTATAAGGTCAATTTAGATCAATAACTTTCATGATGACCTATGTTTGATGTGACCCTACTCTAAACATCATCATAATCATTTAGCTTTTGAGTGGAAGACATAACTTATTTGACTACATTGATCTGGTTCTTACAATGTCATATCATATAATTTCATAGGAGGCTAGTGGTTATATATTACCTCAACAAGTTCTTTCCTTGAGTACCTTGAAGCACTTTGAATTAATGTTAAGGTCGAACGATATCTACGCTAAGAGATCGCTACATAGTATGATCTAATCAAGAATTAACAGAACAATTTATGTGCACTACATAACATAAGTCCTTAGTCAAACATCATGAATGCAGGTAGACAATGGAATGAATTCAAACAATAAGACAAGAAAACAAAACAATCAACAAAATAGAAGACAAGCAATCATTCTTCTTCTTTGTGCATCATTTCATGGTCCTTTGCACTAACCATATCTTGTGGCACATGGGAGAGGGTCGGAATAACTTTAAAGTTGGAAAGGTGAACTAATCCATTTATAAGACTTATGATCAAATCATAAGTGGTCCACTTGATCAAGACAAAATCTTGAACAATTTTCATCATATTGACGTAGAGGCATCTTAGAGAACATTTTATATATCATCTTATATTTTGCATCTTAGAGGACATTCTATGTATCATTTGATGGCTTGCTTAACCCATTATCTAAACATATATATGATTTATTTTCCCTCTTGAACTATCAACTATGATTATATGATTAAATGCCTATACATTTGGACATTATTATGAAAACTATAATTATATTAAAACTTGCATAATCATCCCTCTTGGGTGCATAACTTGCTTTTCTAGAAATCTTGTAGGGGACTTATAAAATTCCTCATACTTTACCTTAACCCCCCCGACTTTCTAAAGATTTCCTCGTTTGGTGTTTTGATCTTTTAATACTTAATGGCTGGAGGCTCATATGCCTCCTCAAGCTTATCTCAGTTAAGAGACCTTAAGTCTTTTCAAAATTTCTCACATTCATTTTAACCCTTTCATGCCTTGCTTGTTCTTATGTAATTTTGGTATTAACCGTATTAGTCTATTTTGAAAATATATATACATTGCGATGATAGAGAATTCATTCTTTAATAATGGCTATATAAAATATACTTCATAATATTAAAATTTCAAATCCACTCTATACTAAACTAAGTTAATTAAATCTATTTATTTATTCATTTACTTATCTTTATATGTTTATAAGTATATTACGTTATATGTACATATGTGTGTGAGTATGTTAGATCTAAATGTTCGATTAACTCAGACAGTCACTTACTTATTGAAAATTTCTTCTAACATTTATTCACATCAATGTGACCTCCGAACCTCTTAAACTTCTACATTTTCCCATCCCTACATGATTATTGGACAGCTCACTAATACTTAGATTCTTGTCTAATCGATATTACATACTTGAACATGATTAATAATTCTAATTCCTATTTCCAATATAAGAGAATCCAACTAGAAATTTGTATAACTAATTTGGATTTGCTTAGGACTTTTATCAACATAATATAGGGGTCATATGAAGTCTAAGGCACAACGAGCATTATGAATCCACACTTATTAATATAAACAAATAAGATAATTTATTAAACCCCTATATTGGTAGATCCATGGTATCACATAAGTCATAACGACAAATCATAACTTAGTCATGTTTGATTTCACTTCTATTATTTGAAATCATCTCACACCTACATGTTGTGTGAATCGAATCCTTTAATTACTCTTATAATTCCCTCGTTTATTTCCTAAATCTACATATCTTTGCAACTGATATGCCTATTCATTTTTCTCTTTATACTGCTGCAGTTAGCAGAAGCAGTCCGTGAATGGAGCGATCATGAAAGAGAAGGAAAATATTAATTAGAAGAAACATAATCATTTCTTATATTTTATTCTTTAAATATCTATAAGACTCATTTTTCTCACGTAGGTATATTTATCCACATGCTTGTTACTTATTCTGTTTCAATTTGTTTGTAACCTTTATGACCCTTTTTGTTTAATCACTAATAACATTTAAGTTGATTCCTACCATACAGAATAACCTCCTTAGGAATCAACCACTCATGTGAAATACATATCAATACATCAATAAAGAATAACTCAAAGCAAGAAAGATCTTACTTGTACTTTACGGTGAAGAGTGTGGCGACTGCTCGGCGATAACACATGAACCCATACCATACTATTCTATACACTAGGACGTCAAGAGAGTTTTGACTTTAGGCTCTGATACCATAAATGTAACGCCCCCAAATCGACCCTCGCCACGTGGCGAAGACCAACCTGGAGACGCTACAGCATGCTATGACTTTGACCATAATATTGACTGTATCTCAGTCAAGAACCGAGACACATCAGCGGAAGAGAAGAAATAAAGAAAAGGATACCATAAATATGCGGAAGTCTAAAAGTGACTATTTCATTGCTAAGAAAATAAAAAAAGTTTTACATCATGATTCTAAAATGCGAAAGGTAAATGAAAACTAATAAACACTCTAAAATGCCTATGGTTCATGTGTCGTCCTATTGCCAGAGCTTCGTCATCACACGTCCACTCCACCATGTCACTGACCTGGGCCTGTGAAAATTAGACACGGGGGAGGAGGTCCTCCCGTAAGCTTTACAGTCTAGTGGGGAACCACATGATATACAATACATGACATGAATATAATAATCAACGATAAATAATCATGCTTAACTTGAACGTGAAATATAACATGTCAATATCATGGATCATAATAAGAATAAGATCATAGGATATCATGAATCAGGAGAGTAACATGATGGTTAATAAACTTGAACTTATAGCATACTTAGAAATCATGACAGTAACTTGACTTGACTTGAACATGCTTCTTGATCTTGGTTATTAATTAACAATCATGGTGACTTTAGGTGCCTTTAATTCTTGGGGTATGCCCAGCAAACGATACGACCTTGTGCGAACTTATCTTGCTGCACTTGGCTTGAACTGGCAACCCATGATTAATCTTTCATCTGAACTTATTAATCGCTCTTTATTCTTGATTCAATAGATACGATAGGATCAATGAGAAATAAATCAATAAGAGAGTAGATCATGTAAATCAGGGATCTCTGTGAGGTCAGACAATAGGAACAATTATATATATAAGTAATATCTGGATAAAAGAAAATAATTAATAAATATAAGAAAAGATTTTCTGGGGAATCGGTCAACCGGTTCAAGAGAACGGTCGACCGGTAGTCTGTTGATCGGTCGACCGGTTCAAGAGAAAGGTCGACCGGTTGATTGTTTTGGACTAATCGGTTTGGTCGATCCGTTCAGTTGAACGGTCGACCAATGGGCGTGGATCGGTCGACCGGTGATAGAGATCGGTCGATCGGTCGACGTATGCAGAAAATGACGGTAAGCAGGTTATCGGTCGACCGGTTGCCACAATGCCTGCGGACCGGTCGACCGGTCGGCGTCCAGAAAATTACGAAACTTTCGAATTTCATCAATTTTCCAATGCAATCTCAACCTAACCTAATTTCTATCTCCTAGCAAATTAATCACACAACAACAAAACAATAAGAAGTGAATTATGCATGCAATTCAATCAATCAATCAAGGAATTCAAGAAATCAATCAAATAAAATGATAACTTGAACCCTAGTCTTGTTCTTTTCTTTTCATAACTATTAGGGCATGAATTTGGGGCAATTCAGAGGTCATGCAAGGTGATTTCGATTCACCCACATCTGTTTGCAATTAATCTCTCTTTTCGTTCGTCGGAAATCGATTAATCAGCGCCCCTGTTGTTCCCCTGATTCCTACGGATTCTACCCTGTTCTTCTCTTTCGCTGCCTGTAGTCCAGTTGGTGCATAGAGCAACGTGAGGGAGAGCAAGAGGATTAGATTAGGAGAGAAGGGAGACTTTGCCTATACGAGCGGGCGTCGTCCCTGCTTCTGCTCACGTTCAGGGGAAAACGAAGGGCCAGGGAAAATGGGTTGCAAGGTTTGGGTAAAAGGGTATTTAAATATGATTCTGTTTCTTTATCTAATTCAAATCTAATCTGATTCAAAGTGATCAGATTTCTTTTCCTGATTTCGTGAACATCATCTGATAGGTGGAGTCCCAATTTGATTGGGTTTTTATTTCTTTAATACACTGCCGAGCCGTTCATTTTTGAATTCTGATTTCATTCATTTTTTTCTTTTCCTTGCTGGTGTATACATACACCATCACAAAGACAAGCACAAAAAGATTACGAACCATAATCTTGTCCATCATCAAACATTAACAATCTGATTTAGAAAATAAAAGAAAGAAAAACTATGGTAAACAGGTCGAACAACACAAAGCCTCCATATTAATTGCTTCTCAGCTTTTTCTCCTTATGCTCATAAATGGCTGAACCCCACAAAAAGATAAAAAAACAATAGCGGCAAAAGAGAGAAAGTGCCGCAGCCATCCTCTTGTAATTATCCTCTAGGGGTTTTCCAACTTTTTTCTCCAACTCTTTTGTTCTTTTTTGTTCCTGTCCCCTTGGGAACCCTCCTGCAGATGCAAAAAGGGAATCTGTCAAGGGTAGAGAAGAGGGGTGACCCGTCGATCTGCCCCCATGTAGCATCTTTCAACTGCTCCAATTTTTCTTTGTATCAAATTGCCATTACTAATGAGATCCTACTAGCATCTCAAAGTCCCGGAAATGAACCAGAAAACATAAAAAGTAGTCATTATCATCAAAGATTACAAATTCTGAGAGATTGCAAACAGCATAAGGGGAGTTCATAAATCGTGCAATATGTGAATATTAAGTTCATAAACATGTAGCTAAAGATATGAAAAACAGGGAAAAATGTATGTTTAATACATATGTATGAATCTTTTCTTGTATATATATGTTTACAAATTTGGCAAAAATGACGATTTTCTTGTATATATATGTTTAATATATAGGTTAAATATGTATGAATCTTTTCTGCACAACGACGCACCATAAATCTATCTCGGGACCCATAATTCTGTAAACCCATTTGGAGCGGAGAGTAGTGTTTATCCTTCTTAAAGAATGCATCCCAATCAACATCTTTTGTTGATTGACAGATTTCATCTCATGTCACTAGCTAGGGCCTTCCTTCGTTCTCCAAGTGTGCCAAAAAAATTCTCTACGAAATTGATCGATCCTTCTCACCACTTGTTCATGCATGCATAAGCCAGACATGCAGTAAACTGAAATAGCAGTAAGCACTGTTTATTTTGAAGTTCTTTGTTGGGTTATCCTAATGTGACTAATATATAACTTAATTTAATTAACAATTGAAGAACTTCCCAATTAGCATTTGCTTCCATTCTTTAAGAGTTGTATTCTTTATGGAAAGAATTCTGTTGTTGAATCTCTTAATATAAGACTAATGACTTCCTTCTCCATCTAACAAATAGTGATTTGTAATTTTTTGGGAAAGGAATGGTGTTTTGTATTCATTTAGCAAGCTCATAATTAAGAAATGTAACGCCCCCAAATCGACCCCCGCCACGTGGCGAAGATCAACCTGGGAACGGTACAACTGCTATGACATTGACCATTATATTGACCAAGTCTCAGTCAAGAATCGAGACACGTCAGCGAAAAAATAAATAAAGAAAAAAATGATATTAACTGCGGAAGTTTAGAAAGTGGCTGCATCATCTCTAACGAATATCATATAGTTTTTACGTCACCAGTTCATGGCCGCGGAAGGAAAATAAATAATTAAATTAGCCCTGTTGTTCATGTGCTTTCTAGTTACCTGAGCATCATCGTATCACACGAACTCAACACTATTCCTGACTTTGCCTTGTGAAAATCAAACACAGAGTAGGAGGTCCTCTCGTAAGCTTTATAGCCTAGTGAGAAATTATAAAGATATACAATGCATAACATTAAATAGCATAAATCACAATTAAATGGTGTACTTATCTTGAGCGGAAGACGGAACATGGAATCATCATAAGTAATAATATGAGATATCAATAAATGCCAATAATCAATAGAGTCATATGATACATGATAAGCTCAAATCAATAGCATGCTTGAAAGTCATGACATAGATAATAACAACAACTTGACTTGATGTTCTGATTGCTTTACTTTTCCATACTTCTTAATCTTCTATCATACTTAGCAATCAAAGTGACTTTAGGTACTTTTAAATTCTTGGGTATGCCGAGCATATAGTCTTGTGCGGGTCAATGGGTGATCAAACCATGACCAAGGGAACGATCCTTATTTTGAGGCACTTAGCTTGGACTGGTAACCCATTATTCATCATCCATTTTAACTTATTCATCACTTTAGAATCTTATTATTCTTTGTTTTTTATACAATGGAAGCAATAAGATCAGTAGGAAAGTAAATTAGAAAAAGAATTCATGTCTTAATCATGTATGGATCTCAGTGAGGGCATGGCATTAAAATCAGTCATAATCATGTTTAATCATCAGACAAACAAACAATATTTGAATCAATGTCAAAGAAAGTGGATGAATGAATTAAAAGGGGGCTCTGTAGCTTTGCACGACCATGACAGCATAGTGGCACGACCGTGCTAATGGGAACGGCACGATCAGGTCGTGGCACAAGCGTGAAAGTGAGTACGCAGGAAGATGGCATGGGCATGCCATAAGGTGGCATGACTGTGATGGAGTATGAGGGCGGTCGACCATTTCAAAAGAGTCGCTCGACTGAGAATTTGGTCATGGCACGAGCGTGCCAAAGGGTTGGCATGATTGTGACACGGGCATGCCATAAGGTTGGCACAGCGGTGGCACAGGCTAGCATGGTTGTGACGACTTGGGAGCTCGGTCGATCGAGGCCGAACGATCTTTGCTTGGGTTTGGTCGAGCAATGGCACGGGCATGCCATAAGGTTGGCATGGTTATGACACGGGCGTGCCATAAGGTTGGCACAGCGGTGGCACGGGCATGCCGTAGGGACGGCACGACCGTGACAATGTTGGCACGGGCATGTTAGAAGGGTGGCACAGCCATGATGACAGGGGTTCCAGCCGATTTCAACACGAAAATTTCTTCAATCCTTAGTAGAACTTCATTATAAAGTAAATTCTACATCTTAACAATCATCCAAGCAGATCAACAACAATATCAATCAGTTTCCTTCAAGAAATAAATCAAGCAATCATACAGTCACACAGAAACAATCAGAATCAATAACATAATCTTCATGTTCATCATGCTATGGACGTGGAATAACCTTGAAAGAGAGGACATGGATCAAATCTATCCAAATCATGCAAGGTGATTTCGATTCACCCACCTGATTCGTGGTTGTTTCCTCATCGATCTATCGACCCTCTGTAATCTCACGCCCCTCTATTTCGGCCAAGAGAAGCGGCTTCCTCCCCTAGGTGTCCTTTGCCTGCAGGCCAATCAGAAGTGTGACAAGATCATGAGGAATACTTTGTGGAAACTCAGCAAAGTATGGAGAAAATCCTGATATTCGGTCACCCTTACTAGAGGTGACAGAGGATGCGGTTTCTAATGGACGTGAACTCGAGACGAACACGTAGAGGGGAGAAGGGAGGAGTGGTTTTGATGATTTATATCTCTTTATCTATTAATCTCCAAACATCTTCTTTAATTGCCACAATTCATCCTTTAATTGCCTAATCGTCATCACAAAGTTTTCGGGATCCTAGATTTATCTTTCTGTTGGCCATTCCATTCTATCTTATCTTGTTTTCATTTTTTTTGGATTGTCACATTATAACCTCCTTAAAAGAAAATTCGTCCTCGAATTTTGCATGAGGTGGAGGACTTACTGAAAAGATGTGGGAACTCTTGGACCATGTTATCTCTTCATCATGGTGGAACGCGAGGCTACTTGGACCATGGGCACATGCTTATACTTTCGATGTCGTACCTTGCATTCCATAATATGAGTCGAACATTTGGTAAATGTGAGGTCTGTGGCTAGATAGGCCTCTTAATTTGAATGTTGTTAGCGTTATCATGCTTGTACTTCTTGAACAGTGACACATGAAAAACATTATCCATTTGTCCATACGAAGAGAGTAGTGTCAACCTATATGTAGTCTTGCCAACTAACTCTAATACTTATATGGTCCATTGTAGTGAGGATTTACCCATCATTACTTCTTTCATATAGGTAACTTTTAGTAGCATCTTCTCTCCGTCATTAACAATCTGCTCTCATATATCTTCATCTGCTTAGCTCTTCTGTCTTCAACCTTTTCTTAATCAGTTTAACCTTCTTAGTATATTCTCTTTACTCATGATATTCTCGTTGCCTATTTCATCCAATTGAATGGGTGACCAACAAGGTCGCTGGTACAATTTAAATATGTCCTAAAATAATTGAATGGTGACCATCATCATAAGCAATTTCAATCAAATGTAAATGATTATTCTAGCTATCCTGCCAATCAAGTGTACATGCTCTCAGCATGTGTTTAATGTTTGGATAGTTCTCTTATCTAACAAAATTTTTAGCATATATTAATATAATTATTTGGGTCAATAACCTTCTTAAAAGGGGTGTTAGTGCGCATGCTTATCATTATTTTCAATCACATTGATATATCTGAACTTAACGATCAAGCACTTATATTCACTCTTCTGAAATTATGTTCAATTAAAATTTTCACCATCATATGCACTTACTATTATTTCTTTTATTTTTTTATTTATTGATTTATTATTATTATTATATTTTTTTGTTTCACTCTATCCTCATCCTATGATAATTGTACTATAGACGCAAATAATTAGTTGTATTTCGATATCATCTTGGGCCTTGATACTTACCATTATTTAAGCTTTTTATCCTTTCATCCCTTCTTAAGATATATTTATATTTCTTAATCGTTTAACATTGAAATACGAAGAAAAATTTATCACTATTTCACAACTTCATACACTCTTAGAATCATTGTGTGGGTGAGTTTAAATTACATTATAACCACCAAGTCCATATATATTTGACCTCCATAGCCATCGATTTGATATACGTCTGGCATCCATAACTATTGATTTGACATCCATAAGGATTCAGGATTTGTAATTTATTTTGATTCTTTGAAAATCAACATTTAGCATCATCTCATGTCGATAACTTGGTGGTATCATGCGATGATCGTCATTTGGAGGTATGATATCTTGATCTTCGACTTAGATCACATATCTTGAGGATTTGAACAAAGTATACAAATAGATAATTGTAAAAATAATAATTATATTTGGAATCAATCAAGAGTCTTATAACTCATTCGAGGAGAGATCGTCCTTAATATAATTACACCACTTGAAATAAAGTGGTTCATTAATCAATGTCATTCAATATCCTTATCGATGACTTGTATCAGTGCGCTATTCAATAATTTGATCATGGGAGTTGCTTTCAACTTCAACTTCTTGGATTATCTTACTTTGCCTTTTATTGATCTTTTCATTGTAACTTTCATAGCATATAATTCCAAAAGAAGTATAGTGGTTACACATTACCACGCCGAATTATTTTCTTCTTGAGTAGAGTGTCTTCCAACTCCATGCATAGGAGAATGAATCGGTATAATAATCATAGGAAAGTGAAAAGCACTTCGAATTAATGTTAAGATCGAATAATATCTATGATGAGGGGTTGATCACATAGTACAATCTAATCCATAATGAACAAAATAATTTATGCACCCTATATAACATAAGTCCTTAGTCAAACATTATGAATGCAGGTAAACACATGGAATGAATTTAAACAATAAGACTGGAAAAATAAAGCAATCACTAAATAAAAAGACGAACAATCATTTGTATCCTTGTACATTGCCCCTTGTTCTTTTGCATTATTATCCCATTACCATTTGCCTTAATTCATTACCTTGAAGTCAATAAGGAGACTCATCCATATATAAGAAGCATGGTTAAGATAATTGATCCACTTGGTTGAGACACAATTGAGAAAATTATTCCTAATGTAGGCATGGCGGTATCTTGAAGAATATCATATCCCAATAGGATTTCATTTTATCCTTTCTTTACCTATACTATATGAATCTCATTTTATCTTCATACTTTACGTTAACCACCATACTTATTAAATTTTGCTCACTTGATGTTTTTTTATCTTTTAATACTTAATGGCAAGGGGCTTATATCTTCCTTAATCATATCTCAATTAAGCGACTTTAAACCTTTTCGAAATTTCTTCTATTCATTTAAGCCATTCATGCATTGCAAGTCCTTATCTGATTCTTTTATTTTTTTCTTTTATCAGCCATATTAGCCTATCTTGAAAATATATTTACACTTCGATGATAGAGAATTCATTCTTTAATAATGGCTATATAAAAATATACTTCATATTAATAAAATTTCAAGTCTATTGTATACTATACTAAGTTTATATATATATATATATATATATATATATATATATATATATATATATATAAGTATACTATGTTATATGTACATATGCATATGAGTGTGCTAAATCTAAATGTTTGATTAAATCAGACAATCACTTAGTTATTGATAATTTCTTCAAACATTTATTCAAACCAATGTGACTTCTTAATCCTTTGAACTTGTATATTTGTCTATTCCTACATTGTACATAACTCTTGGGCAGCTCTCTAATACTTAAACTCTTGTTTAACTAATATTACATAACTTGAACATAATTAATAATTCCAATTATTATTTTCAACATAAGATACTCCGACTAGGAATTCATATAACTAGTTTGGATTTGCTTAGGACCTTTATCAACATAATATAGGGGCCATATGAAGTCTAAGGCACAACGAGTGTTACGGTTCCATACTTATCAATATAAACATATACGATAATTCATTAAACCCCTATCTTGTTAAACCAATGGAATCACATTAGTCATAATAGTAAGTCATAACTTAGACATACTTGGTTTCATATAAATTCACTTTGACTATTTTGGAACCATCTCACACCTACTTGTTGTGTGAGGCGAATCTTTTATTTACTCTTATACACTACAAGAAAATAGCCAATTATAGATGGGTCAAAATCGTCTGTAATTTGCCGAGAATCGTCGGAAATGACATTTTTCGATGGGTTTTTCGACGGATAGTGTCCGTGTGAAAATCACTCGTCGCAAACGATTTGCGACGGTTATCTCAGAACTGTCAAAATCTTCGACGGTCCAGCTGGCGGGCTCAGCCGTCGACCGATGAAGATTTAAGATGGTTTGAACCGTCGATATGTATCGACGGTTTGAACTGTCGATACCTTCGACGGTTCAAATCATCGAAACCTTATATCGACAGTTTGAGCCGTCGATAAAACCATTGAGTTTCGACGGCTCAAATCGTCATTAACTTTCGATGGTAAAAATCATCAATGCTTATCGACGGGTACGACCGTCTATAAGTTTGGACGAACGGTTAGAACCATTGATAGTCATCAAATCGACGATTAGAACATCTCAGATTATCGACAGTTCTAACCGTCGGAATAATTTAAAAAAAAATTGACACAAATTAAATGTCCAAACACGTGAATACATCAAATGTCCAAACACGTGAATACATCAAATGTCCAACACAAATGTAACATAATGCAGCACAAATCATCAAATGTCCAACACAAATGCAACAACATCAAATCCAAACACATAATGTCCAACACAACATCATCAAATGTCCAACACAACACAAAGTAGCTATAGTACTACATCATTCTCGTCGTTGAATTCGCCACGCATCATGTCATGCATCATTTTCTTCATCTCTTTCTTCGTATGATGCTCACGTTCTTCGAACTCTTTTCTGAGTTCCTACGTAACCTCTTGCTTGATCTCTTGCGTGATCAAGTCAAACATTTGTTGCATACCTTGACCAGAGGAACTTGATACCGATTTACGACCATATCCAATTTCTGCACTAATAACAGATGATCCAAGGCCGTAAATGCGACCCTTCTTAACCCCGATATGATCCGTCCAAAGTTGTCTTAGGGTCAGCGGTGTGGTCCCCTCCTGCATGGCTTGCGTAATGTGCTCGATTTCTCTTATTTGTAACCCTCCTGAAATTAAAAAAAATAAATCAACTATATTATTTATAATGATGAATTTACTATCTTATAGATTTACTTGAAATTTTTAAAAAATAACATCAAGTAGATTTACAGACATATGTCTCCCGAGCAAACGATGAAACCCATTCTTTATTTTTCTTCTGATGGGTTCGGGAAATATTTCATCCTGAATAGGTGGTCTACCCGTCTCTTTCTCCTACAGTTAAAATGTCAAACAAAGTATAATATTTTATCCACGCAATATTGAAAGACTTTACCATTTTCTTCGCAATCGTGCTCGTGGATACACATCCACCAGAATGCAAGCATGCTCCCTAGTCGGACTCTCGACTTGTTTTCGCCTTTTCGCATTTTGATTTGTACTCATCGGTAGACCACTTTCGTAACAATTCGATCCAAACAGCCTCGGGGATCCAATTGGGTCATTCTCCTGCAGCTCGAGCTTACGACACCATTGCGGACAATCTCTTTGAGCACTGAGAATTAAAAGCCTTCCACATTTTCCATATGCTTGGGATCCCACCACACATCAGCATGCATATATATAAAAATAATTAAATTAGTATGAAGATAAATTTAAATGACCAAGTTGGCTTCTGAGGATACCTGAAATTCATTAAATAACATCTGTCTCGTGGCATAAGGAACTTCCCTCCATGTAAGCCACGCATCAGTATACCTATGTCGTAGCACCTTAGTAACTATGGCAGCCGCGAGTTTCGACGGCACAAACCTTTACGAATACGAAATTATAAAATTCAATGGATGAATCACAAAATGTAAACATTTTGAAAGACATAAAATAACACTTATCCTAAATTACCATCTGGCTGTAAGTATGCTTTGTGCACATGATTTGACGAGGCTGCATCTGAGGGTTCCACGGAATTAGGAGCTCTAATAGGTTTTTCCGACAATTGTGTCTCCAGTTCCGCAATATCAACATGAGAGGAAGAGGTCGGCGGAGGAGACTGCCGTTCAATTATGTGAATTCCCATGACTAATCTAGGTACTCTGTCTGAAGAAGTATCTCTAGGGATGACCTTCTCTTTTCCCTTATTTTTTCCTTTACTAAAATGAAACATCTGCATGATACAAAATTTAATGCACTTCAAATTTACAATTGATACAAAACTTCAAATTGACAACATTTCGACCTGACGTTCGGCTACGTCTTGTGTCGCATCTTCAAAAACGGAATTATAGGTATAACTCGAGAACCAATTCCTAATATCCGGAGGCACTTATAAAAAATAAACAAATTAATTCACTTATTTTTATTTATAAAATTGTGATCATTATTTCAAACACTCACGAGATGGAAACGAATATGGAAATGCACCGTCCTCGTCAGGCATTCGTCGATCCAAATGATCGTCAGCATCGCTAACTATGTTTACAATTTTACGACAGATGATAATTTAAATAAACCATTCGAATATAACATCAATATTAGTCATAATATAATGATAGTCCTAAGCGAACAATTCGTAAGATAACAATAGTCGTAATATTACAGCCAGATAGTCATAAGATAACAATATAGCATGAAAATCACATTAGCTAATTAAAACATTACTCATCGTTCGACTTACCACATGATTCATATTCATTATCATCATCCTCTGAAGATGACGTAGTTTCAATTTCATCTTCGTCCGAAGCATTGTCATCATTTTGTATCTCGACATTATCGAAATGTTCAAATAATTGTTCTGAATCTTATAGATCTTTGACTAATTCGGTATCTACAATAGGTGCCACGTTACAATAGTCATTTTGATATGCACATTGCAACGCACCATCAATTTCTATCCTGCTTCTTGCCTTCGTCTTAATTACAACCCACCATTGTGCTTTGTCCCTGGTCTTTTTTGAATATGGCACATAATATATCTGTCTTGTAGAGGACGGAATAAGGAAAGGATCAAAACGTTAATAACACCTATTGTGACGCACTTCAACTATTTTGAAATCTTTATGAACTCGCATCCCATTCTTTTCTTTTGGATCAAGCCAATTACACACAAACAATGTGACTCTATTACCTCCAGTGTATTCTAGCTGAATTATGTCTTTGAGAATACCATAGTAGTCACGCTCATTTTCTCCGTCCGTGGATCCTTTGACACAGACTCCACTGTTCACGATTTTCTTCCCTCTTGACCAAGTTTTCGTGTGAAACTTATAACCGTTCACAAAATACACCGGCCAACTTTTAACCTCTTGAGCCGATCCCCATGCCAAATTATGGAGACCAGATGTAGTAGAAATGATGGTACTGAGAACCTAAAATAAAAATAAATGTCAAGAAATAATCGTGAAGACTTGAGCAAGACCAACATCGTAAGAGTTACCTGATCCTTAAACCACGATGCGAAGTCATTCTCGATTCTATCTTGTATATGTTATTCAGGGATATTGTAGTACTATAAGAAAGCACTACATGCAAAGTGATGGGTTAATCAATCTATAGTTCCACAATACAAAAAAAAAGAACACATTGAGACAACTTACTTAATGTACCCTTGCACCTCCCGCGTGTTTAGAAGGACATGATTCGTGACAGACTTGAATTCTGCATCACTCAACCATCTACTTCTTGGCTTTCCGATGAACTCTGGTCCTCGCACACTTAACATGAGACTCCAAGTAGTAGGAACAAAAGTACAAAACCTCTTGAATCGTATAGGCTTCACATATGGATCCTTCGACACGTGCTTTGTTCTTAACCGTCCTTTTAATTCGATTAAGATATCTTTCAAAAGGATACATCCACTATATTGTACTGGTCCACCTACCCTTGCCTCATATGCAGATGAATAGGTAAGTGCTCCATGGAATCAAAGAATCCCGACGAAAATATTCGTTCCAACTTATATAATATGATCGAAATATTCCTCCAATTGGATCATATTTTCCACCATTAATGTTGTCGAACACAAATCTTTGAAGAATTGACTCAATTCCGTGATCGGCTTCCAAATCTTGTTCGGAAAGGATGAAAATGCAGTATGAAGCAAAGTTTCCATAAATATGTGATAGTCATGACTTTTCATGCCAAATAAACGCAAGTTATTCATGTCCACACATCTTGTCAGATTTGATGCATAATCATCCGACATTCTCAGCTCTTGGATCCATCGACACATTTGAGTCCTCTGCTCTTTAGTGAGAGCACAACTTGTCTTTGGCTTAGATAATCGACCGTTAGGAAAACTAATGAAGTGCAACTTTGGTCGCGACAGTACTCCTTCAAATATAGTCTCGCCTTTAGGTTGTCCTTTGTTTTACCCTTAATGTCCATTACAGTGTTGAATACATTTTCAAACACATTTTTTTCAATGTGCATGACATCCAAATTGTGACGTATCAAACGATCAGACCAATAAGGCAAATCTCTAAATATACATCGTTCGGTCCAGTTATGAGAAACACAATACTCATTATATGTGACATTTGGGTCGTCGACACTTCTGCATAAAGCATTGACAATGCGACTTAATTGAGATCTTGAGCGTCTGACTAGAGCCATGTCGTGTACAACCCTATTCCATCGAAATGCATTTCGGTTATTTCTGTATGGATGATCTGCTCTAAGAAATTGTCTATGACAATCAAACTAGTTACTTTTACCTCCATTTCTCAAAGTGAACGCATCTGTGTGTTCCATGCAATATGGACAAGCTAGTTTCCCTACAGTCATCCAACTAGATAACATCTCATAGGTAGGAAAATCATTAATTGTCTACAATAAGGCAACTTTCATGGTGAAGTTTTGTTTGGTCAACACATCATAAGCGACTACACCATCCCACAGTTCTTTTAACTCGTCAATTAGAGGCTGTAAATATACGTCTATCTTCTATTTAGGACTGTGAGGACCAGGAATAATGCATGTAAAAAATATATAAGGTGCGGACATACAAATTCCAGGAGGCAAATTAAATGGTATTACTATGATCGGCCAACATGAATAACTAACTGAAGTCTAACCATACGGTGTAAAACATCCGCGCATAGACCGAGCCTTATGTTTCTTTCATCACTAGCAAAATCTGAATGCATATGATCAAAATATTTCCATGCTTCACCATCCGATGGGTGAAGCACGACACTTTTAGAAGTATAATGCTGTGCATGCCACTTAATTTGCGACGCTGACCCTAGAGATGAGTATAGTCTTTTAAGTCTTGGAATAAGAGATAAATAATGCATTCTCTTCGCAGCTACTTAAGTCTTCTTAGTCACTATATATTGTTCGGCCCCACAAAATTTGCTGTCATTTAGATTGATGTCATCACCATAATATAACATACAACCATCGCGACAACAATATGTTTTAGTTGAGCCAAGACCAAGTTTAGAAACCAATATTTTTGTCCTATAAAAATTTTCTGGAATACGAGCCCCAGTCTTGTGAAATATTGTGAGATGCTTTCAAATTCAACATTCTAACAACAAGTGATAGTTCTGAATGACTTTCACACCCGGGCCATAAGAGTTGCCTCGAAGCGTTTAGCAACTCGAAAAAATCTTTCACTTCTGGATTTGGTGTCTCTTCATCTTGCTCAAATCTCATATTCCCATATCAGTTGTAGCTGCATCATAAACTAGTTATTCGTATTGCGAAATAAATTCTTCATGAGAATCGACAGAATGGAGACCTTGATTTGGTACGCTTGTTGAAGGTGCTCCTTCACCTAAATCATCCCATTGCCAATAATTTGGTTTGAAACCCCTTCTATATAAGTCAACCTTAATTGTCTCTAACGTTTGCAACTTTGTGATAAGACATTTCAAACAAGGACACCTAATTGTTCCCTCTCGTTGAAATTGCAAAGATTGACAAGCCACACTAGTGTAATAATCAACGCCATCTATGAATTCTTGTGTCAAACCTCTACGACCAAGGATTATTTCTATTGTACATCCATCGACGATCGTTCAGATATGACATAATTTCTACATTATTTGCAGGTTATACTAATCAAATATCCAAAATTTTATAATAATTGGCATATCAGAATATTAATAATGAGACATACACGAAGAATAAGGATTTAGGTGTAAAAAAAGCAAAATTTGACAATCACTACGAAGGTTCACATATTAAACTTTAAATAAAATATCGAAGAAACATCATAAACAGTAATTAGAACTAATTAGGAACATCATAAACACTAATAAGAACTAATTATAAATACTAATTAGAACTAATCACAAACATCATAAACACTAATTAAAAGTAATCATATTTGCACTATAAAATAACAAATTACAACTAATGAATGAAATCTAAAATAAGAAATTTAAAAACATTATGTATTTAATAACTACTACAATAAATATAATTCATATTTCATTGTCAACAAATATAAAATAGTAATGAGTTAAAAATAAATAACTTACGTCATTTGGAGAAATAGAGACAACTTGAATTCCAATAACCTCCACTTAAAATAAACATAGACAACAAAAAATATAATCTCCAAATTTATGATACACTCAATTTTTGCATTCTTACACTTTTAAAGTTGTCAAAAGGAGAAACCTCACAAAGCTCTTCTCGCAAGAAAACATCCTGTACGAAAAACGAAAATACATTAACATACATCAGGAAAAAAAACATTACATTAACATCCATCACGAAGTCGTACCCCGCCAGAACTGACCGCCGTCTCGGCCGGATTCGAACAGCAAGATCTGGCCACGGAGGTCCGATCCGGCCACCGCGGCTAGATCGGCCCTCTGTGGCCAGATCTGGACGCGTCGGCCGAAACTGGCCGCGGCGGTCGAATCATGCTGCGATGGCAGGATCGGACCTCCGTGGCCTGATCTAGCCACGGCGGGCAATTCTAGCCACTGCGGCCGGATCGATCTAGCCGTCGCGGGCGGCCGTATCTAGCCGCGGCACAATGCAAGGATCTGGCCGATGCGGCAGGATCTCGCTGCCGTGCATGGCCGGATCTCGCAGTCGGGCAAGAACGAAGGGCGGAGGCTACAAGAGAGGCTGAAGGATGGGGCCTAGGAGCGTACCTGTGCCGGAGACGGAAGGTTGCAGAAGCGGCAGTGGGTCGAGATGGCGGCGCACGGTGGCTCGATCGCTCAGGCGGCGGCTGGTCACGAGCGCACGTAAACAAGCGGCGGCGGCCGGGTCGCGAGCCCAGGTGGCGGCGAAGCGCGGATGCTGGGACGTCGGAGGTCACCGACGGAGATCGAGAAGAAAGAGATCGGGATAGAGGGAGGGAAACCGAAATAGTGATAGAGGGGTCAGATATTTATATAGTCCATTTCCGATGGTCAAAACCATCAGAAACCATCGAAAAGGAAGATTTATAATTTACAATTAAAATGAGTTCAAATTCTGATGGTTCTGACCGCTAAAAGTTTCGACGATCCCTCAAACCATCGCAACTTTCGACGGCCAGAACTATCGAAAGTAAAAATATAGATAACCTATTAATGTTAACATATTCCGACAGCTATGACCGCTGAGAATTTTATCAGATACGAGAACCGTCGACATTTGCGATGGTCTGAACCGTAAAAAAACAACATGGAAACTGATCATCTGGTTTTACCATCTTCGATGGTTACGAGCATCCATACTTGCGACGGAAAGTTTCGACAAATTTTAAACCATCGTAAGTTGAGACGGCTAGAACCGTCGAAAAGTTATCCAATGATAATTACAACGGATTCTTCGATCCATCGAAAAATCCATCAGTAATTCAGATGGATTTACGCCCGTCGAAAATGAGCCATCGGAAATTGGCTATTTTCTTGTAGTGATAATTCCCTCCTTTCTCTCACACATCTACATCTCTTGCAACTTATATGCCTACTCAGTTTCCTCTTCATACTGTTGCAGTCAGCAGAAGAAGTCCGTGAATAGGATGAATATGAAAGAGATGGAAAACATGAATTATAAGAAACAAAATCGTTATTTATATTTTACTCCTTAAATATCTGTAAAACTAATTCATTTAGCAAGCTCATAATTAATAAATGTAACGCCCCCAAATCGACCCCCGCCATGTGGCGAAGACCAACCTAGGAATGCGACAAATGCTATGACATTGACCATTATATTGGTCAAGTCTCAGTCAAGAACTGGGGCATGTCAGCAGAAGAAAAAATAAAAATAAAGAAAAGAATGATATTAACTGCGAAAGTCTATAAAGTGGCTACATCATCTCTAACAAATATCATATAGTTTTTACGTCATGAGTTCTCATGGAAGGAAAATAAACAATTAATAGGCCATGTTGTTCATGTGCTTTCTAATAGCCTAAGCATCGTTGTATCACACCAACTCAACACCATCCCTGACTTTTGAGGATGTCTTCCTATAAGTTTTACAGCCTAGTGGGTAACCATAAAGATATACAATGCATAACATTAAATAGCATAAATAAGAGATTGAATGGTGTACTTATCTTGAGTGGAAGATGGAACATGGAATCATCATAAGTAATAATATGAGATATCAATAAATGCCAATAATCAATAGAGCCAGATGGCACATGGTAAGCTTAAATCAATAGCATGCTTGAAAATCATGACATAGATAATAACAATAACTTGACTTGATATTCATGCTTGCTTTACTTATCCATACTTCTTAATCTTGTATCATCTTGCTTTACTTATTCGTACTTCTTAATCTTGAATCGTACTTAGCAATCAGGATGACTTTAGGTGCTTTTAAATTATTTGGGTATGCCGAGCAAATGATACAGCGTTGTACGAGTCAATGGGTGATCAAATTATGACCAAGGGAGCGACCTGTTAAATCTTATGTTTTGATGATAACAAATTAAATGGACAAAAAAGTTACTAATATATGCTCAAGTGATGATAATGCAGGTGTATGATTGATATGACCACATTCGTAGAAGAAATCGTCAAATTAAAACTGCAAGAAAAAGTTTCAGCACACGACTGGTCGACTCACCGGTCGACCAACCATAAGCACCAAATGATTGATATTCAGTGGAAGAAAAGACGGGACTATACCGGTCGACGTAGAGACTATACCGATCGATACACCGGTCGACAGTGATATATACCGGTCGACGTCGAGACATTATTCGTCGATGTATCGGTCGAAGGACTAGTCGACCAGACAATGTCAGAACATAGAAAATGAGACAGTGGTCACATAGACCGGTCGACCGACCCATCCCAGTGGTCGATCGGCCTCTCGGTCAAATGAAGAGTAACGACTATTAATTTGAGGAGAAAATTGTGGACGACTTTTTGAATGGATTGCCAAACCCTGAAGAAAGATCATCCAAGCAAGCAAGAACATCCTAGAGCTCCTCTCAATTTTTTGAGCGCAAAGTTGCAAATTTCTTCCCTTTTCTTTTCTTAGTCTTGAGTGTGAAAAAAAAATTTTGTAAAAGAAAAGAGTTAGGGGGAAACAATTTTTTCTGATCTAGTGAGATTGAGAGCTCCTTGTATAAGAGGTGTGCCTTGCATCTTGAGCAGAGACGAAGGCTTGTTGTGTAAAGAGGGTTGTTCTCTCCCTACAAGAAAAGAGAAAGATAGTGGATTTCCGACGATCTCGAGGTCAAGAAGTCGGAGCGGGGACGTACGCCAAAGAGTTGAGGCCGAACCTCGTCATCATATTGTGTCTCCTTACGTTTGTTCTTTATCTTTCACTTACGTTTTATCGTTATTTACTTGTGATCATTTTTTTTATTTTTCGAAAGTAAATTTTTGAGAAGATTTTTATACACCAATTCACCCCACCTCTTGGTACTTTTGTTCCTACAATTGGTATCAGAGCAGGTTTCTCTAGTTTTAAGATTTAAAACATCCTTAGAGCTATGACATTAAGTGGTTTCAATTTTTTCAAAGGTCAATCTATTAATCGTCCTCCATTTTTTAATGCATCAAATTTTGTATATTGGAAAATTAGGATGCAAGCCTATGTTTATTCTATTGATATTGATATGTGGGATATTATTCAAAAAGGTTTTGATCTAAGTAAAAAAACTCCTTTTCAATATACCGAAGGAGAAAGATTTTTAGTAAAATAGATTGAAAAGCTAAAAATATTTTTTATTGTGCTTTGGATCCAACCGAGTTTAATCAGATTTCTAGTTGTGAAAGTGCTAATGAGATTTGGAAGAAAGTTATTATTACTCATGAAGGAACGGATAAAGTTAAGGAGTCTAGATTAAACATTTTAAATCATCAATATTGTTCTTTCAAAATGCTTGAAAATGAATCTATAAATGAGATGGTTATTCGTTTGAATGATACTATAAATCGCTTAGTCTCTTTGGGCGAGCTAAGGACTAACCTTCAAAAAGTGAAAAAGTTTCTCAGGTCTCTCTCCTCCAAATGGCATTCAAAGAGGACGGTGATTGAAGAAAATGACTTAAATAAGTTAGACTTTGATGATCTTATAGGTTCGCTCTTAACCTATGAGATCGGGACAAAAAAAATGAAGAAGCAAATACTCCAAAAAGGAAAACATTGGTATTGAAGGCAAATAAAGATGAGGAAGATACAAATGAAGATGATGATGATCTTGATGAGAAGAAGCTTTCCTTATATGCAAAGAAGCATGACAAATATCTCAGATTTGCTAAGCAAAAGAAGAAAGGCTTCACCAAGAGAAGATCGTCATTAAGTAAAAGTCAAATAATTTGCTTTGAATGCAAAAAGTTTGGACACTACAAAAATGAATGTCCAAATTTGATCAAAAATGAGAAAGATGGAGAAAGCTCAAGAAGGAAGAAAAAGACCCTACAAGCCACTTGGGATGAAAGCGAAGATGACGAGAATGACTTCAACACCTCCTCTAGCAATGACGAATAAGTCTACATATGTCTAATGGCTAATAGCCATGAGGTATCATCTAACTCTTCCAACTATAGTGATGGCGAATCTTTCAATGTGCATAAGGAGTTTAGAATTCTTATTAATAAATATGAATGCCTAAAAAAGAAATATGATGAAATAAAAATAGGGCTTGAAAATTTGTAAAAGAAAAATAAGAATGTTAAAGCATGTCAAAAGTGTGATATATTGAATGAAAAAAACTCTAGTTGGAATTCTCAATTGAAAATTTGAAAATGGAAAATAGTGCATTAAAATCATTATGTGAGAAACAAAATGTAGAAAGTGCATACTTGAACAAAGAAAATAATAAATTGAAAGTTGAACTTGAAAAATTCTCAAATGGAAGTAAAATATTAGATGTCATGCTTAGTGGATCTGGAATATCTTCAAACAAAAAGGGACTTGATTTCAATTCTTTTAAAAAGAAGGATGATAAAATAATTTTATTTGTTAAAGCATTGCATGATTACACAAGTTCACATATTTTTTGTTTTCATTGTGGGTATGAAGAGCATTATTCTTATGAGTGCAGAATTAGGAAAGGAATAAGTAAAGGGATGAAGAAGTGAATTCCGAAAAGGACCATGACTAACCAAGATGGACTCAAGCAAGTTTGGGTACCAAAAAGATGAAACTCCTAATTTCTTTATAGTAGAAAGCTTCTAAGTACAATGAAGATAAATGGTATTTGGATAGTAGATGCTCAAGACATATGACCGGCGATGTCTCAAATTTCATCAATTTGGAAAAGAAAAATGGTGAAAAATTCACTTTTGGATACAATAGCAAAGGAAGAGTAATTGGTATAGGTAATATTCGTAAGAATGACAAAGTGTATTTAGAAAATGTTTGGCTTATTGAAAATTTAAAGAATAATCTAATTAGCATAAGTCAACTTACAACAATAACAAAACCTTATCCCACTAGGTGGGGTCGGCAAACCTGGAATCGATCCCGAGACCTCCACAATGTTAGATTGAGGCACTTATCAGCACACTAGGTTTCATTTTTTTTTCAAGTTAGCATAAGTCAACTATGCGATAAAAATTATTTAGTCAAATTTGAAATGGACAAATGTTTGATACTAGATTAAAACAACAAAGTTTTACACATGGGTTTTAGGTACAATAATGTATACAAAATTGATTTTGATAACTTGAAAAATGAAAAATGTCTTAGTGTCATGCATGATGACATAAACTTTTGGCATAGAAGATTAGGACATGCAAATTATAAATTGCTAAATAAACTTTCAAATCATGAATTAGTTAAAGTCTTGCATAAGATCAAATTTGAGAAAAACAATGTTTGTGATTGTTTAAAAGGTAAACAAAATAAAAGTTCTTTTAAATTAAAGGAGTTATTAGTACACATAGGGCCTTGGAACTTTTACATCTTGACTTGTTTGGACCCATTGATGTGACAAGTTTAGGAAGAAAAAGATATGTATTTGTAATTGTTGATGATTTCTCCCATTTCATTTGGGCTATTTTTCTTTCTAGTAAAGATGAAACGCTAAACATGTTTTCCAAATTTGCAAAAAGAATTCAAAACGAATTTGAACAAAAGATTTCAAAAATTAGAAGTGACTATGGAGGAGAATTTGAAAATCATAAATTTGAATTATTTTGCGAAGAAAATGAAATTACTCATAATTTTTCCACTCTTAGAACACCTCAACAAAATGGAGTAGTAGAAAGAAAAAATAGAACTATACAAGAAATGGCTAGAACATTTTAAATGAAAGCAAGTTACCAAAATATTTTTGGACGGAAGCCGTAAATACATCATGCTATGTTCTCAATAGAATTCTACTTAGACCTCTTGAAAAGAAAATATGTTTTGAAATGCTATTTGATAAGAAACCAAATATCTCCTATTTTAAAGTTTTTGGATGTAAATGTTAAATTTTAAATGTCAAAGATAAACTAGACAAATTTGATGATAAATGTGATGATGGTATTTTTCTTGATTATTCTAGTACAAGTAAAGCCTATAGAGTGTATAACAAAAGAACATTAGTTGTTGAAGAGTCTATTACTGTTAAATTCAATTAAGCTAATGATTTTTTGAGCAAACAAGCACATGTTGATGATGAAGAAATAATTGAAGTACAAAGAAAACTTGAAGTTGTGAACATAGAGGAAGCAAAAGTTTACACCCCAAAGGTGGAAGAAAGGGAAGTACCTCAAAGAGAAGAGAATCAAATCATTCCAAGAAGTTGGAGACATGCCTCATCACATCCACTTGATAAAGTTATAGGTAATATAAATGAAGGTATAAAAACTAAAAAATCTTTAAAAAATTTATGTGCTTTTTCAGCTTTCCTTGCAAATTTAGAACCCCACAATATAGATGAAGCACTTGAAGATTCGAATTAGATAAATGCAATGCATGAAAAATTAAATAATTTTGAAAGAAATCAAGTGTGAAAACTTGTGGAAAGACCCAAGGACCATCCTATCATTGGAATCAAATGGGTCTTTCGAAATAACTTAAATGAAAATGGTGTCATTGTGAGGAACAAGGCTAGATTAATGGCTAAGGGTTATTCACAAATTGAAGGGATTGATTTTGATGAAACTTTTGCTCCCGTTGCTAGACTTGAGGCAATTCAAATGCTTATGGCTTTTCATGTTATAAATGTTTTAAACTTTTTCAAATGGATGTTAAATCGGCTTTCTTGAATGATTTTATAAATGAGAAAGTTTATGTTGAACAACCGCAAGGTTTTGACAATTCAGATTTTTCACATCATTTTTTTAAACTCTCAAAAGCTCTTTATGGAACAAGACCATCGAGCTTGGTATGAAAGATTGAGTTCGTTTTTAATTGAAAATGGTTTTCAAAAAGGGAAAGTTGACACCACATTATTTTTAAAACATTTTAAAAATGATATTTTAATAGTTCACATTTATGTTGATGATATCGTTTATGGTGCTACTAATGAATGCCTATGCAAAGAATTTGAAACTCTTATGCAACAAGAATTTGAAATGAGTCTTGTAGGAGAGCTCACATTCTTTCTAGGCCTACAAGTGAAACAATCCAAGAAAAGCATTTTTCTCAATAAAAAAAAATATATAAGGGAGCTCTTAAAAGATTCAGGATGAATGAATGCAAGCCAAACACAACTCCGATGAGCACTACTACAAAATTGGATAAATATGAAAAAGACAAGTCTATTGATAAAAAAATGTACATAGGTATGATTGGTAGTTTGCTCTATTTAATGGCATCTAGGCCAGATATAACGTTTAGTGTGTGCTTGTGTACTAAGTTTCAATCTGCTCCCAAAGAATTGTACTTAATCGCCGTAAAAAGGATAATGCGCTATTTAAAGCATATCAGTGAATTAGGCATTTGGTACGATAGAAATTTCTCATTTGAATTGCATGCCTACACCGATGCAAATTTTTTCGGGTATACAGTTGATACAAAAAGCACTTGTGGGATGTGTTATTTTTTTGATAGTTCTCTCATTTCATGGGCTAACAAGAAACAAAAAATCATCGCACTTTCTACCGTCGAGGCCGAATATATAGCCGCTGGTAGTTGTTGTCCACAAATACTATGGGTAAAATAATAATTGCTTGATTATGGTGTAAATTATTCCAATGTACCCATGAAGTGCGATAACACAAGTGCTATAGAAATGACCAAAAATCTAATTCAACACTCTAGGACTAAACACATTGACTTGCAGTATCATTTCATTCAAGAACATGTGACCCTTAAGGACATTGTCATTGAACATGTGTCCACTGAAGTTCAACTTGCAGACATATTTACAAAACTCTTGAGTGAAGAATGATTTTGTATGCTTAGAAGGGAATTAGGAATGATTAACTCTTGATTGCATATAAATTCAAAGTAAAAGTGACTTGGTTATGTAATATCACTTTTGACATGAATTGAACATTAAAAGTGTTGCACAACACTTACATTTGTATGATATCTCTGGAACATGATTTTAAGGTTGAAAATTTGAAAAATACAGGGATCGGTTGACGGATTGGAAGGATCGGTCGACCGTTGTGAAATTTGCAAATGCGCACCATCATCAGACAACAAATCGGTCGACCGATATGATACACCGTTCGATCGGTATATGACTGCATCCGATTGACATCCATTGACCGATGGATGATTTATTTGGAAAAGAATTGTCCGGTCGATCGCTGGGCAGGATCGGTCGATCGGTATATGCCAAAATTGCGACATATAAGAAATCGACCGTTCCATCGGTCAACCAATCTTTTTCTTCTACACGACCGCTGCCCTTGCCATCGCCAATGACTTCACCCCAAACTCCGGCCAGCGGATCAAATCCTCTCCTTTGGCGACCCCTATAGCCGCTGTCAACTCTAGCGATCGATCGCCCTCTTCCTTCGACGACCGCCGCCAGCCGCCTCGATCGCCTCTTCCTTTGACGACCGCTGCCAGCCGCCTTGACCGTCTCTTCCTTCGATGAACACTGCCAGCCGCCTCAACCGCCTCTTCCTTCGCCCACTACCGTCGGCCACCTCCTCCGCCGGTTGCCCTCTCTCACCGTCCGTCCCTCTGTTCTCCGGCAACCCCTCTCCGTTGGCCGTCCTGCTATCTCACTCTTCTCCCATCAAATCGTCCACCGCCGGCCACTCTTTCTCTCTCTGCCATCATACCTATCATCGCTCGTCCTTTCCTCACTCTTTCGTCCGACTAACCTTCTGCTGCCTCTGTTGTCATTGTCACCGTCTCTCCAACCGTCCTCCTCTCTCTGTCAATCGCTCTCTTCCCATCAAATTCTTCTCGCCACCGCTCTTGTCTCCTCCGGTCATTTTCTCCTCTCTCTTCGTCACAGTTCTCTTCCTCTCACTCTCTCGACCGCCCAATTTCAAACGTCACATTACCTTTTGGCACCTCTTCCGACCCTTTCGACCATCATTGTTGAATCCATGGCCGATGATGATGGGCATTAGTCACGTATTCAGATGATCTTTCAGCGTCGTCGTTGCTACCCTGGCTCTAGTGGTACTATTCATATCCTTCCACGTGAACTTGAACCGGAATCGAAACCCGAGCTCGTCCGACGTGCATGAGGACGATCCCGTGGACGTACTCGTCAGCCATCTTCCCCCGAGCCCACTGATTTTGATAGTAATCTTTTTGTCACTAGGGACGTCTCTGCTAGTTTCGAAGCCTTGTATTCCTCTCGCAAAGTCCGATGTGCCTATACCATTGATTGTGACGCTCTGAATATTCCGGATGTTCAAGAGATGTTTGCCACCATCGGTTAGCTATCACTTCTCTCTCTCATAGAGCGTGTGTATCCCCATCTTGTTCGTCATTTTTATACGAACATGACAGTCACTCGAGAGGCTATCATCACCTATGTCCTTGGTGTACCCATTCGCCTTGATCCCAACCATCTCTATCATATATTTGGCGTTGCGTGCCCCTTACCTAGTCATTATTCATTTGTCACACATGACTAGTTATCTTCCGATCGCGAATGGCATTCGTACAATTTTTGCTAGACAAGACGTCCATTATACCGTCGAAAGGGCCTATTGACATCTTCATCTAATCATGAAAATGGCTCATCACATTCTTACTTGCATAATCACTCCTAGAGCTGGGCACTATACAGAGGTCACTCACTTTGATCTCTTCTTTCTTCACTGTCTCTACATCCGTGATGCTTCATTTCTTCATTTCGGCCATTTTATTTTCTATCACATGGACTACACCTTCCAGAAGGTCTCCTTTGCCTCTCGTGGTCGGTATCACTTATATTTTGGTGCCTGGATCACTAAGATTGAATGTACTCCTTTGCACCTGAATGTACCCTATGCAGGCAAGGAGTACATTCAATCTCGCCTCACTGACGTCATTGGTTTCGAGACTTTGCACCCGAAAGGTCTTAGGTTTACTGCGCAGGCATCCATGGATTCTAACGATAGGGATGATGCTACAGATGGAGATCTCGCGCCGATGGACACTTAGGATGCACCGAAGGCTGGCCCCAGCTTCCCTCCACCTTTGGCGCCCGCTGAGCCTATTGGACCTTCCCAGCACGCTACATCGGACTCCTATCGTCCATATGATTTTACAGCTCTTTCATAGCAGGTGGCTGCCATAGACCATCGTATGACTTGGATGGATCATCGTGTTCGACGGATGGAGCGTGACTCTCGATACCTTGTTGGATCACTACAGGCCTACTATGCATTGTAGGGTTTTTTATTCCGCCCATAGTTCGTGAGGATGATAGTCCCAATGAGGAGTAGTTCCGTTGTCTCCCTCTTTGATGATGTCAAAAGGGGGGAAAGTTTAGGACGATGTTATGATGTTATGTGTCTTTTGATGTTATGCATTTACATTTGTACTAGTGTCGTGCACCATTTTGATGTTTGTTAGTGCATGAACACATGATGTATTATTAAGTATGAATGTAATGTGATGAAGTGTCTTTTGATTTTATATCTATTTTTTTTTTTGCTATATCTTCATATTGTCCCAAGTTATTATGAGAATTAAATGACATCTATTTAGCGGGAGAAAATGTGAAATATGCATGAATGTAGGGGGAGCTTGTTCACTACTTACTATTTAAACTTACATTTCATTTTCTTTCTTTCTCTTTCTCTTTTTCGTCCAATTAATTTGCCATCATAAAAAAGGGAGAGATTGTTGAATCCTATGTTTTGATGATAACAAATTAAATGGACATAAAAGTTACTAATCTATGCTCAAGTGATGATAATGCAAGTGTAGGATTGATATGACCACATTCGCAGAAGAAATCGTCAAATTAAAACTGCAAGAAAAAAATTCAGCACACGACTAGTCGACTCACCGATCGACCGACCATAAGCACCGATCGATTGATATTCAGTGGAAGAAAAGACGAGACTATACCGATCGACGTCGAGACTATATCGATCGATACACCGATCAACAACGATATATAACGGTCGATGTCGAGACATTACCCGTCGATGTATCGGTCGAAGGACCGGTCAATCGGACAGCGTCAGAACGTAGAAAATGAGACAATAGTCACATAGACTGATCGACCGGCCCATCCCAGCGGTCGATCGGCCTCTCGGTCAAATGAACAGTAACGGCTATTAGTTTGAGGAGAAAATTGTGGAAGACTTTTTGAACGAATTCTCACCTTTAGGAGCCTAAAAAAGGAGTGCCAAAGCCTGAAGAAAAATCATCCAAGCAAGCAAGAACATCCTAGAGCTCCTCTCAAATTTTTTAGCACAAAAAATTGTAAATTTCTTCTCTTTTCTTTTTTTAGCCTTGAGTGTGAAAAAAATAATTTTTTGTACAAAAAAAGAGTTAGAGGGAAACATTTTTTTCTGATCTAATGAGATTGAGAGCTCCTTGTATAAGAGGTGTATCTTGCCTCTTGAGCGGAGAAGATGACTTGTTGTGTAAAGAGGGTTGTTCTCTCTCTACAAGAAAAAAGAAAGATAGTGGATCTCCGGTGGTCTCGAGGTCGAAAAATCAGAGTGGGGATGTAGGCCAAAGAGTTGAGGCCGAACCTCGTTATCATATTGTGTCTCCTTGCGTTTGTATCTTTCACTTACGTCTTGTCGTTATTTACTTGTGATCATTTTTATTGATTTTTCGAAAGTGAATTTTTGAAAAGATTTTTATACACCAATTCACTCCCCTCTTGGTGCTTTTGATCCTACACGACCGGTATCTTGAGTCACTTGGCTTGAACTGGCAATACATTATTTATCTTCCATCTTAACTTATTAATCACTTTAGAATTTTGTTATTCTTTGTTCTTCATACAATTGAGGCAATAAGATCAGTAGGAAAGTAAATTAAAAAAAGGATTCATGTCTTAATCATGTATGGATCTTAGTGAGGACATAGTATTAAAATCAATCATAATCATGTTTAAAGATAAGACAAGCAGACAATATTCGAATCAAAGTCAAAGGAAGTGGATGAATGAATTAAAAGGGGCTCTGTAGCTTGGCACGGACGTGACAGCATAGTGGCACCTATGGGAATGGCACGGTTGGCACGGACATGAAAGTGAATACGCAGGGAGATGGCAAGGGCGTGCCATAAGGTGGCACTGCCATGACGGAGTATGAGGGGGGTCGATCGGTTCAAAGGGGTCGGTCGATCGGTTCTATACTTAGCTGCTCGGTTGAGAATTTGGACATGGCACGAGCGTGCTAGAGAGGTGGCACGGCCGTGATGGCTTAGGAGCTCGGTCGACCGAGGCCGATTGATCTTTGCTTGGGTTTGGTCGAGCGATGGCATGGGTATGCCATAAGGTTGGCATGGCCATGACATGGACATACCGGAGATGATAGAGGATGCGGTTTCTAATGGACGTGAACTCGAGATGAACACGTAGAGGGGAGAAGGGAGGAGTGGTTTTGATGGTTTTTATCTCTTTATTTATTAATCCCCAAGATCAGATTTCTCCTCTTCTTTAATTGCCACAATTCATCCTTTAATTATCTAATCGTTATCACAAAATTTTAAAGATCCTAGATTTATCTTTTTGTTGGCCGTTTCAATTTATCTTATCTTGTTTTCATTTTTTTTAGGTTGTTACAAGAAAACTTCAGTGAAAATTTATGCTTTCATTTGAAGAAAATTCGGTAAAAAATTAAAGCTTTGAATCAGCTTAAGAGCACATGTTTGATCATTTATCATTGTTTACGTGATTGTTTGCTACGACCCAGTGAGATTTAATCAACGCTTTTAGTGAAAAGCATGCTCTTGTAGAGAATAACTACTTTTACTAATGCTTTTAAATGGAATACCCATGCCAAAGTCGTGTGCATGATTTTTTTGTGAGAAAGTGTCGTGTGTGTGCATGAATGGAAGCATCATGATTCATGATCCTTGGTGAAAAGAATCTGCAAGATTTCATGATAGACTATGATAAGTTTACATGTCGCCGTTTAGACTTTGTTACTTTGTGAAAAGCCAAAGTGGCTAAATATTTAACTTTCTTTTTTTGACAGGGACTAAATATTTAACTTGCTAATGGGTTTTCTTGTAACATAGCAAACAGATCTACATGCATATGACATCACGTGTAATAAACCGAAAGTTTGGACCAAGGTATTTGGATCTTTTGACCAAAGTTCCAATGTAAATCTTATATAAAGGAATTAAAACCTTATTAATTCCTCAAGAACCTAGTCATCAACCCCTCTTCTTTTTTTACTTCTCTACCAAGAAAAGGCTAAGACTATGAGATCTAGAGCTCTATTCCTCATGATGGCTATGTTTTAAGATCAACAAAGAGAAGATCAAAGTTTCTAAGAAAAATGACAAGACCTAAAAGTTTCTAGATGATGAAGAATAAATTTTAGATCTAAAATTTAATGGTATGTAAAGAGGATCCAAACCCTTCTCTCCCCTTTCAGCTATGTTTTTTGCTTGGATTGAGAGTTTCAAGAATACTCTATTCTTGATAGGGATTTTGATTGAGAGTTGCATGATTTATATTGCATAATCTGTTAAATTCATGACTATTTTTTAATAATTATTATGATAGGTTTTACTTACGCAAAAATTACAAATAATATATATATGGAACTCTCTCAAAGTCTAAGTTCCACAGAAATTGGTTTCATATGATTTGAAGATGTACACAAATAATTATCATCTAAACATCAGACTACTATCATTCTGTCTCGAGTAACAACGCGACCAAATTGTAAAAAGTATAATAAATTAGAAATACTGAACTAGTATTTGAAATTTATTCACAAGTTAAAGGTTGAAATCATATGTAAGAACAAGTATAGATTTAATTATTAATATTTTAGTGTCTGCTGTCAGAATACTATGTAAATAATAGATCTCCGTAGTTGTATGAATTTCTTGGATTAAATGTCAAAAAGATAAAAGCCATGAATTTTATATTTTATTTTGCGAAAATATAGTTTTCAGAAAAATTAGAATTGATCAAAATGAACATCTATTTATCGAGATATAATTTTTTGATTGATGATGTGTCTAAATGGTCAAGTAAGGAAGGTTGCCATATTATTATTTATTTCAACAATTGTTATGTTAATATTATGCATTTTCTTTAAATGTTTATATACATTTAAAATATATCTATTTGTTGATGTATAATACTTTCTGATGTTTCATACATTGTATATATGATGTTGTTCATGAAGCATTGATTGATGTATTGATGATCACCTAGACACACATTTAGACATGCTAAGTCATAATTAGGTTAAAAGATGAATAATGATTATTTTATTGTAAAGCATAATACATCTAAAGTTAAAGAAGAATGTTCTCATCACTCATCAATGGTGGTAAATAAAGAACTGCACCTATGTATGTACTTCAAGGGGATCTAAACCCGTGAAGTAAAGTTCTACATTTGTGTATATGCTTCTCAGGAAACAAAGTCCTTCATTAGAAAGTGAGTATTCCGTGAAATAAAGTCTATCAGTATTATAGTGTGCATATTCTTCGGAATAAAATCCCTCACTATTATACTGTGTGTATTTCTTGGAATAAAGTTCATCACTATTATGATGTGTGTTTTCTAGGATGTGTCCTAGCTAGCCAACGTAATGATGCGATATGATTCTCCAACTATGTTAAGATCAAAGATGTTATAAGATAAAGTAAGAATAAAAGTGATGTTAACTTCAAAGTATCTTATAACAAAGAATGAAGGTTAAAAATGATGATGGAAAAGTAAGGATGAAAAGTAAAATTCTACACTTATGTATGTACTTCAAGAGGACCTAAGTTTGAGAAGTAAAGTTCTGCATCTGTGTATGTACTTTGTAAGAAACAATGTCCCTCCCTCATCATAAAGTATGTGTATTATTAAAGATGACTACAAATAAAGTCCCCTCACTATTATGATATATATGTTCCTATGTACGACTTATGATATGGAATGAAAGTCAATATGTTATTATATGATAAAGATGAAGGATGAAGATGACACATAAGAGATCACATAATAAAAAAGGAAAGAAGAATGAAGAACGCAACCCTGAGGAGATGTAAAGTATGAAAGAAGTCAAGAAGTAAAGATCAATAAGTTATGAAAAAACTCTTAGAATGCGCATGACAATGAATGTGAAATTGAATGATATGTTATGTATGTGATGAATGTATATTTCTATTGCATGCTAAGTAAAGTAGGTATGACATGATGTTTATGTTATATGAATGTTGTATGATGAATGAATGTAAGAATGATGTATTGTCATATAAGGTTTATGATTTCATATGGTTTATGACATGCATGTTCATATATTATTGTTATGATGATGATGATGCATCGCATGTAGTATCATGTGATAGGATAGCACGGTATGCATGACCTTTATATATTCTAATTGGGAAATCTGCACTCTAGATCTGTGCAGGTAATTAAGATTAAGTGATGGATGACAGCTCAAGATCAAGATGAAGTGTTCCACATGCTTAGGGTTAAATAAGTCTTAAGGTTCTAGATGAATAATAAGACTAATGATGTAATGAAGAGTTTAGGCATTTAATGTCTTATGAAATATTAGTCTATTTGATTAATAGAAAATTTTTATTTATTATGATTTTTTTCTAAATCGTCAAGTCTTTCTCTATTAAATGATGTATAGCGAACCGGCTAACGGCGCAAATTGCTCTAAATGTCCAAAACTTTTAGGATGAATTTTCGAGTCATTACATCACGTATATTTTTCTGTTACTTAAAAGGGCATGACAAAGTATTGGGATTTTATCTTAAATTTACCAATCACATGACAAGCAACAGCTTGTAAAATTGCCTCTGTTTCAAGTTCAACTATTAATCCTAAGGTCTTCAAACACAGTCCATTCATTATAAGGTTTATGGCCATGAATTTAATTCTCAAGGTTTGTGGTTAAAACACATAGATGCATGCATGTTATGTAATATGAAATGTGATAATGCCTCTTTGTTTTGAGGCGTAACCTAAACTTTATAGCTCTGCCATGAGCACATTACAACTGTATAATGAAAGTACGATATGTTATATTATGCATTTATACTTGTTAATGTTGTCACGGCTCATGAGCTTGTTATCAATTTTTTTTACCAGTGATTGATACATTTTTTTTTAGAGCAACCAGTGATTGTGACATACTCTCTGTTGATCAAATCATGATTTTATTGATTGCTGATTAAGTCAATAATTCAGCCGTGAATCCAACCATGATTTTCTGATTATATTTCCGGATTTATTGATGGCTGATTAAGCCACAAATTCAACCACGATTTTAATTAATTCTCTGTTCATCGCATCTGTGATTTTCGGATTTTAGTGTTGCGCATCCAGACGCGATTTTTGTCAGAGATTAGGTGGCAGCCACACAAATAAGAAAATTGAAAAATCCACTATGTATGATCACAAGACATCTGGTTACAAAATAAAGTTAAAGAATAGTATAAGAACAGGACAGATCATATAGTTGGAGAAGAAGACATGTAATTTAATTTACCCTTGCAGTTTGCAGTATTAATGGCAGGGAAATAATATGTTGTCAAGTATGATAGCCATTGAATTTGTTAATGTATAAATTCATCTCGCACTTCACACAGATATTGTATAGAAACATCATTATCTTTGGATTATCACAAACCTCATTGAGATTTCTTCGGATGCATTTCAACTTTTATATGTGAACTGCAGATAAAGAAGGTCGAAAAGAATTTGAGTCAGGTTGAGACAAAGTACATGCTTGCACAAGTGGAGAAACTATAAATAATTAATCTACTCTGTGCCTGATGACGCTAATGATTAGAGATAAGTAGTCGATTATTTCTAAACTTCAGTAGAATTAACTATGGTTGATCAGATGGGCCTTATGGTGGCTCAATTTTTTGAATACAAAATGTGATGACGTTTAAAAACCCTGTTGTCAAAAGTTTGACATCATTTCTGATTTCTCTTGTTTGAGAAGCTATTATCATTTGGGGAGGAACACGTTGATGGTCTAAGTTTGAGGATTGAAAGAAAAATAACATTAGTTTCATTGTTCAGGTCTGAGTTCCTTAAATTAATCCGGAGCTCGATATTGAACTGAGGAAAAGATCGACTTGTACATCATATTTTGATTAGATATTTTGAAAGGATCAGAACGCTGACTAGCATAAAGAATAATAATGCTGCGTTTATCCATTTGCGTACGCCTTATTCAGAATATATCATCAGGTTGTGCAATTCAGAATGATGTAGCACCGGAAGTCAGGATATTTGAAAGCAAGATTAATCATGGTGGTAGCAGCAGAAGTCCTTTGGCCATTGTTGCTCCTTCTACATGTTTCATTCACTTGTTCAAGGGCAGGCAACTCCAGTACAAGCGCGACATTCCCCCTTCCATCCAACTGCCCGACGAGCTGCGGCAACATCACCTTCCAGTACCATTTGATGGGAAAATTCGAGAACAGGGAGAGAAGATCGCAGAGAGATTGCAGAAAAATAAAGGAGACATGAAATTTACTCAGGTTCACCCTTGAGATGAGGGTTACGTCCTGCAAAGAGGTTCCACTATATCGTTTAGATTTTTCAGCCACCACACATATTACATCTGAAAATAAGCTATAAATAGCCTCTCCAAACGGGTTCAAAAACCCGAACAAAATAGAAAAAAAATCTAATCCGAACCACACGGGCTGGCTAAACAAAAGCTCAAAACTCGTCTAGGTTTCGAGACTGCCGTCGGGGGTCGGGGCCCCCCGAACCCCTCTTTCGTTCGTACGCCAGCAATACTATTAATTGGGTAATACTCAGATTCTCGTAAGCTTACGTGGACGAACCCGGTGTAAGAAATAAGGGGCCCTGAAGTATTCACCAACTCTAACACCATTTTGATGTCGGCCGTGGCTGCTCCCGGCCAGGCTTTGAGCTCGTTTGCAACACTGCTGACGCTCCTCCTTCCGAGCTCTTCTTGGCCAACAACACCATCGAGGTTGTCGACCAAATCGATATCCAGTACAACTACGTTTATATCAGTGCCCTGGTGGCCGCCATGGGCGTCCAAGAGATAACAACCAACAAAAAGATAAAAAAAAAAAGAAAAGAAAACAAATCGTGATGGGTGGCCGAGCAAAGCACATGGGAAATTAAAAATCAAATCCCACTCAAAGTTTGAAAGAAAAGAAAAATTAAATCTAATCTCTTCAAATTTAATTTTGAGAAGAAGATTAGATTAAAATAAAAACCTTATCATATATATATATATATATATATATATATATATATATATGTATATGAGAGGTATTCACGAGAGAATTGAGGGAGATAAAAAAATCAATTGGCCATTAAATTTCTGGTTCCAGCAATCTCACGAATCCTTCCCGGTTTTCCTTCGTTCCCCTCCTACGCGATCCGAAGTAGGGAGATTTCTGCGCAAGGACAGAATTCGAGAGGAGGAACAGCAAGAGAACCGAGAGGGAACAAGGGCGGATTCGAACGGATTTTTTTTAACGAATCAAGGGTAGGATCCATCGCGTCCAGGTGGGTGAACCGAAATCACCTTGCATGGCTTCTGAATTATCTCAATTCATGTCCGAATCGTTATGAAAAGAATATGAATATGATTCAAGTTATTGTTTTTAATTGTTTGTTTTCTTGAATTCTTTGATTGGTTGATTGTTGCATGCCTAGTTATTTTCTGTTTGTTATATTTTTGTATTATTGATTGTTAAGGTGTAAGATTTAGATAGGGATTTCGTTTTCGGTCTTATAACGCAATTTAATTTTTTTTAAAAAGCAGAAGTATTACGGCCGTAAGAATTGTTTGGCCGTAATTTTCTTACGGTCGAGAAAAGGGACAGAGAGGTAGCGAATTTCGGCCGAAAAAGGAATAGAGAGAATAGAGTTTCGGCCGTAAAAGAAGAGAGAGAGAGAGAGAGAGAGAGAGAGAGAAGAGAGAGAAGAGAATTTCGGCCGTAAAGGGAATAGAGAGAATAGAATTTCGGCCGTAAAAGAAGAGAGAGAAGAGAATTTCGGCCGTAAAAAGAATAGAGAGAAAAGAAGAGAGAGAAAAGAAGAGAGAGATAAGGGAAATAGGTTGTTACGGCTGAAGAGTTAGATTTCGGCCGTAATAAAATGGAAAAGAAAAAGAGGGAAGATGTCGGCCGTAAAAGACGTCGGCCGTAAAAGATGTCGGCCGTAAAAGATGTCGGCCGTAATGATGTCGACCGTAACAGATGAGTTTTACGGTCGTAAAAATCCGAGAAGTTGGGAGAGAGAGAAACGAAGAGAGAGAAAAGGGAGGATGGATTGTTACGGCCGAAGAGTATAGTTTTACGGCCGTAACGAGATAGGCCGTAACGGATGGGCGTAACAGATGATGGCCGTAACGAGATAGGCCGTAATGGATGGGCGTAACAGGTGATGGCCGTAACGAAATAAGAGTTGAATTATTACGGCCGAAGTAGAAAAGAAAATAGGGTTTTTACGATCGTAACGTGATAAAGGTTAATTTTTACGGCCGTAACGTAACAAAGGTAAATTTTTACGGCCGTAAAATGAAAGAATTCCTCGGGCGTAAAATCCAAAGAATTAGGGTTTTACGGCCGTAAGGTGGAGGAGATTCTTTGGGCATAAAATCCAGCAAAATTCACCTATTAATCTCTCTTTATTTTTACATGAATATTATTGATTTCTTTATAATTCCAACATGAACTCTTTGTCTTGATTTACCTCATACCGATCATATCTCCTTCATCACATGATACAAAGAATGAAAAGATAATAAAAGTGATTAATAAGTTCAGATGAAAGATTAATGATGGGTTGCCAGTCCAAGCCAAGTGCATCAAGTTAAGGGTCGCTCCCTTGGTCATGGTTTGATCACCCATTGACCCGCACAAGGCCGTATCGTTTGCTGGGCATACCCCAAGAATTAAAGGCACCTCAAAGTCACCCTGATTGTTAATTAATAACCAAGATCGACAAGCATGTTCAAGTTCAAGTTCAAGTTCAAGTCAAGTCAAGTATGTCATGATTCCAAGTTTACTATGTACTATTGATCCTCATGATTCATGATATCGTTGATCTTATCCTTATTATGATCCATGATACTGATATGTTATCTTTCATGCTCAAGTTAAGCCTGATTAATTATCGCTGATTATTATATTCATGTCATGCATTGTATATCATGTGGTTCCCCACTAGGCTGTAAAGCTTACGGGAGGACCTCCTCCCCTGTGTCTGATTTCCACAGGACCAAGTCAGTAACGTGGTGGAGTAGGCGTGTTGTGATGAAGCTCTGACGATAGGACAACACATGAACCATAGGGCTTTTAGAGTGTTATTTAGTTTTCATTTACCTTCCGCATTTTAGATTTATGATGTAGAACTTATTTTATTTCTTTTAGACTTCCGCAATTAAAGTTATAATTTATCTTTACTTCTTTTCTTCCGCTGACGTGTCTCGGTTCTTGACTGAGATATGGTCAATATTATGGTCAAGTTATAGCATGCCGTAGCGTCTCCAGATTAGTCTTCGCCACGTGGCGGGGGTCGATTTAGGGGCGTTACATTTATGGTATCAGAGCCTAAAGTCAGGACTCTCTTGACGTCCTAGTGTATAGAATAAGTATGATATTGGTTCATGTGCTATCGCCGAGCAGTCGCCACACCCTCCACCGTAAAGTACAAGTAAGATTTTCTTGCATTAAGTTATTCTTTATTGATGTATTGATATGTATTTCACATGAGTAGTTGATTCCTAGGAAGGCCACTCTGTATGGTAGGAACCAACTTAAATGTGATTAGTGATTAAACAAAAATGATCATAAAGGTTACGAACAAATTGGAAAAGAATAAACAACATGCATGTGGAGAAATATACCTACGTGGAAAAAAAAAGTCTTACAGATATTTAAAGAATAAAATATAAGAAATGATTATGTCGAGGGCAACTCTCATGACAATCATATCAAATAAAGCATTGGCACAATGTGTCGAGAAAAAAAAAGGGGGGGGGATAACAAATGACATTGATTAAGAAACAACCCTATTCCAATGACATAGAATGCCAAGAATGATCCGTCCTCAATTGATTTAAAGGACTCTTGATTGATATCAAACATAATTGTCTTATTTGACAATTATTCATTTTTATACTTTATTTAATCCTTTAAGATATCTGATTTAAGATGAAGATCAAGTGACCATAAAGTCCATGCTAGTGATACTAATGACGATTGAAGATAAGATCTATTTTTCACATCAACTAGAAACTTCTTAGGAGGATTGTGATGGGATTTCTATTTGATTCTTCCTCCTAAGATGTATAAGTATTATGCAAAAAGAAGAAGATAGTTACTGGTATCCAAATCGTCTAAAAGGTTAATCGTTAGAAGTTGAGTGTCATATCGACCTCTTTTCAAGTATGACATTGATTTCTAATGCCCCATGACACATGAATCGAAAAGACAAATTTAATAACTTCAAGACAAGGGGTTTATGAGACTGATGGTCTCATTTTTAGATGCTCCACATCTTTTGTAAAGAAGAATGATGACTATATAAATCTGAAAATTTATTAACAAGTTATTAATTAAAATAACCATCAAAACATAAGTGTTTGTTATCATGCAAAGATGACCTATTTAAGGCTAAGTGCTCTCAAGATCAATCTAGGGAGTGAGTACCAGTAGTTCGAGTTGCTGAAGAGGAAGTAATGAAGATAATTTTTCATGGCAATGAATGATCACTATAAATAGAGCGATGTCATTGGACTAAGAATACCCCTCAAACTTTTAGGTCCTTATGAACATTGTGTTCAAACTATGCCCACATTTATGTAGAAAAGATTGAAGTGTTCATAAAAAAAAAAAAAAGAGAAGTACTCGATAAATAACATAAGCCTGGGTTGCGGTCCATTTAGGAATAAGTCTTATAGGAAGTATGAGATGAATATTATAAGCCTAGGTTACGATCCATTTGAAAAGTACAAAGAAGTGTAAGGATGTAACCATAAGCCTGTGTTGCGATCCATTCGGGAAGGACACGGATGTATATGGATGAACAAATAGTAATGACATGAAACATGGAGATACGAAAATAAGTCCCACGTACCCAGCATGTTAATGTGGAAAAAAAAAATAGAGCATCAGAAATTCTATGAGATGATGATGCATGACGTTAAGAATTCGTAGACTTATCTTCACTGAGTATCCAACGCACATAGTGGAGCGCAAGGTGCAACGCCAGAAGAACAACGATGTAACCATGGTCAGAGTAGCTTGGCATTTCCATAAAGGCGATGATGCGACATAGGAACTTGAATCGGAAATGCGCCAAGAATTCTCTCATCTTTTCAGTAAGCCCTCTACTTAGTGCAAAATTCGAGGACGAATTTTCTTTTAAGGGGGTAAGAATGTAACAACCAACAAAAAGATAAAAAAAAAAGAAAAGAAAACAAATCGTGATGGGTGTCCGAGCAAAGCACATGGGAAATTAAAAATCAAATCCCACTCAAAGTTTGAAAGGAAAGAAAAATTAAATCTAATCTCTTCAAATTTAATTTTGAGAAGAAGATTAGATTAAAATAAAAACCTTATCATATATATATATATGTATATGAGAGGTATTCACGAGAGAATTGAGGGAGATAAAAAAATCAATTGGCCATTAAATTTCTGGTTCCAGCAATCTCACGAATCCTTCCCGGTTTTCCTTCGTTCCCCTCCTACGCGATCCGAAGTAGGGAGATTTCTGCGCAAGGACAGAATTCGAGAGGAGGAACAGCAAGAGAACCGAGAGGGAACAAGGGCGGATTCGAACGGATTTTTTTTAACGAATCAAGGGTAGGATCCATCGCGTCCAGGTGGGTGAACCGAAATCACCTTGCATGGCTTCTGAATTATCTCAATTCATGTCCGAATCGTTATGAAAAGAATATGAATATGATTCAAGTTATTGTTTTTAATTGTTTGTTTTCTTGAATTCTTTGATTGGTTGATTGTTGCATGCCTAGTTATTTTATGTTTGTTATATTTTTGTATTATTGATTGTTAAGGTGTAAGATTTAGATAGGGATTTCGTTTTCGGTCTTATAACGCAATTTAATTTTTTTTAAAAAGTAGAAGTATTACGGCCGTAAGAATTGTTTGGCCGTAATTTTCTTACGGTCGAGAAAAGGGACAGAGAGGTAGCGAATTTCGGCCGAAAAAGGAATAGAGAGAATAGAGTTTCGGCCGTAAAAGAAGAGAGAGAGAGAGAGAGAGAGAAGAGAGAGAAGAGAATTTCGGCCGTAAAGGGAATAGAGAGAATAGAATTTCGGCCGTAAAAGAAGAGAGAGAAGAGAATTTCGGCCGTAAAAAGAATAGAGAGAAAAGAAGAGAGAGAAAAGAAGAGAGAGATAAGAGAAATAGGTTGTTACGGCCGAAGAGTTAGATTTCGGCCGTAATAAAATGGAAAAGAAAAAGAGGGAAGATGTCGGCCGTAAAAGACGTCGGCCGTAAAAGATGTCGGCCGTAAAAGATGTCGGCCGTAATGATGTCGACCGTAACAGATGAGTTTTACGGTCGTAAAAATCCGAGAAGTTGGGAGAGAGAGAAACGAAGAGAGAGAAAAGGGAGGATGGATTGTTACGGCCGAAGAGTATAGTTTTACGGCCGTAACGAGATAGGCCGTAACGGATGGGCGTAACAGATGATGGCCGTAACGAGATAGGCCGTAATGGATGGGCGTAACAGGTGATGGCCGTAACGAAATAAGAGTTGAATTATTACGGCCGAAGTAGAAAAGAAAATAGGGTTTTTACGGCCGTAACGTGATAAAGGTTAATTTTTACGGCCGTAACGTAACAAAGGTAAATTTTTACGGCCGTAAAATGAAAGAATTCCTCGGGCGTAAAATCCAAAGAATTAGGGTTTTACGGCCGTAAGGTGGAGGAGATTCTTTGGGCATAAAATCCAGCAAAATTCACCTATTAATCTCTCTTTATTTTTACATGAATATTATTGATTTCTTTATAATTCCAACATGAACTCTTTGTCTTGATTTACCTCATACCGATCATATCTCCTTCATCACATGATACAAAGAATGAAAAGATAATAAAAGTGATTAATAAGTTCAGATGAAAGATTAATGATGGGTTGCCAGTCCAAGCCAAGTGCATCAAGTTAAGGGTCGCTCCCTTGGTCATGGTTTGATCACCCATTGACCCGCACAAGGCCGTATCGTTTGCTGGGCATACCCCAATAATTAAAGGCACCTCAAAGTCACCCTGATTGTTAATTAATAACCAAGATCGACAAGCATGTTCAAGTTCAAGTTCAAGTTCAAGTTCAAGTCAAGTCAAGTATGTCATGATTCCAAGTTTACTATGTACTATTGATCCTCATGATTCATGATATCGTTGATCTTATCCTTATTATGATCCATGATACTGATATGTTATCTTTCATGCTCAAGTTAAGCCTGATTAATTATCGCTGATTATTATATTCATGTCATGCATTGTATATCATGTGGTTCCCCACTAGGCTGTAAAGCTTACGGGAGGACCTCCTCCCCTGTGTCTGATTTCCACAGGACCAAGTCAGTAACGTGGTGGAGTAGGCGTGTTGTGATGAAGCTCTGACGATAGGACAACACATGAACCATAGGGCTTTTAGAGTGTTATTTAGTTTTCATTTACCTTCCGCATTTTAGATTTATGATGTAGAACTTATTTTATTTCTTTTAGACTTCCGCAATTAAAGTTATAATTTATCTTTACTTCTTTTCTTCCGCTGACGTGTCTCGGTTCTTGACTGAGATATGGTCAATATTATGGTCAAGTTATAGCATGCCGTAGCGTCTCCAGATTAGTCTTCGCCACGTGGCGGGGGTCGATTTAGGGGCGTTACATTTATGGTATCAGAGCCTAAAGTCAGGACTCTCTTGACGTCCTAGTGTATAGAATAAGTATGATATTGGTTCATGTGCTATCGCCGAGCAGTCGCCACACCCTCCACCGTAAAGTACAAGTAAGATTTTCTTGCATTAAGTTATTCTTTATTGATGTATTGATATGTATTTCACATGAGTAGTTGATTCCTAGGAAGGCCACTCTGTATGGTAGGAACCAACTTAAATGTGATTAGTGATTAAACAAAAATGATCATAAAGGTTACGAACAAATTGGAAAAGAATAAACAACATGCATGTGGAGAAATATACCTACGTGGAAAAAAAAAGTCTTACAGATATTTAAAGAATAAAATATAAGAAATGATTATGTTTCTTATAATCCATGTTTTTCATCTCTTTCATGATTGCTCTATTCACGGACCTCTTCTGCTGACTGCAGCAGTATGAAGAGGAAAATGAATAAGCATATCAGTTGCAAAGAGATGTAGATTTAAGGAAGAAATGAAGGAATTATAAGAGTAATTAAAGGATTCGACTCACACAACACGTAGGTGTGAGATGATTTCAAATAGTAGAGGTAAAACCAAGCATGCATAAGTTATGATTTATAGTGATGACTTATGTGGTTCCATTGGTCTACCAATATAAGGGTTCAATAAATTATCTTATATGTTTATGTTGATAAGTATGGACCCATAATGCTTCTTGCGCCTTAGACTTCATATGATCCATGTATTATGTGGATAATGGCCCTAAGCAAATCTAAACTAGTTATACGAAAATTCTTAGTTGGACTACTTTATGTGGAAAAATAAGAATCAAATTATTAATTATGTTCAAGTTATGTAATATCCGTACACAAGAGTTTAAAGAATTAGTAAGCTATCCAAGAATCATGTATAAGGTATGAATGGACAAATATAGAAGCTTAAAGGGTTTAGAAGTCCCATTAGTTTGAATAAATATTAGGAGAAATTTTCAATAAGTAAGTGATTATTTAAGTTAACCGAACTTTTAGACATAGCATACTCACACACATATGTACATATAACATAATATACTTATAAATATATAAGGATAAATAAATAAGTAAACAGATTTAATTAACTTAGTTTAATATATAGTATATTTGAAATTTTATTAATATGAAGTATATTTTTAAATAGCCATTATTAAAGAATGAATTCTCTATCATCGCAATGTATATATATTTTCAAAATAGACTAATATGATTAATACAAGAATTATATAAGAACAAGTAAGACATGAAAGGGTTACAAATGAATGTGAGAAATTTTAAAAGAATTTAAGGTCTCTTAATTGAGATATGTTTGAGGAGGATATGAGCCTCCAGCCATTAAGTATTAAAAAAAAAATCAAAACGTCAAGTGAGGAAATCTTTAAAAAGTATGTGGGGTTAAGGTAAAGTATGAGGAATTTTGTAAGTCCCCTACAAGATGTCTGAAAAAGCAAGTTATGCACCCGAGAGGGATGATTATGCAAGTTTTAATTGATTTATCTTGATTATTGATATAATTATAGTTTTCATAATAATGTCAAAACGTATAGGGTATTCAATCATATAATCATGGTTGATGGTTCAAGGGGGAAAATAAATCATATATATGTTTAGATAATGGGTTAAGCAAGCCATCGGGTGATACATAGAATGTCCTCTAAGATGCAAGATATAAGATGATATATAGAATGTTCTCTAAGATGCCTCTACGTCAGTATGATGAAAAATGTTCAAGATTTTGTCTTGATCAAGTGGACCACTTATGATTTGATCATAAGTCTTATAAATGGATTAGTTCTCCTTTCCAACTTTAAAGTTTTCCCGACCCTCTCACATGTACTACAAGATATCGTTAATGCAAAGGATCATGAACTGATGCACGAAGAAGAAAAATGATTGCTTGTCTTCTGTTTTGTTGATTGTTTTGTTTTCTTGTCTTATTGTTTGAATTCATTCCATGTGTCAACCTGCATTCATGATGTTTGACTAAGGACTTATGTTATGTAGTGCACATAAATTATTCTGTTAATTCTGGATTAGAATATACTATGTAGCGACCCCTCAGCGTAGATATCGTTCGACCTTAACATTGATTCAAAGTGCTTCAAGATACTTAGAAAAGGATTTATTGTGGTCATATATAATCACTGGCCTCCCATGAAATGATATGACCTGACATTGCAAGAAACAAATCAATGTAAGCTAAGAAGTTAAGATTGAGGGCAACTCTCATGACAATCATATCAAATAAAGCATTGGCACAATGTGTCGAGAAAAAAAAAGGGGGGGGGGGATAACAAATGACATTGATTAAGAAACAACCCTATTCCAATGACATAGAATGCCAAGAATGATCCGTCCTCAATTGATTTAAAGGACTCTTGATTGATATCAAACATAATTGTCTTATTTGACAATTATTCATTTTTATACTTTATTTAATCCTTTAAGATATCTGATTTAAGATGAAGATCAAGTGACCATAAAGTCCATGCTAGTGATACTAATGACGATTGAAGATAAGATCTATTTTTCACATCAACTAGAAACTTCTTAGGAGGATTGTGATGGGATTTCTATTTGATTCTTCCTCCTAAGATGTATAAGTATTATGCAAAAAGAAGAAGATAGTTACTGGTATCCAAATCGTCTAAAAGGTTAATCGTTAGAAGTTGAGTGTCATATCGACCTCTTTTCAAGTATGACATTGATTTCTAATGCCCCATGACACATGAATCGAAAAGACAAATTTAATAACTTCAAGACAAGGGGTTTATGAGACTGATGGTCTCATTTTTAGATGCTCCACATCTTTTGTAAAGAAGAATGATGACTATATAAATCTGAAAATTTATTAACAAGTTATTAATTAAAATAACCATCAAAACATAAGTGTTTGTTATCATGCAAAGATGACCTATTTAAGGCTAAGTGCTCTCAAGATCAATCTAGGGAGTGAGTACCAGTAGTTCGAGTTGCTGAAGAGGAAGTAATGAAGATAATTTTTCATGGCAATGAATGATCACTATAAATAGAGCGATGTCATTGGACTAAGAATACCCCTCAAACTTTTAGGTCCTTATGAACATTGTGTTCAAACTATGCCCACATTTATGTAGAAAAGATTGAAGTGTTCATAAAAAAAAAAAAAAGAGAAGTACTCGATAAATAACATAAGCCTGGGTTGCGGTCCATTTAGGAATAAGTCTTATAGGAAGTATGAGATGAATATTATAAGCCTAGGTTACGATCCATTTGAAAAGTACAAAGAAGTGTAAGGATGTAACCATAAGCCTGTGTTGCGATCCATTCGGGAAGGACACGGATGTATATGGATGAACAAATAGTAATGACATGAAACATGGAGATACGAAAATAAGTCCCACGTACCCAGCATGTTAATGTGGAAAAAAAAAATAGAGCATCAGAAATTCTATGAGATGATGATGCATGACGTTAAGAATTCGTAGACTTATCTTCACTGAGTATCCAACGCACATAGTGGAGCGCAAGGTGCAACGCCAGAAGAACAACGATGTAACCATGGTCAGAGTAGCTTGGCATTTCCATAAAGGCGATGATGCGACATAGGAACTTGAATCGGAAATGCGCCAAGAATTCTCTCATCTTTTCAGTAAGCCCTCTACTTAGTGCAAAATTCGAGGACGAATTTTCTTTTAAGGGGGTAAGAATGTAACAACCAACAAAAAGATAAAAAAAAAAGAAAAGAAAACAAATCGTGATGGGTGTCCGAGCAAAGCACATGGGAAATTAAAAATCAAATCCCACTCAAAGTTTGAAAGGAAAGAAAAATTAAATCTAATCTCTTCAAATTTAATTTTGAGAAGAAGATTAGATTAAAATAAAAACCTTATCATATATATATATATGTATATGAGAGGTATTCACGAGAGAATTGAGGGAGATAAAAAAATCAATTGGCCATTAAATTTCTGGTTCCAGCAATCTCACGAATCCTTCCCGGTTTTCCTTCGTTCCCCTCCTACGCGATCCGAAGTAGGGAGATTTCTGCGCAAGGACAGAATTCGAGAGGAGGAACAGCAAGAGAACCGAGAGGGAACAAGGGCGGATTCGAACGGATTTTTTTTAACGAATCAAGGGTAGGATCCATCGCGTCCAGGTGGGTGAACCGAAATCACCTTGCATGGCTTCTGAATTATCTCAATTCATGTCCGAATCGTTATGAAAAGAATATGAATATGATTCAAGTTATTGTTTTTAATTGTTTGTTTTCTTGAATTCTTTGATTGGTTGATTGTTGCATGCCTAGTTATTTTCTGTTTGTTATATTTTTGTATTATTGATTGTTAAGGTGTAAGATTTAGATAGGGATTTCGTTTTCGGTCTTATAACGCAATTTAATTTTTTTTAAAAAGTAGAAGTATTACGGCCGTAAGAATTGTTTGGCCGTAATTTTCTTACGGTCGAGAAAAGGGACAGAGAGGTAGCGAATTTCGGCCGAAAAAGGAATAGAGAGAATAGAGTTTCGGCCGTAAAAGAAGAGAGAGAGAGAGAGAGAGAGAAGAGAGAGAAGAGAATTTCGGCCGTAAAGGGAATAGAGAGAATAGAATTTCGGCCGTAAAAGAAGAGAGAGAAGAGAATTTCGGCCGTAAAAAGAATAGAGAGAAAAGAAGAGAGAGAAAAGAAGAGAGAGATAAGAGAAATAGGTTGTTACGGCCGAAGAGTTAGATTTCGGCCGTAATAAAATGGAAAAGAAAAAGAGGGAAGATGTCGGCCGTAAAAGACGTCGGCCGTAAAAGATGTCGGCCGTAAAAGATGTCGGCCGTAATGATGTCGACCGTAACAGATGAGTTTTACGGTCGTAAAAATCCGAGAAGTTGGGAGAGAGAGAAACGAAGAGAGAGAAAAGGGAGGATGGATTGTTACGGCCGAAGAGTATAGTTTTACGGCCGTAACGAGATAGGCCGTAACGGATGGGCGTAACAGATGATGGCCGTAACGAGATAGGCCGTAATGGATGGGCGTAACAGGTGATGGCCGTAACGAAATAAGAGTTGAATTATTACGGCCGAAGTAGAAAAGAAAATAGGGTTTTTACGGCCGTAACGTGATAAAGGTTAATTTTTACGGCCGTAACGTAACAAAGGTAAATTTTTACGGCCGTAAAATGAAAGAATTCCTCGGGCGTAAAATCCAAAGAATTAGGGTTTTACGGCCGTAAGGTGGAGGAGATTCTTTGGGCATAAAATCCAGCAAAATTCACCTATTAATCTCTCTTTATTTTTACATGAATATTATTGATTTCTTTATAATTCCAACATGAACTCTTTGTCTTGATTTACCTCATACCGATCATATCTCCTTCATCACATGATACAAAGAATGAAAAGATAATAAAAGTGATTAATAAGTTCAGATGAAAGATTAATGATGGGTTGCCAGTCCAAGCCAAGTGCATCAAGTTAAGGGTCGCTCCCTTGGTCATGGTTTGATCACCCATTGACCCGCACAAGGCCGTATCGTTTGCTGGGCATACCCCAATAATTAAAGGCACCTCAAAGTCACCCTGATTGTTAATTAATAACCAAGATCGACAAGCATGTTCAAGTTCAAGTTCAAGTTCAAGTTCAAGTCAAGTCAAGTATGTCATGATTCCAAGTTTACTATGTACTATTGATCCTCATGATTCATGATATCGTTGATCTTATCCTTATTATGATCCATGATACTGATATGTTATCTTTCATGCTCAAGTTAAGCCTGATTAATTATCGCTGATTATTATATTCATGTCATGCATTGTATATCATGTGGTTCCCCACTAGGCTGTAAAGCTTACGGGAGGACCTCCTCCCCTGTGTCTGATTTCCACAGGACCAAGTCAGTAACGTGGTGGAGTAGGCGTGTTGTGATGAAGCTCTGACGATAGGACAACACATGAACCATAGGGCTTTTAGAGTGTTATTTAGTTTTCATTTACCTTCCGCATTTTAGATTTATGATGTAGAACTTATTTTATTTCTTTTAGACTTCCGCAATTAAAGTTATAATTTATCTTTACTTCTTTTCTTCCGCTGACGTGTCTCGGTTCTTGACTGAGATATGGTCAATATTATGGTCAAGTTATAGCATGCCGTAGCGTCTCCAGATTAGTCTTCGCCACGTGGCGGGGGTCGATTTGGGGGCGTTACATCCTACGCCTCGTCGACAGCTCTGGTGAACAGTCCGTACAGTTTCTCGTCGTTCATCAACAATTTTTGGGTGATTGGTTGCAGCGCCGTTGCCTCTCTGATGGATCTAGCAAGCAACAACACCATTGCGACATGCGTAACTACTTGTCCCAACGGAGGCTTCGACCTGGGATACGATGTCAATAAGACGTACTGCAAAGGCGAGGGCTGCTGTTACTTTGAAATAGACAAGTATTTGATATCTTACGGCATCCGTATATCCCGGACACATCAGGCCGGTGGGGTTAATGCCTCAAGCGTCAAGGCCTTCATCGGCTACTACTTGGGTCCAACAAGTTACTTTTTCAGCAATGTTTTCGGCAACACGACGATACCTGTGGCTGTTCTATCGTGGAACATCAAGTTGAGGGAGGACCAGGCTTCCAGCAAAGATGCAATGAAGGAACAGAAGAGTTACGCCTGCGTGAGTCAAAACAGCGATTGCATCAACGATTCCCTTGATTATTCTAACATTTCCTCGTTCCGGTACACAGGCCACTATTGCAGATGTTTGGCTTACCAAGGCAACCCATACATCCCTGATGGCTGCCATGATACATGATCCCTCTCCCTCTCCCCTCAAATAGTAGCTTCAAACATCTTTTAAAAGCATGCTACATGCATGTGTCTGAATTCTGATCCGATTTGATAAATTATAGATCCCTCCTCCACGACACTTCCATCAAGTGATTGCGCAACCACATGTGGAAACATCAGCATTCCATTTCCATTCGGATTGAAGAAGGGCTGCTACATGGACACATCGTTTGCTCTGCTGTGCAACCAAACATTGAATCCTCCAGTTTTACTTTTCAATCTGAGCTATTCCTTCAGCGGCAAAGTTACCAACATCATGCTGGACGAAGGGCAAATAGAAGTTAGTTCAGTCGACAATTCCAACTTTATGTCCAGCTCCTCTAAGCCTTTCGCATTTTTCCAAGAGCGAGCAGTTTTCAAATGGGTAATCGAATATGAAACTTGTGAGTATGGCCATGCAGAACCTCAGCAATTTTGCTTGTCGTAGCTTGCATAGTACATGTCTCAATACAAACCTTACAACCGGCTTCAGCAAGCATACAGGGTACATTTGCAAATGCTTGGATGGCTTCCAAGGGAATCCATACCTTCCGGATGGATGTCAAGGTACTTTCCTACCGCATCTTGCAGGTCGAAGAACATTTTTTCTTATCAAGTCACACAACGGCAACACACAAGAATATAAAAGCTTATAGAATGCTACAAGATTGATCATTTATTTTTATAGCAAGTGGAAAATCTTGTAATATATGGGATTCCTAACTTCCTACAAGATTATCATTTTTTAATCAAACTGACTTTGTTTTTGTTTTCTATAATATGGTTGCTTGTTAGATATCAACGAATGCCAGAGTCCGGAAAAATATCCATGCCATGGAGATTGTGTTAATTTAGTTGGGAACTACACTTGCAATTGTCCACCAAGTATGGATGGTGATCCTACAAAAGGGCCATGCGTCTCTCACAAGAAACTTGGTCTCGTCACAGGTAAGTACATATGCTATTTATCTTATAAGATTAAGATATAGATATCTCTTATGAAAATTTTGAGAAAACTTGCAGGTGTTATCATTGGTGTATGTGTCCGCTTTGGTATATTACTTGTAATTATAACATCATTTTTTGCTATTGGTAAATGGAAGAAGATACATCAGAAGAGAATTAGGATGAGACACTTTCATCAAAATCATGGATTACTCCTTCAACAACTCATTGCTTCTAACGAAGTTGTTGCCGAGAAAACAAAAATATTTTCTTTAGAAGAACTTGAAAAGGCCACCAACAATTTTGATACTTCAAGGATTCTTGGACATGGTGGACATGGTACAGTGTATAAAGGAATTTTATCGGATCAACGTGTGGTCGCAATTAAGCGGTCAAAAATTACAATAAAAAGTGAGATAGATGAGTTCATAAATGAAGTTACTATTCTTTCTCAAATCAATCATAGAAATGTAGTGAAACTATTTGGATGTTGCTTGGAGACTAAAGTTCCTTTACTAGTGTATGAATTCATTTCAAGTGGAACTCTTTTTCGTCACCTCCATGAGCAAGATTGTAGGTCAACACTTCCATGGAGAGAACGCCTTAGAATTGATGCAGAAGCTGCTGGAGCACTTGCATATTTGCATTCATCAGCCTCCATATCTATTTTTCATAGGGATATGAAATCATCAAATATATTACTGGATGAATATTACACTGCCAAGGTATCAGACTTTGGAGCTTCAAGATTCATTCCACTAGATCAAACTCATATATTAACTGCGATACAAGGCACATTCGGATATTTAGATCCTGAATACTATCAGACATGCCAACTAACAGAAAAAAGTGATGTGTATAGTTTTGAAGTAATTCTTTTGGAGCTTTTAACAGGAAAAAAACCAATCTATTCCACACAAAATGGGGAAGAGAGACATTTGGTGATGCAATTTCTTCATGCATTAAGAGAGAACAATCAATTTGAACTTTTTGAGGCATGAGTTGTAGAGGAAGGGATGATAGAACAGCTTAACGAAGTTGCAAAACTTGCAGAGATGTGTCTTAAGTTAAAAGGTAGTGAAAGACCCACAATGAAAGAAGTGGAAGTGAAGTTGCAATTCTTACTTAATTCTAGATTAATTAATTCTAGATTTGGATAGTTTAATATTGCTTGTTCACTTAAATTTTCACTAGTATGAATTGATTGAACATTCGTGTTTGAGTTGTTATTACATGTGTAGTTGTTTTGTGTGCAACTATTCATAAGCAAAGTGAAAGGTATGCAAACTTTAGTGTCTGAATGTAAGATGTCATTTGAATTATGAAGCTATTTGGTTGAGAAATAAGTTATAGAATATTTTGATATTATGATAATATGGCCAAACATCTCGAAGCATAGGCGCATTTCTATCAACCTCATTTAAAAAAACTTAGGAAAACATTAAATAATTACTTCTAATCTCATCTGAAGAATATAATTATTCTTGCAAATGGCAAGAATATTATATCCCAATCACTATCAATTTCTTTAAAAAAAATTATTATTTTTAATCAAATATTAAGACCATTTCTGGGTTTAAATTTCAATTGGGTTCCTCAAACTTTGTAAATCTTGAAGTTTTTTTCTATTAAGACCATTCTAGGTTTTTAAGATATTTTGTTTGTGTAAGTTAAAGTTTTCTTCATTTAAAAAAAATAATCAACAAGCTAATTGAACAAGCAGTTGTTGTTAATGGATTCTCAATACTTTTTCTGGAACACAAAGCATGTGGCAAATTTTCAATGTAAATTGACAATCAATTTTTGTATTGAGCACTTGTTCTTGGTTTGGATGTTTATTTTCATATGCGATGTTAAGTTATCCACAATAATTTTCCATAGAAAATTTAATAATTCTCATAAAAAACATTTCAACGACAATATATTTTTTAAAAAAGTTGAAAGATGCATGGTGCGCTTTATTGATTTGCCAAAAGGTTAATTTGATTTCCACTTTCTTTTATTGTAAGTTGACTTCTGCATAAAATTGAAAATAGGAATGGTTCAGAAAAATTAATATCTAATTAAATGTCTTGTAATGGCAATCAAACTGAGGGAGAAATTTTGTTCAATCTGGTATGTAATTTATTATTGCACATGTACGAGCTACCTAAGCTATGTTGCTACTTGAAAATTGAGCTTCTTTGGAACGTGCAAGTTACATTCAGTCATTTCTTCTTGGGTCATTCTTATATATAATAGGAAAATGAAACAATCTTAAACTATTATTTAACAGTGTGTGGAAGCAATCCTTTTTTTTTAACTTTCCCTTTTATATCAATGTTAACTAACTTTCAAATAACTTTATATTAAAAAGTCTAATAACTTCTTCAAATGTGCACTTTACATCACCACAAACTTCACACTAGCCTCTATCCTTATTTGTTAGTTTAACTATAGGGAAATATGATTTCCATTAGCATTGATGCTTAATATGAAAAATAATATAAATGGATGTGATTACCTAATAGAGGAAAATTTAACTTTAAAAATTTCATAAATATAAAAATAATCAAATAATAAATTTCTTTACTTTATCTTTTCTTCCTTCCATTCTTTATTTTCTTTTACAATCAATATTTTCTTTTAGTGGGTTGCACTACGTCTTTTACTTCAGACACATCTTTATATAGACATTTATATATGTTGTCCTAAGCGAGATTTTTAACTTTTATTATGGATTACATGATGTCATGTTTATTTATGACCCATACTTGTAAACTTGTAAGGATTATACGCCAATCCTGAAGTGAGGTACTTAAACATCCAATACTTGTATACTTATAATATTAGGCAATCGGTATACATAGGTTCATGCATTTTACAATTGTTATCTTATCACCTAATTATTTATCTTTGGAGGCTTCAATTCAACATGTCCATAACAAGGGTAAAAAGACCATTTAACATTAAGTCACATAAGGTCGGGTGAAAGAAGTTCAGTCAAGGTAGCCACTATTTCTTCTTCCTACTTTTCTAACATGAAGATCTAAGTTGAGTTTCTTGAAAATTGGCTGTCATGGCCAAACATGCAAAAGTCAACCCAAAATCAGTATGTACATTGTTCATATGGAACTACCCAAACTCCAATATTTGTACACGTTTTCTAAGGAGATGACAAGGTTTTCGGTGACGAGTCCAGCGTCCATTGAAATTGGGTATAACCATGAAAAGATGACCCATGCCCACCAATGAGGAAGAAACAAGGGCACAAAAAATGAGGAAAAAATTAGGTGTGAAATTTTTTATTCACGCCTAAAAGGAAAAAGCCTAAAAGTTTCAAAATAAGAACTCCTAATCATACTTTTGATTCATAACTTATATTCTATTTTCCACAATTTCAACATTAAATAATTAATTAATATTCACTATTTCTTAATTTTTGAATTTAAAATAATAAATTATTATTATTTTATTTATTGAATATTTTTAACTTAAAATACTTATTTAACTTCCATTGGGAGTCTTATAAAAACTAATCTCACAATTAGATTCAAATTTGGAATTGAATCCCCAATCACAATGCAATCCCTATTTCTTTAATTTAATTATGAAAACAACTTTTAATTTTTTTAAGTATTCGGAGCTTTACACATGATGTTTTTCATTTTAATTTTTTCATGTGGATAGCTTGAAAATGTTTTTTTTATGAAATCAATGTCAGTTGATTCTTCAAGGCATTCTATATTCCTTCAAGAATTTGTTAGAGAATGATTGTCAACCTTGGGAGTGAATGGCTACTAGTTTGTACCATCAAGTCTCTAGATATGATTCTTCACCATGTCACATAACTTTTTCTCTCAAGCACATTATATATATGGATGATTTTATTAATCAAGAAAATATGTCCCTAACAATCGACGGTTAAGAAAAAAGAGGATTAAAAAATGAAATGGCTAGAAGATAAAAGGGAATTCTTATGTCCCCCAACCAAAACCCTATCCATTATTCCATTATAAATCGAAGTCCCTACTTCTCTCTCACCCTATTCTCTCACCTTCACTTCCTATAGATCGCCCACACTCTAACGCTTCTTTCTCCCCTATCTCTCACAACTCCGCCTCTAGATTTCCCTATCCCTTTCTCCTTTCTTTCATTCCATCTCTCTATCAATCTACAAGAGGATGTTTCTCTTCATAATGATTCAACTTTTAGGAAGATTGATTAGCAGAGTTAGAGGTCAAGAATTAAAAAATTATTAAGTGGTTATTAATATAATTATTAAGTGGTTATTAATATATATATATTTCTTCCAATTGTCCACATAATGGGATCGACTAAATCAAAGTTGTTACCAATCCATTAATGAGGGAGAGTGTTAAGAATATAAAATCATTTATTTTGCTCATAAAGGTTTAATGAGCTTAACAAACTTTTGACCTATGGTTCTGATTCCATGTTGAAATTGATGTCCAAATCAATCTTTATAAAAGTTCCTTCGATAACATGAAACTCCCACCATGTCCATAATGCCAATATTTTTAGAAAATTTGGATTAAGACAAATGATATTTAAGTTTATACTGTTAAATATTTAAGATGACTTTAAAAACTTTTATGTGTTTCATAACATTAAAATAGTTGTTATTTTACATTCATGCATGCAAGTAAAGAATTTTACTATTGACAATTAATAAATATTTTATCTAAGGTAGTGTCACATATATCACTACAAGAATAATTTGTTTTTGCCACGAAAGTTGTCTTCGCAAATTTGTCGCTAAAATCAATATTGCGACAAATTTTCGACAAAACCTTTTTATCGCTAAATATTACTCGCTTTTTGCGATAGAAAAATTTTGACATAGATTCGTTGCTAAATTGTCGATGGATTGTTGCTAATTCATCATTAGTTTGTCACCGCAAATACTAGACAACTTTATCGCCAAGTTGTCATAATTTTGTCGAAGAATTGTCGTTGATTTGTCGCCAAAGTGTAGAAGAAGCTGTCATGAATTTGTTGGCAATTTGTCATTAATTTTATCTCTGTAGCATAGACAATGGTCCCTAAATTCATCATTAAATTGCGACAAATGTTGTTGCTAATCACGAAAATGTATTCGTCGCTAATTTTGTCACAAATATTCAAAATTTATTTAAAAAATTAAAAACGCATTTACAATTATTCAAATCCATAATAACATTCATAGAAGTTGCAAATATATCCAAATATCACATAATAAAAGTTTAAATATCACATAACATCACAAGTCAAATACAAAGTTTAAAAGATATCGCACCAAATATCATGAGTCATATAATTGAGGTGGTCCCTTCCTATCACGATCACACGTATAACACATTATTGCGTCAAACAATGGTCCCACATCTTGTCGTATCGAAGTCCTAATAGTATCTCGAATTCATTCATAGGAATTGAAGGAGCAGTATCGCCCAAACTAGATGAAGGAGAGCCCACAATAGAAGATGGCAAAGGACCTTAAGCCTCCCGACACTAGTAATTCCGATGGCTTCATGCCATACATCTGCATCAAACTGGGGACGTAAATCTGCATACTTTTTTGCTAATAGCATATCATAGCTATCCTAAAAATAACATTAATTATAAAATTAGATACATACAAATAATCACTCAAATTAAATTATTTAATATACAAATAGGAAAAATGTTTGAAATATATGATAACATGTTTTGCTTCTATAGTGATAAATTCATTAGTCTTTTTACCGGTGTGCATCTCCATATACGTATATCTCGATAACTGAACACATAGAGTCACTTTTCCCTATAAATAACATTATAAATGTTATGTGTAAAACATTATAAACATTTCATATAATAATAAAAGTAAACATTATCAACTTTGTAATTAAAGTGATTAGTCAAATTGATTAAACCTAATAAATTATCATTCGAAGTTTATGTTCTACAAATCTCATTGATCCTGCTGTGTACTTCAATAATTCTACCATAGTGGCTCTATTTTGTTTGCCCACAACAAACTATTTTTTTTAACTTTTCGTCATTCCTACAAATAAGAAATAATGTAATGCATTAGTTTAAAATCTAATGTACATCATTAAGTTCTATATTTTATAACGTATCAATGACCATAGAGAGAAGCCCAAACATCCCCTTCAATCCCATGGGGATATTTTTTTGCTTCTAATATATTGCTATCAGTTGCTTTCATTGCGCGCTGCTTCTTGATAATTGTAGAGAACACCACTTAACCGACAAGAAGCAATCGATTCAAGAAGTTTTTTTATGGTCATCTAATATCATGGAGATCCTCTTCAAATTTATATCTTCAATGTGTAACAAAAAATATTAAAATATGTAATAAGATTCTATCAAAATTTTGTTGTACATGTTTAATTATGTGCTTGATTTATTCTTGGAAACACTAGTAGAATCAAAATTTAGGAACCCAGTCCGAGTTCCTGTAAAGTCAACTCTGATCATTTACATTATACTATTATTTTTTTTATATTCAAAAGACAAAATATGGCCTAGGTTTCTATAGATCTATCTTGAATTCCAAAATGTTGAGAGACCTCCATCTAAAATTAGCCCGAGTCAATAAAACTCCCGCCTATGTAGGATCATGGAATTGCTCTACCTAGAATAATAGACAAGTAAATCCAATCAGGACCCAAATTTTGTAGTCGAGTCCAAAGTGACTTCGCTTATTTTAGTGTACCTAACTTGGATTAAATTTTGAATGTCAACCCGAGTTTCATAAGTTGAAAAAGGCCCTTTGTATATTTTGAGCCATTTCTCATAAGATGAATTAAGATCATCCCAATTCTTGTTAATGCCCTGATTATAGTTAGCTGAGATCGATGAACACAAACATTTTCATATTTATGTTTGAATGATACTTGTCGACGAATCCATATATAAGCACTCTAATGTGAGAACCATGATTGTTATAATTATATGCTCTACATTACCTTATATTTATTCATGAATGCATTCACTAGCAAACACTCGGATGTTTATTTGAATTTTCATGTCCTAACTGAATAGCCATTGCATTGCAGTTAATGAAAGATCGAACTATCAAAAATAAAGTTAGGACATATGATCTTTTTTCTAGACATTCAATTTTTTTAGACATCCAAACTTCATGTTGACAGTATGACATATCTGCAAACTTTTAATCGCAACCTTTTGTATATTTGTAGAATGAGACGAGTTTTTATTCTACAAAAAGCTAAGAAAATTTCCTATAAATGATATGTTCATGCCTTAATCTAAATAATATAGGATCATACCCAAATGCTTGTATAAAGTTTGGTGCATATATTTTTACTTTAAAATTTGCCAGATATTTAGTATTTTGCATATAAAATTTTCATAGATATTGAATGGATTGATTCTTGATTAATTAAAAAGGTAATGTAATTACCTACCAATCTATTCATATCCCAACTCAAATGTAATTGGAATATGAGTAAATAATAAATTGAAGTATGAAGCAAATAATTGGAATTTAACATTTCATCGACTTGTCCTATTATAAGATGAGCACATATCTTTTATATGAAAACCAAATCAACATAAAGTTGTCTTATGAAAATATAACGTGATATTCTATTGTCTTTCTATTCACATATCAATATAAAACATAATGTGTGATAGTTAAATAGTAACATGAATCTTAACACATAAGACTATTTATTCAATTTAAACATTTTTGTTGGTGTCATCAAAACATAATTGGATAAGAATAAAGACTATGCTCCATAAAAATAAATAAAAAATAATGAACAGTGATAAATAAAATCGGTTTTAAAAGTTCCTAGGTTGCACACCCATAAGTGCACGATCTTCATTGCAGTATAAAGAATATCTAATCCATGTCAAGAATCTAAGTAATGATAAGACTAAATTAGAAGCATTAATTGTTAAATAAAAAATAGATGAAAATATAAATTCAAAATACAATGATATAAGATAAAATTAAACATAGCTGTACTATTTTTTATGTGCTTTAAGAATTAATGTTGACACAAACTAATGGACAATATTTAGTAACTAATATTATTAATGAAGTAAGATCTACAAACTAAATGGAACTAGAAAACTAGATTGAAGAGATAACTATAGATAAAGTCTAGGGTTAATCTTCAACCATATCAATGTTGGTAATCAATTCATGAGCAATAAAACAAAGCTTAATTTAATGCATTTTGTCTAGGGGAACAACACAACTATTCCACCTCCTCAAATGCAAGAATGTGATTATGTATATTGTCACAATGCTGTTGTCTTGGTGTCTCACTTGTTTTGTCATGGTGAGCCTAGTTGACATGCGACAACTTGGTATGTACATTTCAACAATGGATATATATTTAGCACATGTAGTTGGTCTCATGAAAGAGGTTTAATTCATCATAAAAATGAAAACTAATATTATGGTATTCTAAAGGATGTGATTGTTAGAATAATATAAAGAAAATAAAGTTGTTTCATTTGAATGTTTGTGGATTGATACGAAAGAAATAGAGGTAAAATGATTTATAAGGACTTCAAAATTGTTGAAGTATGGCACACTGGACGATATGAAAGGTTTGATCCATTTATATTCCATAATCAGAGAGAAGGATAAAGTTCAATGATGGGAAATAACAAAATATGAAAATAAGAAGTCAGGTTGAAGTTGAATGTGCTTCGAAAGTTTTGTTTCAAAATGTTTTAGTGACATATAGCCCATTACAAACACCGAGTTAACTAAATATTTATGTGAATAACAATTATTTAATGATTTTAAATATGATGATGTCGTCAAAAAAGATGCAGTTGAAGATGAAAGTGCAAATGAAAATTATTATTGAATTACATTTATTCCATAAATGTATATGAATCATGTAGCAACTTTGATATTGATTTATATATATATATATATATATATATATATATATATAGCCATTGAACATCACGTCATCATCTAACAAGGTAAAATAAATAACAACTTCAATTTTATTTACAAGTGTATTTATAATCATTTTCGTAAGATTGTGAAGTTGACTTATTAGACTTCTTTACCTTCTCATGAGTGCCTCATTTGTAATAGTTATTATTATTGGTTAATTTTTTAATATATTCTTATTTTTGTCTTGAGCTTATTCTTGTTTTAATCTTTTGTAAGATTCTCCAAACATTACAAATTGGTTATATATATATATATATATCATTCAACTCGGTCTTTATAAATATGCGATCTATACTATGTCACATATGTGCTTGGGAGTTGCTGCCAAATGCACCGTAAAAGGAGTGGATGTTTCATTATTTTTTGATAAAATTTTAAAAGTATTTAGAACTAATCAATATTTGTTTTAAATTAATATTTTTTCTCATTTTAGAAGAATCATAAATTTGAGCCTAGACTAACCAAAGAAGTCATACGAAAAGGGTCTACATGAGCAGTTGTACAATTTTAGACATAGGGAGGTGAAAGCAACAAATAATAAAATTGAGTTAGCTCATAATTCACCTCTTGCTAGATTAAATTGTGATATTTTGCACTAACTTTGTGATGCATGGTACAAGTTCTTAAAAGGATATTCTTTACTATTATTAATAGGAATACATTAATTTTATTTTATTTATAATTTATATAGAATTATTATGAGTTTGCTTTATAAACAGGGAGCATTGGAACCTTTCTAATGCATATGAAAATTAATATTATTTTGATAATTGTCTAAAGCAAGTATCTTGTAAGCTTGACCCTTTCAAGTAATCTATTGAAGATTTGATCTCATGGAAACGATCAACTTAGGGTCCTAGTTAGACTAGTAATCATCATTTCTACATAATCATGTATTTAGTTAAAATATTATGTTGGATTAGATGCTCACATAGTCACTCATTCATTGAGTATTTAACATTTTGATTAAAGCATAATAATAATTAAATTATCAATAAGTGTTATTAAGAAAATATATAAGGTTATTAGGAATAACTTATAAAATGTATAAATATTATAATAAATATATTTAACTATGATTAGGTAAGTTTAATTAGAGGTCAAATACTGATTTTTAATAAAAGAAAATGAATGAACCTTCGCTTTAGCAAATAAGATGTTAAACAACTGAAGTAGATAGTTCACTATCTGTTTAGCAATCTAATTTTTTGAACCATCATATTAAGTGATAAAAATATGTAAACTTATATAAATCACCAATTCGTATCCTCCAATAGCCAAACAAAAATTTCCTAGAGCAAAACCACAATAGAATGGCCTGGAAAATTTGGGATGGCCAGTTGTTTAAGGTAGGTTCCTTGATCTGAAACTGGCATTTAACTTTATATGATCCCTGTTCATGATTCCTACTCCATAAAGTATGAAATTTTACATGGTTCATTCTTTTGAAATTAGTTTTTCATAGCCACTCCAATAATGTCAAAAAACGTTTATAGACAAGTTCGTCATGCAAATTAAGACATTATTAGGATAAACTGAATAATGGTTTGAAAATTAGATATGTTAAATTTAACTTTATAATGGTTCAGTTAGAAGGGGAATTATCTAATTTGGATTTGTATATATGGAGAAAAGAAATTTTCATCTTGTATGGCTTGTTCTTCAGTCTCAGAACATGGAAGATACCCATATCAGATCAACTATTTTTTGTTAGAAGAGTGTATAAGGAATTAAATTCTACAATTTTGTTCCTAATACTGAAGTCTAGTTTGTTCAGAGAAATATTAACAAAGATATAAATTATTCTTTCACCGAGACAATTTGCGAGAATACAAATCCTAGGTCCAATTGTCTAGATTCTTATTATTTACTCACTAGAATCTAGTTGATGATATTTATATGTTTTATTAAGTCCAGTTTCTAATTCATCCACAATTATAATATTTGGTCATGGGATTAAAAAATTATGAATTATTTGTTAACATGCACTCACTTTGGATATGGGTCCTAGCCCAACACAAAAAATGTAAATAAATAAAATAAAATATTTCCCAAGACAAAAATGTAAATAAATAAAATAAAATATTTCAAATATTTTTTTTGGGGAACTTTCTTTAATTTGTATAGGAAAGTTTTATTAAAAAAACAATAAAGAATCAAAATAGTATAATTAAAACATTTTCTTTTTTCTCTTTCTTCCTCACGAGAGGACTAAAACCATAAATGTAACGTCCCGAGACCCACGTGACTTTCACGTGCTCAGAGTCGTCCCAGAGGCGCTACTCAATTTTGCATAAAATGTTTTTGCCGAATATAAATAATAAATGCGGAAAAATTTTTCAATAATAATAGCTAATAATCCATTATATTCAAAATAATTAAAATATCAATAAGTTCTCACAATTCTACAAAATGCGGAAATAATAAAAATTAGACCACTCGATCTAAAATATGTGCAACATCTGTCTGTCATTGAGCATAGCCACCGGCAGGATCATCCTCTATCAAAGTACTCTCACCTGCACGAATCCAAGTACAGAGAAATATTCATGAGTATAAAAATACTCAGTACGTAGGGTCTACTAAACAATCAATATGCTCAATCGAAAATAATATATAATCAATGATGAGTCAATTGAGAAATCTATATAATAATCAATTTAACAATATAATGATTTATCGATATGAGCAATTATATCAAGATATGATCAAGAGACCAATCAATAGAGATAACAATTAATAATTGTCTGATCAATTAGATCGATAATTCAATATAACAATATAACAATAAAGTCATAGATCAATAGGAATGTCAGGAAAAGGTCAAATGACCGATCAATATTAATTTAACAATTAACGATATCAATGATGTCCGATCACTATGGCACTATTCAATTTAACAATTTTCAATTCAATACCAATGATCATTGGTCAATTACAATTCAATTCGATTCAATGGACGGAGGCAATACCAGTCAACGCCAATATCCAAATGACCACGATCAATTCAATTCAATTCGATTTCAATCCAACTCAATTCGATTCGATTTTAATTCAATTCAATTCAATTTATAATGTTCGGAGTTATCAAATTCAATGGGAGCACTCGGTCAATTAAGAAAAACTCCATGTCCCTTTCATGTAGGTCAGTAGAGGATCAGTGCCATGGCAAGTCATCCAACAATATAGCGTTAACAATTATTCGTGAATGACGGGGGACCATGACCAAACATAGGACATCCATAACTTCTCTAAAGGATGATGACGCCTCAAACCTTTATGTACACTATCTGCTTCATTCAATTCAATTCAATAATAATATGGCCCAGGGGCTTGGAGACAATCAGAGAACATGAAGATCCAGCAGCTTTCAGCTTTTATCTTATTTATCTAAGATGTCTATCTTTTAGCAATTTAATTTAGATGAAACAAGACCCAATCAGAAAGGCTACTGGATCAATATCATAATCAATGATCAAATTGGATATGATAACAAAATAAAATCAAATATGATGATGATATGATCTTATATGATGACTGATGTGCTAATATTATTACCAAAAATGATAAATAATATAATCAAGTATGATAATCAAAATCGATTAATAATAATCTAATTAATATATCACAATATTAATAACAAGACCAATATAATTAGCAATTAAAATTGATAATAAATAAACAAACTTAATAATAAATATTTTTCAAATAATAAATGAGTACTTTCCGATTTCCCATCTCTCTATATATATTTTTCTTTTCTATTTCCATTCCCTGTAGGAAATGTAATAAAACAAATTCTAAAAGAAATTCGAATCCCCAAAAATATTGAAACACAACTCCACGACACCTAACCTTTCTTCTTCATGTTTTATTTTATTTTTTACTTTCTTTCTAACCGCCTTCGCTCTCGTTTTTTTCCTTTCATTTATTTATTTTTCTTTTGTTCTCTCTCCTGTTCAATCAGCGACATCACACCCCTTTTTTTCCTCTTACCATCTCTTTTTCTTCTCTCTCTATTACCATGCGGCTGTGATCTCTCAATTCCTTTTTTTTTCTTTTTTGCCTCGCTTTAATCTCTTTCCCATAATGCCTTTTCTCTCTCTCTCCAAATTATTTAGCACCACCATGTATTGTGTCTCATTCTATTTATTATAATTATTTCTTTTCTTTCTCCTTTGCCGGCGAAACATTGTTGGCCGAAATTTTTTCTTTCGAACAATTCGTTCGGCCATTAACTAATCTATTTTTTTCAAAACTATCAAGTATAGTAGTAATCCAAATAAAAAAATAATCAAGGAACCTACGGATCTCCCCTACGTACCTTGTTTCATGTGTCGTTCGATGTCAAATCACATCTTGCCATCACTTGAACGTCACGTCTCAAAGAGGAGGAAACTCCTTTGACAACCGGCCCTAAGGATCTATTTATAAGACTCTTAAATCTTTATCTTCAATCCATCTATAACTTACAATCCTAATCAAATTTAATTTTTTAATTAATCCCTTTTAATAATTTTGATTTATTTCAATAATTAAATATTTCTGAATTTAATTAAATATCTCATAATACATTTTTATCCTTAATTAAACTCTTCAAATTTTCCTTCATTTTCAAAATTATTAAATATAATAATATTAATGATCATAATTTCCAAATAAAAATATTAAAATATTCTTTTATTAATCACCAAAAATCCGGGTCGTTACAATAAAACCCAATCCTTTTTCTTTCTCCTGATTTTCTCCCAAATTACCTCTTTCTCCGTATTGCTGTTCACCCCACCACCCACGTCTTTTGTTCGTTCTTATCTTTTTATCCTCCAAATCAAGTCTCCTACAAACTGTAGCCACCCCTCCTCTTGCTGCTAGAACCATCATCATCTGAAGCCCAACAGGTTCATTCAGTAGGTGTTAATAACCTCCTAAAAATTTCTAGTTATTCTATCTGGGTTTCAGCAGATTTTGACCTTTTTTTGTACTGATCTTATTTTTGTATCTGAAATCAAGTTGCCGGCCTATCATTGGAGGTCATCCATGAACAAGCTTTATGTAATAGACATTTAGGTGAGCAAATAGAACATAAAGGCCTATCTTTTAAGTATAGCAGGGATTTGACCTTATTGCCAAGGGAGATCGCTGGAATCCTATGGTCGTCTTTTTTTTTCATTCTTCTTCTTCACATTTGACTCCCTCTTGTTGGATTTCATGAATTTGAACAAGGTTTTTAGAAATAGTTGCTGCCCAAACAATTCCCAGTGAGCACTATGAGTTATTGACCCCTCTTGAAATGCATAAACCTTAATCCAATTAAGACTAATGATCTTGAATATGTAAACTAGCAATTTAATTTAATTTGGAATGCATGAATAATAGGGTAAGCAATTTGTTTTGACTACTTAACAATATTTGATGAATAAGAATATAATTATTGTTAAGAGATTAATTAGTCCACGTTAATTTACCTAGTGCTACTACTAGTTAATCCCCTTAAAGTTTAGCCAATTAAATGGAGAACCATAATAGTTAATTCAAGTGTAGTTAATTCAGCTCATGATATTAATGATCTCAAACTAAATAATTAATTAAAAGATTATATGTTATGACCTTGGACAAATAAATAGTTATATATGTTTAACCACCCAATCACTGAAACATAATTGATAAATGATTAATAAATGTATTGCAATGGCAGAACCAGTTTTTTAATTGTTATTATTTTGTGGCTATTGCTTTATAAGGATAATAATAGGCCATACATTTAGGGAACAAAAAGGGAAGAATGGTTAACTAATATGATCCAAGATAATTATGAATATATGTATAATAAAAATCTGCAATAATTAAGTGTTCATCTTCATAAATATTTGATAATTTGAGTTATCTAACTCTTAGCAGCAGATTTAAAAAAAAAGGAGAGAACAATAACTGAGGTTGAAATAGACAAGGAAGAGTTAGTTTCACTTGCATTCTTACATATTGTTAAATATGATGAGAGGTTTGGTTGAATTTATGCATCTATATATTGATTAGGCTTTTGGCTAGTGAATTTGACTCGGATGTGGATGATCTTGTGTTGTCATGCGTAGTCGAGGTGAGTGGATTGCATGATAACATTAAGCAAAGCTTTAGTGGCTCCCATAGTTATACGTTGATGTAAATTCTGCTTGGATTGTGATTCATTATTGAATATCTTGCATCATATGAAATGCTTGCATGCATGCCATTTGTGTAATCAAAACTGAAATGATTGACACATATATTGATATCGGGATTGATTTATGGACTTATGGAGTTTCTCGGATTTTTGTGCTTTATGTGAATTACTAGATTCTTCTAAATAAACATTATGTTACATTTTATATGGCCTTGCATGTGTATTCATACATCATAATAATTTTATCATATAAAAATTGCTTTGTAGCTAGAGTTTTATTTCATCGGAACTTGATCAACTATTCAACTCCGAGTAGGTGCGACAACCATTAAGACCATTCTATGACGATATCATAGTATATAGTTATACTTTCCTAAACAAGGATGATATCATATTGGTACATTAAGCTCGTGGATGGTGGTAACTCCTAGTCCGCACAACAACTCACTTAGGAATCGTATTGACCATATGCCCTAGGTGAGGAATTCCTCTCTTTACACTACTTTCTTTGTAGTTAAAGAGAGCAATTTTTTTTATCATATCATCTCATACATTTTTTTTGGACTTAATGATATGCCCGTGGGATATCGATTTCCTTGGTTTTTCTTATATTCGTGTGCCCTCCACTCACTGAGCTCATAGTGCTCACCAATTGTTCTTTAGTCTTTGTTGGTGATGACCGCTAAGTATACTTACGATATTCATGGTTGGGAGAAAGTTGTGTGAGAGAAGGGACTAAAGAAATATTTTTAATCTTTTTTTATTTATATATGGATTTTAGAAATAAAAGAGAACTTTAAATATATCTTAGTTTCTAGTATTGAGAACTTTGGACAAATGAATTTAGATTTTGTGAAGTGCCATATTATGTCGTTTGCTTGGAGACCGATATCTTCTGTGCTACTTGATGTTGAGCTGAAATGCTCTCATATTTTATTGCCACATTTGGACTTTTTTCTCATTTGTCATATGGCAAATTATATCTTGAAATGGATACATCATATGTACATGTCATTTTGGCCACTATCCTTTGTATGCAGATGCCATGTCAAAAATTTTGAAAAATTTATAATTAAGTTTCTTTTTTAAACGAACTTTCCTGCCAAATTTCTATTTGAATTTTAAAATAAGTAATATTATTATGTTACCCCTTGTTATGGCTGACCTTTAAGGTTGGTCATCAGGTATTAGAGGTTAGGATTTAGTCCAATTCATGATGTGTGGGTAGAGTTGGGTAGATTAAGAAAGACATGTGATATATTGCATTATGATATTTTATTGTGCTTGTTGTCATCTTAATGGACATCGCATTTTATACCCTGGCATGCATAACTATATGAATATTTATTGAATATTTATGCGACTTATGCTATTTCCAAAAAATACGCAAAAAATGTTATGGAATGTTTTTCTTTACTTATTATGGTGATTGTATTTCATCGTATCACATCATTGCTCATCCCTTAAAAAAAGGGAGAGAAAACAAATTTGTTATTTACAACTTGGGATGAAAAACAATCCAACCATTTCCGAAATTTAGGAAAAAAATGCTTCTTGTTTAATGAATATGGATGACCAAGAACTTGCTGATCATACCTTTTTATTTCCAAAAAATATCTGCTTATGATAATATTTAGCATGAAATGCTAGATTACATAGTGGGTGCTAATGTAAGAATTATATGCACCTTGACACCAAATAGGCAACAACGAGTTCGTAATGGAGCGGATGGTGCAAGAGGATCCAGTGTGGGTCAAGGCTTACACTGGCAGGCGGAGCGAATGCTGAACCCGAACACAACAAAATATGATGGCAGATGATGTTGTTCTTGGGAGTGTTGACATGCTAGTTTGGAGAATCAAGAGCAATGGTATCAAAGAGTTTGAAGGTGAATAAAATCCTAAGAAAGTCGAAGCTTGGATGAATAGTCTTGAATGAGTGTTCAAGATGATGAACTTGAATGATCAACGAAAGATGACTTGCATTGAATTTTTTATGGCTAATTCTGCACTGACTTGGCGGGAGGACATAGACTAACTTGGACTTGGGACAGAGTTCAAGGAAGAATTTGAGGAACATTACATTCCTATCTCTCATCATGAGAAGCAAAAGAAAGAGTTCGTTCACTTGAGACGCGAGAGGACTCTGTGGCTGCTTTTATCACCAGGTTTGAGGAGATGTGCCAACACTTTATAGGCATGGCTTATTCTAACCAAGATAAGAAGGTCATCTTCATTGAGAAGTTGTCTTTTCAGTCCGTGAACAAATGGGCTCGAACTGTACTACCTATGTTGATGCTAAAAAAGTAGCCCTTAAAGCGGAGAGCCTAATTGAGGAGCGCAAGCGACATGCAAAATTTCATAATAGGGGTCCAAGAAATTTCAATCCCAAGAGAAATAGACATCCTCAACCACTACAATGAGCACCGACCTCGGGCACTATGGTCCGTGCTAGAGGACAAGGTGGGACTAGGGGTCTGAGCACTATGTGCAGTAGGTTCCACATGGACAAATGCAGCTTTATAGGTGGCATGCCCACATGTTTCTCCCGGTGAAAAGGGCCACAAGAGGCCAAACTATCAGCTATTGTTTCTGACGCACGAGTTGGACATCAAGCTTCCTTGCATTTCGACAAATGCCTATTGCAGGGGTGATATTCATGGGTTCGACATAATATTAGGGATGGATTGGTTATCTTCTTACGAAGCCGTGATGGAATACCATGCCAAAAGGGTAATTATGAAATTAGAGAAGTTTGTCTTCTTTTCTTATCTCCAAAATGGTAGCGAGAAGGATGCTACTGGTGGGATGTAATGCATACTTAGGACATATTCATGACATGAACAAACAACCATCCCAATTGGAAGATGTACCAATAATTCATTTTTGATGTGTTTCCTCAAGCACTGCCAGGCTTACCTCCGAGGAGAGAAATTGACTTTGAGATAGAGTTTATTCCACGCCTATTTCCATTCCACCATACAGGATGGCGCTAGTGGAGTTAGAGGAGTTGAAGAAGCAATTGCAGGAATTGTTGGGACTTGGTTTCATCCAACGCCTTGGGGTGCTCCTGTACTATTTGTGAAAAAAAGATGGAACTATGAGAATGTGCATTGATTACAGAATATGAATATGATTCAAGTTATTGTTTTTAATTGTTTGTTTTCTTGAATTCTTTGATTGGTTGATTGTTGCATGCCTAGTTATTTTCTGTTTGTTATATTTTTGTATTATTGATTGTTAAGGTGTAAGATTTAGATAGGGATTTCGTTTTCGGTCTTATAACGCAATTTAATTTTTTTTAAAAAGTAGAAGTATTACGGCCGTAAGAATTGTTTGGCCGTAATTTTCTTACGGTCGAGAAAAGGGACAGAGAGGTAGCGAATTTCGGCCGAAAAAGGAATAGAGAGAATAGAGTTTCGGCCGTAAAAGAAGAGAGAGAGAGAGAGAGAGAGAGAGAAGAGAGAGAAGAGAATTTCGGCCGTAAAGGGAATAGAGAGAATAGAATTTCGGCCGTAAAAGAAGAGAGAGAAGAGAATTTCGGCCGTAAAAAGAATAGAGAGAAAAGAAGAGAGAGAAAAGAAGAGAGAGATAAGGGAAATAGGTTGTTACGGCCGAAGAGTTAGATTTCGGCCGTAATAAAATGGAAAAGAAAAAGAGGGAAGATGTCGGCCGTAAAAGACGTCGGCCGTAAAAGATGTCGGCCGTAAAAGATGTCGGCCGTAATGATGTCGACCGTAACAGATGAGTTTTACGGTCGTAAAAATCCGAGAAGTTGGGAGAGAGAGAAACGAAGAGAGAGAAAAGGGAGGATGGATTGTTACGGCCGAAGAGTATAGTTTTACGGCCGTAACGAGATAGGCCGTAACGGATGGGCGTAACAGATGATGGCCGTAACGAGATAGGCCGTAATGGATGGGCGTAACAGGTGATGGCCGTAACGAAATAAGAGTTGAATTATTACGGCCGAAGTAGAAAAGAAAATAGGGTTTTTACGACCGTAACGTGATAAAGGTTAATTTTTACGGCCGTAACGTAACAAAGGTAAATTTTTACGGCCGTAAAATGAAAGAATTCCTCGGGCGTAAAATCCAAAGAATTAGGGTTTTACGGCCGTAAGGTGGAGGAGATTCTTTGGGCATAAAATCCAGCAAAATTCACCTATTAATCTCTCTTTATTTTTACATGAATATTATTGATTTCTTTATAATTCCAACATGAACTCTTTGTCTTGATTTACCTCATACCGATCATATCTCCTTCATCACATGATACAAAGAATGAAAAGATAATAAAAGTGATTAATAAGTTCAGATGAAAGATTAATGATGGGTTGCCAGTCCAAGCCAAGTGCATCAAGTTAAGGGTCGCTCCCTTGGTCATGGTTTGATCACCCATTGACCCGCACAAGGCCGTATCGTTTGCTGGGCATACCCCAAGAATTAAAGGCACCTCAAAGTCACCCTGATTGTTAATTAATAACCAAGATCGACAAGCATGTTCAAGTTCAAGTTCAAGTTCAAGTTCAAGTCAAGTCAAGTATGTCATGATTCCAAGTTTACTATGTATTATTGATCCTCATGATTCATGATATCGTTGATCTTATCCTTATTATGATCCATGATACTGATATGTTATCTTTCATGCTCAAGTTAAGCCTGATTAATTATCGCTGATTATTATATTCATGTCATGCATTGTATATCATGTGGTTCCCCACTAGGCTGTAAAGCTTACGGGAGGACCTCCTCCCCTGTGTCTGATTTCCACAGGACCAAGTCAGTAACGTGGTGGAGTAGGCGTGTTGTGATGAAGCTCTGACGATAGGACAACACATGAACCATAGGGCTTTTAGAGTGTTATTTAGTTTTCATTTACCTTCCGCATTTTAGATTTATGATGTAGAACTTATTTTATTTCTTTTAGACTTCCGCAATTAAAGTTATAATTTATCTTTACTTCTTTTCTTCCGCTGACGTGTCTCGGTTCTTGACTGAGATATGGTCAATATTATGGTCAAGTTATAGCATGCCGTAGCGTCTCCAGATTAGTCTTCGCCACGTGGCGGGGGTCGATTTGGGGGCGTTACATCCTACGCCTCGTCGACAGCTCTGGTGAACAGTCCGTACAGTTTCTCGTCGTTCATCAACAATTTTTGGGTGATTGGTTGCAGCGCCGTTGCCTCTCTGATGGATCTAGCAAGCAACAACACCATTGCGACATGCGTAACTACTTGTCCCAACGGAGGCTTCGACCTGGGATACGATGTCAATAAGACGTACTGCAAAGGCGAGGGCTGCTGTTACTTTGAAATAGACAAGTATTTGATATCTTACGGCATCCGTATATCCCGGACACATCAGGCCGGTGGGGTTAATGCCTCAAGCGTCAAGGCCTTCATCGGCTACTACTTGGGTCCAACAAGTTACTTTTTCAGCAATGTTTTCGGCAACACGACGATACCTGTGGCTGTTCTATCGTGGAACATCAAGTTGAGGGAGGACCAGGCTTCCAGCAAAGATGCAATGAAGGAACAGAAGAGTTACGCCTGCGTGAGTCAAAACAGCGATTGCATCAACGATTCCCTTGATTATTCTAACATTTCCTCGTTCCGGTACACAGGCCACTATTGCAGATGTTTGGCTTACCAAGGCAACCCATACATCCCTGATGGCTGCCATGATACATGATCCCTCTCCCTCTCCCCTCAAATAGTAGCTTCAAACATCTTTTAAAAGCATGCTACATGCATGTGTCTGAATTCTGATCCGATTTGATAAATTATAGATCCCTCCTCCACGACACTTCCATCAAGTGATTGCGCAACCACATGTGGAAACATCAGCATTCCATTTCCATTCGGATTGAAGAAGGGCTGCTACATGGACACATCGTTTGCTCTGCTGTGCAACCAAACATTGAATCCTCCAGTTTTACTTTTCAATCTGAGCTATTCCTTCAGCGGCAAAGTTACCAACATCATGCTGGACGAAGGGCAAATAGAAGTTAGTTCAGTCGACAATTCCAACTTTATGTCCAGCTCCTCTAAGCCTTTCGCATTTTTCCAAGAGCGAGCAGTTTTCAAATGGGTAATCGAATATGAAACTTGTGAGTATGGCCATGCAGAACCTCAGCAATTTTGCTTGTCGTAGCTTGCATAGTACATGTCTCAATACAAACCTTACAACCGGCTTCAGCAAGCATACAGGGTACATTTGCAAATGCTTGGATGGCTTCCAAGGGAATCCATACCTTCCGGATGGATGTCAAGGTACTTTCCTACCGCATCTTGCAGGTCGAAGAACATTTTTTCTTATCAAGTCACACAACGGCAACACACAAGAATATAAAAGCTTATAGAATGCTACAAGATTGATCATTTATTTTTATAGCAAGTGGAAAATCTTGTAATATATGGGATTCCTAACTTCCTACAAGATTATCATTTTTTAATCAAACTGACTTTGTTTTTGTTTTCTATAATATGGTTGCTTGTTAGATATCAACGAATGCCAGAGTCCGGAAAAATATCCATGCCATGGAGATTGTGTTAATTTAGTTGGGAACTACACTTGCAATTGTCCACCAAGTATGGATGGTGATCCTACAAAAGGGCCATGCGTCTCTCACAAGAAACTTGGTCTCGTCACAGGTAAGTACATATGCTATTTATCTTATAAGATTAAGATATAGATATCTCTTATGAAAATTTTGAGAAAACTTGCAGGTGTTATCATTGGTGTATGTGTCCGCTTTGGTATATTACTTGTAATTATAACATCATTTTTTGCTATTGGTAAATGGAAGAAGATACATCAGAAGAGAATTAGGATGAGACACTTTCATCAAAATCATGGATTACTCCTTCAACAACTCATTGCTTCTAACGAAGTTGTTGCCGAGAAAACAAAAATATTTTCTTTAGAAGAACTTGAAAAGGCCACCAACAATTTTGATACTTCAAGGATTCTTGGACATGGTGGACATGGTACAGTGTATAAAGGAATTTTATCGGATCAACGTGTGGTCGCAATTAAGCGGTCAAAAATTACAATAAAAAGTGAGATAGATGAGTTCATAAATGAAGTTACTATTCTTTCTCAAATCAATCATAGAAATGTAGTGAAACTATTTGGATGTTGCTTGGAGACTAAAGTTCCTTTACTAGTGTATGAATTCATTTCAAGTGGAACTCTTTTTCGTCACCTCCATGAGCAAGATTGTAGGTCAACACTTCCATGGAGAGAACGCCTTAGAATTGATGCAGAAGCTGCTGGAGCACTTGCATATTTGCATTCATCAGCCTCCATATCTATTTTTCATAGGGATATGAAATCATCAAATATATTACTGGATGAATATTACACTGCCAAGGTATCAGACTTTGGAGCTTCAAGATTCATTCCACTAGATCAAACTCATATATTAACTGCGATACAAGGCACATTCGGATATTTAGATCCTGAATACTATCAGACATGCCAACTAACAGAAAAAAGTGATGTGTATAGTTTTGAAGTAATTCTTTTGGAGCTTTTAACAGGAAAAAAACCAATCTATTCCACACAAAATGGGGAAGAGAGACATTTGGTGATGCAATTTCTTCATGCATTAAGAGAGAACAATCAATTTGAACTTTTTGAGGCATGAGTTGTAGAGGAAGGGATGATAGAACAGCTTAACGAAGTTGCAAAACTTGCAGAGATGTGTCTTAAGTTAAAAGGTAGTGAAAGACCCACAATGAAAGAAGTGGAAGTGAAGTTGCAATTCTTACTTAATTCTAGATTAATTAATTCTAGATTTGGATAGTTTAATATTGCTTGTTCACTTAAATTTTCACTAGTATGAATTGATTGAACATTCGTGTTTGAGTTGTTATTACATGTGTAGTTGTTTTGTGTGCAACTATTCATAAGCAAAGTGAAAGGTATGCAAACTTTAGTGTCTGAATGTAAGATGTCATTTGAATTATGAAGCTATTTGGTTGAGAAATAAGTTATAGAATATTTTGATATTATGATAATATGGCCAAACATCTCGAAGCATAGGCGCATTTCTATCAACCTCATTTAAAAAAACTTAGGAAAACATTAAATAATTACTTCTAATCTCATCTGAAGAATATAATTATTCTTGCAAATGGCAAGAATATTATATCCCAATCACTATCAATTTCTTTAAAAAAAATTATTATTTTTAATCAAATATTAAGACCATTTCTGGGTTTAAATTTCAATTGGGTTCCTCAAACTTTGTAAATCTTGAAGTTTTTTTCTATTAAGACCATTCTAGGTTTTTAAGATATTTTGTTTGTGTAAGTTAAAGTTTTCTTCATTTAAAAAAAATAATCAACAAGCTAATTGAACAAGCAGTTGTTGTTAATGGATTCTCAATACTTTTTCTGGAACACAAAGCATGTGGCAAATTTTCAATGTAAATTGACAATCAATTTTTGTATTGAGCACTTGTTCTTGGTTTGGATGTTTATTTTCATATGCGATGTTAAGTTATCCACAATAATTTTCCATAGAAAATTTAATAATTCTCATAAAAAACATTTCAACGACAATATATTTTTTAAAAAAGTTGAAAGATGCATGGTGCGCTTTATTGATTTGCCAAAAGGTTAATTTGATTTCCACTTTCTTTTATTGTAAGTTGACTTCTGCATAAAATTGAAAATAGGAATGGTTCAGAAAAATTAATATCTAATTAAATGTCTTGTAATGGCAATCAAACTGAGGGAGAAATTTTGTTCAATCTGGTATGTAATTTATTATTGCACATGTACGAGCTACCTAAGCTATGTTGCTACTTGAAAATTGAGCTTCTTTGGAACGTGCAAGTTACATTCAGTCATTTCTTCTTGGGTCATTCTTATATATAATAGGAAAATGAAACAATCTTAAACTATTATTTAACAGTGTGTGGAAGCAATCCTTTTTTTTTAACTTTCCCTTTTATATCAATGTTAACTAACTTTCAAATAACTTTATATTAAAAAGTCTAATAACTTCTTCAAATGTGCACTTTACATCACCACAAACTTCACACTAGCCTCTATCCTTATTTGTTAGTTTAACTATAGGGAAATATGATTTCCATTAGCATTGATGCTTAATATGAAAAATAATATAAATGGATGTGATTACCTAATAGAGGAAAATTTAACTTTAAAAATTTCATAAATATAAAAATAATCAAATAATAAATTTCTTTACTTTATCTTTTCTTCCTTCCATTCTTTATTTTCTTTTACAATCAATATTTTCTTTTAGTGGGTTGCACTACGTCTTTTACTTCAGACACATCTTTATATAGACATTTATATATGTTGTCCTAAGCGAGATTTTTAACTTTTATTATGGATTACATGATGTCATGTTTATTTATGACCCATACTTGTAAACTTGTAAGGATTATACGCCAATCCTGAAGTGAGGTACTTAAACATCCAATACTTGTATACTTATAATATTAGGCAATCGGTATACATAGGTTCATGCATTTTACAATTGTTATCTTATCACCTAATTATTTATCTTTGGAGGCTTCAATTCAACATGTCCATAACAAGGGTAAAAAGACCATTTAACATTAAGTCACATAAGGTCGGGTGAAAGAAGTTCAGTCAAGGTAGCCACTATTTCTTCTTCCTACTTTTCTAACATGAAGATCTAAGTTGAGTTTCTTGAAAATTGGCTGTCATGGCCAAACATGCAAAAGTCAACCCAAAATCAGTATGTACATTGTTCATATGGAACTACCCAAACTCCAATATTTGTACACGTTTTCTAAGGAGATGACAAGGTTTTCGGTGACGAGTCCAGCGTCCATTGAAATTGGGTATAACCATGAAAAGATGACCCATGCCCACCAATGAGGAAGAAACAAGGGCACAAAAAATGAGGAAAAAATTAGGTGTGAAATTTTTTATTCACGCCTAAAAGGAAAAAGCCTAAAAGTTTCAAAATAAGAACTCCTAATCATACTTTTGATTCATAACTTATATTCTATTTTCCACAATTTCAACATTAAATAATTAATTAATATTCACTATTTCTTAATTTTTGAATTTAAAATAATAAATTATTATTATTTTATTTATTGAATATTTTTAACTTAAAATACTTATTTAACTTCCATTGGGAGTCTTATAAAAACTAATCTCACAATTAGATTCAAATTTGGAATTGAATCCCCAATCACAATGCAATCCCTATTTCTTTAATTTAATTATGAAAACAACTTTTAATTTTTTTAAGTATTCGGAGCTTTACACATGATGTTTTTCATTTTAATTTTTTCATGTGGATAGCTTGAAAATGTTTTTTTTATGAAATCAATGTCAGTTGATTCTTCAAGGCATTCTATATTCCTTCAAGAATTTGTTAGAGAATGATTGTCAACCTTGGGAGTGAATGGCTACTAGTTTGTACCATCAAGTCTCTAGATATGACTCTTCACCATGTCACATAACTTTTTCTCTCAAGCACATTATATATATGGATGATTTTATTAATCAAGAAAATATGTCCCTAACAATCGACGGTTAAGAAAAAAGAGGATTAAAAAATGAAATGGCTAGAAGATAAAAGGGAATTCTTATGTCCCCCAACCAAAACCCTATCCATTATTCCATTATAAATCGAAGTCCCTACTTCTCTCTCACCCTATTCTCTCACCTTCACTTCCTATAGATCGCCCACACTCTAACGCTTCTTTCTCCCCTATCTCTCACAACTCCGCCTCTAGATTTCCCTATCCCTTTCTCCTTTCTTTCATTCCATCTCTCTATCAATCTACAAGAGGATGTTTCTCTTCATAATGATTCAACTTTTAGGAAGATTGATTAGCAGAGTTAGAGGTCAAGAATTAAAAAATTATTAAGTGGTTATTAATATAATTATTAAGTGGTTATTAATATATATATATTTCTTCCAATTGTCCACATAATGGGATCGACTAAATCAAAGTTGTTACCAATCCATTAATGAGGGAGAGTGTTAAGAATATAAAATCATTTATTTTGCTCATAAAGGTTTAATGAGCTTAACAAACTTTTGACCTATGGTTCTGATTCCATGTTGAAATTGATGTCCAAATCAATCTTTATAAAAGTTCCTTCGATAACATGAAACTCCCACCATGTCCATAATGCCAATATTTTTAGAAAATTTGGATTAAGACAAATGATATTTAAGTTTATACTGTTAAATATTTAAGATGACTTTAAAAACTTTTATGTGTTTCATAACATTAAAATAGTTGTTATTTTACATTCATGCATGCAAGTAAAGAATTTTACTATTGACAATTAATAAATATTTTATCTAAGGTAGTGTCACATATATCACTACAAGAATAATTTGTTTTTGCCACGAAAGTTGTCTTCGCAAATTTGTCGCTAAAATCAATATTGCGACAAATTTTCGACAAAACCTTTTTATCGCTAAATATTACTCGCTTTTTGCGATAGAAAAATTTTGACATAGATTCGTTGCTAAATTGTCGATGGATTGTTGCTAATTCATCATTAGTTTGTCACCGCAAATACTAGACAACTTTATCGCCAAGTTGTCATAATTTTGTCGAAGAATTGTCGTTGATTTGTCGCCAAAGTGTAGAAGAAGCTGTCATGAATTTGTTGGCAATTTGTCATTAATTTTATCTCTGTAGCATAGACAATGGTCCCTAAATTCATCATTAAATTGCGACAAATGTTGTTGCTAATCACGAAAATGTATTCGTCGCTAATTTTGTCACAAATATTCAAAATTTATTTAAAAAATTAAAAACGCATTTACAATTATTCAAATCCATAATAACATTCATAGAAGTTGCAAATATATCCAAATATCACATAATAAAAGTTTAAATATCACATAACATCACAAGTCAAATACAAAGTTTAAAAGATATCGCACCAAATATCATGAGTCATATAATTGAGGTGGTCCCTTCCTATCACGATCACACGTATAACACATTATTGCGTCAAACAATGGTCCCACATCTTGTCGTATCGAAGTCCTAATAGTATCTCGAATTCATTCATAGGAATTGAAGGAGCAGTATCGCCCAAACTAGATGAAGGAGAGCCCACAATAGAAGATGGCAAAGGACCTTAAGCCTCCCGACACTAGTAATTCCGATGGCTTCATGCCATACATCTGCATCAAACTGGGGACGTAAATCTGCATACTTTTTTGCTAATAGCATATCATAGCTATCCTAAAAATAACATTAATTATAAAATTAGATACATACAAATAATCACTCAAATTAAATTATTTAATATACAAATAGGAAAAATGTTTGAAATATATGATAACATGTTTTGCTTCTATAGTGATAAATTCATTAGTCTTTTTACCGGTGTGCATCTCCATATACGTATATCTCGATAACTGAACACATAGAGTCACTTTTCCCTATAAATAACATTATAAATGTTATGTGTAAAACATTATAAACATTTCATATAATAATAAAAGTAAACATTATCAACTTTGTAATTAAAGTGATTAGTCAAATTGATTAAACCTAATAAATTATCATTCGAAGTTTATGTTCTACAAATCTCATTGATCCTGCTGTGTACTTCAATAATTCTACCATAGTGGCTCTATTTTGTTTGCCCACAACAAACTATTTTTTTTAACTTTTCGTCATTCCTACAAATAAGAAATAATGTAATGCATTAGTTTAAAATCTAATGTACATCATTAAGTTCTATATTTTATAACGTATCAATGACCATAGAGAGAAGCCCAAACATCCCCTTCAATCCCATGGGGATATTTTTTTGCTTCTAATATATTGCTATCAGTTGCTTTCATTGCGCGCTGCTTCTTGATAATTGTAGAGAACACCACTTAACCGACAAGAAGCAATCGATTCAAGAAGTTTTTTTATGGTCATCTAATATCATGGAGATCCTCTTCAAATTTATATCTTCAATGTGTAACAAAAAATATTAAAATATGTAATAAGATTCTATCAAAATTTTGTTGTACATGTTTAATTATGTGCTTGATTTATTCTTGGAAACACTAGTAGAATCAAAATTTAGGAACCCAGTCCGAGTTCCTGTAAAGTCAACTCTGATCATTTACATTATACTATTATTTTTTTTATATTCAAAAGACAAAATATGGCCTAGGTTTCTATAGATCTATCTTGAATTCCAAAATGTTGAGAGACCTCCATCTAAAATTAGCCCGAGTCAATAAAACTCCCGCCTATGTAGGATCATGGAATTGCTCTACCTAGAATAATAGACAAGTAAATCCAATCAGGACCCAAATTTTGTAGTCGAGTCCAAAGTGACTTCGCTTATTTTAGTGTACCTAACTTGGATTAAATTTTGAATGTCAACCCGAGTTTCATAAGTTGAAAAAGGCCCTTTGTATATTTTGAGCCATTTCTCATAAGATGAATTAAGATCATCCCAATTCTTGTTAATGCCCTGATTATAGTTAGCTGAGATCGATGAACACAAACATTTTCATATTTATGTTTGAATGATACTTGTCGACGAATCCATATATAAGCACTCTAATGTGAGAACCATGATTGTTATAATTATATGCTCTACATTACCTTATATTTATTCATGAATGCATTCACTAGCAAACACTCGGATGTTTATTTGAATTTTCATGTCCTAACTGAATAGCCATTGCATTGCAGTTAATGAAAGATCGAACTATCAAAAATAAAGTTAGGACATATGATCTTTTTTCTAGACATTCAATTTTTTTAGACATCCAAACTTCATGTTGACAGTATGACATATCTGCAAACTTTTAATCGCAACCTTTTGTATATTTGTAGAATGAGACGAGTTTTTATTCTACAAAAAGCTAAGAAAATTTCCTATAAATGATATGTTCATGCCTTAATCTAAATAATATAGGATCATACCCAAATGCTTGTATAAAGTTTGGTGCATATATTTTTACTTTAAAATTTGCCAGATATTTAGTATTTTGCATATAAAATTTTCATAGATATTGAATGGATTGATTCTTGATTAATTAAAAAGGTAATGTAATTACCTACCAATCTATTCATATCCCAACTCAAATGTAATTGGAATATGAGTAAATAATAAATTGAAGTATGAAGCAAATAATTGGAATTTAACATTTCATCGACTTGTCCTATTATAAGATGAGCACATATCTTTTATATGAAAACCAAATCAACATAAAGTTGTCTTATGAAAATATAACGTGATATTCTATTGTCTTTCTATTCACATATCAATATAAAACATAATGTGTGATAGTTAAATAGTAACATGAATCTTAACACATAAGACTATTTATTCAATTTAAACATTTTTGTTGGTGTCATCAAAACATAATTGGATAAGAATAAAGACTATGCTCCATAAAAATAAATAAAAAATAATGAACAGTGATAAATAAAATCGGTTTTAAAAGTTCCTAGGTTGCACACCCATAAGTGCACGATCTTCATTGCAGTATAAAGAATATCTAATCCATGTCAAGAATCTAAGTAATGATAAGACTAAATTAGAAGCATTAATTGTTAAATAAAAAATAGATGAAAATATAAATTCAAAATACAATGATATAAGATAAAATTAAACATAGCTGTACTATTTTTTATGTGCTTTAAGAATTAATGTTGACACAAACTAATGGACAATATTTAGTAACTAATATTATTAATGAAGTAAGATCTACAAACTAAATGGAACTAGAAAACTAGATTGAAGAGATAACTATAGATAAAGTCTAGGGTTAATCTTCAACCATATCAATGTTGGTAATCAATTCATGAGCAATAAAACAAAGCTTAATTTAATGCATTTTGTCTAGGGGAACAACACAACTATTCCACCTCCTCAAATGCAAGAATGTGATTATGTATATTGTCACAATGCTGTTGTCTTGGTGTCTCACTTGTTTTGTCATGGTGAGCCTAGTTGACATGCGACAACTTGGTATGTACATTTCAACAATGGATATATATTTAGCACATGTAGTTGGTCTCATGAAAGAGGTTTAATTCATCATAAAAATGAAAACTAATATTATGGTATTCTAAAGGATGTGATTGTTAGAATAATATAAAGAAAATAAAGTTGTTTCATTTGAATGTTTGTGGATTGATACGAAAGAAATAGAGGTAAAATGATTTATAAGGACTTCAAAATTGTTGAAGTATGGCACACTGGACGATATGAAAGGTTTGATCCATTTATATTCCATAATCAGAGAGAAGGATAAAGTTCAATGATGGGAAATAACAAAATATGAAAATAAGAAGTCAGGTTGAAGTTGAATGTGCTTCGAAAGTTTTGTTTCAAAATGTTTTAGTGACATATAGCCCATTACAAACACCGAGTTAACTAAATATTTATGTGAATAACAATTATTTAATGATTTTAAATATGATGATGTCGTCAAAAAAGATGCAGTTGAAGATGAAAGTGCAAATGAAAATTATTATTGAATTACATTTATTCCATAAATGTATATGAATCATGTAGCAACTTTGATATTGATTTATATATATATATATATATATATATATATATATATATATATATAGCCATTGAACATCACGTCATCATCTAACAAGGTAAAATAAATAACAACTTCAATTTTATTTACAAGTGTATTTATAATCATTTTCGTAAGATTGTGAAGTTGACTTATTAGACTTCTTTACCTTCTCATGAGTGCCTCATTTGTAATAGTTATTATTATTGGTTAATTTTTTAATATATTCTTATTTTTGTCTTGAGCTTATTCTTGTTTTAATCTTTTGTAAGATTCTCCAAACATTACAAATTGGTTATATATATATATATATATATATATATATATATCATTCAACTCGGTCTTTATAAATATGCGATCTATACTATGTCACATATGTGCTTGGGAGTTGCTGCCAAATGCACCGTAAAAGGAGTGGATGTTTCATTATTTTTTGATAAAATTTTAAAAGTATTTAGAACTAATCAATATTTGTTTTAAATTAATATTTTTTCTCATTTTAGAAGAATCATAAATTTGAGCCTAGACTAACCAAAGAAGTCATACGAAAAGGGTCTACATGAGCAGTTGTACAATTTTAGACATAGGGAGGTGAAAGCAACAAATAATAAAATTGAGTTAGCTCATAATTCACCTCTTGCTAGATTAAATTGTGATATTTTGCACTAACTTTGTGATGCATGGTACAAGTTCTTAAAAGGATATTCTTTACTATTATTAATAGGAATACATTAATTTTATTTTATTTATAATTTATATAGAATTATTATGAGTTTGCTTTATAAACAGGGAGCATTGGAACCTTTCTAATGCATATGAAAATTAATATTATTTTGATAATTGTCTAAAGCAAGTATCTTGTAAGCTTGACCCTTTCAAGTAATCTATTGAAGATTTGATCTCATGGAAACGATCAACTTAGGGTCCTAGTTAGACTAGTAATCATCATTTCTACATAATCATGTATTTAGTTAAAATATTATGTTGGATTAGATGCTCACATAGTCACTCATTCATTGAGTATTTAACATTTTGATTAAAGCATAATAATAATTAAATTATCAATAAGTGTTATTAAGAAAATATATAAGGTTATTAGGAATAAATTATAAAATGTATAAATATTATAATAAATATATTTAACTATGATTAGGTAAGTTTAATTAGAGGTCAAATACTGATTTTTAATAAAAGAAAATGAATGAACCTTCGCTTTAGCAAATAAGATGTTAAACAACTGAAGTAGATAGTTCACTATCTGTTTAGCAATCTAATTTTTTGAACCATCATATTAAGTGATAAAAATATGTAAACTTATATAAATCACCAATTCGTATCCTCCAATAGCCAAACAAAAATTTCCTAGAGCAAAACCACAATAGAATGGCCTGGAAAATTTGGGATGGCCAGTTGTTTAAGGTAGGTTCCTTGATCTGAAACTGGCATTTAACTTTATATGATCCCTGTTCATGATTCCTACTCCATAAAGTATGAAATTTTACATGGTTCATTCTTTTGAAATTAGTTTTTCATAGCCACTCCAATAATGTCAAAAAACGTTTATAGACAAGTTCGTCATGCAAATTAAGACATTATTAGGATAAACTGAATAATGGTTTGAAAATTAGACATGTTAAATTTAACTTTATAATGGTTCAGTTAGAAGGGGAATTATCTAATTTGGATTTGTATATATGGAGAAAAGAAATTTTCATCTTGTATGGCTTGTTCTTCAGTCTCAGAACATGGAAGATACCCATATCAGATCAACTATTTTTTGTTAGAAGAGTGTATAAGGAATTAAATTCTACAATTTTGTTCCTAATACTGAAGTCTAGTTTGTTCAGAGAAATATTAACAAAGATATAAATTATTCTTTCACCGAGACAATTTGCGAGAATACAAATCCTAGGTCCAATTGTCTAGATTCTTATTATTTACTCACTAGAATCTAGTTGATGATATTTATATGTTTTATTAAGTCCAGTTTCTAATTCATCCACAATTATAATATTTGGTCATGGGATTAAAAAATTATGAATTATTTGTTAACATGCACTCACTTTGGATATGGGTCCTAGCCCAACACAAAAAATGTAAATAAATAAAATAAAATATTTCCCAAGACAAAAATGTAAATAAATAAAATAAAATATTTCAAATATTTTTTTTGGGGAACTTTCTTTAATTTGTATAGGAAAGTTTTATTAAAAAAACAATAAAGAATCAAAATAGTATAATTAAAACATTTTCTTTTTTCTCTTTCTTCCTCACGAGAGGACTAAAACCATAAATGTAACGTCCCGAGACCCACGTGACTTTCACGTGCTCAGAGTCGTCCCAGAGGCGCTACTCAATTTTGCATAAAATGTTTTTGCCGAATATAAATAATAAATGCGGAAAAATTTTTCAATAATAATAGCTAATAATCCATTATATTCAAAATAATTAAAATATCAATAAGTTCTCACAATTCTACAAAATGCGGAAATAATAAAAATTAGACCACTCGATCTAAAATATGTGCAACATCTGTCTGTCATTGAGCATAGCCACCGGCAGGATCATCCTCTATCAAAGTACTCTCACCTGCACGAATCCAAGTACAGAGAAATATTCATGAGTATAAAAATACTCAGTGCGTAGGGTCTACTAAACAATCAATATGCTCAATCGAAAATAATATATAATCAATGATGAGTCAATTGAGAAATCTATATAATAATCAATTTAACAATATAATGATTTATCGATATGAGCAATTATATCAAGATATGATCAAGAGACCAATCAATAGAGATAACAATTAATAATTGTCTGATCAATTAGATCGATAATTCAATATAACAATATAACAATAAAGTCATAGATCAATAGGAATGTCAGGAAAAGGTCAAATGACCGATCAATATTAATTTATCAATTAACGATATCAATGATGTCCGATCACTATGGCACTATTCAATTTAACAATTTTCAATTCAATACCAATGATCATTGGTCAATTACAATTCAATTCGATTCAATGGACGGAGGCAATACCAGTCAACGCCAATATCCAAATGACCACGATCAATTCAATTCAATTCGATTTCAATCCAACTCAATTCGATTCGATTTTAATTCAATTCAATTCAATTTATAATGTTCGGAGTTATCAAATTCAATGGGAGCACTCGGTCAATTAAGAAAAACTCCATGTCCCTTTCATGTAGGTCAGTAAAGGATCAGTGCCATGGCAAGTCATCCAACAATATAGCGTTAACAATTATTCGTGAATGACGGGGGACCATGACCAAACATAGGACATCCATAACTTCTCTAAAGGATGATGACGCCTCAAACCTTTATGTACACTATCTGCTTCATTCAATTCAATTCAATAATAATATGGCCCAGGGGCTTGGAGACAATCAGAGAACATGAAGATCCAGCAGCTTTCAGCTTTTATCTTATTTATCTAAGATGTCTATCTTTTAGCAATTTAATTTAGATGAAACAAGACCCAATCAGAAAGGCTACTGGATCAATATCATAATCAATGATCAAATTGGATATGATAACAAAATAAAATCAAATATGATGATGATATGATCTTATATGATGACTGATGTGCTAATATTATTACCAAAAATGATAAATAATATAATCAAGTATGATAATCAAAATCGATTAATAATAATCTAATTAATATATCACAATATTAATAACAAGACCAATATAATTAGCAATTAAAATTGATAATAAATAAACAAACTTAATAATAAATATTTTTCAAATAATAAATGAGTACTTTCCGATTTCCCATCTCTCTATATATATTTTTCTTTTCTATTTCCATTCCCTGTAGGAAATGTAATAAAACAAATTCTAAAAGAAATTCGAATCCCCAAAAATATTGAAACACAACTCCACGACACCTAACCTTTCTTCTTCATGTTTTATTTTATTTTTTACTTTCTTTCTAACCGCCTTCGCTCTCGTTTTTTTCCTTTCATTTATTTATTTTTCTTTTGTTCTCTCTCCTGTTCAATCAGCGACATCACACCCCTTTTTTTCCTCTTACCATCTCTTTTTCTTCTCTCTCTATTACCATGCGGCTGTGATCTCTCAATTCCTTTTTTTTTCTTTTTTGCCTCGCTTTAATCTCTTTCCCATAATGCCTTTTCTCTCTCTCTCCAAATTATTTAGCACCACCATGTATTGTGTCTCATTCTATTTATTATAATTATTTCTTTTCTTTCTCCTTTGCCGGCGAAACATTGTTGGCCGAAATTTTTTCTTTCGAACAATTCGTTCGGCCATTAACTAATCTATTTTTTTCAAAACTATCAAGTATAGTAGTAATCCAAATAAAAAAATAATCAAGGAACCTACGGATCTCCCCTACGTACCTTGTTTCATGTGCCGTTCGATGTCAAATCACATCTTGCCATCACTTGAACGTCACGTCTCAAAGAGGAGGAAACTCCTTTGACAACCGGCCCTAAGGATCTATTTATAAGACTCTTAAATCTTTATCTTCAATCCATCTATAACTTACAATCCTAATCAAATTTAATTTTTTAATTAATCCCTTTTAATAATTTTGATTTATTTCAATAATTAAATATTTCTGAATTTAATTAAATATCTCATAATACATTTTTATCCTTAATTAAACTCTTCAAATTTTCCTTCATTTTCAAAATTATTAAATATAATAATATTAATGATCATAATTTCCAAATAAAAATATTAAAATATTCTTTTATTAATCACCAAAAATCCGGGTCGTTACAATAAAACCCAATCCTTTTTCTTTCTCCTGATTTTCTCCCAAATTACCTCTTTCTCCGTATTGCTGTTCACCCCACCACCCACGTCTTTTGTTCGTTCTTATCTTTTTATCCTCCAAATCAAGTCTCCTACAAACTGTAGCCACCCCTCCTCTTGCTGCTAGAACCATCATCATCTGAAGCCCAACAGGTTCATTCAGTAGGTGTTAATAACCTCCTAAAAATTTCTAGTTATTCTATCTGGGTTTCAGCAGATTTTGACCTTTTTTTGTACTGATCTTATTTTTGTATCTGAAATCAAGTTGCCGGCCTATCATTGGAGGTCATCCATGAACAAGCTTTATGTAATAGACATTTAGGTGAGCAAATAGAACATAAAGGCCTATCTTTTAAGTATAGCAGGGATTTGACCTTATTGCCAAGGAAGATCGCTGGAATCCTATGGTCGTCTTTTTTTTTTTCATTCTTCTTCTTCACATTTGACTCCCTCTTGTTGGATTTCATGAATTTGAACAAGGTTTTTAGAAATAGTTGCTGCCCAAACAATTCCCAGTGAGCACTATGAGTTATTGACCCCTCTTGAAATGCATAAACCTTAATCCAATTAAGACTAATGATCTTGAATATGTAAACTAGCAATTTAATTTAATTTGGAATGCATGAATAATAGGGTAAGCAATTTGTTTTGACTACTTAACAATATTTGATGAATAAGAATATAATTATTGTTAAGAGATTAATTAGTCCACGTTAATTTACCTAGTGCTACTACTAGTTAATCCCCTTAAAGTTTAGCCAATTAAATGGAGAACCATAATAGTTAATTCAAGTGTAGTTAATTCAGCTCATGATATTAATGATCTCAAACTAAATAATTAATTAAAAGATTATATGTTATGACCTTGGACAAATAAATAGTTATATATGTTTAACCACCCAATCACTGAAACATAATTGATAAATGATTAATAAATGTATTGCAATGGCAGAACCAGTTTTTTAATTGTTATTATTTTGTGGCTATTGCTTTATAAGGATAATAATAGGCCATACATTTAGGGAACAAAAAGGGAAGAATGGTTAACTAATATGATCCAAGATAATTATGAATATATGTATAATAAAAATCTGCAATAATTAAGTGTTCATCTTCATAAATATTTGATAATTTGAGTTATCTAACTCTTAGCAGCAGATTTAAAAAAAAAGGAGAGAACAATAACTGAGGTTGAAATAGACAAGGAAGAGTTAGTTTCACTTGCATTCTTACATATTGTTAAATATGATGAGAGGTTTGGTTGAATTTATGCATCTATATATTGATTAGGCTTTTGGCTAGTGAATTTGACTCGGATGTGGATGATCTTGTGTTGTCATGCGTAGTCGAGGTGAGTGGATTGCATGATAACATTAAGCAAAGCTTTAGTGGCTCCCATAGTTATACGTTGATGTAAATTCTGCTTGGATTGTGATTCATTATTGAATATCTTGCATCATATGAAATGCTTGCATGCATGCCATTTGTGTAATCAAAACTGAAATGATTGACACATATATTGATATCGGGATTGATTTATGGACTTATGGAGTTTCTCGGATTTTTGTGCTTTATGTGAATTACTAGATTCTTCTAAATAAACATTATGTTACATTTTATATGGCCTTGCATGTGTATTCATACATCATAATAATTTTATCATATAAAAATTGCTTTGTAGCTAGAGTTTTATTTCATCGGAACTTGATCAACTATTCAACTCCGAGTAGGTGCGACAACCATTAAGACCATTCTATGACGATATCATAGTATATAGTTATACTTTCCTAAACAAGGATGATATCATATTGGTACATTAAGCTCGTGGATGGTGGTAACTCCTAGTCCGCACAACAACTCACTTAGGAATCGTATTGACCATATGCCCTAGGTGAGGAATTCCTCTCTTTACACTACTTTCTTTGTAGTTAAAGAGAGCAATTTTTTTTATCATATCATCTCATACATTTTTTTTGGACTTAATGATATGCCCGTGGGATATCGATTTCCTTGGTTTTTCTTATATTCGTGTGCCCTCCACTCACTGAGCTCATAGTGCTCACCAATTGTTCTTTAGTCTTTGTTGGTGATGACCGCTAAGTATACTTACGATATTCATGGTTGGGAGAAAGTTGTGTGAGAGAAGGGACTAAAGAAATATTTTTAATCTTTTTTTATTTATATATGGATTTTAGAAATAAAAGAGAACTTTAAATATATCTTAGTTTCTAGTATTGAGAACTTTGGACAAATGAATTTAGATTTTGTGAAGTGCCATATTATGTCGTTTGCTTGGAGACCGATATCTTCTGTGCTACTTGATGTTGAGCTGAAATGCTCTCATATTTTATTGCCACATTTGGACTTTTTTCTCATTTGTCATATGGCAAATTATATCTTGAAATGGATACATCATATGTACATGTCATTTTGGCCACTATCCTTTGTATGCAGATGCCATGTCAAAAATTTTGAAAAATTTATAATTAAGTTTCTTTTTTAAACGAACTTTCCTGCCAAATTTCTATTTGAATTTTAAAATAAGTAATATTATTATGTTACCCCTTGTTATGGCTGACCTTTAAGGTTGGTCATCAGGTATTAGAGGTTAGGATTTAGTCCAATTCATGATGTGTGGGTAGAGTTGGGTAGATTAAGAAAGACATGTGATATATTGCATTATGATATTTTATTGTGCTTGTTGTCATCTTAATGGACATCACATTTTATACCCTGGCATGCATAACTATATGAATATTTATTGAATATTTATGCGACTTATGCTATTTCCAAAAAATACGCAAAAAATGTTATGGAATGTTTTTCTTTACTTATTATGGTGATTGTATTTCATCGTATCACATCATTGCTCATCCCTTAAAAAAAGGGAGAGAAAACAAATTTGTTATTTACAACTTGGGATGAAAAACAATCCAACCATTTCCGAAATTTAGGAAAAAAATGCTTCTTGTTTAATGAATATGGATGACCAAGAACTTGCTGATCATACCTTTTTATTTCCAAAAAATATCTGCTTATGATAATATTTAGCATGAAATGCTAGATTACATAGTGGGTGCTAATGTAAGAATTATATGCACCTTGACACCAAATAGGCAACAACGAGTTCGTAATGGAGCGGATGGTGCAAGAGGATCCAGTGTGGGTCAAGGCTTACACTGGCAGGCGGAGCGAATGCTGAACCCGAACACAACAAAATATGATGGCAGATGATGTTGTTCTTGGGAGTGTTGACATGCTAGTTTGGAGAATCAAGAGCAATGGTATCAAAGAGTTTGAAGGTGAATAAAATCCTAAGAAAGTCGAAGCTTGGATGAATAGTCTTGAATGAGTGTTCAAGATGATGAACTTGAATGATCAACGAAAGATGACTTGCATTGAATTTTTTATGGCTAATTCTGCACTGACTTGGCGGGAGGACATAGACTAACTTGGACTTGGGACAGAGTTCAAGGAAGAATTTGAGGAACATTACATTCCTATCTCTCATCATGAGAAGCAAAAGAAAGAGTTCGTTCACTTGAGACGCGAGAGGACTCTGTGGCTGCTTTTATCACCAGGTTTGAGGAGATGTGCCAACACTTTATAGGCATGGCTTATTCTAACCAAGATAAGAAGGTCATCTTCATTGAGAAGTTGTCTTTTCAGTCCGTGAACAAATGGGCTCGAACTGTACTACCTATGTTGATGCTAAAAAAGTAGCCCTTAAAGCGGAGAGCCTAATTGAGGAGCGCAAGCGACATGCAAAATTTCATAATAGGGGTCCAAGAAATTTCAATCCCAAGAGAAATAGACATCCTCAACCACTACAATGAGCACCGACCTCGGGCACTATGGTCCGTGCTAGAGGACAAGGTGGGACTAGGGGTCTGAGCACTATGTGCAGTAGGTTCCACATGGACAAATGCAGCTTTATAGGTGGCATGCCCACATGTTTCTCCCGGTGAAAAGGGCCACAAGAGGCCAAACTATCAGCTATTGTTTCTGACGCACGAGTTGGACATCAAGCTTCCTTGCATTTCGACAAATGCCTATTGCAGGGGTGATATTCATGGGTTCGACATAATATTAGGGATGGATTGGTTATCTTCTTACGAAGCCGTGATGGAATACCATGCCAAAAGGGTAATTATGAAATTAGAGAAGTTTGTCTTCTTTTCTTATCTCCAAAATGGTAGCGAGAAGGATGCTACTGGTGGGATGTAATGCATACTTAGGACATATTCATGACATGAACAAACAACCATCCCAATTGGAAGATGTACCAATAATTCATTTTTGATGTGTTTCCTCAAGCACTGCCAGGCTTACCTCCGAAGAGAGAAATTGACTTTGAGATAGAGTTTATTCCACGCCTATTTCCATTCCACCATACAGGATGGCGCTAGTGGAGTTAGAGGAGTTGAAGAAGCAATTGCAGGAATTGTTGGGACTTGGTTTCATCCAACGCCTTGGGGTGCTCCTGTACTATTTGTGAAAAAAAGATGGAACTATGAGAATGTGCATTGATTACAGACATTTGAACAAGATAATGATAATGAATAAATCTCCGTTAGCTAGGATTGACGATATATTTGATCAACTACGTGGGGCAAAATGTTTTCGAAGAAAAAAACATTTTGCACTCAGATATGGCCACTATAAATTTTTACTAATGCCATTTCGCCTTACGAATGTGCCAACTGCATTCATAAATTTAATGAATAGAGTTTTACGCAATTTTTTCAATATTTTTGTCATCATTTTCATTGATGATATTCTCATCCACTCACCTAGTGCAAAGATGCATGAGGTGCACTTGCGATAGACATTGCGAAAGAATAAATTGTATGTTAAATTTTCAAAGTGTGAGTTTTAGATCGACAGAGTAGCATTCCTTGAACATGTAATATCTGCAGAAGGGGTGCCGGTCGATCCATCCAAAATAGAGTCTGTGATGAAGTGGGAAGCCTGAGAAATGCCAAAGAGGTGCGAAGCTTTTTGGGTCATGCTGGTTATTATAGGAGATTTGTTCAGGGCTTCTCCACTATAGCAGGACCACTTACATGGAAGAATGCCACACAAGGTTGTCAGGATCACTCTCCAACATAGGATCCTAAGGAGCTTGGAAGATTGAGGGTTGTAGGATCGGACCCCATGAATAAAAAAATATTTTTAATATAAAATAATTAAAGTAATATATTTAGCCATATGTGTTATGTTTATATATAAGTTAATTTAACATTGACCATTAATACTTTATTCATATTTTCAAGTCTAATAGATGTTTTTTATAACATGTGAAAGACAATATGATATATTTTTAACAAACACTAAAATAATAATATATAAAATTTTATCTTAATGAACTATAATATTTAATGAAATGTAATATAATTCTTAGTATACGTGCAATATTAAAAACTAATTTTGATGTAAGATAATATAGTATTAGATTCATAACATAACATTAACTTATTAGAAGATATTAATATTCATGAAAGTGAAACTAACATATACAATATATATAAATCAAATAGTTAAATCAAATTTTCTCAAGGACCTTTATGTTTACTTTTATTTTTTTATTCAAATAAATAAATTTGTACTAATATCGTAGGATCCTACCGATTTTAAGATCCGATTATAAATTCGGTATATATCCTATGTTTAAAATCCTTCATGTAGGATCAGGATCATTTTCTATCTAGATCGGGATCCTGACAATTCATTTGGACAAATAAGTTCGAAAACAATTTTCAAGAGTTGAAGAACCGGCTAGAATATGCACCGATTCTGACCCTTCTGAAAGGTAGAGAAAACTTTGTGGTATATAGTGATGCCTCACAATAGAGATTTGGTTGTGTTCTTATGCAATATGGAAGGGTGATTTCCTATGCCTCAAGAGAGCTAAAACCACATGAGGTCAACTACCCTACTCATGATATAGAATTAACAGCTATCATGTTTGCATTAAAGATTTGTGAGGCACTATTTGTATGGTGAACATGTACAAATATTCACTGACCACAAGAACTTGAGGAACTTAAAGACGCAAAAAGAGCTTAACCAAAGACAACACAGATAGATGGAATTTATCAAAGATTATGACTTGACATTGGAATATCATCCAGGGAAAGCAAATCTAGTGGCGGATACATTAAGCCGAAAGTTTTGGGACGGGGTGACTAGATAATTTAGGCAAGATTTCACCAGTTGAGGATCTCACCACCACGATTTTTAACCTCAGGATTGACAACAATGGAGGTTTATTATGCAATCTCCGAGTTAGACCGATACTACTAGATACAATCAAAGAGGCTCAAAAGTAGACATTAGTACCTTGATGCTCTTAGATCAGCTAATTGCTGGTCCAGGTGAGAAGTACATAGTTCATGAAGATGGGACCCTCTAGATTATATGTGCCCCATGCATGCGTTTTTCATAAGGAAATCATGGAGGAGAGTCATAATGCAGCATATGCGTTACACCCAGGATCCACAAAAATGTACATAAATCTTCGTGAGACATACTATTGGCCCAGGATGAGAGAGGACATTGCAAAATCTGTGGCGCATTGTTTGGTATGCCAACAACTGAAGGCTAAACACCAAAGCCCGATGGGTAAGCTAATTCCTATGACAGATTTCAAGTCACTCAAAAGGGCCATAATGCAGTTTGGGTAATTGTGGACAAATTGACAAAATCGACACACGTTTTGCCGATTAAGACCACTTTTTCATTAGACGGACTAGCACGATTATTCATTGATGAGATAGTATGTTAACCGAGATTTACTTCCACATTTTGAAAAAGAGTACATGAGTCCTTAGGAACTAAGCTGAAGTTTAGTACTGCATTCCACCCACAAACATATGGTATTACAGAAATAACCATTCAGATTTTGGAAGACATGTTGCAGGCTAGTTTCAAGCTATCCTTAACAGTGTTTGCATATAACAATAGCTACTAATCTACTACCAAAATGGCACCATATTAAGCATTATATGGTAGGAGATGTCTCTCTCCAATGTGTTGGAATATAGAGGGAACATGGTTCAACAGACAATTGAGAAATTGGAGCTAATTAGGAAAAATATTAAGGCTGCACAAGATAGACAAAAGGAGCTTGCTGAAAGTCTCGGCGAGAGAGAGAGTATTCAATAGGTGACAAAGTGTTCCTCAAAGTTTTACCTTGGAAAGGCATCCTTTGGTTTGGGAAGAAAGGAAAGCAGAGTCCTCAATTCATTGGACCCTATGAGGTGGTTGATAGAGTAGGGCGCGTGGCATTATCACTTTGCTTTGCCACCAACTTTAGCAAAGATCCATTATGTGAAATATGCTTCACAAGAGCTTGCCGAGAGACTATCAACAAGTTGAGGAGCAGCCTATTGAAGTACAAAAAAATCTAACCTGTCACGAGGAGCCAACATGAATACTAGCACATGAGGTGCATTAGTTGCGCAAGCGACAAATTCCCATGGTCAAAGTTCTATGGAAAAATCATAAAGAAAGAGAAGCCACATGAGAGCCGGAAGAGGACATGTTCAAAAAATATATATATTTCTAAATTTTCATGTTAGAATTAATTTTGAGGACAAAAATTTTCTTTTAGGTGTAATAATTTGGGGTCCAGAGCCAAGACAAAAATATAAATAAATAAAATAAAATAGTTCAAATAATATTTTTTGGGGAACTTTCTTTCCATTGTATAGGTAAGTTGCATTTAAAAACTAATAATAATAAAGAATCAAATCAATATAATTAAGACATTTTCTTTTCTTGCTTCCTCATGAGAGGGTTGAAACCATAAAACCCACTCTTTATTTCCCTTTCCATTTTCTTCCTCATGATTTCTCCCAGCCGCTTCTTTCTCCATATTGTTGTTCACCCCACCACCCACATCTTGTGTTCCTCCTTATCTTTTTCTTCCCCAAATCAAGTCTCCTGCAAACTGTAGCCACTCCTCCTCTTCATGCTAAGAGCCTACAGATTCTCATTCAGTAGGTAGGTGTTAATAACCTAAAGACTAGATGTTATGGCCATAGACACATAAATATTTATATATGTTATAACCACCCAATCACTGAAACATAATTGATAAATGGTTAATAAATTTAGGGCAATGGCAGAACCAAAATTTTAATTGTTATTTTGTAGTATTGCTTTATAAGGATAATAAGAGGCCATATATTTAGGGAATAAAAAAGAAGAATTGTTAAATAATATGACCCAAGATAATTATTATTATATGTATAATAAAAATTTGCAATGATTAAGTGATCGTTTTCATATATTTGATAATTTGAATTATCTTACTCAATGCAGCAGATTTAAAAAAAGGAGAGAACAATTAGTGAGGTAGAAATAAACAAGAAAGGGTTAGTTTCACTTGTATTCTTACATCTGTTAAATAGGATAAGAGGTGTTGGTTGAATTTATGCATCTATATGGAATAGGCTCTTGGCCTTGTGAATTTTACTCGGACGTTGATGATCGTGTGTTGTCGAGCAATAGCTGAGGTGAGTGGATTACATGATAACATTAAGCAAAGCTCTAGTAGCTCCCATATGATGTAAGTTCAGTTTTCTGCATGGACTATCATTCATTAATTCAATGTCTTGCATCATATGAAATGCTTCATGCATGCCATTTATCTAATCTGAAATGATTGACACATATATTGATATCGGGATTGATTTCTGGATCTTATGGAGTCTCAGATTTTTATGCTTTAAGTGAATCACTGGATTCTTCTAAATGGGAAATCAAATCTTGTGTCACATTTATATTCCTGATGTGGAGAAATTATGTATATTTCATCTATGTTCAATATGCATTTATTTCATGTTTTACTATATTCTCATGCTTGAATACATACTTTATTATTGTTGAAATGCAACTTTTATTATTTCTCCACATCCATTTTCTAAATACTATAGTTCTGGGATATTATTACTTGTGTTGATTGCTTTCCATACAGAAATTTCAACCGAATTCATAAGGGTATCCAGATGTAGCAGACAACCAATTTAGCAGTCCACCTGTCCAAAGCAGCAAACATCAAATGAAAATGTGCACTTCCACGTCAGCATGGTAGATTCCATTGCACAAAAGAGAGGAATCTTCCTCTACACCTTTGTGAGCAAATGTGGACAACAAAAAGGCTGCAGGATAGTGGACAGAAACAGGTGGCAAACCAAGGAAAAGGAAGCAATGAAGGACGACAAGAAAGATTCCTTTTTGCTGGGACAAATAGACAGGTGGCATGTAGGACCACAACAGATTCCTTTAGCTATAGGAAGGAAGCTTCCTATAAAGCATTTGGAGGCACTAAATATCGAAAATGCCAATAGAAATTAGCAGTAGGAGTGAGGCTATAAAAAGGGGTTGAAGGCAAGCTTGAAGGGGGTTCCATTTTGGTTTCAAAGGTTCTGGTTTTGCTGAGTTTTGGATCCTTGCTGAAGGAGATTGGAGAGGAGGCTGCAAGATCAGCCTCCCTTCTCCCTTCTCTCTTGTATTTTTCTTTCTTTTCTAGTTTTCTTATTGTGTAATTAACCAACCAACTAGTGGTTAGGGGATGTTGATCATGACTTACGTAATATGTTCTTATCTTCTTTGATGCTTTGATGATTCCTGTGTGTTTTATGATACCAATTTGTTTTACTATTTGATTCTCTACCTTCTGAACCTACGAATGGATTCGAGGTTATGAACTGTCTTCATCCTGCACCCCGACTATAGAGACGTATTAGGCTTCATTGTGATCGAACGTAAAGAAATCTAGTATGGATGAAGATAGTTCCACACGTGATTCTTGTGTTTTCTGCGTGGCTGTGCGCATAGGAGAAGTTTTATGAATCACTTGCTGCCTTGCACCCCCGACCATAGGGATATGACAGGCTCCATCGCGACCGAACGTGGAGAAATCTAGCTTAAGGAAACCAGTGATTCACGGTGTTAGTTTTCATAGAGTCAGCAATGGAGCTGTTCATCATGTGATTTAGACGTCGTTCATCCTTTGATCCGTGATCTGAGAAGGTTGAGCACACTCCGGATTTCTGACAATAAATGACCGAATTGAGTCAGAGATTTGGAATCATTCTGAACGACTTTAAAGGATGTTCTTATATTCCTTTTGCACAATTGTCGCGTTCGATCTTTTTTGAGTTTTCTGGAAGTTTGACCCAAGGCAGAGTACTCTTGAAGTCCTCACTCGAGCTTATGACCTGAGTCGGGTAGGCGGGAGATGAGTCATTTCTAAGAACTTCTAGTAAATCCTAAATCGTATTTCCTGAATCGAACCCCTCTTCTCCTTCAAAAGCGTCTAAGCCATCTTGAAGATACTGATATCTTGCATTCTACTCGGGAGGGTGATCCACATTCCACTAAGGCAGGCGTGAGCCGACCGCAACCTCCTTGCCTTAGATGTACTTTTTTTGAATGCCTGATACTCAGTGGACACGAGACTTAAACTCATTCCAAAAGAAAGGAACATTCAGTCATTTTTATCTCGATGAAGTTTCAAGTAAAAACATTCCCCAACCCTAGTGTTTTAGCCACACTTGTTTTTGTTTAATTTTACATTAAAATCTATAAAAATTAGTGTAATCTTATTTGTCGTGATTCCTAGTTTATAGCATTTCCCTTTTTCATTTTGAACAACACCTATAGACTTATGCTTTTCCTTCAAACAGTTTAATTAAGTGTGAACGTTTCAACTTTGTCTCTGTAGATTGTCATCAAGCACTACAATGACATGCCGTATACCTTCGGTTCTCCTCGTAATAGTGTAGAGGATTTATTAATTTCAAACTTAATTCGACATTCTTCTGTGTTTAACGATATACACATTTTATGCGAGTCAATGCCCTTACATGTGCATTCATACATTAAAGTAATTATATCATGTAAAAAACTTTTTGTAGCGACATTTTTATTTCATCGGAGCTTGATCAACTCTGAGAAGGTGCGGCAACCAATAAGACCATTCCATGATGACAAATATTAAATCCATAATATATAGTTATACTTTCCTAAACAAGGACGATATCATAATGGTAAATCATTAAGCTTGTGAATGGTGGCAATTCCTAGTCCACACAACAACTTAGGAATCGTGTTGACCATACGTCCTAAGTGAGGAATTCCTCTCTTCACACTACTTTCTTTGTAGTTAAAGAGAGATTTTATAATATCATCTCATAGATTTTTTTTGTATTTAATGATATGCATGTGAGATATCGATTTCCTTAGTTTTTCTTATATTCATGTGCCCTGCACTCCCTAAGCTACTCACCCCTCATTCTTTATTCTTTGTGGGTGATGACTGCTAAGCATACTTATGATATTCATTGTTGGGAGTAGGTTGTGTGAGGGAAGGGACTAAAGACATATTTTTACTCATTTTTATTTATCTAAGGCTTTTAGAAAATAAAATGGGAAACTTTAAATATATCTCAGTTTCTAGTATTGATAACTTTTGGACAAATAAATTTATAGTTTGTATGTGTCATATTACATCATTTACTTGGAGACAAGTATCTTTTTGTGCTACTTGATGTTGAGCTAAAATGCTCCCATATTTTATTGTCATGTTTGGGATTTTGTCCCTTTTTGTCATATAACAAATTATATCTTGAGATGGCATTTCCATTTCGACCACTATCCTATGTATGTTGAGTTCATGCCAAAAATTTTGAAAAATTTATCACTAAGTTTCTTTTTGAAACCAACGTTCGCGCTACTTTCTATTTGAATGTTAAGATAAATAGTATTCATATGTTACCCTCGTGATGGCTGACCATCGTTGTCACATTGGAAATCTAAGGTAACGCCTAGTTAGAGTAAATTACGAGAAATGCCCTCCAACTTTGATGTTTACTCAGCGATGTCCTTCAACTTTAATTTTTAACACGAAATGATCTCCATCTTTTAACTTGTTGCACTGAATGTCCTTTTTCCCCTCTCCCTCTCTTCTAACCATAGAATTAAAAGATGGAGGGCACTCATGTTACAAATTAAAGTTGAAAGGTATCACTAAGCCAACATCAAAGTTGGAGGGCATTTGACATAATTTACTCCGCCTAGTTAACATTTTGGAGATTGGGCAGTATTAAGTAGTTTCAAGTGTGGAATAGCATATGAACATAAATACATTAGATTGAACATTAATATTTAGAACAAATGAGGTGCATAAACATTCATGCATCATGAGCATTCTTTGCATATTATTTTACCAGTGATTGAAAAGTAGAAATGCATTATTAGTTGTAAGAAATCATCAAGCTACAAGTGAAATGAAGGAAATCTATTAAACCTCCTTAAAAACATAAAGTACAAGGTGAGTGGATAAATTTACAACATAACAAGGTGGTATATGTAATTTTTTATTTATATTAATATTTCAAGCAAAGATTATAATTATTATAGAAAGGTATGTTCTCTAAAGAATATCTTGAGTTATGAAAAGTACCTATAAGAGTTTAAAGGTTTCATATAAGATAATTTATACAAATCATTTTATGAAAATGTTTTAAGGGAACAATGTTTGTGATGCTAAAATAAGTTTTATTTGATATTGATATGTGATTATGAAGTGTTTTTTTTTTGTTTTGTTAAACACAATGTGGTCATTGGCCATACTGATTGAAAAAATCTTTGAGACTGCATTGGATATACATGATGTCTTCGAAATGGATGTCTTTGCCCTTTGGGGGCTACTCTGTGTGCATGTGTTATGCTTGGCATGATCACGTCAGCTCCTAATTGTGATGCTTTACTTAATTGCTTGACACAAGATCATAGAGATATACGACACATATTGACCCATGATTATTGCTCTCCAATATGTATTAACCCATGTTATGCTTTGCATATTCATATTGATCCATGATTATGAAGCTCTTATTAACTATATGACATATGATCATGGAGCTCTACGATGCGTATTGGCCTATTTGCTCTGCGTGATCGTGTTGACATATGTTGAATATGTGCAATGACACATTGGTAGAGTTTGATTATGGATATGATGATATTTTGAGTTATTTATATTTTAGATGCCTTATGTATGTATGTTATGTTTTAAATGTTTACTCATATGCAGAATATATTTATATAAATTTTATATGCACTCATATTTTTCTATATGTTGTACTTTTATTCTACTCACTAAGAAATGATTCTTGCTCATATTACCCTTTATAAAATTTTTAGTTAATTGTAAGCTTTCGAGTTGAGTTGACTCCAAGCTTACTTTTGATGCATATAGAAGAGGTCAAGTTATTGGAGCACTTTTATTTTTCCTCCACTTTTGTTTTTAAAACTATGCATGTAATAGATAAATGTAAGTGTTGAAATAAAGGGTATTAGGAATATTTTGTGAGGTTATAAGACATTTAATTATTTAAAGTGATATATGTTAAATAGTGTGTAAAAATAGAATGATGACATCATGCAAATGATATGGCTTATATCTTTTGACTAAACTTTCAAGAATATAATTGTATTTGTTATTTGTATCGATAAGTAACATCAAGATAAATAAGAGAGGAGGTTTTGTTGAATTTATTATAAAATTGTTAAATAAGATTGAGTATGATATTTAAGATTAAAACTTAGTCACCGAGTAGTGTTTTAACAAAGTAGGCCTGAGCAAATCCGAGATCGGTCTAAGTGAACCCAGTCTCGATCCGAATTATGTCGGGTCAAAATTTTTTTGACCCGGTATCGGACCCGAACACCGGGTCAGACCCGATAATCCGGGAATTTGACCGGGTTGGGCCGCACAAAATCCACAATCTGCTTGCCCTCGTAGGTCTGATAGTAATTGGCGGATGTGCCATCGGGGAGGTTGGTCGACTCACATTTGGCTAGCTCGGGAGCATGGATGGGTGACGCAAGGGCCTTTCGGTCAACGTCGAGTGCGATGTCTCCAACAGCCCCGTAGAGGCCACCATGGCCGATGAGCACGTCACGATGATGTGAGAATTGATAATAATTAAATTTTAGCAAGTGCACTAATTGCTCAAGTAATAAAGTGTAAGAGTAGAGTGTCGAATCTACGAGAAATTAATTTACTTAACTAAACTAATTTCAGAGGCTAATATGAGACAATATGATTTGGGTAAAAGAGTTGCAGAAAATAAAATTACAGAAAAATAAAGATTAAAACTAAACTAATCTACTGATGTCTAGGTCTTAGGATGATTAAGTTGATTAAGAACAAACTTGTTTAACTTCTGTAGAGATTGATATAATCAAAGATGATCATGTTCAACTTTTAGATGGATTAGGAACACCTAAAGTATGATCACCCTAATAGGTAAACCAACTATTCTTAATCCTAATAAGATGAGAATACTCCACATGACTCTACTCGCAATCCTACTCAGATTAGAATGCTGTGAGTTGTGATTCTACGCTACCAAACCGCTCGACAAGTCAACTTGGTAGACCACACAATCTAATACTTCGTACGACACTATTGGATTACGACATGAATTGCATAACAGAAATTATGAATTAACATATTGATCACACTGCACAGTTAATAATTAACTAATAATTCAATTAAAATAATGATTAAATAGAACAATCATGTTCTTAAAAGCTAAACAAATTACAATCGATCCTAAAGAAAGGTTCACAAGTTTTCCCTAACAATAATTATCTTGCAAAAATAAAACTAAAACTTAAAACTAAACTAAATTATCCATATTACAAAGATTAAAAAATAAAACTTTAAAGCATAACGATCAATCCCAACATGAATTAAAACTAGAAGTACTCCCCGAAACGAATGATGAATCGCCGCACGATCCTCGCACGAGATCACTGCGCAAAAATCTTCTCGGTTATTCTTCAAATTGCTCCCACATTTTTATTTTCAAAGCACAAGTTGCAGGCCCTAACATCATCTCTTCTGGCTGTAGAAGGACTCTATTTATAAGAGTTTGAGTTTCCATGTGATCGGAGAAGAAATGAAAATCTTTTCTACGTAAAATAAGATAAATTTAGAGTTAATTTAGTTATGAAATTTTGGTCTTATCAAACTCCGAAATTTGATTCATAATATGTTTCCAAAACATCTTGGCATAATAGTATGAGTAAGAATCTTTGTGGACTTGAAATTCTTCCAAAAGTTTGTCCAAATCTCGAATTTACACTTCATCACAGCTTATTACGGTGATTTAACAACTTAAACAGTGTCCGAATCGGATTAGGAATGTGTTTTTACATCCACCGAGAGGATTTTCACGCCCCTTATAATGTGTAAAACATGGATTTCATGAACTGTGAAACCCTGCTCACGGCCTTGTCTCGAAACAACTTTTTGGTGTCAGAAAATGCATTTTAACGGCCTGTTAAAGTGTATTACGCCTCTATTTCATGGCCCATGAAACCTTCTTCACGGCCCATGACAACTAATTTTTAGCCTTGCACTTTTTGGCTCCGTTTTAACTCCGATTTAAGCGCGGTTTTCTCCATTGACTTCATAATTCAATTTTCTTTCTTCTTAGATAATAAAATATAAAATTTGAATAGATTTTCATTTTTGTAAAATTAATGTAAATAAGCTCATAAAATGATGCATGCGATAAAAAGATGATTCGAAATAAGATTAAATGCATAGCTGAATATATGTTGAATTTTGTATGCATCATACGTGATCGACCTTCCACAAGTGCGAACTGGTGTCATCCTACGGCAGCTCGCCGTTAGCTCTACACGAGAACTTCTGACGTTAGCAGTGCCTCCTCATGGCCTCGGGCTGAGGAGAAAGGAGGGAGAAGATTAGAAAGAGAAAAGGAGAGGAAGAGAGAACCTGTGACGATGATAGCACACCGACGGCGGTGACGGCAAAACAGTGCCGGCGGTGAACTCTGCGGCGGGAACTCAGCAGCAGCCCTAGTCTTCTCAAGTGGCGGATGACGGCAGCGGCAGAATTAGGTCGCGCCCTAATCTTTCGAAGCCGATTTCATTTACACAGGTCATGGGTTGCGAGCCGGACGCGGTCGGATTTAAAATTTATATATTAATAACCCGGGCCGGATCCGAATCGAGTATCTACACTGCAAACCTAGTCTTGGTTCGAAATCCGGTGAGTTTTCTGCTAACCGGTTCGGTCCTGGACCAAATCCAATATGGGCCGGGTTATTTACCCTATTTTTCGCTGCGGTCCAGGTCGACCCGAACCATGCTCAGGCCTATAACAAAGTTATGTTTTACAAGTTGTTAGTTAGTCAAATTCAAAATGATAAAATTTAAAGTATTTAATAAATATTTTCTAAGTGCATGTCTTCTAAGTACACGGAAAGGAGAAATCTATTCCTCTTATACTAGAAATGGAAAAGATGCATCTTTAACGGCATTCAAACTATGGAAAGTTGTTCCATTGGGCATTGGTGATGCTCCAATAATCTCCATATCATATGTTAGTACATCAAGTCAACAATTTAAAACAAACTTGCAACCGAATGATCATTTTGGATAATCTTCATTATAAAATTTATAGAATTTCATTGTTTGCAACAATTGTATTTTCATTATCATTATTTTAGTTTGTAGGTATGTGCCATCTAAATCAGCTATATCCACTTTTACTAAGGTAATTCAAGAGAGATATAAACATTGTTGACTTAATGAACAAAATTCTCTGGACCACACCAAGAGATTTGATTTATAGAATTTAGGTTTATATATAAATGTTTAAATATAGAAAAGATATAATAATCTGTACTTAACTTTTATAAACGTGCTTCATAATAAAGGGTTAATTGGATCAATAAAACTATATGGATCAAGTTATTGTCAAAGTGGTTTGCTAACACATATGGATTAATGTGTGAAAAAGTGAATTCCTACATGTTGGTGGTTGTGTTTCTGCAACCATTAGTCCAAGAAGACTGGTATGTTATACTTTCTAATGTTAATTTCTTATCACATTACATTGTGATGAATTCCTTGTATAAACATATGCATATTTGTTGAAAATTAATTTACGAAAAAAGTGTTTCGTAAATAATCAACACAATATGAATTTCCTTACACTACAAGAAAACTGGCGAAGAGCGACGCAATATAGCGTCTCATATAAGATGATGCAAAGTCGACGCTAGTAGTGTCCCCATAACGTCTAAGTGGAGTCACAACTATGCGACGCTACATGCCTCCCAATAGTGACATATTAGCGTCGACTTATCGTTTACAAGACATTGACGCTAACGGTGGCGCCAAGAGGAGTCTACTTCAACGGTACTATTGCGCGCCAAATAGGGTAAATGCATGACAGATTGTAGCGCTGTACTAACATCTAAACTCATCGACGCTAACTAGAATCACATCAGCTACGACGCGATATCGACGCTATGAATGAAGTCGATATGGGGGGGTGCTATGTTGATGCTAGGTAGATGCTAAATGAAAAAAATCTCGAGACGCTATGTTGATGCTAGGTAGATGCTAAATGAATAAAATTGCCCGAAATAAATATATATGTTACCTACACATGTATTCGTATTCTTACCTACACATGTAAGACATAGATCGCTTAATTGGCGCTATTTTGACACTACACATGTTAACATATATGTTAATTAATTAGAAATAAATTAACTATATGTTATCTATATATATTTGTATAACTACATATTATGTATTTTGACGCTAATTCGTATAACCCCATATATGTTACTATATATATTATATATACTATACTTTAAAGAATAAATAAATGTCATATTATATGTGTACCTTCAACATATGTCCTACATCATATGTGTGTTACTTATATATGTATTCCTAAATATATATTTGTTACCTATATTATATATGTTTCTTTTGCGTACAATATATACCATATCTTAATTATAGATATATTATTTTTATATTCTTATTCATGGAATTATAATGGTTGAATTACGTGAAATGATTTATTATTTATTACAAAATAGCGCCACCGTAGAGACTCAATAGTGTCTAAGCAGTGCCACACTAGTGCCGTAGGAATAGTCGACGCTACATAGGCACTACTTGCGTCGATCTAACATCGCAACCCTCCGACGCTAAGAAGATTGAAATGCTACTGCAATGCTAGATGGTCGCTGATATACTCTAGTGACTCGTTAGCATCTCTATAGTGCCGACTTTTTATTATTCTCACTTCATCGCTATAGTTTTAGCCGATTTTTTATTATTCTCACTTAGTCAGTCACACATAGACATATACATACACATATATACTTACACTTTAATACAAATACATATACACATTATTGTCACTTAATCTTGCATATATATATATATATATATATAAACATATATATACACATATATACTTATAATACATATACATATACAAATTATTATCACTTAATCTCTCACATATAAACATATACATACACATATATGCTTATAATACATATACACATTATTGTCATATAAACCTATTTCAATATAATCTTGATATAATATAAACTTATAATATAATCTAAAGTTAAAGTTAAATTAGGAAAAAAAATTGAAATGGCGTCACTATAGCCATGAAATAACGTCATAACCGATGTGGCTACTCAGCAGCATCTAAGTAGCCTCGCATGTGTGGGAGGCGCTAAAGACTTAAGTTAAATCCCTAACCCTCTTCCGCGTTTCAGTTTTCACTATTTACCTTCGTCGAGTTTCTCCACGACGCTCGAGGTCCGACCGATGCCCGACGCTCTGACCGATGCTCGATGCTCCGACCGATGCCCGATGCTCCGACCGATGCCCGACGCTCCGATTGACGATGGACGCCCTACGACCGACACTCGACGCCCGACTCCGATGCCCTACATCCTCCCTCCCTGCCTCCTCTTCATCTGCCCTCCTCCGATCCCGCCTCTTTCAACCCCACCCTCCCCGCCTCTTCCGACCCTGCCCTCCCCGCCAACTCCGATGTCGACATCCGCCCTCCTCCAACCCTGCCTCCTCCTCCGCTGCCCTGCTTCCGCCGTCTGGCCGTAAGTCCCCACTAAATCTTCGGATGCTTAATTTACTGAATTTCTTTATTGAATTGGAGATATTAGTTTCTTCTCTTGATATTTGCAATGACTTTTGGGTAGCCACCATATTCCATCTTGCCGAGCTACATCATCGCCCCCTCCTCCGACTAATATAGTGAGTCCTAATTTTAATGAATTTTAGATATATTTAACTTCTTGCCATAATTAGTAAATTTGGATAGTAATTTGACTAGTATATTTAACTTCAATGTGTTGCGAATGTTACGTAGATGTATAGTTCGATCATGTTCATGTTGTTTAAACTTTAGTATTGTTATGATTGCATTAAAGATGTTGTAATGCCTAAGAAATGTAAAGACAACTAATTGTCCACTAGAGAAATGTTATTTAAAATATAATCCTTATGCTAGGAATTAGGAAATTTTAAAAATGATAATTGATTCACTAATAATTAATCCTTATGTTGTAATGATTTTTTTGTGGTCATGTTCTCATATAATTTGCTAAGAATGTAGATCCACATAATTGGCAAATTCATGAGAATATGCTAATCAATACGATTATGAATACGAAGATCTTGTACTTCAGACATGTGATTTTGGACTTCGTAACTCCAAAATCACATGATTTTGGATTTCGAATCAATCAAAAGTTTAAATTGGTGGTATTAACCCTCGATCGTGACTTCAGTCATACGATCCATTTATATTGACAAAATAAGCGCAACAAGTGTACTACACTAAGTATCCATCGAAAAAACCAAGGATGAATGATGAGCGTCATGTAAAGTGAGAAGTAGACTGTTCTTAGAAGAAACAATGGTAAATGATCATGAAACATCATCCATATACAATTATGTGCCCGTAGATGATTACTATCAAGAAATTCGAGTGAATGAGACGATTGATGTAGCCGATGAAGTTGAGAATATTCAATTAGTTTAATTGAAATGACCTCTGAGAAGTGAACGTTGACATGATGACTCAAATCAAGATTATAGCGACGATGATGACAAAGATGATGAAAATGAATCAGAATACGAAACAAGCGATTGGATCTCGTAGTTCTTCTAATAATTTATAAAATTGTGTTTCTAAATTTATAAATTAAATATAATAATAACACAAGTTTGTTACTTTTTTTAGTTATGGCTACTAGAGGTCAAGCTTCTGAATCATCTTGCTCTTCTAGGCATTCACTTCCAGATGAGTGAGCCATCATGACCATCAGGTAATATATTTATTGTCAGTTGCTTATTTATAGTTTCTTTTAATATTTACATTAATTTTTTTAATAATGTCACTTGCTCTGTCGTCGATGGGGCATGTAGCCAGATCGTCACATAGTAGGCGGTCCATTGGTGGATCGTCTCCACGTATCACTCCAGGTTATTTCTTGTGCATTTAATACATCTTATACATTTAATGATTCTAATTATTTTGTTATTGTGATGGTTGCTCCATCATCGATGGGGCACATAGTCGGAACATCTCAATCGCATGACGATGATCAGCATGTCACACAGGTTATTTTCTGTATATTCCATAAGTTTAAATACATGCAAGTACTTTTAACGATGACAATTGCTACGCCACTGCCGAGATTGCCGAATGCTTCACATCCCAACGTTGGCGAGCGACATCTTACTCCAAGTGATATATTTATCATTATTAAAATTATATTCTTATTTAATTACATTAATCATTGTTTTAATAATGCCAGTTGCTACGTCACCAATAACACCCGATTTGTCACATTCTGATGAGCAGACTGTCACGGATCATGTAGCGATAAACATCATCGAGGTGAGAATTTTACTATACATATATCAATTATCATTAATTTAATTTGATATGATACTAATAATTTATTTTGTACTAGGGCCCGTCAATGATGTCAGACCTTCTCAGCATACTCTAGTTGTAGCGGGTGATTATTCCTTTTCGATAGACGAAGAGGGACTACACGATATTGTAGTAGTCACCGTCAATAACATTGCTCGACCGTAAGTTAAATAAGATGTAAAAATTTTATTATAGTTTTGCTTATCATGAAAGTTAATTATTCTATGTAAATTGTAGGACCACTTTCATACTCATTAGTATCATGCGGGATGTCAGTGCTCTTGTTCTTTCCCACTTGTTGGAAGGGGCAGGTTCGTGGAAAGATGTCCCAATTTCTATACGGGAGGACATCTTTTGAGATTTTACGGTATGATCTTCTTTTTAGGTTACATAATTTGTTTTATATTATTTTTAAGTTACCAACTTTCATATTAATTTTTAGGAGGTAAATCAATTTCATTCGGATCTTAGTTTGGGAATGATCCAGAGAGTTTTAGAGGAGGTAATTGCTACGAAACACCTCCAAAACCAATTATATAAGTTTCACAAGGTCGTCACATCCACTGATCTTACTTTGGAGCAGGGCATACAAAGATGCCCTAGGCATATTAGGCACTCGGTTTGAGAGTCGTTATGTAGGAAGTGATAAGTATGTTTATATTTAAATTACTATTGTTAAATTTATAATTTTTCAAAGATTAAGTATTTGATGTTCATACAAGATAGATGGACAATGTCAAAGAAAGTTGGGAAAGGCAAGAGTTCACCAATTTTCGAAGCCCGAGGCCCACATCCACACAGGAGGATCGATGCAATTTGATGACCATCAATGGCGCATGGTAATATATATACAAAATCAAATAACCAAACTTTTATCTTATACTTATTTTATAATATTTGAAACTTTATTGCAGGAGGAGAAACAAATGCGGCCCTATGGACTTTCGCGTGATCTATGAGGCTACGCATAAGAGCCGAAAGACCAACGACTTGTTATGCCCACTTTTTAAAATGCGCATGGTTTAAATTTTTTAGAATGAGTATAATGTGAAGATGATTGAAAAGTATCAAAATGATCCGAGTACTCAGCCACCAGATAATGTTTCTCGAAAGCGATTCAAAATTTTAATTTATGTGTTTTCTGATGTTATATAATTTATATAATCTATAATGTTTATATGATTGTATAATTTTTCTACTTCATAGAGGACCCTATTATTTGGGAGGAGGTGGCCGACATGATACGAGGAGGATACATGTGTGGCCTAGGCATAACCGCTCAGGTACTTAGGATGAGTGGAGAATATGCAGACGGCCCATCTGCTATGAGCTCATTCGCTACACCTGATGTGATGCAGCCATCGTAGCAGATATTCCAGTAGTGTTACAGCAGTTATCGCACTAGTTGACCCCTTTATTGTAGACGATTGAAGGATGATTCCGCCACAGAATAAATTCCCGTGAGACCAAGGACCGAGCACATTGGGATCGAACATCTGGAATGACAACAATAATTTTCAAACTTAGGATAAAAACTTTTGCATGATATTAGATATACTTTTGTTACTTATACATTTGTTATTAGATGTACGTATAGTAGATATACTTTTGTCAGTTTATTATTTTTCATATTGTTATCTTTGATATGGTGCCTGTGATGAGTGATAAATGCATTTATATGCATGATATAAATGTATGGTGTGGGAAGGAAATAAAATATGGATGTAATGGGGCAAAAATATCTAAAATTAGCGTCACAAGGACATCGCAAGAATGGCCTCACAGTAGTGCCGAACTAACGTCAACAAAGGCAAAAACATAGCGTCACGTGAGCGTCGGAATAGCGTCTCGGCATTCTGCGCCATTTTCGGGTCGCGTTAGTGACGCAACTCGACTGCTCACAATGATACATTACACGTCATCTTAACATCGAGGTACCATCGACGGTGGACGCTAGTAGCGTTGGCTCCATTTGACGCTATTAGCCACTGATTACTGGCATCTCATATTGTCGCCGCTAGGTAGACGCGAAAGAGAAGCCATGTTTTTCAGAGATGCAATAGCATCTCGCTAATTGTGTCACTATTCTCCAGTTTTCTTGTAGTGTTAAGAATTCATAAAAAATAATAAACAATGAATTTCAATGCAAGGAAACACATGTAAGATATTTTTTAACTTACATTTGAATTTATTTGTAACTTCATTTATTTTTAACTTATTTTTATAATACTAAACATCAAGAAGGATTTGAAATAAAAAATTGAGCATATTGCTCAAGTTAAATAGGAAGTCATGCTAATGGGTACAAGAGAACATCGGATGGATCATGTCAACGTAAAAAAAAATGTGGTGGAGGAACCCAAATCATCTATGACATGTTAATGTAGGATCTGTGCCTAGCTCGATCTCAAGCTAGGCTAAGTCAAGAAACACAATGAGAAGAAATTAAGAGATGAAATGTGGGAACATGGTCTTGCAAAGTTGACACAAGAAATAAATGCATAATGGCTATCATGACTTACAAGCATGCAAAGAATGATGTAAATACAAATCGATCAACAAATCTAACAATAGATGGTACAAATCACTCAACGTGCTAACAAAAATAAATGAAAGTGACGATGAGATAAATGATATGAGGGGCACGATGATGATGACGAGGATGATGGTAATGATTAGATATTATAAATAATTTTAATTGTAATAATTATGCATGCCAAACTAATTGATTTTAATGTTCAATCATTTAAAAAGTTTTATTTTACCTTTTATAATTTATTACAAATTGTGGTAAACTTTAAACTCTTTACTCAGTTGTTTGTTGAAAATTGAGGACAATGCAATTTGCAACGAATATTATTCATCGCAAGTTGTGAAGTAAAAACTGCCTTTCTCAATTTACAACGGGATTTTTTTATCAAAATTTGACAAGAGTAGACTATCCATCTTGATTTTAGAGGGGTCAATCCATCTCAATTTGGGAAAATGTTTATCCATTGAAAATTTTGATAGATATAGTTCGTCTCAAGTTAGGACGGAACTTTGTCTGTCGTAATTTACGACGGACAAATTTGTCACATAATTTCACGCAAATATATTTCCAATGAGAAAATTCACTACAAGAAAATTACCATTTTCCGACGGGCAATTTCTGACGGATAGAAATCCTTGCAATTTGCGATGAATTTTGTGATGGAAATATTTTCGACGGAATTTTTGACAGTCACAACCGTCGGAAATGAAAATAATAAATTATGTAATTTGTTATATTATTATTTTATTTTTTGATGATTAGGAACGTCGATATTTCCGACGGATATCCATCCGTCGCAATTTTCGACGAAATATCTGACGGTTACAACCGTCGGAAATGAAAATAATAAATTATGTAATTTGTTATATTATTATTTTATTTTTTGATGATTAGGAACGTCGATATTTTCGACGAATATCCATCTGTCGCAATTTCTGATGGAATTTTCGATGATTACAATCGTCGAAAATGAAAATAATAAATTATGTAATTTGTTATATTATTATTTTATTTTTCGACGATTAGGAATGTCGATATTTCCGACGAATATCTATCCGCCGCAATTTCCGACGGTCATAACCATCGATAAATGTATAATAATAAAATATGAGGAGTATTTTATTAATATAATTAGCGATAGTCCGAACCGTCGTAATTTTCGACGGTTCCGACCGTCGGTAATAATTAGCGGCAGTTCAAACCGTCGATAAAATAAAAAATAAATATTATATATAACTAAATAAAGTATTTTATTTTTATAAAAAAATAATTTTCGACAGTCACAACCGTCGGTAACTAAAATTTCACTATCCCCCTTTTTTCATTTTCCCACTTTCTCATCTTTCCACCTATATATATATATATATATATATATATATAATATATGTATATATATATAATCTTCCCAATCCCACTCCATTATCTACTTCTCTCTCCCTGGACGACCTCTCTCTCCCTCGATGACGTGACGACCCGCCCGATGACCTCCCGACCGGCGACCCTCTCGCTCCTAGCTGACAATCGCTGGCGACCCTCGCGTGCCCCTCTCTCTCCGGCCGTTGGCGATCCGGCGGTCAGATCTGGCTGCGGCCCGATCTGGCGGTCAGATCTGGCCGCGGCCCAATCTGGTCGTCCGCCAGCGGTCAGATCTGGCCGGTCGCCATGTTGGCATGATCTGGCAGGCCACGGCCTGATCAGCTGCCGGCCGGCGTGATCTAGCGTCTGGATCTTGCCACGGGCAGCCGGCTAATATTTTTTATATTTTAAAACTTCTTTGAGATGGTTGCGACCACTGAAAGTTCGATTGTTGCGACAACCGCCGAAAGTTTCGACGGGTTGCGACGACTGCCGAAATTTTTAACAACTTTCGACGGTCAAAACCGTCGATAACCGTCGATACTTTCGACAAATTTTCTCCGACCGTTGAAAGACAATTTGCGACGACCATTTTTTCGACGGATCGATTCCGTCGATAAATCCTTCCATAATAAGATTACAGATAGTTTTGGGACTAATTACATACGGTCAAATCATCTGTAATCAATATTTTTCTTGTAGTGATTTGTAACTCCAGTATCTACCAAATAATTATCATTAATGACGGACTTTAAAGAATTTGCGACAAAAAAATTCATTGCAAATGATAATTTTTTTTGTAATGATTATGAGTTTACCAGTCTTAGGTTTTAATCTTTAATTTATTAAGTATTATCATTATCATCACTACGATGAACACACATTCCTGGCACTCTTTATAATGCATATAACATAACAATTGTGTTCATGGAACTTCTTTATTTATTCTTTCTTTATTTGCTTAACTTTCATATCATATATATGAGCATAAGCATAACATCATTAAGCACAATTACAAAAGTTCATGTGTTCTAATGCACAAGAGAACAAGTTGTTACTTAAATCTTCAACCAAATTAAGAAATTAAGACATTGAGATGGAAAATAGGTTTGGATCCATTGTACATATCCAAGGACTTGAGTTACAACCGTAGCTTCCTCCTCTTCCTTGTCTTCTATTTAAGATTTATAAAGTGGACTCTCAATTATCATATGATGGGCCTTTACCAATTTCTTTGGAATGCTACAATAGTAAAACAACGTTTTATGAATTTGGCTTTATTAATGTTTCAACTAGTTTTAATTTGTGAGAGGATGCATTTATTGTAATTCTATACACAGAAAACATCCTAATCATAAAATTATCTTATTTAATCAAGAGATCGACTTCTTATTTCTTAGTGTGATTTTGTAACCATCCATTTGTTTCATTCATTAACAAAATAAAACAAATTATTAACTCGTTCCGAAGAAAATGAACTCTACTTATGATTGTATTTTTTGAGAGGCTGAACCACTTACTAGTGTATTTAAATCAAACATCAAAACAAAATAAAAAGGTTTGAAAAAATAAAGTAGAACGTTACAAGCAAGAGCTAATAATTGGAAAATTAATAACGAGAAAATGGCGTTCTCTGAAAAAATTGAAAATAATATAATATAAAATAAAATAAAAGAACTTTAACTGTCTTACATCCATTTGTATTAACAATTTCATATAATATAAAAGAATTGTTAATGAAATAATATGCAAAACAAATCCTTTATCAAGTGAAACAAAGGCATAAATGTTTTATACGATGATCTATAACATTTAGCATGAACTAAATTCAAAGGCTCTACTACGATTAACCGACCTCACTGATCCTAGTCAATCATCATGAGCCATGTGTCATTATCAATGTTTGTTCTTTATTTGTACACATCTAAAATACAGAGTTTTCTATTTAGAATATATAAAAGTCATGCATATCATTGTCTACAACATTTGTTATATAAGACATTGGTTATGCATTTGTCATGATAACACAACAATAATATTATGAATTCCATTAACTTTACATGGTTTATATATAACATCATGTACTACAACTTAAAAAAGAAGGATTATTTTCTTAAACTTCTCCTGAACTATATCGATTTTTTAAATTTAACCCTTAACTATGACCTTAATGTTTTCACTTAAGTCTTTCTGTTTAATTCTGTTAACATTTTTGTTATTTGTATCTTTCCTATTTGTGAAAAGATTAAAATAGGCCTTCCAAGAACTGTCCTCTCTTTTAATATTTAAAATAAAATAAATATTTTGATAACGTCAACAATGTCAAAGACCCTCTTTTTAAAAATATTTTTAGTTCTATATTATTATGTTTTACTCTTTTTAAATATTAAAATAGAGGATAGTTCATGAAATGGTATTTTTGTCTTTTCATAAATAAAAAAATTTAAAATAATAGAAAAGTTAATAGAATTAGATGAAAGTATTTAAGTGAAAATCATGATAAAATTTAGGAACGTCATATGTTACGTTTTCAGGGTTTGATGTGAAAAATTAAAGAGGTTTAAGGGAATAACCCAAAAAAGAAATAATAACAACATTTATAATACACCGATCATAAATACTCAACATTTAATATAGTAATAATTTGGATACATTTTCATCCTTTACTTTATTTGTCATATAGATACAACAACAACAACAACAAAGCCTTATCCCACTAGGTGGGGTCGGCTACATGGATCTTACGACGTCATTCCGCTCTATTAGTAACCAAACCATTCGTTGATCCATGTTCATAAGATTCGACAGGATTTTATGCTGGCTGTCGGGCCTAACACAACCCTCCTCCTTTATCCGGGCTTGGGACCGGCTATAAAATCGTCAATAAAATATAATACCATTAGTTAAAACAAGAGTTCTACTGTTACCCCTCTATGGTGAAGCATCACCATATAAACAAAATAAAAGACCATTCAATTTGGCTGACATCACAACAATAAATATTGAATCGATGAACTCAGGCCTTTATGACTAACTGCCTTAAACAGTCCAACAACTGGGAATCCATTTCTAGATCAATTAAGAAATATAGGTATCTTTACCATGATTCAAATTCTTGATGGGAAGAAAATATGTCAGGCAAAATAAAATTCAGCAGTGACCATAGTTCAGCCAAATTGTTCTGCAAAGGTGTCCCGGTAAGAAGAAGTTTATTCTCAATTGGCAAGCGTCTCAGTTCTCTCAATAATAGGCACTTGCTATTTTTCAAACGGTGACCCTCATCTACAACAACATTTGAAATAATTTAATAACTTCTTAAGTGTGAACAACTAAATGGTGTTTTTTATTTCAATAACATATGAACACTTGTCATTCATTTTTTACTTCATATTCTTTAACTTATCGAATGAAATTTTTATCTTTCTATAATTGAATAATCATGTCATTATTATCACAATTGGAAAGCTAAGCATTGATATATGTGTTTGCACCCAAATTTCTCAACCAATGAGAAGTCTTATGATGGTAGCACATTGTTACAGATGTGAGGATAATTTCTTCAATTGAAGCACTCATTGTGTTATGAGTACGAGGATAATTGTCTTCTATCAACTTACAATATGTCAAGATAGTTTATTCATCAATTATTACTTTATTCAATTTTAATATAATAATCATCGCATAATATTATGGTTTATCATGATAATTTGATATCCAAATATGCATCCATACATCAATGATATTTTAATAATAATCACAGGAAATAAAAAATTACATTAATTTGACAATTAACATTAACTCAAATCATCAAACATTTGAATGATTGAATTTTCCCTTATACGGCCTGACTATAGTAGAACCTCTTTGTGAAGTCTCGGGTTCAGATCATATTTTTAACAATTTTCTAAGAACTTTTAATCTATCCCGACTTTATACAAAAATAAACAAAATCTCAAGGAATTTATGCATGTAGTATATCAATTTATAGAATTTCTTCTAAGCAACAAAGTCATACTATAAATAATCCTAACACATGCTATCCTTTTCCACCAGTTCTAGAAATAGGAGTACCTAAGTCAATTAAATCATACAATAGAAAAAAGTGTTGGATCATCTTTACATATCTCTTAGATGTCAATTATTTTTGCTACCTTCCTCTCCTTCAAATAACCATCTCCTTCCTCCCCTCAAATCGTAGGTCAGGACAAGGTAGTTAAGATTGGTATTTTACACAAGATTGGAGGGGGTCATGAGATCGAAGATCGTAAGATCAGATTGAGAATCATAAGATCCTACCTATTAATAAAATATATTTTAAGAATAATAAATATTCTTTTGATTAATTTATCATATTTAAATCATAAATTAAATCTCATTTTTATTGATTCTTAAGCAAAATTACGTCAAAACATATTATTAAACTTTATATAAATCAATTATTATTACAATGAATATAAAGTTTTATTATTTTTTGAATGATTAGATTAATCTATGGAATCGTATAAGATTGTAAGATAGGATGATCAAAATTAAGATCGAATTAAGATTTTACACATAAGATCTCTGAAGATAAGATCGAGATCAATTAGGAGTAGTAAGATCGTAAAATCATAAGATCTAAATCGAGATTTTGATAACCTTGGGCAAGTATGTGAGGAAAAAAAAGAATATTTGGACTTTTTGTATTAGGTTAGCTATGAGCTTTTTTATTAATGTCCATAATACCCATTTTATTATGTTGGGAATTACAAGAGTAGTTTTGTTATTTCGTAATTAATCAATGAGCTTCATATACATGATGATGTAATACACATTAACTATTTTTAGTTTTATTTTTCGTAGCAGAACTTATTTGAGTTTGAAATGTTTGCGATCAGATCATTTTAGTTATCACTGATTATAATTTTCAGTCGATTTCTTTTACTTCGTTTAGAAATCTAGTTAGTTAGTCCTGGCTACCACCGTTGCAAATTATGTTCTTTCGGATCTCCCAAACTGATAATATATATTATATATTGCTCATGAAATTATTTTATACGCAGGCATGCAAGTAATATTAATTCATGTTACCACTGGTATATTAACAATTATTTTATCTTTCTTTTTTGTACCGATTTTATAAATCGAATTCGAAATTACTAACTTCCATCCATCTTCAAATGTCATCATGCTGCCAATCGAATTTCCTTAAGAATTACTTTATCTTCGCAATATTAATATTAGGGAATAATGTGTTTTCTATTATGCTAGCCATTGAATTTGATTATATCATGCAAACTACACAGAGATATTGTTTAGAAAAAGATCATTATCCTTGGATGATCAGAAACCTCCTTGAGATTTCTTGGGATGCATTTCAACTTTTATATGTGAATTGCAAAGAATGAAAGTCGAAACAAATATGAGCCAGATTGAAACAAAGTACATGCTTGCGGGATAAAGTGTAAATAATTAATCTACTCCGTGCCTGATGACGGTAACGATTAAAGATGCTAAGTAGTCGATTATTTCGAAACTTCGGTTCAATTAGCATTGGCCCTTGTAGTATTACATTTTTTGAATATAGAATGTGATGACGTTTTTTGCAAGGCAAAAAAAAAATCTGTTGTCAAAAGTTTGACATCGTTTCGCTTGTTTGAGAAGCTATTTTCATTTGAAAGAGGAACATGTTGATGCCGAAAAGTTGACGTTTGAAACATAAATAAGTATCGTTCAGGTCTATGAATTCAAAAGTGTAATGCACCATTAAAAACTTATTTCTTAAATAATACATTTAAAAAATAATGAGTTGAATAATAAAAAATTTGCTTATATAAATTTTTTTATCACTTATTTTATTTTTCTTTAATTTTTTTATTTTCTTCTATTTTATTTCTTCATAACTATTTTATCCATCCATTTTTAAATACAAATAGACAATGTGACATATATATATATATATAAATTAAAAAATATAATAAAAAATATTTCATCTATGTAATAATAACATGAGAGAATAAGATTTTAAAAATTGAAAAATGAGGGATAAATACCATTAAAAATAAAAAAACTTATTTTACCAGTATAAAATATAATTACTGTGTGTGAGAGATAAAGATGGGGAGATTAATTTTATTTAAGATATTAATAATTTCCTGTCTTTTTCATTAGTTTTGTTGAAATTAAAAATATAATATTTTGATGGTTCAGTCACTCCACGTCATCCTTCATAATTAATATGAAAAAACTATCGAAAATATTTAAAATCTCATCCATCCACATTGCATCCCATCCCATACGAACAAAGCTCGAAATTAATCCCGAATTCAATATTAATCCACATCATGTTTTGCTTAAATATTTTGATGACCAGCATAAGGAATAATACTGCGTTTGTACATTTTCGTACGCTTCTTATACAAAATATATCATCAGGTTTAATGATGTAGCACTGGAAGTCGGGAAATTCGAAATCTAGACTAATTAATCATGGCGATAGCAGCAGAAGTCCTTTTGCCATTGCTGATCCTTCTACAAGTTTCATCCACTTGTTCAAGGGCAGACAACCCCGTGACATTCCCCCTTCCATCCAATTGCCTGACGAGCTGCGGCAACATCACCTTCCAGTACCCTTTTGGCGTCGGCGGTGGCTGTTTCCGGCCAGGCTTTGATCTCGTCTGCAACACTGCCGACACAACTCCTCCCAAGCTCTTCTTGGCCAACAACACCATCGAGGTTATCCACCAAATCACTATCCAGTACAACTTCGTTTATATCAGTGCCCTGGTCGCCGTCATGGGCATCCAAGAGAATTACACGTACGCCTCGTCGACATCTCTGGTGAACAGTCCGTATAGGTTCTCGCCGTTCAACAACAACTTTTGGGTGATTGGCTGCAGCGCCGTTGCCTCGCTGGTGGACCTAACGAACAACAACACCATTGTGACATGCGTAACCACTTGTCCCAACGGAGGCTTCGAACTTGGATACGATGTCAATCAGACGTATTGCAAAGGCGTTGGCTGCTGTTACTTTCAATTAGGCAACTCTTTGATATCTTACAGCATCCGTATATCCCGGACAAATCAGGCCCCGGGGGTTAATGCATCAAGCGTCAAGGCCTTCATCGGCAACGACTTGGGTCCAACATTTTTCAGCAACAAAACGATACCTTTGGCTGTTCTATCCTGGAACATCAAATTGCGTGAGGACCAGACTTCCTGCAAAGATGCAAAGAAAGAACAAAAGAGCTACGCCTGCCTTAGTCAAAACAGCGATTGCGACGATGAATCCTTTGATTATACTAATATTTCCGCGTTCCGGTACACAGGCTACTATTGCAAATGTTTGGCTTACCAAGGCAATCCATACATCCCTGATGGCTGCCATGGTACGTGATAACCTCTTCTCCCCACGCCCGCCCCACCCACCCAAATAGTAGCTTCAAAGGTCTCTTAAAAACACGCTACATTCATATGTATGAAATCTGATCCGATTTGATAAATTACAGATCCCTCCTCCACGACACTTCCATCAAGTGACTGCGCAACCACATGTGGAAACATCAGCATTCCATTTCCATTCGGATTGAAGAAGGGCTGCTACAAGGACACATCGTTTTCTCTACTGTGCAACCAAACGTTGAATCCTCCAGTTTTACTTTTCAATCTGAGCTATTCCTTCAGCGGTAAAGTTACCAACATCATGCTGGACGAAGGGCAAATAGAAGTTAGTTCAGTCGACAATTCCAACTTTATGTCCAGCTCCTCTAAGCCTTTCGCATTCTTCCAAGAGCGAGCAGTTTTCAAATGGGTAATCGAATATGAAACTTGTGAGGTGGCCATGCAGAACCTCAGCAATTTTGCTTGTCGTAGCTTGCATAGTACATGTCTCAATACAAACCTTACAACCGGCTTCAGCAAGCGTACGCGTACAGGGTATATTTGCAAATGCTTGGATGGCTTCCAAGGGAATCCATACCTTCCAGGTGGATGTCAAGGTACTTTCCAACCGCAGCTTGTAGGTTGAAGAACATTCTTTTATGAAGTCACACAACGGCAACACACAAGCACACGAAGGCTTATAAAATGCTACAAGATTATCATTTATTTTTATAGCAAGTTAAAATCTTGTAATATATGGGATTCCTACATGACTTTCTAACTTCCTACAATATTATCATTTTTAAATCGAACTGACTTTTTGTTTTCTATAATATGGTTGCTTGTTAGATATCAACGAATGCCAGAGTCCGGAAAAATATACTTGCTATGGAGATTGTGTTAATTTAGTTGGGAACTACACTTGCAATTGTCCACCAAGGATGGATGGTGATCCTACAAAAGAACCATGCATCTCTCACAAGAAACTTGGTCTTGTCACAGGTAAGTACATATGCTATTTATCTTATAAGATTAAGATATAGATAACTCATAAAAAATTTGAGAAAACTTGCAGGTGTTATCATTGGTGTATGTGTCGGCTTTGGTATATTACTTGTAATTATAACATCAATTTTTGCTATTGGTAAATGGAAGAAGATACATCAAAAGAGAATTAGGATGAGACACTTTCATCAAAATCATGGATTACTTCTTCAACAACTCATTGCTTCTAATGATGTTGTTGCTGAGAAAACAAAAATATTTTCTTTAGAAGAACTTGAAAAGGCTACCAACAACTTTGATACTTCAAGGATTCTTGGCCATGGTGGACATGGAACAGTATATAAAGGAATTTTATCCGATCAACGCGTGGTCGCAATTAAGCGGTCAAAAATCACAATAAAAGCTGAGATAGATGAATTCATAAATGAAGTTACTATTCTTTCTCAAATCAATCATAGAAATGTGGTGAAACTTTTTGGATGTTGCTTAGAGACTGAAGTTCCTTTACTAGTGTATGAATTCATTTCTAGTGGAACTCTTTTTCATCACCTTCATGATCAAGAATGTAAGTCAACACTTTCATGGAGAGATCGCCTTAGAATTGGCGCAGAAGCTGCTGGAGCACTAGCGTATTTGCATTCATCAGCCTCCATATCTATTTTTCATAGGGATATGAAATCATCAAATATATTATTGGATGAATATTACACTGTGAAGGTATCAGACTTTGGAGCTTCAAGATTCATTCCACTGAATCAAACTCATGTATTCACTGCTATACAAGGCACATTCGGATATTTAGATCCTGAATACTATCAGACATGTCAACTAACCGAAAAAAGTGATGTGTATAGTTTTGGCGTAATTCTTTTGGAGCTTTTAACGGGGGAAAAACCAATCTATTCCACACAAAATGGGGAAGAGAGGCATTTGGTGATGCAATTTCTTCACGCATTAAAAGAGAACCATCAATTTGAACTTTTTGAGGCACGAGTTGTAGAGGAAGGGATGATAGAAGAGCTTGATGAAGTTGCAAATCTTGCAGAGATGTGTCTCAAGTTAAAAGGTAGTGAAAGGCCCACAATGAAAGAAGTGGAAGTGAAGTTGCAATTCTTACTTAAGACTGAATCACAAAGAAGAGCAAAAGAAATTCCACCAAGTGAATCAGAAATGGAGCCTCTTCTATCACACAACTCTAACTCTTTTTCTAGTCTACCTATAAGTACAGTGCGGTCAACAAGTAATAATACAAGGAATTATAGTCTGGAAAGAGAGTTGGTGGCTTCACTAGGACACCCACGATGAGTAAAAGATGTGTTACATTAATCAATTTTAGATTTGGATAGTTTTAATATTGCTTGTTCACTTAAAGTTTCACTAATATGTATTGATCGAACATTTGTGTTTGAGTTGTTATTACATGTGTAGTTGTTTTGTGTGCAAGTACTCGTAAGAAAAGTGAAAGGTATGCAAACTTTAGTTTCTGGATGTAATATGTCATTTGAGTTTAGGAGTTGTATGGTTGTCTTTTGATTTTTGGAGCTGTTTGGTTGAGAAATAAGTTATAGAATATTTTGATATGTTATATCTTATATTTATATAAAGCTAATCAACAAGTAGTCGTTTCAAAGTGTTCTAATTTCACCAATACCTTTTATCTTTTTTCTAACATTTTTAGAAGCTTTGTTATTTTCCTTCTTTTGCACACAACACATTAAACGACTTGCTATAGTTATCTTTTTATTTTACGTTGTTAAATGATTGTTCGGGCTAACTAATAAGTAATAAATGATTGTTAAATGTCAGTTACATGCCAATTAAAATCTCCCATGACGGTTAATATAACAACTATCTTATTAAATGACTTGCTATAGTTATCTTTTTATGTTGCTGAATGATTGTTCGGGCTATGTTATCGACATGAAAATGTCGTGAAACGCCAAACGTTCCATTGCCCAAACGTTTGATGTTCGATTTTCTTCCTACATTTTAAGGAGGCCTCCTGGCACTACCTCCTCCCGCGCCTCCCGAGACCCCTCTCCCTCACTCCCCTTCTCCACTGAACCGTCAGTGCTTGCACTGCTTCCTCCCTTCGACCCCTCTCCCTCACAACTCACTAATACAGGCTGCTATTTTTATGGCCCTAAGATGCACCCCCTCATCGGATCCTTGCTCCTTGCTAGCCTTCTACAACAACTGCCACCGATTGTTGTTGGAATTTGAAGGTTTCAAATTTCAAATATATTACTTTGTGAACATTAAAAATGAGTTCATACTAATTAGTTCAGTATAAAATATAACATCACATCTTTTCATCAAAGTAAGTGTTACAATATTGAATGAAAAGGCATGTTCACATGTGTTACAAGTGAAATGGTGTCATGAATGAGTTATCTCATCAATGAAAGGATATTCTTAGATGAAGAGTCGCATCACTTCATAAGTGAAGAGATATGTTCACAATTGAATAGGTGTGTTCATATTTCAAGAGTTATATTCACACTTGAATAGATGCATCATTTCATCTTAAGACGTATCCCTTGATATGTGTTCACATACTAATAAATGTGTCCTTTCATCATAAGGTGTGTCCTTAACTAATAGGTGTGTCTTTTGGACGAAAAGACACTAGACACATCCTTTCATGAAGCATCATTTCAAACCTATAAATAAGTTTCTCCTTCTTGCATTTTTCTATCATCATATGATTCGATAGCAATTAAAAGTGATGAGAAGCAATGAACATGTGATGGGTACTATCACTACAAGAAATTTACCTTTTACCGACGGTCCGAACCATCGGTAAAATGGCCAGATCCGTCGGAAATCATGATTTCCGACGGTTCTTTCGACGGACAGTGTCCGTGCAAAAAAGGGGCGTCGCAAATAGTTTGCGACGGTTTATTCCGAACCGTCGGTATTACAGACGGTCTAGCTGGCGGGCGCGGCAATCGAACATTGAGTATCGACGGCACGAACCGTCGATAATATCGATGGTTAGGACCGCCGATATATATCGACGGCACGAACCGTCGATAGTATTGACGGTTCGTGCCGTCGATATTTATCGACGGCTTAAACCGTCGATAGTATCGGCGGTTCATGCCGTTGATATCTATCGGTGGCTTGAACCGTGGATACTATCGACGGTTTTAACCGTCGATATATATTGGCGGCTTTAACCGTCGATAGTATCGATGGTTCAAACCGTCGACAATCTTGTATCGACGGTTTTACTCGTCGGCTACGACCGTCGATAATGCTGTACCGACGGATATAACTGTCGGTAAGTATCGAAAAAATCCGTTGAAGATTGTAATATTTCAGCTGTTTTCGACGGACAGGACCTCGGAAACATAAAAAAAATTTTAAAAAAATGGTGAATTTTAAATGTCCGAACAGATAATACAACACATTTGATTCACAGATAATAGATTTCGCAGATTCACATATAATAGATTCACAGATTCACATCATAGATAATTCAATTACATCACATCACAGATAATTCACATAATCCAAACATGAAACAAATTGAACATCACATAATCGAAACATCTGCTAAAAATTCGGCATAACGTCTTGGGCACGATGAAGAGCTAAAGTTCAATTCGCATAACGTCTTGGTCGCAAAACATCACTGCACAAAATTGAAATAGAGTAACATCACTACAGAAAGTTATAACATATGAAAATGCAAAAAAAACATGATTTCGGATTTGAAATCTATTGAAGAGTAAAATCTAAAGGGCGCACTAATTTGAATCTAAAATTTAAAATATAAAAACATAATTTGAATCTAACATCAACATAATTTGATAAATTCAATAGAAGATGCATAAACTAACAAGCTAACGCTGAATCTCAAAATTGAAGTAAAATCAAATCTTGCATCCAAAATAATAGATAGAGGCATATGAGTTTTAATCATCATTACAATTTAAATCGAAAATGCCAAAGTTATCATTAAAATAAGGTTGCTAAGTTTTTTCCTATGATTTCATGCGGTGATCAGGAAGTATGTTGAAGTTCATGACCAATCAGAAAAAAATAGGAAACATAAACTACAAGTATATTTATTTATACTGATCATGAAGTATATGTACATTTACATGATCCAGCTGTCTGCACTCCATTTCCGGTGAAAACTTTGAAAGTCTACGGACCTAACTGAAAGGGACGAAGAGTAAAATCTAAGTTAGTACCCATGTTGATGTCAAAGTACATATGAATCTAATGAATATAATGAATCTACAGAATAAAGCAAATTCCAAAAATAATTATGTACTACCTCGGCGTCATCGTCGTTCAATTCACCACGCATGAAGGCACGCATCATTTTCTTCATTTCAAGCCTGTTACGACGTTCACGTTCTTCGAATTCCTTTCTGACCTCTTCCCTAATCTTGATGGTCACCTGATCCACAATTTCTTGCATACCAGAAGGAGATGAACCTGAAGTAGTTCGTCGACCATATCCAATATTTGTGTCACTCACAGAAGATCCGAGGCCATAAATGCGACCCTTTTTCACACCGACGTGATCCGTCCAAAGTTGTCTTGGGGTCAACAGTGTGGTCCCCTCCTACGTGACTTGCGTAATATGATCAACTTCTTTTGTTTCATAAGACTCCTAAAATATAAAGAAAATACAAAGAAGCGGCAAAAATAATTAACTACAAACGACGACTAGGTGATCGACTTCAAAGTTTTGTTAATTAACTATTAACTTGCAATTTAGAAAAAAATAAAGGCACAAAAATTTACATATATATGTCTCCCGAGCATAATCCGAAACCCATTCTTTGTTCTTCTTCTGATGAGTTCGGAGAAATATTTCGTCCTGAGTAGGTGGTCTACCCGTCTCTTTCTCCTGCAATGAGATAATATTTTAAAATTTGTAACTTAAAGTATAATATTCTCTCGACACTTACCATTTTCTTAAAGTATAATATTTCGTCCTGAGTTCGGAGAAAGACCTTATCATTTTCTTAGCAATTGTGCTCGTGGATACACATCCGCCCAAATGCAAGCACGCTCCCAGGTCAGACTCTGGACTGGTTTTTGCTTTTTCGCATTTCAATTTGTACTCCTCGGTGGACCACTTTCCTAGCAAATCGATCCAAACGGCCTCGGTGATCCAATTAGGTCGTTCTCCGTCAGCTCGAGCTTCAGAAAGCATCGCGAACAATCTCTTCGAGCACCGAGAGTTAAAAGCCTTCCACATTTTTTCCGTATGCTCGGGCTCCCACCACACATCAGCCTGTATGTGTTTAAAATTAATTAATGTATTACGAAGAAAAATTTTAATGATCATGTTGGCTTCTAATGATACCTGAAATTCATTAAATAGCATCTGTCTCGTAGCATAAGGAACTTCCCTCCATGTAAGCCACGCTTCAGTATACCTATGTCACAACACTTTAGTAACTGCCGCAACCGCTGGTTTCGACGGTACAAACCTGGAAGGACACAGAATTATAAAATATCATTGCTGAATCAAAGCATGAATAAGGATTCGATATACATAAAATGACACTTACCCTAAATTTTCATCTGGCTGCACGTATGCTTTGTAAATACGATTTGACGAAGCCTGGTCTGAGCCTTCCATGGAACAACGAGCTCTGACAGGTTGTTGTGGCAATTGTGTATCCAAGTCCGCAATATTAGTGTGAGAGGAAGGACCCGGCGGAGGAGAAGAACGTTCTATTATGCGAATGCCCGTGGCTGATCTAGGAGCCGATGGAGGAGAAGAACGATCTGTTATGCGAATGTCCGTTACTGATATAGGAGCCGACGGAGTACTGAGAGCTCTAGGGACGACCTACTCCTTTCCTTTGTTTTTACTTTTAACAAATTGATACATTTGCATAGTACAAAATTTATTCCAAGTCAAATTCACAATTGATAAAAATCTCAAATGTCACAACGTATCGACCTGACTATGTTCGGCTACGTCTTATGTTGCATCTTGAGGAACGAAATTGTACGTATAACTCGAGAACTAATTCCTAATATCCGGAGGCGCTTATAAAAAATAAACAAATTAATTCGAATAAGCTTTTGCGTAAAATTCTTCTGATCATTATTTCAAACACTCACGAGATGGTAGCGAATATAAGAATGCATCGTCCGCGTCAGGCATCCATCGATCCGATTATTTGTCCACATGCATCGCTAACGCCTCAAACAAACTATTGCCTCAAACAAAATGAAAATGAGTCGTAAATGAACAATCCATAAGATGACAACAGTCGTAATAAAATATCCTAGTCGTAAGCTAAAAAAAATGATAATTCGTGACGACAAGTAATAATACCATTACTCATCATTTGAGTTTCCACATGACTGGTATCCATCATCATCATCATCATCAGAAGTTGTCGTAGTTTCAAATTCATCTTCGTCCGAGCCGTTTTCATCATTTTGTATGTCAGAGTTATCGAAGTCTTCAAATACATGTTCTGAATCCTGTAGATCGTTGACTAATTCGATGTCGACAATAGGGGCCACAGAAGTCTGCGAGTCATCTTGAAAGGCACATTGCAATGCACCATCAACTTCTATCCTGCTTCTTGCCTTCGTCTTTATTACAACCCACCATTGTGTTTTGTCCCTGGTCTTCTCCGGATATGGCACATAATATACTTGTCTTGTAGAAGACGGAATAATGAAAGGATCAAAACGATCATAACACCTATTGTGACGTATTTCAACTATTTTGAAATCTTTGTGAACTCGCATTCCTCTCCTTTCCTTTGGATCAAACCAATTACACTCAAATAATGTGACTTTATTACCTCTAGTATATTGCAGCTGAATAATGTCCTTGAGAATACCATAGTTGTCACGCTCATTTTCTCCGTTCGTGGATCCCACGACACATACTCCACTGTTCACGATTTTCTTCCCGATCGACCAAGTTTCAGTGTGAAACTTATAACCATTCACAAAATACACCGACCAACTTTTCACCTCTCGAGTCAGTCCCCATGCCAAATTATGGAGACCAGACGCCGTGCCGGTACTGAGAACCTAATATTAAAATAAATGAGTATAGTAGACGCTGAAGACATCAAATTATTTAGAATATTTTGAGAATTACCAGTTCCTTAAACCACGGTGCGAAGTCATTCTCGATTCTATCTTGTACATGTTGTTCATGGACATTGTAGTCTTGCAAGAAAGCACTATATACAAAGTGATGGCTAAATCAAAATGTTGTTTGGGAAGACGTTAAAAAAAAGAACGCATGAATATTAAACTTACTTAATGTAGCCTTGCACCTCCAGCGTGTTTAGAAGGACATGATTCGTGGCAGACTTGAATTCTGCATCAACGAGCCATCTACTCCTTGGCTTTCCAAAATGTCGTCCTAACTTATTGAAGAGCGACAAAGATGCCACATCAGACTGTTCTTCTGGAACTTCATCATTTGGTCCTCGCACACTTAACATGGGACTCGAAGTAGTAAGAACAGAAGTATGAAATCTCCTGAATCATATACGCTTCACATATGGATCATTCGATACGTGATTTTTATTCGATTGAGATATCTTTCAAAAGGATACATCCACCTATATTGTACTGGTCCACCTACCCTTGCCTCATATGGCAGATGAATAGGTAAGTGCTCCATGGAATCAAAGAATCCTGGTGGAAATATTCGTTCCAACTTACATAATATTATCGGAATATTATGTTCCAATTGGGTCATATTTTCCACCATTAATGTTGTAGAACATAATTCTTTGAAGAATTGACTCAACTCCGTTATCGGCTTCCAAATCTTGTCCGGGAGTGAAGAAAAAGCAGTAGGAAGCAAAGTTTTCATGAATATGTGACAGTCATGACTTTTCATGCCAAACAAACGCAAGTTATTCATGTCCACACATCGGGTCAGATTTGATGCATAACCATTCGGCATTCTCAGCTCTTGGATCCAGCGACACACTTGAGTATTCTGCTCCTTAGTGAGAACATAACTTGCCTTTGGTTTAGATAATCTTTCGTTAGGTAAAATCACTACGTGCAACTCTGGCCTTCGACAGTACTCCTTCAAATCTAGTCTCGCATTTAGGTTGTCTTTTGTTTTGCCCTTAATGTCCATTACGGTGTTGAATACATTTTCAAACATATTTCTCTCAATGTGCATGACGTCCAAATTATGACGTATCAAACAATCAGACCAATAAGGTAAATCCCAGAATATACTTCGTTTGGTCCAGTTATGGCAAACACCGTACTCATTGTATGTGACATTTGGGTCGTCAACAATTCTGCATAAAGCATTGACAATGTGACGTAATTGAGCTCCTGAGCGTCTGACCGGAGCCATGTCTTCTACAAGCCTATTCCATCGAAATGTGTTTCGGTTATTTTTGTACGGATGATCAGCTGTAAGAAAGCGTCTACGACAATCAAACGAACTATTTTTACCCCCATTTCTCAAAGTGAACTTATCTGAGTGTTTTATGCAACATGGACAAGCTAATTTTCCTGCGGTCATCCAACCAGACAACATCCCGTAGGCAGGAAAGTCATTAATGGTCCACAATAAGGCAGCTTTCAATGTGAAATTTTGTTTGGTCGACACATCATAAGCGACGATACCATCCCACAGTTATTTTAGCTCGTCTATTAAAGACTGTAAATACACGTCTATCTTATGTTTAGGACTCTGAGGACCAGGAATAATGCATGTCAAAAATATATAAGGTGCGGACATACAAATCTCAGGTGGCAAATTATAAGATGTTATTATGACCGGCCAACATGAATAAGGAACTGAAGTCTAACCATCTGCACATAATTCGAGCCTTATGTTTATTTCGTCCCTAGCAAAATCAGGATGCTTACGATCAAATTGTTTCCACGCTTTACCATCCGATGGATGAAGCATGACACCTTCAGAAGTATTATTCTATGCATGCCACTTCATTTGCGACGCTGACCCTATAGACGAGTATAGTCTTTTAAGCCTTGGAATAAGAGGCAAATAATGCATTCTTTTTACAGCCAATTGAGACTTGTTAGTCACTCTATATCGTTCGGACCCACAAAATTTGCATTCATTTAGATTGATGTCCTCGCCGTAATATAACATACAACCATCACGACAACAATCTATTTTAGTTGAGCCAAGACCAAGTTTACTGACCAATTTTTTTGTCCTATAAAAATTTTCAGGAATACGAGCCCCAGTTGGTGTGGCCTCTTTTAAGATATCTAGAAATGCATCAAAACATGCTTGTAAAATGTTGTGGTCGGCTTTCAGATTCAACAATCTAACAGCAAGTGATAGTTCTGAATGACTTTCACACCCAGGCCACAAGGGTTGACTCGATGCGTTGAGTAAGTCATAAAAATCTCTTGCTTCTGGATTTGGTGCCTCTTCATTCGGCTCAAATCTGATATTGCCATACTCAGTTGCAGTTGCGTCATAAACTAACTGTTCATATTGCAAAGTAAATGTTGGTTCAGGATTGACAAAATGAAGACCTGGATTTGGGACGCTTGTCGAAGGCGCTCCTTCGCCTAAATCATCCCATTGCCAATAATTCGATTTGAATCCCTTTCTATATAAGTGAACTTTGACAGTCTCTATCGTCTGTAACTTTGTGCTAGCACATTTCAAAAACAAGGACACCTAATTGTTCCCTCCCGCTGTATTGTAAAGATTGACAAGCCACAGTAACATAATAGTCAACGCCATCTATGAATTATTGTGTCAAGCCTCTACGACCAGGATTATTCCTATTGTACATCCATCGACGATCGTTCAAGTATGTGGCCATAATGACTGCATTATTTGCAAATCATCAAAAATTTCAGTGATACAAAATTGTATAAGGAAAGAAAAAAAGTTACTGAAACAACTGAGGAAGAATAGATTGTTTACTAATATTTACTAATCATACTGCCAGGTATAGAGATAGCATACACATATACACGTGTACATTGACTCTATGTAATCAATCGACTTATTGCTATTTTGGTTGTCATCTCAATTTAAGGTAGAGATTGCATGTATTTTAAGGTCGTCCATCTGAATTTTATCTTTTTTTTCTTATGTACACTATTTTTAAAAGAAGGTGTTACTGAAGGGCACTTTTACTGTGAATATTACTAATGAAACTACAGTTGCACTTGTTTCAATGGCATTGAGCTTGGTTGACTACATTAGTCCTGGCAGCACTCAGATGTCAATTAGTGTTTTAACAAAGATGGCTAAACCATGGTTGGTTCATTCAAATGGAAATAAAAAGAGTAATTTATTATCTCTTGCATATATAAAATTAAAAGAGTAATAAGTTAATTAATTGTGGCGAGAGTTGGTGCCCGAGAAGAGGAAGTGGAAAGGTGCATGAACTAGTCATCGTCAACATGACATAATCACGTCCGGCTTATATTGTGAATATGTAGGTCAAACTATATATTGTATACACACGCAAAAATACATGTACATGTGACATTTTTTTTTCAATTTGTCACATTCGTAAGTTAAAAGTAATGAACATGTATAAAGAAATGAAGGAATCTGGTGTGACTCCTGATAAATTGACTCTAATCATTTTAATCAGGAACCTTGAAAAGGCTGGGGAGAGAGAACTTGCCTCTAATATAAGGAAAGAATGGGCTGAATATATGGATTATCCTGAGAAATTCCTTGAAGAAATTGAGAAGAAATAAGTGAGTATCTCTACTTCAGATCTAATATCATTTGCATTATTGGTAAGTACATTACTCCCTCTAATATGATTAGCTAAGTATACCTTTTATCACCAATATGAAACTTGTGTCAATTTATTACGAAGGAAAGATAGTAACTTTCAAGAAGGAATATAAACACGATGAATATAAACTACAGTTTGTGTGTGATCCACTAGAAACAAATGCTTCACTACTTCACTATTAGCATGGGAAGATCATACATTCAAATGAAATTATATGCAAGGTGTTTCAAATGCTAGCAAAAAGAAAACGATATACTGCGTATCAGCTTATACTGAACGAAAAAAGAATCTATATAACAACCAGTAACATAGGTGGTAAGAGTAATATTTTCAAATTCGGACCGACAAGAACTCAATAGGCAAAAGAGAAGCTAGATCTTGTTGTTCCAAGAATATTACTCTTCCCTAGAATTGTGTACTGGTCTGCAAAACACAAGCCAGAAATAGGAAATCAGAATATTACTCTTCTCATGGAAGGAAGGAATCCGGCCGCCCTCCGCGCGCCGCGGCCGGATCCCGCCGTTTGACGGAGGGCGGCCGGATCTGGCCGCCGCGTGCGGATCGGAGAGCGGCCGGATCTGGCCGCAGCCGCCTGGAGGGCGGCCGGATCTGGCTGCCGCGCGAAGGGCGGCCGGATCTGGCCGCCGCGCGCGGAGGGCGGCCGGATCTGGCCACCGCACGGAGGGCGGCTGGATCTGGCCGCCGGAGAGAGCAAGCGGTGCGGGGATCGGACCTACCTACGCCGGAGGTTCTAGTCGGCGGCGGAAGCTTCGGGCGGCAGCGAACGCGGGAGGTGGCCGACGGCCGGACGAATTGCGGACGAAACGGCGTACGGACGTATCGGCGGACGAACGTTGAAAATGAACAAAGTGAGAGTGGGGTCGGGTATTTATATAGCCACTTTTCGACGGTCGAAACCGTCGCAACATAGGTAAATATAATATTATATTAATTCGAGTTTCGACGGCTCGAATCCGCTGAAAAAACCATCGAAAGTTTCGACGGTTCTCCAAACCGTCAAAATATCGACGATTTTAGCCGTCGATATATTTAATAATAAATTTCCAAGAGAAATTAGTTTGCGTAAACTATAAATTTCCATTTTCGACGGTTGAGACCGTCGAAAACAATTAAGCTAGAATATTTTATTTAATAACATTTCGACAGGTATGACCGCCGAAATATCGACGGTTGCTTTGAACGTCGCATATTTCGACAGTCAAAACCGTTGATAAGTTCATACCAACGTTGAAATATTGCGACGGTTCAGAACGCTGGAAGTTTCGACGGTTAGGTAAACCGTCGAAACTTTCGACGGTCTGAACCGTCGAACTGCCAACATTTTTGACGGAAGCTTTCGACGAATTCTGAATCGTCGAAAGTTTAGACGGCTAAAACCATCGAAAAATACCCGACAATAATTTCGACGGTTTGGAAGATCCGTCGAAAAAATCATCGGTATTTCTGATGGATGTCGGACCGTCGAAAATGAACCGTCGAAAATCCGACTTTTTCTTGTAGTGTATGTGTACAACACATGAAAATGCATTCAAGTCATTGCAAATTACTAGAATAAGAGACTGAGTTCTTCAACAGTTGCTAGTTGGCGAACTTCGTGACTTTGTTGTATCCTGAGAGTATTATCGTTGTAAGACCAATAGCAAACTTCGTGTTGGGACAAATAATTCTCTAAATATAGTGATTCGTCGTGCCTCGAAGTATTGATCTTCGTTTATTCTCTTTTCATCTACCCACTATTTCCAACAGTTGCTGGACTGGACCGACTGGTACATCGATTTGTTGGCTGCCTCGCCCACACAGACCTTTGTCGTGCAGCGCCTCAACGCCGGCCGCACCATCTTCATGGCCAACCCCCGACAATTTGTTGAGCACATCCGCCAACTACCCCAATGGTGAACCTTCCACCAAGCTCCACGGCGACCTCCTTGGCTGCAGCATCATCCATCTCTGGCATGGCTAGCACAAGCTCGCCTGCCACGAGTTCGCCACTCGCTCCCTCCACGAGTTCATCGTCGAGGCCCTTGACCACGAGGCCCACAGCCGGATGCTACCCATCTTGTCCTGCGCCGTAGCGGGCCGCCGCACAGTCGACGTGTAGAACTTGCTCCGTTGTTTTGCCTTCGACACCATCTCTAGGGTTTCCCTGGGGGCTGATCCGGGTTTCGTCGACCCATCGCTGCTGCGGTCGGAGTTCGTGGACGTGTTCGAGGTTGCCGCGGCCATCAGCGCTATGCGCAGGATGTCGCCCATTCATGCGGTTCACGCCCTCGGAGTAGGGTCGGAGAAGATGCTCCGTGACACTATGCGGGTCATCCACAAGTTTGTCACAGAGTTCATCCATGCGCAGAAGGAGCTGGAGCTGGGGATGGTCCGTGACAACCTCCTCTCGAGGCTCATCTCTGGAGGTCACGGCGAGGAGGTGATCTGAGACATGATTATCACCTTCATCATGGCCGGCTGGGAAACAACGTCCGCCACGCTGACGAGGTTCTTTTGGGTCCTGTCTAGCCGCCCGGAAGTCAAGGAGGTGGCCCAGGCCGACGGGCGATTGGACTACGAAACTTTGGACGGGCGTCGCAATCGTCGATCTTTTGAAGGTTGCAACCATCGCAAATAATTTTTTAAATATAAAAAAAAATTAGCGGCCGGATCGGGCCGCGGCCAGCTCCGGCCGCGGCCAAATCCTGCCGCCCGTGGCCGATCAGGCCGCAAGCTGGTCGATTTGGCCGCTAGGACCGGATCCGCCGCCAGGCGGCCGGATCCGAACGCCCGGCTGCCGATCCGGCCGCTGGAGGTCCGATCCGGCCGCCTGGAGGCCGGATCCGGCCGCTGGGGTCCGGATCCGAATGGCCACGACCCGATCCGAACGGCCACGGCCGAATCCGGCTGCCAGCGGTGAGATCCGGCCGACAGCGGCCTTTGGCCAGAGAGAGAGACACCGGCGTGGAGCCGGAGAGAGAAAGAGAGAGAGACGCCGGCGCGAGAGAGGGTCGCCGGTGCGGCCGGTGCGGGAGAGGGTCGCCGGCGCGGAAGGGTCGCCGGCGTCCGACGCCGGAGAGGGTCGCCAGTGCGGGAGAGGGTCGCCGGCGTCCGGCGCGGGAGAGGGTGCTCGCGGCCGGGAGAGAGAGAAAGGAGAGGAGGGAGAGAGAGAGGAGTGGAGGGAGGAGGGAGAGAGAGAAGAGGGAGGAGGAGGAATATATATAAAGGGAAAAAGTGGAAAGAAAGCGGGAAAAGGGAAAAAAAGCGGAATAACGAAATTTTAATTACCGACGGTTTCGGCCGTCGAAAACGTAAATATTAACTATTTTTATAATTACTGACGGTTGTGACCGTCGAAAATATATTTAGTTATATATAATATTTATTTTTTATTTTACCGACGGTTTGAACCATCGGTAATCGTTACCGATGGTCAAAACCATCGGTAATTGCGACGGTTTGGACCGTCGCTAGTTATATTAATAAAATACTCTTTATATGATATTATTATACATTTATCGATGGTTACGACCTTCGAAAATTGCGGCAGATTTTGCGACGAATGGATATCCGTCGGAAATATCGACGTTCCTAATCGTCAAAAAATTAAATAATAATATAAAAAATATATAATTTAATTTTTCATTTCCGACGGTCGTAACCGTCGAAAAATCCGTCAGAAAAATTAAATAATAATATAATAAATTACATAATTTATTTTTTTATTTTCGACGGTCGTGACCATCAAAAAATCCGTCAAAAAAATTTAATAATAATATAAAAAAATACATAATTTAATTTTTTATTTCCGACGATCGTAACCGTCAGAAAAGTCGTCAGAAATTGCGACGGATGGATATCCGTCGGAAATATCGACGTTCTTAATCGTCAAAAAATTAAATAATAATATAAATCATTTCCGACGGTCATAACCGTCGAAAAATCCGTCGGAAACGGAACCGTCGAAAAAACTGTCGCAAATTGCGACGAATTTATAATCGTCAAAAATTATCCGTCGAAAAATCGTGATTTTCTTGTAGTGAAAAATATATAAGTATATTTTTTATATATTTATATTTTAAAATTTATTTAAATTGCTCGAAGCACAATGAGTTTGCCTAGTTATGATATTATAACCAACACCTCATAGCATAGGCGCATTTCTTTCAACCTCATTAAAAAACCTACTTAGGAAAACATGAGATACTTACTTCTAATCTCATCTGAAAAATATAATTATTCTTACAAATGGCAAGAATATTATATTCCAATCATTAACATTTTCTTTAAAAAATTTATTATTTTTCATTTTTAATCAAATATTATTATATTAATATTTTGTCCTTATTATAATAATGGACATTAATTAGGTAGGATATTTTAATTATGAAAAGATATATTTTCAATTTTATTTTCTTTGAACCAAACATACAGTAGAATAAGATTATATTTACTTTTTTTTACAAAATATCATTATATTGTTTTATTACATTTAAATTTATTCTTCAACCAAATGACCTGTTGATGTATTTGTTTTAAGAATAAAGGTTAGAATAGAGCTCTATTCTGCTTTATTTTACCAGATAGATGAATTATTCTGAAGTAATGATAAGGAGTATTGTTGTCATCTTTAAAAATAGTTATACATATTAATAATTTTTTTGAGAGATAATTAATTTCAGGTAATTGCTTACTCTTGACTCATATTAAAAAAAATATTCCACTAAAATAAACACCTTTATCCCTAGATTAATTATCTTCAAACCTAACACTATCTATGTTAGAACCATGTATCTTATGTTTATCTAAATAACGTGAGCGTTTTGTTACATAACTTTAACGTTGAAAATAGATATCTACCTTGTGAAAAAAAAAGAAGAAAAAGATGCATCCTAGATTTTACTTGTGAGAAAAAAAAGGCGCATCCATTAATTAGCCGCATGGCCCATTTGCTAGGGAACTAATACTACAGGTAAATGTAGTTTGTAACATTTTTGGGTTAAATTTCAATCGGGCCTCAAAACTTTGTAACTCTCGAATTTTATTTCCATTAAGACCATCCTAGATTTTTTTTCCTCATATTTTGTTTGTGTAATTCAAAGTTTTTTCTTTTTAAAAATAATTAACAGTATAATTGTATGTACCATACTACCATGTACCTAAAATTGTGAAAAAAGAGAAGATCTTTGATGGAAGCGTAGGTATGGCCTATGTATATGAAGGTTAAGATTTTATCGTAATATACTCTCTTTTTTTCATAATAATTTTTTTATGACGATCTTCTTCGACCGTGAATGTTCCCTTGTTGATAAAAGGAATTTTACCATGTTAAATCTTCTATTTATTTTGTCTGCTTCATTTCCTTAATTATTTATCAATCCTCCGTTGTAATGCCTCCAATATGTCATTGCCATGTCATAAGACCCGACTTGAGGATCGCTACTAATAATGCTATGCTCTAACTAAAATATTGACTTTGACTAGTTCTTTGACCACTATACCATAGAAGAGGAAGACTTAATAAAACTATAACTAAATATATCAATAAGTGCAAAAGTCCAACAGATTATCTAATATGAATCATAATGTCAATAGCATTAGATGTTAAGGCAGAAGTTTAAAGTAAAGGGATGAGGACAATATCCTAAAACTATTCTATGTGAACATCACCATCACGAACATCGTCAGTCGTTTGAGCTTATCCTTCATTATTTTGATTACATGCATGATCAATGCAGGAGAAATAATAACACATGAGTTTCACAGCCCAACAGTTGGATAATAAACAAATAAATAAATAGTAATAATAAGTTAGTATAATCATAATCATAATCATAATCATCACTAGAATAATCAATGAAAAAAATCAAGGCCATGCTTAAATAAGAATCAATGGAACGTACTAATGCCATGCTCTAAGTATAATTAAATCCATGATCAATAGTATAAGTGGAATAATATAATACAATGCACTAAATAAGATCAATAGAACAAATCAACGGAAAAGATCAATATTATATTTTGGGTAGAATCAATAGAGTAAATCAAATAGTATGTCATGAATAAAATCAATAGGAGAATCAAGGCTATTGATGCGAAAATTGATAACAGTAAAGCTAGCAAGTACACTAATCGCTCAAGTAATAAAGTGAAAAGTATAAGTTGTCGATCACACAAGGAACTAGTTTACTTATCTATCAAATTTCAGAGGCTAATAGGAGACGACATAAGATTTTGGTTAAAAGTTGTGCAGAAGGTAAAAAATAATAGAAAAGTAAAATCTAGCACTAATGATGCATAGGTCCTTAAGATGATTTATAATGATAGGAACGATCTATAATTTTTGTAAAATCATAATTAAATATAAAGCTCAAATTTAGTTTTTAGACGGATTAAGAACACTAAAGATATAATCTTCTGCATGAATAAATCAACTATCGCAAGACATGAAAATATTCCGCACGAACATGCCTTCAGTTATTTTGAACTTAAGATGCAATATGTTGTAATCCCTAAGCTACATAATCGCCTACACGAGTCAATTCATGCAGATCACATAATCCAATATTCCGCATGATTTCTACTAAATTATGAATTGGATTGCTTTAACATAAAGTTAAGAATCGATTCGGACAGAAAATGATGAATTAAAGATTGATCACACTACACAGTCAATAATCATCCTAGAAATCATTAAACTCTGAAGAAAGGCATTACACACAGTAATCTTGTTCATAAAGACTAAACACTATAGAATCGCCTACACGAGTCAATTCATGCAGATCACATAATCTAATATTCTACATGATTTCTACTAAATTATGAATTGGATTGCTTTAACATAAAGTTAAGAATCGATTCGGACAGAAAATGATGAATTATAGATTGATCACACTACACAGTCAATAATCATCCTAGAAATCATTAAACTATGAAGAAAGGCATTACGCACAGTAATATGTTCATAAAGACTAAACTAATTATTTGATTAATCAAAAATCAGAAATTGTTCTTATAGTAAAACTCTTTCAACTAAAGCATAAAGGAAAAATTATAACTAATACCCTAGAGAACTACATTAGATAGATAAAGAATGAAAATCTAAAGTATCATCCCAACATAATGTAGAACAAGAAGTACTCTGCAGAAACGATGATAAGCCACTGCACAATCCTCGCACAAGTCTACTACACAGAAGTCTTCCCCTTCGTTCTTCAGAAGTGCTACTTTTATTATTGACTTGAAAGCTTCGGTTGCAGGTCCTAGCATGATCAACTCTGGCTGCCAGACGTCTCTTTTTATAGGGTCTCCGGTTTCCAAGTGACTTGAGAACAAACTGAAATATATTCCATGTGAAATAAGGTAAATTCGGAGTATCATTGGTTTTGAAAGTTTTGCCTTGTAAAATTCTGAGGTTTCTGGTCTAATTAATTTTCAAATGATCCTTAGGACATACGGTAGGAGTTGGAATTCTTGTGCGTTGAGAGTTCTTCTGAAAATATGTTTCTATGTCGAATTTCAAGTCTATCACGCCCCCTGAATCGGATTTAATGACCAAATCAGAGTTGAAGTTGGAATTTTCCTTGCCTTCACGGGGCGTGAGAGAGATATCACAGCCATAATTTAGGTAATTTTCTCGTCGATATTGCGACTTGTGTTATTTTATGGCCCGTAACAACTTGCTAACGGCCCGTGAGCTCGAGTTTAAGTTCCTTGGTCATTCTATGATACCCATGAACAATATGTGGCGCCCCGTTAAATATAAGTCTTGAAATTTCTTGAGCGTATAACAGCTCGTGACGAGTCGATCACGGCTCCTTAGTTGATGTTTGCTAATTCCACACTTTTTGTGATGTCCGTGAGAATAATATAATGGCTGGTGATGATAATCTCTAGGGAGCGTAATGGCCCATCACTAGTATCTCAAGGCCCATTAAAATACTTCAAAATTCGATTCGCTATAGGAGCCATGAGACCTCTGCGATCAATGAAAATCCAAATATAACAGCCGTGAAAAATCCTTCATGGCCCATATGTTGTCTTCATTTTAAAACATGTGTTTACTTGGTCCGTGAAAGTCTGTGATCGACGTAAAATTCAGTCGTCATGGCCATGATATATATATATATATCACGGTCCGTGAGATCTTGATGTCTTCGTTCAGATGCTACTGTCAGGGTCGTGAGATCGAGTTGTTGAGCGTTAAAGCATGTTTCACGGCCCGTGAATCGATACTCACGGCCCATGAATCCTATATGTATTTACACAATCATTCTGTGAGAGCCGTTAATTATGGATTGCAGGGCGTGAGTTGTACTTTACAGGATCGTGAAACCTTTACAATGGCCCGTGATGATTTGTTCCTTTTATATTTCAAGTAGTAATTGGACTCCGTTTGACGTTATTCTTCTGTTCCTCCGTTCCTCCGTCATTTTCATTAATAATTCTTGTAAAATCACACAAACTAGAGGTAGATGGCTACTTTAAAGAATTCAAAAAAAAATAAATGTAAAAAATGAATGCATGCTACGAGCAAATTACATGAAATAAGCCTAAATACAAGTCTAATTATATGTTGTAAAATGCATGCATCAACTACGCTAGCTACTTTGAGTGAATCAAGGTAACATCTTATACAATGCTATGGTAAGTTCACCAATATAATGTCTATGAGTAACATCCGAATTCATGATAAAGACCATTGGGATCCAATGAGAGAGATCAATACTCTAATCATCAATGGTAGAGGTCAATGTGATGTCAGTAGGTAGAATCAAGTTGAGGCAATAAATCATTGGGTGAAAACAATCATAATATAAGATAGAGATTTTGATCATTGGAAAGACAATACTTTGGATTACCATGTATTTCAGTGTCATATGTCATACTTTGGATCAATGTCTTGCACTATGCTCTGAATATAGTTTCAATGCTTTGGCTGGAAGTTGTAATCAACTTATTTATCTTTGATATTTCCAATGTCACTAATTAAAGTATTCGTTGTAATGAGGTGTCATATACTTTTATGAGTGGCCAGTGATTGTGCACATCATGACAATCCTCTCTATAGGGGAGGGTATTCTCTTTCGTTAAACAATGGGAAAAAATCGTGCGACGGGAACAAGTTATGTCCCAACACTAGATTGCTATATATACCATGAGCTCCCGTGAATCCATAACATGAGCACCCAAGTTGTTATCTTTAATTAATTAATTAATTAGGTTCACATCTTCGTTCAAATTGGGACTTAGTCATAATGATGCAATGATAATAATCAATATCATAGGATCGTATAATCGATGGAATCAAGGAGAAGTTAAACATCGGATTCAATCTATCCGAATTCATACCAATACAACCTTGGGAAGACTAAAGTTAAAATCCTAGTTTTGACAAAAAAAAGTCGAGGAAATTTGATTGAGTCGGAAGTAGTGGTAGAAAATAAATAATATATTTTTCTCTTTTAGAGGGAAAAAGTAAAAAAAATATATGAGACCAAAAAATATTATAGAAAAGATTTGGCCTTTCCTGCACTACACCAGTGTATCAATTTGTGCCATAGAGTTAAATCCCACTTTTATGTGTCACAATAAAATTGTTTATTTACTCAATATCTTTTGATGCATGTTTATGAGACCAATCCAATGGTTTAAGTCAATAGAATGCGTCTCACATAATGATAGCTGGCATATATACATAACATCATATTGATTAAAAGATAGGTCTTGACTAGTCAACGAATCATAAGATCAAATGCGAAAGAAAAGCATCTTCAATGAACAATAATACAAAAATAAGATACTATAATAGTGTGAAAATTTTGATAATAAAAAACATCTAAAGAGTTTTGAGTAACTCAACTATTGCATTATCCTAAGAATATGAATGATAATAAAAGACATGTGAGAAAATAAAAATATTCAAAACATCCATGTCCTGTCATCACAAGCATCATTGACTACCTTCATGATTTAAATTTACATCTACAATATTAAATATGTAGGAGAGATAAAACTTTTGTGAGTCCTGACACTCAATATGTAAAATATAGGCATAATCATATACAAGTGATCATTATAAGTGCAACATCATCGTAATAACATCACCGTATAAGAAATGATGGGAGTAATCGCTTTAAAGATCAGGAGGAATTATATATTAATAATAATGGAGCTAGTAATAAATCAATCTTCATAAGATATCATAAGACTACGAATTCCACTACAAGAATATTGCGATTTCTCTACGGAATTATCCGTCGTAAAACCTTCGAAATTCGTCGCAAAATATGCCTTTGCGATGGATTTTTCGATGGATAGGGAGTAGTTGGAAATCTTGTAGTAAAAAAAATTATCGACGGTCCTCAAACATTCCTTCGGAGATTTTGACGAATGTCTGCGACGGAAAAATGACCTTCGAAATTTTTTAATGCTAAAATTCATTGGAAGTTCCCAGGGGAAGATCGCCTTCGGAACTTGTGATGGATTTGGCCGTCAGAAGCTCCTAATACGACTACCAAATTTGACCGGTGTCGGAGGAAGAAGTATTGGCTCCTTTTGCAACTTTCCATGGATTTCGATGGGAAACCCGTCGATAGTTCCGACGGCGAAGCCTTAGACAGGTCGCACCCGTAGAAGGCTTCGGCGGGCGATGCCCATCGAAGCCTTCGACGGGCGCTGCTCATCGTATGAACTGGTGGAATGCGATGGATTTTTCCGTCGAAAAGTTTTTAAAAATATAAAAAAATTAGTCCGCTACTGCCGGATTGGCGCCACCACTGATTCGGCATCAGGCTGCCGAATCAAGATCGACAGAGGGGGAGGGGAATAGGGATGGGGATGGGGAGGACGCCACGGACGCGATCGCCCGTGCATGGATCCGGCAGCCTGCGACCGGATTCGGCCACCAGCGGCCGCGCGCGGAATTGACCGCCCGCGACCGGGTCCTGTCGCCCACGATTGGATCCAGCTGCTCGCGTGCTGATCCGGCCGCCCGTGACCAGATTTGGCCGCGGCCACATCTGATTCGGCGGGCGAACCGATCTGGCATGCGGGGTCGGATCCGGCCGCCAGTGCGATGGATCTGACCGCAGACGCCGGATCTGCCGCCTGTGCGGCCATAGTCAAGAGAGAGGGAGAAGGAGAGGAGGAGGGCAGCCGGTGTCGGGATCGCCGGAGTTGTGGAAAGTCGCCGGAGCCATGGAGTCGCCGCCGCCGTCGTGGGGGAGAGAGATATAGGAGGAGAGAGAGCGGTGTGAGAGGGGGAATGAGTGAGAGTAATATAGGGAGAGAGGTTGGGTTGGGAATGAATAGGGAGAGGGAGGGAAAATTAATTTTGGGCGGGGAAAATATTGGGCGAGAAACAATTAGAGTTAGTGCCGGATGAATCCTTCGATAATATCGACGAAAATATATCCGTCAATAATAGTGAAGGTTGAATTTGTCGGTAAATATAATATTAACATATTAATCATATATTTTATCTTAGATTATATATATAATATTAAAAATTATTTACTGAAGGATATTTCCTTTACATTATCGAAGGATTGGGTACCCGTCAATAATTTCGAAGGAATTGTCCTTCGGTAATTAAAGTATTATAATTTATTATCAATATTTGTGCATATAATATTATTATTAAGTATTAATAATATTATATGTATTAATATATATGATTATAAGCATTAATAATATAATATAAGTTTTATAAATAAACGAAAGATATGTATGTATTATATTATATTATATGTATGTATTAGTAAATGTAAGAAATATGCATTTCGTTATATTATAAATATTACTAATAAATTATTATTTTAGTACCGACGGACTTAACCTTCAAAATTATCGAGGGCCCAAAATATCCTTCACTATTATAGATGGAACGTATCATTCACTACTATAGACGGAATGTATCATTCGCTACTATAGACGATATATCCTTCGAAATTACCGATGGATAAATATCCCTCGATAATTTTGAAGGCTATGCCCGTCAGTAATTTTAATAATAAAATATTAAACATATACTTATATATTATATTATATTATATTAATGCATCAAGAAAAGAATAAAAGTAAATGTAAGACATATGCACTTTATTTTATTACAAACATAACTAATAAATTATTATTTTAGTTATCGACAAGCTTAGCCTTCGAAATTATCGAGGGCTAAAATATCCTTCAGTACTATAGACGGATATATCCTTCGGAATTACCGATGGATAAATATCCCTCGGAATTATCGAAGGCTATGCGATGGGTAATGTTCTTCGAAATTATCGACGGATGATAATCCTTCGGTATTTTCGAAGGCGTTATCCTTCGGTAAATAAAATAATAATATATTATTAATGTTAATAATATAACACATATCTCTCTTTCATTTTTATAAAATATTTATAATATTACATAATATCAATACATACACTATTATTTATATATGATTGTAATCATATATATTAATACATATAATTAATACCAATACATATACTATTATTAATGTTTAATAGTATATATATATATTGATAATAAATAATATATTTTAATTACTGAAGGATAATGCCTTCACAATTACTGAAGAATTAACATCCGTCGGTAATTGCTAAGGCATTATCCTTTAATAATTACCGACGGGTAATGTCCTTCAACATTACTGACGGATTCTAAATTCTTCAATAGTTTCGAAGGCACTATCCTTCGATAAATAAAATAATAATTTAATAATAAGATACTAAATATATACTTATATTATATTACATATATATTATTATAAATACAATTATCGACGGATTGTTTTTTCAAAATTATCGACGGATTTAATTCCTTCGATAATTTCGAAGGCTATATCCGTCTGTAATTTATCGACGGAGGTTTTCCGTCTATAGTAAGGAAGGATGTTTTGGCCTTCGGTAATTCGGAAGAAGTTTAATATCCGTCGCAACTGCCGTCAATAAATGAGAAGGATTCATTTCCTTCGAAAAATTCGTCATTTTCTCGTAGTGTTCATGGTGCTTAATGAAAGCATATTAATCAAAATCAAGAAAAATCATAAATCATCATCATAATAAGGTGGAAATGGACAATCGTCATCACAGGGAAAAAAATATTATTCAATGTACTTCTTAATCATTTTCGTCATTATATTATATCTTTAATTTATTGTGGATCTCACTTTCAAAAAATTGTAGAACAATATCTTTCAACTGGTATAGGGTATCTTTTAACTCTTGCGGGTGTATATTCAACTCCAAAATGAGGGTGCCTTTCGACATATGGTAGAGAGGAAAACTCACTCTTGATTGACCATAGTCAATCCATCATCGTAATAAATCTGCATTAATAATTTACGTAATTAATTTTGTAGGTTTTACTTCATCTTTTAGAATCATAAATCTGAATGGATCATCATTATGATAATGAGATCGACTTTCAAATCAAGGGTCATTAGACTATGATCAATAAGGTATAATCAGGAGGACATAATCATAGTTTTTGTCAATATAAAAAATTGATAAAAAATTACACAAAAATGGACGAAAATAGGCATACGTGATCATCGCTATGTCGCAACCTGGGCCGGACACTCAAAAATGTAGACCAAGTACAAGGATGTAAATCAATGGACATCTTTTAGGATTTCGATAAAGCAACCTAGGTTGGGTACATGTAGTCAGGTGTTGGGTAGAGTGTCGGCCAACTCAAGTTTCTTCCTCACATAACTCAGACCATGTCATCATCTAACTCATACTAAGTTTATAAGTTCTCAGACCTTGGGCACCATTGGCCATGGCCAATCCGAGCAAGATTCCAAAATGTTGGATTGAGTTTTGTCTTCACTGTTTCGAGTGATGAATCATAAAAAAGAATCTAGGCCATGTTTTGAGGAACTTGAGCTAGATTTCAAGAATCTGAGCTTCGTAGATAATGTTAATTTGATTGATCATCATGGAAATAATTTAAACGTAAATCTTCTGAAGATTAGGATTCCTAACCTAGAATCATCCAGCAGTGATAGCATTTGATTCTTGCGAGAAGTCTGAATTTCAATCTATCTACATACATCGTAAAGTCCCATTCGAAATTACATTATTTATTCTCTTTCTCTTTCTCTTCCTCTTCCTCGAATCACCATGCCGCATTTTCCTGTCCTTGCCACATCATTGTCCTGAGGTTCCTTTCCTGTAGCACCGATTGTTTTCAGGTCCAAATAGGAGAGAGAGATGGGCAATTAGGAGAGGCACAACTAGAAGGGAATAAACCGGGGAGCGGGTGGGTGACTAAGAATAGGGACTTATTTATAAGGGAAGGAGATAATTTTTCTTAGCTGGATTAAAAGATAAGTTGACTTTTCATTTCCACGTTGATTTTATCTCTCATGTTTTTTTGTGTGCATTCTACGGATGCTTACACATTTGACTTTGGTTGATATGCACTCAATTTGGCTACCATCTACTTTGTACTAAAATTATCCCTTAACTTAGAGATCGTAACAAAAATGTTCCTTTTGACCAATAAACGTATTTCCATAAACGCTAATATTGTAGCATCCAACTCAAAATGATGTATCATATTTTAGTATATAGTTATATTAACATATAATAAAATAATGCATTATATTATACAAAATAAAAATAAGGAGGGACCTACCATTGCATCTGTCATCGACTAGAGTGTGGAAGTGATTGACACTTCACACTCAAAGAGCAAGTTAGTTGGACCCTGTAATTTCTATAAAAAAACACTAGAACAATATTTATCACTTGATCTCATTCACCTCAACAAAATGATAATTTTACTCCATTTTCATTTATTATTTTACTCTTACATTTTGTATGTTACAAAAGGACAATATTTTTGTCTTACATTTTATATGTTACAGTTCATATATTATAAATGATAACTTTAATCCATTTTATTATCATTTACATGTTAGAGACTATTTTGTTATAAAAAATGGAGGATCAAAGTGTAGAAATGAAGTTTGGGAATCATTAGTTATAAAATAAAGATGGGAGACCAAAGTTGGATAATTGTAAAAATTATTTATGATTTTATACAAATTACTCAAGTAATGAAAGTTTCTTTTATTTTGACGAGTTTCTTTCTTTTGCACATAAGTGCTGAAATTTTGGGGGCAAAAGTCAATAATTTATTAATGAGAGCAACTCTCCAATGATGCTACTTCATAAAGATTAGGAACAACTAATGTGGAACAAGAAGAGACCAAAAGAATAAGTAAGCAAGGATGACCATCAACTGCAAGGGGAGGACCTCCATGCCATTTTACCTCTAATGGAAAATTTGACCCTCCAATGGAATTGGTGAGTGAACACTAGAATATATTCTATAGATAACAAGCTAGGTATTTCGAAGAGGGAGAGTTGAGAGCCAACATGGAGGGGATGGCTCCTAGAGGAGAACTTCAACATTGACATCATTTATTAGATCACATAGAACCAAGTCTAGAAGGAATTAGTATATAGAATCACCAAAAACCTCTCGATATATCAAGAATCCAAGCATTTAGAACTTGGAGTCCTCTAACGCCACTCCTAGATTCCTTGCTGCCACTCCCAATTTTTTTTACTTTACCATTTTGACCTTGCTACCTTTCACTGTAGGAAAACGTCAACTACGGTCTTAAACCCAAAGTCGCAAGACTAGTTTACATATTCTAAATTTTCTTGTATTATTTTCTTATTATGTGGACAGAATATGTAAGTTAATGAGATTTTTTTCTAATCCAAGGTTACTGGATCATCGAAAAAAAAATCATAGACTCCAAATATATACTTTTTGAGAGAATAATATAATTGATTAAAAAGGTAAGAGAAGGTGAAAGTGATTTAAAACATTGTTTTTTTCACATAAAAAAGTAACCTATAAATTTTAAGTGGTTTTTTTAAAACATACAATTTATCTTAAATTTTTTTAAAGAAAAAGCATGTGCCTTTTTTTTATGAGTTTAAGAAAATATATTTTCTAAGAATATTAAATTAATCATATTAAATGTTTTAAAAATTCAAATAATAACAAAATATGCACGCACAACTCGAAATATTTTGATTAATAATCATTCAACTTAATCAAAATAGTTTTTGACAACTGTTGATAGTAATAATAAATGCAAGAGAGAAACTAAAACAAATAAATATAATACAATATTCAAAGAAATATTTTAATTATAATATTGTGTTGAAATAATGAAATACAAGTTTTAAAAAGACTAATAAACTTATTTTTATGTTTTTAAATCGACCTGTCTTTTACTAATGGAGAATTACGTGAAATAATATTTTAGGATCCTTAATTTTTTTTTCATTGATGTGACTCGATATTATCATCACAAATACAAAGGGTAGGATGGTCAGAATACTTACGTCAAGGAGTGGCAGCATACTTTTTGGAGTGGCAATAGACCCTCCCTAGAACTTAACCAATAGGTAATAGATTCAATGAAAACAAGGGAACCAAAGAGAATGTAAAACAAACTTAAAATTTGTTAATGAGTTCCTCAATTCTATGGCCTATGTCTTAGCTCCTACTTCTTGACCTTGTGATTACCAATTCCATTATCAATTCTTTCTTTGAATCTAGAAGAAAGCAACCCTTATACTGATCACACCATTTTCTTCGCTCGATAGATAAGATGATAACCTCTACCACATTCTCAAGCACAACAAGAATAGAAGAACTTGCTCTCAACACTCTTTTACACATTAATTAATATTATTTCACTAGACACAACCCATTTCCTTGGTGTCTTCGGAGGTCTTTTATAGGCCCCTTTACTCAATTTTTTGAAAAACCTCTCCCTCTGCTTCTGTCCGAAAGATATTCATTATTGTATGTATTGTCCATACATCAATCAAACTTTCTCTACCCATTTTTCGCAAGCCAGACCTTTCTTGGTTTCGCTGTTGAAGAATTCGACCATTTGACATTGGTCGGTTGCACTTTTTTGTCCAATCTTTCATCTGGTCCTTCGGCATGCATCACATTGTGGTTCCAACGCATATTGACCATAGATTGTTTGATCTCCTTAAGTTGTCATCCACATTGTTTGACTAGTCAACATACCCATGACTCGTCGAGTTGGTCCTATGTAATTTTTGGCAAGTCATCATTTTAGCTAGGCCAATCTAAGTACCTCTATTATTTTTGAAATGATTGATACCAAATTTAATCAAATACACTGGTGAAGTGAAGTGATAAGCCGCTCTTTCTCACTTAGCACTCCACCGTATATATGAATTCATTTTCTTGTGAGTCTCACCTATTATTATTAAGTACGCGATAAGTTGGAATTCAATGTGAATACAATGTGACTTATCCAACCTTCAACCAATGAACAATGCATTTTGTAAGTTCTAATTTTTCGCATAAATCGGACCGTCGGCATTGCTTCCTATATACCTTGGATGCCAAAGAAAAGTCTACATGTATTGCATTCTTCTCTTGCATCTATTGTTGGAGATGGATGTCCATCCTTGCATTGTACTTTTTGTCTAGTTCTGATTCCATTTCTTATTAAAAAATTGCTTAGATTCAATCCAAAATCTTTAAAAACTTAGGTTCTAAGTACGTGAAAAAATCCAATGTATTATAAAAAGCAATAGCGAAAACAAATATATTGCACAGTGTGAAAACTGGATTTTTTTGGTGCGTCACAAAATGAGGTGCTAATTTAGAGTATGTGTACAATTTGTCAAATGATCCTTTTCCATCAATGCAACGTGTGTAATATATTTGTAGTATAATCCTCGATCTAAAAGAATATCATACAAAGATACAAAGTAATTAATTAATCTATGATGTTGGATTAAATAACTCTTCAAATTTAGTGCGTTAAATATAGTGCTACAGTAAAGATCAAAATCTTACATATGATTGTAAAGGGCCTATAAGATAGATGATTGTATGATCATATTAAGAATACCTATTGATAAAAATATATTTTCTAACACTAATAATTATTTTATAAAATTTTCAAACTAAAGTACTTTAAATTGTACTTCGATAGGTCAAGGACACATGTGGTAATTTTATAATTTAGAGATACACAAATAAAGATTACAAACAATAAAAAATGAAATAAAAAGGTTGAATGTCATCTATATTTTATTGTTGTGGATAAAAAGCTACTGTTTTAGTATTCAAATTAATCATATGAGATCAAAAGATATAACGCATATCCTACTAATTATAAGATCTTGAAAGACATTTGTGGATTATAAATCATAAGACTATAAAATCTAGATGTTTACCTTATCAACCTTCCTACACATAAATGTGCATTGCCATAATATACAAATAACAAATATGAGTAATATACTTCTCTTTGTTCGCTTTAGTGATGGAATTGTAAAATATGAGAAATAACAAATATAGGCAATTAGGAGGGTGTTCTGCTAACAACCAAGATTATTAGGATAATTTTCTTGATGTCAGTTCATAAGATGTCTTAAGGATTGAATATCAGAATCGGCTCGATGATTGTAGGGTTCTACCTTATAAATAAAAAAATATTTTATTTTGAAGGTAAATTAAATATTATATAAAATACTTGAAATAAAATATTTATTCATAAATACAATATATACAAATGATTTATTGACCATAAAAAATTAATATTCATTCATACTATTTTGAATTATAAATATTATATAATATGACATTATAAAAGATTTTATCATCTTTTAGATAATAATTATTTAATTGATAGTTAATTTATTATATTTTTAATTTATTATATCATTTTATTTTATTTTATTTTATTTATTATGCATTTTACAAAAACATTAAGAATTTAAGAGAAAAAGTTATTTAATATATTTTATTTTTTTGTTAACTTATATTATTTCATCCAACCGATCGATTTAATTCGGTCTGATCTTTTGATTCAATCCGGTCTGACCGGTTCAACCTAATTCGGCTATCGAGTTTTACATCATTGATTAATGGAGCCGAGTAAAGGTGGACTTTCGTGTGCTCGGGACTATCTATGCCCGCACGGAATTTGGTTGGGCGGGCATGGCCTATTGGACTGTGCTAGGTTGCCCAGTGCGAACCCAAGCACGGGTCCGGGCGGCGTAGAACGAATTTTTTCTATTATGTATTTAAATATTTAATTATATATTATAACAATATTATATATATTATATACCTAATAATCATAATATTATATATTATAATATTTTTATTCATCCAAATCTTAGTACCAAAAAATATAACCCATTTTTATTTTTTTAAAATCTTAACTTTTGCATTTTCCTAATTTATTAATTACTAATTATTATAATATTATATATCTAATGCACACGAAAAAAGGGTGTCTCCACTCTTCATGACGCAAAATTATGGGCCTTGTCGGCTTGAGATACGGTTAATCTCGATTTAACCTGTCCAAGCACGATTGCAAGTCTTTCTTTGAGTCATTGTATGCAAGCCAATACAACTTTCACTAGTTCTTACTCATTTTAAGGTATTATGATAAGTCAAATACCACTTAATGTATCAAATCTGTGTTTTTTAATATCTTTTTTATAATAATTTGGATGATGATTATATCTATTATCAAGATTAATCATATTCAGAAGTTCATAATAATTTAAAATTTTAAAATATAATTATTATTGATAATTAGAATTACTATTTTATTATCGTCAATATTTTTTTTAATTATGAGAATAGAAAGATATAAAAAATATGCATAATACTACTTTACATGCAAGTGATATGAAACGTGCATACAGATTCATTTCCTTTTGTGTATATATATAATCGTTATTATATATATAGGTGAACAATAGATAAAGTAAATAAAAACGATATCTAGATATTAACATATATATGTTTTAATAAATTTTACTTTGAAAACAACATTTTTCATAAATAATATACATATATATATAACATAAAAATAAAAAATACATCGTAAATGCAATGTGTAATCAGTTAAGTATTTGTTCTTTTAATCACACTGGATAAGAAAATATAAATTAAATAAACAATAAGGCCTTGACATAGCTTGTGGCTATGGGATATGGAGCAAGAGGTCCATTTAGCAAAAACTCCCTTTTTATTTCATAATTCATGGGTTTTTTAAATTGTTAAAAGGTGGAATACTTGTTTTGCCAAAAATACCATTAGATGCATGAATATTGATTTACAAAGGCAACCATTTCAAGAGTCACTGTTTTGAAACTTGTTGGGTCGTTTGTTATACCAAGTTTACACATTCAATAAAAAAATACAATATCCTTTTATTTGATTTTTTTTCTACAAAACCTCTAACCCTCTTTTTTCTCAAAGTTGAGAATGCCAAAAAAGTTGCCTAATAATATAATATTCATACCTACTCCAACAAATAAAATATAAGCTAAGAAAAAGAAAATATAAGTATTGTTTTTACTTTCTGCCGAGCATTAATTGGATCTTGTTGTTGCTTGTTAGATATTGATGAATGTCAAATTCCCGAAAGATATGTCTGCTATGGAGATTGCGTAAATATGCCTGGGAACTACACTTGTACTTGTCCATCAGGGACTCATGGTGATCCCACAAAAGGCCATGCATTGGGCAAAAGAGGAAGAGTCTCCTTTTAGGTAGGTATTGGAGAACTTTATTGATCACATACAATGAAAAAACTGTACGTTGTGGCAAGAAAACTTAATAATGATTATCAATCAAGAAAATATGCAGGTGCCACTATCGGTGTGCTTACTGGGTTTGGTACGCTAGCTATAGCCATGACATCAGTTCTTTGTGCTTGGAACCGGAAGAAGATAAGTGAAAAGAGAACTAGAGAAAGAAATTTTCGCAAAATTCATGGCTTGTTGCTTCAACAGTTCATTTCACCTAACAAAGATGTTGCTGAGAAAACAAAAATATTTTCACTAGAAGAACTCAAGAATGCCACGAACAATTTTGATAATTCAAGAATTCTTGGTCATGGAATAGTCTATAAAGGAATATTATCCGATCAACGTGTTGTTGCAATCAAAAAATAAAAAATCATAGTGAAAAGAGAAATAGTTGAGTTCATAAATGAAGTTACTATTCTATCTCAAGTCAATCATAGGAATATTGTAAAACTTTTTGGATGTTGCCTAGAGACTGAAGTCCCTTTGTTGGTATATGAGTTCATCTCAAATGGAACTCTTTTTTATCACCTCCATAACCAAGATCTTAATGCATCATTATCATGGAGAGATCGTTTGAGAATTCTTGTGAAAACCACAAGAGCACTTGCATATTTGCACTCGTTTGCTTCTGTCGCAATTTATCATAGGGACATAGAATCCTCAAACATACTCTTGGATGATTACTATACAGCAAAGGTATACGACTTTGGAGCTTCAAGACATATTCCACTAGATCAGACTCATATATTCACAGTTATACAAGGTACATATGGATATCTAGATCCAAAATACTATCATACATCTAAACTAATCGAGAAAAGTGATGTGTATAGTTTTGGAGTAATTCTTTTGGAACTTCTAACGGGGAAAAGCCAATTTCTTCAGCAAGAAGTGAAGAAGAAGGAAATCTAGTAACCCGATTTCTTCTAGCACTACAAGAAAGTCGTCAATTTGAATTGATGGAAGCTCAAGTATTGGAGGAAAGAATGAGAGAAGAGCTTCTCAAAGTTGCCAAACTTGCAAAACAATGCCTTAAGTTAAAAAGGAGTGAAAGACCCACAAGAGGGACGTACATGTCCAACTGCAATGTTTGCAAAAAGCTAAGGTAATAGGAACATTGACTGGGAATGCAATATGCAATGAAGAAAATGCATATTTGCTTGACATATCTTGTTCTGCATCTTCAACAAGTCTAATTGTGCAAGCACCAAGACAAGATACAAGGAATTATAGCTTAGAAGGAAAGTTTATTTCTTCAATGAGACAACCACGATGAATTATTCTGTTGTGATTTTTGTGTAGTTTGAAGATTATTTATCGTTGATATTAGTTTTTGGCTTGTTATAATTGTTTGTTATCATACAATTGCTTCTGATTTTTAAAGTGTTGAACTTTTAAGTGGACGAGTTAGTCATCTTTATTGAAATATAAATTATATGGAAGTTCTATCTTGAATCATCGTGATATTCTATTTCAAATTCAACCTTCAGTTGCATTTCTAATAAAAATAGTTGATCTTAATAAAAATGCAAATAAATATTAATATTTACATTACAAATTTATGATGTTAGTACAAGAAAATTGACGATTAGCGACCCAAGACTAGCGACGCTAGGGAGGCGCTATTACATCTTCGTGATGAAGAGCATCTCATTCGCGTCCAACTAGCGCCGCATCTGTGGGACGCTAGAAATCGGTGGCTACTAGCGTCACAATAGATTCAATGGAAATAAAACGCTACTAGCGCCACGTGTTGACGCTATCTCGACATTATTAAGACGCGTGGTTTCCGGTTATGCATAGAAGAAATGCGTCGCTACGTCGACGTGCAACTGGCGCTAGATCTGAGGCGTTATTCCGACACCCACAAGTCGCTAATGTAGGCGCTAGGAAGGCGCTGAAATGATGTAAATATGATGGTATATGTGTTGTCAATGAGACACGAATATGGCGCTAAGAATGATATATTTAATTTAGCGTCGACTACCCTTGCGACGCGAATGAGACGCTATGGAGTCGCTACTTGCATATTTGTTTTACCCATACGAGCCTCATTTTTTTCCCTTCCCACACTATACAATTTTATAATGCATATAAAAAAGGCATTGATATTCATCACAGGCAGTATAAAAGTATCACAAGCAATATAAAAGCATCACAGACATAATATTTAACATAAGAATACAAAAAGTAATAAACCGAACTAACAAACTATATGTATATCTAAATCTATAAGTAACATAAGCATAGTTTGTATTCATGGTTAGTTTTTATCCTAGGTTTGGGAGTTATTGTAATCATTCCGGACGTTCGATCCAGACGTGCTCGGTCCATGGCCTCGTGGGGATGGATTCTGCGTCGCTATCAATCCCTGAATTGCCTGCAATAGCGGAGCCAATTGCTGCGACAAATGCCCCGACACCTACCGTGATAACTGCTCAGATAACTACTGCGATAGCTGCTGTGATAGCTGCGTCATATCAGGTGCAGCGGATGAGCTCGTAGCAGATGGACCGCATGCATATTCTCCGATCCTCCTAGGTATCTGAGTGGTTGTGCCGAGGCCAAAGTATCCCCCTCGTGTCGTGCTCCTCATGTCGTGCCGGTCACCTCCTCCCAAACAACAGGGTCCTCTACGAAATAGAAAAATTATACAATCATATAATATATAAATTATATATCAAGAAACATAAATTAAAAACATGACAAAACCAATGAAGAAACATTACCTGGTGGCTGAGTACTCGGATCATTTTCATACTTTTCAGCCATTTTCGCATTATAATCATCCTAAAAAATTTAAACATTGTGCATTTAAAAAATAATGCACTAACGTCAATAACCAAATGACCATGTACCAAAATTCTACAAGCAATGGGCGTGACTAGGTCGCTTGTCTTCCTGCTCTTATGCGTGGCCTCATAGACCACACGAAAGTCTACGGACCGCTTTCTTTCTCTCCTACAATAAAGTTTCAAATTTGATAACATAAATATAAGTCAAAAGTTTGATAAATTGAATTTATATGTAAATTACCATGCGCCGTCGATGCTCGTCACATCGCATCGACCTCCCTATGTGGATGTAGGCCTCGGGCTTCGAAAGACGGCTAACTCTTGCCTTTTCGACTTCCTTTGCCATCGTTCATCCGTCCTTTGTGAACATCAAATACTTACACTTTCAAAAACTATAATTTTAATAAAAATAATTTAAAAGTAAACATACTTACCACTTCCTACATAAGGACTCCCAAACCGAGCGCCTGATATCTCTTTGACATCTTTGTATGCCTTGCTCCAAAGTGAGGCCAGCGGACGTGACGACCTTGCGAAACTTGTATAATCAATTTCGGAGGCGCTTCACAACGATCTCCTCAAAAGCTCTTCGGATCATCCTTAAACTAAGATCCGGATGAACTGATTTGCCTCCTACAAATAGAACGTTAAAACTTAGTAATTTTAAAACAAATATAAATCAAATTATGTAATCCAAATAGAAGATCGTACCGTAAAGGCTCGAAAGATGTCATCCCGCACTTGAATTGGGACATCTTTTCAGGATCCTTCCCCTTCCGGCAAGTGGAAAAAAATGAGAGCACTGACATCCCGTACGGTACTAATGGATATGAAAATGGTCCTGCCAATTACAAAGAAGAATTAATTTTCAATGATAACCAAAGCTATAACAAAATTTGTACAACTTATTTAACTTACGATCAAGCAATATTATTCACAATGACCATCCCATTATCGTGTCACCCCTTTTCATCACACGAAGAGGAATCATCATCCGATACAACTGGGCAGGCTGTGAATGTCCGACATCATCTACGGACCCTAATACATAATAAATAATTAGTGTCATACCAAATTAAAGTTTTGATAATTGATAGATGTACAGTAATGTTCTCACCTCGATTGATGTATATCGTAGCATGATCAGTGGCAGTCCGCTCGTTTGAATGAATTGAGCCAGTCGCTTGTGCTATCGATGGCGTAGCAACTGACATTATTAAAAAATAATTAATATAATTAATTGAGAAATGTTAATAATAATAAATATATCACTTGGCGTAAGATGTCACTCGCCAACGCTAGAATGTGATGAAGCGTCTGGTATTCTCACCGGTGGTGATGGGGTAGCAACTGTCATCATAAAAAAATACATAAAATTTGGCTCCTATTTAAAATTATAGAATATACAAAAAATAACCTGGTGTGACATGATGATCATCGTCGCGCGATTGAGACATCCCAACTATGTGCCCCATCGACGGTGGAACAACTGTTACAAAGCAAAATATTTAAAAAACTCTATCTCCTTACGAAGTCCAAAAAATATTTAAAAAACTCTATCTCCTTACGAAGACATCTCCTACTGCGTATTGCCTACAATGTGTCATGTACCTAGAGTGTATCGCCTACAATATTTAAAAAACTCTATCTCCTTACGAAGTCCAAAATCACATGTTTCAAGTACTTCATTGTCGAATCATAATATCATTTTATCACCAAGAATGTCGAAGTGCATTCTAGTAAAATTTATGACAACATGATGAAAAACAATTATCAAAAAGAGGTTCTAGTATTTAAGTTAACCTGCATTAGTAACTAACTTAACAGCAATAGTTTCAAGTAATTAAGTAGTATTTAATCGTACATGCATTAGTAACTAACTTAAAAGCAAAACAATCAAGTAATTAAGTAGTATTTAACTTAACATGCATTAGTTACTAACTTAACAACAATAGTTTCAAGTAATTAAGTAGTAGTTAACTTAGATGAATTAATAATTAACTTAACATGGTGGCGGGCTCGTACCTTCTTAATCGGAGAGGGATGGCGGCGGGCGGCGGTGGAGGAAGGCGATGGGCGACGGCCGACAGAGGAGCACAGTCGACGGACGGACGAAGCAGAGGGAGGAGGAGGAGGAGTAGGCGGCGGTGGAGGCGGAGGGCGGCGGAGGCGGAGGGCAGCGGAGGCGGAGGTTGGCACGGCGGAGGAGGCGACGGAGGAGGTGGAGGGCAACGGAGGCGGTGGAAGGCCCGCGGAGGAGTAGGAGGCGAAGGAGGCTGAGGGCGGTGGAGGAGGCGGCGGTGGAGGGCGGTGAAGGAGGCAGAGTGGCGTAGTGGAGGAGGAGGCGGTGGAAGGCTGGTGGAGGAGTAGGAGGCAGAGGGCGGTGGAGGCGGAGGAGGCAGAGGGTGGTGGAGGAGGCGATGGTGGAGGGCGGCGGAGGGGCGCGGTGGAGGCAATAGAGGGGTGCAGTGGAGGAGGCGGAGGGGCGCGATGGAGTAGGCAGAGGGGCGCGGTGGAGGAGGCGGAGGCAACAAAGGCAAAGGAGGCGGAGGTGGCTGAAGGCGGAGGGCGACGGAGGTGGAGGAGGCGGAGGCGAATGGCGGCAGAGGTGGCGGAGGTTGGCGCATGGCGGCAGAGGAGGCGGAGGCGACGGAGGCAGAGGCAATGGAGGAGTCGATCGTCGATGTCGGGCATTGGGCATCGGGCGTCGGAGGGGTATTAGTAAAACAGTAAACAATGAAAACGAAGAAGAGAGGTTAGGGATTTAAGTAAATTCTTTAGCGTCTCCCCAAGACGCGATGCTATATAGACGCAATGTAGGCGTCGCTTTAATCAAAATTCAGCTAATGCGACGCTATAGAGAGGCTAATGTGTCGTTAAAATACTATTGCGACACCATAGCGTCGTAGGGGCGTCGATTTTAATTTAGCGTCCCTCAATTGTGATGCAAAAGAGACGCTAATTGTTTTTCTATTTCAATATTTCTATTATGTATGTAATTTTATTTATCAATATAGCGTCTCATCGCATTGTGCCCCGTTCCAGTTATTTTATTCCCTTTCGATAATCTATCATGTATGTATATAAAATTATAAGTCTATATGTATATGTGTCTATAACAAAATTGTATGTGTGTGTATATATATATGTAATATATGCGTATGTATATGTCTAAGTGTGGGAGATTAAGTCACAACAACGTGTTTATCTATATGTATTATAAATATATACGTGTATGTATATGTCTATACATGTGGGAGTCATATATAGATAACATGTATATGTATACGTATTCGAAGTGTATATATGTGTATATGTTTATATGTGTGAGATTAAGTGATAATAATATGTATATATGTACTTATTATATATAAGATAAGTATATACGCATATTTATATGTCTATATGTGCCCGATTAAGTGAGTGTGATAAAAAGTCAGCTAAGGCGGCGCAATACATACGCTATTGAGTCGTTAGAGGAGTTTAGCGATCCCGTAGCATCAAATTAGCATCTAACACTTATCACGTCTCAAGTTGGCGATGCTACAGAGACGCCAATAGTGTCACCATAGCTTCGACAATGTCGACGGCTCTAGTTGGACGCGAAGTTGACGCTATTGAGTCTCCACGGTGACGCTAAAATGGAATAATTTATAGCAAATCACACTCTTATTTCAACCACCATAATTTTATGATTAAGAATATAAAAATAATATATGCATAATTAAGATATGATATATATTGTATGTATAAATAACATATACAATATAGGTAACAAATTATATATTTAGGAACACTCCTATGATGTAAAAATACATATATATGTAATCATGTAGTACATATATATAATATGGGTAATCAAGTAGGAATACATATATATGTTGATAATACATTATAATATTTAATTTATTTATTGATTAACATATAGTATATATAATATATAGGGTTTAGGATTTAAATATAAAACAAATTGCGATATAAATATAGATAACAGATATATAGTTGCCAAGTAATCACATTGGCGTCTACATAGCGTCGTTTAAACATGTGATGCCAGATAGCATCTCTTTAGAGCTGCAATGTGTGCGATGCGAGGTTAGCGTCGAGAGATGTCGACGCGAGAACAACGATAGGTTCTCCCGCGCATTTTTGCTCCATGGCACGGAATAATAACGTCTACGTAGCGTCTCCAAGGCGCTTTGTTAGCGTCTATTTCATGAATAGCTAAGAACACGCTAATGAGACGTTATTGAGAGGCAAATAGTGTATCATTATTGGGGCACAAAGTGGACGCCATCAAGGCGCTAATGACGTCTATGTAGCATCACTACTATATGCGACGCTACTTCGCGTCGCTAATCGCCCATTTTCTTGTAGTGTGTTTTAGTCATGTGGTCATCAACAATTGTTATCTTATTCATTTGTTCTTTACAAAAAAATTGAAATCACACCTCTCACTTTGATATATTTCATTTAGTCCCTACATCATATGCTTTCTATATTGAAGCACCCTTGTTACTTTTAGTTGAAGCTTCAATGATGTTGAACAACAACAAAGTATCACTACAAGAAAATAGGTCATTAGCGAAAAGATATGTAGTCGCTAAAAGTTGTCATCTTGCCGTTAACACTCATCAACGACAAGAAAAAATTGGTCGCGGCTCTTCGCTATAGGTCCCGCCGCTAAAAGGTTTTAGCGTTCAGTGTGAATAACTAGCCGTTGATTCTTTTTAAGGACCACTATAATTCTCTTCCCTAAAAATTCAATAGCGACTAGTATGCTGGTCCCCTATATAACTTATAAGGATCACTCACCTAGTCGCTAAAAATATCACCGGATTGAATCACATTTTGGATGAACCGACCAATTTTTTAAAGTTTTTTTGTGAACAAATAATCTGATAAAAAATATTATTTTAAATTTATAAAAGATCCAAAGATGGACCTTCTCCATAAAACTCTACATTAGCCCATTAGTCTCATCCTCTATTAATATTTGTCTCTTTGCTCTCATCATACTACTATAATGAATGTGGGACTATATTTCTATACATACTTATTCTTTTCTTCTTTCATATTTTTAACGACAAGATGATGGTCGTTAATTTGAATATTAATGACCAAATTTTTTTTTATCCTTATTGTTGACTTTTAACGGCCAGTCATAAGAATATTAAAGACCAGAATTTTTCTGGTCCTTATTGTTGATGACCAAAATTTTTTCTAGTCGTTAAAAGCGATGTTTAACGACCATATTTGAATCTTTTTCGTTAATTATGGTCGCTAAAAGTCACTTTTCTTGTAGCGTATCTATCTCAAATATTGAGATGATTCTCATCTATGACTTATTGATCTACTATTTATTTTCTCAACTTCTTTTTGATACATTATTTTTTAGTATTACATTTTCATTGACCAAAATAAGTTAGCTTTATCTTTCTCTTATTGGGCCAAGGATATTTGCTTGTTTTATACAAAAATTGACATGTTTATTGTGCAGCGATTCTAATTCTACCTATATCATTATCTATTTAGTATGTAGTTCAAGCAAAGATCAAATGAGTAAACATGATCGAGACTATAACCTAAATAAATTTATGACTCATTTAACATTCAAGATTTGTAGGAAGATGGGAAAGAAAATAATGATGAGATATGATAAAAAATGAGACAACGATTAAACAATCCAAGGATAAGAGCATACTTGTTGCAATAAAGGTTGTTTAACAATCTAACCCTATCATGACATTACATCTATCTCTCTCTTTATCTCTCTCTCTCTCTCTCTCTCTCTCTATATATATATATATATATACATACATACATGCATACATACATACATACATGCATATTAAGATGCAATCACAATATGTGATTGCACCGTGCAATCCCATAGTTCTAGGTCGTTAAATTTGATCCAATGATTTGGATTGCTTATGTTTTGGACTATCAGATCAAAATGAATCAATCTAACAACCAAGAACTATGGGATTGCACGGTGAAATCACATTTTGTATATAACTTAACCCATATATATATATATATATATATATATATATATATGCCTATCCATGATTTTATTTTTCCTCCGCCAAACCAGCCGACCATCTCTTTTCATTCTCAAGGCGGTGGCCAAGGGAAGATGACATCAGTCAACAAGGATGAGACTGAGAAGATGAGAAGTACATGAAAGTCGTGCCTTCTCGGCACATTTTCTCATTGATGCACATATTGTTTCTTCTGTCGATCCATGAATATGAACTTTTTAATAGAATGAAATGGTAAAGTATTCAATGGTTGAATTCAAATTTTCTATAACGTGTTTTGTGATTATTTGTAGGAAATCTTTTTTCACTTTTTGTCCATATTCCATAAAGATTGTTCTTAATGAATATTGGATAAGATTTTCAATTCAGAAGTTATGAAAATTTTTAGAAAGATAGATCTTGAAGTTTAGTTTCTTTCAAATCAAGAATCATCTAAGTTAGAGATACAGATAGTTAATGATGAAATATCGACATGCTATTAGGATGTCACGAAAAGTAGAAAGATGAATTTATAAAATATGTTCAAAATAACATTGCAATAAAATTATGATATTTTAGGACATCATAGTAGAGATTGATTTCTATACCATTTAGAATATTTGGAAAAGGATATCTGTAGACCAATTTATAATTATAATAATTCTCATCTTTCAGATATTGAAACACAATAGTTAAGGTTATTATGGTTTTTTTTTAGTTAAATTGACAAGGGATTAAAAAAATGAGAATTTTATATGTAAGGCCCTTGGATGTCTACTTTCAAGGAAAATCGAAAGCAACAAAGTGTAATGTCCAAAATATAATAATAATTTTTGGATATGAATCATTGTGCATTAACTTATGAAAGAAAGGTTTAGTTGCAATCCTATACATTTTGTAGGACATGCATACTTGTCCAAAAGTTTTGTGTCAGTTACACGTCATTCTAGAGAATTGGTCCATGCCTTCTATGGCCTTGTTCAATTCAAAAAACAGTTGACCAAAATCTATTGGGACCTGATTTATGTTCATTAATCTTTTGATCCTTCCTATTGTTAATCATATGTATCTCCATCATCAATCTAAACCAATATTAGTGATAATCACCTTATTAGTATTATTACTTTCTATTCATAAATCAACATTAATGACCATAGCCATCTCGATTAATTATTCTAAGCGATATGATTTGTCCATATGACATTGACATTCTCTATTTCATAATTATTGGCTGTTTTACATTTGTAATTGTTGGTAAAATTAAATTGGTACATAATGATGCAGAGTTTAAGGGATATTAATTTCAGGACAATACTTGGTCAATAAGTTAACTTAAATTTGATAGTCCACACTTCTGCAAGTATATAGATCGAGTAGGAACCATGTCCCTTAACCTTATTGTCTAAGTTGGTTCAATTTTATTGGAGAAAAAGAATGATCCCTTAACTTAATTGAATTTTAATTAAATTCATATAAATTGACTTAATATTATTGTCATTATGTTATCTCTTTACTTAAATTGATTGGATTAACCAGGTCTAATTACGTTGGATGTCAAAATTAGATTTATGGAATGTTTGATTCAAGTAATAGAGTCTTTTTGTAATCATTTAGAAAAATTTTAGGACGTTAAATTTAGTTTTAGAGTATTTTAAAACATTTTTAATTATTTTTTAATATTATTTAAATATTTGAATTTTTGTATCCAAATATTTTCGTTTGTTTTATTAAAGTATTCTTTATATTTTTTTTAGTAAGATCCAAATATGTCTAAGAGTCTTATCGGATTGAACCAAGTCAAACTAGTAAATAACTATATGAAATTGGTTCAACTCCAAAAGTTGAAAAAAAAAGAGGAAAGGAAAACACTAGAGGTGAAAATAAAGCTAAAGGTGAAATTGGTGGAGAAAAAAGCATAGTTCAAGAAAATGCAAATGAAAAGAAATGTACGATATAATAGGAAAAAATAGAGGGAGGAACATTTAAACCTTAAAAAGGAGAAAAAAAGGTGGTGAGTTGACAACATAAAATTGTTAAGAATTCAAAAATAAGAAATGAAAAAATAAAAAGAGGGAGAGAAAAATATTATAGTAATATTTATTTTATGGAAGTTCTCACATAACTTATCAATCGTTCCTTTTTTGTGTGTGTGTAGGTGGGGTCAGTTTTCTTTTTTGCCGCTTCTTGTAAAATGTGGTGTCGTCGACTTGTATGCATAAAATTTGCCGACCTTAATCTTTTTATAATATTGAACAGGTAAAGAGCCCCTCAACACTTCTAAGGAGGCTATTTAGTACCTAGTCGCACATTCGAAACTCATCCGACAGTCTGCTATTAAATTACTTTTCTACTTTTTCATCTTGAGTGTCCATTCGTTTGAATGGTCTGGTTCTTTCCTACCTAGAATAAAAGTGCAACCCATTCCATTTCAACCCTAACATTCTCTCTCCTCAACAATTCAACGGTCGTTGCATCAACTAGATTGGCTGTGATGACTATTGCGCCACCAAGATCAGTCGCGATAGCTACTGTGCCACCAAGATAGCTGCTAGACTGCTGCAAGAATTGATTGACTGTTGGATTGCTCTTCTTCAACTATGTTGGCCATGCTCTTATGCAAGATATCAACCAATCTTTTAAACCAAGTGCTCCTCTTTTTACTTTTACTTGCTTGAATCCATCCATTGTTGCACCTCAATGATGAAGGCCACATAATCAGCCTCCTCGAATATTATTATCGAAGCTGATAGGGGTGTTCACGGGTGGGGTTCTATCAACCCGTGAACAAAGTCGACCCTGTGGGATCACAAGGAATCAAGAGGGGGAGGAGAGGGGGGGGGGGATGAATTGCTATTTAAATTGAAAATACTGATTTCATGAAATCAACACGGAAGCTTAAAATTGATTCGTTAATATTTAAACCAACACAATAGCAGTCATATCACATGCATAATAAAGTATGAAGGAGAGGGAGAGAAAAGATAAACACAAAATGCACAGTGATTTGTTGACGAGATTCGATCACACCTTGGTTTACGTCCCTGATCCGACTTCTCGACCTCGAGACTGCCAGAGATTCCACTATCTCTCTTCCTTCATTTCAAATGGGGCAAGAAAGAAATCCTTTACACTCTTGCATTTTCTACTTTTCAAGAGGTAAGGCACACCTCTTTAACTTGTAGACTTTCACTCATCTTTTTTTCGTCCAAGAGGTAAGACACAACCTCTTTTTACTCAGGAGCTAAACAACTATTAGAATATCATAAGAACACTCAACAATATCTCTTTTATAATTTTAAATCTCACAAAAGAGTAAGAGAGAAAGAAATGAAAGATTTACAACTTGGAGCTCAAATAAACTTCTCAAATGTTCCTCTCACTTTTTCTTGAAAGTCTTTATGATTTCTACACCTTTGGGTTCTCTTTTATAGACCTCTTAACTCAATTTAGCCGTTGAAATTTGTTTCCTAATTTTGGGACCAAAATATGACTATTATAGTGCATCATGCGCACTGACCGATCGACCGCTCTTTCCCACTAGTCGACTGGTACATTTGAAAAATATGACCATTGGTGAATTATGCACTGGTCAGTTGACTGACCGGTTGACGAGTGCGACCGTCATGGACTCAACATTCTGGTGCTTGATATGTGCATTTTCGGCACTGACCGGTCGACCGGTGTGCCTGACCAATATTCTGACTACTAGATTGATAGTCCTACACTATTTTGAACATAACATTTTGCACAGATATCCAAATGACATGAATTGTTTTTCTATGGAAAGCTAATAGAATATTCTATAATTTGATTCATAATTCATCCAAAATCTTATGAGAGAATAGTCAAATATTGATTCAAAGTTTAGTAAAAAGGTTATCCATTTTAAATAAAATATTTTAGACATTTACTCTTTTTATACATATCTTTTCGTACTAGTATCCAAATGAAATGATATTTGATTCTATGAATAGATAACAAAATTATCTATAACTTTTATGTTAATCTCTTGATCCAAATCGTATGATAAAATACTCAAATATTAAGTGCAAGTTTAGCATCTAAAATATCGACTTCAAATTTAACTTTTTGAACTTTACTTGTTTAAACATAACTTTTTATGTGATTGTCCAAATGAGATGATTCTTCATTCTCTACAAAGATAGGAGATTTATCTATAAGTTTAATATTAAACTCTTAATGTAAATCTCATAAGAATATAGACAAATATTAATCAAAATTTAGAGCACGAAACAACATATTCTTATTTATACTTTTTTGACATTTTAAATATAACTCAAAAATATAATTACATAGGGCATAAAAAGTTTTCTCCAACAATCTCCCCCTTTTTTATGAATACAAACCGAGAAATATGAAAAGTATATATGCTGGGAATGAAAAGATATTAAAGTCAATTTTACTTCCCCTAAAATTAAGCTTTCCTTACAATTATGAATATGCACATGTCTTAATTGTGAGATACTTTTCATATAGAGTTATATTCATGAGGTTCATGATATAATTCAGAGTTTATATATTTTTTTCCTATATAAATTTCTCTTATATTCTTATCATATTTCTCTTATATTTCTCCTCCTTTTGTTTCATAAAAAAGTACTTTGCACATGAAGCTATAAAAAACAATACGTAACTCCTCCTTAATCATGTCATCTTCCTAAATTTTTCATTGTCCCCCTTTTGTTATATAAAATACAATATATAAAGTGAAATGAAAATAATTTTTATTCTTTTATCACATTTATAAGAATTGTTTCAAGTATAATATATCCAATGAGCAACAATAACTCCCCCTAAATTCATGATTCATAAGAGCAAAACAGGAAATCAAATTTATTTAGGGATTATAATAACACGTCTCAAAAAATTATATAAGGAATCAATATATTGCATAAAACTTTGAGACCACAATGATATGTCAAATTTAATTTAAATTAGATAAAAAAATCAAGGATTTGACGATAAGAATAACAAAATCATTTTCAAGGTGAATGAAGAAAATAATCTTTCAAACTTTTGAACAAGCTTCATTTATCATTATGACCAATTTTGTCTCTCATTTTAGTTCTTTATATATTTTTCTTTTCTTTCAAAGAAACAATAACAATATAACATTTTTTATGTGGAGTCAAAACTTAATTTTCATAACATGAAAATTTTAAGTTTAAAAGATTTGTTCTAAGATATGATAATAAAATTATTTTTCAAAGCATGAAAATATAAATCCATGCTCATATATATCATATAATTGATATATTTCATGGTACGACATAAGTATCTCAAATATAAATACATTAAACATCATTTGTGCAAAAAAGATATCATTTAAGCATCATTTCAAATTTGATGGTCATGTGTCAAATGATATATGGATACTCAAATGATAACAAATCATGACCATATAAATGAATCCACATTAATCTTATAGCACAAAAGTTTGTTTACTAAGACAAATACAAGTGAGGTATATGATATTTTAAAAGTTTCCCAAATTTTAATTAAAGTTTCAAAACTTCGACTTCTTTCAATTTCAAACTTACAAAGCATCAAGAACTAGTAGATGACTAAATAAATATACATACTCACAAATTTTAAGAGATAACCATAATAAATAGCATAAGCATCTTCAAAGTCAAACATACACCCAAACATTAATTTTTCAATAAGCATAGGTTTGTGCACAAATTATGATAACTAGTGGACAAGTCTAAAACATAAATAATTGTGACACACAAGTATATCCAATTTTTCATTTCTATGCTCAAAATAATACTTTTACCATACAATTTGTGTTTACATTCCTTTAAATTCATTTTTCCTTTCCTTTCTATGTCATAAGATAATAATCAAAATTGGTGACAAGAAATGAAACTAAAAAGGTACTCAAAGTTTAGCCTTTTACATGATTTCTCTTTCTTAAAATGATAATAACTATTTCAAATTATGAATGAGCAAAATAATTTTCGTTACATGACATGATAATTTGAAATATGACAAAATAAGATTCATGTCAAAATATTTCACAAAGATGAGCATATAAATTAATTTTGATAAAAGATGTATATAGCAAGTTGAAAATGATCTCTTTAGTAACATGCTTCATTTCAAACATGTGCTTAAGCATAGAATTTATCAATTAAATGTCATGCAATAATTAAATCATCTTATTCCAAATTAATTTTTCAAAAATCATAATGTGCATGTGAATCATAGGCATCATATAACCACATTAAATCACAAATATCATGACGCAAAATAGTACACAATATTCATATAAATCAAATTATACATGTTTAATGTCAAAACCAATATATTTTGAGTGTGAAGTATTATGCATGCAAACTTTAGTATTGATATGAGTGTCCTTATTTTTTTATAAATATGATTTTCACATCGAATTAGTAAGATAGTCCAAAAATGTCAATTTATCAATAATTATGCATGCGATGTAACACCCCAAATCGCATCCCGTCACATATCAAAGTACACTTCGAGGGTCACTATGGGTTATCATGTATATCATATTGACCAAAAAAAAATTTTTGACTAGTCAACTAAGAACAACATCACATGCAGAAGAGTGACATCATGAATAAGTGATAATATGCGTATAATATCATCATGAAATATGTAGAAGACTAATGAAAGAATAATCATACATCTTGAAAAAATTCATCTAATACATCATCCTGACAATAAGACAAGAGAACTAAGACATAAACATAAAGACTCGGGACACCCATGTACTGCCATCACAAGTTTGATCTATCATCGTTGGCCACCTTCATCATTAAGATCTAGTTTTGCATTTAAGAAGATACATGGGAGAAACCTCCCTATGAGTTTTGCAACTCAGTATGGATGTAAAGTAAAGACAATAATAAGATCATGATACTAAACAAGAATAATAAAAACATCATCATCATGTAAGAAACAAAATATGATCATAAGAGATTCTTAAATCAAGATGTTATCTTTTTGAGATCACAAGATCAAAAATTAGGATAAATCATAATAAGTCATCATAAAATGGCAAGCATCGATCATCATAATTATGATGTCATCATCATATAAATAATCATGAGAAATCATTGTACAAATATAGATAATCATGAATCGAATCATCTTTGTTAAGACATATTAATAATAGATCAGAAGATCATGGAAAGGCCATCGTAAGAGTGGCAAGAGCCAATAATCATCATAAGAAGATTTTATGCTTCATCTTCTTCATCATCTTATTATTCATCTTTGACTTGTAGTGGAGTATATTTGAACCTATGGGGAGGTTTGCCTTAATCCGTCATCATCATTATAACGAGCAAAGCCAATTCATAACTGACCGTACTTAGCCCATAACTGACTAAAGTCAGCCTATACTTGGCCGTCACTAGTCCATCATCATAAGAGCTCTCCATTTAAAATTTTTCATCTTTTATCTTGCAGCTTTTAATTTATCTTGATTAAGATTCAGAGGATGATAAGGATTTAGGTCATCTTATAAAAGAATCAAAGGATCATCATAATCAAGTGTCGTAATCATCATCATTATATAAGATTTAATCAGAGCTACAAGATAGGATCATGGAGAGAAATTAGAGGTGTAGGAATATCATAATCAACATCATAAAATATATCAAAATAGATGGATATGAATTAATGTTGTCGTAGATATGATTGGATCTAAATTAAATCGTCATAAGAAGAGTCATAAGATCATAGGGTCAAATATACATCATCATTATAATCATAGGGTGTATAATCATTGTAAACATCGCCATAGAGTAGATCGAACATAAGGACATGAATTTGGATCCAATAGGATTCAAAATCATCATAAAATAGTCTGAACCCAGGATGAGAATAGGCAGAACCTGAGCCGAGTTCATAAGCGTCATTCGAGAAAAAATAGGCAGATCCTAAGATGGGTTTAGGTCATACTCGGGCTGGGTTATGTACTTCTGCAGATCGATTAACGTCATGCCCGATCGTGGGGTTGGGTTCATCATATCATAGAGATCGGGAGCTCCGATCATGGCGGATCTAGGCCGACTTTCGATGAACTCGGTCCGAGCGTGGACGTACCTGGGTCAGGTTATAGTAAACCCCAGCCGAGTTTCATTGCACAGAAACCTATGGATGACACAGAGAGTTTTTTAGTTGCCTTTCCGGCGATTGTCGATGTCATACATCATCTTATAACAATGGACTACACCTAGGGATTTATATTATCAGAGCATGCTTCAAGTCTAAAATCAATATTTTATGATGAATTTATCCTAGTTTCATACCTTGCAAGTTTCTGTCCAAGAAATCATTTACTCTATTCTTCTTCTTCCTCTTTCTTCGATCGCTCCTCTCTGTCTAGACACACAGTCATCTGCGTCCAAGTACTCTGATTGGTCCCCTATTGGCGACAGCAATCACGGGTGAGAGGAGGGGGAGAGAGACAAGGAAAACGAGGGAGAAATTATGGCTGGGGAAAATAAGGGGCTTCTCTATTTGTTTTGGCCTCATATTTATAGAGGATAAAATTGAATCTAAGTTGGTAACAAAATCTTATTTTTCTCTTACCTATCTTCATATTCGTTTCTAGATTTATCTTGTCCTTGATTCGATTTAATCTTTAGTATTCCTTTTTTTCCAACCATCTCAGGTCTAGGGCGTTACATGTGACATATTCTCATCAAACATATTTAGGCAAAATGAGTAATGCAGACACTTTCAAAATTAGATGAGCAACATAATTCTAATATGCACAAGAATCATAATCTTTTATAAATATTATCTTTATGCATATATCATGATAATAAAATGACAAATTCAAATAATAAGTATGCATCTTATCAAAATAAGTTCAAATTTTCATTTACATATACCAAATATTTTTGCCGCAAACTTTATGTTTCCATCTTATTTCAACTTCATTTTTCTTTTTCTTTCTATGTGATGCAAACATATAAGTAAAATATCATTTTAATTTTAATCAATGATGGTTGACACAGCTGGTTAGCGGGACTGTGTCTTGGGGACGCTGGGTGCTAGTAGCCCTAGGTTTGATCCCAAAGTCACCACTATTGGTCAGGTTATACCTTTTGCTCAAGCCCGAATACTGAATTTGTCGGGTGCTAGTAGCCCCGGACACCGATGGGTCACTGACCATTACCGAAAAAAAGATCATTTGAATTTTGATACCCAAATTAGCTTGAGTCCAAAGTTCTTAGTCACATTTCTTTCTAGAATTCATTTCCTTAGTTTCCTTAGCTTTGCATAAAAGAAAATAGTGATCATGAAATTTATATGCATAACAAATAGAATGATATTTCAAGTATTAACGTATTCAAATTTATAAAAGTAAACATAATGATGTCCAAAATATTCTTTAAATTTGTATTCAACTTTGCATAAATGATTGTCAAATATTAATAGATAAAATATTCATTAAAGATGATCGCATTTATCACTTTCTTTTGCCAAATCAAGATAGCAACTATAGTAGATATGGTAAGGGATTAAGATATATGAATTTGAGCTTGTATATAATCATGATCAAGAATGGGCATATCAAATGTACATCTTAAATATGATATCTCATAATTAGAATCACATGTGCACAAAAATTTTTACTTCAATGACACTTTTACCCAAACGCATGTGCCTTCACTTTAATTGAATCATTCTTCTCATTCCTTGTGAAGCACACCTACAAACAAAAAATCATTTATATTTTGGTATCCAAATTTTCTTGAGTCCAACATGATTAATTTTGGTTCCTTTAGGAACCCACATCAATTTCATGCTTATATTAATGGATGTTTTAAATTGACATTCAAATGAATAATGCCCATGAAAATTACAATAATGACATTTAATAGATGGTCCAAGGAAATGAACATATCTCAACTTTAACTAATCATGATGAGAAGCATGAGAATGTTTAACATTAAAAGAACAATTATAAGAATGCTTATTCTTCAAATAATAATCATTAGCATGCTTTGGTTTTGAATAATAAAAATATTTCAAATAATATCCTTTTGTGTTTTTGATATTTTTCTTCAAGTTCATTTCCTTTTTAGAATCATTAGAGTTTGCAAACATTTTCATATGCTTTTGAACATTCCTAGCATGTTTCAAAGGCATTACACTTTTATCATATAAAGCACTTTGGTTCATTTTGTAATATAATCAACTTTGAGTTATCTACCTTCAAAACTTCATATTTTTTTTTTATTTCTAAGGAGAGTGAATCAATTTTCTTTATAAAATTTTCATTTTCAACTATACATTCATTCTTTTCATTTTAAAAATTTTTAAAATCATTTTTCATAATATGAAGATCATTCATCAAAATTTCATTTTGAACTAGAGAAGTATCTCTTTCTTTTTTTTAAAAAAAAATTCAAACTCATTTTTTAAGGCAATATACTCATTCATTAATTATCCATTTTTCTTTTTAAGAGAAAGATGCTTTTAAATAAAAGATGAAAATTATTTATGAACATCAAAAGTAATATCAACATCATCATCACTATCATTAGTAGAAGAATAAAATGGAATTGTGGTTACCTCATCATCCTCACTTTTTGTCATTAAGCATAAAATTTCATTCTTGGATATCGTGAATGTAGAGCTATCATTTTTTTCATTGTCCACATCCGATATGCCCTTTTTGCTAAAGTTACTTCCTTCATAACTATTTAACAAAACTTAATAAATCTCATGAGAAGTTGAGCATTTAGAAATAAGATTCATGTCATAAGAATCTAAAGAAGAATAAAAATCATTTTTGGCGTTGTAGTCAAGTTTTTAAATCATCATTTGAAAATCATCATATTCAAAGAAAGAAAGATAAATAGAAACACCATTTAAAATCTTCTTTGTCTTTTTAAAACAATTTTCTATAACTTTCCACAAGTCAAAATCAATGAACATAAACATGTCTTCATTTTAATTTTACAAGAAGCAAAAGAATAGTCTTGAAAACTCGATGGGTGAAAAATGGAAGATTCTTCTCCAAAAAATGGTGCCGTGCTATCAAAGATTATTAAATCTTAAAAAAAATGATAGCAACATTGCTCTGATAGTAATTATAAGATCACAAGGCACCAAGAGGGGGAGGGTGAATTGGTGTTTAAATAAAAAATACTAATTTTACAAAAATCATCGCGGAAGCTTAAAATTAATTTGTTAATATGTAAACCAACACAATAGCAATCATATCACGTGCATAATAAAGTATTAAGGAGAGGGAGAGAAAAGATAAATTCAAAATGCACGTTGGTTTGTTGACGAGATTCGGCCACATATTGACCTACGTTCCCGGTCCGATTTTTCGACTTCGAGACCATCGGAGATTCCACTAACTCTCTTCCTTCATTCGAAATGGAGAAAGGAAGAAATCTTTTACAACTCTTGTCTTTTCTCCTTTTCAAGAGGTAAGGCACACCTCTTTCACTTGTATACTTTCACTCATCTTTTTTTCGCTCAAGAAGTAAGACACAATCTATTTTCACTCAGGAGCTAAACAACTATTACAATATCATAAAAACACTCCACAATGTCTCTTTTATAATTTGGAATCTCACGCAAGAGTAAGAGAGAAAGAAATGAAAGATTCCTACACATTTGGATTCTCTTTCATAGCCCTCTTAACTTCATTTAGTTGTTGGGACTTCTTTCCTAATTTTGGAGCTAAAATATGAACGTTATAGTGCATTATGCGCTCTGACCGATCGACCGCTCTACCCCACTGATTGACCGATACACTTTTTTTCGAAAAATATGATAGTTGGTGAATTCTACACTAGCCTGTCGACCGATGCTTCGACCGTCATGGTCTCAACATTTTGGTGCTTGATTTCTGCATTTTCTACATTGATTGGTTGACTTGTGTGCCTGACTGGTTGATCGATATTTCGATGGCCAGATTGACCTCCCTATACTATTTTGAGTATAACATTTTGCACAGTTGTCCAAATGATATGATTTTTTATTATATGAAATGCTAACAGAATTCTCTACAACTTTAATATTTCATAATGCTCTAAAATTTAATGACATCATAGTCAAATATTGATTCAAATCTTGGTTAAAAAAGTTATTCATTTTAAATAAATTATTTTAGACATTTACTCTTTTATGCATAACTTTTCGTACCATTATCCAAATGAAATAATATTTGATTCTATGAAAAGTTAACAACATTTTTTTTAACTTTTATATTTATCTCTTGACCCAAATCTCATGATAGGATACTCAAATATTAAGTGCAAGTTTAACACAGAAAATATCAATTTCAAATTTAATTTTTCGAACTTTACTTGTTTAAATGAAGTGATTCTTGATTCTTTACAAAAAAAGAGAGTTATTTATAATTTTTATATTAAACTCTTAATGTAAATCTCTTGAGAACATAGACAAATATTAATCAAAAGTTTAGACCACGAAATAATTCATTCTTATTTAGACTTTTTTGAAATTTTAAATAAAATGCTAATCTTTCGAAGTTTGTATCACCAAAATAGAATTACATACGACATAAAAACTTTGCTC